>JAPDVU010000010.1:38072216-39388049 GCA_026230045.1 Corynorhinus townsendii
TGCTACCGGACAACAGCTATAATGTGCACGGACCACCAAGGTGCAGGCACTCAACACAGGAGCTGCCCCCTGGTGGTCAGTGTGATCCCACAGCCAACCTCCTGCTGTCCCACTCCCCCCCACCCCACCTGGCCAGCCCCATTTGCCAGCCAGGCTGAGGAACCCCACCTGTGCATGAATTCGTGCACCAGGCCTCTAGTATGTATATAGTGGACTCTGTCCCCAGTTCCTGGCACAGAGCTCCTAAAACCCTTGTAATTTCCTGAAAAGAGCACTAGAGCATCATTTGTTCCAATATTTGGTCTTTGATCTGGTTCCTGACATAGAACTCCTAAATCCCCTGGGATTTGATCCCAGATAAGAGTGCCTTTTGCTCTAATGGAGCAACACGCAGTGGGCTCCTAGGTAACTTCAAGATGATCTTGAAAGACCAGGCCATGATTAGGAGCTGGAACTTTCAGCTCCATCTCTCATCTTCCAGGAAGGGAGAGGGACTGGCTGAGTTAATGATTGATCATTCCTATGTAATGAAACCTCCATAAAAAAACCCCAAAAGTACGGGGTTCATAGAGCTTCTGTGATGCTGAACTCATGGAGGTATTAGGAGGGTGGTGTGGTTGGCAAGAGAATGGAAGCTTAGTGTGCCTTCCTCTATAGTTCTCACCATGCATCTCTTCCATTTGGACGTTCATCTTTATCATCTCCTTTTATAATAAACGGGTAAACATAAGTTAAGTGGTTCCCTGAGTTCTGTGAGACATTTTAGCAAATTATCAAACCCAAGGGAGGAGTCATTGGAACCCTGATATACTATAGCCAATCAGTCCGAAGTACAGGTGACAAGCTGAGATATGCCATTGGCATCTTAAATGGGAGTCTTGTGGGACTGAGCCCTTAACAGGTGGAATCTGATGCTATCTCCAGCTAGATTCTTTCAGAACCGAATTGTAGGACATCCAGCTGGTGTCAAAGAATAGCTTGATATGTGGAAAACCCACACATCGGATGTGAGACATGTTTTGAGTGTGGTAATATTGTGAAAGTAAAGGAGAAACACAGGGAGTGTTTTTACTTAAAGAGTAGTAGGTACAGATCAACTCAATATTTCATGCACATAAGAAGAGAGTAAATTCTAGCAATTATTTTCTGTACAGAATAGGAATTTGGAATTAAATTTATTTCTCAATCTGGCCTCCGAACAAATACTTTGTTTCTGAATAGATAAAACCTTTCTCTTAATACTGCCTTTCAGTTTAATTTGTTAATAGCAGTGATTAAGGGTTGTTCAAATGTCTTCACTTTGATATTTAATCTTTAGAAGTCTTTAATTGCTAAGTGTTCTTCAGAGAAAAGAAAAAGATAATCAATTTACTATTTGAAATTCATGTTTCAGGTTTTTCTCTACAGAATGTTTTATTCAATTGTAGTCTTCATTGGTACTTCAAAAGTAAATATAACCTTTTCTATAATAACCATGAGAATAGAAGAAATGTGGAGTTATATTTTATTAGCTAATGGGTTATGGATTGAAGAGGGTTTTTCCTAAGGCTATAAGACATTTACATTTGGCATTAAAGAATGAGTTTTCTGAATAAGTAAATTGTCTAATATAAATTAATTCTTTTAATTGCTAAAACTACATTTAAAGCCTTTTTATTCCATGGAATCTCACTAAAATTTATTATTTGCCCAACATCTTATGTAGAGCAGTATGAAGAGAAAGTAATATTTCTTTGGTGGTTGCATATCATCAGTGTGACATTCTGTCTAGGAGGTAGAAAGGTAGAAAGACATCACTCTCAGTGTAACAATAGAAGACTGGATAATCTGTAGAATCATTACTTTTTAAAAATTCATCTGAGAACTTGAAGTTACAGGGCAACAAAGTAGCTTGAAATCTAAGGAAAAACAGGTGCCACCAAGGAGATACGGGATAGGAGAACAGGCCCATTTGAGCATAGGAAGAAGAAAGAACTGCCATGTAAGAAAACTTCACTAACAAGTTGCTAAAGGCCTACTGTGGGCTAGCAAGAAAGTATAGAACCCTTGGGATTCACATATCCTCTCTGGACCTTGACCAGGGCCTAACAGGAGTGACTGAAAGCAGGGAAAGAGGCAAGAGAAAAGCTGTTTTGGTGGTGTGGGGTAGGAGGAGGTAAGTTACTAATTCTATGGGGAAAGTGAGGTCCTGCCTGCACTATTTTCCCTGAGTAACAAAAACCTCATGCTGCTGAGTGAAGTGCACTAAAATTGTAGCCCACCAGGGGCTCAAAAGAAGACCCATTGCAGCGGGAGGGAAATAATAATTTTAAAATACCGCCTCTAGCCTGGGCCTGAGAATTCAGTTGGTTAGAGCGTCATCCCAATACACCAAGGTTGTGAGTTCGATTTCCAGTCAGGGCACATACAAGACACTGGGGTGGGGGTGGGGGGCGGGCAGGTGAAGGCATGTACGGGGGGGTAGGGGAAGCTGGGGGGAGGTCAATGGGGAAAAAAAAGATATATGTACTACTATTTGTAATGCTTCAAACAATAAAAAAAATTTAAAAGATAAAATAAAATGTAGTAATTTGCACAGACAGCATTGATTTTCTCTGCCTCAGTGTCTCCAACTGTAAAACAGGCTAATAAGAGCATTTATTTATAGCCATTGTTTCAAGATTAAATGAAGCAATGTGTGTATAGTAGTCCCCTGTAATCCATGGGGATATGTCCCAAGACCCCCAGTGGATATCTGAAACTGTGGATAGTACTGAACCCTAAATAGACTATATTTTCCTATACATACATACCTATGAAAAGTTTAATTTGTAAAGTAGGCACAGTAAGAGATTAACGACAATACTAATAAAATAGAATAATTATAACAATGTAATAAAAGTTACGTGGCTATGGTCTCTTTTGCTCTGATAACCAATCTGATATCTGAGATGGCTACTAAGTGACTAACGGGCAGGTATCATATATGGTGTGGACACATTGAACAAAGGGATGATTCATGTCTTGGGCAGGATGGAGTGGGACAGCAGGAGATTTGATCATGTTACTCAGGATCATGGGCAATTTAAAACTTATTAAATTGCTTATTTCTGGAATTTTCCATTTAATATTTTCAGACTGTGGTTGACCACAGGTAACAAACCATGGAAATGTTCTTTTTTCATTATATTCATTAAAGTATTGTTTGAAGATGCCTGACTTGAAAAAAAAAAAAAAGAATCAACCAGTGAGTGCATAAATAAGTGGAACAACAAAAATTGATGTTTCTCTCTACCTTCCTCTCTCTGTCTCAAATCAATAAATAGGGATTAAAACACATACACAAAATTAAAAACAAAAAAACACCATCTCTATGGGGAGAAAGCCAGGAACCCATCCTAAGCATAGACTACTAGAAGTTTCCTGCCACTAGAGGAGGGTAACACTTCAAAGGCCCAAACCCTGATATCCAAGAACACAAGGTCCAAGACTGAGTCTGAGCCTAGATAGTAGAGAAGCCTTTTCCTACACCCTCCACCCCATCAGACTCAGAAGGACCAAGTGGTAGGCAACAGCAGTATACTGCTAGGGAAGGAGCAGGAGCGCAGACTCCCTGAGCTGCAGATGCAGAGTGAAGGCCTCAAGCTGGCGGTAGAATAGTACAGTTAAGGAAAATTATTAGCAAGTCCTCACCAGAGCACAAGGTAACACTAGAGGGATTTCAAGCTAGTGATACACTGAAGGTAACTATAGCAACAACAAAACTGAAGCTGTCAAGAAACAAGATAATGTAATCAGACTCAGATGACTCATATTTTGAAACTATCAAAGAATTTAAAATAACGTGGTTAATATGTTAATGGGGAACATGGATAACATACATGAATAAATGCAGAATTTTAGCAGAGAAAACCTGGTAAGAGTCTAATGAAAATGTTAGAATTAAAAACAAAACAAAACACAGGAACACAAGAAGAGAATGCCTTCAACAAAATCATCAGTATACTCAATACATCTGCAGAAAAGAAATCAGTTACCTTGAGGTTAGGTTAGTAAAAATTAGCAGGACCAAAAGCAAGGTAGAGGGGGTGGAAGTTAAAAACAAAAACAATGGGAGCATCTAAGAGCTGTGAGGCAATGCCAAATAGTCTGACATACACCTACAGTAAGTGGAATCCCAGAAGGGAGGTGGAACATTCACCAAATGAGAACATATTCTGGGCCATAAAATAGCCTCAACAAATTTAAAAGAATAAAAAAAATAAACAGAATGTTCTCTGAACATAACAGAATTAAATTAGACATTCATAACAGAAAAACATAGTATTTGGAAATTAAACAGCACATTTCTGAATAATCCATGAGTCATAGTGGAACTAACAAGGGAGGTTAGAAAGTATTTTGATTGAATGAAAATGAAACCTGGGGCATTGTGGGATGTAGCTACAGCAATGCTTGGAGGAAAATTTATAGCATATGTTATATAGAAAAGAAAAACCTGTTTCAGTTTAACAATTTAAGCTTCCATCTTAAACTGGGAACAGAATAGCAAACCAAATATATAGCAAGCAAGAGGAAAGAAACTATAAAGATAAGAGCAGAAATCCATGAAATTGAAAACCAGAAATACTGGTAATAAAGAAAACCAATGAAACCAGAAGCTGGTTCTTCGAAAACATCAAGATTGATAAGTCTCTAGCCAGAATAATCAAGGAAAAAGACAACACAAATTACCAATATCAGGAATACAAACAGGCATATCATTGTGGGTCTAAAAGACACTAATGGAATATTAAGAACAACTATTTTTTATAGATTTGACAATTTAAGTGAAAACACTAATTCCTTGAAAGACAAGCATTATCATAGTTCACTGCAGAAGAAATAGATAACCTTAATAGGTCCATATCTGTTATGAGATTGAATTTATCGCTAAGGAATAAAGAAGTCTCCAGACCTAGGTTGCCTCACTGGTACATGCTACCAAATGGAGAAACAATACCAATTCTGTATGGACTGTTCCCGAACAGAAAGAGAAAGGAACACTCCCACTTACTTTATGAGGCCAGCATTACCGTAGTGGCGAAGACATGACAAGAAAGGAAAACGGGGGAAAAAGAAAAACCACGCTCCCTCATGAATATAGACACAAAAGTCCTCAGTAAATATTTGTAAATCCAATGAAGTAAGTAAAAAGGATAATACATCATGACCAAGTAGAGTTGATTCTAGGATTCAGGATTGATTCAACATTCTAATATTCACATAATACAGCATATCAACAGACTAAAGAAAGAAAGGTATTTGACCATCCTACTAGATGCAGAAAATAATTTGACAAAATTTAGCATTCATTTATAATAAAAGTGCTCAGCAAACCAGGAATTGAAGATTAACTGCCTCCGAAAAAACCTAGAGTTAACGTCATTCTTCCTGGTAAAACACCATTCTTCCTAAGATTGGTGATAGGCAAGGGTGTTTGCCCTATTACCCCTCAGCGTCATGCTGGAAATCCTAGCTAGTTCAAGAAAAAGTAATAATATAATTATCAAGAGACTCCATTATTACCATGAGAAAAATGAAATCAAACACTTTTTAGGTGTTATCTTAAAGGCAGTATTTATACACAGTTCTTTTATCTGCTCTTAGCTTGCAACCTTTGAATGGAATTATGCGTTTATTTTTCTCTTGTGACTGCTGACCAATCTAAGCAGTAGCAAACCTCTTGCAGTGGCATGGTCTTTTTTATTTAGCTGTGGAATACTTGGTTTTAAAATGAATAGGAAGGCTAGAACTTAGTAAAATGAATGCCACACAGTCTCTTATACATAAAGAAAAAAGAATTGCAAATTATCTAGCTCATTTAAAGGGAATGTTTTGTCTCACAGTAAATTATTACCATCAGACTAGTTTATTATCATTTGTTTTTTTAAACTTCCAGAAACTTGTCTTTGAATATATTAAAAGCATCCAAATCTTATTTGAATAACTTGTTCACTTTTTGAGGGGCAGATCCATAAACTACTGAAAGATATACATTATAGGAAAAGTATAAAATTGAAAGTGAAGGGCATACAGTAGAAACTGATAAAATAGAAGTTATTTGACAATAAAATGACAAGCAAAATAATGAATCTTGTATTTTTTATTTGTATTGATTTCAGAGAGGAAGGAAGAGGGAGAGATCAAAACATCAATGATGAGAGAGAATCATTGATTGGCTGCCTCCTGCATGCCCCCTCCTGGGAATCAAGCCCGCAACCCGGGCATGTGCTCATGACCAGGAATCGAATCTGGGACTCTCCAGTCTTCAGGCCTACACTCTATCCACTGAGCCAAATTAGCTAGGGCTGTATTTCTTGTTTTTAAAGTAATGTAAGAGTTTAGAAATTTGTGTGTAAATTAAATGTACTGGTATTAGGATAGAGGAAGGATATGTTACTGTTTTTTTATAGCTATTCTCACATTTTCTAAGTGCTGTATGAGCTACATGAAGATCATAACAAATTGGTGTGTTTTTAAACCCCCTAATATTGCTCATCTCATTTGTTTGATTTGGAATGCCAGTAATATTCAAGGCAGAATGGACAGAGCATGTCTAGAATGGTAATAATCAACATTTGCATTTATTAAGGTCTAAGTGCTAGGCACTGTTCAAGTGCTTGGATGGAATATATTGGTTACTCAGCAAAGTAACTGTGCAATAAGTACTATTATTACCATTGTATTTACCGGAGAATAAAATGGGGCTAAGTCAAGCATGTTAAACTGCTGCTGCAAGTTTGACATGCTTGGGCTAAGTATTCTACCCAAAGTCATGGTCTTCTCAGAGACCTGTAAGGGGAACGGGAGATAAATTCTGTAAGAGTGGTATAAATGAACTATTAGGATACATCATTTCTTTTTATTAACATGGAGAAAACTTTTAGAGGAGAAAATGCCGTTAGAGTATGGCATGAAGTATATAATGGGTGGAGGATGTGGAGCAAGCAGAAAAGGCACAGCAGGTTAAGAAGTGGGACAGTTGGGGGTGCAGTTTTGTAGACTATGATCCGGTTTTGCTAAGTGTTAAGTTTCGAGGAGAGTAACAGGAGCCAATATTGGAAAGGTATGTTGGGGTCACTTTTGAGCTTTCAAAAACGCCATTTAAGTCCGTTTGGACATTTTTCTTTTAAGCATAGGAACACTTACTGAAAAAGTAAGATTTTCTGAGGCGAGAGGTGTGTACTTAGCTGGGTGTGGAAGCTACTGACCCTAATCCAGTGCGTATTTCTCTAGTAACGTAAGATTTTTTTGCTTTACAAAAATCCTTAGCCAATTATTCTAACTGTAAGATAGAATAAAATATCCCTAACTCTAAGGTTAGATTAGCTTTGCTGGAAGTATTTTTAAATGACTTCCTACATAAAATATTCAAAAAATATTTATCTAGAATATGGAGACAAGAAGACAAAATTCTGGTTCTTAAGATAGTCTTGTGAAATAGATGGTGTATTTGTTTCTTGTTGCTGCTGTAACAAATCATGCTGTAATAAAAATGCCAGTTTATTCTCTTAAGTTCTGAAGGTCAGAAGTCCCTAAAATTGGTCTTTGGGGCTGCATTCCTTCTGGAGGCTCAAAGGGGAGAATCCATTTTCTTGCCCTTCCCAACTTCTAGAGGTGCTTGCATTCCTTTGCTGGTGGGCTAAGCTTCCAATTTCAAAGCCAACAGTGTAGCATTTTCCAATCTGTCTCTTACTCCTCTGTTTCTGCTGTCATATCACCCTCTCCCCTCATCCGTTTCCCTCTTATAGGAATCCTTATTAGTACTTTGGGCCCTTCTCTATAATCCAAGATTATCTTTCCAGTTCCAGATCATTAACTTCATCATATCTACAAAGTCCCCTTTGCCATGTAAAGTAACATATTCACAGGTTCCAGGGATTAAAATGCGGGCATGTTGGGGGGGCATTATTCAGCCTGCCACAGGTGTTATACATGCATATTAATAACCTAACATAGTATGATAAATAATGTTAGGAATAATATCTATAATGTTGGGAGTTGAGTTTAAGCAGCTCATGGTTTCATGGTTGAACTGAATCTTGGAGAATAAGTAGGAATCCATCAGGCAAGAACAGGCGAGAAGAATTCAAGCAGAACACTATGTTAAGGGTATGGCAGAGTAAGCCATGTGATGTGAGAGTGCTGTTTTGTAATTAATAGTTCCTTGACTCCACTCTATTGGAGGTATGTGTAAGGTATGTGGGAGTGGAAGAGAATGTCTAAGTCTCAGTAAGGGGCCCATCACAAGAGACCTTCATCCTCTTATCTTCATTAGTGATGTCTCTCAGTGGTTAGCCTTCCACTTGGTGGTTCAGGGCCCTCTATTCTTCTCTCCGTTGTGCATTGAACATGAGAGGATTAGAGATCAGTCATTTTCATTGTTAGCACTCAATGCATTCTTAAGGCACTTGGCTCATGAAAGTAAATGCATTATTATGAAAATATCATTTCAACCTGTATTTGTATTTCCGTTGTTCTTTTCTTCTGTGAAAGCCCTTGGTAAACAAGTGAGACTAGTGTGTGTGTTGGGGGGGGGGGGGGTTAGGGGGTGGGTTGGGTCAAGGGTGTTGCAGGGAAGAGAGCTGAAGCAGCATTGGGTCCACCAAGCTCACTATGAAAGGCCAGTGAGTTGGTGGTGATTTTGAAAATAAACCTGACTTAGCCAGTAGACTGTGCGGGCACAGCTCTATCAGTAAATCTGAGAGGCTGGTCTCAGCTTTCCCTACTGAATACTGGAAAGTTCTTTACCTGAATTTTAACCATTTATTTGCCAATCTACTCTAAAACTTGTGGAAATCAGTTACTATGCATATCTTATGTTTTCTACATTTGACTGATTTTGTTGGTATTTAGGCATTTTAAACTGATAACATTTCTAATAAAGAATATCTTATAACCTAGTTCCTTAAAAAGAAATATTCCTGTAGATGGAATTCAATTGAATCTCAACTTGATTATTTTATATTAAAATGAATTCCTTTAGCCATCAATATTGCAATAAAAGTTAATATTCTTTGACATTGAGATTATAATTAAACAGTACACCAAAGTAAATAATTTATAAACAGACAGATCTCAATTTGAATCTCAGCATTATGATTTTTCTATGTAGCCTAGAACAAGCTACTCAAGCTCTCCAAATATGTTCTTTTATCTATCAAGTGAAGATAACAGCCTTGTGGATTCTTGAGATTAATATGTACAACATGTCTGACATATAGGATGTGCTCGTGAATCCTAGTAGCTAGCATTGCTCTTAGTAATTGTTACAAGTTAGCATTTGTAAACTTTGTATACTGTGGTTTAAGAAAATATTCTGCTTATAAATCGTATTTTATATCATGTTCTAAACTAGTTATTAAGAGTTAAGAGGTACTTTAGTGTAGTGGTTAAGACTGGCCTGGCTGGTATGGGTCAGTAGTTGATCGTCGACCCATGAACCAAGAGGTCACTGGTTCAGTTCCTGGTCAGGGCACTTTTCCAGGTTGTGGGCTCGATCGTCAGTAGGGGACATCAATGTTTTTCTCTCATCAGTTTCTATCCCTCTTCCTTTCTCTCTAAAATAAATAAAAACATAAAAAAAAAAAAGAACATAGACTCTGGGTTCAAATCTCAGCCCCAGGCCTTATTACCAGGTTGTTGTTGGGCAAGTTACTTAAGTGGCCAGTTACAGCACTTTCCTCAGCTTTAAAATGTAGGTAGTAGCAATACCACATTTCTCCCTGGGCATCATGAAGAGTTTACCAGGTCAAGTATATAAAAGGCTTAGAATAGTTGCTGACTTAAAGTGTTTTTGTCATTATTTTTAATAATTTGTTGAGTAAAATATTTTTGTCACTTTTTATTTTAGGTGAATCTTGGAAGCAACCAGTACCTCTTCTCTGTCATAGTGGATCCTAAGGAAATGCCCTGCTTCTGTTTGCGCCATGATGTGGACGCCCTGCTCTGGCAGCCACACTCCAGCAAACAAGACGAGATGTGGGAGCATATCGCCACTTTCAATGCTTTAGGTACACAGCGGGCTCTTTTTCCTTTTAAAAATCTGAGCTGTCCTAATTACATTGGGATTGATTTCTGCTATAATTTGGTTGCTTGTACTATAGTTGATGAATGTCAGTGCTTTTGGAACAGTAGGACTAAGCTGTTTTATGCTTGTACAGAAGATCAATGCAGAATAGAAATCAAAGTGGTTAACTAAACACTTGAAATATTGTAATCAATCATTTGTTTATTCCAGTTGAGCTATACGGTATAGAATATGAACAAGGCATTTGACACTACCCTACTCAAGCATGTCAAACTCGCAGCCGGCGGGCCACATGCCTCGTTTAAATAAACGAGACTTGCATGAATCTTGTATTCACGTTTCTTCAGAGTACTCTTCAAAAACATAGAATTGCTCTAAGGTAATGTACATTATAGGAGACATCTTTCATGGGATGTAAGTGCAAAGAGAGCCATTCTAAAGGAAAACATTTAGGGGAAATGGTGATAAACAGAAATAAAATTTATTCTGTAAGATAAAGGGGGAAATACCAATTATTTTAAAACTAGGGCTGGAAAAAAATTTTTAGCTACATAATTGTAGACTTACACAAGAATTGATTTTATATCAAAATACATTAGTATTGTATGGGAGACATTTTTTACATCAATTAGCCACAATAACTGCTTTATTGAAAGGTTATTTTAAATTGGCAACAGGAAGTGAAATTATGCATTTTGATTGCTATATGTGCACAACCCTATTGAGGAGATTTGTCAGTTATCCTTCGAGGTAATAATATAGCTGTTAAATTGGTTAATTCAGACTTCAGATGGATTTTTATGACCTGAAATAAAGTTTCAGTAATTTAGCTGCATATTTCTAGCCTTTCCACTATAATTCCTATTTTTTTCATTTTCTATCCTCTTTTTTATAAGAGGAAATGCTCACCATAATTTTCATAAGGTCAGATCCTCCATTTGTAATCCCCAAGTCCCCTAGTATAGGAGAAATGTGTTATGCTTGAGTTTAAGTAAATCAACATTATAGATATTATATACATTATTGATTTTGTCAGGGTTAGCCGGAGAACTAATTCTAAGCTACTTATATAGGAACCTGAATCCTGCTTTTCCTTCTCACACCCTGCTTAATGAGAAAAAACTGTTCATCTGTCTGTGCTCAGGGGTTCCTTTGCTCATTCATTGTTGGATGAACTTAATTTACTTTAGTGTTACATTTTTTTAATCTCATGTTACAGCTGAAAATCCTGATTTATATATAAGCTTTTTAAATCTGTAAAGTTAATTGTTAAAAAGATTAATATTGTTGTTTTTTTCAAAGTTTAATTAAGGGATGTCCTAATGAAGTTTTATAAATTAGATACTTTTGAATGTTCTTTCAAGTTTGAAATGTTCTCAAGGTTCTACTTATGGGAGCTGAATTACAACAAAATTCTGTTGTAGTGTTGGTAAAAATACTAGCACGGAAGTAGTAAGAACATATTGTGCATATTAGTACCTTCAGGACTGAGGCCTGTGTTAGGAACACACTCCTGAAATAACGTTACAATGGTAGCCCATTTATGAACAAAAAAGAAAAAGATTGTGTCATGACCCATCTGTGATTGATGAACTCAGTTATCTAATTGACATTTAAAGATATTTTGGAATGTTTCTAGCATTTAAAATTTTCGCTGGTTAGTGTTTTAATTAGTCATGGAAGTCATATGGTGCTATCTAGTTCCTTTCTTGAAGAGTTGAAACCCTGTCTACTTTGTTCCTTCGGTATTAAAGCTGTATTTTTGCACCAGGTGGGAGAGATTGATTGTGGCTAATCATTAACAGTTCATTGTTGAGTATTTATGGTGTACCTTTAATTTAGGCATTTTAATTAATAATGAATCACAGCTTTTCTCCTTCTGTTTAATACATAGTTTTTCTTTTGTCTGTCTTATTTGTTGGCAGGCTATGTCCAAGCATCAAAGAGAGACAAAAAGTTTTTTGCCTGTGCTCCAAATTACTCCTATGCAGCCCTTTGTGAGTGCCTGCGTCGAGTGTTCATCTATCGTCAGCCCACTCCCATGTCCACTGTACTTTACAACAGAAAGGAAGGCAGGCAAGTAGGACAGGTTGCTAAGCAGCAAGTAGCAAGCCTAGACACCAATGATCCTATAGTAGGCTTTCAAGCTACAAATGAGAGATTATTTGTTCTTACTACCAGAAACCTCTTTTTAATAAAGGTGAAAACAGAGAACTAGTTACTCCAACATGTTGGCTCCTCTGTGCTGGGGAGTAGGTGTCAGTGGTAACTGGAAGGCTGGGCACTTATGCTGTAACCTGTTAAGTTTTCATATGTTAAAAAAAATGATCTTGTATTTTATTTTTTAAAAGATATTGGAAATATATTCAAGAGATTATGATTCTATAAAAGCTATGGAATGAAGCTGAAAATTTAGAGAAAATTGGCTTCTGTAAAAAACGTAGATACCATTAGTAGTGTAATTATTTTTAAAAGCAGAGGCTAGAAACTTTTATATGAAAAAATGTACAATTTCATGTTTAAAAATAAAAACATTTATCGTGTACTTTGTTCATTGACATCATTTCTACGTTCTGTACCTATAGAATGTACAGAATAATAGTTAAAATGTTGATGCTTGTAAATAATTAAATGAACTTAATAGCAGAGTTAGAAGGTGAAATATAACAGAAGTCTAAGCAGATCTAATATTCTTAAAGTTTGCTGAGAGGCCTTAAGTGTGTTTTAAGTCACTAAATTTGTGGTAATTTGTTAGAGCAACCATAGGAAATAAACAGTCTTATCCCAAAATTAACTCAAAATGAGTCAGAGATCTAAATGTCAGAGATCTAAATGTAAAGCCCGAAACTATGAAACTTATAAAAGATAACAAAAGCAAATCTTTGTAACCTTGGGCCAGACAAAGGTTTCCTGCATGAGACCAAAAGTGAGATCCATGAATGAGAAAATTGAAAAACTGAACTTCATCAAAAGTAAGAAATTATGTTTTTGGAAAGACAGTTTAGGAGAATGAAAGACAAGCCACAGACTGGAAGAAACTTGCAAGTGCATATCTGATAAGGAACTAATAACCACAATATATAAAGAATCTTCAAAACTTAGAAAATAATCAAATGAATATTTTTAATGGGCCAAATTTTTAAAGAAACATCATCACAGATAAAATATATGAATGGTAAGCAAGCACATGAAAAGTTGCTCAACATCATCAGTCATTAGGAAATTGCAAAATGAAAGCACAATGAGATACTACCACATAGCTACTGAAATGCCTCAAATTTAAGATTGTTCGTACCAAGTGTTGAGAAGGATTTGGGGCAGTTGGAATGCTCATACATTGTTCATGGGAATGTAACATTGAACCACTTTGGAAAGCAGTTTGATAGTTTTCTGAAATGTTATACAGACATCTGCCATATGTGCCAGCCATTCCACTTATCCGGTCTCTTACCCAAGAGAAATGAAAGTACATGTTCATACATAGCATCATTATTTGTAATAGCCATGCCTGAGAGCAAGCATCAGCAGTTGGTGAATGGACACATACTAGTATATTGTGATATATCCGTGCAATGGACTGTTTCCTGACAGTAAAAAGTAATCAAGCATTGATACCACCAACATGGATGAATGACAAAATAATTATGCTGAGTGAAAGACCAAAGCACATACTGTATGATTCAATTCATATGAAAGTCTAGAAAGTGCCAACAATTTTCTACTGATAGTAACATCAGTGTTGCATGAAAGGGAGGGGTCAAAGGAAGCATTTTGGATAAAGGATATGTTCATTATCTTTATTGTGGTGATAGTTTCAGGAATGTATACATAAGTCAAGCTTTGTTAAATAGTACACTTTAAACGTACTTCATTTTATGTTCATGACTCCTTGATAATGATCTTAAAAATTTTTTTGAATTTGATCCATTTCTTCTATTGGTGCAAACACGTTTTTCTTATTTGAAATAGCATTTTAGGACACGTTTTCTATATTTTGGAAATAAGCATCTATTCCTCTTTTTTTTTAGTAGCTATATCATGATTTCTTTCAAGACCATATATGTCTATGTGGCTGGCTCCATCCTTGGCACTATCACGTAAAGTTAAGCCAATCAGTACTTTGCATTTCCCTGGTCATGGAAACTGGTTGATAGGTGGGCTCTTGACCCATTTAGAACCAGTGATTCACAATGAGCATTTGCTGTCATTTCTGAGACAAAGACTTACAGTAAGGTGAGGACCTCTCAAAATATGGAACCAACAGGGATGGAGCTAAGAGAGTAAGAGAGAAAACATGACCTTGATTACATCATCTAGTCCTACCCGGATGTGCCTAAATCTAGATCTGTTCTTGACTTCGGGGTAAGAGTCATTAAGTTCTTTTTTACCTAAGCCAGTGGTTGGCAAACTCATTAGTCAACAGAGCCAAATATCAACAGTACAATGATTGAAATTTCTTTTGAGAGCCAAATTTTTTAAACTTGAACTTCTTCTAATGCCACTTCTTCAAAATAGACTCACCCAGGCCATGGTATTTTGTGGAAGAGCCACACTCAAGGGGCCAAAGAGCCGCATGTGGGCCAATGGGTCAAAAGAGGCCTGATTCCATGGTGAAAGTTATTTTGATGTGACACTATACCCTTCACATTGAGACTTTTATTTAAAGTTAAATATGTTTTATCAATAGTAGCAGTAAATAGGGATTTAATAAATAAATTACAAATGCTTCTTAAAGGGGGAAATTTTTATCCACTTCAAAATAGTTTTGCTCCTCAAAAATATATGTACATCTATGAAAATGTAAGCATTATTATCTTAATACATACCTATGAAAATAAATTTATAAATTAACTTATTTGGTGCCAGGGAGGGGGGGATAAAAGATTTATGGGATTTTTTTAAATCCTAAAACTATTTTCTAACTGGCATTTTTCATATGCCCACACTTCAAATCTTCTATTATAAATTATTATTATTTTTAAGCCATTTAAATATATTCTTCTACAACTGATTTTTTTAAAAAGTATTTTGAGATTCAGCTCTAATGTTTGCCAAATATCCAACATGCATCTCTTATTCCTTGAATAATGGTACCAGGTGAATGTTGAGGAAGATTGAGTGTATTAATATTAAAGCAAATATTGGCCCCTCATCTGCCATCTGATTTTTCCCAGGGAAAATGTAATTCAGCAGGCAACATGAATTCAGTCACTGAAATCATGAAAAGAAGGCCTTTGCAAAGAAATTAAATTCTTGGGTTCTTTGCTAAATAGCAAATATGTATTCAGTGTTTTTTTTGTTTGTTTTTTTTTTCTGTTTGCAAATATACACATCACTAGAGGTAAAAAAGAGAAGGATGGGGATATCTTAGTGGAGGTACTGGGTCATAATATATGAAGTGTATTCTTCTATAATGCTTGTATAATTGATTCTGCTGGGAGGTTCATTACTGGTGCTTCAGGAACCCAACTGGAAGTAGAGAAAAACAGCTGGGAAATTAAGAACTTCAAACAACATGGAAAATTTCTGTAGAAAACAGTTTGGCACTTCCTCAAAGGGTTAAACACGAGATAGTTACTAGATGATCTAGCAATCCCATGCCTTCACATATACCCGAGGAATAAAAACTTGTACATTAATGTTCATAGTAGCATTCTTCATAAAAGCCAAAAGTATAAACAACCCACATGGATGAATGGGTAAATAATGTGATAAATCTATACAGTGGAATATTACTCAGTAATAAAAAGGGGAAAAGTACTGCCCTTGGCTGGGTGGCTCAGTTGGTTAGAGCACTGTCCTATGCACCAAGAGGTTGCAGGTTCACTTCCCAATCAGGGCACATACCTAGGTTGTGGGATCAATCCTTTGGTCAGGGGTGGACAAGAGGCAGTTGATCAATATTTCTCCAATTGATATTTCTCTCCTGCTTTCTAAAAATCAATGAAAACATATCTTCGGGTGAGGATTAAAAAAAAAAAAGGAATGAAGTACGTATGAACCTTGAAAACATTATGCTAAGTGGAAAAAAAGCCTAAAAATAGGCTATGTGTTGTATGATTTCATTTATGCGAATAAGTAGATCAATAGAGAAGGAAAGCAGATTGTTTGCCAAGGGCTGGGAGAAATATGGTGACTGCTAATGGGTATACAGTATTGGGGTGAGTGATGACAAAAATGTTCTAAAATTGATTTTGGTAATGGCTGCACAATTCTGATTACACTAAAAATCATTGACATACTTTAAGTAAGAGGATGTAGTAGTATCCTATATAATGAAAGGCTAATATGCAAATTGACCAAACAGTGGAATAACTAGTAGCTATGATGCGCACCAACCACCAGGGGGCAGACACTCAATGCAGGAGCTGCTCCCTGGTGGTCAGTACGCTCCCACAGGGGGAGTGCTGCTCAGCCAGAAGCCAGGCTCATGGCTGGCGAGCACAGTGGTGGTGGTGGGAGCCTCTCCCACCTCTGCAGCAGTGCTAAGTTGCCAGTCAGACATCCCCTGAGGGATCTTGGACTGTGAGAGGGCACAGACCAGGCTGAGGGGACCCCACCCCCGAGTGCATGAATATCGTGCACCGGGCCTCTAGTATCTTAATATAAAGCCATTATAGAAACAAAACAACATGAAAGGGCTAAGAAAGTTTCAAAAGTCATCTCCCATGCTAAATATGTATATATGTATGGATTTTTAAACTATTGGTATTTTTACCTTTATCTTAATGAACTACCTTATTTTTAAAGAAATTAATTTTTTTAGTAGGGAAATTGTTAAAAACCAAACTGTTCATATAGTTTTATTAGGGGAAATTGATTAGATAAAGTGGTGATACACTCTCTTCCAAAAGCAAGTGAACAGTTATTCTGTGCATTGTAGGATCTTTAACATCATCCCTGACTTCTACCCACCCGATACCAGCATGCTTGCCCAATTGAGATAACCAGATGTCTTCAGACAACGCTAAATGATCCTGGGGAGCAAAATCGTCCATGGTTGAGAATCACTGTGATAGAGTTTGAGTTTATGAGAGAGGACAAGGTAGAAATAAGGTTGGAATATAAAGTTGAGGCCAGATTGGTAAATCCTTAAATATCAGATTAAAGATTTTTGAGTTTAATTTGAAAACAATAGGGAACTATAGGAAGTGTGGGTCTGGGGAATAGTGAGGTTAAAGCATTGCTTAAAAAGTTTCATCTGTAAAAGTATGTAGACAATGGAGAAATTAGAGACATGAGATCAGCAAGAGGGCCATTATAATCGTCCTTGCAAAAAAACAAAAGCTCATGAGAAACTGAGCTGGAGTGATGACGGTGGCAGTCAAGAAGAGGGGACAGATAAGCAATGTTGAAGGACAAGGGAAGCAGAAATAGTGCAAGTCTTTTATCATATAATCGGGACTAGGAGCAAGTTGTAGAAGAAATACACCGTCTTTAATTTGGAACATCCCTGTGTTGAAAAGTCGTCTTTTGAATATTTCTTTGTAAATTTTCTACAAGTTGAAGACAGAATTCTATTTTGAAAAGCAAAACCAAACAATACTTCTTGGGAGCCTAATAATAGAAGACAGACTACTAATATTATCTTAAATTTATACCATCGGAAAGTTACCCATTTTTCTAAAAGATAGGTTGGAATCTTTGCCTTAAAGTGCATAGGAGCCACAGGCATCTAAAATTCTATTGCTTAAAGGTAATAAAAATTACAACTAATACATGTATAACACCTACCACATACCAGCCACTGTTCTAACACTTCACCTAACTTTTTCCTCCTAACAACCCTATTATATTCCAGGAGAGAAAGCGGGGACACACAAGATAAGTAGCCTGCCTGAGTGGTACATCAGTGAAACAATAAGTGGCAGAGCCTGGATTAGAACCAAGGCAGTACAGACTTCAGTGAGCTTTTAGCCACTTTTAAAATCTGCTTTGCGCACACAGGGAGTGACTTGTCCACATCCTTTTTGATGGTGGTGATGTCCTAAGTCATATATGTCCCAAGTCTAGAATTTCATGCAGATGGACTTTTGGGCCCAATTGTATTTCTCAAGTCATTGCTCTTCTTTTGCTGCTTGGGTAACTTTTCTTGCAGTTGTTAGTGTTCAGTATCTTCAAAGACAGAGGCTTTTGGGAAGTGAATGATGAAAAATATTCAAATCAATGGGAAAGCTTGACTTACGATTTTAGAAACTCATGATGTTACCCCATGCTCAGTGGTGTGGGTCTAGAAAAATTCCACTGCCATTTATATTGCACTGATTTTTAATTCCTTCCAAATGCATGCTTTGTAACGGGTTTCCCCAGTGACCTGATGAGTGACCTACCCCAGCTGTATGACAATTCCTAATTAGGCCTAAGGGAGTTATATAGTTTGGTACAATGAGAAGAAAAACTGCTATCCGACTGCTTCTCAACAACCTGCCATCTGGCTATGCATCCTTCATAACCTTTTTACTCTGTTTTCTCCAAGTTTTGTTCCTCCCCCTCCCCCCCCCCCTTTTTTTTTTTTACCTCCCTTGATGTGTTTGAGTTCTCAAAGTGTCATTTCAACCTGTGTTGAGTCCTGGGCTAAAAAGTACATATTTATTTACCCAAAGACCTTGTTTCACAAAGAGAGCATGCAGCTAAGCTCCCTCCCCGATCTACCCGGCGTCCATGTGGCACTATCAGAGCAGGAGAGATTGTTGACCTGTTTGCCAAGCCTGTCCACTGTGGAGCCAGGTATAGTGACAGATTTTTGAGATGAGCCAACTTCTCTGGTAGGGATATAACTGGTGGTTTCCACACACTCCTGGTAGGCCTCTAGAATGATGGTTGGTAAGAACTGACTCATTGTAGAGAGTTAAAAGAAAATTGGGGTACAAGCCATCTGTCCCTTAGCAAATGTTCTCACTTTGGTGGTAACAAATACTGATCCCAAGTCTGACAGAAGTCTGAAGGCCAGAATGTCAACTTTTTAAATGAATGTGAAATTAGAAACTACGTTCAGTTTCTTTATGGTCATCAAGCACCAGATATAGTGGGTTGAGTCGGAAATGCAGCTGTTTAATAAGAGAATTCAACATTGCCATAAGCATTTAAAGTTGTTTAATAATAAGCTTTTGGCCAGTGTACTCCCTAATTTTCTCCAAGAATTGTATTTTAAAACCACATTTATAAACTGTTATATAGTGATATCAGTATTCTGCTTTCACCCAGACAGAAGTAATGTGCTAAATGATAGCATTCTCTAGATAGTACTACAAGCTGTTTTACCCATTCTGGACTTTAGAATCTCAATTGCAGTAGGAATCAGAGAGAGATTCTGTAACTTGGTCTCTTTGTTATATTAGTTCTCTAATACAACACAAGCTCAACAGTGCTGAAGGTCAGAAGTGCCAAGTGAATTATCACTGGGCTAAAACCAGGTGTGGGGGAGATGTGTCTCCCCGACTCCTCCAGCGTCCAGAGGCTGCCTGGCATTCCGTGGCTCAGGGCCCTTTTCCATCTTCAAAGCCAGCAAAGGTGGCCCAGTTACCCTCATGATGCATTACTCTGACACTGACTTTTGCCTCCCTTCCACTTTTAGGGGCTCCTTTAATGACAGTGGGTTCACCCAAATAATCCAGGATAATCTCTCTATCTTAAAGTCAGTGACTTAATAACCTTATTTCCATCTGCAACTATAATGTTTCTTTGCCTTCTAATGGGACATATTCATAGGTTATGGGAAGTAAGATATCTTTGAGTCAGGAGCATTATTCTACCTATTACAGCTGTCCAAAGCCTGCTCTCTCAAGTTATATGAATTCTTATATAGATACGAAAGGGTGATGCTTTTAAAATCATCATTATTTATTATATATATATATCTTTCTTAAATTCTGCTTGAAACACCTAAAAACAAGTGAAAATGTATTACTGGTAGAAGTATTTGCTATAACTATGATTAAAAATCATATATTGAAATTCTCATACAAATGGATAATAAAAATTTAAGGACCACCCTTAAATAAAAAGGATAATAGGAGATTAATCACATTTCAAAACAATTTCTGGAAGACAGGAATTGGTAGTGGATTGATGAAACAGGTAGAGAAAACAATAACGCCCATACACTCAGGAAGCTATTGAAGATAGAGGAGCCAGTTTACTGAAATAGAACCTTGTGGAGGCTCTGGGCTCAGTTGCTCAGGTGGGAAAGTGAATGAGGCTGAAATCAGAAGGATTAATTAAATGTCTCTATATGGGCCAACTGTACCTATAGAAGCAGAAGCAGATGGCGTTTTCCAAGGCAAAACATAGGAGGCCTCATATCAGGGGGAGAAAACAAACAAAACAGAACTTAATTGTCTGGAGACAACTGAGGCTTCTGGTGAAGACTTTGGAGCTTCCAAAAATATTTCTAATTCTAAAATCGGGGCCAATTTATAACATCACAATTGGTTCTCTGTTGGCTTACAGTGAAATGAATTATACTAGTTGACATGCCCCAAATTTCCTCACTGGAGTTCTCAGTCAAAATGTTTATGCTGGAGAGAGACCTAGTCAGTAAAAAGACCAAGAGACAGTATTATAGAATATTCCCAGTGGCAACCTGCCCATTTGTTTTAAACAAAAATGGATAACTTGTGATGGCAAACGTTGTGATGGGGAGTCACTGAACTGTAATAGAGAATTTCCCAGAACTGAAGAAGAAAGAATTTTCAGACTAAAAGGACCCAGCTAATGTCCAGGAAAATAAGTGTGGAAGGACCCACATCTAGACTGTGTAAGAATTTTCACAAAACTAAGATTAAATGATCCTAAAAACCTCAAAGACAAAAAGCACATAAATCACAAGAAATTGGAAGTCATACATCAATTTTTTTTCTAACTGTATTGGAGAGTGTAAAATATTACAACACAAAACTCTGTCATAAAGTTATTTTCAATCTAGAAATTTGTACCCAGCAAATTATCAAAATTGTGTGAGGGCAGATATATATATATATATATATATATATATATATTCCCTCCCCCCCCCCCCCCCCCGCATGTAACTTCTCAGTAAGTTAAACATTTTCTTAGGACATAGCCCAACAAAATGAGAGATAAAACAGGAGAAGGAAGCATATGATATACTAAAAGCAGTAGAACCAAAAACATATTGATAAGAAGGGACTCATGAGGACAGCTGTGTAGTGGGCTTAAAGAACAGTTAGCTCTTGAGCAGTTAGCTCCCAGTCTAGTGAGAAAGGAAAAGATGCCTCAGAAGCGAGCTCTATAGACTAAAACCAGTGAGCTTAGGAAAAAACTCAAAAAGTATGCTAAATACGAAAAATGCAAATGGAATTCCTGAGCAAAATAAGAAATTTGAGAAGAAAGTCATCATTCAGTGGAAGGCTACATGATAGATGGCACGAAGTTAAGCATATTAACCTCAGTTTTCTCTTCAAATGGCATTGGGTCAAGCTTTTGTACTCACAGGAGGAAACGCAAACCAAACAAATTACTTGGGTTTTTAATGAACGACGCCTATAGTGTCATGAATATTTAAATGTTGTTCATTGGATCTCAGTTTTTAGGGTCAATCTAAAGATAAAACAAAGAAGACTTGAGTATGGTTGCCAGAAATAATGTAAATATTAACCACTTTGTTAAGGTGTAGCTGAAAGAGGGTAAGATACAGAGGGGACAGGAAAAGCCAAGAAAGAGCATGGATGCTGATCTTCTTATCTCACACAAAGTAGGGAGTCAACAGGAGAATGTCAAACGTATCTAGTGTGTGCTATTTTAGAAAACGGTTAAAGAATAATAGAAACACTTTGGGAGTATTTTAGAAAACAGTTAAAAAATAATAGAAACACTTTGGGAGAACAATGTTAACAGATCCAGTAGGTGCCCTACCCATACCCCCTGGCCGACCCCAGAGGCCAACACAGCCCTGATGGCATCTCATTCTCTCTCTGCCAGGACAGGCTTGACCTGCAAGGTAGACAGGCCAGCAGTGCTGGGAAGATGGCTCAGGAAGAACTCCCAACCAATGACGATGAGAGTCTGATTTCTGGGAAGACAACTTTGCCTACAGAGACAGCTCGCTCATTAATCCCCCATCCATTGGCTTTTCTTCGCTCTGTATTGTACTTCCTCACTCCTTCATGTCCTTTCCCAAATTGCCTTCCCCAATAAACCTGCACATAAACCCTTATCTCAGGGTCTGTTTTTAGTGGGAACCAATCCAAGTTATAAAATGTGAGTCAACTTTTTTTTTCCCCCCAGACCCAGGAGCTAATACAGATTGTCTAAATCTGATCAAATGAGAGACAGTCATTTGAGCATATTACTACTCAGTTATGGTAAAAGCCACCAGAACAAATCCAAACAGGAACATCAGAAGTGTATGTCTCCAATGGAAGGAGAGGTGGTATGGAAACTGCTTCCTATGACATAAGCAGCGAAGGACAGGAGCAACCATTCACAAAACAAGAAAATGTTCAAGCATATGAAATCTCTCAGCCTTTGCAGTAATAAAGGTATATAATGATGATCATTTTTCACTTAGAAAATCTTTAAAACCTTGGCAACCAAACTTACATAGGTCACAGGGTGAAGCGAATCAAACAAGTACTTTTTCATACATTGCCAGAGAGAGTGTAAATTTATACATTCTTCCTGACAAAGCAATTTAGTGATTTGGTTAAGAGTCTTAACATTTCTCAGACCTTCAAACTCTGTAATTTCACTTCTTGGAAACAATTTCAGAAGGTGATTCAAAAATAACATTTATCCATAAAGATGTTTACTGAATTGTCATTTGCAATAGGGAAAACTGAAAACAATCTAAATATTCAAAGTTAAGAGTAATTATAAGTTACCATATATGCATATAAGATACTATGAAGTCATTAAATATGATTTTGAAGAGTTTTTATTCACAAGGGAAAATGCTTATTGTCTAAAGAGTGGTGAAGAAGAATATAAAATTAGATATAATTTACTATCTCAAATATCTAAATATGTATCTACTTTTTAAAAAGACAAAATAAGCAAAAAATTATGTTATGTACATGTACAAGTCCTCACTAACGTCAACAGGTTCTTGGAAACTGCAACTTTAAGCTAAAGGACATAAAATGACACCCATTTTGCCACAGGCTAATTGATAATAAGAGTCAAGGTCCTATAGCATATTTCTGGTCAGAAAAAATCACCCAACTTCTAAATAAAAGACCCCAAACACTTCTAATATTAAACATTGAAATAAATGTGAGCTATAGGTATATTTAGGAAAGGTTAATAAAAACAAGGTAATTATTTTCCAGTTTGTTTATTCCAGGTCAAGGTCACAGTGTCCAGAGCCTAGATCCTGGCAGCTCAGAGCACCAGGCAGTCACCCACCCTGGGCAGGACACCCTTCATTGCAAGATGCACTCACACACCAGTTCCTTGGGACAATTTAGACACCCCGGTTCCCCACGTGTGCACATCTTCGGGATATGGGAAGAAACTGGAATCCCTGGAGAAAACCCACGTAGACACCACAAGAACAGACCAGCTCCATACAGATTGGCCCTGGGTGGGGAGTGATCCCTCCTCCCCCATTAATGATAGAACAAAATGACATTGTACAAAGCAGTAGTATGTGCGGTCCTGCTGTAAAATAATAAAATTATAGCTGGCATCGGAGAGAACTTTCTTAGGAAATTATCTTAAGACTTTTGGGTTGGAGTTGAAATATCGAGATGTAAAAGTGACATGATGGTTAGTAAATAGCTACAGGGGGAAAATAAATTTAAACTTTTTTTTATTATTATTGCTACTGAGACTAGGCAAAGAGAGAGAGGAAGAGGTAGGAGGCGAGAGAAGAGGAGCTGTTAAGAGGCCATGATCGGTGTGACATGGCTGTGCCTCAGGACACAGCCTCCAGCAAACCTTTAGTGCAGTCTCCTAAACTCACCAGTGGGAAATCTGTGAAGGCATTCACAGAAGAGGCCGTCACGAATTAGCTAAGGTCTGTAGAGGAGTGGTCTGCAGCTTTGATTTCTACAGGTGATGGGTTCACAAGGGGAGTTTAGGAAATCTCACCCATAATTGAGTCACCAATATCATTGCTATTTACAACTTACACATCGCCAACTATACTGAGCAAGCGCTTTAGTTGCAAGTGACAGAAGGACTTGTTGGAAGGCAACCAGCTACATGAACTAGGGGTTGTCTGGGGCCTGAGAGTTTGAAGTAGAACTTAAACACCATTGACACATAGGCCCTCTTGGTCCTCTCTCCTTCTTATGAGCTGCAATCTATCCTGCTGCTCTTTGGATCCCTCCCTCTGCTGTAATGTGACTGGCAACGGCATTACCTAACCCAGGGGTCGGCAAACTCATTAGTCAACAGAGCCAAATATCAACAGTACAACAATGGAAATTTCTTTTTGAGAGCCAAATTTTGTAAACTTAAACTTCTTCTAACGCCACTTCTTCAAAATAGACTCGCCCAGGCCGTGGTATTTTGTGGAAGAGTCACACTCAAGGGGCCAAAGAGCCACATGTGGCTCGTGAGCCACAGTTTGCCGACTACGGACCTAACCTTATAAACCCACACAAGGCAGCTTTCTAATACAGACTGACAACCAGAGGATCACACAGCACACGTTTAATGAACACACAGGCAATCTTCTAAACAAAGAGATATGACAAACTCGGGAAACTTTCCTAGCCAATTCCATTATTCTTGAGGTGGCCTTCCTCTCTCTAGAAAACAGCTCATCTTCCCTCCTCCCACATACTTCCTGTCATCCTCCATACAGACCTCTTCTTCCGTGCCTTTCTACTTGTCCCCAGGTTCTGCTGTTTGCTGGCAGCAGCTTATCACATAAACTCATCGGTGCTAATGTGTTACATCGCCCAGGTAACAGAGCTTATTGTTGACTACCAGAATAAATCTCCGTGTGTCCAAACTGTGTCCCCCTGGGCCCCGTTACTTTCCTCTAAAATGCCAGTGTATTTTTCATTAAAATGCTTGCAAATCCTTCAGGTTATTAGGTTTATGGCCACCCCATTAAGCAGAACAGTAATGATTTATGCAAGATGTTAGGACAGGATTTTTGCTCTGTTCAATAAAAGACCCCGGTCTGTATGAGTTCTTAGGACTGTAGTCTTGTATTACAAGCGTGTCTCTCTGTGACTTGGACATTCTCTGTATTTTGTTTTCCTCCATGAAATGGTCCGTTAGGGTTTACAGCCTGGAAAGCCCAGCTATGATGCTTGGGCCTGTGCTGAGAAAGCAGCAGGGGCTTCAGATCAGGACAGAGCTTGGTAATCCTTCCAGATCTGCCCCTTTTGGGCCTGTGACTTTGGACAAGTCACTTAATGAGCTTAAGTTTCCTAAGCTGTAAAAGGAGGTAGCAATACCTTACTGAGCATTGCACAAATTAGATAAATCCTGAATGAACCACTCTGCCAGGCTGCGGTGTCTCCAGCCTACATCCACTTTTGGCCTGTGAAAAGTTGATGTAAGTGAAGCCATTTTAAAAGAGAGCTAGGACAGCCATTCCAGAGGAACTGCCTTTCACGCCTTCCTCCTCGAACCACCAGAATGTTTGAACTGGGCAAAATAACTTTGGACTGGGCCAAACCAACATTGTATTTCAAACTGTTTTTTAAAGCTCACCGAAAAGCAGACATCCTGACTACAGGACTGAAGATTAAAGACATTCTTTAGAATTGGCACCACCATGGATATAGCTAAAGAATAACTTGCCTTATTCACACCTATAGCAATTTCTTCCTTAGTTTCTTAGCACCAATAAAAATCCCTCCCTTCTATTCATGTCATTATTTTTCTGCCCTTTTCATAAAAACCCCTTACCGTCACCTGCTAATCAGAACACTATTTGGGTTCCTGCCTGAATCAGTGCTTTCTGAATAGCTATTCCCTTGACTGTCAAATAAATACTTGTTGCTGCTCAGTTTGGCCCTTTAATTTCAGGTTAACATCCCTTGTCCCTGCTCTGTGTCACAAATGGGTGGACTCCTAGCGACTGCATTCCCCAGGCCCCCAGCTCCCACCTAGAGTCAGCCAGAGGAGTTACTCTGGTCGGGTTTGGAGGTGTGAGAGAGGGAGAAGCCAAGGCATTTCCCCCTCTGTCCTCTCTGTCTTGGGTGATGTGTCTGGTGGCAGTTTGTCTCCTTTGTGGCCCCAGTTCCTGCTGGTCAGTTGTGCCATGGTGTCCGCTTCTGCCCTGTGACCCTGGCCCTTGGGATTGCGTTTTGAGGTTCCTGCTTTAGCAATCTCTGCCTTGCCTCAGTGTGCCCTGTTTGGCTTCTCAGCTCTTCTATCACCAATGGAACCAGTTCCCTGCATTGAATTAAATCTGTTTTAAATGTTCAAGTGGCTCTGTTTTCTGCTTAGTCCTAAGAATCTGACCACTTAGCATAGGAATGGTACCTAGTAGGTACTTATTGGGATTTGCCAAGAGTGCTTAAACCCAGACTTTAGGATACTATTGTTAAAGCAAACCAGTGCTGGACAGATGGTATTCAGGAACTATTGCAATACGGAGATGAGACCTCAGTGCAGAACTGGGCTCAGTTCCCAACACACGCTGCACAAGGGGGGATTGATAGCCAAGGGGCAGAGTGGGGGGCAGAGGGTGGGAAATTATTACACGGAAACATCAGGGATAAAGGGGGAGGGGTGGTCCTCATTAAACAGACCTAACAGAATTCTTGTTGAAGGCAAGCTAGGATGGTAAGACATCAAGGGTGGGAATTAGGAATATAATCAGATACCAAGGGTGATCAGATATAGAGAATAGGATGGCGGGGGTGGGGGGTTGGGGGGTGGGGTTCTCTCTAAACTGATATAGCAAGATTATCACTATAACTGGGTGATGCAGGTCTGACAAAGACAGATGCCAAGGTCAAAGTCTAGAGGGCTTGGAGGAGCCTAAGGTTGTCGAGAAGAGACTTTGTCAATATCTAAATATATTTCACTAACCAGAAAGAAGTAATATGTATGAATATTATAAAGGATATGATAGCATGTTAATAAAATAATGTCAATTCCTGCTTGGTCTACCTTTATTTAAAGTGTTTTGGAACCAAGAAATAATAACCAGATGAGTAGAAATAGCATAAACACTATTAATTTTAATATATATTAGTGGTATTAAACATCACCTCTCTGAAGGGAACATTTAAGAGTATTTCATTTAGCCATGTAATGACCAATATTCTGTGGGCTTCATTCACTACCAGTATGCTGACACAGAGGGTAAAGAACTAACAGAGTTTCTGTTTAGTTAAATCACTATAGCAAGAGATGATATATTAGGGTGGGCAAAAGTAGATTTACAGTTGTTTGTATAGAAATGATATAATAAATAATACAAGAATAAGCTTTATGTACTCACAGCTGTAAGCCTACGTCTGCCCACCATTGCATAAGCAAATCACACCCAACCTCCCCTTTGGCTGACTATCCACCTTCACTTTACTGGTAGGAACATCACAGCGATAGGACAGGAACCTATCAAAGTGCTTCATGATCACCCCCCAGAACCCTGCTTCTCTTGTTATCAGTTGAAGGCATTATTGACCACCCAACCTCCAGAGACACCTACCTCAGAGTCACTGTGTACGCTTCTTCTCTTATTCCCACATCTAACCCACATTTAAGGCATCTCTACTGAAGCTTTCAGTCCCCGCAGCAATGGTCTCAGACCACTGTTTCCCAACCTTAGCACTAACATTTTAACCTGGATAATTCTTTGTTTGGGAGGGGTGTGTGTCCTGTGCATTATAGGATGTTTAACAGTAGCCCTGACCTCTACCCCCTGGATGCCAGTAACACTCCCCAAGTATGGTAATCAAAACTGTCCCCAGATATTGCCAAATGTCCTCTTAGAGGCCAAAATTGCCTCCAGTTAAGAATCACTGCCTTAGACTAGAATACTGCAATAGCTTTTTATTATGCCCTAGGTAGAATTACTGTCTCTGTTAATTGAGCTCTGTAATTCTTCTTCAATGACTATCTCCATTTGGGTCACAAGCTGGGTTAAAAGTTGAGATTCAGCCCTAGCTGGTTTGGCTCAGTGGATAGAGCATGGGCCTGTGGACTGAAGGGTCCTGGGTTCAATTCTGGTCAAGGGCACATGCCCAGGTTGTGAGCTCAATCCCCAGTAAGGGGCGTGCAGGAAGCAGCCAATCAAGGATTCTCTGTCATCTTTGATATTTCTATCTCTCTCTTCCTCTCCCATTCTCTCTAAAAATCAATAAAATGTATATATATATATATATATATATATATATATATATATATATAAAGTTGAGATTCATTCCTCATGAATTTGGACTTGGGAACAGAACATATCAGCTTCTCTCTGGTGGCTAAGGATGGACCCTATAACACTTGAAAGTTTTGTTAGATAGCTGATCTATAAGGAGAGACAAAATAGCAGTTGTGCAGGAAGGAGAGAAAATATCAGTCCTGATGAAATTCAAGGTCCTGGTTCCAATATTCCTGAAATCCAGGTAGTTGGTGAGACCCCCCCCCCCAACATCCTTATAATGCATTCTCCTGTTGGCTTTTGTTAGCTTGAGTTTGGCTGCTGGCACTTGCTAGCAAGTGTTCTACCTAAGGCACTGGCACGGCCCCTCAATCAGAGAAGACTGAAAAGGAACAGGCCATCTGGTAATTATCTCTAAACAAATTAAAGATCAGAATTTAAGACAGTGACTGAATAAGGTCCTTGTCTTATCTCACCAGGCATATTCAGGCAAAGGAGAAAATTTGGAATTTTACTTCAAATACTCATTTTTATGAAACCCAGAGACTTAAACAAACACACACACACACACACACACACACACACACACACAAAAAGGGTTTGAATTCTCCACTACTCAATATCTAAAGTCCCAAATCAATCTTAGCAGGATTGTGTGAAATCCTAAACATTTGTCACGACTGGCACCAAGCTTCTAGTCCCCCCGCCCCGCACTTTCCATCCATTCTCTAAATAAACCTGGCCTATTGCCTAAAGTTGTAACAACGACGTTTGAACAGAGAACACACATTTCCTAACCTCTTTTCACTTTTGCATGGGTTGGCAACGGTAAAATATTTTAATCGCTTGCACTTTCGGGAAGGAGAAAAGTGTGTCAGCATGTGTCTGTTTTCAGTTTCAAAGCCAAACTAAAGAAACAGGACATGCGCCCAAAACGATTAAACCAGCAAAGAGAAAGATAATACAATGCACCTTCCGACACTCATCTGTGGGTTGCCAAATAAGGCACTGGATTAAAAAACCATTTTGCACTTGGCTCTTAATACACCTTTCTTTATTGCCCAGATAGCAGGGCTGCATATGGCTCACCTTTGATTCTCAAAACCCAGTACAGTGCCTGCCGACTCATAGGTGTTCAATAAATGCGTATTGAATGAAGACAAATATCCTAGGCTCCTGCCCGTTCTACTGCTTGGCCGATGTCAAAGTTATAGGCATGATCACTTGATTAGCCAGAGGCCAGTTCAGAAAACAGAACCTCTCTTAGATATTTCAAATACAGGGGATTGAATCCGGGGAAACCCACACCTATGTCACCACAGGAGTGATGGCAGGTGAAAGCACAGGAGGTGGCGATTGAGGTAAGTACAGGGAATGTCTCCAGGAAGAAGCCGCACCACCATTGCTCCCTAGGCCTGAGGAACATTGGGCGCAGCTGGGGTTACCTTGCAGCTCAGAGCAGAGGCCATGAGAAACTGATCCCAGGGTGGCAGCCACTACAGAGAGCTCCGAGGGACCACAGGGAGGTGGCCTCTGGTGTTGCCAGCAGAAGCTGGAGATAAGAACAACTGCTACCACTGAAGCAATGTTAACAGGAAAGGGCACAGAAGACAGATGTCCTTCTCCATTGTCCCTTTTCCCAGTCTCCCTGTAGCACAATGTTTCCCATCGGGGGTGATTTCATTCCTCAAGAGACATTTTTGCTTGTGACGCTGGGGTGGGGGATGTAATCGGCAACTAGCAATAGAGACCAGGGAGCCTGCTAAACGTTCTCTGCCGTGGGGTCCTCCTGCTCTTCCCAGCAGTGGGAGCCCCTCAACAAAGAATCATCCAGCCCAGGAGAGCGACGTCACCAAGATGGTGACATAGGTTGTCCCTGGCTTTATGTCCCTCACAAGAAAAACAATTATTCATACCTAAAACACCACTGAGGAAATCCTAGAACACAGGTGAGGATGAAGTCCCTGCACTACAGACCAACCACACAGCTCCTGCCCCAGGCTGCCACAGCACCGCCCAAGAAGTCTCCTGAGCCTACATTTCCTCCAGTGAAAAAAGAGAGTCCAGGGTGGACATTCAGCTCCCCAAGCATTGTGGGCCACTTCTTGGGAACCCCCACTCTGGTCTCACCACAGGGGAACTGGGGCGGCGAGTGGGGGTGGGTGGGTGGCGCGGGCAGAATCTGTGGGACTTGACCACTGGGAATCTAACTGTGATGGAGAAGGGCAGGGGGGTTTGCAACAACCAGCACTGAGATATTAATAGATCGAGCTCCTACCTGTAGTGTCCAAGGTGTAGTCCCAGCCAGCAGCTTTATCTAAGGAGCCAAGACGGTGGTGCAGGGAACATGGAGGCTGCAAGTCCGCCTGATTTGGGTCCTCAAAGAGCCTTGATGGGCCTGGAGCCTGGTATGCTCCTGCCTAGGCAGGGCGCGGAGTCCTAGTCCTGGTCCCACTGCTGAATGAAGCTGCGCAGCCAACTGCATGCTCATAGTCCAGCCCATTGCTGAGTGTAGCTCTCAGCTTGCTTGACCAGAAAGCCTGGTAGGAACTTCTGGAAGCTGTGAAATCTGGCCAGGCTCAAGCAGAGAGTTTAGCAGCAGAGCTGGTTGTCCCCAGAGCAAAGTCAGTGGCACCTTTCAGCCAGGGGACTTAAGAAACAGATCAGCTTGAGTCCAGACCACACACAAAGAGCCTCTCCCAGCTTGGAATCAATTTCTGGCACTCAATTGGAGAAGGGGAGCTAATTTATAGCTCCACCCACTTCTGACTACAGTTCCTGCCTCACCTGACCAGAAAGCCGATTGGAAGATTGGAAACATGTGGTGGGATGCTAGGAGCTGACCCATGTATTCTACCCAGGCAGGGGAGCTAATTAATAGCACCACCCACCACTGAGTACAGCTCTGGCCCCTCCCAACCAGAAAGCCTGACTGGGACCACCTGAGAGGCTGCATGGGGCTGCTTCTCATGCTCAACCCAAGCTGGGACTTAATTCATAGCCACACCCACTTTAAAAAAATATTTTTATTGATTTCAGAGAGAGGGAGAGATGGAATCATTGATCAGCTGCCTCCTGTACGCCCCACACTGGGGATCGAGCCAGCAACGCCAGCCTGTGCCCTGACTGGGAACTAAACTCATGGTCGATGCTCAACCACTGACCCACAGTGGTCAGGCCACCCCACATCCACTTTTGAGTGGAGCTCCTCTTCTGCCTGACCAGAAAGCCTGATCAGAGAAGCTGGAAGGGGAAATAGAAAAGTATCTTGCGACAGACAAAAATGGAAGGACAACATACCAAAACTCATGGGAAGCAGCAAAAGCCGCCCTAAAAGGGAAGGTCATACTGATAAATGCCTATATTAAGAAGCAAGAAAGATAGCAAATGAACAATCTAACTTTATGCCTCAAGGAACTAGAAAAGAAAGAACAAAATGGGCTCAAAGTTAGCAGAAATAAATGAAATAGAGAACAGAAAAACAGTAGAAAATATCAACAAAACTAAGAGTTGGTTCTTTGAAAAGATAAAAAGTTTGACAAAACCTGTAGCTAGACTACCCAAGGAAAAGAAAGACCCCAATCAACAGAATTATAAATGAAAAAGGAGACATTACTAGTGATACCACAGAAATAAAAAGGAATCATAAAAGGCTACTATGAACAATTAACTGCATGTGATCAAACTGGACAACCTAGAAGACAGGGAAAAATTATTAAAAATGTGCAACCTACCAAGACTGAATCAGGAAGACAGACAATCTGAACTGAATAATTACTAGTAAGGAAATTTAATCAATAATTGAAAATCTCCCAAAGAAGAAAAGCCCAGGACCAGATGACTTCATGGTAAATACCACCAAACATTTAAAGAAGAATTAATACCAATTCTTCTCAAACTCTTCCAAAAAATCAAAGAGGAGAGAAATCTCCTAAGCTAACTTTCCAAGACTAGCATTATCTTGATATCAAAGCCAGAAAAGGACAATACAAGAAAAGAAAACTACAGACCAATATCCCTGATGAATATAGATGCAAAATTCTCAATAAAATACCAGCAAATCAAATTTAGCAGTAAATTAAAAGGGTCATTCACCATGATCAAGTGGGACTTATCCTTGGATGCAAAGATGGTTCAGTATGTTAATCTATAAATGTGATACATTACATGAATAGAATGAAAGAAATATGATCAGCTCAACAGATGCAGAAAAAGAATTTGAAAAATTCATTACCTGTTCATGACAAAATAAGATATTATGTATAGAAGTAATGTTCTTCAACATAGTAAAGATCATAAATGACAAGCTTACCTTATACTCAATAGTGAAAGTTTGAAATTAGGAACAAAACAAGGGTGCCTACTCTTACCAACTCCTACTTAACATAGCATTGAAAGTCCTAGCCTGAACAATCAGGCAAGTAACAGAAATAAAAGATACCAGAATTGAAAAGGAAGAAGTAAAATTGTCTCTAAAATCCTAAAGTCCCTATCAAACAAACTGTTAGAGCTAATAGAAAAACTGAGTGAAGTTACAAGATACAAAATTAACACACAAAAATCAGTAGCATTTCTATACATTAACAATAAATTATATGAAAAATAGAGAAAGAAAATAATCTCACTACAGTAGCATCCTAAATTTAGATTTAGGAATAAATTTAGCCAAGGAAATAAAAGAGCTCTACACTGAAAACTATGATATTAATAAAAGAAATAAAATGTCCACACTATCAAAAGCCATCCTATCTAATAAAAGAGTAGTATGCAAATTAACCATCACTCTGCTACACACACAAGCCACGTACACCAGCCAATCAGGAGTGAGTATGCAAATTAACCCCAACCAAGATGGCTACAGCTTGGGTCTCCCCAGCAATGGAGGAAGCCAAGCTTTCTGCACACCCTGGCCGGGCCAGGACTCCACTCAAGGCTACAAAATTTCAATTATAGAAGATAAATAAACCTCAACAAAAAGATTGTGGCCATGGAGCTGGAGAGAGCAGGCGGCTTGAGTTGCCCCCGGCGATGGAGGAAGCCAAGCTTCCGAAGCTGTGGCCTGCCTTGGCCTCCGCTCAAGGCTACAAAGTTTCAATAATAGAAGATAAATAAATCCCAACAAAAATGGCTGCGGCCACGGAGCGAGCAGAAGGCTTGGTTCTGCTTCAAGGCTATGAAGTTTCAATTATAGAAGATAAATAAATCCCAGATACCAGGGCCTCCACTTGGGTCACCCGGGGGTGTGGCCAGCCTGCAAATCACCACAGGCCCCTCACCCAGGCGGCCCCATGCCCCAAGGGAACCCTCATCCTGATCCCGGGCACCCTCAGGGCAAACCAGCTGGCCCCCACCTGTGCACCAGGCCTCTGTCCCAGTGGTCAGCAAACTGTGGCTCGCGAGCCACATGCAGCTCTTTGGCCCCTTGAGTTTTTAGCAAAGGCCAGCTTAGGAGTACCCTAATTAAGTAAATAGCAATGTACCTACCTATATAGTTTACGTTTAAAAATTTGGCTCTCAAAAGAAATTTCAATGGTTGTACTGTTGATATTTGGCTCTGTTGACTAATGACTTTGCCGACCACTGCTCTATCCTATCTAATAAAAGAGTAATATGCAAATTGATCATCATTCCAACACACATGATGGCTGCCCCCATGTGGACACAAGATGGCTTCCACAAGATGGCCAGCAGGGGAGGGCAGTTGGGAGGGACCAGGCCTGCAAGGGAGGGAATTTGGGGGTGATCAAGCCTGCAGGGGAGGGCAGTTAGGGGCATTCAGGCTGGCAGGGGAGCAGTTAGGCATCAATCAGGCTGGCAGGGGAGTGGTTAGGGGGTGATCAGGATGGCAGGCAGAAGCGATCAGGGCCAATAAGGAAGGCAGACAGGCGAGCAGTTGGAAGCCAGCAGTCCTGGATTGTGGGTCCCAGATTGGAGAGGCTGGGCTGAGGGACACCACCCGCCCCATGAACGGATTTCGTGCACTGGGCCTCTAGTCTATAGATTCAATGCAATCCCTATCAAGATTTTTACAGAAGTAGAAAAAATAATCCTAAATTTATATGGGACAAGAGACCCCAAAGAGCCAAAGCAATTCTGAGAAAGAACAACAAAGTGGGAGGCATCACATTTCAGATTTCAAACTATCTTACAAAGCTATAGTAATCATAACGTTATGGTACTGGTATAAAAACTGACATAGATAGACCAATGAAACAGAATTGAGAGCCCAGAAATACACTCATGCATATATGCTCAACTATTATTTGACAAGGAGCCAAGAATACTCAATGGGGAAAGGCAGTTTTTTTTATGGTGCTGGGAAAATTGGCTATGGACATGTAAAAGATTGAAATTAGACCTCTAATTTACATCACTCACAAAAATTAACTCATAATGGATTAAAGACTAAGATGTAATACTGGAAACCATAAAATTCCTGGAAGAAAACAGGAAAAAATCGCTTTGCCATGGGTCTTGACTATGATTTTTTTAATATGCCACCTAAAAGCACAAGCAACAAAATAAAAAAATAAACAAGTGGGACTACATCAAACTGAAAATCTCCTGCACAACAAAAGAACTAGAACTAATCAACAAAATAAAATGACAGCCTATGGAATGGAGAAAAATTGCAAAGCATATATCTGGTAAGGGGTTACCATCCAAAATAAATAAAGAACTCATACAATTCAATAGCAAAACAAACAAAAAAACAACACACAAAAAGCAAAACAAAAACAAACAAACAAATAAAAAAACCCAAGTAGTCTAATTTAAAAATGAGTAAAGAATAGACATTTTTTTCAAAGAAGATATATGCTATGAGGTGATAGGAGAAGATTTGACTTTGGATGGTAGGCACACGGTGCAATATACAGATTTTGTAACATAAGAAATCCACACATGAAACCTATATGTTCATGATGACCAATGTCACCCCAATCAATTTAATAAATGCAATTTGAAAAATTAGCTGTTAATTAAATGTCATGAAAAAAACATTTTTTAAAACAAAAAAGATGCATGAATTGCCAACAGGTACATGAAAATGTGCTCAACATCATTAATTATCAGGGAAAAGTAAATCACACCACAATCAGATATCATGCACATCGCTTAGACTGACTATCATCACAAAGATAAGAGGTAAGTGTTGGTGAGGATGTGGAGGAAAGGAAATCCTTGTGCTGTACAGTGACTACAAAAAAAAAAAAATAAACACACACACACACACACACACACAACAAAACAAACACACACACACACAAACAAAAACAAAAAACAGTATGGAGGATCCTGAAAAATTTTAAAGCAGAAACTACCAAATAATCCAGCAATTTCATTTTGGGGAATAAATATGAAGGAAATGAAAACACTAGATCTGCACCTCCATGTGCATAGCAGCATTATTTACAATGGGCAAGATGTGGAAGCAATGTAAGTGCCCGTTGAGGGATCAATGGATAAAGAAGTTGTGGTATGTAGATATACAATGGAATATTATTCAGCCATAAAAAGAAGGAAATACTTTATTTGCAACAGCATGGATGAAACTTGAGGGCATTACGCTAAGTGAAATAAATAGGTCAGACAGAAAAATTCCTCTACCCAGTGGTTTTCAACTGGTGTGCCACAAGAAATTTTAAAACATGCAATAACCAGCAGTTTAGTCAAAGGTACAGACCTCTTATCCTTCAGAGCATCAAATAAAAAAATGACAACGGCCAACACAACAGTAGCCTTCTGGTGTGAATGAATCAAAATTATACCTATTCTTTTTGTCAGATTGGCCAAAAAATATTTTTTTTAGTGTGCTGCAGAATTTTAGTAACTAGTTTCTGTGTGCCCTGAGATGAGAAAATTTGAAAATTTCTGCTCTCCCCTAAACTCCAGATCAAATTCCCAGAGGGAAAAAGCCAGAACAAAGGGCAATTGAGTAAGTGTGAGCCTGTTTACATTAAAAGCCAATTTCTCAGGAGGCTTAAGGTGAAGGAGCTGACCCCCTGCAGCCCAACTGTCCTCTAGGGGTAAAGGGGGGACTCCAACCTTATAATAGATCTTCCAGAGACACACCTTCACAAACCCTCCTTTTACGCACTCTGACAATCATTTATATAATTGATCTGGCTGAGAATTCAAACTGGTGGGATACACTTGTGTGATATGGCTTTGGAAATTCTCATCTATTTTATTTGGTTAAAACATAAAACAAATTTGATTAGAGTTGCTGTTCCTAAGGTTTTTAAAAGTCTTCACAGAGAAATGTAAATATATTAAAAATATAAAAATATGTAAAAACACAGGATAATTTAACAAAAATTTCTACTGAAAATATAAAAAGCCAAACATAGAGAATTTAAGTAGGCAGTGACTTAAATCACATTGCCCATTTCTTTTGCAACTACTTGTTTACTTTTATTATAAGCCAGTAGTGATGTACAGGTATTTTAAAAAGACAGTAAATGGGAAAGAAAATATGTATTACCTCTGTGATGCATTACTTAATTCTTTATATTTGAGAAAACATTGCCAATGCTTTGGCATATTATTATTACACTAAGATAGTATGAAGCAATAGAGCAATGTCATTAGGAAACCAAGTATAAAATAGGAGCTATGCTTAAATCCCATTAACTATAGGGAAACAATTATGCATGTTGGATTGATATTTAGTAATGATAGGTAAGGGGTTACATGATGCCAGAAAAAATTACATATTCCCTTTCAAAGATCTTAATTATCTCCACTATAATAGTTGTCTTTTTCATAATTTCATTGGTGGAAAAATTATATGCAGAACAACTTAAGAAATATTTTAAAAGCTGGACTAAAAAACTAGATTTTCAATTAAATCTTACACCCCTTTTAATCTAACTCTTTGTGTCTTTCTTTCTGACCAAATAAAAGAAATAAAATATTATTGCTATTTCTAGTTTCTTGTTTTTCCTTTTCCTCTTCATATACTGCACTCTGGCTTCTCTCTTCACCTCTCTGAAAAGACCCTTATTAAGATAGCAAATTATATCCTGCATTCCAACCCAGTAGTTATTGTTCAGCCCTCTACTTACCATGACATTTAAAACGTGACTTCTTTTGCTTTATTTTTAAATTTTTTATTATTTTCAGCTTTGTTGAAGTATAACTGACAAATGAAGCTGTAAGCTATTTAAAGTGTACAAAATGATGATCTGGTATAAGTATACAGTGTAAAAGGATTCTTCCCATCCAGGTAACACATCCATCATTTATTTATTTATTTATTTAATTTATTGGTAAGAATACTTGAGTTATCTCTTTTACTTATTTATTTTTTTAAGTTATACTCTTTTAGCAAATTTCAGTTATACAATACAGCGCTATGAACTATAGTCACCATGGATTACATTAGATTCTCAGACACCTTATGGCTGAAAGTTTGTACCATTTTACCAACTCCCCCTAATCTGCTCTACTGCCCCTGCCAACCAGTGTTGTAGTTTCTGTTTCTATCAGTTTGATTTTTTTTTTTAAGATTCTACCTATAAGTAATACCATGCAGGCTTCCTTTCTTCGTCTGGCTTACTTCACTAAGCAAAATGCCCTCAGGGTCCATGCATGCTGCTACAAACAGCAGAATGTCCTTCCTCATGCGGAATAATAGGCATTTTTAAAAAGCTTTATTGTAGAAATTATTACATATGTCCCCCTTGTACTCTCCCATTGACCTCTTCTAGCCCGCCCCTACCCCCCACCCGCACCCCAGGCCTCCACCACCCTATTGTCTGTGTCCATGCGTTATGCATACATGTATACACATTCTTTGGTTGATCTCTTCCTCCCACCCACCCTTGCCTTCCCTCTAAGATCAGACAGTCTGTTCCAAGCTTCTATGTCTCTGGGTCTATTTTGTTCATCAGATTATTTTGTCCATTAGAGTCCCCATATGAGTGAGATCATGTGATACTTGTCTTTCTCTGACTGGCTTCATTTGCTTAGCATAATGCTCTCCAGGTCCCTCCTGCCATCTCAAAAGGTAAGAGATCCTTCTTTTTTACTGCTGCATAGTATTCCAGGGTAGCACATCTTCTTGATCCATTCATCCATAGATGAACACAGGTTGTTTCCATATCTTGGTTATTGTGAATAATGCTGTAATGAACATAGGTGTGCAGATATCCCGTTTAGATACTGATTTCATTTGTTTCAGTTACATACGCAGAAATGCAATTGCTGGATTTTATGGTAGTTCTATTTTTAATTTTTTGGAACCATTATACTGTATTCCACAGTGGCTGTACCATTTGTCCTTTTCAAAATTGATGCTGTATATTCCAATTGAAACAGACCCTGCTCAGAAGTCTGGTGGGCTCAGTAAGTTTCTCTGTCACAAGGTCAAACCCAGGTGTTGGCAAGGGGTGTTTCTTTCTGGAAGTTCAGGGAATGAGTTCACTTCCAAGCAAATCTGAGTCCAGAGCCTCCACAGAGTTCTGTTTCAGTAGACTGGCTCCTCTCTCCTCAATAGCTTCCTCAGAGTGTATGGACGCTATTGTTTCTTCTATCTGTTTCATTAAGCCACTTCCAATTTCTGTCTTCCAGAGATTGTTTTGAAATGTGATTAACCTTCTAGTTTCCTATTTATTTGAAGGTGGTCCTTAGGTTTTTATTATCTGTTTGTATGAGGATTTCAATATACGGTGTTTTTTTTTTTTTTTTTTTTTTTAAATCATAATTATAGCCCTAGCCAGTTTGGCTCCGTGGATAGAGCATCGGCCTGAGGACTCAAGGGTCCCAGGTTCGATTCCGGTCAAGGGCATGTATCTTGGTTGCGGGCACATCCCAAGTGGGGGGTGTGCAGAGGCAGCTGATTGATGTTTCTCTCTCATCAATGTTTCTAACTCTCTATCCCTCTCCCTTCCTCTCTGTAAAAAAATCAATAAAATATATTTTAAAAAATCATAATTATAGCAAATATTTCACAAGTAATACATTTTTTTTTACTTTTTTGTTTGCCAAGAAATGCAATTATAATAAAATTGAAGTCCTTTTTGTTGTTGTTATTGATAGCTGTTGACTTGTTTCCTTGCTGGCTTTGACCAGGGGTTGTTCTCATTTTCTAGAGTCCACTTACATTCCTTGGCTTGTAGCCCCCTCTCCCCATCTTCAAGGCCAGCAGCTGGTTGAATCCTCACACTTCAGATCTTTCTGACCTCCCTTTTTGCCTCATCTCTTCTGCCCTCTCCATATAGAATATAAAATTCTATTTAAAAATTTTGTATTTTAAATAGGTATAGCTTGTTTTTAATAAATTACATAAACTCAATAAAGTTAATTTAAAACATATCCCAGTAAAGGCTTATAAAGCTATAAGACTAAATATGATATTTGAAGAACAAAATATAATGATGCAATAACCTAACAAAAAAATTTCGACAACTTGAAAAATGTTTATGGAGTTAAAATTTTCAATTGTAGTATTTATGGTTAGTCCTTTTTTTTTCTTTTTAGAAGTTTGCTGCTGTTAAAAATGCTTCCTTATGAAGGAATTTTTGGAGGGAGCGATAAAATGTTTTATTCCATTACTGTAGTGGTTCACTCAAAAGTCCATGTATGGTTAAAATCCAAAAACTGTACAAAGAGTGAATTTTACTATATGTAAACTTCAACCAACCAACAAACAACCCCCCCCAAACAGAAAAATAAACCCACCAGAATGTGAGAGTAACTAAAAAGGAAATACAAACTGTAACAAATAAACCTAACTGACTGGCAAATTAACATAACCATACAAAGAGAGGTGGGAAGCTAAAAAACCAACCTAAATTACTTTACAAAACCGTATTTGACTGGGTAAAGACAAAAAGAATCGCATATAAATGCAATATTTCACTTAGTAAATGTTTTTTTTTTTTTTTATGGACTACAAACTAGCTATTCCAACACTTATGTATATAGTAAAATTCAATAAGTAAGTAAATATGTTTTAGCTAGTGAGAGCCAGATTTCTCACTGTTGGAGAACTTACAAATAAAAGGGAGGAGGCTTGAATAAATATTTTGACATCTGAGGCATTGGTATGAATTTATTGTTTTTTTAAATGTATGTATTCAAATAGGTAAATACAGAAATAAATTTCCTCTGTGTGTATCCATAGTGGTGTGTGTGTGTGTGTGTGTGTGTGTGTGTGTGTGTGTAACTAGGTCTGTTTGCTGAGAGGACCTAGAACCAATGGCACCCCAGTAATAATGGTTATACCTAACAACCAGATCTTGGCTTCTCTATGTCACTCTCCAATATAAAGAACCAGGGATCCTGGAAGAAGTGTTTGATTCCAAGACTGAGACACTGAAAATACAAGGTAGCTTGAAGTATTTTATGGTGCCAGAAAGACATACTAAAAAATAATGTGGGGAAATCATATTGAAAAACACTGGAGCAAGTAGGAAAGCGCCCCCAAAGCTGGAACAATTTGAACAGCAAGAAAACAGTAGAGGTATTAAATTATAATTCAAAGAATAAAATATACGATCTCATAGTAATAAAACAGCTTTTTCTTACAGAAGAATTCTAATTAATAAATGCTGAAGGAATGAGCATAGGAAATCACCATGAGAAATCACAGTAATAATTGTTGCAGGCAAGAGCCATTAATCAGTGCTAAAATTCGTGGGTAATATTTGAGGAGACAGAGGATATATCCACAGTTTCGAAGTGTCCCCCAAGATACTAATTACAAAGGGAAAAATAATGCTACTCCGGTTCTGTGACATTGCCAAAAATGTACCACCTCAATCTAATCATGAGCGAACATCAGAAAATTCAAGGAATAGTGTACAAAACAACTGATCGGTATTCCTCAAAAGTGTTAAGGTCATTATAAACAATGAAAGATGGCAGAAACTGTTATAGATTTAAGTTTACAGTGCTTTATATTAAAGTCTTTTATCCATCTGAAAATTATTTGTGTTGACAAATCCACAATCATTGCAGATTTTAACATATTTCTCAGCAATTGATAGATTAAAACAAGCTAAGTATGGATTGCTTACTGGAGCATTTATTATAGTTGCTTTCCAACATCTGCATTATCTCTGCATTGGCATCTATTGATTGTCCTTTTCCTAGGGGATGCAGTAGAGAGTAGAACTATTTTGCAAGTAGAATCAGCAAGTCTTGATGGTTTTGTTTGCATTTCATGAGAAGTGCGTATGGAGTGTGGATGGGGAGAATGAGAGATAAGGTAGTAAGAGGCCTGAACAAATTCCAAGGCCTCTCGCTTGGATGACTTTTGGTAGCATTTATTGAAATTGGATGGAAAAGAGGATAGAAGATGATGAGTTTGTTTTTCATTTGCAGAGGTTGAGATGCCTATGGCACAACCCTATAGAGGTATCCAACAAGCAGTTGGGCAGTCAAGTCTGAGCTTAGAGAAAGGGGCAGACCCAGAAATACAACTTGTGAATTAAGAAGTGGTGTTTACAAGCAATAAAAATCGTTTAGAATGGCTGATTAAAACAACTAGAATGAGAGCAGAAGTATTTTAGAAAGGAGACAGAAATAGGGAACTAATAAACATGAAGAAGAAACAGTTAAAGGCCTAGGAGGAAATCCAGAATGTGACAGAAATCTAGGAGGCAGAGAGTTTCAAGAAATGGAGACGTCCACATGAGCAGGGGCAGTGGAAGAGTCCAGTAAGAGAAGGAATGAAAAGGGTATTGGTCACTGGTCACATAAGGCCTCTTGCAGTGTGTTGGTGAAAGTGGAAAACGGTCAATGGATGATAGAATGAAAAGGAGGCAAGGAAGTGGAGTTGATCAGTGGGGACCACTGTTTCTTGAGTGTTGGCTTGGAAGCGAAGGAATGAATGAGGTGTGTGGTGAAGAAGAACATGGAAGAAAAGCATATGATTCCCAGACTTTGTCAAAAATACTTTTTCAAGTAATCATTTGTATTTGTTTCATCTTCCAACATGAGAATGGACAGCAGATATTTTAGCAACTAAAGTCCAAGTAACATTAAGTCACAAATAGATCTTTGAGAAGGCCCAACCCCCAGAACTGCTGCTGGCAAACAAAAATCCTCCATTGATTTTGACCACTGTGGTCATGCAAAAGGAGCTAGAAGTAGCGAAGGCTTTGAAAATTAAAAGCAACCCCCTGAACCTCCCCTGGTGCACACGGCAGGACATGGGTACAAACTGCTTCCCTGTTTGAGCTCGTTGATCAAAAGTGGGCTGGAGCCATGTCCCTGGTGGTCATCACATGCTTAGAACACTAAAACGACCTCCTACTAAGCAGAGACTTCTTTGCTCCCACCACCTATTGATAATAGCAACTGCACATCATGCTTGTTTTCACCGGTTTCTTTTTACTGCTGTTCTCAGTGTTGTTTATAATGTGGGTTTAATTAGTTTCCTGACCCTTCTAGGAGGAGGCTGTTTTGCCTAGAATACTTTGATTATCAAAAATAGAATTGCAGCAGCACAAGTCCAGATCTGCAAGACGCTTTTCAACTCAGAGAATTCTTTCCTGCCATAATTTTTCTGGTTCTAGAGAAGCTACAGCATCATTGGACAATTTTTTTTTTTTTTTACTTGCAGAGAGATAAATTCAGCCTGGGAAAGTAAAAAAGAAAATTTCTATTTTCTATCGGCCTCATTCTTTTGTTTTAGCAAAGAGTTTACTCATCTTTTGACTCGGCATGGTAGTAGGTGACAGAATGTTCCCAATACGGATTACTACCCCAAAGCCAAACAATTATCTATAAAAGAACCAAGAAAGGAAATAACTGAACCTGAGGTCTCAGTTTTACTTGACGATTCCATCAGAGACATCATCATTAGATAGAAAGAATAAACATGATGATTCTGGTATTGTCCAGCTCTGTACCACTCAATAGCCTAAAAGGGAGCTAGGGTAAAACAAACAAACAAACAAAAACACACCAAGATAGATGATAAAATAAAAGAATTTAGCTTTTTAATCTATATAACAGAAATATAATGGGGAAAATGTATGATAACCAACTCTTGCCAAAGTAAAACCATGTTAACTGTGAGTTGAATCTGATGACCCCAAAGAAAATCTGAATAATCATTTAACTTGCATGTATTTAAAATGTGGGATGAATTCTTGTGTACTGAAAAATCATCCTAAATGGAGACACAAATATACTGGATGAACTATACCATAAGGGTCCTATTTACTTCAAGACTTCATGATGGCCCTAACTAGTTTGGCTCAGTATATAGAGCATCAGCCTGCAGACTCAAGGGTCCCAGGTTCGATTCTGGTCAAGGGCACATGCCCAGGTTGCAGGCTCAGTCCTTAGAAGGGGGTGTGCAGGAGGCAGCCAATCAGTGATTCCCTTTTATCATTGATGTTTCTATCTCTCTTCCTCTCCCTTCCTTTCTGAAATCAATAAAAATATATTTTTTAAAAAAAGACTTCATGATGTAGATTTTATGTAAACTTTGAGCTCATAAATGTAGCACTTAAAAACTGACTATATTTTATATAAATCATAAAAACATTAAGGTGAATAAAATTGGGGGGAAAATGATGACTCTGAGTAAAAGATCTCAGATAATGTAGAGGAGCTCTGTTGTTTATTTTTACCCTAAATCAAAAGAGCTTAGCATTAGATTTTTGCTTTTTAATGTACCAATTGACAGAGAGATTTCAAGTAAGACATTATCCATTCTCTGCAGATATTTTCTTAGTGCCCAAGTAGCCATATTATAGGTAGCAGGAATTATTCAGAATGGAAATAGTTGTTTTTGTTTTTATTTCTTAGAGATAAAAGCATTTTGAAATAAAGGGTATGACATGTTAACTGCTCCTGAGTAAAAGCCAGTGTTTCAGAAATGACCAATCAAGGGATCTTATTTCGCACCATCGTTTATAGATATCTGCAGAGATGCTCATAGGAAAAGATCATTTCCTGAGAATGGACTCTAGTAAATGAAAAACAAGAATAATGATATAAAACAATGTGTTACTGGGGAAGACAAGGCACATGACCAAGGAAATTGGGCAGCTTCCTTTCATAAACCACCAACAAATTAAGAGCAATTAGGTTTCAAGACTTTAGTGTTAATTAGAACAATTTTCAGATAAAAAATATACTGAGAAATTAGCTTGGCTTAGTTTAGGAAGTTAATAACTGGTTAGTTGTTGGCCAACGTCATACATGTAGGAACCATGGAACTGTGCTAAGAGTTATATAAGCAGTACCTTATTTCATTTACCAATCACACTCTAGACATTGTTCTGGGTGTCTAAGATATAGACACACAAAAACAGGAAGCTTACTTTCAAGTAAGGAAGACATACAATAAAAGGTAAGTGAATAAAGTATATTCAGATAATTCTAAATGAGGTAATAAAGAATCATGTGATAAGGAGTCACCTGAAGGAAGATGTTAATGCCTTGGGGGACATCTCTGGGCATAGGTGACAGTTTGGGCTGAGATCCAAAAGAGCCAGCTGGGTAGAGGACCAAGTGGAAGAGCATTCCAGACAAGAGCCCTGAGTTAGGAAAGAATGTCATGTTTTTCAGCAATGAAAGAAGGAAGACTGCTCTTCCTCAGCATGGCAGTGGGGAATTTGGTTGGGAAGTGAGGCAGGGGCCAGGATACGTAGTGTTTACTGGACCATAGCTAGGAATCTGTATTTTATGCCAAATGCAATGGGAATCCTTTGATGATCTGGTTTATATTTTTAAAAGCTAGCTGTGGCTGCTCTGAGGAGAAGAAAGGGTCACTGATAACAGTTAGGAGGCTGTTGCAATATTCCAGTTGGAAAATGGTGGTGGCTTGGACTAGAGCAGTGACAAATACAGAAGAAGAGGACAGATTTGAGATAAATTTAGAGAAAGAAGCACAAGGTCCCCCTTCCTTCTTTCTTTTCTGCTTTCCCTTATCCATCTCAGCAATATCCTTTGCCTCACTATGGCAGTTTGTACTACTTTTTCACATTTTAAAAAGAATATATTTTATTAAATTTTTTAATTGGAGAACAACAAGGTTTGATGGTCTGATGGATGCTTCTCGGTCTCTGGATCTGTTTTTGTTCATCAGTTTATGTTGTTCATTATATTCCACAAATGAGTGAGATCATGTGATATTTCTCTTTCTCTGACTACCTTATTTCAATTAGCAAAATGCTCTCCAGTCCCATCCATGCTGTTGTAAATGGTAAGAATTCCTTCTTTTTTACTGCAGTGTAGTATTCCATTATGTATACTATATACTATGAGTTTTTAATCCATTCATCTGCTGATAGGCACTTAGGCTGTTTCCAAATCTTAGCTGTGGTAAATTGTGCTGCTATGAACATAGGGGTGCATATATCCTTTCTGATTGGTGTTTCTAGTTTCTTGGGATATATTCCTAGAAGTGGGATTACTGGGTCAAATGTGAGTTCCATTTTTAGTTTTTTGAGGAAACTCCATACTGTCTTCCACAGTGGCTGCACCAGTCTGCATTCCCACCAGCAGTGCACGAGGGTTCCTTTTTCTCCGCATACTCGCCAGCACTTGTCATTTGTTGATTTGTTGATGATAGCCATTCTGACAGGTGTGAGATGGTACCCCATAGATTTGATAAGCATTGGTCTTCTCCGGTCCTTGGGTTCTTATTTCCTGTAGACACGGTTCTCTGGGGCACTGCCTTTATCTGGAGGTTATTTATGTTTTGCTCTGGGAATGAGAGCTATGCACCATGACCATAATGCTTTGAGCAGTCAGTGTTCTAAAAAATGAAGAGTTTTTAGAAGATCTGTGGCTATACGAGTGGGAGCTATACATCAGAGACACTGAAGCAGAACAGATGAGAGAAGGCACAGTGAATGTAAATGTGAAGACAGGCTACTCAGGGAATTGCAGGAGCTGGAGGCTAGCACTCAGGGCTAAGTAGTGGGTCATTAGACTCTGAGGGAACAACAGTGTATCTAAATTAAAGTACTAGATCTGCAGCTTAGAAAAGAAAGAGCTCTAATTTTCTGAAGACCTGCCTTGCTGAGAAAGAGCTCAATTAGGGCTTGAAAGTAGAGAGAACCAATAAGAAAGTATGATTACATCAAGAGTGGGGCCCAGCCCAAACCGGTTTGGCTCAGTAGATAGAGCGTTGGCCTGCGGACTGAAGGGTCCCGGGTTGGATTCCAGTCAAGGGCATGTACCTTGGTTGCGGGCACATACCCAATGGGGAGCGTGGAGGAAGCAGCTGATCGATGTCTCTCTCTCATTGATGTTTCTAACTCTCTATCCTTCTCCCTTCCTCTCTGTAAAAAAATCAATAAAATATATTTAAAAAAAAGAATGGGGCCCAAAAGTGGGGCCTTGTGAATGGAAGGCAGTGAAATAGAAAGTATATGAATGAGTTTGTGTTCAAGCTAATTGAATTATGCAAGGCCTATAGCAAACCTAACTGTTATGTCATCCATGTCTCTGAGAATACCATTAAAGTCTAGAAAGATTAGAGCAAATGCTCATCAGAGAACTTATGGAAATTTTCACCACTCCTTATACATTTCTGCAGTTTCTCAGGACACTTACATTCTTTTTTTTTTTTTTTAATATATATTTTATTGCTTTTTTACAGAGAGGAAGGGAGAGGGATAGAGATTTAGAAACATTAATGAGAGAGAAACATTGATTAGCTGCCTCCTGCACACCCCCTACTGGGGATGTGCCCGCAACCAAGGTACATGCCCTTGACCAGAATTAAACCTGGGACCCCTCAGTACACAGGCCAACGCTCTGTCCACTGAGCCAAACCAGTCAGGGCAGCACATTTACATTCTTAGAATTCCCTTTGATTTTAAGTTCTTGCTACTGCTAAAAGAGTAATTCAATAAAGCAGCCATAAAAGAACATGGACTCTGGAGTCAGACTATCTAGGTTCTAATCTTCATCCACCACTAACTAACTGTGTGTCCTTGGGAAAACTACTTATCTGTGCCTCAGTTTACTTGTTTGAAAAATGAGGTCCTCATAGGATTGTAATGAAGACTAAACACATCAAAATATGTAGAACACTTAACGCTCTGCCTTCTGCATGTTATTACTCAGTTTGTGATGTCATCTCACTTGTACTTGATTTAATGGTTTCTTGTTTTTCACCAAAATCCACTTCCTTCAAGGTCTTTGAGTATGTAACAGGCTTTATAGGAGCAGTACTGCCTAATAGAAACATAATGTGAACTAGATATATAACTTTAAGTTTTTAGTAGACACATTTTTAAAATGATAAAATTAATTTTAATATATGTTTTATTTAACCAACTAGAAGCCCAATGCATGAAGATTTGTGCCAAAATGGGCCTTCCTTTCCCTGGGTGCCGGCACCGCCTTCGCTCTGGCCACAGCCGCCTTTCCGCCTTCCTACGTTGCTCAGAGGCTCGGAGTGGCTGGGGTGGTGTGGGATGCCTGCGTCCCGCCCTGCCCCCAGCCACTCAGCGCCCACTTATGCAAATTAACCCACCATCTTTGTTGGGTTAATTTGCATACTCACTCCTGATTGGCTGGTGGGCATCGCAAAGGTACGGTCAATTAGCATGTTACTCTTTTATTAGGTAGATATGTCCAAAATACCAATGTAATCAATGAAATGTAATTATTAATGATTTCTTTTACTTCTTAATTATACAAAGTCTTCAAAATCCAGTGTATTTTATACTTAGAGCACATCTCAATTTTTTCAAGTCACATTTCAAGTACTTAATGGCCACCTATAGCTAGTGGCTGCCATATTGGACAATGCAAATTTAGAGTGTCAGATAAGTTATGTTTAATTGTTAGATATTTTCATTTCCAGAAGTCTTTTCCCTGAGAAATTTTTAAAGGCCCTGGCATTCAGTAGGACATCCTGGCCTCTTGATATCTGACTGGTTTCTTTTTCTTCTCTTTTCTTCTTTGTTGCCAGGAGCAAAAGAGAAATAAATCAGATGGAAACAAATTCATCCATTGATTACATGGAGCAAGTCAGTCTTCTCTAGGCCTGAGCTCAGATTCTAGTCTCTTCCTGAAATACAGGCAGTTCTTAAAAAAAAAAAAATATATATATATATATATATATATATATATATATATATATATATAGATATAGATATAGATATAGATATAGATATAGATATAGATTTAAGAGAGGAAGGGAGAGGGAAAGAGAGAGAGAAACATCAATGATGAGAGAGAGCCATTGATTGGCTGCTTCCTGCATGACCCCACTGGGGATCAAGCTTGCAACCTGGGCATGTGCCCTGACCGCGAGACCTCCTGGTTACACCACTGAGCCACGCTGGCCAGGCTACAGACAGTTCTTGATTTTCACAGGTCTGTGTTACTCAAACATGTGCATATCAGAATTGCATACTCACTTTATATATATTTTTGGTAACTGAGCTAGGATACCTGTAGTGCTTTAAAGACCAACCTTCTTGTAGTCCCTGTGTAGTGAGTGGGTAGGAACAATTATTTTGTTATTTCAGTTATGTATTATTATTTATGACCTGAGGCTACTGTATACAGATTTGAAATATCTTGTTCCCATGTATTGATTTAATGTTCATTGTACTGCCTGGGAAGCACTAGAAAAGGGATTTCAGTCCTTCCAAAAAAAACCCCAGTTAATTTCTCTCCAAGTTTTAAGAAATGCTATTTTTTTTCTAGGGTGAACATGGCAGAAAGTTGCCCAACTAGTAGTAGGGAGTCCCATTTGGTCTTTGGGCTTGTCCATTTTACCATTCTTCTTATCAAAGGAAACCAGATGGTAGACCTAATCTAAAAATCTCTAATTTTATACTTGAGATAAAATTTTAAATGCATCATCAATCAATCAAACAATCAGATTAACAATAAATGTTCACAAAGAGTTTTTGTGTTTAATGGGTTATGAGAAGATGAAATCGAAGTAATAGATTCTAATGGTCATATTAAATAGATCCTGATATAGCAAAGCTAACTACATTTAAATGCATTTCATATCTAGAGGATTTATTATTGTACCTACTCAGGAAATTCTTGTGGCCAAACTAGTTTGTCTCCTTTGCTGAGAGGATTAATGATGGCTAGGAATGTTTTATACCAGTAACTATAATGAATCCAATGCTTTGACATATTTGTAGACCAATGACAATTTATGGCCTCAGTAATGACCCTGAGAAGTTTAAAATCCCAATGTGCCTTTTGAATTATCAAAAGGAAATGAAATAGTATGCCTTATGTTTTTTTTATAAGTAGGAGTTTGAGATTTTTTAGCTCTTTAAAATTTTCTAATCCATGTATCTAGTCCATATTATAACTCTTTGGAACAACTACATTATTCCATCCTGTTACCATAATATATAACCAAGTTTATTATGAAAATAAGAAGATTAACAATAAGAGAGGTTTTTCTTACTGTCATTACTGTCATTGTTATAAACAAAGTAAAATATACTTCAATAAGATTTATAATTGAGAATTTTTGGAGAAAATATTTTTAGGGGAAGCATTATTCTTTTGTTATATTCATTATCTATCAACTTAATCCTGTTTTTCTTACGCATTCATCTGAGCCTCAAAAGTGAAAGAAACCAATTGAGATAAAGAGGCCCACTGTGCTCTGACATTTTACCTACTTGACATACAAACTGAATCTATAAAATAAAACATTTTTTCCCTTTCATTTTTCTTGCTTTTCTGATCTTCACTATGCAAACAATGCCTAATCAATCGTTTAGACATTCTCGTTCCTCTTCCGGGCGAAGTTCTTCCCTTCCCAACTGCCCAGTGGGCATTTGCATTTCACATTAAAACCAGGCATGTCTACAGTTACATTTCCATTCTTCCAAATTCACATTTCAGTGTAATATTCTCCAGTGGCTCAGTGGTTGAGTGTTGACCCACACACCAGGAGGTCACAGTTCCATTCTCGGTCAGGTCACATGCCCAGGCTGTGGGATTGATCCCCAATTGGGGACGTGCAGGAGGCAGCTGATCAATGATTCTCCCTCATCATTGATGTTTCTATCTCTCCCTCTCCTGTCCTCTTTCTGAAATCAATAAAAGTATATTTTAAAACATAGTACAAGTGACAGGGAAGAATACTATTATATCCCAAATAGAAGGCTAGCTCTCTCAAGGCTGGAACTGTTTGCTAAAGATGGAGATGCTATCTCCTATTTAAAGTATGCTTTCCATACACATGGAGCTGTCATCCCATGGCAGAAGGTGCTTGTCTCTGCCTTGTTTACTTCTCCTGCTGCTGTTGGATTACTCTGGACCTACTATGTTACTATGGTTACTGTTGAAAACCATAATCAGAAAGGATTGGGCATGAACTTATTCTTAGACAGATTAACTCTACTAGTTTTATCTAGAGGTTCCTCTACAGTATGACAGGATGGTAGGAATGTAGGGAAATTCCTTGACAAGTAGAATAAGAGAAACCAAGGCAAAATAATTAGACAAGGCCAAAAATTTGAGCATTTACAGCCAGTTAATAAATTACAAGGTTTTATCTTCCTTAACCAAGAACACTTAGGAGCAAATGGTTTACATATTCCAGACTGTTCTGGGGCAAACTGGCCATGATCTCAGCCCCTCTTCAATAATGTTCTTTAAAAATAAACCGATGAGAAAATAACCCTGGCCCCTTTTGGCACTCATTTTGATGAATCAACATACTGAAGGACGTACTTGAAAAGCTAATGAATTTTCTGCTGAGATCCTTCCCTGAGACCTGCCCTGGGATTCTGGCTGGCCAAGGAAAGATGAAAAAGCCTCAAGACAAAGGATCCACGGCACGCTCTTGCTCACACACACCAGTTCCTTGTATCTCTGCTCTTTTTCTAAGGATTGCCATGAGACTTGCAACCAAGGGAGCAGCGGGCAATGGCAGCTCATCCCAGGCTTACCCCCTAAACCTATCTGCAGGGCACCCTTTTTCTCTGAATTCTCAGTGAGCTCACTTCTGTCACTGTGATGACTTTAATTTCTCAGAGAGCCAAAGCAGTCCCACCTAAACTCTCTCCTGTTGCTTCTTCTATCCTAAGCTGTTCCTTAGTTTCACTGCCCTCTGCTTTGATAAACGTAGTCTCAAAATCACTCGGACTCATGCTGTGAAATCTTTCCTACATGAAGTCAAGAACCCACACACTGCTGGCAGGCCTAAGGCCAGACCTGCTCTGGGCCCAGACCCTGTCCTATAACAATAGTGGCAATTCCCTAATGAACATGTTTCAATAGTTCCCTATTATCAACCCAATGAAGTCCAAACTCCTTATTTTAGCAATCAAGGCTCTTTAGAAACCAGCTCCACTCTAATGTTCTAGCTCTACTCTGCTATCACCTAGCCTTTCTGTCTAAGTGCTCTCCTACTCTACTTTGTCAAGGCTTATCATGTTGGTCTGGAGTCAGAGTGCATGGGTTAAAATCTCTGTTTTACCATTAACTGGCTGTGTGACATAAGAAAATTACTTAACCTGTCTAAGTTGTAATATCCTCATGTGCAAAAAAAGTGCTGACAACAGAACATGCTTCATTGGTTTTTGTATGGTTTAAGTAAGATAATAAATGGAAAGCATTTAGTACATTTCCTGGGACTTAATAATAATGTAAAACGTTAAGCTGATACCATTGCTAAACTTCACTCATCTTTCAAAGTCCAAATCAAATCCTATTAGATAATACACTGTGCTGATTAAGAGTGTGGGCTCTGGATTTTCATCTTAGCTCTGCCACTTAAACTAGCCATGGAACTGTGTGCAAATTTCTTTAAAAAAATAGATTTTTATTGATTTTAGAGAGGAAGGGAGAGGGAGAGAGATATAGAAACATCAATGATGAAAGAGAATCATTGATTGGCTGCCTCCTACATGCCCCCTATTGGGGATCAAGCCCACAACTCTGGCATGTGCCCCAACCAGGAATCAAATTGTGACCTACTGGTTCATAGATTGATGCTCCACCACTGAGCCATGCCAGCCGGTCCTGTGCAAATTTCTTTAGCTCTTCAATGGCAATAACAATATTTTTGACTTCATAGGCTTGTTCCGGGGCTCCCATAGAAGCTGAACCCTGACCTCGGAAATATGGAGCTTGACAAGGTGACTATGTTACCCCAAAACACATTATTAACTATCAGCACGTTATTTTAGCTGATGAAGCATAAAATTAGAAAGGCTTGGCAACAGTCTATTATAAAGTGGGAATGACTAATATATATTAGACCTCAGGAGGTCCAGAGGCACAAGGAAACTGCATAAGCAGTGGTTCAGGCTCAGATGCTTCTATTGCTTTGCTGCCTCTTTCTCAATTCTGTGACTAATTCATGGAAGAGGGGAAAAGAATGTGGGCTTGGGCTGATGTATCTGCAATATACTTGCACCAGGCAGGAGTGGATGTGTTGTACTACATCTTTACTTAAGGGAGGCTCCAAAAGACAGTGGTGAAAGTATATATATCATGCCAATAGGCAGAACTTTAGGTGAGACTGGTTGCTCAGTTGTATGGAAAGAGACAGTCTCAGTGATTTGTGGATAGGGGCTAATGGGCTGTCCAGGTAATCAGGCACTTAGAAGCATAACTGGAAAATTTAAGATAAAAAAGACATGTATATGGACCTTTTAGAAGGGCTTATTCCTCTTTCTGGAATGTTCTTTTCATAATCTCCACAAGACTTCTTATCTTTCAGAAGGACTATGTTTAGAACCCAGGGGGTTCTCTTGAATGCCTGCTAGCACTCCCTTGTCTAATAATTCTGCTTAATGAAAAATAGCAACGACTCCAAAATGACAAGACCACCAAATAGTTAGATCCTACAGGTCATCCTTTATACAAAAATTCCTTGTGCTTGAAATGCTTGCAGACTGTTAAGAAAACTTGAACTGGGTAGTAGATGAAGGCAACTTAGACCTCTTGACCAGCTACACCATCACATGTGGGGATTGAAGCAGCTATGTTTTAAATTAATTAATAACTTAAAAATATTTTTTATTGATTTCAGAGAGGAAGGGAGAGTGAGAGGGAGAGAGAGAGAAAGAGAAAGAATAATCAATGATGAGAGAGAATCATTGATTGGCTGCTTCCTGCAGGCTCCTCACTAGGGATCAAGCCTGTAATGTGGGATGTACCCTGACCAGGAATCAACACATGACCTCTGGGTTCATAGGCCAGTGCTCAACCACTGAGCTATACTGGCTTGGCAGTAGAAGCTTTTAAACTGAATGAAGGACAAGAGTAGATGAAGAGCAAAAGCAGTGGACCTTGGTGAGTATCATCTACTCATTCTTCCAAATCCACACCCTACTGGCCCCTAAGAACCTGACCTGTATAAATTATATCCTTAGCCCGAAAAGTAACTAACATAGTCTAAAACCACTGTTTTATTCACCATATCAAACAAAGTTGCCGCTCTATGAGGATGTCTTTGTTGTCTCAGCTCAAGGACCACAGAGTCAGATTAGTTGTGGTGGAGCAGCTGAGGTCCATGTCCATGTCCACCCAGCAGCAGTGGAGGGATCAAGTGGCAGTGAAGGTCAGGTACTCTGACGGTATCCAAGGGCAGGACTGATGAGTAGCTGTGTCTGGTGATGATGTTCTGGATTCTTCTTCCTGATGCTTAGCCTTCAGAGCTTCCTTGGTTCCAGCCTAATTTCCCAACTTGCTCCTCCAGCTTTCTATCAATTCTCTGAGCTTCTAAATACCTTTCAAGTTGGATTCAATAAATGCATTTTTAAAAATATGTAGACTGCCCTAACTGGTTTGGCTCAGTGGATAGTGTCGGCCTGTGGACTGAAGGGTCCTAGGTGCGATTCCAGTTAAGGTCATGTACCTTGATTGTGGGCACATCCCCAGTAGGGGGGGTGCAGGAGGCAGCTGATCAATGTTTCTTCTCATTGATGTTTCTAACTCTCTAAACCTCTCCCTTCTTCTGTAAAAAAAATCAATAAAATATATTAAAAAAATAAAAATATTCAGATTGGCAGATACAGTTTATATTCTAGTGGATGGTAGAGCAGTCAATAAACAAATAAGCAAAAGAAATATCAAAATGTGATAATCATATATATAATATTGAAACAGGTTTATTGAGAGGTTATTTTATATCAGGTGTTCTGGGAAGAACTCAGTGTACAGATGACATTTAAGATAAGATGATCTGAAAGATAAGAAGGAACAAGCCATGCAAAGAATATGAGAAAGAACATTCCATAATGAAGAAGCAGCTGCTGCAAGGAACCTGAAGATAGGGAAAAATCAACATGTTCGAGGGGCCACAGATAAAGTAATAGGATCAGAGAAACAAGAGACAGTAGGGAGGGCAGAGTAATACACTTTATAGGCCATGGTTAGGAGTTATTCTAAGTGTTCTGGGAAACCCCTGGAGGGCTTTAGTGGGAGAGTGAAGTGATGGCATTTACATTTTAAGAACTATCACTTGGGATACTGTGGAGGATGGATTGAAGGGGAGAAACAGTGGAGACAAGGAGACTGTAAATTAGGGTCATAGCCTAATGATCTCTACTCAGAAGGTTCAAGAAACTTTAACAGAGGAAGTTTTTACAAAGGAGTGGGAGATTAAGAGAACCTACATGGGATATTAAGGCACCCAAAGACTGGCAATAGCTGAAAGCTTCAGGCTTCCCCTAGACCTGAAGAAGAAGTGAGAAGAAATCATGTAAGCAGAGCCCCATGAGAGTTAGAGCTGTGAGAAGGGTTTGCTCCATAGAGACTGTAGTCAATGAGCACATACCTCATAACAAGGAAGGATAGAAAGGGAAAGAAACACCTTGATTTTTTTTTCTCCTTCCTGATTTCCTCTTGGCGCCTCTCTTCTGCCAAATTCAACCAGAATCTGGCCAGCAAGAGAGTCTATATGGTGCAGTGAGAAGAGTCAGACTTCTAGGGCACAGAGCAGGTCACATAAGGATTGAGTCTGGATCTGGAGGAGGTGGTGGGGATGGTAGATAGAAAATAACTAGTCCAGAGGGGAGAATCCAAGATGGTGGCATAGGTAAACACCTAAACTGCTGCCTCGCACAATTTCAAAACTACAACTAAAAGACAAAACGTCTATCACCCAGAACCACGGGAAAGCTGGCTGAGTGGAAGTTCTACAACTAGAAGGAAAGAGAAAAGAGCATTGAGACGTGCACGAGTGCTGAAAAACTGAGGTACGGAGGCGTGTGATCTGGGCTGCCGGCAGGCGTTGCTTTTTTCAACCCAAAGGGAGACAAGCCCCTGATTACTCTGAAATACAGTTTCTGGGGAGACGCGGGGGACCCAAACTCCTATGGGGAGAAGCTGGATTGTCTGCCACCGGGTCGGAAAGTGAGGGGGGCCTGCTTGCAGAGCTGTGTGCAAGAATTATTTACTGCGCTGGGGCACGGGACGGGACGCAGTCGGAGACACAGAGCTGGCTAACTAGCAGCCATCGCTGTTTGCCACACCCTAGCCTAGTGATGCCCTGAGACCCCGCCCCACACAATCTACAAACCCACCCAAGCTCCAAGCAGCAGCGTTAGCATAAGAAAGGCCTGCCCTATCGCAGCTTAACCTAGCAAACTTGCAGCCTGGGTCAGACAGCTCCAAAACCTCCAAACCCCAAGCAAAGAGGAGAAAACTGTAGCTCTCGCTGTAGCTCCTGCTGGGTGGACTCAGACAATAGCTGACCTGCACCCCATTGGAGATCCAGAAGCCAGTATACCTAGTGGTCAGTGTGAGAAACCAGATTTCAACTCCTCACATCCATAAGTGACACATTCAAGAGGCAGACTCAGCAAGCACCAAAGCCCCACTGAAACAAGTCCTGCACCATAAGCATGTCTCCAGCACAGCAGTTCTTATAGACACAGTGAGTCCTCACAGCCGATTGGCCTGGAGGTCAATTCCTCCCAGTGTACCAACAGCAATTAAGGCTTAACTACACAAAGACTTTGCACTCAGCCCACAAAGGGGTGTACCAAGAGCGTCCACATCAGGTGATTGGGGAGGCTGAGCTACTGCCCCCTATAGGTCACCTACCACACAAAGCCACTTCATCAACACAGGGAAGCAGCCAAAATGCGGAAACAAAGAAACATGTCACAAATGAAAGAAACGGAGGAAAGCAAACTACTGGACGACATAGAGTTCAGAACCACATTTATAAGGTTACTCAAGAATCTTCTAAAACCGCCGAGAAACTTGATGACACTTCTGAGGAGCTTAGTGAGACCTTCAAGGACCTTAATGAGAATGCTAAAAAAATGGAAAAGGACCAGTCAGAAATGAAGCATACACTGTCTAAAATAAAGAATATACAGAAACTCAACTGTAGATCAACATACCCCAAGAATCAAACCAAAGATCTGAAATATGAGGAAACAAAAAACACCCAACCAGAAAAACAAAAAGAAAAAAGAATCCAAAAATATGAAGATAGTGTAAGGAGCCTCTGGGACAACTTCAAGCGAACCAACATCCGAATTTTTGGGGTGCCAGAAGAAGAGAGAGAGCAAAATACTGAAAACCTATTAGAAGAAATAATGACAGTAAACTTTCCCTACCTGGTGAAAGAAATAGACTTACAAGTCCAGGAAGCACACAGAACCCCAAACAAAAGGAATCCAAAGAGGACCACACCAAGACACATCATAATTAAAATGCCAAGGGCAAAAGACAAAGAGAGAATATTAAAAGCAGCAAGAGAAAAACAGTTAATTACCTACAAGGGAGTACCCATACAACTGTCAGCTGATTTCTCAACAGAAACTATGCAGGCCAGAAGGGAGTGGCAAGAAATATTCAAAGTGATGAACAGCAAGAACCCACAACCAAGATTACTCTACCCAGCAAAGCTATCATTCAGAGTTGAAGGTCAGATAAAGAGCTTCACAGACAAGAAAAAGCTAAAGGAGTTCATCGCCACCAAACCAGGATTACATGAAATGCTGAAGGGTATTCTTTAAGAAGAGGAAGAAGAAGAAAAAGGTAAAGATAAAAATTATGAACAACAAAATGACATCAAATACATACCTACCAACAAGTGAATCTAAAAATCAAGTGAATAAAAAATCTGAAGAACAGAATGGACTGGTGAATAGAATAGAATCAGGGACATAGAAAGGGAGTGGACTGACAATTCTCAGGGGGAAGCATGTGTGAGTGGTGCAGGAAGAGATTGGACAAAAATCTTACTCCTATGGATGAAGACAGTGGCAGGGGGTAAGGGCATGGGGTGGGGTGGGGAATCAGGTGGAGGGGAGCTATAGGGGGAAAACAAAAAGAGGAACACCTGTAATCTGAACAATAAAGATTTATTAAAAAAAAAAAAGAAAATAACTAGTCCAGAGACTAATTGTGGGGGAGAGGGGGAAGGCATTGTAATAGTCCAAATGAGAATAGTGGTGGTTTATTTTACGGATTTTTAGTGTAAATAAAGAGAGCTGAATGAACTTAAGATATTCTCTGGAGATAGAAATAGTGGGACCTGCTCACGATTGGATATGAGTAGGTAAGGGAAAGGAAGGGAAAAAAAAACATGACCAATCAAATACTGCTTCACTATGAAACATGAGTGAGGCAGAGTTTGTGGTAAATGAATACCTAAAAGAGTTTCCCTATATATCCCATAGCAGATGTGCTCTCTGGGGTGGGTGTTAGGATATGAATGCTTGAGTGGGAGGCACCAAATATCCAATCACTATTTATTAGGAAGTGCATTAGCCCAGTGCAGTGGTCAAGTGTGTGTTTCAGGGCCTGTATAGCTTCTTCCAGAGAGGAATTAAAGATACTCTGAGATTTCATTTTGTCATAATTGTGTGGTATGTTTCTCTTACTAAGTGATTCCTCCCCCTAACCCCCCGCCCCCTTATCAGCTGATTGAGGGCAGGGGTTTGGTCTTGTTTATCATTTTCTATCCAGTTCTTACCCATTATAAGGGCAAACTTAGAGCAGTAATTGAATAAATGCTTGCTAAACTATGCTGAGTTGACTTTTAATTACCATTATCAGCATCATCACCACCAGAATGTTCCTATATAGTTATAAAGGCAAGTAGTAAATACCATTTAAATACTATTTTTCTCTTTTTTCTTATTTATATCTTCTCCTTTTCCTTTATTTTCATTTTGTGTCACTTCTTAGATATAAACATTATTGAATGTAGCAGAAAAGAGAATCAAATATTAGATGTCAGAGCTGGTTTTTCCCTTTGCAGGACATATATTTGTTTTGCTATTTTACTTTCTTCTTTTGACTAAGAAGATAAAAAATGATAATGATGGGAAGAGGGAGAAAACACAGTGGGGTTGAGGTATAGTCTGAATGAAGGAAGGCATAGAAAGGAGAAAAGCGAGGAAGGGAAAGAAGAGCTGGGACTAAGAGACAAGGATGAGAGTAAAAGCAACCTAAGAGAAGACCAGAGGGCACAGCAAAGCCAAATAGTGGGGACCTCCTCCCCCTCTGTCTTTCACTTCTTCCCATGACTCCGTTCCCATTGCTGCTAGTCTACCTACATACTCAGCCCACAAGCACAACTTAAACACAAAATCTGTAATGGAACAGATTCTCTTGTGTGTGTGTGCAGGTGGCATATCTGGATGAAATGACTAAGTTAGAACTAATAGCTTTTCAATTTTGGTTTCATAGCTTCAATTTAAATTCTCCTGCTGTGCTTTGTAAAGTCTAAATATAGTCAGCATATCTGTTCCATAGCTTCTCAGTTATTAAGTGTAGATTTGTCTCCATGAGGCCATGTTACCAGCTGTGGCCCCTGGGCACCCTCTGGAGAGGTATATTTGGTGTACAGTTACGTGGGAGTGGGAAGAGTCACTAAGAATGTTATTGGGGTGAAGGTCTTATATATCTTGAACTCTTTTGGACCAGAGAGGAGTTCCCCCACCCTTTATTTTCTACTGTAAAAAATGAAAACGAAAGCATTTACAATCTAGGTAACAATGTTAATGGCTGTACCACTTGGCATTCAGTTGTGGGGAAAAATAGTCTACTCTAGTTATATAGCTAGAATAATTTATGTAGGAAAGTATTTATCCTAGTGTATCAAATAGCTCACAGAATTGTTGGATGGGATGAAGCAACAAATTTCTCAGGAATGAATTCCAAAGCCACATGCAAAATTGGGCCTTTAAAAATGCTGTTGCCTTTTCTGTGATCAAGCATCTATTGGTTTCAGCCCAAATCACCACAGTAGGGTACCCTGCAACCAGGCGGTTGTTGTTACTGACCCAGAGCTGCCAAAACCACACCACCTCTTAACCATCTGTACCTATACCTGTAAAATGGATGCCGAATATGCATCTCATGAAGATGGTGACTAAAAATCGGGACTTTTCCAGCATGCTAGTGAAAAAACAAATGTCTCCACAATCTTGGTTGGCAGCACAATCAAAAGCAACAGCAAAAGTAGAGGAGGAAAGAAGAGTAGCATGTTTCTCGCTTTCAACTTTTAAACTTTAGGCAAGCTCACCTTATCTCCCAAACTAGATCACCTCCAGGTCTTGGCAGTGACTTCTTCAATACATCACCCAAAGCATAGGCAGCAGAATCAAAATAAACAAGAGGAATTACATCAAACAAAAAACTTCTGTACAGCAAAGGAAATAATCAACAGAGTTAAAATGGCAAGCTATGAAAGAAAATATTTTCCAACTACGTGTATGGTAGGGGTCAATATCCAAAATATATAAGGAACATCTACAACTCAACAGTCAGAAGCAAGCACGTAAACAAATAAACCAAAAAATTTAATTCAAAAATGGGTAAAAGACTGGAATAGATATTTTTCCAAAGACATACCAATAGCCCATAGATACATGAAAACGTGCTCAACATTACTAATCATCAGGGAAATGCAGATCAAAACCACAACGGCGTATCACCTAATACCTATTCAGATGGCCATTGTAAAACACACACACACACACACACACACACACACACACACACACAGAAAATAACTAGTGTTGCTGAGGGTATGGAGACATTAGAAACTTGTGCTTGTTGCTGGGAATGTAAAATGTTGCAGCTGCTACAGAAAATCATGTGGAAGTTCAACAATTCCATTTCTAGGTATGTAATGCAAGAGAATTGAAATCAGGATCTTGAAAAGATCAGCTGCTTTAGATATTACTTACACGAGGCATCTAAAGTAGTTGGACTCATTGAAGAAAGTAGAATGGTGGATGCCAGGGACTGGAGGGAGGGGGGGCGGGGAGTTGCTGCTCCATGGGTATAAGCTCTCAGTCATGCAAAATGAAAAGGCTGTAGAGATCTGCTGTACAATATTGTTCTTACGCTGGACTTATACTCTCTTACCAATACTGTACTGTACACTTAAAAATTTATTCAGACCTCATGTTATGTATTTTAACCACAAAAACATGTATTAAGCATATTCTGTGTGCCAGGGACTGTGCGAGATGATGAATAACCCAAGGGGAAAAAAAACAACAAAAATGTGGTACCAGCCCTGGAAGGACTCTTATCATCTCAGAGAAAAAGGTTGAAAATAAAAAGAACCAGTACCAAGTTGCAGTGATGTAGGATGAGTAATTCTAGTGATTAACTTTACAGCATGATAACTATAGTTAATACTGTAGTCAATGCTGGAAATGTGCTAAGAGCGTAAGCATGTGAGATGATATGCCAATTAGCTTGACTGCAGTAATCATTTCACTATGTATGTATATAAAATCATGTTGTGCACCTTTAATATATGCAATTTTTACTTTAAAATAAAATTTTAAAAAATGAACCAAATAAAAATCTTAAAGTTGCTATTAAAAAAACACACACACACACCAGAAACCAAATAGCTAAATCACCTTCAGAATCCTACATTCAAGTGATTGTGGGAAATATAGATTTTAATTTTCCAGTCTCTGTAGTAAATAAAAGAAGGCATGCTTGGAGGAGGCTGGAATGATATTGAAAACCAATCCACTATATCTATAACAGCACTTATATTTCTGGTCTTCTCATTTGGTGCAGAGGTTATACAGGACACAAAATGAACTTCCGAAGATGTATTCAGATGGCAGATTAGAGTGTGATGGAGAGGGAAAAGCGTGGGACTAGGAATAAGACCTGGTACTCATTATTTTGTGGCCCAGGCCTCAGTTTTCCCATCTGTTAAAGACCATAAACAGTATCTTGTGTACATATATATGATTAAATGTGAAGCATCTGGCATATAATAACTGCTGAATAAGCAATTACAGCTATTGTTTTAATGAACAGAGGGACATTTAAGGTTAACAAATAAGTTCAAAGCCCTGATATTTCCAAATTCTAATGGAATCCTTTGGAATGGAAAATTCTTTGTGTAAGGGCATGCTTTCTTTGGATTCAACCGCTCTGATTGCTTGGTGCAAAAATGCAATTCTCTGCCTCATAGCCATACTCTTTGCAATGTGCCTTTGCGGCTCTTCGAGGGTGGACTCTGTTGCCTCCTTAAGTCTGGGCTGGCCTGGTGCCTCGTTTCCACTAACAGAATGTGGCAGCCCTGGTGCTGTGCCAGTCCCCTAGAGGCCTGGAGTGCTGCTCGCTCTCCTGGAACCCTGCCCCACTGCCATCTGCCGCGTGAAGGCTAGCCTGCTGGGGCCTGAGAAACTGCCTGGAGCCAAGACCAGCAGTTCCAGTTGGAGCCATCTTATCCCAGCCCCCAGTCAGCTCTGCAGCTGACACATGAATGCGCCTCTCTGTGAACTGATGTCATTCCGCTGATTCCCACCTAAATTAGCCACTCTTTCGAGTTTTGAGCTGAATAAATAGATGCCATTTGATATGACTAAATGTTTGTGTATTTTTTATACAGCAAAAAATAACCGATTCAATAGGTTATTATTATCTTGGGGGGTTGGGAAGATGATTGCCAAGGGAAGCTGTGCAAGAGGACAGCCCTTTTTATAGATTGGTACGCTCTTCAGGTCCCACCCAAACCAAACTACACATTGCTCTGTTCTAATGTTTGCCACTAACACACCCTCTCGTTCCTTGTGGTTTCCTTGCTACAACTGCCCCATAGACTTCCATCAACTATGTGGGTGCACCCTCGCTGCCCACTTCCCCAGTATTTTGGCTACTCCCGGCCCCTTTGGTAAACACTTGGGCCTAGAGAGAGAACAGAAGGGACAAGCAGTGGCAAAGAGCCAGTCTGAGATTTAAGGCAAGTGCCCTACCATGGAAAAGGATAGGCCCAAAGACTTGAACAAAACGGGACATGGAAAATTGTTGCAGTTACACTAACAAGAAAATATTATGTGTTTTCTTGGGCATGACAAGCAAGGCGCTGAATATAAATTTGAAACTCTCTCCTATTCAGAATCTTCCAAGTGTCATTACTGTCGGTATTAGAATTCACGGATAAGATGGAAAGAAAAATGGGCCTGAGCCTTTAAATTTCAACTCCATCACTTATTGGGGCCTTAGATGATAGTGTCTCTCTAGATTGGTTGCTTCATCTGTAAAATGGAGGTCCTATTACCTTAAAATGCAAATAATAATAGTTTAGGGATAATATTTATCTTTCATGTTTATAGTGAGCAGTCAATATGACAAAATACGCTGGGTCTAGGACACAATGAGCCAGACACTTAACGAAATAGTAGGTGCCTTGTTTTCAAGCACATATAGAGTTTTTGTTCTTTCTTTATTTTTAAAAACATTTTATTACTTTTTTTTACAGAGAGGAAGGGAGAGGGGTAGAGAGTTAGAAACATCGATGAGAGAGAAACATTCATCAGCCACCTCCTCCTGTACACCTCCTACTGGGGATGTGCCCGCAACCAAGGTACATGCCCTTGACCGAATGGAACCTGGTTCTCTAACCACTGAGCCAAACCAGTTAGGGCTTTTGTTCTTTAGAAACTCAAAGCTTTTGCATATATCATCTCATCTATGTTCACTACCCTCTTTGGTGCTTAGAAAGCTGTCTTGCTCACTGTTGAACTCTAGCGCCTGGTACAAACTAGATGTTTGATAAACATTTATTGACTTGATGAATGAATTAAGAATTGAATAAACAAGTCATTCCAAGTTGTCCAAAGGACTAAGTAGGACATGAAGCAAAAAACAGTATTGAATTTCAATGATATTTTCCCCCACACAGACAGCAATTATTTGGTGGCTTGTAAAATGTGCAGATGTTTAAGTGTTCACATTCTTCTACATAAAATAAAAAAATTATATTAATAAATAAAAATTAATGATGTATGCTCTGCAAAGGACTTACAAAGATAAAAATAAGATACCAGACATAATTGTAAGTTGAAAGTTTAATGTCTAATATAAGAGTAATCCACATTGTTATCACTATCAGTTTGTATTAAAAAGGAATTAGATATTTTGCTATCTTCATAAAGTACACTTGGATAAATATTTTTTTCGGGGTAAGTTGTCCACTAAACATTCACTAAGTGCCAACCAGGCACTGTGCTCGTTGTTGGAGATAAAAAGCTTAGAAACCAGTTTCTCCCCTGGAGGAGTCCACATTCTGGAAAGGGAAATAGACATGGAACCATGCAGATGAAATTGCAGTGTTTCAGATATTTTTGCAAGGCTCTCGTGCCACTTTGGATGCTTTGCAAATTTGCCTAGCCCTCACCCTGCCCTTTTCTCAATGTCTTGATTACAAGTAACTCTGACTTCATTGATATAATTTCCAGTTCTTGATGGATGGTTTTAAGAAGGAAAAGTTGTTAGAGGCTGACCTTGCAGTCCTTACTGCTCAACAGAAGTTGGGCACAGGGAACCATGCACTGGAGAAGAGCAGAAGAGTATTGCCTGGGTGGGGCCCAGAGCCTGAAAGTTTCTGTGCATGGGCATAGGAATGGTTCATGATTAGGAACATTTCATCTTACAACTTGTAATTCTCTCAGCTGTGAACTCAAATTTACTCACAACTCCTGGATTTGCTGTGCCTATTTATAGCAAAACCAATAGTAATAACTACCACCAATATGTGCTTACTAGAGGCCTGGTGCATGGATTCGTGCACTGGTGGGGTCCCTCAGCCTAGCCTGTGGGGATCGGGCCGAAACCGCCTCTCCGATATTCCCCAAGGGTTCTGGATTGCGAGAGGACACAAGCCAGGCTGAGGGACCCCACCAGTGCATGATCAGGGTTGGGGAGGGACAGCGGGAGGGATCCAGGGCATGTCCAGCCCATCTCGTCCAGTCCCGATTGGCTGGACCCCAGTAGCAAGCTAACCTACTGGTAGGAGCATCTGCCCCCTGGTGGTCAGTGCATTTCATAGCTACTGGTCGAACAGTAGAAAGGTAGATCGGTCACTTAGGCTTTTATATATATAGATTATATGCCAGGTATTTAACATACATTATCTTAAGTCTTTCACAAAGCCTATTAAGAGGTACTTTTTAAGATAAGAAATGAGGCAGAGAGAAGTTAGGTCATTTGTTACCAGTAAGTACAGTTAGAAAGTAGCAGAAGACAGAACTCGTGTTCTTAAACCATGTTTTCTCATGGATATCTGCTAAATATTTTTTGAAAAACCTAAGTACCTTCTTGCACATTTTAAGTCTATTTTTAACTTAGTACTTAATTTTAAAATAAAGATTATTCTTAAGAACAGCTTTATGTATACAGAAAAATTATGAAGGTAGTATAGAACGTTCCCATACGCCTGCACTCAGTTTCTCTTATTATTAACATCTTACCGTTATTATGGTACATTTTAAAATTAATGAACCAATATTGATGTATGATTAAGAACTAAAGTCCAGACATTAGTCAGATTTCCTTAATTTTTACTTAATGGCCTTTTCTGCATTGGGATCCCATTATGGATACCACATCACATTTATTCATCATATCTCCTCTGGCCTGTGGCAGTTTCTCAGACTTCTCTTGTTTTTGACGCCCTTGACTTCTTTGTGAAGTGCTGGTCAGATGTTTTGTAGGATGTCCCTCTACTGTACATGTCCATTGTCAGAATTAGACTGGGAGTAATTAATGTTTAATCATTACTGTTAGTTAATTTTTAATCATTAATTTAAAGAATGCAAAAAATATAACTCTGAAACATTTAAATATTTTATTTTTAAACAAAACTGTTAAAATGCTCTTTTAAATGTAGCCAATAAAAATCTGAATACCCTAGCAATTTCATAGCCATCACTATTCATTTTAAAAATACAAGAAGGAGCTTTTGTTTTCAGTTGTAAGAAATACAACATCATTTTCTTCTTGAGCTCTAAATTTTATTATATTTCCCCTATAGATTTTTATGTTAAGAAGACATTTTTATGCTTAAAATTCTTTTATTGATCCCCATCATACTTTAAAAAAACTATATTTATAAATCTAAATTAAAATGTTTTGTTATATTAAAACGTATGTTGTGTATCATGCTATTATTGGATTATGAGTATGCAATTGGATCAAAATAACACATTCATAATTTTTGATGACTATTTAACAAAGACAATTTAATTAAGTACTTATGAGATGTATCATACTTTTTAGTTCAGTTTTTTTTGTTTATGCTTTCTCCCAATTAGTTAATTTAACCCTAAATGAATATTATTTTTGTTTGAGTGGCATAGGGAGGTTCACATAAATAAGTATATGAGAATAAAAGGGATTTTGTCAGTGATTTCCCTTAATTCTTTGAATACTTTCTGAACCATATGCCAAACATTTCAAAGTGATCTAGCACCAAAAAAATCGCTTTAAATAATCTATTAGCTGAATATCCTATTAAGTCTGTGATATTGTTGAGAGCAAAGAATTGAAAATCCTCTTACTTCCAAAAGATTGCTAGCCAGTTGTTGGAGTCATTCAATTTCTGAGTTTATGGAAACTATACCAAAAATGCCTTACAATACTTTTTAAAGGACTACTTATTATACCTGTTATTTTGCACATAGAGTTCTATAGTTCAACCCAATATATGCAGAAAGAACTGTGGCTTGAAATAATAATAATTATACATTGCCAATATGTATAATAGTTGGACAAAATACTTATCTTCCATAATCCATATGCTTTAAACATATTTTTGTCAAGACCTTTGGGATTAATAATGTCAACAATAAAAAAAAATTAAAAAAAAAAAACAGACATTGGGAATTTAGGTTTAGTTCATTTAATTAACTGAAAACTTCCACTCTGTAACCTAATTAGCAAAGCCTGCTCTCATTGAAAAGTCAATCAACCAAATCAAATCCACTCATTGTTAGGAAAAGTCTGCCTTTATTTTTTTTATTCAAGTACATTGTTTAATATATATACTTCAAAAACTACTATAAAAAGCATTGAAAAACAAATGATGGAATGCATCTTGTAAGACAGATCACCAAAAGAAGTCAAGTCTTATTTAAAATGATGTAGGATCTAATATAATTAATGTATCAATTTTTATAAATCATAAAACAAAATATACATATGTTATTATTTTAAATAGATTTTATTTTTTAGAGAAGTTTTGGGTTCCCATCAACATTGAGAGAAGGTACAAAGATTTCTCATAGCATCCCCCACTAGAGTGGTACATTTGTTACAGTTGATGAACCTATATTGACACATCATTATCACCTAAAGGCCATAGTTTATATTTGGGTTTACTCCTGGTGTGTATGTACTAACAGTTTGGACAAATATATAATAACATGTATACACTATTATAATATCATACATCACTACCCTAAACATCCTCTGTGCCTAGTCAACCCTCCCTCCCCACTAGCCACTGGCAACCATTGATATGTTCATAGTTTTGCTTTTTCCAAATGTCATGTTGAATTCGTGCAGTGTACAATCTTTTCAGATTGGCTTCCTTCACTTAATATTATGCATTTACATTTCATTTGTAGTTTTCTGAAAGATTTTTTATCGTAAATGGGTTCTGGATTTTGTCAACTGCTTCTTTTGCATCTGTTAATATGATCAGGTGATTTTTCTTCTTTAGCTTGTTTATGTGATGGATTACATTAATTGATTTTTGAATGTTGAACAGCCTTTGCTACCAGGAAGAAACTCCTTTTGCTCATGTTGTAAAAGTCTTTTTATAGATTGATGGATTTGATTTGTTAATATTTTCCTGAGGATTTTTACATTTATGTACACGAGGGATACTGGTTTACTGTTTTCTTTTCTTGTGATGACTTTATCTGGTTTTGGCAACAGGGTAACACTGGCCTCATAGAATGGGTTAAGAATTATTCCCTCTGTTCCTATCTCCTGAAAGATAATTGGTATAAATTTTCTTAAATATTTGACAGAATTCATTAGTGAGCCCATCTGGGCTTGGCACTTTCTGTTTTGGAAGTTTTTGAACTATTGATTCAATTAAATATATATATATATATTTATTAAATTGTTTATTTCTTTTTGTATAAGTTTGGTAGATTGTATTTTTCATGGAATTGGTCCATTTCATCAAGGTTATCAAACCTGTAGGCATAGAGTTGTTCACAGTACTTCTTTATGATCCTTTTAATGTCCATTAAATCAGCAGTCATATCTCGTCTTTCATTTCCCATATTAGTAAATTATGTCCTCAATCTCTCTTTTGCTTAGTTAGCCTGGCTAGAGGTTTATTTATTCTATTGATCTTTTTAACGTCCCAGCTTTTGGGTTTGTTGATTTTCTCTATTTATTTCTTGTTTTCAATTGCATTAATTTCTACTTTGATATTTATTTTCTTCTGCTTACTTTTGATTTAATTTGCTCTTCTTTTGCTAGTTTAAGATGATTGATTTTAGATTCCCCCCCTAATATATGAACCCGATGCTATAAATTTCTTCTAAGCATTGCTTTAACTGTAGCTCACAAATTTTCCTAAGTCATGTTTTCATTTTAACTTAGCTCAAAATATTTTCAATTTGTCTTGAGAGTTTTTTGGCACATGTGTTATTTAGAAGTGTTTAATATCCATGTGTTTTAGAGTTTTCCAGTTATCTTTCTATTACTGACTTTTAATTCCATTGTGGCCTGAAAGCAAGCATTATATGATTCCTATTCTTTTAAATTTGTTCAGGTGTGCTTCATGGCTTTAAAAGTGGACCATCTCGGTCCATGTTCCATGTGAGCTTGAGAAAAGTGTGTAGTCTGCTGTTGTTGAGTTAAACTATGTCCTCATTCATTTTCTGTCTGCTGGATCTGTCAGTTTCTGATAGAGTGATGTTGAAATGTCCAGCATATAATAGCAGATTCATCTGTTTCTTCTTTCAGGCCTATCGGTTTTTGCCTCAGGTATTTTTTCACTCTGTTAGGAGCACATGGTTAGGAGTTTTATGTATTCTTGGAGAACTGACTCCTTTATTATTATGTAATGCCTTTCTTTATTCCTGATAACTTTCCTTGCTTTGAAGTCTGTTCTGTTGGAAAAGAATATAGCTATTCCTGCTTTCTTTTTATTAGTGTTAGCATGGTATGCCTTTTTTTTATTCATTTACATTTAATCTATATCCGTCTTTATATTTAAAGTGGGTTTTTGTAGACAACATAGAGTTTGGTCTTGTTTTTTTAATTTACTCTGACAATCTGTGTCTTTTGATGGGTGCATTTAGACCAGTGACATTCAAATTAATTATTGATATATTTGTTACTGTTTTCTATTTGTTAACCCTGTTCTTTTCCTCTTGTTTTTGTATTCCACTCTTTTCTGGCCCCCTCCCCTTTTCTGGGTGGGGGGGTGGTTATCAAGCATTTCCCATGATTCCTTTTTTTTTTTTAATTAGCACATTAGTTATACTTTAAACATAATTTTAATGGTTACCCTACAGTTTGCAATATACACTTACAACTAACCCAGGACAATTTTTAAGTAACGCTGTACAACTTTACGGAGATGTATCTTATAATAACAAAATAATCCTTTTCCCTCCCTCACACTCCTTATATCAGTGTTGTCATTTACCTCACTTATATATAAGCATATAAATAGGACTGAGTTTCTGACCTATATTATTTTCCTTCTTTCTAAAACACTCTTTTCTACATTTCTTGCAAGACATGTCTACTGGTAACAAAGTTCCTCTTTTGTGTGTGTGTTTTTGAAAAAAGGAATTCTCTTTCACAAGGATAATTTCATGGACACAGAATTCTAGGTTGGTCATTTTTCTCCTCGTAGCACTTTAAATATTTCTGTTGCTGGTGGAAATGGGGCTCTCTCATGGGTTCGCAAGGAGAGCATTCCGCGCACCCACGTATGGGAGGATAAGGCCTAGTGGTAAGGCTTGTTGAAGAAACCAAAGCAAACACAAAACACTTTCCTGGCTTCAGCTCTGTCCCGCTGTGAAAGAAGTTCAGCCTTGTCTTCATCAGGCCCAGAAACAGGGCCAGTGTCCAGATGTTTTGTGCCGTGGGTTCAGTCCAGTCCAGTCTTTGTCACCATCTGGCTAGCTTAGTCTGTGTTCCCCGCTGCATCCTGGCTGGCCATGCCCAGGCCTGTGGAGTCTGATGGCAGACCCCTGGCGGCTGTTAGGGCCACATGGCTGCAAAGGAGAGAAAACATGTGAGCAAACAGGGTGATTGTGTGTGTGAGAGAGAAAAAGAGAGTTGTGTAAGCTTGGGTTATATTATCTTGGGTTGGGAAGGACCAGGCACCCTTTAAACTAACCAACTAACTTTCTAAGCTTTTGGGCTCATGCTGGGTCCACCTAACCAATCCATTTCCTAGATCTTTTGGGGTCCTATGCCTGTTATCCAATCTGACCCTTCTCCCCAGCTAGACACTGCCCCTTCTGGTTGCCATCTTAGTTCCTACCGTGCATGCCTTGAAGTGGAAGTACCTTCTCATGTGCCATCTTGATCTCTCCTGGGTATGTGCTCAGCAGAGAAATTTCTTCTTTATTGTCCTACCCCTCCCCCCAGTAATCTATAGGGATGGACTGTGATTCCTTGGGGAGTGTGTGAAACTATAGCTTCCTAGTGAAGCAGGATCAGTATCCTCACGCCATTAAGTTCAATACTGTCTGATTTCTTTTGCTGCCTCCCTTTATTAATATCTAGCTACCTACGTGAACAATTCACTCTCTTCTTGCTTGGTTTCTGAGAATAAGTTGAATGTAATTCTTATCTTTGCTTCTCTGTCACTCAGGTATTTGCCTCTCTGGCTTCTTACAGATTTTTTTCTTCTTTTCTTTTCCACCATTTGAATATTATATGCCTAGGTGTAATTTTTTGGGTATTTTCCTGCTTGGTCTCCTCTGGGCTTCCTGACTTTGTGCCTTGTGTGTCTGACATTCATTTGGGAAAATCCTCAGTCATTCAAATATGTCTTCTTCTGATATTCTTATGTATATGTTATAGCTTTTATAGTCGTCCCACCGTTCTTTCCATCTCCAGTGTTACAGATGAGCTGCCAGGCAGTGCAGGGGAATAATCGGTCGGGCACTCAGAGGCGGCCGAAGAGGAGCCTTTAATGCACTAGTGCGGTGTCTCAGGGGCATCAACCTCCAAAGCCTGAGTGATGAGCGTGGAGGAAGCCTTCCTTTTATCCCGTTTAGTCTCTTTGTCCCCCGAATATGGATCATGCTTCTGGACTTTTTGCAGGCTTTGCAGCACCCCATGAACTGGGATGGGGAAGTGAGATTACACCCAAAAGCTTGGCCTGGCTGGTGCCAGCGTTGTATATGGTTCATGGTTTATGGCCTCTGTAAAATGGGAGTATTCCGGAAAATAAGGTTCTGCAAGGCAGGACAGGCATCACAGATGAGAATGGAGCTAATTATCTGCTAACAAGAGTGTGCGTCACAATACAGGTTATTGGCACAGATTCAGAGAGCTAGCCCCCCAAATGTCTTATTGTCCCCTTCACTAGCATTTCTTTTTCCCTTTGGTTCTTTCTTAGGGTTTTTGTCACTCTTCTTACATTGTGCATCTGTTCTTGTATGCTGCCCACTTTATTCAACAGAGCCCTTGACACGTTAATCTTAGTTTTGTTTTATTTTGACATTTCCTGTGTGATAATTACAACATCCTCGCCAGGTCTGGTTCTGATGCTTACTCTGTGTTTCCAAACTGTGGGTGTTTCTGTTTTTTGTTTTTTGCCATTTGATATGCTTTGTAATTTTTTCTTGATAGCTGGAAATGATGTAAATAGGCTTTTAGGAATGTGGCAATAGGTCTTAGGTCGAGTTATCTAGTCCTGTGATTAGTTCTCTGTCTTTTAGTGAGCCTAGGTCCCTGGCATGTGAACCTCACAAATGCTTTTCATTCGGTTCTCAACCCCTTAGGCAAAACAGAATGGGGAGAGGGGCCGGGTTGGGTATTTCCTTTCCCCAGGTCAGTTAGGCTCTGATAAAGCCCCAGCAAGTTAGGATGTGGTTAAAGAGTTTGTTCTGAGGGCAGACCTCGTGAGGAAAAAAACCAGCGTTCTAGCAGATTTCAAAAAGGTTTATTTTTCTCTCCCCTTGCCAGAATCATGAGGGGATTTTTTTTCCTAACATTTACTGTGAGCACCTGGTCAAGCTGTCACAGGTAAAACTCACAGAAGTGTGGGAGACTGCTCTACAATTGGATTGCCCTGGAGATTTTAACTCTCAGACCTGTCCACTCTGAGCCGCCAGAAATTTGTCAGTTACAGTGCTGGTTTTCCTGCTCTGGCACTGGTGCCCCTGGGGGTTTCAGCTAATGTGTTTCTGCTCTGGTAATTGTGATTCTCTGTGTTCACTTGTCAGTCTCTCCCGTTTTGGGGGTGCAGTAGTTTGCCCTGTGACCACGCTTCTCTTCCAGATCTAAGAAGAGTTATTGATTTTTCAGTTTGTTCAGCTTTTCCTTGTGAAAGATGAGACAGAGGGCCGGAGACCAGGACACAGGCGTTCTTAGAGAAGAAGACCCCTGCCGGGCTGTCTTCCAGATGGAAAAGAGCACATGTGCCGGGGTGAAGGCACCTATTGAAGGAAAGAAAGGGAAGGGATGAGGCTTAGGGTACTTGGCACACGCTGATTGGTGGTTTCATATAAGGTACATAATTAGGGACTTAGAAATCAGGAGTTAGGGTATTTGGCAGGTGCTGATTGGTGGTTCAATGTACAGTCCATATAAGGTGCCTGGTTAGGTGTTCAGGAATGTTCGGGCTGCAGGTGGAGTTTACGTCATTCTCTGTCCCTCAGTTGGGGGAAGGGAGGATCGTATCACCTTGTTAGCAAGGAGTAGTGATTTCCAAGCTCCCTGGAAGCTCTGTGTTATTTTTTATGATTTCATTTGTATTAACGCAATGTGATAGTTGAAATAAGTAGTTGTGAGGAGTATAATAAATAAAACATAGTGTGCCTTCCCTAAATGGGTTTTTAAACACATATTGAATCCTAGTATCAGTTTTGGGAAAGCGTTAAAGAATCATATTTAAATATTCAGAATATGTTAATTTTTTGATGTGATATTTCTGTATATACTTTATGAAAGAAAAAAAGTGTTTTGCTTAATTTATATGGCAACTAGCATATAATTGTATATTACGTAATATGGGATAGAAAAATATTAACCCCTTTATAAGATGAACTAACATATAATTAGAATAAGTATTTTGCAGTCTGATTTGATAAGCTACACTTTAATGATCTTATTGAATAATGCACATAAATCTAAAAGAAATCATAAAATCTTTATTCATGGATGTACTTTTCTTATAACTAGAAAAAATTAAATAGTCTTGGAAATATTCCAGTTACTCTTAAAAGACTCAGCATCATCAAGCTGTACTGCTTTGGTACAAAGGTACTTTTCTTTTAAAAATATTATGAATATCTGAAAAACTTGTTCATTTTGTAAAAGCAATTTTTAGCTTTCAGTGTGTCTTAACAATGCTCTTTTCATTTGTTCTCAGCTTCTCTCTGGGAGCAATGCATTCTTTGAAAAAAGTCTGGGGAAGGGGAGAGGTAAAGACTGACTGTTTATCCTATATAATAAAAGCCTAATATGCAAATCAACCAGACAGCAAGACGACTGGTTGCTATGATGCGCGCTGACCACCAGGAGACAGATGCTCAAAACAGGAGCTTCCCCTGGTCGTCAGTGTGCTCCCACAGGGGGAGCACTGCTCGGCCAGAAGCCGGGCTTATGGCTGATGAGCGCAGTGGCAGTGGCGGGAACCTCTCCCACCTCCCTGGTGGCACTAAGGAGCAGTGGCTGAGAGGTAAGGAGCAGAGAGCTGAGAGGTAAGGAGCAGTGGCTGAGAGGTAAGGAGCAGAGAGCAGGCAGTAGATAAGGAACGAGGGGTCCTGGACTACGAGAGGGATGTGGACATCCCCCAAGGGCTCCCGGACTGGTAGAGGATGCAGGCCAGACTGAGGGCAGACTGAGGGACCTCCCCGCCCCCCCCTCCCCCCCCCCCCCCCCCCAGTGCACAAATGTTGTGCACCGGGCCTCTAGTAATATATATAATTTTGGAACATTCTTACAAGGGCCAACATACCACCATATTTCTGATGCCATATACTTCAGTTTTATGAGAAATACGTGTTATACAAAGGAAGACAGGAGACAGAATCTTGATTCATCAACAAAGGTGACTTTCCCAAGTATACTATTTTAATTGTCTCTTGCTGGTGTCCTAGATGTGTTTGTACCCTAGGATAATGACATAGTCAGATTTGGAATGAGTCATGGAGATAGCTTTCTTATGTAAAATGGAAGAAGGGCTTTTGGAAAGGGGAAGTGGGGAAGAGAATGTACCTGATGATAGGAAAGAGTACCCTGTGAAAGCTGAGGATCTGAAAGTGGATTCCCTTAAAAGTATACTGCAATAGGAAGACCACAGGTTACACCTGTCCTGTTCCAATCCCAGCATTGTTTCTGCCACAGAAATTTTATCTTGACACTAGTGACCTGGTGCACAGATTCATGCATACTGAAAGGAAATGAATTAGAAAGTGGCTGGCAGGGCGGGACCAGGCGAGATGGGCCAGACATGCCCTGGAGCCAATCTCCCACTGTCCCTCCCCAGCGTCTGTGGAGTGGGGTCCCTCCGGTATGTGGGGTCCCTTGGCCTGGCCTGCGGGGATCAGGCCGAAAAAGGTTCTCCAACATCCTCTGAGGGGTCCTGAGTATGCAAGGGCACTCTGCAAAATTGCTGTTGTACAAGGTGTGGAACGCAAACGCAAGTGTGCAGTAAATCAGATTCAGGGCCAACAGTGACCCAGCAACAACATAACCCACGGCTGAAGGTGGAATTGTGTGGCCCCACAAGGAATCGGGCTCCCTCCTCTCTGGTTTCAGGGTGTGTCACCCAAGAACCATCACTGTCAAGTCATGCAGCTCTGCAGCTCCTGCATTGAGCGTCTGCCTCCTGGTGGTCAGTGAGCGTCACAGAGACCAATCGGATGGTCGGAAACTGAACATATTCACCTTTTATATATATAGATTGCTTTCTCGTTATTTAATTCCAATCCTACTCTATAGTCTGCTTTGTATATTTTATCTTCATCTTTGAAAAACAGGGGACAAAAGAGCTAATTCTAGTTATAGCGTTCCTCAACGTTCAGGGCCTCTAGCAACGTAGTTATTCTTTCTAGTGGTACAACACCCTGGTCCTTCAAGGGCACCACAGTAGCAATAGGAAATTGCAAAAGAAGCAAGTCAGGAAATTAAGATAATGACTTCAGAGTGAGTACATTTTTCTTTTCTAAAAAATCATAAACACGTGCACATAATGGGAAGAAGATAAATACTGTCACCCAGCTATAACTGCTTTGAATAAATAAAAGCATATCTTTTTATCTTTCTCTATATATCTTAATAAATCTATGTTTGAATTTATATAATGCTATTATATACTTTCAAACTGTTTTGAAATGTAAGTTTTAACTCTCCAGCACATTAAGAACACCTGTCCATATTAAAAACCACATCTCCACAACAATGTTCCATTGATGGTTGAATCACAATTTAAACAATCAATTCAGTGTGGTTGGATGTGCAAATTATTTTCAGTGTTTTGCAACTCCAACACTATATGATTCACACCTTTATAGCTAAATCTTTTCATACTCCCGTATTACTTCCTTGGAATTTATTCCTAGGAGAGAGAATTCTGTGTCAATCTTTGTCTTTTATATACCACCTTCAGAAAGATTCTATTAATGGTACTCTCCCACAAGGAACATATGAGAGTCGCCTTGGAAGATTATGTGCTTCATTTGAGGAATGTTAATACATCAGCTTTGGTAAGGAATGTGTGTTAAAAGCAAGACACCATGTAAATTGCATAATGATTCATGTAAAGATAAATAATCTTTTTTCTAGGTGGAAAATTATAGAGGCCTTTGATTTTCTTAGCGTTCTCTTCGTGGATCCTATATTTATAGGTTTTATAAATAGAGCTTTAAATATCTACTGACTTGTGGCAAACCAGTCAAGATAATTATTCTGCTAAACATGAAAGCATGTCTTCCTCTCAGCATCCAGATAGTTCAAAGCTTTGATTAGCTGCTCAAGCTGCAGAGTTCTGAGGTTTGGCTTATTTTCTTGTTTAAAAAAAAATTTGCTAACTTGAATGTCAGGAAGTAGCAGAGGCAGATTTAGAAAGACAAACCATTAACACTACTTAAAGGAAAACCTAGCTTTGCGTTCATCATTTAATATAATTATGGGGTCAAAACACAAGTGCTCCCAGTGAGTCCAATAACTGGTTATTGCCTGAAAAAATTCCTAGCTCTGATGGTGATAGAAATAGGACATTGAGCAAGGCTGTGACACTCTTTTTCCTAAAAAGTCATTATACGCTCCCACATTAAAGTCATTAAATGATGACTTGACTTGCCATCAATACAGAAGTTATTTTCTTCCACAGCTATAAGTACGTGAAAGAGGTACTATGAAACAATATGGATGAGTTAGAACATTGTCTAGTGAGAGAATAAGATCAGAGAGAATATGTGTCATAGAATAAATATAACTGGACTCGAGTTATTCATTTTTCATGCATTTAACAAGTATTGATTATTTACTACATGCCAGAACTTGAACTAGGTGCGTAAATGCAATGGTGAGCAACACAGATACAACATTATCCTCATAGGGCTTTAAATTAGGGAGAAAATGGACATTGAAAAGTGAAGATGTTTTTAGCTCCAACATGTAGAGTAGTTGGAAATCTTCACTCCCATCATTACAACAACAAAAAAAGTTGAACAAAATGAACATCAGTGGTTTTTCTTGGATTCATGAGAGAAATGAGGTCACGGGGCTAGGTGTAATGCAGAGAGACAGGTGAATTTGGAGAGACAAAGCTGAGATCTACTTACCTGAAACTGAAGTTAAACTGGTATGAACATTTAAATGCTGATTCTGACAAACCTTAATGCATGAAAATCTTAAATAAATTGCTTAGGAGGTCAACAGACCCAGGATGGAATATAAACTTTAACTGTATTATAATTGGATGAAATCACCTGACTGAAGTGATTGTGGGAAAGTGCTGACCTAAGAAGCATTGGAAATGAATGGAATCTGTAAAAATAGAGGCAAAAGAAACTGTATATAGCACTGTAGTCGAGTGGATAAAGTTGGTTTCTACAGGGGCATGAGCTAATAAATCTGATACCATGATACATGTCTATTGGAATTGAACAATTAGGTAAGCGCATAGCAGATGGTGGGATCCAGGGTTCTCACTGCTAGAGGGGAGGTTATAGATACTCGGGGACAAGGGACTAAAATGATCCATGTGTTAATAGATTAGAGTAAGAGATATAATTATAAATTCATGTTTAGTTTAACACAACTACAGTAGACTGTATATGTATATAGACATATGTACTAGTGTACACACTTTCCTTATTCTGTCAGTTGATAGGGCCTAGTAGTAATGGTATCCCAATAGCAATAAGCACACGTAGCACACAGACCTTGGTTTCCAATATGATTTTCCAATAAAAGGAACTAGGACTCCTTGGAGAAATGGCTGATTCCAGGACTGAGGCAGGAAATACACATGATAATCCTGGAACATCATGTAGTGCCAGAAATAAGCAAGTGCCAAAAACAAAACCAAAAACAAAAGCAACCCTTATCTACCTGCCCTGTCCAAACACACATTGAAAAATCATTGGTTAAAAAAAAAAAAAAAAATATATATATATATATATATATATATATATATATATATATATATATTTATTGATTTCAGAGAGTAAGGAAGAGAGGGATAGAAACACTAATGATGAGAGAGGATTATGATTGGTTGGTTGCCTCCTGCACGCCCCCTACTGGGGTCAAGCCCACAACCTGGGCATGCTTCCTGACCACTGGGAATGGAACAGTGACCTCCTGGTTCATAGGTCGATGCTCAACCACTGAGCCACACTGGCCGGGCCAGACACTTCTTTTTTCTCCTCTTCCTTGGAAGGAGCATCTTTCTGGATGTGAAGGGAATAACAACTGGACCTTCATAACTGCTTGTAAATCTTTTTATGTACAGCAGTTAAACTGCTCATAGTCACAGACAGAGGGGTGCAAAAGTAAAGCTTTATTCCTCATTTCTGCTTGGTGGTGAAAAACATCTTTTTTTGCCAGCTGAGGAAAGTCAGTCATTTCCACTTAGAGTGCAGTCTCTGTGGTCCTCATCCTCCCCTTATCGCCTTGGATGGCATCTGGGATTAGAGTTTATGTTTACCATGAGGATTCCATGTTCCGACATTGCTCTCCTGTCCTGATGGCTGCCTTGTCCCAGCAGGTCCTGGGGGCCAGCCTTTGCTCCTGCTGCCTCAGCTGACAGTGTCATCTCCACCACAACCTTCCATATTCTGGGAAGCAAACTCTGTATTCACCTTATGTCAGCCCTGAGCTTTCTTTTGGGCAGCTGTTAATTTCTTTGCCATGTGGCTTAAGATCTGGAGGAAACTTGGGGGATATATCAGGCCCACTTTCTCTCTTTACCTGTCCTGTGCCCATTGCTCCTCTACTCGCTGGTGTTGCTTTCACGCAGGGCTTCTCTCAGAGGTCTGCAATCTCTTTGGACTAAACCCTGGGGAGAAAGTTCTATTCCCCCTGCCTATTCTCCCTCTAAACTCATCTGCCACCTGGGATTAGATGGGATATAGACGAGTGTGGCAGAGACTTGGGTATTCTAACATTGAATGCTTTGCTTGTCTTTTTGAGTTCTTGCCAAATTTCCTCTCCCCCGGTGGCCCATAAAGCTCACCTGGGTGTTAAGAAATCTATTCTTGGGCCATCACGTATTCTTCCTGCTCAATGGTTTGAGTTTTCCAGGCTTTGCTCTTCTCAAGAAAGCTAAGCTTTTAGAAATCCCTCAAGTCCACCAGAAACTTCCCAGAGGAAAACCAAGCCACACATAAACGATTTTCTCTTTCAAATGCCTGGCCACTGCTTTCAAGACTCTTTTGCAACCCACCACCCCACCCTCCAAATTTGACACTTTTCTTTGTTACTGGATTGCTTTATATTCACTTTTCTAAAGCAGCAAACCTCAGATTTACATCTATGTTTTTTGTTTCAAGTAATTTGACATTGAAAAATAATATACATATAGAACAGTGCAAAAAATAAAAGCAGCCCTAGCCTATTTGGCTCAGTGGATAGAGTGTTGGCCTGTAGACTGAAGGATCCTGGGTTCGATTCTGGTCAAGGGCACATGCCTGGGTTGTGGGCTTGGTCCCCAGTAGGGGGCGTGCAGGAGGCAGCCAGTCAATGATTCTCTCTCATCATGGTTGTTTCTATCTCTCTCTCCCTCTCCCTTCCTCTCTGAAATCAGTAAAAAATATATATATATTAGAAAAAATAAAAGCATACAGCTTATTGAATTATCACAAAGTGAACACCAGTGATAATACCACCACCCACATTAAGAAATGGAACATTCTAGCATGTCAGGAACTCCTCAGCCCTCTTCCAGATATAGTCCAACTTCAAAGATAATCACTGATCCTCACCCAAGGGTACTTTTTCCATTGATTTTTAGAGAGAGTGGAAGGGAGGGGGAGAGACAGAGAGAGAGAGAGAAACATCCATATGAGTGAGACCCATTAATTGGTTGCCTCCCGCATGCACCGCACTCACCCAGAACTGGCCTGGGGTTAAGCTTGCAACTGAAATATATGCTCTTGGCCAGAATCTAACCTGGGACCCTTCAGTCTGTGGGCCAACGCTCTATCCACTGAGCCAAACCAGCTAGGGTTGATCTAACTCTTAACACTATAGATTAATTTGCCTGCTTTTGAATTTTATAGAAATTATTTCATGGAGGATACACTAATTGTATCTGACTTGTTCAGCTCATTTATTACGCTTGTGAGAATCATTCCTATGTAAATAGCAGCAGTTTGTTCATTTTCATTGCTTTGTATTCTGTTACATAAATATTCCACGATATATCTATTCCATTGTTGATGACTATTTAGGTTGTTTCCAGATTTGGACTATTGCAAACAATACTTCCAAAACCACATTTGTAAATTTGATTTGGAACACATGGTATGTGTTTCTGTTGGGCGAATTCTTTAAAGTGACAGTCTTCATCTTTTAATTGGAGTGCTTGGTCTAGATCAGTGGTCAGCAAACTCATTAGTCAACAGAGCCAAATATCAACAGTACAACGATTGAAATTTCTTTTGAGAGCCAAATTTTTTAAACTTAAACTTCTTTTAACACCACTTTATCAAAATAGACTCGCCCAGGCCATGGTATTTTGTGGAAGAGCCACACTCAAGGGGCCAAAGAGCCGCAGTTTGCCGACCACAGGTCTAGATACATTAGTATTATTACTTTAAAAGCTTTTGCTCTTGTCTTCTTGCTTTTTCCTAATGCCTTCTCTCTACACTATACTTTTTCTAAAAATCAAACCACAATTCTTTCACTTATATTTTTAAATCACTTCAATAGTGTCCTATTCATCTGGGAATGAGTTACAAATTCCTTCCTTGGCCCACAGGGCCTTTTGTGATTTGGCTTCTGCTTCAAACCTTGTTCACTTTCCCCAAATGTGCTCCTTTACAAACTGTTTCCTCTGTTACGCATCCGGTTTTCTGTCACTCCCTGCTCATGTCCCTCTCCAGCCCTCACCATGATTTTATCTGGCTACCTCCTACTTATTTCTTCAGTCACACCTTGTCATTTCTGAGATAACACTGGAGGTTGAGTTATCAAATTCAGAGCATACAGGCAATTGCAACACTCAAGTGAAACATGGAAAAGTCTGAGCGCATCAGCAGTCATCCAGCCAAGTCTGTTCGCCCACATTAGGGCTGTCCCGGGACACGCGAGGTTCCAAATGATGCTTGAACGATACGTACAATGGGAGCCATTTGAGTTCTGGAACGTCTCCTTCCTACACCCTATTAATCACACAGCTCACATGACATTTCCTAGTGAGCGGTACATTCCTAGTTTAGTTAGAACAAGCAGGCTCGATAGACTGTAGTTAGACCACGTCGGAGAAAGGAATCCCCCACACCCGAAAAATACCATTAGGTCTCATGTGGGATCTCTTCCTAGGCATCCCCCAGAGGAAGCAGATACTTTAGACCTGCTGTGAATCTTTTCCTTCCAACTTCCAAATGTGAGCATTCTTGACCCTCTAAGTTGGAATAGATGTCTATGAATGCTTGCATGATTTCTTGTGTTTTTCCTCTCCAAGTGATTTCTGAGGTAGTATGCCTTTTAGTTACTTGTTGCCTGTGGCTTCCTCAATACTGTGAATGCCCTTAAGATGGGATTACATATATATTATATTTACCATTGTATATTTGATGCCTAATACCATTCCTGGGACATAGTAAGAACTCAACAACATTTTGTAAATTATTAAATTGTTTAAGTTTATTTGCTCCTTAAAAATAAGGTCATTTGCATATGAAAACACGCTCAAAGTCACTAATCATCTGAGAGATGCAAATCAAAATGACAATGTGGTACCATCTCACACTTGTCAGAGTGGCTATCATCAACAAATCAACAAACGACAAATGCTGGCAAGGATGCAGAGAAAAAGGAACCCTTGTGCACTGCCGGTGGGAATGCAGACTCTGTGGTGCAGCCACTGTGGAAAACAGTATGGAGTTTCCTCAAAAAACCTAAAAATGGGACTCCCATTTGACACAGTGATCCCACTTCTAGGAATACACCCCAAGAAACTAGAAACACCAATCAGAAAGGATATATGCACCCCTATGTTCAGAGCAGCACAATTCACCATAGCTAAGATGTGGAAACAGCCTAAGTGCCCATCAGCAGATGAGTGGATTAAAAAACTGGGGTACATTTACTACGCTGTGGCTGTGGTAAAATGAAGGAGTTCTTACCATTTGCAACAGCATGGATGGAACTGGAGGGCATTATGCTAAGCAAAATAAGCCAGTCAGAGAAAGAGAAATATCACATGATCTCACTCATTTATAGAATATAATGAACAACATAAACAGATGAATAAAAACAGATCCAGAGAAGCATCGATCAGACCATCAAACCTCAGAAGGAAGGTAGGGGAGGGTGGGGGAAGGGGGAGAGATCAACCAAAGGACTTGTATGCATGCATATGAGCCTAACCAATGGACACACACCAGGGGGTGAGGGCATGAGTGGGGGGTGGGGCGATGGGAAATGGGGCGATAAGGATACATATGTAATACCTTATTGGGGACAAAGCTCTATTTTAATCAATAAAGAAAAAAAATAAGGTCATTTGTTTACTCAATATGACATTGTTGATTTTTTGCTTGTTTGAATAAATTTATATATAGTTAACTTTGATAAATGATTCTAATATAGCAGGAAATAAAGCTCCCTGGGATTTTTGTACAAACCTTGTCATAATAATTAGATTTTATGGTCTCATCAAATATAAGGCTTAATATATCATTGGTCTTTTTAGAGACATATTGTTTATTCCAAGACATATTTCTGATGATTTCTGTTTCATTGTCCTCTCTCTCTCTCGTCATTTTCTCATTCTTCTCCATTTCTTTCCTATTTTTCATCTACATCTATTTGTGATTTACATCTACTGTCTTTCTTTAAAATCCATTCCCTTGCCCTGGCCTGCTTTTGCTCAGTGGTTAGAGCATTGGTCTGCACACTGAAAGGCTGTGAGTTCCATTCAGGTCAGTTACACATACCTGGGTTTCAGGCTCGGTCCCTGGCCCTGATTGGGTGCCTGCTGGAGGCATCCACTCAATATCTCTCTCTCTCTCTCTCCCCCCCCCCCCTTCCTCCCTTTCTCCTTTGCACTCTGAAAAGCAATGGGAAAAATATCCTCAGATGAGGATTAACAACAACAAAAAAATTAAAAATCCATTCTCTCTCTTTAGTTTTTGTCATCCCTTAGAGATAGTTTTAAAAATTAAATTCCGCTGGCATTTGAAATTCAGATAGACATAGAAAGCTTCTAGTTTAATTAGTAATTTCGTTCTAAATTTGCTCCACAAAAGCTGACCTGCAGTTTACCTGTGAGGGTGACCGATTATAAGACTGATAAGAGTGAAACAATTTGGGTTCTGGCTGTTTCTCAATTAAGCCAAAAATCTTAGTAAAAAGGGATATATATTGGTTAATTTACCTGGATTCAAACAATACCTCACATGAATGCAATTCATAACATTAAGTTGATGTGACAGCTGTTTTCTTAAACTGAAGCCATTCATGGGGAGAATATGGTTCTGACTGCTATTACACGAGTCCTTTCGATCTGACCTGGGCATGCTCTCTGGTGCATGGAATGGTTTAGTGGAGCACGTCCTTTTTCTCCAGCATGTTTATTAGCATCACGGGCCCTTCAGGGTGAGCTGGGGAGAAAGCTCTGTTTTAAACTGCTTTGTGGAAGGGCATTTGTCTCAAAGAAAGGAAATACTGCCTTTTTGTCAGTAATAAATCCTTTTTCTACAGTCACTTGGAAAAGCAGCCTCAAAGACGCTACACCAAGCATGTCAAACTCGTGGCCCGCGGGCTGCATGCCTCCTTTATTTGGCCCGTGTTAACCTTTGAGTTTGACATGCTTGTGCTCCACTGTGATGTGTGTGTGCGTGCATGTGTGTGTGTGTGTGTGTGTGTGTGTGTGTGTGTGAGAGAGAGAGAGAGAGAGAGAGAGAGAGAGAGAGAGAGAGAGAGAGAGAGAGAGAGAGAAATAGAGGATTAAGCACTATTCTTGACTCTGCTGGTCATTCTTGTCCTGTCTTTGGTATCCAAGCACTGGCGTAGGGTTGATCAAGTACAGAAAGAGTTGATCTGTCCTTCCTTGGACAATAGCCACAGCAAAGACCCTTCCATTGCCTACTAGTCAGCAGTGGAAGGACGAATCAGTTGTATTGCAGTGTAAATTAACAATGCAACAGGACTAAAATTCTTCCTGTCATAATTTCCTTTCTTTATTGTCTGCTACATACTATACTAGGAACCTGTAAATAAAAAGACGGATATGACTTGGTCTCTACCATCAAGACACTTATAGTTTAGGGAGAAAACCAGCATTTAAACAAGTAGATTCTAATATATAATAAGTGCAGAAAGGATATGTTTTGTAATTATAGAAAGAGCATACAGGAAGAAGTTGTTAATTATATAGGAAGGCTTTGGTCTGAGGTTATTTATAAACTGGGTTGTTAAGAATAAACAGGAGTTGTACAAATAAACAAAGGGAATATATGGGGTGGGAGGAAGGAGTTAAACCTAGGATTCTGGTCACAATTAAAAGCATAGAATGAAGACTTCTACTTCTGGTAGTGTTGATCACAGACATGGATAAACACAGACATGGAAGATGGTGTTGCCCTGGGGAGAAAAGATCTTATCCCTAACCCAGGGTTTATACATCGATTAGCAGCCCGGTGCACAAATTCGTGCACACTGAAAGTAAATTAATTAGAAGGTGGCTGGCAGGGCAGGACTGGGCAGGACTGGGCAAGACAGGCCAGATACACCCTGGAGCCAACCTCCTGCGGTCCCCCCCTTGCTGGTTGCACCTAGGGCGGCGCCAGGGCTTGAAGGGTGTCTGCAGAGTGAGCGGGGATCTCTCCAGCAGGTGAGGTCCCTCAGCCTGGCCTGGAGGGATGGGTCTGAAACTGGCTGTCCGACATCCCCTGAGGGGTCCCAAAGTGCGAGAGGGCACTCTGCAAAGTTGCTCTTGCTCAGCAGCTCCTGCATTGAGTGTCTGCCCCCTGGTGGTCAGTGCGCATCATACCTACTGGCCGGTCAGCTGGTCAACTGGTCGGCCAGTCACTTAGCCTTTTATATATAGAATATATATAGATAACCATTGGGAGGAAAGACTAAGTGTGGGAGATGTGACTCTATCTTCGACTATACTCCCAGGTTGAAAAATGCTGAGAAGAGCAGGAGACTAATTCTAGAGATTATCTTTATATGCAAATCTCTGCAAATAAAGCAGGACCAAATTTGTATGTGGATAATCAACATAAAATGATAAAGCTCTGTGATTGATTATGTGTGTATATCTAAGTTTCTGTCTTATGTGATAGTCAATATTTTTGCAATTATATTGGCAACTATAAAAACTGGGAAAACATTAGAGAATATAACTAGTGAAGGGTAACAGTTGGAAAGGTGAGCTAAAACTAGCCTAATAATTCTAGTCCCCAGTCACTGTCAGGAGCTTGGTTAGTAATGAATTTGCACTTCCCAATGCCACAGCCTTTAGCTAGAAATGAAAATCCTTCCAAACCCTGAGATAAATGGTAGTTCACAGGATAACTCTCTGAGGCTGTCCAAGCAAACCCTTTGAAGAAATTTCCATAAAATGCTAACGATGACTGCAAAAATGAGTTATTTAGAACACACAAAAGAACAGAAATAAAAATAAATAAAATGCTGTCAAAATTCATAGAAAATAGCTGTAGAAGTAAGGCATTAAAAGAGAGACAAGGAGCCGTGGCTGGTTTTGCTAATGGCTAGAGTATTGGCCTGCGAACCAAAGGGTCTTGGGTTCGATTCCTGTCAAGGGTACATAGCTCTGTTGCAGATTCAACCCCTGGCCCTGGTCACAACCAATTGATGTGTGTATTTATCTCTCTCTCTCCTCCCTTTCACTGTGTCTGAAAATCAATGGAAAAAATATACTCAAGTGAGGATTGAGAGAGAGAGAGAGAGAGAGAGAGAGAGAGAGAAAGAGAGAGAGAGAGAGAGAATCTTTGAAGGATTTTCATATTGCAGTTGAAAGTATGAGTGTCACAATTAACTTTTGAGAGAAATGTATTCATTCATTTGTGTTTGCATTTATTCACTGAATAAACATTGAAAGCCAAGAATGTGCCAGGTAACTGTGTCAAAACCTGGAGATATGAAAATGACTAGAACTCAGTGTCTGTCTGCACTTTTGGAATTCATGGTCCTAAGGTAAGGCCTTCATGCAACAAATGATTGATTGCAGGACCCTGAGATAATGGCTCTAATATAATACAGTGGTGACAGGTACCAGCATGGGATGGAGAGTGGGGAGGAAAGCATATTACCTTTTTATTTGAGAGAGCTGTATGAACCGAGCTTCCTCTCAGCAAATACGGTTAAGTGTGTACTACAAAATGATGAAATAGAGCATCCCTCAAAGGCCTCTCTGGAGACTAAATTAAGTGTATTGATCCCTGTGATGAGCATCTGTTTTTTCTTATAACTTTCCTTTTATTTTTAGAGTGGGTGCCCCAAGTCGGTGAACAAATCTATTTAAGATTCCTGAGTCAAGGCTAAGAACTATCTTCTCTCCTAGTCACAGCACGTCCTTGCAGACTCTGTATGTGCCATCCACCCCAGAGAGAATTTTAAAAGGGAAAGCTGGAGAAGATACAGGTTTGGGGGCCTCTGAACCCCTTCCTGAGCTTTATAAGTGAAATTTTTTGAGTCACATTCACATCTATGTATATTCCAGCCAGTATATATCTAATACAACAGCCAAATAAAAATATAAGAAAAATAAAAACAATAAACAAAGATGTATCCAGGTGTTTTGGATATGAATCTGTTTCCATTCATAGTACCTCCCTTTTTGTTCAGGACTGGGTTGGCATAAAGAATTATAAAGAAACTAGAGGTTTGATGCATGAAATACGTACAATAGTAGGCCTTTCTTCCCCTGGCTGCCGTCACTGGCTTGCCTCCAGCCCCCGAGACTCGGGCTTTCCTCCAGCACTTGGGACCTGGGCTTCCCTCGCAGCCCTGGCTTTGTCCGAAAGGTCATCCAGAAGGATGTCCGGTCTAATTAGCATATTATGCTTTTATTATTATAGATTACTTTCTCAAGGAGCTGCAGGAAGGGTGATGATGAAGAGTCTGGGATCCAGAATTGCATAGTCAGGGGCTCATTCCAGGCAGGGCTACTAGCTTCTCCTCGGGAAAGCCAGGCACAATTTCTAATACAGCAGAGCCTTATTTTCTGCATCTGAATAATGGAGATGTAATTGCAATTTTTCCTTCATAATGTTATTGTGAGAATTACATGTTACTTGCTAACAGCTTGATTGTGATGGCAGGGATGATGACGAGCCACCCAAGCTATGGGAATGGGCCTGGCTAGGGGTGCTGCTCGGACCAACAGCTTTTGATGTTTTCAGTATATTAGCATCTTGTGGGACAGGGCCAGCTTCCTGGGTATGTGACTTGCGGCCTCGCTCAAAGAAAGGCTTCGCACTTGGTTAATGCTCTGCTGTTGCCATCCTGACCTTTTTAATTTTTAAACAGGAAGAGTCTTACATTTTCATTTAGAAATGGGCCCTGCAAATTATGTAGCTGGTCCTGCCTGGGGAGCAGTTAAAATTCCCAGTGCCTGCGCTCCTCTCTACCGCATTTAAATAAGAATCTCTGAGGCTGGGATGACAGATTCTTATTTTTAAAAGTCCTATAGAGGAGTCTTCTATGTAGCAAAGTTGAGAACCAGGGCCTTGGTATCTGGTGGATTCCTAGCAGTCCAGCTGTTGTTTTGTTGTTGTTGTTGTTGTTGGCATCAGGAGTCTGTACAACCTTGGAGGAGAAAACATGTTTTTAGATATGAATTTCCATCATAAGGAACTTAAGTCACAAAGGGAATGAACATATATTCTCCAACTTTGAACCATGTCTAGTATTAGGCTGCACACTTTGGAATGCCCACCAGTATGACTCCTTGATGACTGGCCTTGGAGTCTGAATGTTACTGGACAGGGACAGGTGGGAGCAGGTCCGCTCCAGGCTGGCCTATTGTGTGTGGGCTCTTGACTTTGTGTAGGAAAGATTTCCCAAAACGAGTCCAGATGGGTTTGAGAATGCTTGTACGTTTATTAAAGCTGGGGACGGTGACACAAAGGAGGGAATCAGGGCAGAAGCAGCAACTGGAGAGCCCCCAGGTGGTGTCTGCTTTGGCTCCCTGGGGACATTGTAGGAAAGAAGCGAGCCAGGGCGGGGATGCTGTTGGCTCACTGGGATGTGAAGGTCACAGTGACAGAAGTCACTGCTTTGGATCCCTGGGAAGATCGAGAAGAGGGGGCCTTGGAGGCAGGCTTAGGGGGTGAGCCCCGGGGTGAGCTGCCTTTGCTCACTGCTCCCCTGGTTGCAAGTTTATGCCCAGGAAGGGGTAGGGGTGTGATCTAGAAGGAGCCAGTGCTGTGTCTTTGTCCTGAGGGCTTTATTTATTTATTTATTTATTTATTTATTTATTTATTTATTTTCCTGCAGGAGAGAATCGTAGGGAAGGGTTTCAGTAGAATATGCATCAGCTTTGCAGGTGTATTTTTAATATGCTGATGCATCAAAATGAGCATATAGGGGAGTTTTGGATTGCTCTTTGATCTGTTTTACTTTTATCTTAGGTCTGTCTGGCTTGAATGGGGTTTTTGTTATTTGTTCCCCAACTTTATCTCTCCTTGGGTTTAGCTGGCACGAATGACATTAATTGGGTTTTTGTTCTCTATTGTCCCAGGCCAGGGTGATTTCAGCTATGTATTCTCTGGTTAGGAAGGGGAGACATAAACCATTTGCTCTCAAGTATCCTTGATTCAGGAAGATAAGGTCTCGCAATTGACAAGCTGGCTGCAAGCTTCCTAAACTGTTTGGCCTTGTTTACGTTTCTTGTCTTGCTTCACTTGTCCTGGAATTTTCCTAGCTTCTTACTATCCTTCCCCAAGACCATAGGAAATACTCTTTAATTTGGAAAATGGGGCTTAAAATAACACCTACATCATATGCTTGCTGTGAGAATTAAATGAGCTAATTCATATTAACTGCTTAATAGAAAGCCTGGCACATAATCTCTCTCTATAAAAGCCTATATATATGACTGGATGACCGGTCGACCAGTCACTATAATGTGCACTGACCACCAGGGGAACAGATGCTCAATGCATAGAATTGGGCTCCTGTCTGGATCGGGCCTCCGGGGATCAGACAGAAACCTGCTATCTGACATCTCCCAAGGGGTCCCAGATTATGAGAGGGCACAGGCCAGGCCGAGGGACCCCACAGGTGGATGAATCCGGGCACTGGGCCTCTAGTGTACTTAATAAAGGTGAGCTATTATTCATGTTATGATTCCTACAGGTTTCTTTGGTTTGATTAGGAATGGGATTCTTTGGTGACCTAAAAGACTCCTGTCATGAGAACACAAGATACTTGTTTCAAAGTCCATTTTTAGCTTTTCTTTAGAGTATAGACGTAGAGAAAGCATATAGTCAGAGGAGGAAGTATACTGGCTGAGTCCAGCCACATCAGAGCACAGAGGCAAGCAGTGAATAATTTACTCGTCCTGCCAAGCTGTCAAATTATTGAAGAGTTTTCCAAAACAGCATCTGACCAGTTTTTCAGCCCCTCCTCTTTTAAAGAAGACTTGGCTAATTGGAAAAGGAAAAGTGTCCTTAGTCCTTATGCTCTGCTTATTCCGTCTGTCAACGCCAGCAACATCTCTCCATCATCAATGGGTGTACTTAGATTTGTTCTTTAATCTTTATTGATCGTTTTTTTGTTTATTCTGATGTCTTTCATTTTTTTTCCCTAGTAATTTGACAGAATGGATGTTACAATTTACTTTGTTCAGAGCTTCAAATACTGCTATGCTCAGCCAGATAGGTTTTAAGCCAGAGGAGGATGAGGAAAAAAAGGAAATATCCATATTTTAGGGCATAAACAAGCCATAGACATACAAGCTTAATTTTGCAGTTTGAAATTTTAATTTTCTATTCTCCTCCATTTGAGAGATGGCATGGCATTTTGCTAGTACCACGGAGGGGCGGGGGAGTTGTAAATGACTTTTTGGTGGAGAATTACAAAGGACTGTGTAAATATTAATTTAACTAGAATTCAGCATGAAAGCCAAAAGCCAGAAATTATTTATCTGCCGGATACCTGGCTGACATGTTTACTTGGCAGGCACTGTCTCACCTGGCAGCACGTCAGGATCACTTGGTGAACCTCAACAAATCACACTGACCAGCAAACCTGGAATCCCTGGGGATGGAGTCTGGCACATCATTTGCCCCCCTTTTTTTAAGACAGGCTTTATTTTATTGAGAGCAGTTTCAGGTTCGCAGCAAAACTGAGCAGAAGTCCAGAGAATTCCCATATACCCCTGGCCCCAGTACATGTTCAGTCTCCCCCATAATCAGCATCCCGCACCAAAGTGGCCCATCTGTTACAACTGAGGAACCCACATTGACACTTGATTACCACTGAAAGTCTGTAGTTCACACAGCAGCACACTCTTGGTGTTGTACATTCCATGATTTGGACAAATGCACAACAAATGTTTTCCATTTTCACTGCCCTAAAGGTCCTCTATATTCAGCCCATCTCCCCACTAGCACCTGGCAATCACTGATCTTTCTACTGTCTCCCTAGGTTTGCCTTTTGCAAATGTCATGTAGTCGAACTCACACAGTATGCAGGTGTTTCAGATTGGCTTCTTTCATTTAGTAATATGTAGTTAAGATTCTTCTTTATCTTTTCCTGGCTTGATAGCTCTTTTATTTTTAATGCTGAGTAATATTTCATTGCCTGGAATTACACAGTTTATTTGTCCATTCACCTATTGAAGGACCACTTTGATGGTTTCCAAGTTTTGGAAATTATAAATAAAGGTGCCATAAAAATCCATGTGCGGGTTTTTTGTTGGATGTAAGTTTTCTTTTTTCTTTTTTTAAATACATATTTTTAGTGATTTCAGAGAGGAAGGGAGGAGAGATACAAACATCAATGATGAGGGAGAATCCTCCTGCATGCCCCCTACTGGGAACCTAGCTCGCAACCTGGGCATGTGCCCTTGACCTGAATCAAACCCTTCAGTCCACAGGTTGATGCTCTACCCACTGAGCAAAACTGGCTAGGGCTGGATGTAAGCTTTTAACCTATTTGGGTAAATACCAAGGAACACAATTGCTACATCATATGGAAGTATGTTTAGTTTTCAAACAAACTGCCGGACTGTGTTCCAAAGTCCCATTTTGCATTCCCACCAGCAACGAGTGAGAGTTTGTTTCTCAACAAGCTCACCAGCACGTGATTTTGGCCATTCTAATAGGTGTGGAGCAGTATCTCATTGCTGTTTTCATTTGCATGTTCTTGATGACATATGACATGGAACATCTTTTCATATGTGTATTTGCCATCTGTATATCTGTTCTGGTGAGGTATCTGTTCAGGTCTTCTGCTTATTTTTTTTTTTTAACCAGGTTGTTAATTTTTTGTCATTGAGTTTTAAGAGTTTTTCATTTTAGATGACAATCCTTTATCAGATATATCTTTTGCGAATGTTTTCTCTCAGTCTGTAGCTTGTCTTCTCATTCTTTTGATGGGGCAACAGATTAAAAGAATACATTTCCCCAGGTGATTCTAACATGTAGTAGGGTTGAGAAGATGGACCCCTGCTAGATAAGGTGGATTCTTGTAGAACTCACAAGTGTGGCATGCTTTAAGGTTTTGAGAAAATGCTGAAGCTGTTTGAAAAGAGACTGTTTGATTCCGGTTGAACTGTACTGGTATCTGTAAGCAAACAATAATGTTGATGTTTGGTTAAAAAAGTACATACAAACATGCATTCAACCATGTAGGCACAAGTAAACCCTTTGTCAGTAGAACTTTCTCATTCTACCAGGTAAAAGCAACTTCAAGGCTTCTAGCTCTGTGACCCTGAGCAAATGCAATGCAAAAGTGTGGCTTCTTTCCTTCAGTGATGTCACGTGTAGGCGTTCTTCATTTAGCTCAGCTAAGTTTGAGTTGCCCTTGCACACCTCAGTTAGACCTGAGCTCCCTTGAAAGGCAGCCGCCTTAGCCTTGCTTCATTTCCCAGCTGAACATGGGGAGTCTTTCTTCATTATTGTCTGTGCAAGGCAACCCACTGCTACTCACTGCTGCCTTCAGATTCCCGAGGGACGTGATATTGCCACCACAGAAATGAATGTCTATTTCTGAAAGAGACTTCTGCCTTGAGTCCTGACCTTTAGAGAGCTGCCGGCACAATTTAGAAGGAATTGCAAAGGTATCCTTTACAATAATGCCTAAAAGTTCACATCAGTCTGGAATCTGTTTACTTCTTCTGGGGATGCCACCTGGTTCCTGTTAGATTCTGAAACAAAACGGCCTCCTAACCTACAAAGACAGCTCCTTCCAGGCCAACTCAATGTCAGGTGTGACTCCATAAAGGGAGAGTAGGAAGGGGAAAGGACAGAGGAAGAAAGCATTTAATTATTCAATAATGATGTAGGGTGAACTTCCCAATAAAAACCATCTGGATTAACCCTGTGATCCTTAGTTATATTAGTCAGATCACATCACCCCTCTTCTCAGAAATTGCCAGTGGTCTCCCTGGCCCACAGGGCTCTATGGGGTCTGCACCTATTAGGCTCTGCATCACAGTCTCCTGCTGCTCACTGATCGTCTACTGTATTGGCCTCCTAGCTGTTCCTGGGACACACGGAGCACCTCAGTTTTAATGGCTACTTCCTTGTCTGCAAGTCTCTTTCCCCAGAGGTCAGCATGGCCCTCTCTCTCTTCCTGCTGGGAGAGAAAAGCTGACCCTCCCTATTTAGAACACCTTCCCTACTCACCTTTCCCACTTTCTCTCCCCTCACCCTGCTTTATATTTCTTCATAGCACTTATATACTCCTAGCACACCATGGAGTCCTTGGTTTATTGTCTGCCTTCTCCTACTAGAATGCAACCTGCAGGAACAGAAGCTTTGTCTTGGCCATGGCTGCATTTCCAGTGCCTGGATCAGCGATCAAACCTACACGGGCATCAAGTAAAATTGCAGAAGGTGTAGAGGTATCTTTCAAATGATACCTCTTGGCAGAGATCTCTCTCTAGAATGCTAAGGACAGCTGCTTGACATTCCACTTGACTATCTCAGTCTGTTAATAGATTATAAGCCAGAGTAGGGCAGGGACCCTATTCTATTGTTTTGTTCACCAATTTCTCCTTAGCACCCATATCTATAGCCAATGTTCAATAAGTATCTTCTCCCATCTTCAGTTCAACCATAAACCTGGGAGTCAATCTTGACTTTTCCCTATTCTTCATCTTCTTTTAAAAAATATATTTTATTGATATTTTACAGAGAGGAAGGGAGAGGGATAGAGAGAGTTAGAAACATCGATGAGAGAGACGCATCGATCAGCTGCCTCCTGCACACCCCCTACTGGGGATGTGTCCACAACCAAGGTACATGCCCTTGACTGGAATCGAACCTGGGACCCTTCAGTCTGCAGGCCGACGCTCTATCCACTGAGCCAAACCGATTAGGGCCCTATTCTTCATCTTGTACATCGAATCATATATCAATTCTTGTGGATTGTATCTCATGTATATCTATGAAATATTTACATCTCTCTCTTATCCTATAGCCATTACCCTAGTCTAGGCTTTGCATATCTATAATATTCTTAGTTAACACAATTTCTGATACAAAGTATCCAAGATTATGTATTCTGGAAATAGAACCAGGGAACCTCTACAGATATGCCCCTAATGTAGACAGTCTTTAACTTTTTAATCTTGGGAACTTTATGGGATAGGGTTTACCTATATTAATGCGTGCCACAGATTGAGACTATTTTAGAGTAAGGGGTTCAGGTAAACATTTTATGAACACTGCCTCAGAAGATAAATGTTTAGGAATGACCCATGGGAATACTGTGCACGAATGATGACAGAATGCAGCACATCATTCTGACCTTTTAGCATATTGACAAAATTGGGAAACGTTGGGAAAAACACACACCTAAAACACTCCGCATTACAACGTGTGTTGCATTTTCTGAAGCTCAGCAAGAGAGAGCAAAGAAGCTGACTTCCCAAAAGGCTTTCCCTAAGTTTCAAATAATGAGTTGTTTAGAAGGAACATCTGTTGCATATAGAAATGGACTAGTGGGAGCAAACACATTCCCTGGAAAATAAAATTTGAATCTGTATCACAGGCAGTTTCACCAATAGTTTCTAAGACTAAAATAAAAAGAGATTAGATTTGGCTCTCATGATTACCAAACCACTAGTCTGTTTGCATCATGCCAAATGTATTGTTTTTGTTCTATTATGAGCTCTTATCTTTAAAATTCTCCAGAGAGGAACAATTAGAATGGAATTCTGAATGTCATTCTCATTTGATTACATGTCACCCAAAATTCTGTTCTCTAAAGTCAGCATGCACCTGTATTTGTTTTTCTGAACTGTAGTTCTGTTGACAATTACAAGACCATCTTTTTAAAATAGACTCTCAGTGGCATTCTTATGTGATAAGGTAGTAAGCTTTGCAGTCAGGCCTAATTTGGTTCCCGTCTGCCACTGATAAGCTGTGAGAATTTGGAGTTATGTCTCTTCAATTGAATGGAGTTGCTTCCTGCATAGCATGGGAAATATAAGATCTACCTGGCAGATTTGCTGTAAAGAATATATGAGCATTTGATGCAGTTATTACAGAGTAGTTCTAAATGTTTTTCCTTCCATCCTCACAAACTCCAGGTCAACTCTAATACAGTCTCCTCCAAAATACCATGGGAGGCAGGACAGGGACAGAAAGGGTTATTGATGAAAATGCATTTTCCAGTGGTCCTCAGACCCCATGCGTAGCCACGGTCAAATCTTGTTTTCTGATGAATGGTGTTTCAGAGGGGATCTAGTGTACTTGATAATCAGCTTAGAGGAAAAAAGTTTATTGGCCTTGTGCTTGACATTTGATTGTTCCTGGAAACACCAAATAATTAAGGGCTAATATGCTGGTTATTTACTGACTGACTTATATGAATCAGGTATTTTTATACAATAGTTCATTTAAACCTCAAGGCAGCCAGATTTAGTTTGTATGTTTAGCATCCTTAATTTAACAGAGAGGAGCCCTGGGATGCAGAGTTGTGCTGATTGAAAGGAAGTGGCAGATTCAGTGTTCTGATTCTAAGCACTTTTCACTTCCCTACTCTGCCTCCCCAAATCATATCTTTTTTGAAATGCGTTAGTGTTTGGATGCTACAGTATAACTTAACACACCATAATCAGTATGTTTATATTATAATTTAAATAATTTGCTTTCCTTTGTTCCCTTCCATGTTCATCTCTAACACCCACATATTGTCTTTTATTACTTTAAAAATTTGATTCCAACTTCATGTCTAAATAACCCAAGCTCATACTTCTAAATTGTATTCCCCCTTCTGTCCCTGTCCCCTGTCTGCCTTCTTCTCTCCTCCTTTCCTTCCTTTGGTCATTGCAGATCATTAACTATTATATCTGCATGTACAACTATGTATGCATAGAAATGTATCAGCTCCAGATGTCCAGTCAAAAAATAATGCTAAGACAAATACAGCCTCCTCAGTTTACCTGTTACTAGCCCTGGGCCATGTATCATTGATCTTGTAAAATATGTACATGCATCTCTGAACTACAGCAGCCTGGAACCTCACTTCTTCCATGTCTTCTCCATGGTTGGGGCATATCTGGTCCAGGCCAAGAGTCTAAAGCCTGTCTAATGTTAGATGCCTACCCTCTACCAGTAAATGAAAGAAACAATATCTAATAAGTTGACTGGCAGCTCTTTATTCCTTTTCCTTCTGCATAAGCAGATTTTATCTAATTTTCTTTTATTTGGGAACATTTCACTAGCCATTGAGCTGAAGTGTTTGGGGTTTATTCATGATATATCACATGAAGCGCTAGAAAATATTAAATCACTAAAGGGACAAAGGTGGAGAGAATTGAGAATGGAAAAGAATGAATATACATTACAGTTATATACAAACTAACTGTAATGAAATGAAATGAATTCCAGTGAAAATGGATTCCCATGGATATATGTGTTCTGGGTCTGGACTAAGTTTGTTAGGAAAAAAGGAAAATAATAGCCCTTTTAAATGATAAATGGGTAAAGGAATATTAAAACTTTAAGAAATGAAGATATTAGTTAAGAGGAATTTTCTCTTGCTCTTTTCCATGATAATGTCTGCCTAAAGTGATTTTACTTGGCTTACTGATCTCTAGGCTCTGCGTTTGGTTAGAAATTTCTCATGTACATAAATATCACCTGTGGGATAATTTCTTGCGGTGATGCAAGGTGAACAACCACATCTGAGCTTCTTTATGCTGCTGCTGATGTCCTAAAAGGATATGTAAGCTGAAGGCAAGCAACAAAAATACATCCCTACAAGAGTATACTAAATAATATACTAACGCTTAGTGAAGTATGATAGCTGGTAGCATCAACTTATCCTAAAAATGATGGAGGTCATCTATGTCACTGGAGTAAAGTGACATGACATATACTGGTACACAATAGTGATATGCCCTGTATTTCTTTCTTTCGTTTGCTTTAAATCTTTATTGTTGAAAGTATTACATATGTCCCCTTTTTTCTCTCATTGACCCCGTCCTAGGCTTTCACCACTTTACTGTCTGTGTCCATGGGTTATGCATATATTCATACAAGTCCTTTGGTTGATTACCTCCCACCTACTCACCCACCGTCCTCCACCTTCCCTCTGAGATTCCATGTTTCTGTTTATTTTGTTCATTGGATTCAACATATGAGTTGAATCCAAACAATCATGTGGTATTTGTTTGAATCCAAACAATCATGTGGTATTTGTCTTTCTCTGACTGGATTATTTCGCTAAGCAATAATACTCTCCAGGTCCCTCCCTGCCTTCTCAAAGGGTAAGAGAGCCTTCTTTGTTATTGCTGCATAATATTACATGATGTAAATGTACCACAGCTTTTTACCCACCCATCTACTGATGGGCACTTGGGCCGTTTCCAGTGTCCTGTATTTCAAAAACAGTCCTCATTCTCATATCTTCTGCTCCCACATCAAATATAATGTACATGCTATGGCACATGTCTTAAATTTTGGAATAGAAAATAATATTAAAGCACACATGGATAAAATAACAAATAAAACAAACCAGGGGAGGGGAGTCAGAAAGGCTAGAGATAATAAGATGTCAAAAATATACCAGGAAAATAGGAAAGTAAGGGAGTGTGGCAGCATTAATAGAGAAAACATACATTTCTATGAATCACTATAATGTATCTTTCATGGGATGAAAGTATTGAGACAGAGATAGTGCATATTTTAGAGGACAAAAAAGATTTTTATATCAAATAAGTAGATACGGCCTATATACATCTAAATGCATAGCTATAAAATGTGTAAGGCAAAAATATTAGAAATGTAAGAATAAAGACATATTTTTCAGAAATTGATAAAAATAAAAAAGGAGAGAGCAGATTTAAATAATGTAATTATCAACTCATATAGAGACTTTTGAACTGAAAATATACAGCCATTTCTACATACATGGGTAAAGAAAGTCTCACTACAAAAAGATACTACATATTATTAGTCCACTAAATATAAAAATTATTTTTGAAATGGATGTAACAAGGAGTATTTTATTTGATCATCATGCAATCAAACTAAAAATTGAAAATTTGTAGCAAAAAAATATAACTACTTAGAAATTTTTCTTTCTAAATAAATTTTGGGTTGAAAAGAAAATCAAGAGAAATTAAAATTTATATTATAAGTACAAATGAGAACATGATTTGAGCATAACCTTGATATCAAAACCAGGAAAAAACAGGGCTCTCACTGCTTATGTGATCTGACACCTGTAACACAGCAATAACTATCTAATAAAGAACCCCCTCAAAAAACCAGGTAACTACAACACATAGGCCCATTATATATACACCCAAAGCCTGCTAGACCAACTCAGACCATACAATTCTAGGTTTATTTGAAGATGTTATATTGCAAAGGCAAAATATAACAACAAAAATGTTAGTTGTCTAGATTCAGATTCAGCATATAAAACTGGTATCATTTTCTATGCATCTAGAACAACTTTAAGAAGTCAATGGGGAAAATCCCATTTATAGTAACAACTAAAATAAAATTCTAAGAAAAAAGATAAGTGCTCAAATCCTATCTGAAGAAAACTATGCTACTTTAGTGAAAGACAAAAAGGGAACTTTGTATAAATAGAAAAGCACACCATATTTCAGCATGGAAAGACTCAGAATTGTAAAAGTTCACAAACAAATTCAAAATTTGATTAATTTTAAATTAAACTCACAATAGAATTTTTCAAGGAATTTGATGTCTGGATTCTAAATTTTTCTATAGGAAAACATGAATAGGACACATTTAGTAAGAGGAAAATATCACCCTCAAATTTCAAAATAAGCCACAAAACTAAGGTAATTAAAATAAAGTGGTATTGGGGCCAGAAATACATAAACAGATTAAATAAGATGAAGAATACAGAATCCATCCTGTATATATACATATGTATGTTCATCCTGTATCTATCTATCTATCTATCTATCTATCTATCTATCTATCTATCTATATGGCTATATATGGAACATATATATGGAATATATATATATATATACACACACACACATATATACAAATATATATATATTAAATACAGAACCTATCTGTGTATATGTAAAGTTTTAAATATTATGGTATCAACCCTAAGAAATTGTCCCCCAAACAACCGTGGGAAAGTTGTCTGATTTCTGAAAGCTATTGTCAGAGGACCTCACTCACCTAGGAGTGAGACTGTAATGACCAAGAATATGAACAATGCATATGATACATGGGTACTTCCAATCATTGAGGAAATCACGTTATTTAATCAATGTGTTACAATAGACTTTCTGCTGAAATAAGTATTAACTCTCATTTCCCTCACCATATTTTGCACATGTAAAAATGCAGAAATAAAAATTGTACTAGAGAAACCAGGAAAATATTCTTACTGCCTTAATATGGGTAAGATTTTTCTAAGCAAGGCAGAAAACACAGACATTATAAAGGGAAAGATCAAGAAGTTTTGCAATTAAAGAATTTGAAGCTTTTGTACAATAAAAGATAACATAAAACACAAATGACCAAAAGGAAGGAAAGACAAATAACCCAATAAGAGGAAATATGCTACAAATACAACAAAGAATAAATATTCAAAATATACAAAGAATTCCTATAAAGCAGTAAGAAGACTCAATCAATGAGAAATAAATGGACAATGATCATGAAAAATCAACTTATAGGAGAGAAAGAAAGAGAGAGAGAGAGAGAGAGAGAGAGAGAGAGAGAGAGAGAGAGAGAGAGAATACTCAGTTTTATTAGTAATAAGGACATTGCAATTTAATGTGATGCTTTTGTTAACCATCAGTGTTTAGGAAAACCTTAAAAGTAGGGGTGTAAGTATAGAGAAACAATTACTTTCTCATATTGTTGATTGGAGTTTGAATGTGTACAATTTTTTTGGAGGTCAGTTGAGCAATATACAAGTATATTGGCAATTTAATGCCCTTTGAGTAATTCTGTTTTCAGTGATATATCCCATAAGATTGCTGGGAAATGTGTATAAAAACACCTTTATGATTATGTTCATTGAAGCATTGTTTGTGATGGTAAAATGCTGGAACAACCCAGCTATCACTGATAGGTGAATGCAATTAAATCACGCTACAGCCAGACAGTGGAACAGTACGCAGTTGATCAGTGTTCTCCAACTTGAATACATATTTGTTCAAACTATATATTTGTTCTCTTTCTCCCTTTGAGTGCATAGAAAAGACTAAAAATACATATCAAATTGTTATTAGTAGTTTAAATTGAGAGGAAGTAACATTAAGCAGTACTTTTGTATTCTATATGATTCTGCCATGTTTTATTTATGTTTCAATAAGGTTGTTTTCTGTAGTTATTCAATTTTTTTAAATAAAATAATTTCAGGGAAAACAACCTCTATTACTTTAGGATTTATTTTTAATCTTAAAAAATTTATCCTGAATAGGATTTATGAAATTTATGAAGCAGATCAAGCCATACTTAATCCAAATATATGAATGTAAAATGAATTTTTCATTAGTGACCTCTGAAACCAAGTAGTTTATATGCATGAGAAAGTAAAAGATTCTTCATTAGCTTTTTGACATGTTATTTGTCACTCTAGCTTGCTATAAAATATTGTTTTCTGCCTATTCTATGTAGTGTTGCAGACAAAAAAAGTTCAGCATTCATTTTGTCACATATGAAAACAGCCCCATGACAAAATTTAATACTATGAGCCAAGGTGCCTCAAAATTCACTACAGTTTGGGGCCAAGGAACAAAACAGAGGGGAAGACAAGAAAGGTTCAAGTCCATGCAAGCCCATCTTTTGTTCCAACATAAAATATATAAATTCCCAACTTGGCAGGCAGGAACTAACATTCCCCATTTTACAGCTGAAACAAATTTAGAAGACGTCAGTGAATGAAAAATCTGAATAGTTTATCCTGACCAGTGGCATATTAATTCATATTTTCTTATTGGTGATAAGACTTACCCAAACACCAGGAATCAGGGGAAGGAGTGAAATGTTTTGAAGAAGGATGCCTGTAGTGATCTGAAAAAAATTAAGGTCAAAGTAAGTGAGTAACAATTCACACGGTATGAATTAGGTTATATTGTGAATTGTAACTGTCAACATGTTATGATGGGAGAGGGCCCAAAGATCTGCCTGCCCAAAGAGGTGTCTTCTTCCATCCTTTTGGAAGGTCCTCTTGGAGTTGCTTGTATTGTCATTTTCTCCAAAGGGTTCTAACCATTAATGGCTCATTGGATGGCATGATATTTTAATCTCCTTTATAAAATGACAATTTATTTTGATATGAGTGACAGTATCTGGTGCTCTACCTGCTGTAGCCTGGTCAGAGATTTCCTTGTGAAGCGGGTAAAGTAGGTTCAAGTAAATTAACATTCATAATCTGGGTAATGAATGACTAAGTGGCAGAATAAAGATTCAAACCTGTGTCTTTAGAATCTTAATCCTGTTCTTCATTGATTATTACACCATTTATTTATTCTTTTCCTGAAATCATCTTAACAATTTTTTTGCTCATTTTCTTTGACATTCTCATAATTGTTCATAGTTTGCACTTTTGCCCATATTTGACCATAAAATTCCCTTTTTCTGAAAATGTATTTTTCAACTCTTCTATCTCAAGATTTTGCCTATTTTAAGGACCTTTCTTACTTGGACCTGTGCATTTCAAACCCACATTGTTCTAGGGCCAACTGCACTTGCACACTGATGACAGAAATAGTTAAAAATGGTTAAAAACCTGCTTTCCAAAATTGCTCAAAATGTAGAGATACTCCTGCAATTTTCTAAGTGTGTGAGCTACTTCCAGGTGATTCTTGGTCCCTTGCTCCTCTCTTTTCTAAATCCATTTCCTCAGAAAAATAATCTCCCCAAATAATTACTAAGCCCAGGATTGCTGGCTAGCTACATGACATTCCCTTCATTCTTCCTAACAAAATCCTGATTTTGCTCAGGTATCCATCCCTGCACCACATATTCTACACAAATAAGAAGAAACAGACACAGCTGCTGGTACTAAGGATGGAACATAATCAGCCTAAAGAAATCAGCTCCTGGCATTCTCTTGGCAACTGTTACTGAGGCAGAAGTGGGCTTCTAACTTTAGCTGGCTCAGTCAGACTTATATTCCAATCTTGGGCAGTAATTTTTCTTTCTCTCCCCATCTGGATATGAACAAGAGACTATGCTGCTACAGGTGCTGCTGGCAGCCACTTTGTGACCAAAATGGAAAGGATCCTTAGGATAAAGAAAACACTCTATAGCCAGCAGAGCAGAAAAATAGAAAAATCTGGGTTCCTGATATCCTGTCTTGAACCATAAAATCAAATCACCCTGTGGTTGACTGCTGTATTTCCTATTATGTGAAATAATAAAAAGTTTCTTATTTCCTGATGAGTCATGGCTTCTGTTACTGCAGTCAAAACCATACCAACTAATATATTATGGGAATAGGTAATTATGAAGACGGAGAACATAAAATTCTGTATTGTACTTTAAACAAAACTTAAAGTTAACCTGACTCATTTAGTGCTTTGCATAATTGTTCTCGCACCACATAATTAGGTATAAATTATAGGCAATGAACACAAATGACTAATTTTCCAGGGAGATGGTGAGAGAAATGAAATCCTACCTCGTTCAGAATTGTGGAGAGAAATCTTGTATTCTGCTTCTGAGAAAGGAGCTACGCATGAATTTGCGATCAATACTCAGCTCCCAACTGGAAAAAGCCAGGCACTGTCCTGGGCACGTCTCACATGGCTGGAACCCAGCAGCCATCAGGCAGCAGACATGGAATTCCCAGGATTCGTTCTGTTGGCGCATGTGCTGGAGTTGGCCAGTTCTGAATTGCAAGAGCCGATGACGTACCCCTTTCCCACTCTGCTGCCTCCAAATTCCACATCTGGATTCCCAGAATTCCCCAGAATTCCCCAAACTAGTTCTTAGCTTGTTATTCTTTCCCAATCATACTCCATGGGGCTGGCTCCAGAGAAATTTCTGAAATCAACCACATGCTGTGTCAGAATCCGTCCTTCCACACAAACTCGTAGGCTCTGTTTGTGAGGGCTAAGTTAAAGGCCTAGCTAGCTACACTTTTCATTATGGGAGATTTATTTCAGGTGCCCTGTTGCTGTTCCTTGCCAATGCAACCCGATAGGAACAATCCCAGAAGGCCCTATCAGGTCTCCCTAAGTTCTCATCTCAGGTGAAGGGCATCGGGGCTGTGATTCCTTTGTCTCCCAAAAGCCCTCTGGGTTCTGACGTGCTCCTTCTGAGATCATGACCTGATCAGATTACAGAAAGTTTCGTTTTACACAAACCTAAGAATTTTGACTTTCCCGCACTGAAACAAACAAGGAGTTTGCTCAGGTGATCTTCACTTGATAAAAAAATGTTAAAAACGCACATAAAAATGACATCCAAATTATACACATGTATATATGTGCATGTACAATCAGATCATTACACAAATGCTATATCTTTTTCATGGTCCCATGGAATTCCATCTATAAGACTATTATAATTTACTTAATCTTCCAATGTTGATTTTTCAGATTGTGTCTATGTTTTATCACATAAATATTTCAATAAATAAACAAATATTGCAATAAGTACCAGATACAAAAGTTAAAATGTTCCTGTAACTTTTTAAAAATTTAATTCAATTTACGGGGTTAACATTGGTTAATACCATTAGATAAGTTCAAGGTGTATAATTCTGTAATCCATCATCTGTAGATTGTCTTGTGTGCTCTCCACTCAGAATTTGGTCTTTCTGTTACCATATATTTGACCCCGTTTAAAGGCCTTTCAAACTGAAAGACTGAACTCATGGAAACCCAGGGTCATTGTAAAATCGTTTGGGGACTGCCTCCCCCACCAGCTTCCTCAGTCTTGAGTGTCTCCTCATTGTTTTCCCCAAGGTGACCCTTGCCCAAGGCCTTGCTCAGTTTCTGCCGACGAGGCCCTGGAGTGCTTCTGAGACTCTAACCCGATGCCACTCGGCTTTCTCCCTCAACCTCTCTTAGCACTGATGGTTTGTACCAGCCCTGCTCTCTGGCAAAGCATAACGAGGTGAACACACGATGGCTTTAGTGTTCAGAGTAGGATGGGAGCTACCGGGAGGATGAAGAGTTGTCCTGGGACCACGTAGTTGAAAACTTAGGGAAAATCCACTTTCAGAGCACAGATCCCACACTTTTCCTACGTGCCTCTTAGCCGTGACATTCTACTTGATTTCCTCTTTCTGACCCAGATTAATGTTTCAGCGACTGCACAGGAGCTGCAGGTTTCATTTATTTTTGGAACCCGGGTCCTCTCCTGCATCAGGTTCTCTGGGTAATGAAGAGGCCGTGTTGCTCATATATGCAGTCATTCATATTCATAGGCCAGCATAAAGACAATTTTCTTAATTACAGTACTGGGTGCTGTGATGCATCTCCCAATTTTCTGTGTGTGGTTTCATCTGCGAACCAGGCACTCTGCTTGAATGCAGCACTTTTAATTGCTGAAGGATTTTCTCCAGGAGCGGTAATATGCAAAGAGGGAAATCGACTTCTAGGATTCCATTTAGAGTGATTATTTGACTCTGGTCTCATTGAGTTCAGGGGTCCTGGCGGAGCTGCTGCTTTTTAATTTGCCTGTCCACACCAACATGAAGCTTCTGGTTTACATTCTTCATTTGCTAATGAACATTCTGCTTTCTATTTACCTGCAGGTGAAGATTTAGACCTCACTCTCTCCTGAGGACTGTGAAGGAGGGGATGAGTAATTTGGTGGTCTCTAAAACATGGAGAGAGAAGTGCTGCAGCCTTTCACCATAAAAGCTATTTTGTGTACCCATCAGTTGACAGCAAGAGATTGTGGGGAAAGTGGAGCGCAGGCAGACTCAGTGGCCTCCTGCTCCATGCTCCCAGAAAATTCAGCAAGGCTGGGTTGGTTGGGCTGAATGCTTTGTGCCCTCAGGCCAGCCTGTAGGATTTCAAAAGAACAGCATGAAGGAGAATCAATACCACTGAATACATTTGCTTTTAGCATTTTTATTTTATTTTATTTTTTTTGCACAAGATGGTACTAGAAAAAAATGCCATTTTATTTTATTTATTATTTTACATTTTATTTTTTGATTACAGATAAGGACATGAGCTGAGAAAGGAAAAGGTGGAGAATCAGCTAACCATGTTCTCTCCTCCTAAGGCTTAATGACTGGCCTTAAGAATGACAGAAGTAGAATTCAATTCCATATTTTTTCTGATCCAGAAAGAACTAGAATTTGGCAAAATATTGACTTAGAAGTAATATGTAGCCACTGTTGGGAGGATCACAGTCAAATTCCAAAAGACATATTTAGGGATTCAAGAATACTTCCAAATACTAACTGAGAAATTAGATGAATAAAGACAGACAGAGGGGGAAAGCTTGGCTTTGGCTAAAATCCCAGGAGTAGAAACTGCCAGACACTGTAAATTAAAGCCAGCGCTTGGACTTGTCCCTGGCTGTAGACAAATCTCCATTGTGAAGCATCACCAGAGTGATGGACTCCACTTAACTTAATGCCCGTGTTGCTCTAGCTGGCACCAGGGGAAACTTCAAGATTTATCCTCTCACTGCGTATGGCAGGTCCACAGTCAAAAAGGCTCCCACGGTCAACTCAAACGGACTGCTTGTTACTGATAGATGAAGGGTGCTTGGAAGGTAGATGAGAAGTGTGGTCTCACTTTCTTCTCACAGGCTGGTTGTTATTTCAGTTGTGTGATTGCTCTCCACTTCAGAGCCTGGCTGGGGAGAACCAGGCCAGTCATTTTACATTAACAGACAATTTCATGGAATATATGAGCCTTCCCAGCATTACATGTGATGTGTCTCTATGGTACCCACAGTGGGAGTTCACTGGAGAGCAGCACTTTCACTCCAGCTATAATTATGGAAGAGTGTGGTGTGGGTGGGGAAGGACATTCAGAAGTCAAATACCAAACATTTGTGATCCTGGATATAAATCCTGGATCTGTTTACTCACGATCTTTATCATCAATGACAGCTATAACTCAATATTATATTTCAGGTATTAATTCAAAAGTTTTTATTGAGCACATAACATGAGCCAAGCAGTAGGTTCTGAGTGCACAAAGAGGAGCAAAATAGACATAAATCCTGGACCTCACAATAAGCTTTCTGATTACTACATAGAATTCAGAACAATACTAGTTCACTGTGGATTTTGGTAGGTAATAATATTAATCGTAAAAGTTAATAATTATATTTGAGCAACACAATAAAGTAGTATTTGATCATAATCCAAAGTATAAAATAAATGTTCACAGTCCATACTGATATAAATGAATGATTGAATAAAAAAGTTGGAAAGGATATACAAATCTCCCATGAAAAAGAATTTCAAATAAATTATGCAGATACTCTACACTCAAGGAAGTGGAAATAACTCCACTTTACTTAAGTGTGAGGTGTGCATAGTGACTTCCTTCTAAAGAATACAATATGGAAAGGAGATTTAGAAAGAAGACAGTTTCAAAACCTGAAAAAACTCTATCAACCAGGAGATCAAGGTCAACATGACCATGGCTAAGCTATGTTGATAGTAAGTTCAATAGCAACCCCTTATCCATGATTTTACTTTCTACAGTTTCAATTATGTATAGTCAACCTCAGTCCAAAAATACTAAATGAAAATTTTCTAAAATAAACAATTTGTAGGTCTTAAATTACAATTGTTGCTCTGAATAGCATGATGAAATCTCGTGCCGTACCACTCTTATCTCATCAGATAAGAATGTGAATCATCTCTTTATCTGGCATATCCACACTGTATATGCTACATGCCCAAACGTCACTTAATAAGAGTCTTGTTTATCAGATCAACTATTATGGTATTGTATTTCTTGTGTTCCAGTAACCTTCATTTTAGTGAATTATGTCTCCAAAGGGGCAATGCAGATATGCCAAAGAGAAGCCATAAAGTGGTTCCTTTAAGTGAAAAGGTGAAAGTTCTCAACTCAGTAAAGCATTTTATCATCTCACATCATCATCAGAAGAAGGGTGAATGTGGTACAAGAAGACATGTTCAGATAAAGACAGAGACCACATTCACATACCTTTTATTTTTTATTTATTTTTTTATTTTCACCCAAGAACACGTTTCAAAAATTAATTTTAGAAAGAGAGAAGCATCACTGTGGGAGAGAAACATACATCAATTGCCTCCTATATGTGTCCTGACCAGGAATTGAACCCACAACCCAGGTATGTGCCATGACTTGGAACCAAACCCATGACCTTTGGGTGCACGAGGCAATACTCCAACCAACTGGGCTTCACCGGACAGGGCCACATACCTTTTATTAAAGTATATTGCTACAGCCCTAGCCCAGTGGCTCAGTTGGTTGGAGTATCAGCCTGTTCACCAAAAGGTTGCAGGTTTGATTCCTGGTTAAGACACATACCTAGGTCAGGGTGCCTATGAAGATAATGATCCATGTTTCTCTTCTCTCTCTCTCTTTTTTTTTCTCCCTCCCTCTCTTTCTTTCTAAAATCAGTAAAAACATAACCTCAAGTGAGGATTTTTAAAAAGAATATTATCATAATTGTTCTATTTATTATTAGTTATTTGCTAATATCTTATTGTGTCTAACTTATAAATTAAACTTTATCATGGGGTATGTATGTATAGGAAAAAACATAGTGTATATAGGGTTTTGTACAATTTACCGTGGTCTTAGAAAGTATTCCCCTTGGGTAAGAGGAGACTACTATACCCTCGATATGATGTGATAAACATGGCACTTTACCTCTGTAGTCTCTCTCCCTAGACCTCTAGAACAACGTATAATTCTAATTGAATCATGACAAATCCCATTGGAGCAACATTCTGTGAAATACCCAACCAGTACTTTTCAAAATTGTCAGCGTCACCAACAACAGGGAATGTCTGCAAAACTGTCAGTCCAAAGGAGCCAAAAGAGTCATGATAGCTAAATGTAATATGGTATCCTCATTTCCATGAGGGTGTTTCCAGTTACCATATATGTTAGCTTTGGCAATCCATGTGCATTCTGTTCTGCCAATGAAGCTGCTGTCAGGGAAATTGAAACACTGACCTCATACATCTGGGATCGGCACCAGTAATGCCACTGTACATATTAGGACATCAAAACAGTTCCAGCGATTGATCTGGGGCTCAGCTTGGTAGCCCTGAGCCACACAGATCAATAACTATAATGGGAATTATGCTTGTTTATTGAGCTGATTTATTTTGAAAATGTGCATGGCCTAGACCTCTAGAACTCACATACAGAAAATAAATTCAACATTTAAAGTAAAACCAGCAACTTTCAAGCAGAAAAATGGGTGGTAGAATTTCAGAGCCCAAACACTATGCTGCAGATGCTGAAGGTGAGAAGAATAAACTAAAGGAGGAAATGCTGGGGATCAGGGAAACAGAGGCAAAGAAAAGAACTTTGGAGCCCTCTCTCCCATCTTCTGCAAGGAGATGGGTGCTCTACAAGCTATCTCCCTCAGAAAGAGGATAACAGGAGGAAGAGTTGGAGGTTGCAGAGCCTACATTTAAAGACCCTTAAATGCAAGACCAGATCTGTGGAATTTTATTCTTCCTACCTTGTAGCTATAAGAGACAAAGTTTTATAATGTGAAAAGTCTGGGACGTAATTACATTTAACTTAATGAAAGGGCTTGTACAACCTCTAGCACTAATTTTGGACATAGTTGTGAGTATTGAATTGGCATGAGAACAAGAGTTATTATAAAAAAATTTCATCCTCTAGATTAGCAAATTGGATTATGCACTCTGCCAAGATGTCAGACATGCATAAGGAATTAGTTGCTCTTATTTTGATGGAAGTATGCTCTAGCACTTTGGATTGTCTTCCAGGACTCACGAGAATCCCAACAGTGACCAAGAGACCAATAATTTTCCAATTCCAATCATCCTGCTATCACTTGTTTGTGATGTAATAGGAGGTCTCAGGTTGTGAGCAAGAGGAGGGAAAATTAGTTTGTATTCAATATGTCTGATGGCCATTTCTTCTGGACAATTCTGTAAACTTTCTCATCTTTATCCTATTCTTCTTCTTTTTCTGCTCCCCCTCACCTAAAATAATGTACTTCATTCCTAAGCAAGTGTCCAATACTAATATTTATTGAGCCCCTACTTTGTCAAGTTTTGTACTTGATAAGTCACATACATCCATTTATTTAATACTTTAAACACCTTTAAGTAACTAGTATTATTCCATTTTATTTATTTATTATTATTATTATTTTTTTTTTACATATATTTTTATTGATTTCAGAGAAGAAGGGAGAGGGAGAGAGAGTTAGAAACATCATTGATGAGAGAGAATCATTGATCGGTTGCCTCCTGCATAGCCACTACTGGGGATTGAGGCCACACCTCAGGCATGTGCCCTGACCAGGAATCAAACCGTGACCTCCTGGTTCATAGGTTGATGCTCAACCACTGAGTCACTGTGGCTGGGCATATTATGCCATTTTAAAGATGAAGGAATGGTTACTCAGAAAGGAGATGTACCTTGATCAAAATAATGAAGCTAGCCAATCAATGTCAGAGCTGGGATTTGAATCAATGCATTCTAATTCCAAACTCTGGCATTTCCATGAGGGTGTTTCCATCATGTTATGCTGCTCTGCTCCCACTGTAAGTAAGCACATGGAATTTAAGCACGTGCACTGTTTGAAGCAAATGAATTCCAGAGTATATCTTATGCTGTCTGAATTCAACTTGCTAGAATGTCATTTGATTAAAGGATTGGGAAACACACAATGTAGAGTATGGTACAAAAATACAAGTCATTTTGTTTCGTGTCAGTTAAAGAGTTTCAAGGATAAGAATTTCAGGAATTCTGAATCTGAAAGAGCCAGCCCACTTCCCCAGGAAGGGGGAGACAATAGCCTGGAAAACCAGATGCTGGAGGACAAAGAGGGGGAGAGAGAGAGAGAGAGAGAGAGAGAGAGAGAGAGAGAGAGAGAGAGAGAGAGAGAGAGAGAGAGAGAGAGATTGATTCAGAACTGCCCACTCTGCAAGAGATAACTAATTGGGAGTTTGGGAGTGAAATGCTATATCCTGTGCCATGTGAATGCCCACCTCTAACTTTTCCCAAAAATATTTATTAAAATATACATTATTCAATAACTAATGTTTTGGAGTGGGCTCTTTCTAGTAAGTGTAAGCAGCCAAGTTCTGCTTCAAATTTGGCACACTGGCCAAAATAAACACTCCACCCAGGGACAGAGACAAATGAGTTGCACGTGTATTATCTTGTTTTGACTTCAAAGACCAACAGTCCCATCAAGGAGTTACCGGCATCTTCTAACTAGAAGAAGAAATGGAGGTTCAAACTGTAAAGAACACCTGGTAGTCACACATCTAGGAAGTGACAACGTTGGGATTCTAGCCAGAGTGCCCGGTTCCAATGCCATTGTATTAGATAGAGCAGGGTGCCTCTCCCACCTGCCCACACTCTCCCTCCTTCTTGAGGAAAAGTAAGACGCTTCGTTGGGCCCATGGTTATTTCATTTTGCCCCTTGCACGTCTATACCCCTTTTCGTTTTCTATGTGACCAAACCTCCTACAAAACAAACCCAAAAACACCTTACATAAACGTTTTCGATAGGATAATACCTATTACCTACTTTGAAAACTTAGCCTTTTGAAAGCTTTTTTGCCCCAAAGAGTTGACAATTAACCTTTAAAACATTTTAATTTAGCGAAGTTATAGGGAAAATTGGTAGAAAATTTGCCAGTATCTGTTTAGGGACATTCAAACGTGATGAATCATGACACAGTTACACATTAAATTAGCTTCCATAGATGATTAAGAAACACACATCTCATGTCATGAAGGTAAGAAAAGTCTAAGGCTTCCATGATTATACTGTTTCCATTAGCTAAAGAACTGTTTTTAAAATAATGAGAATGCTTCTACTCTGAATAATTTTGTATCTGAGGTAATATTCTACCCAAAAGGGCATAACATTTCCCTTGACACATACAGGCTTTTCCTGCCCATTAAAAACTAGCCATTCCATAAGAGGCATGACTTGTCTTTCCAGTGACATACAAGAATCTCTTATGCAGCTCTTCCCTCTGGTAAATGGAGTAATGTGGCTGTTTAATCAAAAGCTGGACACTAATAGGCATAGTCCAAGAGTGTAAGGGTTTAGAATTATACTCAGTGCCCTGATTCTCAACCCAGCACTCTGAAAAATTCTACTCTAATAATGCCTTACTAAAATAGGAAACACTTTCACCAGGGTCAGAAAATAAGGTCAAAGAAGAAATGATGAGGAACTCTGGCAGAAAGCTTCTCTCTCAGCTCTGTTTGAAACTTTGTGTTTCTCAGAAGACACTTTGGTGGTGTCCGCAGGAACTGTACCCTGCCTAAGGTCTATGAGCACTAATCTCTAGAGAGGGTTCCTGAAAAGAAGATTTCTGTGTTAAAGCTGGGAATGTTTCATATTCCACCACACTGTTTAAGATACACAAGATACGGCAACCTATTAAGGCTCTTAAAAAATCCATTCATACTTATCTTTGTTTGATGTAATGTTTTCAAAACTTGTTTGACCACGGAAGTCTTAAGGAAAAAAACAATACTATTAATATTCTACCCCTCACTCCCGACCTATGTATTTTCCATTTAGTGATCAAAGAGATCTTTTTTTTTTTAAAGCACAAATCATGTCACCTGTCCTTGCTGTAAATTCTCCAACGTTTTCACATCAACTCAACATGAAAATCACAGTTCCTGACCAAGTCCAACAAGTCCTACATCATCTGGTCTGTCGCCTCTCTTGGTATCTATCTCACATATGCCTTCTTAGACCACACTGACCATCTTCCTGTTTCCAGAATATTCCAAGGGCTCTTTCACTTTAGCATTGTTCCCATTGCTATTCATTTGCCTGGCTTACTCTTTCCCAGATAAACTTTATGGCATTCTCTCTCATCCTATTCTGATCTCTGCTCAGATTATCACTTTCTCTGAAAACTTCTACCTTTCTTGAGAAAACATAGTATCTAAACAATAGGCTTTAAATTTACTCTTTAGCCCCTTATATTGTCTTATTTTTCTTCACAGTGCTATTCAGTACATGATATTATAGAATTACTTGTTATGACCTAAAGTTCTGTGAGTTGAAACCTGGCTTCATCTCCAGAGAATATACAAAGATTCCATGACCTTCAGTGAGGGAAGAATACAAAGTACTTTCCTGGCAACTGAAATCTAGTACGTAGGTAAAATGCTGGATTTTTTTTCCTTTGCAATTTCAGAGGTCTTGCATCAAGAAATCAATGGTCCAATTTCACATTATTTGAATTATGAGTCTAATGATCTTATTGTCAGCTCAGAGTTCAACTATTATAACCCTTGAAAAATCAGAGAAAAGCAATTAAATACTGATGTGTTTCCTTGAATATGTCACAAATTGAGAACAGAACATTATTCACAACCATCATTAACATCATAAGAAATTATTACCTTAAATTCCAGAGTCACTCACTACCACTGAAGAATTACCTGTTTAAAAGACAAAATAAAGAAACCAGCATTGAAAGTTACTACTAAATTTCTCTCCCAGAGACCTCTAATTTCTAGCTGCCACCAAAAAGAATAATGATTATCGTACTTTCTTCTTTGCCTGGCAATAGTTTAGAAGTTGCCGTTTCAAAGACAAGCTTAGGAAAATTTGACGAAGGAGGCTCATTTTTCATAATTATGTAAGCCATATATCGTGAGCAAAAAAAGAGAAAAATCTTTTATGTGTGAGAATGTCATCAGCAGCAGAAGCTAGATATAGATGAGTGACTTGGATTAATTTGAATCCCAATCAGTCTAAGGGCAGGAGAACAAAAAAGGTTAACAAGAAATAGAATAAAGCAACAGAATGCTAATTTGGAAGATTCAACTGAGGTACAGAGAAAGGCTATAAACCAACAATGGTTTACAATGGGCTAGGCACTCTTATAAGAGCTCTTCATACTTTATTTTGCAGGAAGTTCTTTAAACCTGAAGCACAGGCAGGCCAAGTAACTTGTCCAGTGCCTCGTAGCTATTGTCCTGGACCTCAGGTTCCCATTTCAACCCAGGCATTCTGGGTTGGGGTGCAAGCCAAACATGCTGCATAAAATACTGAGGGAGCTTGTCCATATGCAGGAATTCGTAGGAAACAGCCAGCCAGCAGAAACTGGTCTGAAACAAAATATTACCCACACAGGGGTGATGTAGGGGAATGCCAAGAGAGTTAAGGCGAGAAAGAGGATTTTGTGAGGAAGTTTCTTTGGCAAAATTTGCCTTTTGAGCCACAACCCCTCTTCCTTCAAATAAGAGTAGTGGGTAGATCCAGCCCCTTCCAAACAGCTGAGAGTTTTCGGGGAGGAGTTCAACAGGACCACTAAGAGGACCTTTGTTCTTAGGGACACAGGGGACTGAGATTTGACTTTGTCTCTGGAAATCGGGACAACATCACAGGTAAGCTTCAGGGACTGCTCTGGTGGCTGGACGAAGGTGAGTTTCTGTAGCTTGCTGAAAGTGATTATGTTCTCCTCTTAAGTTGAGTAAAAAAACAAAGCATTTTTTCCTTTCTGTGAAATAGGATAGAAAATTGACCTGGAAGATATAGAAACCAGTGTCTGTTTTGTACATGCTGTTTCCCAGTATCTAGAATAGTGCTTGTCCTATACAGTGGCTAGACCAAATATTCTATGAATATTTATTAATTTTAGAAATAATTATTTTATTATAAAATATTACAGCCATAAGTTATTATTCCTATTTAATAATTTAATATATTAGTATATTAGTTAATGACTATTAATTAGTTAGTTAATTGATTAATGAACAAAGCATCAAGGAAGGAGTGACCACCTGGAGGAGAGTTGCTGCTACATCACAGGACACCCAGCTGGGGATCCAGTAAAAGCCTTCCAAAATATGTGCTCAATTTCCTGTGGGGGAAAAAAAACAGCATTTTTATATCATTTGCCCTGAAGATTCCTTGGAGATGTGTTAGTGGCAAAAAGGTACTACCAAGGCTCTGTCCAGCCTCAAATCTGGTTATTTAGCTGTTCTTCTAATTCTTTGACTATTGCTCCCAATAGGTTTCTTTCTTTTTTTTTTTTCCTTCTTGTCTCAGATATCTAGAGTTGTTTTTCATAGTTTGCAGCAAAAACAAAACACAACAAAACTGAAATATCACAGCAGAGACACAACTGGCAGGCCCATACTAGAAACAGCTAGGTTTGGTTTGGCCCAGAGGAAAACTAAGTGTATTGCCACTAAGATCTAAGATAGCATTCACATAAAAATTGAACCTTCTGGCTTCTCAAATCTGGCAATAGAGGGCTGCCATCCCACATGGTAACAATTGTGTGGATTGGAATAGTCATCTCCCTTAGAACAAGCATATGCTTATTTATTTATATCATCTGTTGGACCCTGTGGTAGTGGAGTATGTAATCCATGTTACATACAGTGTCTTTGTGCTCTCTGGTTTTTTATTACTTGCCTGATTCAGTTTAGTTTGACTCAATAAATCTTTTTTCTTTAACACCTAAAGTAGTTGGCACCTAGGAGAATGAAATAAGCTATGGTCAACACCATCAAAGAACCACTTAGTCTAATCAGTGAGACAAGCACTTCAAAGGAGAATTTTATATGTAAATGGTGAAAATCATGGAGAAAGGTACAAGATAGTATGAGAAGCAATAAAGAGCATTTCATTCAACCTGAGTTATCAGGGAAGGCTCTATAGAAGATAATGCCTCATTGGGTTTAAAGGATATGGGAGAAGAGAATTCTCGACAGGCAAGCAGGTTGAATAATAATAAGAAGAAATGAAATGGCAGATGGAGTATAAATAAGGTATTTAAAAATATTTTTAACAATCAGGCAATTGCTGATGCCACAGCTCTATGTTAATCTACTCCTATTGACTAGAATTTAGTCCCAAGTAATGTCTTTGCTCCTTATAAAACACCTATTTAGTTTAATTGATGATATAAAATTTGCCATGTATTAAAAATATTTTTATAGTTCCACTTACATAGCCTTTTAAAGTGCAATTAACTCCAATGATCTTTATCAAATAAATAAAATTAGTGTGACTGAGTGGTTGAAATAGAGATCATAGGCATTCCTTTTTGTTTTGCTATTTTAAAGAAAATGTGGTATTTAAATCACAAGCTCACTTTATAAAACAGTAGCAACCAAAATTATTTCAAACTTTTTGTATGGTATAGGGATCCAAGGAACTAATATTGCAACTAGATCTTTCTCTTTATATCATAAGATTTATCAAGTGGCAAGCTGTGAGTCATTTTGTTGTGTTATTTATAAGGTATTTCAAGGAGAGAGCCAAATAGACGTATTAGCACTTCACTGGAAACCATCTACCACTTACTTGCCTATTACCCATCTATTTATACCCAATCTTGTTTCAGAAAAGATTGAATGTGGCTTGCAAATACTTTGATAGCATAAATAAAAACAGAGCAAAGGAAGAAGCAAATGACATAAAATGCAACTAGGAATGATGCTAAAATGTAAAATGTGCATCATAAATGTGCTATAACTGAGCCACAAATTGGCTCTGAGCATTCTACCAAGTTCTTTGGAAAATGGAAATTTGACCAGTTCCTCAATGCCCAGGACTCATAACATAGAAACAGCATTTTATCAGAATGCATAAAAAGACTGTTGTCCTAAGATCCAACAGGATGTATTCAATAATGTTCTTATATTTTATCACGGTATAGGCTGATGATCAATCACAGTAGACAACAATTTAATAAAAGCAATTCTAGCCTGGCTGGGATTGCTTAGTGGTCATGGTTCAATTCCCCATCAGGGTACATGCCCAGGTTGTGGGGTTCATCCCTTGTAGAGGATGTGCAGGAGGCACCCGATTGATTATTCTCTCTCATCATTGATATTTCTCTCTCTCTCCCCCCCTTCCTCTCTCTAATATCATTTTTTCTTTAAAAAAAGCAATTCTACAAGAGGAAATACCTCCTGGTGACTTACCTCTCCTTATTTACCTGTGTGCCATTAATTGGCATGAGTAGCTAAGAATTACAGTCAATACAGCTGGCAGTGCTGGAACAGGGGTCATAACATAGAAACAGCATTATATGCCCTATCTCTACTTATTTTTGCTTCTGAATTATCATTTTATTTTTCAGGCAATATTTTGCCTCCAATCCTTTGGGAAAATGATGGTAGACTCTTAGAGCTGTTGGATAATTATAGTAGGTAAGTAAATCTATAAGAATAACAAACCTATGCCTGTGACCATTGATTGCTTTTCTTTTAAAAATATATATTTGTATTGACTTCAGAGAGGGAGAAGGAGAGAGATAGAAACATCAATGATGAGAGAGAATCACTGATTGACTGCCTTCTGCACGCCCCCTACTGGGGATAGAGCCCACAACCCAGGCATGTGCCCTTGACCGGAATTGAATCCGGGACCCTTCAGTCTGCAGGCCGACGCTCTATTCACTTAGCCAAACCGGCTAGGGCTTCCTTTTGTTTTTAATGTCAAAATTCTTCAGCTAAAAGACTCTCCCATCAGGGGCAAACTTGACAAGAAACACAGGAAGGGAAGGAGATGGAGAAAGCTCCTTCTGCTAGAGCTTAAATCCCTGAACAGAGGAGCCGAACATGTCTTATTCATGACTATATCCCTTTCCCACCTTGCATGTGCACTAGTGTTGATCCTACTTGGCTATCAAATAAATGAATGAATGATCAAATGATAGATGCATGAAAGCATTAGCCGGGGAATGTGGACTTTTCAGTGGATGGGAAAGAATGCTCCAAATAGAGAGAAAGCATATGCAAAAAATGAGAAAAAAAGTCAGAGAGATTATGACAAGTGTCAGAAACTGAAATAGAGCAATCTAGAAATAGTCAAGAATAAGGCATGAAAGCTAGAGATGTAATTTTGCATCATCTCAATCATTTGGCGACACAAACTTGTTGAATAAACTTTGCTTTTCCATCGATTGGGTTGCCATTTTCTAGCATGTCATAATATCTGGTTAATAAGAGATTAAACCACCTTCTATGTGTCACTTTGGATGTATGGGGGTATCAAAATAGACAGATCTGTCATTTTAAATATAAGCAAACATAATGATTTAAAACCTGTAACATATTTTAAGTTTTTCCCTATCTCGGTAACTTTATCTGAGTTGTCATGGTTGGGAAGCTCATAAAATCATTCTATAATTTAAAACCACTGTTAATTACTCTGAAAATTAATATTTTCTTTCTTTCTTGTGCTCATGGCAATAGCTTCTCAGAGCCTCATTTCAACTAGAAATGTCCAATTATAATAAATGCCTCTAATAAAGATGTAAAAGGACAGGAATAAAAGCGAAAGAACTGGAACACCAAGGAGAAGAGTCCTAAAGGGCAACCATTATTCTGGTTCTTGTAATTGCCCTCAAAATTTACCATCTCCCTTAAAAGAAGGAAATCTGAATTGTATAGAATGTGCTCACAACGACTGTACTTTGGGAGTTTTTCCAGGTGGTTCACATACATGGGAAACAAGTGTTCATGAGGCCATGCATATGCTTCTGAGTACTTAAGGATAAAAACATCCATTCTAAAGTACATTTTTCTAAGAAAAAGGGTTAATCCTTCCCCATTGCTCTTAAATCTAGCTTGCCTTGTTGAGGTGTACTTTGAAAAGTTGCAAGAAATAAATTGTCAAATGCCAACATTTACTCTGTTAACGGATAAACTCACATTTTAACTGTATTAGATTTTTCAATTTTAATCTTTAATTACTAGGACATTACCTGCTATCTCTGGGCTTGTGTGGCGTGCATGTGGAAGTATTTCCTGATGAGCTCTTAAGAAGAAATTAAAAGTAAAGGGTTCCGGTGAGACTTGCAACCACACAAGTAACATTAGAATCAAAGTCTAGCTGAACAAAACCTGTAAATACAACATTTTCTTTCAACAGATTAGGGTCTGTCCAAGGATGGAGTAGCAGGTTCAAAATAATGGCCTGTGTAGGCAGACAGATCTAAGTCCAGGGGCAGGGGAACTTTGGCAAATTTGCCCCTACAGGAAGAATCAGGTTTTGCTCTGTTTTTGCCCTTTGGGAAGCCTAAGGTGTTTAGGAAAGTCCACATGCCTATGAAATAATCATGTGCCCACTATTTGCCTCCTATCTATTACGTTTAATAGTTCCATGATTTCGTTTAAGTCTCACACTTCTATGAGCTAGACAGTTGGTTTTACCTTCTCTATCTTACTGATAAGGAAAAGGAAGAGGACGAACTTGATCAACACAGCAAAGAAGAGAAGCAACCAGGAGTTAAACGCAAGTCTATCTAACTCCAAAGCCTCTGCTTGGTCTTCCATACACACAAATGCCAATCTTTAAAATAAAATTCAAAAATTTATACTTTTAATTTTGCTGGAAAGTTAGATCTTCTGAGACCTGGTTGATTTCAGCAACATGATTAAATATAGATTCACCTTAAAGTGACTAAGAATATAGTTTTCGAGGAACTGTAATATCCTGGAAGCCAAATGCATCTCTGTATTCCGGCAGAATGATTGGCATAAAGGTTCATTGTCACTCCCTACTGACTGACAGCACTGATTTTTCTACCAGCCAGGTACATTGTCTGGTCATTTTCATGTCTTTATAACATCAATGAAATGTACCCCCTATTTTATTTAAGAATTTTAAAATTACAGTTGGTTTTTTAAAAATTATTGATTTTAGAGAGAGAGGAAAAGGGAGAGAGAGAGAAACATTGATTGGTTGTCCCCCTTACTTATGCATTGATTGGTTGATTTTTGTATGTGCCCCAAGGGGGATCTAACTCACAACCTTGGCATATAGGGGACAACACTCTAACCAACTGAGCTACTCGGCCAAGGCCAATTACAATTGCTTTTTAAAACAGAAATTAGGGGCTTGAGATATGTAGCAACTTTACTTCACACATCAGTACTTTTCTTTCCTTCAAACACGTGGGAAGATGTCTGAAAGAACCCATTCCTGTAGAAAAGCCCATATAAAGCACTCTGAACAGAGACAGTATTCTGTTTACTATGACTCACATTTAAATATCATTTCACAGGGAAAGAAATGGCCCCTGTGGCTTTTAATATAATCACAAAAGCAGAGAACGTGCTCTCACTTCCATCTTGAATATAAAAAACGGCAGAGCCCTGGCCAGTTTACTCAGTGGTTAGACCTTCAGCCAGTGGGCCACAAGGTCACGAGTTCGATTTCCAGTCAAGGGCATGTATCTCAGTTGCAGGTTCAATCACTGGACCCAGTTTGGCAGGGGGGGGGGGAGGAGGGGAGGACGAGCAGGAGGCAACCGATTGATGAGTCTCTCTCATGTCCATGTTTTTCTCTCTCTCTCACTCCTGTCCCCCACCTCCTTTCTACTCTCTCTAAAAATCAATGGGAAAAATATCCTAACTCCTGGGGTGAAGATTAAAACACACACACACACCAAAAAGACCCCACACACAAAACAAAACAAAACCGCAAAGAATCTTTGAACAGGAATATTAGTACTGCTCTAATAAATTAACCATTAACCCACTCCCATATTCTAATTATGGAAAATATACCTCCACAACATTTCATTTAAGATAAAAAACAAGGTAAGGTACAGAATGAACCACAGATTTCCTCAGGGAAAATGGGGCGGGGGTGAGGGGCAATGGAACTGCTGCATGAAATTGACATTTCCTTGTCTTCTCGTCTCATTAGGTATGCCAGCCACAAAGGAGCTAAGGAAGCTCGGAGCCTGTCACTTAAGGGAAGACTCTGCTTGTTGAGAGCACGAGGAGAAAGAGAGAATGATGCCTCTAAGAGTCTCACTAAGAATGCATCAGTCAATGTTTTTCCCCAAACTCCACCCCTAATTTTCCAGTAGCTCTTCCTCCTTGTGGCCCTTCCCTGCTCACACATTCTTCTCACACGTTTGGAAACGACTTCAAATCGTTTCTATAAATAAGCAGGGAAGCCACTTGCCATCCTGTGCTAACTCCAGGCAACATAGAGGTTAGGCACAGGGACACCGAACCATTCGGCTTGGATTTGTACTCCAGCTTTGCCGTGGAGACACGTCTCATAGGCCTCAGTTCCTCACAGAAAACGGAGATGGCAGTGGCCTCTCTCCACAGAATGTGGTGAGGATTGTATGTGAAACATTGACGACAGTGTCTGGGTCAGAGCAGGTTTGTGGTCCAATATTTTGTAGAAATTGCAAGTTCAATGCTCTAACTCCATACTGATATAATTACAAAAATCCCATTTATACTTCCAATTTAATGGTGAGAAAGAGTGTTTTTGTTCCAAGCTTCATCAGACTCTCATTAAATACTCAGGGGGAAATAGCCCATCTGTCTCTGAACAATATTTCAGACCTCACTGGTCACTAACTTCCCTCTCTTAAAAGCTTTTCCCTGCTCCTCACTTCATGATTATGTGTTTCTAATGAGTTGAAACAGGAGTGTTTACACTTTGCCCTGTTTTATTCCTCCCACTTTTAAAGTGAGTAACATTCTTTTATTTTTAATTCACTCTCAGTCACAACCCACCTAATGGCATGCTAATCCTCTCTTTTTTTTTTTCTTCTTCACATACCAGGTATGCACACATGGCCATTGAAACCAAGGACTGTTGTTTGGGTTTCTTTATAATCATATAAACAATTTGATTTACAAAAGGTGGCCCACTATTCCCAATTTTCTGGGAGCTTCTAAATTTAAACCCTGAAAGTCCCATGATCAGAGAGCTCCTTTGACACCAGACAACCTGGGACACTTGGTCTTTCTACATGACTCATATTGTACAAATATATTGCAGTTGTCTTTTAAAATATCTCAAACCATAAATGAAGTATAGTAAAAATGGCATTGGACTTTGGACGCAGAAATGCTGGTTTCAAATAATGTCCAGGTTTTGCCTTTTTCATCAACTCAGTAGAACATTCAAGGTTCTCATATATAAAATGAAACTGGAATATTGGTCTTTGTTATATGAGGACAGTTGTGAAGGTCAAATGTAATAATGGTCGTGGAAATAGAATCTTAATGAAGAAAAAATTTCATGTGTTATGTGATATTAAAATTTAGTGCAAGAGTTGGCTAACAGCTTCTCCTATCAGTTCATGGTGGTTACTAACATTTGGAAGTTAAAAGGAAGTGTTACACAAGAAGTTTTGTTCTTTTGCACAGATATTTCATACCCAACCATATACATAAGAAACTGTATTTTATGTTTAATCAATAATAAAAATTCACATCATCTGGTGTTCAAAAATTATTTCATAAGAGAGTCCTAAACCTCTCCTGTTAGTATTTTTTTTACCCTCATCCTAGGATATGTTTTTATTGAGTTTTAAAGAGAGAGGATGGGAGAGAGAAAGAAAAACATTGATATGAGAGAGAAACATCGATCAGTTGCCTTCCAGGTGAGCCCTGACAGGGAATCAAACCCCGAACCTTGGGTGAAGCAGACAACCTTCCAACTAGCTGCCCAGCGAGGGCCCTCCCATTAGTATTTGTAACACAAATGTTTTCTCATTTCAAAAGGGATCAGTAGAAAGAGGTTCTTTTACGTACTTCTCTCATCAGTGAGCATTTTCACATAGTTACACAGACATTGTTAGTTTAGGGCAACGATTTCTTCGTAACTGCAATATGCTTGCACACACACACACCCACCTTCTGAGAAGAGACTGTGTGACCTTGAGGCAGTTGTGTAGCTTCTCTGTAGCTGTATCTGTGCATCTGTAGAACATATAACAACATAGGTTTGTTATGGGAACTAAGTGGATGGACACAAGAGTCTAAAACAATACCTGACACAACCCAAGTATTCGTATAAGTATTTTGTCATTTTTATTAGTTTAACCAATCACTTCCCTAAGGCCTGAGAAAAAGATATTGAATAAGGTTGGTTATGAGTATTACACATGTTTGGGGGGAGGTGACTATGGGTCGTGGTGTCAAGCAAGGCTATCCTAAAGGACACTGTACTTGCTCTCCCTTTAACTCAGGAAAGGGGTCTAAACTGTCTATGCATCCATTTCCTTATAAGCTTCTTAGAATCTCCTGTTGAAAACCTTAATCCGAAACCATTTCCAGGTTTCAAGTGTGTTTAGTCTTCAGTAACTTCTCTTCCAAATAGAATATCAGGACTTTTGACATTTCAATACATACCAGGTCAACAAAAATAGCTCCTCCTGCCTCTTAGCGCCCTCTATTCTGAATGTCTGTGTTAATAATTTGCTCCATCAGGGCTCCAAACCAAAAGACCCTTTGTGTTCATTCTAACCTTTTCATAGGTTGTCTTCTTCATAGAAATGTTGCCAGATCCTCGATATTTTCTCCACTAGGAAGCTGAACAATTGGTTTCCACCGAACTCAGTAAAAATGTGTGTATCATTGAGGATGTCTTACTTAGCCAGCCAAGCTGAGAACATCCTCTGCTGTCATCTGTGTCACCGTGACCTTTTGGCACAGTACCGCCCCTCCGCCCAGTCTCTGCTGTTACCGCTTCCCCACCCACTCCTCAGCCCCTCACTAATTCGGCAGCGCCAATCACCTTTCTCCACACAAAGGAAGATGATCCGCGACTTGCTGTTCTGTACTAGTACAGGCATTGAAAGGGCAATTATTATTTACAACATCTGCTGCTGAAATGAAACCCATCAGATCTCATTTGGTTTTATTCATCGCCAAACTTTTTCTTTAACTCTCTTATCAACATGGCACCTACTACTCAGTTTTCTTCATTGGAAAATTTAAAGTATCTTAAGGATGCTTTAAGATCTTTTCATGTTCTTCAACTCTGTGCATGTACTCGTTAAGGGCCAATGGGAATGGCAGCCTAAGAGTGTGCAGTGAGAAGCACAGACAAGACCGTCAAACCTCAGAGGGAAGGTAGGGGAGGGTGGGGATAAGGGGGAGAGATCAACCAAAGGACTTGTATGCATGCATATAAGCCTAAGCAATGGACACAGACACCAGAGGGGTGAGGGCATGAGTGGAGGATAAGGACACATATTAAATATTTATATGGGGGGAGGGGCAATGGGAGGATAAGGACACATATTAAATATTTATATGGGGGGAGGGGCAATGGGAGGATAAGGACACATATGTAATACCTTAATCAATAAAGCAAAAAAGCAAAAAAAGTGTGCAGTGGCTGCAGGGAAGCTTGCAAGGCAGGTGAAGTGCTTGGTGCCCATCTCCAGTCCCACACTGAGGCCCCATTAGCCACAGTGGCCCATGATTCAGATGAGCCTCACCACAACGCAGGCTGCCTCCCTGATCCCTCCATGGCCCAGTCCAGGTACCAGTAGAAGCATCACCCCAGAATCGGAAGTGGAGTTGGGTTTCTCCAAACAAAAGTGACTCATTCAGTCAATTTTCACCTTGTTGGAATTCCTCATTAGGGTTCTTCAGAGATTCAGGTTCAGCAATAGTTCCAGGGTTTTATCTTGTGGATGGTCTCACGTTCCTTCTTATGTTCATGCTCATTTTTCCCTGCCACATTCCAGACTGCATTATCCTCTTTGGTTCCCCTAATTAATGGAGTTTCTCTTTTACTCTCTCACCAATATGAAGAACTATTTGTGTTTTTTTTTAAATTTTCTCATATTCTAGAGGCCAGAATTCAAATCTCATTACTCTATCCCAGTGGTCGGCAAACTGCGGCTCACAAGCCACATGCGGCTCTTTGGCCCCTTGAGTGTGGCTCTTCCACAAAATACCATGTACCTAACTAAGTTAATAACAATGTACCTACCTATATAGTTTAAGTTTAAAAAATTGGGCTCTCAGAAGAAATTTCTATCGTTGTACTGTTGATATTTGGCTCTGTTGACTAATGAGTTTGCTGACCACTGTTCCATCCTCATTTTAAATAACAAAAATAATGAGTCACTGATTCTAATTATTGCTCTTCCATGGATTTTTATCATCTGCCCCTCTTCCTTTTTATCTTCTTTTAACGATAATGACTTTAGTTTATGGGAGGTTTACTATGGGTCAGGCATTTTGCATGCATAGTCTCTATTCCTCTTCTATGGGTTTTTATGACCTGGTCCTCTTCTTTTTATCTCCTTTTAATAATAATGACTTGAGTTTACAGGAGGTTTACTGTGGACCAAGCACCTTGCATACACAGTCTCTAAATCCTTGCCACTACCATGCCATGAAGGGGTTACCTCTACTTGGTTTTTCTCTGTTTCACTTACTATGACCTGATATATACATATTTAATTAACATATTTATATGTTCATTGTTTCTCTCTGCCTTCGAGAATGTAAGCTCCAAGAGGATGGGAATATTTGTTTTGTTAATTGCTGTGTCATCAATACCTAGAACTGGCACCAGGTTGGCAAGGACCAAATTTGTTGCCCATCATTTTAATTTAGAACATAACATAGTACTTTGCATTTAAGTTTCACCCAATAAATATTTCTTAAATAATTAACGAGGTCAAGAATGGCACATAAAACTCTGCCCTTTCTATTTCTCTCTAGTTATATGCTGTTTTTGGCATTTCATTTCTAATTGGCCTGCCTTGCATTTATTTATTCCTCTTAAATATGAAACTGTTTTTGAAAGGGTACATGGTATCTATCGGCTGGTATTGAATCAGAAAAGCAGGACCACTAGGGGACCTCACAATATAAACGGATTTGTCACAGGGTTTTGACTTTCTGCAACTGTGGGAGCTGGTTAAGCATTTCTGTAAGTTTATTGTCTTTGCACCTGATGTTAGAGCTTAAACTCCACTCATTAGCCCTTTAGAAAGGGAAGATGGAGGTCAAGTGAGGGTCAGCAAGAAAAAGCTAGAACCCATAAACGTGATCTGGAATCCACGAAAAAGGAGTCAAATCTGTGTCATTTCCTGTTGCCTCTGACCTTGATGGTGTGGGTGTCTGAAGAGATCTGGACCTTCCATCATAGAATTACACACACACACACCTGGCGCAGGATTCAGAGAAGCTGAAGGAAGATCCAGAGGCAGGTGGAGTAGTTGCAGACCTGGCTGCTACCTCAAACTCATGAGGTGAACCAGCAGGTACATGGCACGTTGTGTAAGTTACACACTGGCTGCAGCTTCATTTCTGTGTCCACTTATCCTACAAGGATCTCTCTTGTGGCCCATTCTACCTGGACAGACACTGGAAAGGGAATTCTGAGAAATGCAGTGCAGCCTAGCCAGGCTGACACATTACAAAGCTTCTTCTCATTATCTTCCAATTAATTGTTCGTGACAATTTTGAATTGCATTTCTATTTTATAAATTATTAACAATTCACTCTAATTAAGACTATAAACTTGAGGAATGATCTTTTTTTTCTTTTATAACAATCTCTTATAAAATGTTACTGAATTCCTAATAACATCTTACCTGTACTAAGCCACTTAACACTTGATTGGATATTTACTTAAATTAACTTCTCTCCTGGTTAGAATTGGGTTTGTCTACAAATGACATTAAGCCAAAAAATAAACAAATAGAAATATTTTCTTAAACAAAATAGAAATTTCTTTCTTTCTCACTAAAAAGAAATATAGAAGTAGGAAGTCTAAAGCTGGCCTGTCCATGAATATCATAAATCAAGGTTTTTTCTATCAACAAGATAAGGCTTAGCATCTTCAAAGTGACTTAATGGTTCAGCATAGCTACTAAATCTCTGATCATTATGCTTGCTTCCCAGGAAGAGGTAAAATTCAAAGACCTTACGTCTGAGCTCCTTACAGCTTCCTGGAAATCCTGAAGAGCAACTTTCACTTGTATCTCAGAGCTTCAAGAGAAGCTGGGAATTAATAGTCTAGAGTTATGCACATTGCTCAGGGGAAAGCAAATATTGGGACACAAATAGCAGTGCCTGCCACACTTTCTAAGAAGAAATACTCCCTACACGAATCATGCCTACCAATAGGAGACATTGCTTTCTTCCCTAGAGAAGAGAATGTTATTAAATAGAATGGTGGGCTTGAAAAGAGTTAATTTTGTGGTAGGTGACTTCATTCAACAGTGTCAACAGTGTTACTTTTGAAACGCTGCACTCACAATGTGGATGTTACAAAGAGCACCCTCGAACTCTTAAGCTGAAGCGGTGAAGATAACACAGGAAGCCAAATTTCACAGGCAAAAATATGTTGATTCCTGTGAAAGATGTGCAGTATTATGAGAGCCCAGTAGAACCTGGGGTGCCCGTCAGCTGGGAGTGATAGCCATGGGAACAGGAGACTGATTCAAACAGAGCTGTGGGTGGGGTGAGGGCTGTCACATTGAGGTGCACATGAAATCATCATGACCTGAACCAGGTTTTGGAGAGTGCAGGGGTCCATCCGACAGGGAGAGATTTACCAGAGGACCTTTTTCCAGTTGAGAGAAGGAAAAGGCCCTGAATTCTAAGGGCCTGCAGAAGTGGAGGAAACTAATACAAAATTCACTTTGGCCACAGAATTAGTGTCTGTTGAATAGCACAGCATGTGAACCTGAACTACCCACAATCCCCCTGAAGGTCTGTCCTTAAAGGTAGCTATTTATCCGTCTGATCATACTACAATCTAATACTTTTCTGTCTTCATTATTAAGAATGTTATGCCAGACAAAGCATAGCCTTAATAAAACCACTATTGCATTCTATCTTTTCTTTTGTTGCCTTGTTGCTCAAGCAATAACAAAGGAAGTTAGTTTGTCTAAATTTGCTCATCAGTTAGCCATGTTGATTACTACAGGTGAAGACTGACCGCAGGGAAGTGAGACGAAGGGCTTACAGATGGGGTGGCATATATGCGCCCTAGTGAATGCCATCTCCTTCAAAGTGTCACAGGGAAGAAGACAGTTACAGCAGTTGCTATGGCTCCACACATTTTGGAGCTCTTGTTTTAGAATTTGACAGAGACTGTGGCCATTTTTTTCCTTCCCTTTCTTTGCTGCTCTCATGTATGCATTCCCCCCCCTCCTGCTTGGGTAAAAAAGGACCTAAAGAATGGGTCTGTTCTATATGGTAGGCACTGGGGAGGACCAGAACATATGGTTAAGAACACAGCTCCAGGGACTGAGCACCCGCAATAAATTCCCATACAAATTGGGTATCATTGGGTGAACTTATCACCTCCTTGTCTATTTTCTCACCTGCAAAGTGGGGATACTAAAACTAGTTCTACATTATAGAATCTGGGACAAGGCTGAGGCTTTAGGTAGGATTCAATTTCAGCTGTGAGACTACAGTCCCTGGTAGCAAACAGAACAGAAATATAGTGAAAAAATAAGTACAAAAATTAAGTTACTTTTTCTCCCAATATATTCTTAAGCAATTAAGTTAAATTTGAACGACCAAGTACTTAATGTTTAAAAAAATAAAAATTAAAAAAAATAAAAATTCATAATTAATGTCTTAAATATTTTTCTAATTAAATTTATTGGTACGACATTGGTTCATAAAACCATACATGTTTCAAACTCAATAAAAAATCATCTGCATACTGCATGGTGCATTCACCATCCAAACTCAAGTCTCTCTCTGACCCATTTATCACCCTTTTGCCCACTTCCACCTCCCCCACCCCACTTTCCCTCTGGCTATCACCATACTGTTGTCTGTGTCTATGTGTCACATATACATATTTTTTGCTTACTCCCCTCGCCTGTTTTCGTCCAGCCCCCCAAACCTCCTCCCTTCTAACAGCTGTCAGTCTGTTCTATGTATCTATGCTTCTGTTCCTATTTTGTTTGTTAAATTATTTTGTTCATTAGGTTTCACATATAAGCAAGATCATATATTATTTGTCTTTCTCTGACTGACTTATTTTACTTAGCATCATCTCCAGGTCTATCCACGCTGTTGCAAAAGGTAAGATTTTCTTCTTTTTCACATCCAAGTAATATCTCATTGTGTAAATGTACAATAGTTTTTTACCCATTTATCTACTGATGGGCACTTGGGCTGCTTCCAGATCTTAACTATTGTAAAAAACACAATGAAATAGGAGTGCTTATTTTTTCAAATTAATTTTTCAGGTTTCTTCTAATAAATTCCCAGAAGTGGAATCAGTGGGTCATAAGGTAGCTCCATTTTTAATTTTTTGAGGTCATTTCATTTTGCTTTCCACAGTGGCTATACCAATCTGCACTCCCACCAGGGTTTCCTTTTCTCCACATCCTCACCAACACTTGCTGTTTATTAATTTATTGATGATAGCCATTCTGACAGGTGTGGATGATATCTCATTATGGTTGGAATTTGCATTTTTCTGATGATTGGTGATGTTGAGCATCTTTTTATATATCTATTGGCCATTTATATGTCCTCTTTGGAGAAATGTCTATTCAGAGCCTTTGCCCTTTTTAAAATGGGTTGTTTGCATTCTTGGTGTTGACTTTTATCAGTTCTTTATATATTTTGGAAATTAACCCCTTATCAGATGTATCATTGGCACATATGTTCTCCCATACACTGGGTTGTCTTTTTTTGGTTGTTGTTGTTGATGGTTTATTTTGCTGTGCAAAAGCTTTTTAGTTTAATGTAGTCCCATTTGTTTATTTTTCCTTTGTTTTACTTGCAAGGAGATACATTCACAAAAATATTGCTTTGAGAGCTGCCTGAAATTATATTGCCTACCTTTTCTTCTGGGATTTTTATGGTTTGTGACTTACATTTAAGCCTCTTATTCATTTTGAGTTTACTCTTGTGTATGGTGTAAGTTGGTGGTCTAGTTTTATTTTATTTTGCATGTACCTGTCCAATTTTTCCAACACCATTTATTGAAGAGACTGTCTTTACTCCATTGTATGCTCTTGTCTCCTTTGCCAACTGTTAATTGACCATAAAGGTGTGTTTTTTTTTCTGGGCTCTCTGTTCTGTTCCCTTGATCTATATGCCTGTTCTTATGCCAGTACCAGGCTGTTTTGATTATTATAGCCTTGTGGTATAGTTTGTTATCTGGTAGTGTGATACCTCCAACTTTGTTATTAAATCTTGAAAAAATAACAGATTCTCAAAATGTAAAGAATGGGCAGAACAAGTTGTTTCTAAATTTACACTCCTGTTTTGAAGACAAATTAAAAGTTACTGAGAAATTAAAGGGCAGGCTCTAGCTCTGCAGTTAGCCTGCCTTCAAGACTATGCAGTCTATGACAGCTCTGAGTTCTAGAAGGATGCTACTGCCTCCCTTCAATATCCCAGGGTACATAGAGTTGTGTCAGTGCAACAGGTCAAATTTAGTTTGAGGGGACAAATTGGAAATGTACAGTCAGTTACTGGATAGTGTTACACAACTTCAACTTGTTTAATTACAGCCTTTACTGAATTTATTAATTTATATTTCCCATTAAGAACGAGTGGTTATCCCCAAACCACCATGTAAGACAACAGGATTGCTGTCTGCTAGAGCTACAGAGCCCTGGTACGGATGAATCCCTCGGGCTCAGTGACTCACCCAGAGCCCAGGACGACTGAGCCATCAAGCATGCCTGTTGGTATTGAGTAGGTCTTGCTGGGAAGCTGTTCACGTGCTCTAGATATGTTCACTGCACTCTGAGTTTTGTGTGAGATTGTAAGTGCAGACTTGCAAATGGCTGTGGAAACAAGTTGACCAAAAGTGTGTTTCTTTATTCCCAGGTAGACCCTGACTTGAAGAATTCATGTGGGTCCTCGATTGTGTGTTTGGGCACATTGCAACTCATGCCCCAGGGAAGGAGGCGAGGGACAGAATGTTCTGCTGGCTGGCTTTGGCCACGGCTGCTTCCTTGATTCTTCCTCCAAAGGATACATTTGCTTTCAGGCAGCACATCCCTGCCTTTGCAACACGTATAGCCCCTCTTTCTCGTTGTGAGCACTGTACAGTGTAATTTATGTAATTTATACCATCAGCTTGAATCAGACAGAGGAGAAACCTTGAGTAATGCACAAAACAGAATTCTTTCAAATCCAAGATGAAAGACTGTTTCCGAAGTACCTATTTGCAATGGATTTCAGCTATCACTTTTACTTCCCCCCCATTATTCGCTTTTTTCTACCTGTTTCAAAGTGTTAATCTGATGCTTTGAGAGTTTCCTTTAAAAAAAAAATTAAGTTACTCATTAGGAGCTCACTGTGGGCAGTTCAAAGGGAAGTCTCTAGGACTCCTGTAGCTTCAAGGAGCTGTGAAGAACACCTGTGTGTCTGGCAAGATTTACATTTGACTTTCAGAATACCAGCAGGAATGTCAGTAAGAGGCAACACAGCAGACGTACATGGGTGTTATATGGGCGTATAAAAGGACAAAGCATTATTTTCCAAAATGATCTCTACAGGACAAGGGCATGAAATACACACACACACACACACACACACACACACCCCCCACACCCCCCTCCCCCCCCACATATATACTCGAGGAGGGGTAAAAAAGAGAGAATTTCATAGTCAACTACACTGGGGAAATAGTACACACTATATCCCTTCATAGAGACATCCAATACACCTTATCTTAGAAGGTATGAAATGTTCTGTAGAATAAATTTATTTAACCCAGAATTTCTGCAAGTGTCTGAACCACAAAATACCTATCACTTGGGATTAGTAGGATTTGTATTTTCAGTAAAACACTTTGGGAAACATTGCTTAATAATCACCAGTTAAGGCTTGTATCAAGGACTGGCTATTGTATTAATTTTTAAAAATAATAATCCTATCAATTTTAATCATATATTTTCCTGTGAACTAAATTATTATATCTCTACAATAGTCATTTGTGTTTTTTAACATCTGTAGGTCTAGAACACTGGAATGTTGAAGTTTTGTCTGCAGAAGCCAGGAGACAAGACTTGATTTAAATCAAACAAATAATTACTTTCCTAACCTGATGACTAATTTCCTTTCCCCCTCCTCCACCCCCCCCCCCGACTTCTAGCTAATAATCACTGTAGCCTCCAAATGCCTCCCATGTGCCAGATAGGAAGTGAATATTATTTCCCAAGAATCATACAATTAAGTAAGATCATCCCCATTTTATTAAGAAGAAAATGGAGCTTCTAAGATGCTGAGAAATTTCACTAGTAAATAGCAGGGTGAGAGACTGAACCCAGGTTTGTTTGACTCCGTCTGCTTTCCTCTGGACCACACAGTCTCTCTCTACTGTGAGCTTACTTACCTGCTTTCTGCTTTAAGGGAGGATATTATGTGTCTACATGCAAAATAAAATCTCGCTGAGCCCACTGGTGTTAAAGGATGAAAACTGTGGGCTTTTACCTTAAACTAAGTACCATCTGTTTACACATACCTCTGTCATCACCACTATCACACTCTGTCACAATTGTTGTCTTACTCGTGATCTCCTTTACAAGTTTGTGTGTGGCTAAATCTTGTGTCTCAAAATTCCCAGAACTTACCATAAAACCTTAACTAATTACAAATATAATAATAGCTAACACTTATTAAGCAGTTTTTTTGTGTCAGGACTTAATTTGGATGCTTTAAATCCTTTTAACTCACTTTCTACTCCAATGCCATGAGGTAAGTACTATAATTCTTTCTGTTACACATGAAAAGCCTGAGACTCAGAGAGGTTAAGCAACTTGTCCAAGGTCACATAGCTAGTAAATAAAAGAGGCCAAACCCTGGACATAGTAGAGACAATTGAACATGAATAATAAATGTTTGAAAAGAGCTAACACTGACTAAATTCTTACTCTGTGCTAGGTGCCATCTAAGAGCTTTGCGTGAATTATGACTTTTATTTATACAACAACTAGAGGCCCCGTGCACGAATTTGTGCATGGGTAGGGTCTGGCTGGGGAAAGGGGATGCAGAAGGTAGGCTGGCCTGCCCCACCCCCAATGGGGGTTGAAGGGACCAATTGGGGCCAGGGCCTGCCAAGGGGAGGGGCTGCAGCTGGCTTGGGGGAGGGCCATTGTGGGCGGTAGGCTGGCTGGCTCCACCCCCTGGTCAAAGTCCCCGTTGGACTCCCGGGAAAGGGGCCAATTTGCATATTAGCCTTTTACTATATAGGATTCTATGAGATGAGTGGGATTATTACATACACCCCCATTCTGTACAGAGAAAAACTGATCAAAGAGAACTTAAATAACATGTTCAAAGTCACAAAGCTAGTAAGTGATGGGCTGAAAGTAGAACTGACTCCAGAATCTGTGGTTTTATGTTTTTCATAATTGAATAATTTAATTGTTTTTAAAAACTGAACTAATTACAAGACAACTCAGCAGGGAGTCCCACACCTAAACAATAGGAATCATATCCTTGTGAACATCACTAATCTTAGAAAATGTCTGAAGCCATTTTTAAGAAGCAATAAAAAGTGTTGTCATTGGTTTCCATTATAAAATTCTCCAAATTGACACCTGGCTTTCTGAAGTTAGAGAGAATACTTTGGTACAGCATTGCTTCTTGTGGCTTGTATCTTAAAAAAAAGAATTTTGATATGGCCTTTCTTGGGAAAACTGATTTGAAGGATTTTAAACTAATCACCAAAAGCAAGCAAAATAGAAAGCATTCATCAGAGGCTCACCTCTAGATATTTTCAAAATTCCTCCAAATAAAATATGCCTATTCTATATGCTCTATTCTCTCCCTCAAACAATACATTCCTCAGATCTCAATTCCCTTAAAGGACAGGGAGCCAGAAATAAATAGGGGCAGAGAAAGGAAAGAAAGCAACAAGCATCATAGAAAAAAAACAACTCTTTTCATCGACAACTCTTGGAGGGCAGTTCTCAGCTGCCCAACAGCTGTGTAATGTTCAGCAAATTTTGCCTCTCTGGATTTATGGGGTATAGAAAATGGCCATCATAAGATCTGAAAATGATGAGTCCAGTCCTGAAATCACCGTGTCAACACAGAAAGTGCAGTGGAAGGCAAATAAAAATGATTACATTTTGTGTGACAGAAGGTGCCGGCTCGCAGAGCATGAGCAGCTGTTTCCCCAGGGAGACATTTGTCACAAGTGGGACATTGATGGTGGCCAAGAGCAGGCAGCCAGGGCCAGGTGGGTGCCAGGCAGGCTGCACCGCTCTGGTGACTGCAGCAGGAAGGAGGGGTGGTTCTATACTCTATCCAGGCCTCATCGGCTCTTCCCGTGGATGTCTAACCTCGCTATGTTGACATAGTGAGGTTCCCCACGATGACATAGCACCTCCCATTGTGCCTGAGGTCCTCTGGGGATGAGAAGGACTGCCATTAATGAGCACTTGCTATGTGAAAAGCAATTCTAACCATTGCTTATCTATCCCTTTACTGAAACCATAAAACTCCACAGCAATTTCACTGCCCACCTGAGGAAACCAAGACGTGGAGAAATTAACTGCCCGAGGTTTAATAGGTAGAAAGGAAGAGTCCAGAATTCAGAGAGAGACAATCTGACCCAAATTCGCTGTCTTCACATTCTATGCCGGAGGTCAACAAACAGCAGCCTGAGGGCCAAATCAGCCCACAGCCTGCTATTTTAGTGGCCCATGAGCTACGGATAGTTTCTATATTTTTAAATGGTTGGGGAGGAAAAACATCAAAAGAAGAAGAATATTTTGTGGCACATGATAATCACATTAGATTCAAATTACATTGTTTATAAATAAAGTTTGACTGGAACACAGCCACGCTCATTCATCTCTATGTTGTCCGTGAATGCTTTTGTGCTACCATGAAAAAAGTGAGCAGTCGCTACCGAGGTGGTATGACCTAACAAGCCAAAAATGTTTATTCTCTGGCCTATTACAGAAAGTCTTTTGGTGCCTGGTCAGTTCAATACTGAGCAAAGACTGAGGAGAATTCTCCAAAGTTGATGTACTCAAGGGATGATCTGGACAAACCTTCTGGTCCACTTACCCCCATTTATTTCATTCACATCTTTGCTTCTGTATGTGAATGTGATACAGTAGCAAATTTCTGACCAGCCACCGATAGATTGCTTATTTTGTCTTGAGATGTATGGATGGAAATAACCCAGCAAAAGTGGCCATTCTATAAAATGGAACTAGTAACAAAACCAAATTTCGGAAATACAGTCATTGTGACTTTAAAAATATTTGGGCCAGTGTTCAAGTGGAAGGAGAAAGAAGCATTGAAAATATTTTTGTTATTAGATTGCTCCCATCAAAGAATAGAAGGTTATATTGTTGCCCAGAAAAGGTGGGCCCTTCAGCTGATCCAGTCACTCAACTGCCTTCACTGTGGTTTGGTGATTCTCACTGAGAATAACAAAATGCAGATGAGTCACTGTTGATGAAGGCACTTGTGTGCATAAAACAGCAATCAAAGAGGAAAAGGCAAAGGTAATTGGGAAAGTAGTGCTTCAGCTTCCCTGATCACTGGGTTTTGAATATTTTAATAAATAAATTAAAGCCCATGTTTAATTTAAACATTAGTTGGATAAAAATTTCACCTGAACACTTCATGCCTGGCTTTTATCTCTCTAGCATCACTATAGCAACAAGACAGGAGCAGGATTTGGCACTTCCTTAACCACAGTTAAAGGGGTAACCAATAAAAGAGGTGGACTTAGCACAAAAGACCCATAAAATATACATCATTAGCCCAGTGGAGCTCTGCTTTTCTCTTGTGTTAATATGCATTCCAGAAGAACAGACAGCAAGACAGATCTAATGATTATCTCCAAAGAGGAGATATTACCCTGTACTCCCGAGGGGACTCATCTGCATATGTACAGTGGGTTTAAAGGTCCCCAAGAGCTTGATTCTTTGACATCATGTGGGTTTTTCTGCTCTGTTCCCTTATGCAGCTCTTAGCCTTCACAGGCTCTGCAAGATAAGGGCATTACTTCTCTGATGCATGCGGGCTTGGGCTTTTCTCCATGCTGGAGGCACAGGAGGATCAGAGCAGCCTGATAGGCCACCAGCAAATACAGGCAGGGTTGACAGATATGAGACGAAATCCAAAGGGCACAACCAGAGAGCCCACCTCCCCAGCCGGGTTCAGAAGACAGCTTAGTCCAGCTTCACAGAGGAAACCAACTTCTTCCATTTTGGTTCCCTTGGGATGATGGGGTATGAGAGATGCTGGAGTATGACTGTACTACCCGAGCCTTAAGCATCGCTCCTGCTTCTCAAGAAGCACCTGAAATACCCTCAAAATTAGACATTTAAAATGAGAATGTGTCAATTATTCCATCACCCTCATTTTACAGACCAGGAAACTGACCTCAGAGAATGGAAGCAGATCGCCCAGGGTCATCAGCTGATTTATGGGATACCCACGTCTTTTATGGGACATTGGATTCCATTTCTGTTACACATATCATCTTGTCTCCTTGCTCTCCCAAGCATGGGCCAGTTCCTTTTAAGAATGACATTGGAGCCCTACCGGTTTGACTCATTGGATAGAGCGTTGGTATGTGGACTGAAGGGTCCCAGGTTCAATTCTGGTCAAGGACACATGCCCAGGTTGTGGGTTCGATCCCCAGTAGGGGGTGTGCAAGAGGCAGCCAATCAATGGTTTTCTCTCATCATTGAAATGTCTATCTCTCTCTCCCTATCCCTTCCTCTCTAAAATCAATAAAAATATATTAAAAAAAAAGAATGACATGGATCACAACACATTATATTGAACTCTGGGTTGCCAAAGGCTAATGTTGCTTGTTGAAACATTGTTAAAAGCATATGTCTAAAATGAGAAGATATTTTCACGACTTGTTCTGCCCTGGGGAGCTAGTGAACAGGACATACTAATTGAGGCAAGCAAGGAAAGTTTAAAATTGCTGCCTGCAGCATCTCCCTGGAAAGGCAGTCAATCAATCAATAGAAAGTGTTTCAATCTTTGAAGCACACTAACCCCTTAGGTAAGCCAGTTCAGCCAGAATTTATTAGGAACAGGCATAATGTTGTAGAAATTTCCTTTTCCAGCTGTGCTAGTATTCAATTACATATACTCAATAGAGCCTAGGAGAATGCAGCTACTTTGGCGAGGTTCAGCATTTCTTCAGTTATAAGGATGCTGTAGAAAATTATGGAATGTTTCACTCCAAAGACATTCTCATTACTAGGAAACGTGGCAGTAAGTAATTGGAATAGCTTATGTTATGTTCCATAAATATATCCCACTTCTTCACTTTATTATATACATTATTCCCTCAGCCTGAAATACCCTTTCCTCTTTCCACTCTCAAGATTCAGGTCAAGAACTGGCTCTCCCATAAGCCTTTTGGATCCTCCAGGCCACTTCGGTGGCCACTCTGATATACAACTCAAGAGCTCCCTGCATTTCTTCACATTTCTATCATTGAACTGACAAGGTCATATCGTAACTCCTATTTTGTGTTTGCTTGTCTCTCCCATTGGACTATGAACTACTGGAGGGTAAGAGACCCTACTTACTTATCTTTGCTCCCCACAGTAATTGGAGTGTATAGGTTCACAGCAAATATTTATTTTCTGAAATAATGTTTTGGGAATGATACTAATTGAATTGTTTATGATCTGCACATGCCAGCTGCTCTCCATTTTCCCCTCCCTAAAGGATGTCCTTGAAGATTTTGACATCTCACTCTTTTGCATACATGGACATTCCTCTCCTTCTTAAATTGATTTGATCATTTGGCTAAAACGCAGAAGTAATGTGAACATTAACACTCGCTGCGATTGCCAAGATGGGAGGAGGACTGCGAAGGCAGCACCACAATCGATGAGAGATGTTGGAGTAGTAGGGCTTGCTCATCCCCTCATCATAGCGGCTTTCAAACTCTCTTGACCTAGACCCACAGTGAGATGTATATTTTATATTATAACTGTGTACCTCATAGCTTTGGAGACAGACTTCCAGGTCTGCACCCTGACTCTGGAATATATCAACTCTCTGTCCTTGTACAGTTGTTTAACCCTTTGGTTTCCTCATATGCAGAATGGAGTTGGTAATCAATTTCCTTAGATCGCTATAGAATTAACACAGTATTGTTAAGTTCTTAGAATGGTGTCAGTCATATTTTTTATCTATCTGAATTCAGTAAAACTAAAAGTCTATGAAATAATGCTTACCCAAATTACCTAAAATGGCATTTGTCGTAAAAATTTAAATTGATTTCACAACCCAATATTGGGTCTTAACCTGCAGTTTGAAAAATAACAATGCTTGACAATTTCATTTTCTTTTAAAATATTCACTTGCTAGATTTTGCTAAATACCAATTGCTTTTGGAAATCCTTGTAGAATAGGCAGAGAGACCATAAAGCTCCAAGTCACAAGAATGGGCACTCTAGTCTCCCCGACTTACTTTAAGAATTTGTTCAACAGGAAAAAAAGCTTTGCCATCCATTCTTGTAATCATTAAATAGATTTAGATCCTGTCTTTTCCCTGTTGGTTCTCTGCAATATTGATGAGCATATAGGTTTTTTAAAATGGTCTTTTCACTTCCTGAAACCAATAAGCAGTTAGCCCAGGCCTCAAAACTCAGCAGAATTAAATAATAGTGGTGTTTTTTTTTCTACTCTACATATAACAGTTAATATTTATTCAGTACACTATTGGTGTGGGCATAGTTCTAATAATTTTAATTCATATTATTTTATTTAATCCTAAAAAAAGACATGCAACCCTATGAGATAACTACGTTTAAAACGACATGCCAAAGTCACACAGACCGTAAGTGAGCCTCGATCAAAGACCAGTCAGTCTGAGTCAAGACCACGGGCTTAGTGTATGCCTTTGTAAAAGGGTTCCATGCCCAACGATGGGAAAGTCAGGCACTGCATGTATTGTGGAGTAGTATTCACCGTGTAACCTCCTCAGAAAGAGACCAGCCATTTACCGCTCTCCACTGAGAATTTTCTATGCAGGGTTCCATCTCTACTTCCCGGCTGGTTGGCCAGAGGCTATTTGTCCAACTCTTTATTGCTTATTTTTTCCTCCTGGGCCTGATCATTATTGACTTTCTCCCTAGTCTTATGAAATGACTGCACACACCACTTCACATAGAATTAGTCACTCCTTACATTGCACACCCTTCAAAATGTGTACACACTTCCATTATAGCAGCGAACATACTGCATTATAATTGGCAGTATATGTCCCCCCCGCCCTCCGCCAAGCTGGGAGCTCCTCTGTGCTTTTCATATTCACATTTCTATCTGTAGTGTTGGGCATAGACCCTGTCAAATAACTGACACTCAATCAGTAAGCATTTACCAAACATGAATGGATGAATAGGGGGACAGACAACAGAGCCTTTACACTGAAGGTGAGAAATCACTCCGTAATGTTGTCTCGTAATTCACTCACCACATTTCTTTCCTGCCATTGTTCTTCCCAGAGGATTTCCCAGCACTCTGGAAAGTTTTAAAAAAAATACAATCAGATACTTCATGAAGGTCTTGCTTAGGGGAAATTACTATGACGATTTCACAAATTGAAAATTTGTTCCACATTAATGTCTCTTTTTATTTACTTATTTACTTTTATCTTTTTTAATCATTTCAATATTAAGGTGGCCTTTGATTCTCTGAGATACTACACTTCTAATTTTAGCAGGTCTTACTGAACTCCTTCAAACAAAGTTCCTATCACCATCATTGCCAAGGAGCTCCCACCCACCTACCTTCTCCATGCCTTTGGGTCATCTGTGTAGACTGTCAGAATATTTCTCATGGAGGTGTGGCCCCTTCTGCACCAATTGCTAGCATGAGCTCCTCAGAGACCAATTATCCAAACACAACTAACAGCCTGAAAACTGACTGGATTTTATTTGTAATGACTGTCTTTCTTCCCTTTTTATTATATACTAGAGGCCCAGTGCATGAAATTCATGAATGGGATGAGGGGTGGGGGGAGGAAGGGTCTCTCAGCCCAGCCTGCACCCTCTCACAATCTGGGACTGCTGGCTCCTAACCACTCGCCTGCCTGCCTGCCTGCCTGATAGCCCCTAATCACTCTGTCCACCTGCCTATCACTCCTAACCCACTTGTTTGCCTGCCTGATTGCCCCTAACTGCCTCTGCCTGCCTGCCGCATCACCACTAACCACTCACCTGCCTGCCTGCCTGATTGCCCCTAACTGCTCACCTGCCTGCCTGATCACTCCTAACCACTTGCCTGCCTAATCTCCCCTAACTGCTTGCTTGCCTGCCTGATCACCCCTAACCATCTCTGCCTCGGCGCCTGCCACTGTAGCTTCGTCCAGAAGGATGTCTGGAATGACGTCCAGAAGGTTGTTCGGCTGTCTGGTCTAATTAGCATATTATGCTTTTATTATTATAGATAGCTCCTATATTCTATACTCTCCTTTCTGTCTTAGGATATTAATTAAGCCAACAATTAATTAAGCTAACAATGAGAACAGATCATTTTCTTCAAGGTTTTCTATGACAATCATTACAATTTCAAAGGCACCAGTGAGAATTTAAATTCCATAAATTCTCCCATTTCTTATGGACACAATTATGGTGAATAAACTAATACTTGCATTTTTGTTAATTAATAAAATTACTGATGAATTTTTTAATGTTACATTTCACATTAGCTCAGTTTTAGAAGAATGAGAGTGATATGGCACAAACATCTCCATGGAGGTAGATCTCAGCTAAACCACTAAAAAACTCCATTAGATACAGGAAGACATATTTCATAACTTAGCTGTTTTAAAGGTGCAATGTGGTGTTTCAGCAAGTGCAACAATGCCAGTTTCATTTTTCACAAATACGTTGTGTTTATAGAGTAGTAAATATGCTAAACTCTTATTATATGCCAAGTGCTGGGCTAAGTGCTTGATATGTGTTATCATTTACTCATCACATCTATTCTATAAATTACATTTTATGTCAATCATTTGGGGAGATCAATTCACCCATTTGTACAACAAATGTGTATTATACGCAAACTGCCTTCTCTGTGTTTGTCTGCTGCGTGCGGCTGGGGAGGGGGGGGGGGGCGGCATGCAAATGCATAAAAGGGAGTTCCGAGAGTTCACCTTAAACATGTGGGGTTACTTTCTGCTTTTAATATTTTACATGTGTCTGTTATGTAGATTTGAATTCAAACAAAACATTATGTAGATTTGTATGAAAATGGTGCAGTCATTTTGGAAAAGATTTGGGCAGACTCATGAAAATGTAAACGTATTCTAAATTTATGTCCTACCAATTTCACTCTTAGGTAATTTGGTAATCCTTACCCAAGAAATATGACAAAATATTTCCACAAACATTGTATTTATGTGCATGTTAGTGGAAGTTTTATTCATAATGACCAAAACCTGAAAACAATTGAAATGTCCACCAACAGGTGAATGGATAAACAAAATATGATATACCTACATATCCATACAATGAAATATTATGCATCCATAAAAGGGGACAAACTACTGATTCATGTGACAACATAAAAAAAAAATATACAAAACATTATGCTGAGTTGGAGAAGCCAGACATATAAGAATACATGCTGTGTAATCCCACCTATATGAAACTCTTCAAAAGATAAATATAACCTAGAGATAGGATGCTGAACCGCATTTACCGGGACACAGACCTGTTCTGGAGATAGAGAACTGACAGAAAAGGAACGCAGGGAACATTTTAGGATGATGAAGGTTTTCTGTATCATGTTTGTGGTGGTGGCTACAAAGGTTTATATATCTGTTAAAACTCTACACTTAAATGAATTCTTTTTATTTATGTAAATTTATGTAAATAATCACTAAAATTTATTTTTAAAGAAAATTATGTATAGATTCAGTTGGGAACAGTGTTATGTGTTTACATTTATGTGTATGACACAGTAAAATTTGCACCAGGGAGGAACTGTAGGTCAAATACAAAAGTTGATAGATTTAGTAGGTAATAAAACAATATTTTATTGTTAAAGTCTTATGCAACTATTCATGTGAAGACACAAATTTGGACTTGAGATTCTTAGCAGTCAGAGTAAAGCATCCTATATAATAAAACCCTAATATGCAAATGACTGAATGGTTGGAATGACTGGTCGTTATGACGCACACTGACCACCAGGGGACAGACGCTTAATGCAAGAGCTGCCTGCTGGTGGTCAGTGCACTCCCACAGGGAGAGCGCCGCTCAGCCAGAAGCTGGCCATGGCTGGTGAGCGCAGTGGTGGCGGCGGCAGCCTCTCCTGCCTCTGTGGCAGAGCTAAGGACTCCTCTGAGGGTGCAGGCTGGGCTGAGGGACCCCTCGCTCTCCAGTGCACGAATGTCATGCACCAGGCCTCTAGTAAAATATAATTAGCTACCAAATGAAAGTTTATAATAACACAATTTTTTTGAATTATATGAATTAAAAAAATAAGTTTAGTGTTTCATAAAACATGCAATAAATCAAAATAAGCACAAGTTCAGAAGTTAGATGTTTTGCTTGAATTCTTACTCTTTCATCTTTTATATGGGTCATGCCCACAAGTGACACTCTGGGGAAACTGGTAAACAGCATTAAACCTTTCTGATCAGATAACAAAAGGTATGGACTGCAGGGATGAAGGAGCTATGTGTGTATGTGTTTATGCTTTTTTTCATTTTTAAATATTTTTAGGTTGAGTTCTGCTGCACTTTGTTTTTAAATTTAAGATCCTATTTTCTCCACCAATGTTGACACTAGTGTTAGCGTTGTAATAACCTGGCTATTATTTAACAGGAAATGAATGAAAGGGGTGACCAAAAGATACAGGCATGTTATTTACACAGCTTTTCGAAAAGGCTGCTTTAACATTCTCCAAGTCTACTCCCTGCTGATTAATGGGAGAAGGGCCTGGATAAAGGCCGTTCAGATACATGCCCAGTAAGGTCTGAGTGATGTGGGAAAATGCTTACCTGTCGGTCCAGTTTGCCAGGCCCCCTTGGCACTCCTCTTGCAGGGACACACTCCCCTTTGTCCCATGGGGCTCATGGCCACGTGGGCTAATGTGCTTTAATCTGGCCTGAATGTGGAACCACACCCAGCTACAACATGGAAGGGAAGCTCTGGACACTGGCTCTGTTTCTGACTTTGCTGAACTCCTAGCTGCCCCTCTTCCAGGACTGGCTTAAAGGGGCAGGGGACTTTGGAACCTGAGAAATGTAACTTGATGCAAATAAAGCCTTCTTCCTATGTGAGTCTGAGAAAACTCATATTCTGAAGATATCGCAAGAGACTCATTCACTCTTGTGTCTGGGAAGTCTGGCCCTTTAATTCCTCTGGCATCACTAGGATACATAAAAGTATACATGACAGAGAAACAGAAAAGGACAATTTGTGCCCAAAATACCCAACACAGCATATTTTATCTTTCAGCATAAACAGGATTTCATGTCTTTTCCAATAAACACAAACTCATAATCCCATTACATAAAGTATTTTCTCTAGCTAATATTTAAATTCCAACAAAAATGGATTCTGACACTTTTTTTTTTTTTCCTATGAAGTTTGCCAAATGCCTTCGTCTACCCCAGGCTCTGGGGGAAATTACACCTGAACAGAGGAAATGGAAGTATCATCCTCAGTTCAGTATCTGGGTGACTCAGCATAAAACCCCTTGTTTTCCTCTTCCAGAACCCATCCTTTCTGTCCCAATCCTGGTGACTAAGTCTTTGACGTGGGTTCTGTGTCTGATTGTTAACTTGATAGACTGCATCGCATTCAGCATTTCTAAACCTAGACACCTGCACAGTTATACAATTTCTCTCAGGAACCGAGACTGTGCCAGTGTTCGGCTGCCAAAGTTTTCTGATGTCCCCTTTTCGAATCTTGGCAGGTGACTCGCACCCAGTTTATTTCACCTCGCTGCCTGTCCTGCAGCCTAGACTGCGTGTCCCTGCAATCCCTCACCCGGAGGCCAGCACTTGCTGGTGCGGATCAGTGGCTCGTGACCATTGTTGCACGTACTAATCTTGGGCTTCACTTTGTGACTGATTAAGTAAGACTGTCTGAAAGACAGACCTGAGTATCTATATTTTTTAAAACTTTCCAGATTATTCTCAGATTTAACCAACGATGAGAAAGCTGGGAATAGGGCAAGGCAAGGGAGAGTACAAAATGTAAAAGAGCTCCAAAAACTCAGTAGTCAAGAGAGAACTTTAATGCAATGGTTTTAAAAATCAAAATGAATGCCAAATAATCCGTAATAAACAAAGTAACGAAAATTTTTAAAAAAATATATTTTATTGATTTTTTACAGAGAGGAAGGGAGAAGGATAGAGAGTTAGAACCATCCATGAGAGAGAAACATCGATCAGCTGCCTCCTGCACACCCCCTACTGGGGATGTGCCCGCAACCAAGGTACATGCCCTTGACCGGAATCGAACCTGGGACCCTTCAGTCCGCAGGCAGACGCTCTATCCACTGAGCCAAACCAGTTGGGGCAAAGTAACGAAATTTGCATAAAGGATCAGGACTCAGAGACTTGTGTGAAAGGGAAAATTCATCCTATTGGTCCGGTCTTTCACTTTTTGATATTTTATTCATCAAAGACTTTTTGCATTAACTTTAATTTTCAGAAATATTGCATTAACATAATGCGAAATAAGCCAGTCAGAAAAAGATAAGTGTCGCATGATCTCACTCATATGTGAAATCTAACGAACCAAATAAACTGATGTACAAAATAGATCCAGACACATAGAAGCATGGAACAGACTGACAAATTTCAGAGGGAAGGTAGGGGTGAAGGGGTGGGGAGGAAAGATTAACCAGGGAACTTATATGCATACTAGTATACGCAAAGCGCATGGGCACAGACAGTAGTGTGGTGAAGGCCTGGGAGGGGCAGGTGCGGGGGGGAGGGGGACCAATGGATGGAAAAGGGAAGCCATCTGTAATATTTTCTACAATAAAGATAAATTTTTAAAAAGAATAGAAAAAAATCTTATCAGAAAAAATATTGCATTAAAATATTAATTATATCAATTACTGAGGCTTTTGCCACTCCCTTAAATTTCATTCTCTCTTCACTCTGCTCTGGATCCTACAAACCCCCAAACCAGCCGAATGCTCTACACTATCTGTGACCCCAGAGGCATTTGTAGTGAGCACAGAAACTCTCTTTCCAAACAATTCCCCACCTACTACAGTTATGCCAGTTTAAGACAGAGAGTAAGAAGAATACTTTTGTCTACAATCCAGATCTCTTTCGCAGGCCACGCCCAGGAAATACACCTGTAACCAAAATATGTAGGAGGGCTGCCCTAGTATGCACATTTTCAAAACTCTTTCTAGGGTATTCTGATTCATCATTGCTCTTTACATCCCACATCAGAACCATTGAGCTAGATCATATAGTTACTCCCAGTGTGATTCAAAGTGTGGTCCACAGATCTATAGCCACGGCATCACATGGATGTTTATAAGAAATGCATGCACTCAGGTCCCATCCTACAGCAACTAAAACAGCAATTTGGGGAAGAAGCCAGGGATCTAGGTTTCAACAAGGTCTCTGGGAGATTCAGATGTACGCTAATGTTTGAGAAATGCTGATGACATAAATAATCATCCATCCACTAATGGGTTTGGGACAACCAGTAGAGGACCACCTACAACCTGGATAGCTAAGATTACCTCCAGAAACAAGTATAGGGCTGGCCTGATTCCTCTTGTGTAGAGAGGTAGGAGGGTCCGGCAGGGGTGATGTCATGTCAGCCACAGTATCTCAAGGACAAAGACTTGGCCAAGCAGATGATTATGGGGTACAAGGAAAGAGAAAGCATGACACTGAGAGCAAATTATCTGATTAGGAATGCCAAGTGTGGGAAGCAGAAGTACTAAATCTTTTTAGAGTTCAAGGTAAGGTCTGAGGCCAGACACCGCCCCCCCCCCCCCCAAAAAAAAAAAAAAAAGTCCTGACTAGGATTCTAAGACCATACGTAGAGGAGCCTGTGAAGTCTCATGCTCGCTCATTTTTATTGATGCATGAGTGTGATGGCCTGGCAGAGGAAGAAGGGTGAGACTGAAATGGGCATGAAAGTGTGTGCAGTGTTTTAGGCTCCCCAACTACACTGCCCCAGCCATGACTTACTGTCCTTTTTCAAAACAGATGCCACTGGACTATTCCCAAGGGAGGCATTTCTCTGTAGTCTTAGTACTGAAAAGATATAAAATTATATAAAAAGATACAAAAACCACAAGTCGAATATCTTAAAATTTAAGCTATTGTGAGGAAAAAAAAATCTCAACCCAAATATAAGGTTTATTCTAATTTGTGCAGCTCTTTACACAGAAGGAGCATTTATTAGCTATTAGCTGATTGGGGTTTACAAATGAAACACCCAACTAATGAGATTATAGTTATTTTGAAAATATAATTTTGCAAAGAGTATTAAGGTGATTGAAACAGGCAGGACCATCATGAACAGGCAGGTCTGGGATGGTGGAGTCAGAAGTTTGGACTACCCAGAGTTGAAAGAACAAGTTAAGGGCGGACGGGAGGATGGTCCCAGTCAGAGCAGAAGGAGGGCTAGGAAACCTGCCTGGTCGGCACCAGTGGCTGTCTCATCACCAGCTCAGACTTCTATGGCCAAAGCAGAGTCATCACTCACTCCCCGATCCTCCAAAATCCTTGTCATTTTACACAGCGGGCTTTACATATCCTATGGCCTTCAGTCAGAAGAGCTTCTCTCGCCCCTCCTAGCAAAAGGAAGCTGTACTTCATGTTCATTACCTTGCCTCTGAAGCCTTCACTGGTCTCTCAGTCCATTGTCCCCACCACCCATAAACGACTTCTCCTTCACAATCCAAACCCTCTCCCAACATACATGGGTTTTTTATTGTTGCTGTTTTTAATGTTGTTTTTTTAATTGATTTGACAGAGAGAGAGAGAGGGAGAGAGAGAGAAACATTGATGTGAGAGTGAAACATCGACTGGTTGCCTCCTGCACTCCCACTACAGGGGATGGGGTCCGCAACCCAGGCATGTGCCCTGGTTGAGAATCGAACCAGCAACTTCTTGGCTCATGGAGTGATGCCCAACCAACGGAGCCACACCTGCCAGGGCAGCATACATTTTTTAAATGTACATCTCCCTGCAGCTGTTTATCAGTTTACTTCTCCCAATAGACTGACCTATGTGAAAGTAAAAACAAAATTCTATGTACTAGGCCCTTGGTACATAGTAAAAACTTAACAATTATGTGCCAAAATAAATAAATAAATAAATAAATACTCAGAATGATGACCCTGCATAGAATTATTGGAGAATATCAAACAAGAAGACTTGGGGCAGAACTGGCATTGCCAGAGGAGAAGACATTAGAAATTATCGTTCCGCTGACCTTTACTCCTTAAGTATAAGCTTGAAGTATGGTCTTTTGAGGAGGCCTGGAAGCTGACTCTCATCCCAAGGAGAATGGCAGGGAAAGATGTGCTTTCTGAATTGTGACTTCAAGAGGCATTTTGGGTTGAAGGTGATAGGGTTGGGATGGGGTAGGGAGGCCATGCCTTCATCTGAGAATTTTTTATTCTGAAATGGAGAGGTCTAAATCAAGAAATGGGATATTCAGAGCAATCTCTGTCCTCTAGATAAGAGAGAGGTAAAGGGTGCATCCATTGTCCAGTCTGCTAAACCAGTTGTGGGAACAAACTAGAATGTGGGCTGAAATTCTACTCGGGGTAAAAGAATTTGCACGTGGCTGGTACTCTCCATCGCCTCTCTCAGGAACAGAGGGCGAGACTCAAATGGCTACAGTGTGATAACTGAGTGAAGCCGGCATGTGTGACAGATAAGACGTAGCATGAAGTGAGGAAGATAGGAGGCACTTCCTGTATCAAGGACCCCCACAAACTGCTACCCACAACCACTGCTCAGCTTCTGATGATAATTTCTATGCAGGAATAAGGGCCCATGGTTGCCAGATCTCTCTTATTTTGATGAGAGGCAGAAATCCAGATATAGAATACAATTTCTCAATTTCAAAAGGTAGACAATGATCAACTTATTTTAAATTACACTTGAGCTTACATTGTACAGGCCAAACAATACACATCTGAAAGCTGAAACTGGATTGTGAATTATTAGTTCGTAGCTACAGCTGATTTGAAAGGAGAAAGAGATACTCAAAGGGCCCTTAATTGCTCATTCAGAGGGTGGAATTTACTCAACATGATCCAGAGCTTCCCCTTCATCTTGTTGTTACCTGGCCCTGAACATGGCTTTGATTCCCCCACGGTCTTGTCTGCTCAAAAAGATATCCTTCCATTAACATCTTCTAGAAGGAAGATCATCTAAAGGTCTCAAAAACAGAGTATTCGCCCATTCAATGTACAGGGAATTCAGTTAAGCATTGTTTTTCTTACGCAGTTAATAAAATAAAGGTGGACAAGCATTAACATTTGGTGGATTCAGTTGGAGCCTGGAGAAGGGAGATATCTTACCTGAGCTTCCATAAAAAAAGTATAAAGATTTGCCCACAGGCTACTTTAGGGAAATAAAAATCAAAGTGAAGTGCACTTTTCTTAAGATAAAAAAAAGATGGGTCCATAAAGTTTCATTGCAGACATGTGGCACGGAGGGGCACTGGCCTAGATTTCCACTGGACAAGTTTCACCTACAAATACACTGACAGAAAACATGGCTGGGTAATACATGGGGCTGGCAGTCCAGAGGGTGGGTGAAGACGGAGAGGCACCCAGAGCAATGAGAGACATTCTCAGAGCAATGAGAGAAATTTTACTAAGTGACACGGAGGCAGGACTGAAAAACAAACTTAGTTGACCAAACGCAGGTTTAAATGGATGTTCTCAGCTCAAACTGTTTTTCATACAGCAATATTTATGAGCCCCAGAAGATGGAAGCTGAGATGGTTTTAAATAAATTTTAACTTATTTTCCATTGACATAGTAGGAGAGGAGGGAGACGATTTTACTGGTCTGCAGGAGAAACCGTCTAAGGGTTTCCGTAGTAGAGAAAGAAGTCGATTTCAGCTCCGATTTTCCAAGCTTCAAGGGGTTATGTCTGGGCTAAGAAAGGTGTGCTCTTCCCAAAGTCCTAAACAGGGAGTGTCAGGACATTTCAGGGCTGCTGGGGTCCTGAAGGGCCATAGAACTCAGACCATAAGCAACTATGAAGACTGCCTGCTTCTGGACCCCTTGCTTGTGATCAGCCTTCCAGATTGAGGAGTGTAACATCAGCATAGTTCAAAGTAAATCCTTCAAGGGGAGAAGATTAAGTATCAGTGAGGACAGATTGGCATCTGTGAGTGTGTGTGTGTGTGTGTGTGTGTGTGGTGTGTGTGTGTGTGTGTGTGTGTGTGTGTGTGTGTGTGTGTGAGAAAGAGAGAGAGAGAGAGAGAGAGAGAGGGAGGGAGAGAGAGAGAGGGAGGGAGAGAGAGAGAGAGTTAGTTCTCATTAGGGGGCGATCTGTGATTTGCCAGCCTCACTGCTCCTGCTGCTGCTGCCTGGCTGCGGCTACATGGTCCGTCAGCACTTGAAGAGGGCTGCGAGGGCTCAGAGGAACTGCAGTTCTGAAGCCTGGGCACTGCTAAGTGGGCTCCCAGTCAAACAAAGTGGATGAGAATTCCTGCAGGTTTGGAAACTTGGACTTCTTAGTGCTTCATCCACCCAGAGAGGCAGGCAGCGGCGCTACAGGAGGAAAGGTAAGAGATTGTTCTTTACTGGGTGGGTAGGGCAGGGGGCTCAAAGGAGATGGAGACTCCAAGGCTTGCTTTTATCCTAGCAAAGGGATCTCCCCCGCTGAGAGCTAAGGAGGCAGATGCTGATTTCCTACCGGGCTTGATCATTGAGCCCCTTGGCTCCCTCCACCCCATCTCTCCCCCCTCGTACCTTTGTTTATTTATACTTTTCCCAAGCATCTGAGAGGTTTCTTGGTACCTGTTTTTTCAGTCAGCAGATAATGTTTTGTTTTTCCCTCTGAGCACTCTTTCAAAACAGAGAGCTTTTTCCGTGTCTCATTTGTCAAGCATTTTTTCCCCTTTGAACTGGTCCCTCTTTCTATAAGCTGCTCAAAAACAGTTTCTCCATCCTACACTAGAGCTGCACTAAGAGGAGTTTTCAGAAGTATGCGGGAGCCCCATTCTTGCAGCAAAAGGGGAGGTGAAAGGGGAGGAGGTGAGGGTTACTGGGCAATCACTGGTTTTGAATGAGGCTGTGAATGGATGTTACCCTTCACAGGGGAAGGGAAGCACTGTGATAAAGGCAGGACACCGGAAAGAGAATGTTTTGAGAAGTGTTTCAGAGAAACTTCAAGCCACTGAAGATGGAGAACGAGACAGTAAGCGAACTGAACCAGACACAGCTCCAGCCACGAGCAGTGGTGGCCCTTGAATACCAAGTGGTCACCATCTTACTTGTGCTCATCATTTGTGGCCTGGGCATTGTGGGCAACAGCATGGTAGTCCTCGTGGTCATGAGAACCAAGCACATGAGGACCCCCACAAACTGCTACTTGGTGAGTCTGGCAGTGGCTGATCTCATGGTCCTGGTGGCCGCGGGCCTACCCAACATCACAGACAGTATCTATGGTTCCTGGGTCTATGGCTATATTGGCTGCCTCTGCATTACTTACCTCCAGTACTTGGGCATCAACGCTTCGTCTTGTTCAATCACAGCCTTCACCATTGAGAGGTACATAGCGATCTGTCACCCCATCAAAGCCCAGTTTCTCTGCACATTTTCCAGAGCCAAAAAGATCATCATCTTTGTCTGGGCTTTCACATCCATTTACTGTATGCTCTGGTTCTTCTTGCTGGATCTCAATATTAGCACCTACAAAGATGCTATTGTGGTGTCCTGTGGCTACAAGATCTCCAGAAATTACTACTCACCTATTTACCTAATGGACTTTGCTGTCTTTTATTGCGTGCCCATGATCCTGGCCACTGTCCTCTATGGATTTATAGCTAGGATCCTCTTTTTAAATCCCATTCCTTCAGATCCTAAAGAAAACTCTAAGATGTGTAAAAATGGCTCAACTCATCAGAACAAGAATTTGAATTCAAAGACCTCTAATAGGTGTTTCAACAGCACAATATCTTCAAGAAAACAGGTAAGCAAATCTGGACATCCAGGTCCACAGAGGAAATGTGGGCTAGAGTCCCTTGAGAGTTGGGATCAACTTTGCCCTCCTTAGCTGATGCCTAAACCAAAATACAATCATGTAAACATTTCACAGTGTAAGCGGCTGCTTTACATATTAAATCCATCTCTAAAGCAACTGAAGATCTAAAAATAGATGGGGAGATGTTGATAGCACATCAGCAGGTACTGATTTAGGTGTTATTAAAGTATAAGGAACTATAAACAGAAGCCCTAGAAATACATCTTTACAATGTTTGTGCCTCTCTGAGATGGTTCAAAATATTTATACCCTTTCTGGCTTCTGTAGGGAACAGCTGGGTATCTTTTAAGAATTCTATTGCACTGAAAAGATTTGATAAGAAAGCTTGAGAAAAGATGAGATAAAGCAATAGCGAAACTTTTCTTACCCTTCTATCGTTGCTCACGACTGAGACACAGGACTGAGAAGGGTTCCTGGACTTGCCTTAGTCTCAGTGGGAAAGATTCTATCACCCTTTCCTCCAGTCCCCCACAAAGTGTGTCAGCGTGCAGAATCTGAGAGTGCACTTTGCTCAGGCAATGTTCTGATAAAAAGGCTAACACCAAGCTCAACTTGTCACACACACACACAGATTGCATTTTTAAAAAATGTATGTTTTTCCTACTAAAGCATAACTAAAAAGCCCTTTATGCTTTCAGATCATCTGAATCCCCAGATGGCTACAGCTGGATAGTAGTTTTACTAGTGCATGAAGTACAACTTTAGTTACAGTAGATATGGTTTCTAAGAAAATATAGGAAAAATACATTTATATCAGATACATATTTGCCTGTATTTACACAATTGTTTCAAGTTACTTATGAACTCGGCTTTAAGTTCCTTTCTTTCTTTGCTAAACAGAATAAACACATGGTAAACATTTATGCTCACAGCTGAAAAAGAAAACTTGAAGTCAACAACACTCACTCTTTCAAATAGTGTGTGTGTGTGTGTGTGGTGTGTGTGTGTGTGTGTGTGTGTGTGTGTGTGTGCAGAATATAATTCTTCCTGTGTACATAGATAGAAACTGAGTATACCTTGAAAGTACTCATATGAATCATCTATATTAACTCTAGATTAACTGATATATAAAGAATTATAATTGGAAATGTGGGCACAAGTGCAACAAGCTACTAATGAATGTCTGTTTTAGGTATACATGAAATTAATAATGAACTGTAGCTGAAAAGAAATATTTACAGCATTTTAAATGGTACTTTGGTACTTGACTTATGTAACTTTAATTATTGAAGAGACTTAGATGATAGGAAGAGAAGACCTGAACAACTATTGCTAATCCTTAGATTCCTATTGCTTTGGGTCTAGCAGAACTACTTAATACAAGGCATATTTGGCATATTAGTACCCAAAACTTGATTAAGGGAAATTCAGAGAGAACCGCTGACCATCTGTCAAGACAAACATTAAAAAATACAGTAAGATAGTAAAGCATATGTACCTCTCAATTAGAGACCAAATGTGGGCTAATGTCTGCAGCAAAGAAGGTCAGTGAGTAAATTTATTCATTAGACTCCAATTGATATTCTTATTATAAGACCTGAAATATTGCTTGTCTGGTCTAATATTTCCTTCCTTCCAAATACAGTCATTAGTACCAAACAGCATTAATAATGTGCTTTAAATTGTTAACTCTGTTACATATGCACACTCTTATTTCACAGCTGTTACAGAGAGGCTGTCTTTACAGAGGCTGTGTGGCAGGAGAAAAAGGCAAGAGTTTGGCTCCAAACAATCCTGAGCTTAAATGCCAGGTTTCTAATCAAGTTGTGGGATCTTGGAGAAGCAGAACTCTCTGAAATTCAGTTTTCTCATTTATAAAATGAGGGCAAACAGCAACATCTAGGGGTTGTCTATCTTATGAAAGACACCTAAAATGGCATGATAATTAACATCTGGGTATTAATAACCTCCTTCATAATTTTCTAGCATGCTGACAGCTATTAAGAAAAATACAGCCAGTCAGAGAAAGACAAATATCATGTAATATTTGTCTTTTTCTGACTGGCTGTATTTTTCTTAATAGCCATCACTTACATGTGGAATCTAAAGAACAAAATAAGCTGACAAATAAAATAGGACCAGAGGCATGGATAAATGAACAGACTGACAGTTCTCAGAGGGGATGAGGTGGGGAGGATGGGAAGAGATTAACCAAAGAATTTATATGCATATATAAATAGTCCATGGACACAGACAATAATGTGGTGAAAGCCTGGGATGGGGGTGAGGTGGAAGCAGGGTGGAGGGGGGCAAAAAAGGGGAATATGGAGGAAATCTGTAATAGAGTCCACAATTAAAAAAAAGAAAATACAGATTTATTCTTAAAAACATACATTTGCCATTTAAACAGATTATTTGTTAAACAAATGTGTATATCATACAGTAACTTCTTTAAGGAAACGTTCAATAATTAGGGTGTTTGGAAATGTATTCAGAGCATTTCGGGTTGTCACAATAACATCACCATCAACTGGCATCTGGAGCCAGGGATGCCAAATGTGCTGGAACGTGCAAGACAATCCTGCGCAAGGAAGTACCTTGTTACAAATGCCAATGACACGCTCAGAAAGAAATATGGGACGGCATATGAATCCATAGAATCGTGTTTAAGTACTGTGTCCTGTCATTTAGCACTAACTATAGATGGGATGGGAGTTCAGAGAAAAGGAAGGAAATTATGAAGCAGGAGACATCAGAGAAGACTTCACAGAAGAGGTGGCATTTGAGAAGGCTTTAGAAAGATGGCGATAATTTGGAAAGTGAAAGACAGGAGGGACAGCACTTCACACAGAAAGGATGTGGCTGGGATGAGAAGGGTATGGGTTTGAAGAGGAAATAAGGAGGAGCACAGATGGTGGGATTTTTATAGGATGAAATGACTTTGTTGACCAAAATGAATGATGCACTGGGGAGAGTAGTAAAGAGTAAAATGGGATCAACAGGTATGAGAGAGAGAGGGGTGGGGTGGGCTTTGGAGGATTTCAACTATCAGGCAGAGGAGGGAGACTGAACTTAGTGCAGAGGCAACAAAATGAGAGTGGTGAGCAGGAGCAGCAGGAGGAAAGTGGTGTTGAGGATGATGACTGGGACCGCTGTGGAGGAGGCAGGTTTGGAGGGCGAGAGATGGTGGCAGAAAGACCACTCTGAAAGCTGGTGGCAGTGATCCAGGAGTGAGGCTGTAAGACCCTCTATCAGGAAAATGTAAAGTAAGGTATGAACTGGGGAGATGTTTAGAAGAAAGAAAGGGTGAGATGTGTGCATATTAGATGCAAGCGATGCAGAGAGGACCATTCAATGTGGACCAGTGTTCTGAGTCTGGAACAACGGTGGTGCCCCGGATAAATGGGAACAAGAGCCTTGAAGTTTTGTCCACAATCAATGAACCTTTATCTAGCCTTTTCCTCTTCTGAAGTAATTATTCTCTTAAACCTTTGAAAGTTTGAACCTCTACTTTCTATTACCCATGGACTTCTATTTTAATATTTCCTCTGCATTTTTTTCTTTCAGGCAAGTTTATTTCCTGTTTTAATAAATATTATGTCCAAGCCAGGTCTTTTGAACCAAGTTATTACAGTCAAATATGCTTAGCCTAAAAGAACTACAGTTAAAAGGGAAATAAAAGAGCATTTGTAGGTAAGCGACAAATATAAGTTTTTTGTTTGTTTGTTTTTAACTTATATCCTTTATGCACAAAACCCAGGCCAGATTCTTTGTTGCTCCTATTACTCAGAGATTTAATTACATTTTAGGAAACTAAATAAATACTTGGTAAATCCAATGAAGTAGATTATTCAAACTAATGGCTTGGAATTGCAGAGACAAGAGAATTCTCTGATTGATGAAATCTTTTGCTTACAACTAGTTGTTTTGATATTGAGGAGACACGGTTTAAATGAGCAGTTTGTCACATGTCAGCTGAATCTGCACAATGGGAGAACATTCTCCCAGTTCAGTTGATGCAGGTGCTCGGCATTGTGTAGATAAAATAGCTCTATTATTGACTGTACATTTCAAAGGAATTGATTGGAACTTTTGGCTTTCTGGAGGCAACAAAAACATGTGCCTCTAAGATCTATCATATGGATAAACACAATCCATTCAAACATTTGCTTTCCACGGGACAGAGGGGTCTGCACAATACTTTAGTGATCACGCCACCAGTTTTAATTTCAGTTGAGTCACTGGAGCTTTCTTTTCTGTTAGCATAGCTGGTGGGGGAACTGTAACATAACCCAAATAGAAGCTTTAACACGTTATGGCCAAATTTTCATTATGGGTTTTATGTGACTAAACAAACCTATAAAATACTAAACAGTTTTTGTGTCCATAAATTTCTTAAATGCCTTCTACTTTATTAGAAGAATGTTGGTATCCAAGAAACAAAAGCAGGTTTTTTTTTAAGCAATACATGCTTTTTTTTTTTTTTTGCTGTTTCCATTGTTACCACAATGACAACATAAAAGCAATCATGTGTCTTACGGAAAAACACAGAAAACTAGGAATAAGAAAAAAATATCCTTTACCCCACCTCTTAAAACCACAATTTATTAGTATTATTCAGTTATATTATTTTTCTGATATTTTCCTTGCTCTTTTTATATTATTGTAGATATATATAGTATATGTAATTTTGTATCCTGCTTTTACATAAAAATGTTAAAATTATTATTCTCAAAGCGAATAGCACAGAAAAAAATGAGGAAGACTATGAGTCCATTTTTTCTCAACCTCAATTTCCTTATCATTAAAATGGGAATAACAATTACTCATAGAGTCACTGTTCAAACTGAGTCAGATGCATGAGACAAAACTCATGTTTGCTCTCCTCCCACCTGCTCCATCAGCTGTCTCCCCTCACTCCTGTCCTCAGTGACCTCCGACCCCCAGGCCGTCTCCTAGCTCTCTCGTAAGAAATTTCCTACAATATGATACGCTCATTGAAAATGAAGACACTCAAATAAAGAAGGGGCTTTCATGTATCTTCTCTCTTCTCCCCCTGCCTCCCTCCAAATCCCACCTCTATTGCTAGTTACTTTTTAAAGAAGAAATCTTAAACAAAGAGGAGGAAGTGTAATGGTGGAATGTCAGGCAGTAGGAGTGATATTTAGGAGGATAAAATCCTTAAATTGTATGGGGAGCTTAATCAATGATTCATCTTATAAGGCAGATTAATGATACTAAACTCTTCAGCATTAGGCCTAAATTAGAGGTGTCTGAAGTCCACTGGCACTGTTTTTATGGTGTTTTCACAGGCCCGTCTTTCATTTATAATTGTTCTATTTGTTCCACTTGTCTGGGTTCAAGCATATCATTAGTAGTTTAAAAAGGTGCACTTTCGTCACTTAGCGCACGATTATGTAAAGGTGCCATCTTATTTTCATTATTAAAAAACAGCTTTACGTTTTCTGGTTCATATTCTGTATGAGTAAAGACCTTGTGCATATCCCATAAAATGAGCAAGTGACAGTCCCCTGCGGTTAGTCGCTTTGTAGCCTATGGTTAGATGAACACTCATTGTTTGTTCCCAACGTTATACTTGCAACTTTGAGCCATAATTTCTCTAGCAAAGAAAAATTAACTTTCCCAAATGCCTACAAAAAAGAAAAACCTACACTCCTTCAGAATGCTCAATTTGGTCACACACACACACACTGTAAAATCAGCTAACCTTGAAAATAGTAAGCTATTTTATACTTCTTAATGTAAAATATAATGTAGCTTCTTGTAAATTCTTCATACTGCAAACAGATAGCCCCAGTTCCAAACAGATAATGCTGGGGCTGTATCTGTGTGCTCAGTCTCCTTCACTAATTTACTTAATGACTTGGGGCAAGGGTGAAAGGTATAAAGCTAGGTCTTGGTCAACATTAAGTAAAATTTTGCAGTAGGTCATTTTATATCACTATCATCCTCAATGTAATTAAACAGCCCCCAAAGCACTCAGCACTGGGAGAGGTGCAGATGCTATAGGGACACATCAAGACTAACACTTCACCTTCAAGGAGCCCCCTATGGGCCACGCACACAAATACTCCTGAGTGGACCATTCATTATGTCCTACAACAGAGGACACACATCAGTGAGGGGCGAAGGAAAAAGGCGGGGGGGGATGGAGGGAGGTTTTATGGAGTTCATGACATTCAGCAAGGCCTGTTCAGGTGGGCAGAATGTCTGAAAGCAGCAATAGGGAGAAAGGGAGAAAAGGAAAAGACAGTTGAACACAAAAGGGCATTGTCTAGTGGGGGAAGTCCCAACTAGGTTCTAGTCCTGCTACATTTACCTTCTGTCTCTCCTACCTGCCCTTTGGCATTCCACCTACTTCCATCATCCCCACCCTTGCAACTACCACCTGCCAGTCTCCATAGACAGCGCTCGCAGAGACATCTCCTGACCTGTACTTAATTGTTCTGTGGACCTCCTGTAAATACGTCAAATCTAATATGTCTAAAACTAAACCCATTGTTTTCCCTGATAAACCTCTACCTCTGTGTTTCTTTCCTATTTTAGGTGCCCAAGCCAGAAATACAGGAGTCCTTCTAAGAGCCTTTCTGTCCCACTCACCTGCAAATCTCAGCAATAGCCACGTCCTGGAGCTTCTAGCTCCTAACTCTCACCTCTGACCTCCTCCATCACACTGACATTGTCCCAGTTCACCATTTGTCACCTGCATTCATCCAATACACAGCTCACCAACCTCTCTGACTTTCATTCTGCACCCTGCGAGCTGCCCCCCATCATTCTGCACATTGCTCACTCACAGATCTAACACAGAGATGTGTTATTAAAGTGATCTTTATAGCTCCCTGAGGCCTAGAATTTAAGCTCCTCAGCATAAAAAATAAGATCCTAGATCCTTCCTACGTTCTCAGCTTCATCTCTTCTAGCTCTCCTAACTTACACTTTATGCTCCAGTGACACCAGATTATTTGTAGTTCTCTGAACTGGCTCTGTTCTCTCAGCTGGAATGCCCTTCATCTGGCAAACTCCCAGTTATCTTTCAAATCTAAGATCAAATGATGCCTTCCATGCACCCCATCAAGCTTTCCCTGAATTTCTCAGGCAGATTTCTATATCTTAATGCATAGCTCTATGTATGCTAGGAGTTCTACCTATGCTTTTACAGCTCTTTGCATCTACTTGCGGTTTAGTAATTCTTATGTGTCATAATTGTTAGCTTGTCAGTCCTTCCACTGACACTAACATCCTTAGGAGTAAGGCCTTGCATCCCTAGTGCCCCCAGCACTGAGTTTGGCAGTGTTGGCAACAGGAGAAAAAAAAAATCCCAGAATTAAAGAAGCATGTGCTATCTGAGGAATAGTAATGAGATTAGCCAGATGTGGGCCATAGATTCATGTGAGGGAGACATAGAAAACACATTTGGAGGACATGCAGGCTGGGGCCGGATTAATGAGGCCAGAAAACCAAACACAGGATCACCGCCATTGCCTTCCCAGGTCCCTCAGCCTGCTATTGAGCAACACCGGGGTCACACTCCATAGACAGCATGTGCTTTAGCCTTGGAGTTTCCATTCCAATGGGCCCTCCGTGATCTCTGTCCGTCCATTTACAGGACCATAATGAGTTCCCTCTTTTCATGCCTTAAATGTTTATTTCAAAACTTCCTGTTCTCCTCGAATCATTATACCTGGAATATCTTCCCTCTGAAATCCTCCCACATCCAACCTCTTCTTTCTACTGCCATTTCCTCAATTCCAGCCTCATTTCCTCTCTGCACTATAGATGAGAACTCTGGTCTCTCTGCTTCGCCAAATCATTGCAAAGGCTTCCTAACCAACCTCCCTGCCTCTTAATTCCCCTCTTCTCAATCACCCCCCGGAATGTTCCTAGGGTCACTAAATGCAAACTTGATAGCATCACTACACTACCTGAAATCCTCCAATACCCCTACTTCTGATAGGTTTAAACCCAACGACATTATCATGGCACACTGCGGCATATTTATGTTCAGTTTTCTGCCTACTTTCCCGAACTCATCTTCTTCCTTCCCCTACATGCCATTTGACAAGTGGTTTCCTAAACTGGCTGTACTCTACCATGCCTCCGGCCAGTGTGTCCATCCCTAGCCACAAGCATTCTGCAGGCCTCACTTACCTCTTACTTCTAATCCACCCTCTAGTAGATCACCTCTCAGAGCAGGCTTTCCGGACCTCCACTGGCAGGGTTTGGCGTTTTCCCTCCCCTTTGTAGCATTTTGTTCTTGTGTCTGTTCAGGACACCATGTTGCTGTAGTGATTTGTCCAAAAGTCTCTCCCACCAGATTGGCTGAAACATCGTCCCATTCATATTTGTGTCCACAGTGTCATGGTGCCCAGGGACATATTGATAAATGACAAAACTAGTAATGACTGGATATAAAGGATGAGAGAGAGGACAAAGTCAAATATGACTCTGAAGATTTATTTTTTTAAGGAGACTGAAAATTGAATTATTAAAAGCAATGTTGAGGGAGAGATGTTAAAATCTTCAGATTAAGATGGGGATGTGGAAAATTTAAATTGTAAGTAAATGGTCAAGATCAGATATGTGAATTGGGAAATCATTAGGATAATGGGGGAAAAGGTGTGACCGAGGTTGAATTTTAAAAGAGATAAGAACAGACTGACAAATACTGAGTTCTGGACCAAGCTTTACCTTTAGGAAGCTAGAAGAGAAATTGGGTCTTTGCTAGAGATAAAGAGACCTGTTTTCCTCTTTTGGAACATAGCCAGAGGGCTAAAGACAAAATTTTATTGGATTCTCTCAGTTGGGAAAGAAAGTAAAGAAAGAAGAATGATCCAAGGAGCGAGAAAAGGTTCAGTTAAAAGAGTAAGTGGATTGAATATATTCCTTGATGAACATCATTCAACAAATACATTTTGAGTTAAATTTTAAACAGTGAATTCCTCCACAAATATAAAACATGCACAATGGTAAAAATGTTTATATGCAAGTCATTCAAATCTATTTTCTTTTCAAAATGAAAGAAAAGAATAAGTGGATTTATCTAACACTGGAAAGTCATGGCCTGGACATCAGAGTCAAACACAGCTCTTCAGAGATTTGTGACAGGCACATGGGAAGAACTTGAATAAGCTAAAAGTTAAATTAGCTCAGAAAATTAAATAGGGCTGAGTACAAGTGCATATGAAATAGGATGAATAATGTAAAACACCTGACAGCCTTATTTAGTTGAAATAAAAATAGATAACATCCTTTTGGAGGAGAAACTGCTACCACCTTTCATAAACAACACTGCTGACTTTTGGCCCTATCCCTTGGATAGATTGCCTGAACATAATTATATAGTTGCGGCAAGTAAGTAAGACATCCTATGCCTCTCCATTCTGTGCCTTTGTTGTTTGAGTTTTATGGGGATTTATGATTATGGAATAGCTCTGCATATTTTCTGAAGGCAGCAGTTCGTAGCTTAGAAAATAAGGAAGTGATTCAGAGAGATGTGGCACCATCGTGAGAGGCAGAGAGGGCAGAAGCAGGATTAATGCAGAGCACGCCGTGACACTCATTTTAAAGATCATTGGTAAAGTCAAGTGATTCAAACCGCCACCAATAAGCACACTGACTCCCTGCCATGCTCCCCCGTGACAGGGGTTCGTTTTTTGTGACTGATTCTACTTGGCACGCATTTGAAAGATTATGCATTCAGAAAATTTGGGTTGGGGAGGGTGGGAGAAAAGCATGCATGGAGATATTTTCTGCTCTACCGGGAAAGATAGAAATAGGCTCAGAGTCAGGGTGAATTTACAAGAGAACTGTTTAACAGAAATTATCAAATGCTAGGATGGCCCTCCAGGCATGTCTTTATGAATCAATTAGACTGCTCCGTGAATACGTTAACATCAATCAAGTCAAAACTTGTGTATAAACCAACCGCAGTGTACAGATGCGGTGTTATCCTACAACTAAGGATGGTCTTGTTAAATTATTTCAGTCCCTTCCAAGGTGTTGTTATATGAAATAGGCAATAGTGGAATCGAGGGCAGATTTTCACCTACTCATTAATGACTTTATTGAGGAACTACTGTATATAAGGCACTGTGTTAGGCACTAGGATTGAAAACAGAGTATCTACTCATAAAAACATCATAGTCTAATAGGAAAAACAGGGAAGTAAATGGATAATTAAAGCCATAAAAAATAAGTGTTACTGTAGGGAAAAGCCTGGATTGGTGTTACCTGGCCTAGATGGCTTGGGAAAAGGTGAGCATCAGAAAGGCTTTTTGGAAAAGGAAACGCTTAAGCTGGGCCTTCCAAATGAACAGTAGTTTTGTAGGTGAAAATAGGAAGGGAGACATTATGCAATGGGAACTATAAGAGGTGAAGGTCAGGGGTCCCAAAAGTACACAATCAGTCCAGAGGACTTCAAGGAGCTCGTTAGGGCTGGGCAATAAAAGATGAGCCTAATGCGGCAAGGAAATATGGGATTTATAGAAAATATTGAGGGATATGGACAGAAAATGACACGGCAAATCATATTATAATCAGATTTATGCTTGAGGAAGGTCACTGTCTTCAATGCAGGCAAGGAATAGACCAGAGTCAAGGATGTTAATTAAAGAGTGCTATAATCATTTGGGCAAGACAATGATTCTGGTAAGGCCTAATATGATACCAATAAGAATATAAAGAACTAGATACATTGGGAATAGAATCAGTAGACTTGGTGTGAGTAGATGTGAGGAAAAGGGAAGAGAAAGGAGTCAAAGGTAACTCACTTGAACCATTGAAAAAGAGAGTGAGTGACATGGAGAGCCTGTATTCCAGAATCTCACTCCCTGGGGTCAGAGCCACTAAGTGATGTGAGCAAGTTAATTTGACTTAGTTTGCACAGCTGCAAAAAGGATGATAGTAACAGCACCTATCTCTAAAGGTAGCTATTATTATATTATAATTTAGTGTAAAAGACCATATAAAGTACTGTGCATGGTGTCTGGAACATAAGAAATAGTAAATGGTAGCTACTATTATTATTAATTGTATAGGGTAACTTGCCTAAATGAGGGATCGTTAATGGAGGCACACATTTCAGAACAGTGAGCATATTTCATTCAGTTTTGCCCATGTTGTATTTAAAGTGTCTATAGACTGCAAGGGTTCGGTTAGAAATATGGAATTAGAGCTCAGAAGAATCATCTGGCCTAGAGATGTAGATTTGGGAGCAAACAATATACAGATGGTTTATTGAAGACCCTGGAGTAGATATGATTACTGGGGGGAAATTTGGTGGAATAGAAAAGAAACTTTGGAGTAGCTAAAATTCTGGGGAGAATAGGATGGAGAGCCTGTAAATAAAATGGAAGGAATTTCCAGAGATGAAAACCAGAAGAAAGTAGAGTCACAAAAGCCTAAGAGAGAAACTTAGGAGTGGTCAATAGAAAGAGGTAAAGACAAGAACTGGAAAAGCACCTGAACAGGCATTGGTAACCTTTGTGAGTATGGTTCCCAAAAAGTGTTGGGAGGAATAAATTAGATTTCATGGAGTTGATGAATGAATAGATGGGGAGCAGGGGACTGGTGGTCAGAGAATAAGAGTAGACAGCTGTTCTAACAAACTTGATTAAGGGAGGGAGGGAGGGCGAGTGAGCAGTAATGAGAGGAAGAAATAAGCCAGTGTTTTAATTTGTTTTATTTTATTTTACTTCTTAAGAAACCTGAGCCTGCTCAGGTGGAAAAAAGATACTAGAGTGGGAGGAATTATTTGTAGATACACAAGCAAGATTCAATTTTGATAGGGCATGGTCCTGAGGAGGCCAGAAGGGATGCCATAAAGACTGTAGCGATTTACCTTGGAGAGAAGTGGGGTATCTTTCTTTTCCTGTCAGCAGAGATTGTGTCTAGGTCACTGATGCATTTGCAGCACCAGCACAGTGTCTGGCACCTAGAAGTATCCAATGAATGCCAAACAAATAAGTGGATAAACGAGTGGATTAAAGAAGGAATGAGTAGGATGCCAGGAGAAGAGATAAAGACGATTACTGTTACAGATCAATTTTAGGTTAAGGGGCAGGAAGTGATGAGTTCTCACAAGCTGGTTTCTGCTTTCTCTGTGAAATAGAATGGAAAGCCATTGACTGAGAATGAAGAGGCAATGGCAGAGGGAGGGGACTAGGAGAGAGACTTGGCAGTTCATGCTGGGAAATGAGAGCGGTGGATGACAGGAAGAATGATAACAGGACTAAGTCCCATTCATATTTAGAAAAACTAACCTGGGACAGCAGTAAACTACAGGTGCTCTGAATTCTTTAGCAACATCTGAACACTTTGCAGCGGGCCTGTCCTGAGACTCATTCCCAGTAAACGTGTCAAGAAAATTAGGAAAAATGCATCCCTTTGTTTAGAGTCTAACCTTTAGACCATCAGAGGCCCTGATCCTGATGCTCTTTACACTTGGTGACCTATTTATTTATTTTTTAAAATCTTTATTAAAAAGAATTGCATATGTCCCTTTTCCCCCATTGACCCCTTCGAGCCCACCGCCTGGTGTCCTACTTAGATGAGCATTTCACTGTCCTTAGTTTGTTTCCTTTACTGTGGCGGCAAGTGACATACCCACAACCAGCACAACAATTTCCCATTTAGCACTTCATTCCCTTCGCTGAGGCCAGGATCTGTGGATAAGGGCGGGACTACATCGGAGGCGGTGCCTCACCACGGGGCAGGGACTGCTACAGTCACAAAAAAGTTCCATCCGAGGCCCCGCCTCCAAATGGATAGAAGCCGGGGCCTCAATAAATCCCTTTCTCAAAAACACGGAGAAACAAACGGCTCATGGCAATAGTTCTGTACTCACCCATTGAGCCACGTCTCTCCTTTATCAGCATCTTCAGCTGGCCTATCTGGCGTTCACAGCCTGTTTTGTTTTCCCTCAAATATCTTGGCTCTTTCCAATTTATCTTTGAAGGATGCTGGAGACACACTCAAGAGCAATTAGCCTTGTGACAAAAGCAACCCACTCCATCTTGCACACGGTTCTTGACTTTGTTACTGACTTGAGCTCAAAGAAAGATGGTATCATAAGGTGCAAATAAGAAACAGGGATCGGCAAGATCAAGGATGCTTGACTCTTCCGAGTTTTGTGCCTCGGAAGACCCTAGAGGCACTAAAGGTAAGAGCCAGGCAGGCCCCACAGAAGGACACTTCCTTTATCACTGCGCCGCTCTTCACACTTCAGCATCATAAAGGAGGTCTGTTTATTCCTTAGGGGAGCTCTCCCCACTCAAGGAGACTGTGCGTGCCACTTGAAATCCAATGCAGACCCAAAACTCAGAGAGGTAGAAAACGGCTGTTACTGACTGCGGCTTTTAAGCTAATGAATAACCATTTCTGTTTCTGGCTCCTCCCCAACTCCACCCATCTCCTCAGAGTAATTAGTCAGGAGAGGTTATTAAATCCCATCAGGCCCATTGTCCCCATTCTAAACATGTTTTAAAATAGACAATTATCTATGCAAATACTACAAGTAGAAGAGGCAATCTTGAATGTATTATTATTTTTTTTAATCTCGAAGACTGCTGCACTGAAAGAGAACTCATGTTCCTCTTACGCCCAGTTGGTCAAAAGACAGAAGTTTCTGGGCTGTGACAGTGTGAATTATCTTCGCTAATAATCTTCAATGGTCATTAAAAAGCTCTTGGTAGCACTGAAGGGAGGTTCATTAATTTTTACAAACTGATACTTAAGTGTAAGCCCACTTTCCGACAATGCTGCTATCTTTTAAAGAGTTATAAAGTAAAGAAGCTATGATAATTAGAATGTTATTTATCTGGGAAGGTCACCTTTCTGCCTCGGCTAAACCAACCCAGTAAGATTCCAATTATTAAAAATAGAAGCAAGTTGTTTAGAATATAAAATATTCTTTCAACACACCAATACTTTATCATAAAGACAACGTAGAGTACGAGGATTAGCTGGAACGAAACTCAGAAAGTCATTTCCCCCCAAAGAGCAATGCCTGCACAAGTAAGGCATCCTGGTGAACCATTGCAGCAGGGCTACGGGAAAGGCTCTGTGCCGGAGCCTCTGAAATGAGTAGCGATTTCCTTGTGAGCTAACTAGCCAATATTTCAGCTCTATGCCGTGTTTGCAGTCATCGTAAAGATTTGAACATATTACATCTTACATTATAAATTTGTCAACTTTTATTTCACTCCCAAGCCCCCAAGGAGCCGGACATTTTGCCTTCAGTGGCAGAAGTACATCCCGACATAAATTCCCATCCCGTTTCAAGAGTCACTGTCTAGATATTCTAGCTTAGATTCTTCAGTTAATATCATGCACCAGGCTGCTTGCCTGGGCTTCTCCCCACCTGGAAGGCAACTTGGAAAATAGTCTGTCCCACTTGCGTAGGTGCCTGTGGTTTATTAACTTTTCTGATAGGTAACATTTATGAGCTTTTACTATGCACCAGGCATGGTGCTCAGGGTGTTTGCACATCATCTCCTTTGCACTGATGACAATTTATCACCTCAATTTTTTTTATTGATTTGTGAGGGAGGAAGGGGGAAAGACAGAGAAGGGGGAGAGAAAGAGAGAGAGAGAGAAACACTGATCAGCTGCCTCCTACACATGCCCCAACTGGGGATTGAATCTGCAACCCAGGTATGTGCCCTGACTGGGTACTGAACCCGTCACCTTTTGGTGCATTTGGGACATTTCAACTAACTGCGCCACACCGGTCAGGGCTAGCATCTCCAAAATCAGGTAATAGATATAAATAGCATATGAACAAATAAGCATAGTATATTCAAATTGTGACATATCAGATTGTGGAGAAACATTAAGCAGATAAGGAGGATATGAAATGCTGACATTGAAGAGGTGCAATTTCATATAGGGTGGTCAAATAAATAGCAATTTTCAGAATGTAGTGTTACTTTGATTCTATATGCAAGACACTAGCAAATGTCACTTAATAAATCAACGCCTGAAACAACAGAGTATTTCCCATTGATGCAATGTTAAAACACCAGGCTGGCCTACATAAGTCACTGGCTTTTATACACAGGAAGTATATATAGCATTATTGATATTATCCAATTATATTTCATAAATTCTATAACAATTTTTCTGAAAGAAAATACATTCTATGTTCTAATGCAGAACCAAAGCATCTCCCAGTGGCAGGAACAGGACCGCTAGGTAGGCCAGAGATTGAGAGAGGTTTGAGATGAATGTTCCTTTAACCCAAACACAGTGTTAGCTCTCTAAGAAACACTTGTCCTTGTAGGGCCAGATAGACAAGAGACTGCCATCTTTTGTGTGGTAGCCAGAGTGGTTAAAGCACAGATTGGGGCAAACTGTCTGGATAGAATTCCAGTTTTACCGCCTGCAGGTGGAATATGGCTTCCCTCTTTGTAAAATGGAGTTAATGCTCCTTCCTTCCTCACAATGCTATTGTTGAGGGTGAGTGAGCAATATGTAAGTGAAACACTTAGAACAGGGGTTGAGGCACAGTAAGTCGTGGGTGTTTTCTGTTACTAGTTTCAAACATAGCTTTCACTTTTCTAGCGTTTACTATGTTCCAAGCGCTAGTGTAAGAACTCGGTATACATCATCTCAGTTATCCACAGCAACCCTGGGAATTAGGTAAGGTTTCTTTCACTACTTTTCCTGAATAGGAAACTGAGACTCAGAAATAGTAACAGGCTCCAAATTCTAACAGCTGGTAAGTGAGGGGGAACCGGGATCCCAACACAAAAAAAGAGTGACTGCTATAAATGAGGAGTCTCTGACATTGATTAATTAGGAGAGTCTGATTTAAACACGAGAGAGAGAGAGAGAGAGAGAGAGAGAGAGAGAGAGAGAGAGAGAGAGAGAGAGAGAGAGAGAGGGATTGTTAGTCTTTGTCTGCGCCAGAAGGGTAAATTGCCATCAATCAAAAGCACAACTTTTCTGACTGGCTCCTGTCCTGATGCCTCTATCACTCCTGATTTAAACTTCCATGAGAGTACATGCCTTCTGGGGAAGTAGCTCCCACGATTACTAAAAGGACTGTGTTACCATTGCATTTTTAGGTGGCATATTTTATAAAGGCACTGCTAGCCATGACTCTATCACAGGAAAAATCAAACATAAAATCAAAACTTTGGTCCACAAGCTGACAGCCAGTATTATTTGGCCCATATTTTTCATAGGCTCTGTTGATAATTAGATGAAGAACTTAAAAAAAAAATTGCCATAAATCCGCATCGTGGTTTGAAATCCTCTATATGTCCTTGGTCCGTTTTATTAGAAGTGTTCAACTCTCCCATTGGTTGGCAAACGAAGGTCATGGGCCAAATTTAGCTCTACTGCCTGTGTTTCCAAATCAAGTGTTCAGGGAACACAGCCAGGCCCATTTATTTATGTGTTGTCTGTGGAGGCTTTCACGTCACGGCAGAATTGAGCAGTTGTATGACCCACAAAAGCTGAACTATTTGCTACCTGGTCCTTTATGGTAAGAGTTTGCTGACCCCTGAACTATGTCTACGTAAAGTATATTTGTGAAAATATTGTATACTTAGTAAAGACACTAGAACATGATAGGTGCTCAAGAAATAAATGATAAAACATGTTTGGATTCCACAAAATTACAAAGACAGGAAAGTTCAAGCTTATCACAGACAGCCAAAATTAGCAGCTAGTGAATCTCCTGCCTCCATCTTGATTCTTTATCCCCTAGAGAAAATGCTTTGGCCCTTATAAAGGAGCATCCTTGATTTCAATGGGCCCTAAAAATACAAATTTAAGATGCAGGGTGACATTTAGAGAGAAAGCTTTATGAGTGACAGAGAAACTACACATGAACAAATATGAAAGGAAATAGATAACACAGAGCAAGAAGCCTATCAAAGTGAGATTTGTATCTTTGCATGGCAAATCTTACCTTACCTTGGCTTATATTAACATAGTATTAATCAACATCCAGTAATGGGAAATGAGCTCAACATAAATCATACTGAGTTAGCATCTCCTTCGCTCTTTACATTTTCTGGATTCTCATAACAATATATCCAATAATTATTTCTAGAGTAACAGACTAAATAACAGAATAATAACAGAATAAAATTCCCCAGAAAATTTTCTTCATCAGAATTATAGTCTGATCTATCATGCCCCTTTTTGAGACTGAATCTTTGCACATTGATTTTAATGTTTAACTCCAAGCATTTTTTGATGCCTAGCCTGGTTTTCATGGCTAGTGAGAAAAATAGGCAATATATACATACTATTGCTGCCATCAAGATCTTAAATATCAGAAAAAAAAGCCCCAAAATAATAATGTTATTTGTATTAGAGCTGAAAATACTAAAGAATAGCATAGTGGATTCCTTCCTTCCCTCCTTCTTCCCTTCCTTCTTTCCTCTCTTCCTTCCTTCCTTCCTTTCTTCCTACCATCTTTCCTCCCTCCCTTCCTTCCTTCTTTCCTTCCTTTCTCCCTCCCTCCCTCCCTCCCTCCTTCCCTCCCTCCCTCCCTTCTTTCCTTCCTTCCTTCCTTCCTTCCTTCCTTCCTTCCTTCCTTCCTTCCTTCCTTCCTTCCTTCCTTCCTTCCTTCCTTCCTTCCTTCCCTGAATATTTATTGCACCTACCAGGTGCCAGATCTGCATGTTGCTCCTTGCAGGTAGGGTAGGGCAGGGATCTTCAAGGAGCCATCATTCTAGGGAGTAAAGAGAGGCAATAAACAGGTAAACAAATGAAGTAACAAAACCCTTTCAGAATGTGACTATTAGTATAGATGAAATAAACAGGGATATGAGAGAAAGTAATGGGGAGGGGTTAGTTCCCACCACTCTCTCTATAATAGTAACATCTCTAGATCTCTTTCTCTTCACCTATAAAATGAAGAGAATACTTACTTTGTAAATACTGTAAAGATTGAGTAATTCAATAAAGTCTCTGGTGCTATGTTTAAAATGTATTAAGTGCTTTATGGAGTATTATTATCATCATCATCATCATCATCATCATCATCAAAGGCTTCTCTGTCACTTGGTTAAATCTTCCACATTTTTCCAGAGATTGAGATATATAATCACTCTAAATATAATATTAGATACCGTTTTTTTTGAGGACCACACTCTATGCTGGCGCTTTACATAAATCACCTCATTTATTCTTTATACTCACTCCTGTTTCACAGTTGAATATACTGAGGCACAGAAGGGTGAGATGTCTTGTCCAATGGCATACAGCTAGTAACAGGCAGAACTAGAATAGAATCCAGCTATGTCTGGCCCCCCAGCCTGTCCCCTTCACCACTATACTAATACTACACAGTGTCCTGGACAATATTATCCAAAAGAGACCCTGATGACGTAGTGCTCTGTGGTGAAAGCGTGGGCCTCACAGCCCAGGACCAGCATGCCATGGTTTGCATCATACACCTACAGAGCCAAAGGGTTTCTAGTCAAACAGGCAAGAAGCTGATCCATGCACAGAAACTTTCTTCAACCTGTTAGTTTAACACAGAGTAGTAATAAAGCTAGACCTCCTTACTAGGGATGCAGATTTCAAGGCAAGCTAAGAAATACAATACCCCTTTAGATCAGAAAGTTCTAATATATGTTACAAAGTGTTTTTACATCCTCCTTGCAATTGATCTTCAAACATATGTTTGCATATATTAACTGCTGACTCTCAACAAGCTTTGAGGGATAATGAGTGGTCAAGCTGAGACTTCAAACCACGTCTGCTGATCTTGAGTCCCATGTTTAGCGTATTCCGAAGCTAACATCAGTGGAAAACGCTGAAATTATGGTTTGCTGAAGGAAAGAAATGACCTGCCGCCATGTTTGTTGTCTCTGCGAATCCTTTCAGGACAGCTAGGAAGTTAGGTCTGTAACTCCAGGGGCACTAGCATGGTCTAGGCCAGGGGTCCTCAAACTACGGCCCGCAGGCCACATGTGGCCCGCCGAGGACATTTATCCGGCCCGCCAGGTGTTTTTGCCGCCGCCTGTCCTGCTTAGCAGCAGACTCGTCCCGGGCCCGCAGTGCGCATGTGTGGAATTATTTATTTATTTTTAATATATTTTAATATATTTTATTGATTTTTTTTACAGAGAGGAGGGAGAGGGAGAGTTAGATGGGAGAGAAACATCGATCAGCTGCCTCTTGCACACCTCCTACTGGGGATGTGCCTGCAACCCAGGTACATGCCCTTGACCGGAATCAAACCTGGGACCTTTCAGTCCCCAGGCTGACACTCTATCCACTGAGCCAAACCGATTTTGGTGGGAATTTGTTTTTTAAACTATAGTCCAGCCCTCCAACGGTCTGAGGGACAGTGAACTGGCCCCCTGTTTAAAAAGTTTGAGGACCCCTGGTCTCGGCAGTCTTCCCTGGGAGACACACAGGGACAGGAGGAGCTGGCTGCCTCCCAGGCAGGCTCAGCCCCATGGAACGTTGTCCAAGACTTTTAGAAGCAAAACAACTAAACGCCCACTAAAAATTTGGCAGCCCTGAGAGCTTTCCTCCCCTCTCCATCACTCACATTTTGCATTTTAAAATATTCTCATTGATTTTCCATCCCCTGCTGCATGAGCAGCTGAGGGATTGCTTCCCTTTATCACAGTCTATAATGTCACCCTTACCAGGCTGTGTGGCCAGAGACTATCAGGGAAGAGATTAGCTTGGGAAATATGTCCCTCAGAAAGGATCAATTTCTTCATAGGAGTATTACAGGTAGCAACTAGGCTCCTAGCTCAGAGCCGGCCACGATGCTTCATTCAGAATTTCTAAGGTCTGGTTCCAATGAGAAAAATGATCAGGAAAAGTAAACATACCCTAGAGAGCAAAGATAAGAAAACCAAAGCAGATGTATCAGGGCAGACCTTTCCACATGCTTAGCCATTTGCCAATAATTTACCTGGAAGAGAGAACATTAAGAAAAAGGCTAAATAGTCCTGGCCATTGTGCTCAATGGTTGGAGTGTCAGCCCCTGGACCAAAGGTCTGGGTTCAATTCCCAGTCAAGGGTATGTACTTAGTAGCAGGCCTGATCCTGGCCTGGGTCAGGGTGTGTGCCAGAGTCAACCGATCAATGTGTCTATCTCACATCGAAGTTTCTCTCTCTCTCCTCCCCCTTCCGCTTCCATTCTTTCTGAAAAATCAATGGGAAAATATCCTCGAGTGAGGATTAACCAAAAAAAAAATGGGGGTGGTTAAAAGCACATGCAACCCACAGCAGACAAACGATAGCTTTGTTCCAGCGTGGCCCATAGAAGAATTCAGAATGACATTTTATTTTCTAAATTAAGACAGCATTATAATTTTGAATTCCAATTTTGCCAGCTGAGTTATTCCCTTCCCAGCGTGTTTCCAAATATCTGCCTCCTGTGAACAAGAAAACAGGCAGGCAACAGGAGGGGGGCAGCCTTCCAGCGTGCACAATTATCAGGCTGCAATCAGTACTGACACCTCCACACGGGCACCGTTGCTAATGTTGTGGAAAGTTCTGCATCTAATCCAAGGGTCTGGCTGCAAATGTTACCTAGTGCCCAGCTGTTTTCCACTCTGAGAAGAACCTTGAAATCAGAAACATTCAAAAATGTGTTGCATCAGGACTTCGTATCACAGTGTGAATAGAAATATCTTTGTTCGAGGCAACAACTCTTGGCTGGAATTAAAATTTAGTTTTTCCTTCTCCTATTTCACTCTCACATATAGCCTTCACCAATTCCAACCTTTCACTTTGGAATTAACTATGTTTCTTCCCCAAATTCAAGGTATTATAGTAAAGAGGAGACTTTGGAATCAAATACTGGTAGCCTAGTACATGTTGGTAGAGTGTGCCTTTTATTCATTAACATATGGCTTTTCTCAGCATTGGTCTTATTCTCTATAAAATGCAGGTAAAGTAGGACTGTTGTGAAGAACATACCAAGCACAGTGCCTGGCACATGGCAGGCATGTCACGTATCTTAATGCTCTTCTTCTCTTTCATCTGCTAGTTCCTACTGTGAGATTGGAATGCCTTCTCTTTAAACCTTGTTTTCCTCATTCTAGATGGAAACATGTTCAGAGTACTGCACAGTCCCCGGGTAACAGACTCCCAGAGATCCTCAGAAAGTGAGGCTCACGACCACTCGGGGTCTCTAAGTGAGCCCTGAACCATTAACCAGAACAGCTCAGTGTTCCCTCACTTTTCCCCCACTCCTCGCGTGTTTGTGCTTCTCACTTTGCTCTTTAAAAAAGTAGAGGCTTTGAAGGCTCATCTGGCATCAGACTTGGGTGCAGAGCTCTGTCCATTTTCCTCAAGAAACGCCCTCATACTTGGCATTTGGTGATGGATGTTAGTTATTTTACTGGAGAACTGGAGGCGGTGTGTCCTGTTCTGCACAGAGGTATGCCCTCCTGTACCTCCAGCTCTCATCCGTGCTCTTGTAGCTTACCAACAGGAGTGCCAATGTGCGACCCTGCCAGTGCAGGCAGCCCCACTGGGACATAGAGTCCTGTCTCCACAAATGTCTCACTCAGGAAACAGCTCTGCTCGGCAAGTTTACCTTCCTCAGCACCCCTAGATCTGTAGAGAAGAAAATGTTTCCAATCTGTACACCACACTGACAAAGTGACACTTAAAAAATCTTGCGTCACCATTTCCCCCCTACTTCTCCTTCCCCAAGCATCACCAAATACAACCAAAGTTTCCCTCCTGTGAATCTGTGCATATATATATTTTTAAATCATTCTTTGTTGTTGAAAGTATTACATATGTGCCCCTTTTCCCCACATTGACCCCCTCCAGCCCGCCCCCCACCCCCGGCCCAGGCCTTCAGCACCCTATTGTCTGTGTCCATGGGTTATGCATATATGTATACAAGGTCCTTGGTTGATTACCTCCCAACCCAGCCACCCTCCCCCGTCTTCCCTCTGAGATTCTGCACTCTGTTTCATGCTTCCATGTCTCTGGATCCACTACGTTCATCAGTTTATTTTGTTACTTAGATTCCACATATGAGTGTGATCATGTAATATTTGTCTTTCTCTGATTGACTCACTTAACTTAGCATGACACTCTCTAGGTTCCTCCATGCTGTCTCAAAGGGTAAGAGATTCTTCTTTTTTACTGCTGCATAGCATTCTACGGTATAAATGTACCAGCTTTTTTTATCCACTCATCTACTGATAGGCACTTGGGCTGTTTCCAGATCTTAGCTATTATAAATTGTGCTTCTATGAACATAGGGGTGCATCCATTCTTTCTGATTGGTGCTTCGGGTTTCTTAGGATATATTCCTAGAAGTGGGATCATTGGGTCAAATGGCAGATTCATATTTAATTTTTTGAGAAAACTCCATACTGTTTTCCATAATGGTTGCACCAGTCTGCATTCCTACTAGCAGTGCACTAGGGTTACCTTTTCTCCACATCCTTGCCAGTACTTGTCGTTTGTTGATGGCAGCCATTCTGACAAGGGTGAGATGATACCTCTTTTGTCATTTTGATTTGCATCTCTCAGATGATTAGTGACTTTGAGCATTTTTTCATATGTCTCTTGGCCATCTGTATATCCTCTATTTTCATGGACATTTAAAATCAGAGCAGAGCCCAGACAATTCTCCATAATTCTTGCCAGAATGGCTATTCTGAATGGAACATTTAAATATTGTACTCGACAGATAGACTTAAAAACCATGTAATAGCATCTCTGAGAGCCTTCTTGTCAAGAAACCTATAAATAATCCACAACGCAGGCTATGACAGTCCCTGATCACCCCCACCATAAACCATCACTCCAACTTCATTCACTTTTATTATACTTATCTGACTCTGAGTTGATTCCAAGCCCCTATCCAGCCCTATCATTCAATTTTTAAGCCCCACCAGTGATCTCACTCCATAATATGAAGTACTCCACATTCATTTTATATATATATCAATGTCCAGAAATTAAGTCAAAACAAAGCAGAAAACCTACCAGGTGAAGATCCCAGAGGTCTTAGTCATTATAGAAACTTGGCTAATTCTGATTTATATAGTTTTCTAGTTAAGTTTATCCTTCAGTTGGCTCAATTAATGTAACAAAATGCAAAGGGTCACTGATCACTTTGCTGAAGGCCATCTAATGGCAGAACACACCCACTCACAGAACACATTTTTAATAAGCAGCAATTCAGGAGAAGGGCAGACTCCAAATGCAGAACATATTATTACCCTTAAAAAATGGCATTGGAATTCAAGGTAACTGTTTTGTATTCAGTAGACAAGAACATGTTTTCAGATGGAAGTACTTCTGAAAAATTGGGCTATTCCAGCCAGAAGTCAAGAACCTACACATACCTCTACAATTACATTTTAACATTTGTGAATAATAAATGTACACTCAACAACAATTCAGCTGTACAATGAGCACTTATTATGTGCAGGCATATGTACTGAGAACTTCTCCCAATCTTCTGTAGAGCAGACATCCAATGAAAGTTTGTTGTTGTTTTACTTTGCCCATAAGACCAAAAAATAGAGCTTTGGTATTATAAAATGTGGGATCCAAAATTAATAAAGAGCCTATTTACAATTATAGTTACCTCCTATGAAGATTACTAGTTATAAAAGAGGTGAATGTTCTTCAAAGACCAGTTTACTAGTGTAGTTGTTATTTACTGTTATATAGCTTTGCCTTTTTAGTACTGAGAAAGTTTTTTCACTATTTAAGCATGCCCTGAAATTTCGGTATTCTGCTACTAAATGACAGTCAAATGTTGAATGGGGCCCCATTACCTTCTATTAAATAACTTTTGTCTGCCTGTTCCTTTTAAAACTTATGCAAATTCAGTGTTTAAATTGGCAGTACCTCTTTAGAAAGATGTATTTGTTTTCTTTCTAAATGTGATACCCCTATACCTTTGTATAACTCCATTTCTTCAACAATATTTCAGTTATAGTGAATTTTAAAAGAGAAAATAATAGCAGGTCAGGAAGACAGGGTCCTGGGTCTAGAAGGCACCCTGTTCTTAGTTGGCTATAGGAAAGTAAAATGAATTCTAGTAATTTCTTCAGCACTTCGGGAAACTACACCACCTCTACGAATGCAGCAATTAAGATGATTCCCAGCAATCAGTGTGATTAAGAGCTGAATCTGTTCCTATGGTTTATCAGCACCTTGAGGGATACATACATACACTCTGGGTACTATTTCCCTTGTTCTGGCTTTATAATCCCCAAATAACAAAACCTAATTATGTGAAAATGATCATAAACATGTCTGAATATTCTGTCACCATTAGTAATATAGAAGCTAGATTTTCTAAAGATGTTAGAACTGGAGAAACTTTTCAAGATTGTGCATTTACTGATTCTGGAAAATGAGGTCCAGACATAAGACCATGAGACCTAGAGTATTTATCTAGAGGTGATAAAGATGACAAAAGGTTAAGCTGAGAAGGACTGAATCCAAACTCTTATGAGAACTATATGCCACTATTATGAGAACTATATCCCTCACTATTCCCCATAATTAAATATAATGAGGAGGAATATATCTAGTCGGGCTTGAGTTCAAAATTTCAACCTGATCCTCATCATGGGGTCAAGGAGAGAAACTCATCCAGCTCTTAGACTGTCCTGTTCCCACTCTGCCCTTTTCCTTAACCACCTTTGCTGGCAATCTGTCTCTTTAAACACCACATTTTAATCAACTGATTTCTCTACCTCTATGCCTGGCTTTCAATATACTCTACAAAAAATGCCCAGTCTACTTCCGGGCTGACAATTGACTCCATGGAGCTGGCATTTTCAGAAAACCCTCTGCCCTGCAGCTCTATCTGCTTTGGCAGATGCACCCCTCCTTCTGTCCTGGGAATGGAAAGCCAAGCACCCTACAGAGTGTGGCATCACCTCATCACATAAAAATGATGGCTTTGTAATGGATTCCACATGCTTCCTAGAGCAAGAGGACGCTCCACTTCATTACACGGTCTGCAGTTAGACTGAATTACTTCTGATCCCTAGGATATGCCCTGCTATCTCATGTCTCTTGATCATCACACACACCAAATCATGTAGGACCACTCTTCCTGCCTCTCCTTACCTTCAGATTTTGGCTTAGATGTCACTGAAATCAAAAGGGCCTCACCATCCATCCTCAACCCCAAGTTCAGATCAGATCCTATCACAGAACCCCAAATATCCTCTATCTTAGCATTTATCACATCATATTATAACTGCCCGTCAGAGTACAAGGTACCTGAAATCACTGGCAATGTCTCTCTGCATTACTGTCAAATCCACAAGGGCCAGGATTTGGACAGGTACACAGTACGGCTGCAAATGAATCTCTTAGAATGAATGGATGAATTCCTTTCCAATCAAAAATATATTGTAAGATCATTTTCCCTTGATGATTATGTCATGCTGTTTCTCAAGGACATCTTGAGGTAGAGACTTCTATAAGGAAGACTGTTCTTTACATAATTGCATATCCCATGCTCTGCCTTGGCAAAAATGGCAATGCTTAGAAATAATGGCCCAAGATGTTTTCAAATTAGCATATTTGTTACTTTATTTAGCATAAAGAATAACAACAGAAATAAAACTCCTGCCACCACTGTGAAATTAATTGAGGGTGAAAGACAATCTTTAGGACATTTTCTTTCTGGGTGTTTGGTCTCATACTGAATAAGAGGTGTTAAAATCCAAGCTATAGCCACACTAAAAACTTGTGGAGTTAGCCCCCAGGTGCCCTTCGTGGTAGGTATCGTCTTTCTCAGAGTCAACAATGCCAACAGCAAGTCTAAGATCTTGTGGCCACACCTGGCTTCCACGGTCTCCAAGAAGCAAAGAGCTGGAGAGATGGGGCAGAGTGTCCAGTGACACCTGTTACTTTTATGCACTATGCATTGAGAGGGATTTCATCACGTGAGCATGCCTAACTGCAATGAGGGCTGGCAAGAGTGAGCCAGCCATGCACCTGGGAGGAAGCAGAAAGAGGTTTAGTGAAGAGGTGGCTGACCCCCTCCATCCCACCTCATGGGACCACTGACTCCTCTTAGAAAGGAGTTGTTAGCTACAGCAGATAAGGATGGTGCCACACAGGGATGAGGGCAGTAAATGCTCTGGTGATGATTGATGAGAAGAACATCTTTGCTTTATCAAAGCAATGTATTTCTGAAGACAGTTCTCACTTAACAAAAGTAGTCCCTCTGGTGTTCCCTGGTGATCTCCCATTGGGGATTTCAAATAGGAATCAGAATTTCAAAAAGAGTGATCTGTTTGCAGGAGCCCATAGAAGGTAGGACGCTAATATTTGTATTCACATTTATTGCAGTCTTTAATACCAGCCATCCTCCAATCCCATTGCGTAAAAGGGTGAGTTTTATAGTTACAGTCAGCATGGGTTTGAATCCCGACTCTGCCATTTACTAGCTCTGTGACCTTGAGCTAATCCCGTGGTTGGCAAACTGCGGCTCGCGAGCCACATGTGGCACTTTGGCCCCTTGAGTGTGGCTCTTCCACAAAATACCATGGCCTGGGCGAGTCTATTTTGAAGAAGTGGCGTTAGAAGAAGTTTAAGTTTAAAAAAATTTGGCTCTCAAAAGAAATTTCAATCATACTGTTGATATTTGGCTCTGTTGACTAATGAGTTTGCCGACCACTGACTAACCTCTTGTCACTAAGCTTCAGTTTCTGTGACTGTGACCTACTATTGGCACAAATGCCTCAGAGGAGGTGGTGAGTATGACCATAGACAGTGCAGGTAAAGAACACAGCATGGCCCAGTGGGAGTGGCTCAGTGGTTGAGCGTCGACCCATGAACCAGAAGGTCACCGTTTGATTTCCATCAGGGCACATGACCAGGTTGTGGGCTCGACCCCCTGAAGGGGGCTTGCAAGAGGCAGCCTATAAATGATTCTCATCATTGATATTTCTATCTCTCTCTCCTTCTCCCTCCTTCTCTCTGAAATCAATAAAAACAAAACTTTGTGAACATTTTAGAAAGTAATTACATTCAATCAAAGATATTCGAAATTAAGTAAAGATAATTATGAGTAGGATTAAATGTAATCTCTGTTATTCCACTGGAGACATTTTCCTCCCTCTCAATCTTAGAAAGTCATTAATATTTATTGCATTTCATACCTCCATAAATTTTAAAAAATGTATTTCAAATAAAAAACAAATACATTAAGGAATCATTTTACTAATTAACCCATCTCCATTTAAAAGGATTTTTGATATTAAAAAGTAAAGCACTTGCAAAAATCCTCTAACAATATGTTGGGGAACCGAAATCTACAAAAAGATCATGGTTGCACATTTTGAAATAATTCTTTCAATGCCTGAATTTATTCAACATTTTTTGAAGACTGTCTTATATCACATCTGGCACTAATTCCCTTGAGAAATGAACAACTTTCCTCCTGCCCTGAAGAAGCTCATTGTCATTGAAGAGATGGACAAATACGGCTCATTGCAATAAAAAGTTTTGGGAGTGAAGTTCATGTATTCATGGAGGGCTGTGGAAGCTCATGGCAGAGATTCTAACCTCAAAACAGGTTGTTTTTCTTTGACACAATGAACGTTGCTCCCTCACTGACATTAAATGAAAACAGAAAGAAAAAAAAAGAAAACAGAAAGGTAGATATGAATGTGGATTCCATGTTTCACCTGACAGCTGTAGAGAAAAATATAAAGATAGATGGAAGTCAACCTTTAAGTTCAGAAATTTAGTAGCAATAAGTTTGTTGGATTTATACTTAGAAGAAGTTACATGTTTTGGTGACGATGATGGGGATAACACAGTAAAAATCTCGTCATTGGATTGCAACAGGCTTTCAGGGGAAAGTGAAGCATAAAGGAAGGAGGATGGGCTTCGGCTTAAGTGGTCTTAGGATGAATTACTGCTCTCTCACTTACTACCCATGTGTCTTTAGCCATTTTCAACTGGTGTGCCATAGCGTTAAATTCTTAAAACATGCAATACCTGACTGTTAGTCAGGGTCACTAACTCTTTACCCCTTAGCTTGTCAAATAAAAAAAATGGCTACTGCCAACAAAACAATAGCAGTCCGTTGTAAATGAATCAAAAGTACACCTATTTTTTGTTAGATAAAAAGCATATTTTTGGGTATGCTGCAGAATTTTAATAACTAGTTTATGTGTGCCAGGAAGAGGGTTGAAAATCACTGCTTTAGGCAACTCACACTCCCTAAAACCCAATTTCTTAACACACAAAGTAGAGGTAATACCAGCTCACACATAGAGTTATAAGCATTAACTATGATAATGTTCACCTGTCTTTGTGATGGGGCATCGTGAAGGACTCAAATGTAGGCTACGGAGTCCTTGGCAAGGAGTGGAAGGATGTTGGCAAGTGTGAAGCAGTAGCCTGATGTCAGAAACCTGAAGTGCTAGGCAGGAAACAAAGGCAGGGATGTGAGTGATGATATGACAATAAAGGTAATAACCACTATGGCTCCTTCCAAAGCTCAGAATATTTATCACTGAATTAAGCCTTTGATTTCCCATGACCACTTATTTACTCATAATCTTTGCTTGGGAAAAATCAGGCTTCAATTTACCCCTTGGCTGAGTAGCTCCTCCTTATCTCTATGAAGTCAGAATCTCTGGGATGTGTTGCCTGGTATTACCCATGTGAAAACCATACCTTCCCACTGAACAACGGCTCAACCCCCACTGAGCAAAATAGGAAGTGTCACTGTCCTACATGCACTGAGTTGGAAGAGATGCTCGGGAAACGGTAAGGGAGATAGAACAGGAGGGCAGGGAGCTTCCAGAACATGATAAAACAGCCTGAGGAAGCGGAGGAAACACAGTAACTTGAGAGCAGGGGGGTAGCTCACAAAGCGCCATTGCAAGAAAGTAGAAGGGGTCGTTCAAGAAGAGATGGGGTTCAAAAGAGAAAGATGATGTGCACCCGTGGGTGAGAAGTTTGATAGCAGTTGATATTTGGAGAGCCAGGAAGGAGGCAATTACTACAGACCCAGGAAGAATAACAGCAAGTCAGGACTCACGGGGAGCTCCGAGGTAGGGGGAAAGAGATACAGTCAAGGGGAAGATAGAGCCCCACGATCAGAAGACGAAGAGTGCGGGGGAGAGAGGGAGATAGTCTCGCATACGAGACGGAAATGGACCCTACAACCAGGATTAAGTACCAGGTTTGGAGCTGCATTTACAGTAGATACCAAGGAAAGAGTAGGTGTCTAGGTGGGCATCTTTATTTCTACATTGAAGAACTTTTAAAAGCCCTCTCTAAAAATAGGACCCCCCTCAGTGTCAGAACAAAATAGAGGCTTCAGTGAATCAGCTGAGAGGTGAAGAGGGATGAGGGAGGAAGAATCAGATCCTTCGACGTTGTTGGGTATTTTCCGAATTCAGAACATTTAGAAAGTATGGGTTGAGGAAGCTCAAGTTCCTCAAACCCTGTGGGAGACTAAGGAGAACTAGAACCTTGTTTTTAAATGTGTAAAGTGTCGCTCTTGAAGAAAAGCAGCCAGTTATGATCTTCCCCACCGCTACAACTTTAACACACCCTTCCCATAGTTGAAACACTATGGTCTCTTTACGCGGTCATTAGTAAAAGGGTAAAATTTCCATAGTGCTTTAAAGTTTCAAAGCCCTTCTCGCATGCACTATTTTATTTTCTCCAGACCTCTATGAAGTAAAAGCAACGCTATAATCAGACATGGTTCCGGGTGTAGAAATGGAAGTACAGATGAATGACTTTATTAAAGTCTTAAAAGCACTTAAAAAATCACAGCCAGATGATTTAACTCTGATTCCTGGCCAATTTCCAGCCTTTCACTGAACACAGAGGTGAATGAGAGAAGAATCTGCTAAATGATGCCTTTCAATCATCTTGTCCCTGGCCAGTCTTGGATATTAAACCTCATCTTCCCTCATATCCTAGCTCCTGTGCACTGCTTGGACTTAGGACCACACTAAATTCCAGAGTTTGTTCCCTCTGGCCTCCCTCTCCGTTTACCCCGAAGGAAAGCTGTGCGTGTGAAGGGCAAAAGCCTTGGATTCCAATGCCAGCTATAAGACCCTACAGCTCCCGCCACAGTGCTAACCAGCAATGTACCTCCGTTTTCTACTTGGAAAAATGGAGTATGCAATACCTATTTGGGAGAGTCTTAAGCTTTTTAAATGAGATCACATCTGTCAAGCACCTAGTATAGTGTCTGGCTCATCGACATGCTATAGCCATTGGCTTTTTTGCTGAGGACACTTTATCCTCTGCAAGCTGCTATGTCACCTCGTTTGACGTAGGGGAGTAGGGTTGGCTCCATTTTACAGGTGAGGTAGAGGACAGCTTAAGCACATTTCTCAGGATCACATATAAGGTAAGTAAAGATGGGATTAGACCCCACGCCTCCTAAGGGTTGTTGAAGACATGCGTTTTGGCACCCTGTGTCACATCCTCTTAGCGGGACTGGTTTCAGCCACAGCTACAGCGGATGGGTCCTGCCTGGAGAGAATGTCCTACTCCAGGCACCCACTGTCCCTTGTCTATCTATCATCTTCTCTGCCTCAAGGTTCTCTCTAAAGCCCCCAGGGGTTTCCAAGCAGGAGAATCCTGGAGTGTACAGCCATTAAAGACCCTAAAGGTACCCCTCAACAAAGCGGGCAGGGCAGCCAGTGGGTAAATGCCTGTCCTCTCTTCCTCTGGACAGGTAACCCTGGAGTGCACTATTGGATTGTCAGTTGCCCACAGTGGGAACCTTCTCCATAACGCACACTTGATTTGGGCTTTTCTTCTTCTATGACACTCTCCTCCACACCCTTGATCCAGCTTCCTGGGACCATCTCCCAGATAAACTTCCTACGCTTAAGTCCTTGTCTCAAACTACATCTTGGGAACTAAAGGTTGGGATGGGGGTTGTATTGTTTTCACTCTTTTGCTTTGCTTTGTTTTCATTTGTGTTTACAGGCATTTCTCTCTATGTCTCTCTCCATAGGTCACCAAGATGCTGGCAGTGGTTGTAATTCTGTTTGCGCTTTTATGGATGCCCTACCGGACTCTTGTGGTTGTCAACTCATTTCTCTCCAGCCCTTTCCAAGAAAATTGGTTCTTACTCTTTTGCAGAATTTGCATTTATCTCAACAGCGCCATCAACCCAGTGATTTACAACCTCATGTCTCAGAAATTCCGAGCAGCCTTCAGGAAACTCTGCAACTGTAAGCAGAAGCCAATGGAGAAACCCGCTAGCTACAGTGTGGCCCTAAATTACAGTGTCATTAAGGAGTCAGATCACTTCAGCACAGAGCATGATGATATCACTGTCACTGACACCTATTTGTCTCCCACGAAAGTGACTTTTGATGACACCTGTTTGGCTTCTGAAATAACCTTTAGCCAAAGCTGACTCATGAGTTAGAAGAAAATGGACCATAAAGTGAATCTGTGCAGTTAGCAACCCAAGAGAGGAAAAGGCCGATACTCGTATGTGAAGACAGAGCAGATAGTCTTTTCCAGCGCTCTGACAAATCCTGGCCCAAGATAATCTAACCCACAGAATGACTCATATTTTCCTTCTAGTGTCACAAAACTAAATGACAAAAAATGAAGCAGAGCTGTGAAAGAGCCAAAGGGTGAAAATTGAGAGTGTAGCCCTTTGCATTTAATATGAGAAGTTCACTTTATTTTGGGGGGCTATGAAGTTTAGATAAAATCTAGACATCAATTTACATTATTTATAATAACTCTACCAAATGTGATTTCTCAACTTCCCACTGAAGTATTTACATATGGGTGGGACAAAATTAGGTTTACAGTTGTTCATATGGAAAATAATACAATAATTCATAAATAATAATAGAAGAATAAACTCTGCATCTTGCATACTCACAACTGGTAAGCCTACTTTGCCTCACTCTGTATTTGGTAATTTTGCAGCATGTGAATGCTTAAGTGTTTGCATTTAGCATTTCAACAAAGTGCAGTGCTATGTCATGAATATCTGAGACTACAGGAAAAAATAGAAAAATATTTTTTACTTATTAAGTAAAAATGAGATTTCAGACAAATATGTTCACTATACTAAAACAAATACAAAAGGAAATGTCATGATTCTTATAAAATTTTGAGATGATTTTTATATCTTACAAAGTAGACAGTCATCATTTTAAGTTTAATGTAAAATAAACCACAAAATAGTCAAAATTGCAAATTAGGAGGAAATGTATATTTAATTTTTAGATAAATCCAGCTCTTATCAACTCTTTGAGCCTCCTAAGTGATGGCTTAGACATGATAATTATTCCAATTGAGTAACTGCGAAAATACAAATGAACACACAATTAATATTGAAAAGTATTGCCAAGATAAGACCCAGTATCTAAAATAAGGTTTCACTTGTCTCTGAAACTTTAAGAAAGAAAATCCTCCTTGAGTAAATATTATTGTGTGTAAAGTACTGAGCCATGTCCAGGGAATAAATCCTTCAAACTGACTCTAGCTTAAAAGACGGGAACCTTCTCAAAAGCTTACTTGCTATTCTGTCATGACTGTGACTCCTCTCTGATCACTACATATAGCCTACAGATTTTAACTTGTCTACACTTGTCTTTCCTTGCTGCCTGCTTGTTATTTGTAGGTTCTTTATCTTTTCTCAACTGCTTAGTGATATTTTGTTAACAGAGTCTAAATCAAAGCAATGCAAGATGCTTTTGGCTTTATTTTCAATAGAGCTAAAACTGATTTCAACTCATAATCAGTATCTCTTTATAGTTATGATTTAGACTTGCTAGTCTATATCAGTGATTATTAAAGAGCTGTGAATATGAGTTTGCTCAAGACAGTGTCGGGTCTTACTTTACTCCCTTTCAAATGACTCACCTACTAAGATCTGACCAATCAGCATCTCCAAGTATATAAATTGCCCTTGGTGATGACAGTAATAGCTAATTTTTAATGACTGGGCCAGAAAGTACTGGGTACTTTTAAGTATCCCATAGGCTAAAATGTTCTCTCTCCAGCCTATATCCTTTTTTGTGCATTTTTCTGGAACCTAATTGCTACTGATAATTATCCCACCCCATCTTCTTAATGAAGAAGACATCATTCTGTTTTGGAAAATTTTTAAAATGCTGCTTTGCCATCCAGAACCTCATTTCAGGATATGCTTTTGTAAAAATTGGCCTCATCCCCTCCAGGAAGACATTCATATCCTGTCACTGTGTCAGTAAACAAATACAAGCAAATCTATATATATAAAAGGCTACTATGTAAAGTGTCCCCATGGGAGTTCGACCAGGAGACCAGGAGTGCTATTGCTTGCTATGACATACATTGACCACCAGGGGGCGGCTTGGAATGAAGAAAGGCCCCGGCTGGCAGCCAGAAGGAAGGCCCTGGCAGGCAGCCGGAAGGCTCCGATTGGCCCTGATCACCGGCCAGGCCTAGGGACCCTACCCATGCATGAATTTCATGCATTGGGCCTCTAGTATTTATATAAATACTCTAAACATCTATCTGCATGGCACTAAGAAACCTATTTTAACTGACTTGCATCCTGAATTAAATGTTAATCTTGCAAGCACCAGAGGCACCCAACTCCAAACCACATGAGCACACGTGCAGGGACATAAAAACACAGACACATACAGGTAAATAAACTGCTTAACAAAGGGGATTGGAATATTCAATTTTTTTCATTAGGGGAAGGAACTTATATCATTGAGCTTCTAATTATGTCTCAGGCATGCTGATAGGCCCTTAACATACATTATCTTCATCACAATCTCACTACTGCTGTAAAGTCTCTGATGATAACACCAGGGGTCAGGGATCAATGCAGCTTCCCTAAATTGTGTAGATACTAGGGAGAGAAAATGCCATTCTTTCTTTTCTTTTTTTAAAGCCAGCATGATGATTAAGTTATTTTAGCCTGATGCCCTGAAGAATAAAATATATATATGTATGCTTTGCAGGGTGGTAATATCAGATGTCAAAAAATTTACAATTTGTCTTACATGTTATACACAGAACACAGTACACCTTTCCCACCTTTGGAAATTTAATATATGTGCTTAGTTTTTCCATTTTAATTTTTTTAAAAATTTGTGTGTCTTTAAATATTTTTTTATTGATTTTTTTTTATAGAGAGGAAGGAAGAGGGATAGAGAACTAGAAACATTGAAGAGAGAGAAACATTGATCAGCTGCCTCCTGCACACCCTCTACTGGGGATGTGCCCGCAACCCAGGTACATGCCCCTGACCGGAATCGAACTCAGGACCCCTCAGTCAGCAGGCCGACGCTCCATCCACCGAGCCAAACTGGTTTTGGCCATTTTAATTTTTTAAAGTTATTTGCATCCTGGCCAGTGTGCTCACTGGTTAGAGCATCAGCTCATGTACCGAAAGCTCTCTCTCAGGTTCGATTCCCAGTCAAGGGCACGTACTTGGATTGTGGGTTCGCTCCCCACCCCTGGTGGGGTTCATGTGGGAGGCAACCAGTCTATGTGTCTCTCACCTCTCTCTCTCTCTCCCCCCCTCCCTGAAAAAAATATCCTCAGGTGAGGATTAACAACAACAAAAAGTTTTTTTGCTAATAGCCTGTTAGTTTTAGACCATATGGGAAATTCAAAAGAATACAGTATTTCAACTGTAAAGCAAATGCCATAACAAAATTAAGAGTTCTCATGCAATGTTCAATAGATATCTGGATTTACATAGAAGAGATACAACTTTTTGAAGTGTTCTTTCTCACACTGTGCTAAATCATAAAGTATTTCCATAAAGAATCAAAACTTAATATACCATCAAATGAAAATTAAAGAACTAGATTAAAATTTGCTGTTGGAGTGAAGTAATATTATTAAGGAACGCCCTTAATAAAATTTCTTGAGTTATTTATTACTTCCAATTTCATTAACTGCTAAGTGTCTTTGGTTAGATGTTGCACCTGAGGTAATTAGGTAAAGGTCACAGATCATGAATAAAACAAGACTTCGCCAACAGTATTGTGAGTGTATTTCTAGAGCTTCATTCAGCACAACTCTTCTAAATGCTGGAAAGAAATGGGAAAAGTCCAAACTAGATTCAACCGCAAACAAGCTAAATGTACAGAACAAGACACCTTGACAATATTCAAAACAAATGGGCCATTTCAGTTAAGCAATTAGTAAAGTCAAAGGAAAACTGTAGCCATAAAACTTAGTTGAATATAACAAAATGTTAAATGAAGGCTTTGTTTAATTTCCAGAAAAACATGTTGGAATAGTAAGACAATTTGTCAGTAAAGCTGAGTCACAGAGTTCGAGATTACTCTTCTTTTTTTTTTCCCCACAAATGATGGTTTATTTTCTTATTCTTTTTTTCTTTTTATTAATTTCTTTATTGATTAAGGTATCACATATTTGTCCTCATCCCCCCATTCCCATCCCAGACCTCTCCCCACGCATGCCCCCACCCCCCTGTTGTCCGTGACCACTGGTTAGGCCTATATGCATGCATACAAGTCCTTTGGTTGATCTCTCCCCCTTACCCCCACCCTCCCCTACCTTCCCTCTGAGGTTTGACAGTCTGATCGATGCTTCCCTGTCTCCAGGTCTGTTTTTGTTCGTCAGATTATGTTGTTCATTATTTCCCCTAGATGAGTGAGATCATGTGATACTAGAAATACACTTATAAGAACCGAAAATGAGACAAGCAATAATGGTTATGCTGAGAGGCAAATGAATCAGTCTATAGTGAGTTTCTTTCTGGGCCAACAGTTCTTTTGAGTCCCAATTAAAGAATCAGAGTTACATCATCCTAAACTATGTTAAGTTTAAAAACATGACAGAAGAGAGAAAATATTAACTCTTTGGAGGAAAAAGAGATTTTAAATAGTTTATCTATGACTGTGAAATCTATGAATATTACCTTGAACATTAAGGAATGGAGTAAGAATAGAGTAAGGAAAGTAGATGTGAATAAGAGGGCATCCAAAAACAACCAATCAGTCCCAGGTGCAAAGGAAAGATTTTCAAATGTTTGGAATCACTTGTTGCCCTTGGAAGAAGCAGAGGGTGAAAACCTCTAGCAATTCATTTTCTATTTATATTCAGTTATCTAACATAAATATCCATCAAAACCAATATTTGGTTGAGCAAATACATTTTCAGAGTAATACACATGAAGATGTCTTACAGAGTTCTGTTAGATATTTCCCTCTCTTTCTCCTCCTCTCCCATCAAATCTTATTCCTCCATAAACATCACCTTTCCTCAGAGCAGGCAGGTTCATCTGATTTCAGCTTAGGCTAATCTTCAACATGAACTGTCTTAAGTAAAAGTGTAAATATTCTTCCAACCATATTTATTTATAAAAGGATATTTTGTTGTGCTGAGCACCTTCGTGCTTTCATAAAATCATGTTTAAATTATGGAAAAACTGATGCCTCTAAAATCTCTATTTAACTTATGTCCCCGTTTTTATGGTGGGGGGGTCACGTGTAGAATGAAGCTAGCTGCTCAATATGTGTGTTTCCTCGCACAACCCAAAAAAGAGGTTTGGTATTTCTGAGGTTTCAGTGAGGAACCAAAAAAGAGCACTCAATGTGTGAAAAATCTCTGCAGAAGCCAAAAGGCTTTTCCAAATCTTGAGGAGCTCACAGACCATGAAAACCCCCCCCCCCCCCCAAAAAAAAAGAAAGAAAAGAAAAAACAAAACAAACAAACAATAACAACAACAAACAAGACCAGTAAGATATCATTTCAAGGTAACTGCTTGGCAATATTTAGACTCTGAATTGGAGATATGATGTTTTAAAGAAACAATTGTTAAAAGTCCATTTAGAAATACCTTAGGATGACTTTTAATATAAAGATCATTTTTAAGTATTGTAATTCTCTTTTATGAACTATAACTAGTTACCTTGATTCATTTAATTCTTAACTTCATTAATTACATGGGGGGAAAGGTCAGGAGATGCCCTGTAATGTTTTTGTTCATATGCTTGGTCTATAAGTGTAATCTGAAATCACTCAGCAGAAAACCTCATTTACAAGAGTTGCACATTGGGGAACAGTTTTGTTACCGAGATGGTTAGCACCAAATGGACCGTGCTGACGGGAACTGGATCTACATGATTCTGATTTTAATAATCAAATAATCGCGTGTGAAAGGAATGGCTGTGAGTGTTTGCATACCGTGTGGTGGGGCCTATTTACATTCTCGGACACCAAGCACACTCATCATCAATCCAACCTGAGGTGACTGGTTTATGTTTTAGAAATTACATCTGGAAAATGTAATTATCCAGAAGGGGCTAGATGAAATAGTACAACTGGAACAGCCATTGTCAGAACTGTCACATCTGGATCCAGCAAGAAAACAAAAGGCGGTTTTATGGCCAATTAACAGCAAATCCACACAATTGCCGATATGCCCTCATCAAGGAGCATCTGGTTCAAGTCCATACTACAGGCTCTCAACTGCAATAACGGACGTGAAAGTACTTTGGTAATTAATTATAAAAGTTAAAAGGATGGGATAAGCAATGGAGTTGACTAGAGCTTCTGCAACTTATTTGAGCCCTGAAGCCACACTGTAAGTGACAATTTTTTCCTTGCAGAATAATAGACTAATTTGTATGCATGTGGTTGTTCTCTGACTTGCAAAACAAGAGAATGAACTTTGTCAAGAATATTATAGATGGATATTGATAAAGGTGGAGACTTTCCAGAAAAGCAAAGCAAACTCAACATGGCAGTAGAATGAGACGCCACCAGTTATAACTGGATGTCTGAATCCAGAAGTCAGGAAGAGCAGTTTCCACATTCTTGAAATGACACCAATGCCCCAGTCAGGAGGCCAAATGTTTACTCCTGAGCCAGGAAGGATAAGGCACACCCACTTTGGTAAACAGAAGAATTATCTGGAAGCTTATCTTAAATTTTATTTATTTGGCCCTGCCCTAAGAGATTCTCATTTCTTAGGTGATTTTTGATGCCTGTAGTCTGACCACACCTTGAAAACCTCTGAGTCCTGGTCCCCCATGTAGAGGCTTTAGGCTTTTATTCATTACATAATTCTTAATAAACAACCTGCATGGAAAAATCCTTGAGGGTTAAGTCTATTTCGCCTTCGTATTTCACAAACTATCTAAACTTAAATGATGTCCCTAAGTATCTGCTAAATGAATGAATAAATCAATGAATCCCAAACTAAGAAATACATTTTAAAATCTGCTGATGCCCAGTTTGCCTATAGATCTGTCTGCACAATCAGATAGCTAGTTTTATTTGTTTCTTATTTTTCCAAACAGTTCTCTCTGTTAGGAATAGAGGTGAACATGGTCTCTGCCCTCAAGGAGATGATCATTTTGATGACAACATTGAACTCAGAAATACAAAATACATAACTGGAAGCCAAATTCTGTGTTTTCAGAAGTACGAACAAGTGAGCTCCTCCAAGAAAAAGGGTGTCCACGGGACCTGAAGTCACTAAAGAGGATTTGTAGGAATGATAGGACTTCTTTCAGAGATGCACTTGGTTTAGATAGTTAAAGGAAAGACAATCCATGTGGGAGAAATAAAATGAGTGAGGGCAGGGAGACACAAACCTTAGAGCAAGGCTCTGGACAAGGCTCTTGGTTATGTGTCCAAGGCAAGTATGTTTCATGAAGGAGTGGTTAAGGAAGGCAGCTCATCCTTTAATATTCCCACCACCAATAAAGCCCCAAGTAAGGGAAGTCAAAGACCTACTTACATTTGGTGAGGAAATATTCACCCATAGAGTAGAGAGTTCAAAAGCATATGGGTCAGCTATGTTAATTTTCAAAACTTTGTGAATTTCAATTATTATCTATAGAAAATATAGTACACTATTTGTCCTATAAGTGTTATAATTCTAAAAGTATTCTTATGGTCTTAATTTTCCAAGTGCAAAATATATATAGTGTCTATGTGTGTGTGTGTATATATATCTTTGTTTCTGTATTATATTGTCACTATATATTTAAAACTATTTATACTTGTGTATGTTATCCAGGGGACCTTAGCAACAATATCCGGTTTATCCAATTATGCTAAACATAGAGATCAGAGCTAGCTCAGGGACCTTGGCTCTTCATAAACTTAAACTTCAAGCTTAAATATGATATTAAAAAGCATGCATTGATTAGCTTCTGATTACTTGTGACAACATCATGGACTTACATGTTGCTTATAATGTGCTTCTGAATGTGTTGGCTTTTTTCTTCTATCAATTTTAGAAAGAGTTATGCTGACTAACTTTATCACTTGGGAATTAATCACTGTGTCCTTGTGGAACAAGGACTCTTCTTTAAGAAAGTACAGTATTATGAGCTCTGCTGTGGGAAACTGTGTGTCTTATTTCAATCTGTGTATTGTGAGCAATAAAACATCAAACTAAAAGAACTGGCTCTGTAGCTTCCGTTTTCTTCCAAATTATTTCATTTTCGGTGTAACCTGACCCTAAACCACTTGACCAGCAGAACTTAATTTTAATTTAGTCTGTTTTAATTTTAAAATAGACTCCCAACATGTATCAATCACTATGGTGCTTTTAAATTATTACAAGTAATACACAGATAGACATTCTTCTTTTGTTGTTGTTTATTTTATAAAACCTCACCTAAGGACATGAGAACATTTTATTAATTTTAGGGGAGAACGGGGGAGAGAGAGAAACATTGATATGATGTCAGAGAGAAACTTTTATCAGTTGCCTCCTGTATGTACTCCGAACGAGGATTGAACCCACAGCCTAGGTATGTGTCCTGACTGGGAATCAAACCTGAAACCTTTTGGTGTATGGAACGATGCTACAACTAACTGAGCCACCCAGCCAGTGCAACATTTTCCCATTCTAAAAATAAACGTAATGTGTAGTGGAGCAAATACGACTTGCTCATCAAATACATTATGTCAATAATATTAATGAGTTCATTTAATGTTGATATTGGATAAGACAAAAGCCACGAGGGTAAAACAAGTGGCTGAAGTTTGGGTGACACCAAAGTAATTTTTCCAAACGTCTCTGTCTCTTCTTGGACAAAAACAAAGTAAACTCAAGGGGCTGTGTATTATTGTAGAGCAGATTCCTCCATTACTTTTGTAATTCCACAAACTCTCCAATTTACCCGAATAGGCAGGTCAAAAAACACAGGCCATGAAGTTCAGTTTTGTGCAGAGTTGGATTTGGCTACTCTAGTAAACAGACTCCATTTGATGAAGCTCATTTTGCTGCGTAAAAGGAAATTCTTGTTTAAGTAAATCCCAAGCTTTCCTTGAATGAACTCATTCTTTCACACTTGGAGAACATGGGAAAAATAAAATTGAAAAATACATTTGAAACACTATCATATTCAGTGAACAAGAGAGGATTCTTAGAATCTCTATTCAAGAATAAAACAGGCTTGCTGCCACTAACAGGGTCTACCTTTTAGAACATGTGTTCTTAGATTATGACATGTAGCACCTCCAGCTATATAAATTTTCCTCAATTCCCCCAGGTTTAGTGGAATTTTACCAAGTAGCATATTGCTGTTTCCCAAATATCCTGAAAATGCTATAAAAATCAATGAAGACACATTTTTGCTCACCATGATCAATAAAATGCAGTGACTAGCACATTACCTGGAACATAATGGACCCTCCAAAACTATCTGTTGATGGATATAAATGAATGTGATTATTAAAGAATTAAATTTAATGAAGAGAAAACATTCTGGAACACAGAAAATAACTACTAAGAGTATGATTGCATGTAGACACTGAAAGTCTTAGGCCTCTTCAATCTCAAGTACTATCCACTTATTCCTATTGACCTTCAGATATGTTCAGCTTCATGATTCAATCCTGTTTCCTCTGACATGAAAATCCATTAATGTGAACACCCCATCCACTCTACACACCTGCCAGTTCTGCTGGTAAATTTGCTATAAAAGGTTAGATAATGTAGATGATGCTATGCAAATAAGCCAGTGCAAGCTGCCACCTGTTGTGCTGCATCTTCTCTTTGGCGCCCATGATTTCAGCACAGCTGTGTTGGACAGTTCCTCACACATTGCCACCCTCCTGTCTACAGCAACCAAGGTGGCTCTGAGCTTTTCAGCCTCACAGCTTTCTCTAAAGCTACGCAAAGCCATTCAGCGGGAGCACAGGTAGCCAAGGGTTTCAATGGCCCTAGGGACAACACTATTACAGTGAGGGATGGAAACCGAAGGACAAATGCTCCAGCCTCTCCTCTTCTGGTGGAATATATCTGAGGTGCCTTCAAAAATGGTTCTTTATAGGGTCTTCAGCATGACTAAGCTCCCATTCTCCATATTGGTAACCACATCAAAAACACATCCTTCATCAACCTTTCTTCCTTTCTTGTCTGACTCTCCAACTTCCTTACTTCTGCTTCTTGAAGTCACCTCTAAAATGTAACATTGCACCAAATCCTTGCTTTGGTGTACAATCAGGGCTACAATTTTAAGTGGATTTCTAGAATAGTAGATCAGAAATGTTGTAATCAGAAAGTAACACCAAAACTGAAACTCATTATATTTCTAATCAGAGATTTCTGTCTAAAATTTCAATGAGCTGACATTGCATATGTGTGCCAGTTACTAATCATAAAAGTTGTTTATCTATACTACTGAATCATAAAGAATCCTGTAATTTCAATTTATCTTTGTTCTCCTCATTCTCTCTTATGAAATTTATAAGTATTTGACTCAGCATATAATCATTGCATTTGTGAAATGGCGATAGAAATTTCTAATTCATGCATGAACTGTGAGGATTAAATTAAATTACACATAAAATTAGTTATAAGATACATGGCCCATGATATGTACTCAACATTTTTAACAATTACTAATCAGACTTCAAACAAGGAATTTCAACCATATCAAGTCACAAATATTGAGAAATGCTGTGATGACTTTTTTTTCAAATGTCCCTTTTCCATCTGTGTGTCTATTCAGGTCCTTTGTCTATTTTAATAATTGATTGCTTTTTTAGTGTTGAGTTTTATAAGTTCTTTATAAACTTAGGATATTAAACCCTTATCAGATGTATCATTGGAGAGCCGAAAAATCCTAGAAGAAAACATAGGTAGTAAAATCTCAAATATTTCTCACAGCATATTATTTTGATTAATCTCCTCAGGCCAGGGAAACAAAAGATAAAATAAACAAATGGCACTATATGAAATTTAAAAGGTTTTGTACAGCAAAGGAAACCATCAACAAAATGAAAAGACAAGTCACTGAATAGGAATTCCATAGTTGTTAACATAGACAATAATTGCCAAGAAAGTTCATAAGAGAGAGAAATCACTCCAGGCTAGGCCAGCCAGAGGAGACCTTGAAGAGGCAGTGGAATATGAGCTGAATGTTAAATAGTAGCAGGATATGAAAGGGGGGCATTCAAACGATAAGGGATAGGATGATGGGAGACAGAAGAGTGTGATGAAAACTATGAAAGATTAACTCACTTATAAGAGAATATCAAGAGCAGAATAACAATATAAAGGAGGTAGGGGAATTTAGTTGGGCTATGTTTTACTTTCAAACTAAGAAATGTATTCTTAAAATACCAAGCATTAAAATGATAATCATACCTGGCTGGTTGGCTCAGTGGTTAAGCATTGACCTATGAACCAGGAGGTCACAGTTCTATTCCCGGTCAGGGCACAGGTCCGGGTTGCAGGCTCGGTCCCCAATAGGGGGTGCACAGGAGGTATCCAATCAGTGAATCTCTCTCATCATTAACACTTCTATGTCTCTCTCCCTCACCTTTCCTCTCTGAAATCAATAAAAATATATAGTTTTAAAAATCATAATACTGTCATGGACTGAATGTTTGTGTCACTCTGAAATTCATATGTTGAAATTCTAACCCCAGGGTGATGGTATTTGTGGGTGGGGAGTTTGGAGGTGATTGGATCAGAGCCTTTATGAATGGGATTAGGGTACTCATTAAAAGACCCCAGAAGCCCACTCCCTCCTTCTGCCATGCTATGACAAAGCAAGAACATTAGCTTCCATATGCCAGTCACCAAATCTGGCGGTGCCTGATGTTAGACTTCCCAGACTCCGAAACTGTGAGAAACCAAGCCACCCAGGCCATGGTATTCTGTTATAGCAGCCCAAATGCCCTCAGGCTAACACTATTACGCTTAACTTGTTTCTGGTTTAGAATAAGTAGAAAGTAAGCAGAAAAAAGTACACTCTTTGAACTTATCTGTAAAACTAAACTATTACATATTTTTTACCAAAAATAAATAAAAATAAAAAACAAATATTTGTCATGGAACTCCAGGAAGAAAGTGATTTGTTCTAGAATGTTTCCCTTGAAGCTCCAAATTATATAGACATTAACATTTTTTTAAATAGTCAAATGGAAAAATTAGGCAAACTCTCTCACCAAAATCACTAACAAAGTTCACAACTCTCAAACCATAATTAAAGTGTAGCAGGGCTTTATTTACAAGAACTTTGTGAATGGCTCTCACTTGAGTCAGTTATCTTCATATTTTGTAATATAGCAGTGTAAGCCAGAAAAGCCCACAACCTAACCCCAAACACACACACACACACACACACACACGCACGCACACACACACACACACCACACACACACACTCTTTCCTTCTCTCCCAGATTACAGAATTTTCAGAAGTATAAAATAATAGGGCTTGCAGAGTGCCCACAGACATGTTTCTCTCTTCACTTCATCCACATAACTATTCACCAACTAAAATCCATTATGTACCTCCTGCATGACTTTGGTCATCCTCCGGTGTTATAAAACGGACACTGGATGACTCCAAGGAGTTTCTAGTGACTCTGCCTTTGCCAAGTCACCCTCAGAGACACTCCATATTGATGATTAACACAGTGTTTTCACTTTTACCCCACACTCCAGACCTTGAATGTCACATCTTATGTCGTTGTCTATTATGGCAGGTGACATGGTTGTGGAAACTTCCAAGTTCTAAGGGAAGACCAACTTGAACTGGGGGTAAACAATCCTGAAAAATAGGTGACAATAGCAGTCACCTCTACATTGCTTTCTGCTTACCTGGCTATTAATAATCGCCTGACATTCTGGGGAGACTTCCACAGCTGATGAGATAAGGAGGGAGTGCACACCCAGGGAAACGGTCCTTAGTTTCGGGGAAGAGAAATTTGATAAAGATCTATGAGGGCTTTAAAGATGGCTCTCAAATGAAAATGCACTGATAATCATTGAGAAATGATCTTTTACCCACAATGTTTTCATGGATTAGATCATCTCCTTTCTTCAAACCAGAAATTTGTGAAAAAACTTTGTTTGCCTTCTATACACATAATACCAAAAAGAGGATTTCCTGTTTGGAGAATGTACACTCATAAGAATCAATTACATTTATTGAATATCTATTATATCCTAGGCACTGTGCCAAGTGTTTTACATGCATTATCGCATATCATTCTCACAAGATTCTCACGAGATGTGTACTACATATTCTCTTTTATAAATGAAGAAACTCCACCATAAAAGAATTGAGAACAATCACATACCAGGCACTGTTCTTAGCTTTGTATGGGTTGTCTCATTTGATCTCCAATTCCATTCCATGAAGTCTTATTATTACCCCAAATTCACAAAGGAGGAAACTGTGACTCAGAGATGGGCACATTTCTTAAGGTCACACAGTTTTCACAGAGTTAACTATCACTTGCATCCAGACAGTCCAACGTCAGAGCCTTGCTTAGAAGCTCACATCATGCAATGTGCCTAAGGACCCTGGGCACATAAGCATAGATGGAAACCTACCCCAGCCTAATTGGATCCCAGACTACAGGGTCACATTATAACCTTCAGCAACACTGAGCTCTAAAGTGTAAGCATCCTCCATACGTACACATATGTCATTCAAAATTAAAACCACCCTAAATGGTAAAACCAAGCTTACATGTATGCTAAAATTAAAATAATTTCTATCTTGCTTTTCTTATGTCACAACGCTAATTATGGGTGTATAAAATAAAGTCTTCCACATTTTTGTCAACTCTAGAAGGAAGCCACTCATCTACAATCTCCTATTTTTGATACAACAAAAAAGAATAGAAAAGTCTTTCTCATCAGATTATAGAAAAATATATCCAATGTGAATGTGCTGAAATAATGGAAGTGCAACAAAAAGGGTGTTTTTTCTCTGCCAATAATTTGGCATTAACTCAAAGTGCCCTAAGGCAAAGTACAATACTTCTGTTTCCAAGTGAATTAAAATCTGCAGACACACGAAATCACATTAACATTCACACAAAATTTCACTGGCTGCTCAACCCACCTGTCCAACCAGAGGGCCTCACACTCCACTTTAGTTATTTCTTGCAGACCTGGAGGTGTATCGCCTTGCCCGGAACCTCAGCCCCCACCCTGATGCAGAACCATTGGAGGACAGCAGCTCCTAGTTGCCATGGCTGCCAGTTCTCACCCTGAGAATGTAGCTTTGCCCAAATACTATCTGAGTTCAAAAGGTGCAAAGCTCTGAGTTACCAAAAAAGAGATGCACTTCTTTCCTTGCTCCGTGTAAAATGCCTGTCTCTCCCCTCTTTGGTGTCATCTTTTATACTAACCTTGCTTCTGTAAACCACGGAACATGCTCTCCACTGAACCATGACTCCTATGAAAACTGGCTCTCAGCTTCTACCTACAAATGCTCTCCTGAAAGATCAGATCCAGCCTGAGCTCAAGGCTAGGGAAAAACACCACACTGTCCTTTGCCTCTTCTCATCTCTGCTCTTAGACACACATCACAAAATTTCGGCCCCTGACATCTCCTCCACCCCCCCCCACCCTTTTTAAAATATATTTTATTGATTTTTTACAGAGAGGAGGGGAGAGGGATAGAGAGTTAGAAACATCGATGAGAGAGAAACATTGATCAGTTGCCTCCTGCACACTCCTCACGGGGGATATGCCCGCAACCAAGGTACATGCCCTTGACGGGAATCAAACCTGGGACTCTTCAGTCTGCAGGCCAACGCTCTATCCAGTGAGCCAAACCGGTTCAGGCTCTTTTTCCCCTTTAATACAAATCAACTCATGAAGGTAGACAATGAAGGGCCTGGCCCCCCAGAGCAGCAGACAGAATCCCAGCTTAGGTTCTGAGAAAATTACAGCTATATTGAAAACAGAGTAAGTTTGAGCAACAAAGTAGACATGCTAATTTACTCTTCTTTCTGGGACTTGAAAAACCAAATGTTAAAGGAAAGAGGAACTCAAGAGGTCCTGAACTTACTTGGAATCTGAGTTCAACCCTCCCCAAGCAAGAAGTACTGATACCAAGGTCAGACATGAACATTTGTGGCTTTAGACTATCTCTCAATCTTCAGTAGCCTCAAGCATTCAGATGGAGTGAGTGAAGGGCAGAGCCAGAATGAAATGTACTTGGCTAACTTATAAGTTAGTCATTAGATTAACTTATATAATAAAAGCCTAATATGCTAAGTGTTCGGTCATCTGGTCATCTGTTTCAACGAATCAAAGCGTAATAATGCTAATGATATGCTAAGGCTGCTCAACCGCTCGCTATGACATGCACTGACCACCAGGGGGCAGACACTCTGACCAGTAGGTTAGCTTGCTGCTGGGGTCTGGCCAATTGGGACTGAATGAGATGGGCTGGACATGCCCTAGAGCCTTCCCGTGGTCCCTCCCTGGCTGGCCAACCTCCTGTGTCCCTCCCCAGCCCCGTGCACCAGTGGGGTCTTTCAGCCTGGCCTGCACTCTCTTGCAATCCAGGACCCCTCAGGGGGATGTCGGAGATCTAGTTTTGGTCCTATCCCGCAGGCCAGGCCGAGGGACCACACTGGTACACGAATTTGTGCACCAGGCCTCTAGTACATGAAAAAAAAGAGAAATGGCTGCTTAGTTTAACCGACAGCTGACAAAAGTGGAATTTTGAAATAAACAGGGAGATTTAGCTGTTCAAATAATATTCAATGTTAACTGTAATTATGGTAAGTAAAATAATACCTACTTGGACAAGATGGTATTGTAAGGATTAGAAATGATTATATAAAAGTATTAGCCTATTGCAGGGCTAGCTGAACCATAAACATTTGTGTATCTGAATGTGCATAGGGAACTTTTTTCAAGGTATAAATGCAACACTATGCTAAAATACAAACAAGTGGCAAATGTATTAGAATATGATTCTGCAGAAATTATCCATATCCCTCATGTTGGGAGGTTGACCAAGTCACTGTGCTGGTTTGGCCAGTTTATATTTATTACTTGAATGTTATTTTTCTGAGCATGGCTAGGAACAGTCCCATTGATGAATTCTTTGGGATAAAGGAAAATTGAAGGAGTTGAGACCAGGAACTAGGCTCACCCCCAGGTATGGGTCAATAAGGGGATAATGGATTTGATTTTGGATTTCACATCAAACCCTGAAATGAGTGGAATCAGACAGTAGAGGCAGCAGGGAAAGAGAGTCAGAGAACCAAATATAGAAATCAGGAAACCATAAGGGAATGTAAAATAAATGAAGGGGCAAGGCAGAAGAACCAAATCCAGTGGATGTGCAGGTTGGTCAGGTAGCCAAGAACAGAGGTGAGATCTTAATATAAAAAAGATTGACTGTGGATTTGCTTCAATTCTAACCAATTTCTAAAATCAACTGTAATTTTTAAGGTTGTTTTTTTTTATCAGAGTTTCCTTTTTCCACACCACTGCCTCTGCAAATCAACTCTATTGATTTGTTTTTCCCTGCCCCTGCATGAAATTTAAGATTTCATAGCTTCTGTACTCCCTGTAATTTTTTTCTTTTCTTTTTATTTTGGTATTTTTATTATTATTTTTCTTTATTGAACTTCCTGTAATTTTTAAGACAATAAAACAAAGGATCTAACTTAATGTTAGAACTTCAAACTCTTTCAATTTATGTCTACATAAATGTCTACAACCTCCCCAACATCTCTCCAGCCCACTTGTTGGGCTTCACGCAGGTGATTAACCTAGATTGGAGCAGAGGACATGATTAGCTGCTTCTTCACTTTCCCCCAAACTGCCTGGCTTCTTTTCCTCCCCCATACACAATTCTGCATGAAAGACTGGAAGGGAAGGGGAAAGCTGCAGCATAGATGCGGGGGGGAAGGTGGGGGGTGTTTGATAAGTCCAGTTTTTAGCCATTACATATGCCTTCTAGGATGTCAGACACCTAACCATTCTTTATTGATTGGTGCTTCTGTGGGTGTTTGGAGGTGTCTTCCTCCTCCTCTGGGTTTCCCCCTACCAGTTCCCTTGATGTAAGTGATTCCTCCACAGGCCGGCTACTCTGCACCTTAGCTAGGATCTCCACATTCCTTTGGGAGTTCCCAATGTATTCAAGGCCATCACCTATCATGGGTTCACACCAGTCTCATAGTCAGGGAAGGGCACCTGGTGAAGCCCAAGTTGCTGCAGATTGGGTATTTCTGGACCACCTCTCACTTCAGGCATTGACTTTTTCTGGGAACTGGTGAAGGACTTGAACTGGCTTTTTGAAATCATGCTCACATGACTTGAGAAGGGCAGTGGCAGCGATGTCTGGCAATAATCTCACAAGTCTTCTCTAAAGAAATCATCTCTATAAATGTTTAAGGGTTAGTTTAATTAGCTATTAAATGGTATTTTCACTTTTAACAGACATACAAATCATTCTGCCATCTCTTTAACTCTACACTAATTTCATCACACCCATCCCCCTTATATAGTCTGGAGATGGGTAATGGACTCAGCATCCCAAAATTGGTGTCAGAATCTCTTAGCAGGTCATGAATACATGGTCTGGTGCTTATTGCTTATGGCCTTTGGAGCTTGGCCAACATTCCAAGACCACAGGAAAAGTCACGCCTAACATCTGGTTACCCAACAAGAAGCCTCTCTCAAGAATTTTCCTGTATGTTGCAGTCTTACTTGCTGTTCTTGGATTTCCCTATGGAAATCTTCAAGGGGCTTCACAGCTTCTCACACCCAGTCTACACTTCAAAGAAGTTATTACAGCTTCACAGTTAAAGGTGTATGGCTTATGTCCCGCCATGTTTTGCTAATAAACACTGCCCTGTGTTTCCTGAGTTATCTAGCACTGCACAAACTATTTAAATCTCCCTGTGCCACATTTTCAACCTGTTGAATGGCCACAATACTTGACTCATTTGGATTGTTGTGAAGATGAACGAAAACACTTTAAAATCTGAGCACACTCAGTAAAAGATGGTTTGAAAATATTTACCTTGTGAATAGATGAGCTTGTTTGAAGGAAGGCTCTTTTGGTGAGGACCTGTGAAGAAGTAAAGCAGGGTTCATTCTGTGCACTGGAGATTTTGGCTTGAGAGTACCCTTCTGTAGTAGAGTAGAAGCAAAGTCATGTTGATATATGTATGGCACAGATAGTATGTTTCAGTGAAAAAGCAAAATAAGCCAGATTTATTTTGACATACCAGCTTACTTTATGAAATATATAGTTTTTAAGTGATCAAATCTTGTCTCTGTACAATGATAGCTAAGTGTTGCAAGACTGCTTCTCTGGGATTTAGTATTACCCTGGTAAAGCATGGCCTGTGGTAAAATGCATCTGAGTTGAGAGATTGAAAAAGGTTTCAGAGTTCACATTTTGAAACAGTTGTTATACCAACTATGAATTTCTGTCCGGCAGTCCTCAGACTGTCTCTTTCTCATCTACATATAAAAGCCTAAGCAACCATTCAACTGGTCCACCTTTGGACAGGTTGACTGGTCCTATGACATGCACTGACCACCAGGGGGCAGATGCTCAATGCAGGAGCTGCTCCCTGGTGGTCAGTGCATTCCCACAGCAGGAGTGCCGCTCAGCTGACTGAGGGGCACCAGATGCAGGGCTCACGACTGGCCGTTGCAGCCCGGGAGACTGCAGCAGAATGGCAGTAAGCCAACCAAGCAGTGGCAGGTGCAGTGGGGCTGGGATGAGCAGGAGCAGCAGACAGGAGCAGCAGGCGGTATTGTACTGCCGGTTTCAGCCAGATCCCCACAGGCCATGCCGAGGGACCCCACCGGTGCACAAATCCGTGTACCGGGCCTCTAGTCTTCAATAATATTCTATGATATTTTGCTAAATACTCTACAAAGTTTCATATACAATGTTTCTAAAGAGATGCCATCAATAAACCCTGCCACCCTAACTTTAATAGTCATTAATAAGGTTAATAAGTGCTATTTTAGGAATGTCACATGCCCAGTAGGCTTAAGTATCCTCTTCTCGGTTACTAGCAGGTATAACTCAAATAATCTAGCATGGACTTTCAAGCTGTTTCTTTATAATCCAGTTTCCTGCATTCAATATTTTTATTCTCTGGCTCTCAAAACACATTCAATAAACCTGAAGGAGTACTTAGGCACCCACCTATAACCCAATTTAGAAGAAATCATACAGCTATAAGCTTAGAACAGGGCTGATGGACTCAAGTCCATTTCTTAAGTGTCGAAACACCGACTACTGAATCCAATTATTACAATCAGGAACATTGGTCTAAAATATTTTTTGAACCAGACACATTTTGAATTTCTGCTTTCCTCTTGATAAAAGGGATTTTCTTAAGGGGCAACACCAGTGTTTGTTTTATTTATTTATTTATTTATTATTCTTTGGTATATATATTTTTTAATTGTTTGAAGTATTACAAATAGTAGTACATATGTCTCCTTTTTTCCCCCCATTGACCTCCCCCCAGCCTCCCCTACCCCCCAGTACATGCCTTTACCTATCCCCCACCCCACCCAGTGTCTTGTATCCAGTGGTTATGGTTATATGCATGCGTACAAGTCCTTCAGTTGATCTCTTACAGCCCACCCCCCCCAACCTCCCATGCCTTCCCGCTGTAGTTTGACAGTCTGTTCAATGCTTCTTTGCCTCTGTATCTATTTTTCCCCATTTCTTTCCTTTAAAAAATCTTTCCTCTGCAGACTAGGAATAAACATATAATAACCAAAAATGTCTGAGTCCCAATTTCAATGTCCAACAGTTCCTTATGTGTACATGTCAGCAATGATATCTGGATGGTGGGCACATGGTGGCAATGCAGGTCCAACCCTCTCTGGTTTGGTCCTAGGCAACCTGCAGGGATGCACAGATAAGTGGGGGGTGGGGGGTTATGGGGGAATAAGGACACATATGTAAAAAATAAAAATAAAAAATATATTAAAAAATTATTAAAAAAAATAAAATATTAAATCTAATACATACTAGTGGTCACCATAACCTTAAGAGAAATTGTTTTATGTGACAAAGATTTTTAAATGAAACTCTCTATAGCCTGAAAAATATTTTGGAAGGAAACACAGAGAAGTTTCCTTCAAAAGTCGTGAGGATTGTAATTGAAAGTCAATATATTTGGCCTCTTGAACTAAAGTAAGTAATTTGTGTAAAGTTTATATAAAGTTACAAAAATAAATTGACAGCCAGTTTGAAATGGAATTGCCATGGCCTAGAGCAAAGAATATCCTTGCATAATATTATTCTACAATGTCATTACAATTTTAGGTATTTTACAACAGCATATTGTACAATTATCCCAAACAAACTTACAAACTAATTCTTTGAATGTTTGGCAGCAATTTAAAAAAAAACATGAAAGGATTTAATCCATGTCAGAAAGAATTAAGGCACTGGGAAGGCACTTGAGCATTCTGTATTGGCCCCTCTTGCCTTTTGTGCCAAGAGGGACTCTCTTCTCACAATCCAATTGCCCTCAGCTGTTGCCTGAGCTTTCTGTTCATGCTGAGCTTGAAGCCTCGTGGTGGCTGGTACCATGGATCTGTCTCTCGCCCAATCATGTGAGCTGGGCCCTCCCTGGAGAAGAAACCTGAGTTCCCCGAGATATGTGATCAGTGCTGGGGCCCTGCTAGCAGGCCAGGGGATCCCAAGGCAGGTGCTGGGCATGGAGGCCACGGGGGCATAGGCTATCAAGGAGACCGAACTGAACCTCACATCACCCTGCTTGGCCCCGGAGGATGGCTGGTTAGCCAGAGACGGGTAAGATTCCTCAGGGAAGGAACAACCTAAGACAGGCACTGTCGCAGAGGGGCCATCAGGAGAGAATTGGGGGTCAACAGAGGTGGGGCACAGACCCTCACCCCCCAACCTTGCAGGGGCCTGAACCCTCACCCCTTCTGAGGGAGGTCTCCTGCCCCCATGGCTGCTTAGCTTCTGACACCCAGCTCAGATCAGGACACAGGTGACAGACAGAGACTTGGCCGACAGCAGCTGCCCTATATCTAAATCCAGCCAAGCACCAGGAATGCTCAGGGCCTACTCCAGAATGCAAATAATCCTTTCCAGTAATATTTACAGGGTAAACTAAGATTGTTGGTAGAGTATTAAATTTGACAGTAAAATAGTAATCAAGTTTTCAGATTAATTTAAATAGGCTAATTGAAATAAGTGAATATTCAAGAAAATTTAATTGTACTGGACAAAAAACTGTTTCTAAAGTAGTAACTAAAATTTCTATTGGTAGTTCATCTCATGGTAAAATTCCTGAACAAGCAATGAACCTAAAGCAGTCATATTTTTGTGCAAAAAATTAAAATTTAAAGTTATCAAGACTGCATTATAAAAATTACAAAAGCCTTCATTAATCAAAAAAAGGGGGGATAGCAGGGTAATAGCATGTAAGTAAAAATGTCCTATAAGTAAATTACATCTAAAAATTCTTACTTTACAAAATTAACTTTCATTTGTAATGCTAACAGCAAGACACCCATGAAAAACATACATGGTGTCTAAATAAGACAAAGGAAAATCGTTTGGGCAAAAATAAAAAGGATCCCAAATCAATTATATAGAAAAGATTCCTTTATTAACTTGTGGTCGAGAATATGTTTGTATATTTTCAGAAAACAACTCCAAGACCATGTGGATTCCTGCAACAGAGAGGAATTGACAGGTCTGCTCCAACCATGAAGACAAGAGGAAAAACAATCCAGAGATGGAAGACGCTGATGATGCAACACCAGTGTTTTAAAAGGAATCCCTAATGATTGAGAGAGTTGTGGAGCTCAGTTCACATTTACATATGTATGTGATTCAGTCTCCCAAGTAAGTATTGCAACAGTAGCTTATCCTGTAATATGGCTGAATACTAATCATTAGAAAACCTCCGTGTTTTCTCAATATTTTCTTTTTACATCAGTTATATTCTATGGGAAGCCCCGAGACAGTCCTGGAAGAGACAGCCTGGAAGACAGGGGCAAGTGCTTTCAAGTATTTTTAAAGCCTGAACATGGGGAAGAAGTCCAAAGTCATGAAGGCAAGAGAAGTGGAAGTCAGGAGAAGGAGTCTCGTCTACCTTGCCTGTGTGGTGGACAATGGAAGGGTGAGTTGGAAGGTGGGTGGATGGATAGGTCTGCTTTACCTTCATCCTCAAGTTTATTCCAACAGGCCAGATATCACTGAGAATGTGTCCTCTTATCAAAGAACCTGGACACAACTGTCCTAATGAATCAGAGAAACCAGAGTAACACAACTCTCCTTGGGGGACAAAAGAGACCTGTTTGAGTTTGAAATTTAATCGCTTAGTATTTCCAAACTTCAATTTTACCTAATATAGAATGGATACATTAATACATACTAAACAATGCTAGAATTCAATGAAATAATATGTACTACAACTTTATATACAAAATGGGAACATGTGATTTTCTTCAATCCACAGGAGGTTTCTTTAATATAACAAATACAGTGTACGTTTCATAGATCAGGATATCTAGATTCAATATTCATCAAACATACTGGAAGCTTCTTAACTATCAGCAGACCAAAATCTGATATTTCCCATGCAAATTTATTGCAGTAAAAGAAGTTTATACAGCCTTAAAGGCTCTTCAATAGTCCAATAAATTCATTCATTCAAAATATGTATTTGATGATTTCTCTGTGCTAGATCCTGTGCATATGATTTTGCCTGGACAAAGGTAAACAGACATATAGGATTTATTTTGTCACAAATGTTTAAATGACATAAATTAAGACAAGTACTTTCAGAATCAAAGCTATGATTGCACTTCCAAATTAAATATGTGATGTAGTTAGGTATAAGAAAAATAGGGAATGGTGGGGATTGTGTCATATTTTGAGAGTACAAATCCAACCTAAAGATATTCAAGTTAGAATGAATTAGAAATCAACTGTACTACCCAAATGGAAGATAGCAGCAGTCTGGATTTGGCTTGGTGGGTCTGAGTTTATGGCTCTCTTTTATATGGTTAGTTATAGACTATGTTTATGAAAGAAACAAATTTGCAAAATCAAACATTCTCCAACATTCTAGAGCTTTCTGTTTTTTTTCTTAATTGTTCTTAATTGATACATGGAGGGATAGTTGACGATAAGAATTTTTATGTGAGTCACCCCATTTCAAGTTCCACTGCAGATCTGAGAAAAGAGAAGAAAGGAACAGGTCTGTCTTTAATTGAGGCTAGCAGATAGAAGAGTCATATTCTTTTTGATAAAACTTATCAGAAACACAGCAGGGCACCTGCTTTCAAGCACAACATTGGGGCCTCTTGGCACTGATACAAAAAAACACAAATAATGAGGCCTTTTCTGGTCTGAATAACAAAATAGGATGGCCACCAGCAGCTCCAAAGAACCTACAGGCTTGTGGGCTGTGCTGGTTACAGGGGAAAGCAGGTCAAGCACCAAGGTCCACAAAACATCCATTGGAAACCGTCTCCTTAGAGCAGTGATTTCAATCCTTATCTCATGGCACACATAAACTATTACTAAAATTCTGCAGCATACCAAAAATATATTACATTTTTGGCCGATCTGACCAAAAAATAAGTATAATTTTGATTTGTTTACACTGGACAGCTACTGTTGTGTTGGCTGCTGTTATTGTTTTATTTGACAATCTAAGGGAAAAGAGGTCAGTGTCCCTGACTATGACTAAATAGTCAGGTATTGCATGTTTTAAAAATTCTTGCTGCACACCAATGTGCCATGGCACATGGATTGAAAATTGCTGCTGTAGAGGATAAAATAAGCAGAATTTAATTTTTATAGGTTAGATGTTGTGTTGATAATGGCATAGACACAGCTAGTAAAGACAAACATATAACATAAACAACAATGCAGTTCAAGAGGTAAGTAGACTGACTAGAAATGATATATGTGTATTCAGGTGATTTCATACAAGAGATAGGAATGAGTGAGTATGAACACAATTTCACTTGTCCTATTGATATGATTCCAAAACAAGTCAACTTTTTTGATACACTGTATTTCTCTGAAGTAATATTTAAGAGCTCTGTGATTTATACTGCTGAGTCAGACCAACGCACACCTCAGTCCATAAATCCTTTTTGGAGAATCTCATATCCTTCAATCCCAATTTTCTCTCATCCTAGCCTCTTGCTTTGTGTCTCAAGGCTTAGCTTTCTAATGCCTTTGGAGAATTTCCACCTACATGTCATGAAGTTATTTTCAAATTTACATTCTAAAACCAAACTTACCATATTTGCTCCCAGTTTCTTTGATCTCTCCCATTTCCTATTCTTGTTAGTCATTTGTATCATCTAGTCTCCCAAGCTCCAAAACTTAAATCCAGCCCGTTTTCCCTTCTCCACGTGCATCTAATGGGTCCTAAAATTTACTTCACTGTGACAATTGTGATTCATCATAAATGTATTTCAAACTCTACCCATGTGATTTAGTTGCCAAGTCTTAGTTCAGATTCTTATCATTTCACATCTGGATATTTGGGAGTATTTTTCTTTTTACTCCTAAGTAGATATTTACAACTGGATTTTAAACATCTGTATAAAGAGTGGATGTGTAATCCTGTAAATCATAGGAGAAACCAGGCAATAAAAGGAAAAGCATCCTCACAGCTCGAGAGCCAGCTACCACGTGGCCAGGAGTGCCACTGGCAGTGGTCTGGAGCTCACAATAAGGCTGTGATGTTCTCCTTTGAACAGGAAACATTTCACCAACACCAAGATGGAACAAGAGAAAAATAAGGCCACTGTATTACTACGTCTAAGTGGAGACAAACAGAAACATGGAACAAACCACAGAAAAAATTAAGCTACTCCTTTTCTAACTACTATAAGAGAACTTACTTTGTTTATTTATTATTTGTTACTTGATTTGTTAATTATAGGCTTAATCTCACTTTTATTCCCTCTATATCCTGGGTAAGGTGCATTAACATATCCAATCATGGCATTACCTTTATCTTCTGAGAGTACCCGAACCAGAGTAAATCCCCACTTCCTTAAACTCTGAACAAAATGATCTAAGAAAAGTCTAATCCCTATAAAAAGTCCCTGTCAACACCCTCTTCCTGAAATACCCCTCAGTTCTCCCTGGTATGTACTTCCTTTATGGCAACAAGACAATCAATTCAACTTTATTTAACTTTGTGTGTGTCTCTGGTCATCAACACTGATACTGAAATATAATAATAATTATTTTTTTTACCTGAATGTTCCTGTATCAGTTGAGAATGCCTCCAGCATCAAATAATACAAATCTGTTTTATAGTTGTTTGCGTTAGAAGGCACTTGCATTGTAAAGAGTAGAGAGAAGTGTTTGCTATCAGAAGTTCTCCTCTGAAATAATGGCTTTGGGGAAACCAGGCACTTCTGCTCTTTCTGCTCTGCCATCCTGAGGTTGTCATTCTGATGATTATTATCTTATGATCAGATGGTTGCTCCTGCACCTCCAGACGTCTTTCAGAATTCCAGGCAGGAAAAAGAGGTAAGGAGGAAAAGATTTTTTTTCCTCACTGGTTTTTCTTTTTAAGAGATACTCTCTCAGCTGAGTGGAGAAACACAACGGGGACCAGGCCAGGAGGGCCTTATGGGGAAAGACTAAGAGGTTTGGACATCTTTTTATCTTCATGGTAGAGGGTATGGTGTCTACTTTTGGATAACGTGTATTCCCAGCACCCAGTATAGCACCAAGCATATGATACTCTATCCATTGATTACTTCCAAATTGCATTATTTCTTCTAGAGCTAGTGATTGACAAGTCTACTTAGAGAAAAGCTTTTTCTTTTCTCCCATTTATTTATTGGTTTATTTCTTTTTTCAGTGTGGGCTCATGGATTCTTATTTTATTCAATGGGTTACGAACTGTTATTATAATGGGTTATTTGGTGCCCTCATTGTCCTAGATTTGACCAATAGTAGCCTCTTCAAGCTGGCATCTGTGCCCATTGACATGTCTCCATCATTCTTTGAGCACTGTCTTAGTTTTTGGCAGGACAAAGTGTTCTGGATTAAAGAAAACGAAAGAAATGTAACAATTAAATGCAAAATGGATCCTGGCCTACTTCCTGGACTGGGAAAGAATTTTTTTTAATAAAAGATATTACTGGAACAATAGGCCAATTTGATTAGATCTGTAGATTAGGTAAGAATATTGTATCAAAGTTAATTTACTGATTGTTAACTGAGAGCATATTCTTGTTTTAGGGAAATGCAAACTTCTGTGTTTAGGGGTAAGTGGACATTATGTCTGTGACTTACTCTCAAATTATATATATATGCAACATAGTCACTATTGCAATATGTGAGAGAGATTGATAAAGCCAATGTTACATGTTATTGTTTGGGAAATCTTGGATATGGATATATGGAAATTTTTATATTGTTTTTGCTGTTTTTCTGTAACTCTGAATTGTTTTGAAATATAAAATTAAAGAGAACAAACATACAAAAAAAATCTTTGCCATTCTGGGAAGAATGATTTGTCAGGAATCAAAAGTGGAAAAAAGAACCTAAGAAAGGACGCTGTTATAGTAGTCTGGGAAAAAATGAGCATGCCAGGGACTAGATGATAGAAGCCATGGATATATGGAGATGTAAACAGACTCAAGGTACAAAGTAGAGGTGGAGCTGACAGGACTTGGCTATGGGTAACCTGGGTTTGGAGCTTCAGCAACTTGATGGATAGTGGTCATTTACAGATATGGGAACTTGGAGAAAAAATTTTTGCAGAGAAGGAAAAACCAAGAGCTTTTATTTGGACATAAAATTTGAAATGGGCTTTAGTCATCCAGGTGGAGATATATGACATACATAAGCAACTCAGGGGAAAATCAGTGTTAAAACAATTTATGGAGGTGGCTAAAATAACGGTGGCATTTAAAACCACAGAACTAGATAAAATTACCTAAAAAGTGAATGTGGGAAGAGAAGAGAAGACAGCCTTGAGTGCTACCATATTTCAGAGTGGATAGACACAAACTGCTATGTCATCTTTGAAACTCAGTGCAAAATAAAAATGTAGGGTCTTTTGTTAAAAAATTATTAAGAATTTAAAACTTGGAAAATCCAAGATGGCGGCTTAGGTAAATACCTAAACTGCTGCCTTGCGCAACAATTTCAAAACTACAGCTAAAAGATAAAATGTCTATCACCCAGAACCACAGGAAAGCTGGCTGAGTGGAAGTTCTACAACTAGAAGGAAAGAGAAAAGAGCATTGAGACGTGCACGAGCGCTGAAAAGCTGAGGCATGGAGGCGCGTGATCCGGGCTGGCGGCGGGCATTGCTTTTTTCAACCCAAAGGGAGACAAGCCCCCGATTACTCTGAAATACAGTTTCTGGGGAGACGCGGGGGACCCAAACTCCTACGGGGAGAAGCTGGACTGTCTGCCAGTGAGGGTGGCTTGCTTGCAGAGCTGCACGCAGGAATAATTGTTTACTGCACTGGGGCACGGGACTCGGGAGTGCCGACGGGGATGCAGAGCCGGCTAACTAGCAGCCATTGCTGTTTGCCATGCCCTAGCCAAGTGACACCCTGAGACCCCGCCCTGCACAACCTACAAACCCACCCAAGCTCCAAGCAGCAGTGTTAACATAAGAAAGCCCTGCCCTATCGCAGCTTAACCTAGCAAACTTGCAGCCCGGGTCAGACAGCTCCAAAACCTCCAAACCCCAAGCAAAGAGGAGAAAACTGTAGCTCTCGCTGTAGCTCCTGCTGGGTGGCCTCAGACAGCAGCTGACCTGCACCCCATTGGAGATCCAGAAGCCAGTGTACCTAGTGGTCAGTGTGAGAAACCAGATTTCAACTCCTCACATCCATAAGTGACACATTCAAGAGGCAGACTCAGTGAGCACCAAAGCCTCACTGAAACAAGTCCTGCCCCATAAGCGTGTCTTCAGCGCAGCAGTTCTTCCATTATAGACACAGGGAGTGCTCACAGCTAATTGGCCTGGAGGTCAATTCCTCCCAGTGTACCAACAGCAATTAAGGCTTAACTACACCAAGACTTTGCACTCAGCTCACAAAGGGGTGTACCAAGAGCATCCACCTCATATGATTGAGGAGGCTGAGCTACTGCCCCCTATAGATCACCTATCACACAAAGCTACTCCATCAACACAGGGAAGCAGCCAAAATGTGGAGACAAAGAAACATGTCACGAATGAAAGAAACGGAGGAAAGCAAACTACTGGATGACATAGAGTTCAGAACCACATTTATAAGGTTACTCAAGAATCTTCTTAAAACCGTTGAGAAGCTTGATGAGACCTTTAAGGATATTAATGAGAATGCCAAAAAAATGGAAAAGGATCAGTTAGAAATGAAGTATACACTGTCTGAAATAAAGAACATACAGAAACTCAACTGTAGATCAACGTACCCCAAGAATCAAACCAAAGATCTGAAATATGTGGAAAGAAAAAACATCCAACCAGAAAAACAAAAAGAAAAAAGAATCCAAAAATATGAAGATAGTGTAAGGAGCCTCTGGGACAACTTTAAGCGAACCAACATCTGAATTTTTGGGGTGCCAGAAGAAGGGAGAGAGCAAAATATTGAAAACCTATTAGAAGAAATAATGACAGAAAACTTTCCCTACCTGGTGAAAGAAATAGACTTACAAGTTCAGGAAGCGCACAGAACCCCATACAAGAGGAATCCAAAGAGGACCACACCAAGACACATCATAATTAAAATGCCAAGGGCAAAAGACAAAGAGAGAATATTAAAAGCAGCAAGAGAAAAACAGTTAATTACCTACAAGGGAGTACCCATATGACTGTCAACTGATTTCTCAACAGAAACTATGCAGGCCAGAAGAGAGTGGCAAGAAATATTCAAAGTGATGAACAGCAAGAACCTACAACCAAGATTACTCTACCCAGCAAAGCTATCATTCAGAGTTGAAGGTCAGATAAAGAGCTTCACAGACAAGAAAAAGCTAAAGGAGTTCATCGCCACCAAACCAGGATTACATGAAATGCTGAAGGGTATTCTTTAAGAAGAGGAAGAAGAAGAAAAAGGTAAAAATAAAAATTATGAACAACAAAATGACATCAAATACATACCTACCAACAAGTGAATCTAAAAAGCAAGTGAATAAAAAATCTGAAGAGCAGAATGGACTGGTGAATATAATAGAATCAGGGACATAGAAAGGGAGTGGACTGACGATTCTCAGGGGAAGCAGGTGTGAGGGGTGCGGGAAGAGATTGGACAAAAATCTTACTCCTATGGATGAAGACAGTGGCGGGGGGTAAGGGCATGGGGTGGGGTGGGGAATCAGGTGGAGGGGAGCTATGGGGAGGAAAAAGAGGAACACCTGTAATAATCTGAACAATAAAGATTTATTTTAAAAAAAAGAATTTCAAAACTTATTTTTCATGGGTATGTATTTTTACACTCTATATATCCAACTTCTTATCCCTTATAGTTAAACTAGAGGCCCGATGCATGAATTTATGCAAGGGGCTCAGCCCTCCCAGCCACAGTGACTTGCCTTGGCCCTCACAGCCCCGTCTTCATCCAGAAGACTGTCCAGAGGGATGACCGGAATGTCATTTGGCTATCTGGTCTAATTAGCATATTACACTTTTATTATTATAGACTAGAGGCCCAGTGCACGAAATTCATGCCTAAACTGGCAGTTGGACAACCCTCTGGCAATCTGGGACCGCTGGCTCCTAACCACTCACCTACCTGCCTACCTAATCACCCCTAACCACTTGCCTGCCTGCCTGATAACCCCTAACTACTCTGCCTGCCTGCCTGATTGCCCCTAACTGCTCACCTGTCTGCCTGCTCACCTCTAACTGCCTCTACCTCAGCCCCTGCCACCGCAGCTTCGACTGGAAGGTTTTTTGGAATGACATCCGGAAGGTCGTTTGGCTGTCTGGTCTAATTAGCACATTATGCTTTTATTATTATAGATAGTTATATTATATCAAAAACTCAATTATTATAAATAAAACTTCAGTAAGTATCACTGTAATTTTTATAGTTGGTGTGTATTTGATGCTTATTGACAAATTAGTCTCCACTCCCAGGAAGTACACAAAATGCCTATTCTACTCACCTCATAACATGTTATTTTTAAAAACTATTGTTGTAATTTTAAACTTAACACTTTTTGATTAGCAGTAAAGTTGAACATAATTTGAAGTTTAACATTCATTAGTATTTCTCTTTTAATGTTGGAGTTCTGTATATGTAGGGAGGATTAACTATTTGTTATATTTGTTACAAGTGTTTATTCTTAATTATCATTTTACTGTTTTATTGTGTTATATTGCTTTTAATGCTGATGCTTATTCTTTTGTGTAGGCATATCAAAGTCCTTTTAAAACATATTTATTTTTACACTTAGAAAAGTTTTTCTCCACAGAGACCATATCTATATCTATATCTATATATATATCACATATATATAGTTTTCCTTTTTATCATTATTTTATTTTTTACATATATGTATATATGTATATGTGATATATGATATATGTGTGTGTATATATATTATTGGTTCTGTTCTGGAGAATCCTGACAAATACATGTACTAAAAGTCATAAAGATATTCTCTTCTGCCTTATTTTTTATAGTTTATTGTACAATCTTTTACACTTAAATCTATAATCCATCTAGAATTGATACACTATTTTGTTTTTTTAAACTGCATATTACTTTGGTAAATATTCATATGACATGACTGATGGCATCTTTGGTATGATTTGTAAACCTTTATAAATATCTACAATGCTTCACTATTAAACCTGATTTTATCTATTTGTTTGAAAGAACCATTTTAAAAATTCTATTGAGAGAATACCATTTGATTATAAAATTACTGAATTACTATTCAATTTTTAAAAATTAAATTTTTGCCACTATTGAAATCATAGCAATGGTCTCATGACTTCCACTTACCTACCTGTAGTAAATTACTTTAATAAATTTCTAAAATTTAAATGAGCATTAATTTCTTGATTTATAATTTTCATTATATTGTTCTGCTAGATTTAATTTTTAAAATATGATTTAACTTTTAGTCCTATCTGAGTTTGCCTAATGGAATTTTTAAAATTAAGGATACAGTTTATTATTCATAAAAAGATGAATGATAAATGACTAAGTTTGCTTAATTAGTCCTTTTCTCCTTTAGTATTCTATGAAATTAACAGTATAAATTTTATTTAGAATATTGATTTGATCATATTCCATACTATTTTTTAATGAATTGTCTATTAGTGACATATTGTAAATGATCTATAAATAGATTAATCCAAAAACATTTTGGAAGAGTGTTTTAAATTTTAACTTTTTTATTCAACCATTTATAATACATTTCAAGCTCTTTAGGACATGCTTTGCACACATTTTGCTTTTGAAATTAAGATTGTCAACATGACCTATTATGTAATTAATTATTGTAACTACCATGGTTTTGTTAGGAAAAAATACAATCATTATGTGGTCAGAAATTCAATATTTCATAAGTCTATCTTATTAGTAGTAGTTTTTATTACTACATTATTTCTCATCAATGGTTATTTGTCTACTTGATCAGTTAAAACCTGAAGAGAATATATAAAACTTAACATTTTTGTGTCATGAAAATTTCTCCCTGTGTTTTGAACAGATGTTGATATATATGTATACATACACATTCACATGCAGTTTTATTTAAATGTTTTACTATGGAAATCTACAAAAGTAGAGAGATAGCTATAACAAATCTGACTTATCTTCCATTGAGCATCAACAATTGCCAATACATGACTAGTCTTATTTTATTTATATCTCCATCCACTCATAGGCATCCATACCTGATCATTTTAAAACAAATTCAATCATATAATTTTATCTGCAAATACACCAATATGTAGTTCTAAAAGGTAACAGCTCTTTAAAAATTTAATGAAATACCACTAGTACATTTCAAAGATAAAAAATAATTGCTTAATATGATCAAATATAATCATATCAAGTTGCCTTATAGCTTTTTAAAAAATGGTTTGTATTAGCATCTTAGTAAGGTCCATATATTATATTCAGTTGAATGTGTTTACTAAATCTCTTTTGAGCTATAATTTCTAACTTTTCTCTTATGTAAAACAGGTCAATAGTTCTGTAGATTTTCCTATATTTTGGGTTTGGTTGATTGCATTTGTGGTATCACAGTGTATCTTATTATTCTCCTTTGTCCCTTTTATTTTTTGTAAATTGGTAACTAGGCCCAGGGGTCCTGGGCAGATTAAGCATTCTTTGTTTGAGTGGCAAGACCTAATAACTGTGGTAGTGTATATTCCTTCAGATATCATTTTAATATTTTCTTATTCTTCTTTTATTGTGCTATCAGCCATCGGTTCTCATTCCAAAATCTATTAGTTATTAGTACTTGTAATATGGTGGTTTTCAAATTCTATCACCTCTTCCTTTATTAGTTGAAATAACTCTATAAAGAGAAACTTTCCTTTATCAACTATTTGGTTACCCTTTAAGTCCAGATTATACATGAAAGTGGAGTAAATACATGCCTTTTCTTTCATTTACCAATTTTCAGGATAATGAATAAGGGTGCTATATTGGATTTCCTTCATCTAAGCAGAGTCTGGGTCAAAGAGTTGTGTATAGGTAGTTTATTTTGTAATTAATCCCTTGCATCAGGAGTGAGTGGTATGGATAAATGAGGAAAGAAAGAAAGACAACAAGACAGTCAAGTCACATTGGTAAGATCATTGCTTGAGGTCAACTAGAAATACAGACCACCTCTCAAAATTGTGCCTCAGAGGACAGAAGGTAGGAGTACTTAGTATTTATTCATCAACTTTTAACTCCTATTGATGGAGGGTTGTCTTAAAGGATGTTGACTTCCTCATGTTTATGAGCTGTACTTGAACAAGAGGCAGAAAGCAGACACCTTACAAACTTGAGACAACCTATTCTCAACAAAAGTCCACATGGAATTGTCTCTCCAGTGTACCCAAAGCTCCAGTTAGAGGTGTGGCAGGGGAAGTATGAGGAAATTACACACTTGACATGAATTTGTGTTTGTGTGATTAAGAACCTATAGATTTAAACATAGTTAATGTGTTTATTGCATTGCATTTATTTTCCTTATATGGTCAGTAGAAGTCTTTTCAAGTTGGCTCCTGACATGATTCTGGTAGTGTTTGACAGCTTCTCTGATATCTAGTATGAAAAGATATTGCAGTCTTGTTATATATTTCTGCACAAGACTTGGTATCAGTCATTTTTCTAAGGAGCCCTGGTTTCTTTTAATGAGATATGTTCATTTAAAGATGGCAATTTGTATTTGTTGCTAGGATTCATTGCTACTAGACTGGTCATGTCTTCTAGGTGTTTTTGGTAAACAGATCTAGGAAATGAGTGCGTGTCATTAAAAGAAAATATTCACAGAGAACTCATACATCTTAACAAAAGGAAGATAAACGATCCAATCAAAAAATGGGCAAAAGATCTAAATGGACACTTCTCGAAAGAGGACATACAGAAGGCCCAGAGACATATGAAAACATGCTCAAAGTCACTAATCATCCAAGAGATACAAATCAAAACAACAATGAGGTACCATCTCACACCTGTCAGAATGGCTATCATCAACAAATCAACAAACGACAAGTGCTGGCGAGGATGTGGAGAAAAAGGAACCCTCCTGCACTACTGGTGGGAATGCAGACTGGTGCAGCCACTGTGGAAGGCAGTATGGCGTTTCCTCAAAAAGTTAAAAATGGAACTCCCATTTGACCCAGTAATCCCACTTCTAGGACTATATCCCAAGAAACAAGAAACACCAATCAGAAAGGATATATACACCCCTATGTTCATAGCAGCACAATTTACAATAGCTAAGATTTGGAAACAGCATAAGTGCCTATCAACAGATGAATGGATTAAAAACTGTGGTACATCTACACAATGGAATATTATACCGCTATAAAAAAAAAAAAAAGGAACTTTTACCATTTGCAACAGCATAGATGGACCTGGAGAGCATTATGCTAAGCGAAATAATGCAGTTGGAGAAAGATAAATATCACACGATCTCACCCATATGTGGGATATAATGATCAACATAATTTGATAATAGATCCAAAGACAAGAGGTTGGGGGGGGGGGAGTTAGAGAGCAACCACAGGATTTGTATGCATGCATATTAGCATAACCAATGGACACAGACACTGAGGCAGTGGGGGCTTGCCCAGGGTGGCAATGGCTGTTGGGGAGAGGGCAGTAAACTGGGGAAAAAGAAGACATACGTAAAACTTTAGACAATAAAAAAATAAAATAATGATAAAAAAATAAAGACGCTGTATTTTTTAAAAATTCTTTTGAAGTGCTCAGTAGCATATTGTTAACTATGGCACCATGTTGTACATGTTGTATAGTGGATCTTTAGAAATGATTTATCTAGCATAATTAAAACTTTATAGCTATAAGGTAGATCATGTTATGTGTGTTTACCAGAAAAACAAACAAATGAACACAAAAACAAATAAACTTTGGGAGATACTGGATATATCTATTCCCTTGATTTGGGATGGTATCATGGGTGTTTGCATATGCTCACACTAATCAAGTTGTACACATTAAAGGTGTACAATTCTTTGTATATCAATTATACTGCATTAAAGCTGTTAAAATTTTAAAATAAAAATATTTCTGAAAATTATCTTTAGTTTATACTAATATGTTCTATTCGAAATCAGGACCAGAAGGTTTTTCTTCAATCTCATCAATCTTACTAAGAATCTCATCTGCCTCCTCTCTCCTATGCTAAAAACTTATATCTCAATGTAATTATTCACTAGATTTAGTCCAAAATATACATACAGAAATCTCAGAATAACAGTAACAACACAACCCTAAGAATATGACCACTGCAAAAAATCTTGAATTTTTTCTCAATTGTTTTTGTCCTTTGCTTATATCCTACTTGGGATACGTGGTCCTGTGTGTGAATTTGAAAGTCATTTTGGATTGTCCATCTCTGTGTGGTTATGCCATCAAATGGCTAGATAGTTGAGTTCATTTGTTTAATTTACTTTTTATTTTTAAGTACTTTAAGATTTTATTTAATTTTTTAAAATAACAATGTATAATATTAAATGGAGTCAAGCTAAACATCAACGGAACAAGCTAGCTTCTCTTCTGGTTGATATATTTCTCTTCCTGTGACAATAGATAAATTTAAGGGAAAATTATTAGTTTTTCTTCCATTTAAAAAAATGAAATAAATTGTGTATAATCACTATGTAAATGTGTGTATACTATATATGTATGTGTGTTAATAGTACCTTCCCACAACCCTTCTTAGACAAACGGTATTCTATGTACACTTTTACTCACTTTGCTTTCTTCATGTAACATCACATTTTCCATTTTTAAACTTTCATTGTGATCTCTGTTGTATGACTGAGAGCTGAACTTAATAAAATTAACTTTTGTTATTCAAATTGTGGCCTTCCTTCAGCTTAGGAGAGTTTTCATCTATCAAGTTATTTTTTTTCTTACGGACTCCTATTAAGTTTGCTTTAACACCTTCACCACTACACACAGGAGAAATTGCCCTTGTCTGCCTTCTACATCTCTCTCCTCACTTTTAACTCATGGTTTAAAGATTCTTCTTCTTCTGCTTTCCTGAAAGGCTTGAGTGCTAAAAGGATAGATTTGTTTTTCTTCAGAGATATTTATAACCTTTATGAAGGCAAATTCTGCGATTGCCTTTGAGAGAAACTGGCTGAGTGACACCGACACGTTGTGTGGATTGGAAAATACCCACATTGAAATGGGTAGGAAAGACTGAGACTTGCAGGACATGAAGAAACAAAGAAGCTGTTCTCTCAGTTCTGGGAACAATATAAGTTATCATAAAACATCATCCATGAGAAGACGAAGACAAAGAGAAGATGGGAAGACAGCACAGGGAGACTGTCGTGCCTGTACATTTGGAAAGGACAGGCCTACTGAACTGACCCAGATAACTAACTAGTATCTTCTCTCCTGCCCAGGACTTTGCTGTGTTAGTGAGTTAATACAATACCACTGGTATTTTAAACCTAAAAATGTTTAGCATGCATCAAACTAGGCACACAGGTATTGTCTATTAAGTACTGTTATCTACTAAGATCAAGATGGAGCAGTTTAAAAACATTTTCTTTTTCTTGGGGCTGGGTAGGAAAGAAGCAAAGGTTTTTAACTTGGTCAAGGTCATAATAAAATCCCGTGACTTGGAGAATCGAAAATAACTTCTTTCTACAGCCCTACCTTGTGCTCTAACCACAAAAGTAACACCAGGTTCTTCATAAACTACAATACTGGCAGTCCCATGTGTAATCTCAGCAGAATTTTGGCAGAAATATAATTCTTTCTGAGGAGTTACCACTCAGTTTTATTTTTCCTTTTCCTAAGTGGAACATTGTAGATAGCTGCATTGTAGCTTATTGATTTTAGTTTTCCTCATTGTCTAATTGTCTTTTGATCTTTTGCCCTTTCCCTTAATAACATTTAAATGAAACTGAACACTTCCAAACATAAACCTGTACAACACAAACTTACAAATGCAAAAAGGTTTCTTTTCAAAGAATGTGATTACGATATAATGAAGAGATATGCAGAAAAAGCAATAGAATAGTTTATTGAAGGCATATAGAACATACGGCTTAGAGTTTATTTCACAAGACAACCTTATAAATGGAATTACCGTCTCAGGATGGCCCTCTTGGAATTTCATAAACTCTTGATCAGAGAGTGTATTGCAATCTCGGGACCAATGGAAGTTAAGAGAATCCATAATCCCCTAAAATTGAATGCATAGGTTTTTATATATGTGCTTTCTTTTGCACATAAGTTCCATAGAGCTCTTGAATTTTTCAAAGGGATGTGTGGCCTCAATAGGAAAAAAAACAACCACGACTAAATATGTTAATATGTTACCAAAAATTTTAAAGTTTTATGGAAAAGGTGCTGTGTAGATTCAAATATCTTGATCTAGTTGCTACAGTCTACTTAGGATGAGGACTGTGAATTGCTATTTCTATTGAATGGTAACTGCCATTCATGAAACGTCTATTGCTTTGAACATTTTATCTCTAACCCTCATAGATCTCTTAAGGTTGACATTATTCTCCTCATTTCACAATTAGGAGACTGAGCCTCCAAAAGTCTAACAGAGTGTATAATTGCTAGAAGCTCTGTTTGGCTACAAATCTTGCATACATTTTTTTCTCAAAGGGTAGTAAAATTTCCCATTTTATTGAGCAACTGCTGTATCAGGCTATAAGCTTAAGTCTTTACAGTTGTTAACTTTCAATCCTCATACACACCCTGCAAATGATATTGTTATTCTCATTTAACAGATGAGTGAACTGACACTAATGAGCCCTCACAACGGGAAACAGGCAGAGAGAGCTGGGTGCAAATACCAAAAAGTTATAAAATGTTGGTTGCCTTTTACACGCTCAATAATATTTTCAAAGTGATTTCCTGAATGAGTTCGGAGTGTGTCCAGATGAAGGCTTGGGCGTCTAAAGAGTATTTAGACAAGCAAGGGGCGTATAATCTTAAAACAGAAAGTCTGGAAGACAGTGGCTCAGGGTGGTGAGATGGCTGGAGGATATTGAGCAATGAACCAGGCACATCCAATCTTCCTGTCTATCATAATTACTATGCAGATATCATCCTGATAGCTACATTCTTACTCAGCTTTACTTCCAGGTATTACCGTGCATTCTTATTCAGCACTGAAGAGTGGGAAGCACAAAAGACAAATTTCCAAGAGCCTTTTCCTCATGAGAATTAATTTGGGAAGAGGAACCCTTTGAGGACTCTCTTAGGAGCCAGAGTTTAATGGCCACTCTTAGTAGAAGCAAGGCTGGGAGATGATTTAGGTACGCATTGCTGCCCTACATTAATTCTGGGTATGGTTAGTAAGAAAGAAGAGGAATGGAATTGGATAGAAAGCCAGTGGGTCATGTTAAGTCGTTCTTTTCTATTTGACCTTATCGGTGGCCTATTGGTGACCTCATTCCGTAACTGTTGGAAAAAACACTAATTCAGAAACACAGAGTCTAACTAATCAACAAAAATTACTTGAGCAATTACTAAACATGGGACCTGTTCTGGAATCTTAGAATTCAGGGGTAACCAGTGTAGATATGATTTCTGACTTTATACATTGTAAAATTTTGTAAAGCAGATGTTCAGAAAGTACAGGAGTATGATGAGCCCTGCCAAAGAGGAAATATAATATGGACATAAACAAATATTATAGGGACATGACCTAGTTTGAGTGGTCAAAAGATGAAGCCTAGAAGCTGAATAAGAGTTTGTAAGTGTAAGAACTAGAGGAAGGCAGGAGCATTTCAGGCAGAAGGAACAGTGTCTGTGAAAGTGTTGTGGAAGAGGAAGAAAATGTGGTGCACTGAATGGATGGAGAAAATACATGCCACGCAGCAGGGCACTGAGAATTTTGAAGAGTCACAAGAAAAGAGGCAATAGCTAGAGAAAGGGGCCAGATTACAGTGGTCTTCTTAGGAGCTGTTTAAGTCTTAGATCTTTAAACTAAGATCAATGAGAATCCAAGGAGGGGTTTAAATAGGAGTGACGTATGATGGAATTTTACTTTAATAGATCATCCTGACTCTTGTAAAGAATGGAATGGTAGGAGGTGATAGGGCATTTTATTATTCAGAAATATGAGGATGGAAGCTTAGTGTGGCAATGTCACTGTAGAAAGAAAAGGGATGGCTTCTAGTGATATTTTGGTAGTAAAATCTACCTATCTGGGTCATGGATTGGGTATTTGGATGTGAGGATTGAGAAATAAGGAGACTCAGGTTTCTGGTTTAAGTAACTGGGTGACAGTGATAGGTAAGAATAATAAATTTGTAAACTCAGAAGAGATTATTTAGTCCACATAATTTCTAGATGTGAACTCAAACTAAGAATATGAAGAAACTTTTACAATAATTGTTTTTCAATGGTTGAGCTCAGATGGATTCATTTTTTAAATCATTGACAATATTAGAAATGTCCCCCTTTTCCCCTCCCTTTGCCCCCAGCCTCCACCTTCACCCCTGGCCTTCACAACAGTGTTGTCTGTCCATGGGCTAAGAATTTATGCATATATGTTCTTTGGCTAATCTCTTCCAGACCCCCCCCCCACCCCAAAATGCCTCTACTCTCTGAGATCTGTCATTCTGTTCCATATTTGCATGCCTCTGACCCTATTCTGTTTGTCAGTTTATTTTGTTCATTAGGTCCCCCATATAAGTGAGATCATATGGTATTTACCTTTCTCTGGCTGGCTTATTTTGCTTATCATGATAAGGTCCATCCATGCTGCTGCAAAGGGTAAGAGTTCCTTAGTTCCTTCTTTTTTACAGCCACATAGTATTCCATTATGTAAATGTTCCACATCTTTTTTTGTCCACTCATATACTGATGGGCACTTGGGCTGTTTCCAGATCTTGTAAATAATGCTGCTATGAACATAGGGGTGCATATGTCCTTTCTGATTGGTATATTGAGATTCTTAGGCTATAGTCCCAAGAAGTGGGATCACTGGGTCAAATGGCAGTTCCATTGTTAATTTTTTGAGGAAACTCCGTACTGTTCTCCACAGTGGCTGCACCAGTCTCATTCCCACCAGCAGTGCACGAGGGTTCTCTTTTCTCCACAACCTCGTCAGCACTTGTTTGTTGGTTTATTCATGGTAGCCATTCCGGCAGATGGATTCATTTACCAAGATTTACTGAGCACCTATTATTTTCAGATCCTGTGCTATCACCTGGAGATGCAGAGAGAAACAATAAAGATTTGGTTCCTCTTGCTCGACATCTCAGAGTTCAAGCCCAGACAGCCTCTGGGATCTTCTATGCATCTGCATACATTTATTTCTTCCTTTCTGAGCATTTATATAGTTACATTTTATGGTTTTATTTGTACTTAAATTAATGCCTTTGAAATAAATTATTTTAACAGTTTGAATCTGTATAACTCTGCATAAGTCCACTTAAATCTTATCAACATTTCTACATATTTATTGCATAATAGTCTTTCTAAAATGCATATAATCTTCCTCTAATATTATTTTGATCTGCCAGCTATATAGCTCTATTTGCTCTATTATAGATTCGAATAGTCAAAAGCACAATTTTGTCCAACTTCATTTGTATTCTACCTTAAGAAAGACCATGTAGGTGATTGTGGTTGAATATTTTAGTTTTTAAAATTCCGTTAGGTTTACTTAGAGCAGAGTGTTATAGGATTTCAAATTATTATTGTAGTTATTCTGAGTTTTTTAATGCTTTATATGAGAGAGTTTAAAATAAAGCAATTAATTCTTTACATTTTTAATGAAATTATTAAAGGTACATTTTGTTGGTTCTATTTCACACTTTGATGTTTATTGTTTTCATTCTGTTTGACTTTCATGCAATGTATTTCATTAGAAAACTCAGAGAAAGGTTTCCTTGACAACCATAAAAATAATTAAGAGGTTTTTTTTTTTATCTTGAAGTACTTGTTGCAATAGTGATTTGGTTTTTTTTAGTGTTTTGTTTGATTCCATATCAGATGTTTTCAATATGTGAGTTTCCCCAAAAAAAGTCCACAGAGCCCCTGGCTGTCAAATGATTTTACATTATATGCTCTATCATTACATAGGGTTAGTTAATAAATGGTTTCAAAAACAAAAAATGGACCCTAAACCCAAGTAAATGATTTGTGGATCAAGAAAGAATGTGCAATTTCCTGTATTTTCAAGTAGAATCAAAGTTTTTCCCATATGTTGTTTCAGAGTACATTTTGAAAAATTGATTTTAAATTTTATTTATAGCTTAATTTTGAACTTTTAATAGAAGTCTCCAACAATAAGAGTATACGCAACAATAATAGAATCATCTGTTTCTGGAGGGGCTGAGCTCCTACAGTTAGAGAAATGTGTCCATGAGAGTGAATGATCAGCACAGTGAATTGGCAGGTGGCGGCTGGGGGAAAGAGTAGAATTCTGGGACATAGCACTCATTAAAAGTAACAGTAGAATTTATGGTCATGATGTGATAGTAGCAGCAATAATACATGTCATTTGTCATTATTACTATAATTACTGAGGTGATATTATTGTAGAGGAAGTTCAAACATAGGATAGATGGCCAAATTATACATAAATTAGGAATATTTCCACACCTTGGATTTACTGAGGTTTACATGTTTAAATTGCTTTGTGCAAATGAATATTAAAAACTATTCAGTGAGCCTGGCCGGTGCTGCTCGGCAGCTGAGCATCAAACCATGCACCAAGAGGTCCATTATGCATGCCTCTGGTAACTAGGGATCAAGCAGGATGCAGCCAATCCACGATGTTTCTCTCTCATTGATGTTCCTATCTTTCTATCCCTTTCCCTTTCTCTCTATCAAAAAAACAAAGAAACAGAGGACAAAAATAAAAACAAAAACTATTCAGCATTTTTTTCTACGTTAGTTAGCTAGAATTTTAAATCAAAGTTCGTATATGAAACACTTGAAATAAAAACTTCATATTCTAGATGAAGGAATTTTCTTTTCAACTAATATTATTAAATAGCACATATAGCATTAGTACTGTCATTAGTCATTTTGTAAGTATAAGACGGTCCTGTATTTCAAGGCCTTTATCTATCTTGAGAGGTGTTGGTACAAATGATTTTCCTGGTGCTGTTTGCTGTTCCAGCATTAGGATGAAATTGACTTTGTCCATTGTACAGCTGAGGCCCCTAATGGTGTGTGGAGATGAGATATCAGGTACATGTTTTTATTGGTTAGGGTAGGCTGATCTGTTATAACAAAGAGGCCCTCAAATTCAGTAGCTCCAAATGGTAAGAATTCCTTCTTTTTTATAACAGCGTAGTATTCCATTGTGTAGATGTACCACAGTTTTCTAATCCACTTATCTGCTGTTTCCAAATCTTAGCTATGGTAAATTGTGCTTCTATGAAGATAGGGATGCATATATCCTTTCTGATTAGTGTTTCTAGTTTCTTGGGATATATTCCTAGAAGTGGGATTACTGGGTCAAATGGGAGCATTATGCTAAGCGAAATAAGCCAGTCAGAGAAAGATAAATATCACATGATCTCACTCATTTGTGGAATATAATGAACAACATAAACTGATGAACAAAAACAGATCCAGAGACAGAGAAGCATCAATCAGACCGTGAAACCTCAGAGGGAAGGTAGGGGAGGGTAGGGGTAAGGAAGAGAGATCAACCAAAGGACTTGTATGCATGCATATAAGCCTAACCAATGGACACAGACACCAGGGGGGTGAGGGCATGAGTAGGGGGGTGTAGGGCCAATGGGAGGATCAGGACACATGTAATACCCTAATCAATAAAGAAAAAAGAGAAAATAACAGGAAAATATGAAAAAATAAAATGTGAAAAAATATTTTAAAAAGTTATTTCTAAAAAAAAAATTCAGTAGTTCAAACAAATTATGAGTTTCTATCTCTGTCATCATGAAGAAGAATATAGGGGGCAACCTGGGGGGGATAGCAATCTGAATCTGTGCCAGTGACCGGTGTCCTAGTGCACATTCTTGTCAGCCGATAATGAAGTCACTGCCCCTTCCTTAGGCAATAGCCTCTGTTTTCCTGGGTGCTCCCAGTTTGCAGGGGCCACAGGCTGGGAATTTGGCAGCTTGGCTGGAGGGAGGGTCACTGGTGCCACCCGGGCCAGGCATTTAGATACAATAGAATTTCCCCATTCTAACTGACTCAGGAGGGACTGTGAAAGCCCGCCACCAAAGCCTGGAAGTAAGGAAACAAAGAATGTAGAAATATATAGAAGGAGTAATCTCATTGTATAGCTTGTTCAGGCTTTGGATCTTCGGATACCTGGAGCCAGCAGTGCATCTTTATTTATTTATTTATTTTTATTTTATTTTTTTTAATTTTTATTTTATTTTTATTATTATTTTTTTTTAGATTTTTTTAAATAAATCATTATTGTTCAGATTATTACAGGTGTTCCTCTATTTTTTCCCCCATAGCTCCCCTCCACCTGATTCCCCACCCCACCCCATGCCCTTACCCCCGCCACTGTCTTCATCCATAGGAGTAAGATTTTTGTCCAATCTCTTCCCGCACCCCTCACACCTGCTTCCCCTGAGAATCGTCAGTCCACTCCCTTTCTATGTCCCTGATTCTATTATATTCACCAGTCCATTCTGTTCTTCAGATTTTTTATTCACTTGATTTTTAGATTCACTTGTTGGTAGGTATGTATTTGATGTCATTTTGTTGTTCATAATTTTTATCTTTACCTTTTTCTTCTTCTTCCTCTCCTTAAAGAATACCCTTCAGCATTTCATGTAATCCTGGTTTGGTGGTGATGAACTCCTTTAGCTTTTTCTTGTCTGTGAAGCTCTTTATCTGACCTTCAACTCTGAATGATAGCTTTGCTGGGTAGAGTAATCTTGGCTGTAGGTTCTTGCTGTTCATCACTTTGAATATTTCTTGCCACTCCCTTCTGGCCTGCATAGTTTCTGTTGAGAAATCAGCTGACAGTCGTATGGGTACTCCCTTGTAGGTAATTAACTGTTTTTCTCTTGCTGCTTTTAGTATTCTCTCTTTGTCTTTTGCCCTTGGCATTTTAATTATGATGTGTCTTGGTGTGGTCCTCTTTGGATTCCTCTTGAATGGGGTTCTGTGCGCTTCCTGGACTTGTACATCTATTTCTTTCACCAGGCAGGGAAAGTTTTCTGTCATTATTTCTTCTAATAGGTTTTCAATATTTTGCTCTCTTCCTTCTTCTGGCACCCCAAAAATTCGGATGTTGGTTCGCTTAAAGTTGTCCCAGAGGCTCCTTACACTATCTTCATATTTTTGGATTCTTTTTTCTTTTTGTTTTTCTGGTTGGATGTTTTTTCTTTCCACATATTTCAGATCTTTGGTTTGATTCTTGGGGTACGTTGATCTACAGTTGAGTTTCTGTATATTCTTTATTTCAGACAGTGTATGCTTCATTTCTGACTGATCCTTTTCCATTTTTTTGGCATTCTCATTAAGCTCCTTGAAGGTCTCATCAAGTTTCTCAGCGGTTTTGAGAAGATTCTTGAGTAACCTTATAAATGTGGTTCTGAACTCTATGTCATCCAGTAGTTTGCTTTCCTCCGTTTCTTTAATTCGTGACATGTTTCTTTATCTCCTCATTTTGGCTGCTTCCCTGTGTTGATGGAGTAGCTTTGTGTGGTAGGTGACCTATAGGGGGCAGTAGCTCAGCCTCCCCAATCACCTGATGTGGACACTTTTGGTACACCCCTTTGTGGGCTGAGTGCAAAGACTTGGTGCAGTTAAAGCCTTAATTGCTGTTGGTATATTGGGAGGAATTGACCTCCAGGCCAATTAGCTGTGAGCACTCACTGTGTCTATAATGGAAGAACTGCTGCGCTGAAGACACACTTATGGGGCAGGACTTGTTTCAGTGGGGCTTTGGTGCTCACTGAGTCTGCCTTTGAATGTGTCACTTATGGATGTGAGGAGTTGAAATCTGGTGTCTCACTCTGACCACTAGGTACACTGGCTTCTGGATCTCCAATGGGGTGCAGGTCAGCTACTGTCTGAGGCCATCCAGCAGGAGCTACAGTGAGAGCTACAGTTTTCTCCTCTTTGCTTGGGGTTTGGAGGTTTTGGAGCTGTCTGACCCAGGCTGCAAGTTTGCTAAGTTAAGCTGCAATAGGGCAGGGCTTTCTTCTGCTAACACTGCTGCTTGGAGCTTGGGTGGGTTTGTAGGTTGTGCAGGGCGGGGTCTCAGGGTGTCACTAGGCTAGGGCGTGGCAAACAGCAATGGCTGCTAGTTAGCCGGCTCTGCGTCCCCAAGGGCGTCCCGGAGTCCCGTGCCCCAGTGCAGTAAACAATTATTCCTGCATGCAGCTCTGCAAGCAAGCCACCCTCACTGGCAGACAGTCCAGCTTCTCCCCGTAGGAGTTTGGGTCCCCCGCGTCTCCCCAGAAACTGGATTTCAGAGTAGTTGGGGGTTTGTCTCCCTTTGGTTTGAAAAAAGCAACGCCCGCCGCCAGCCCGGATCACGTGCCTCCGTACCTCAGCTTTTCAGCGCTCGTGCACCTCTCGATGCTCTTTTCTCTTTCCTTCTAGTTGTAGAACTTCCACTCAGCCAGCTTTCTTGTGGTTCTGGGTAATAGACGTTTTGTCTTTTAGTTGAATTTTTGAAATTGTTGCGCGAGGCAGCAGTTTAGGTGTTTACCTATGCCGCCATCTTGGATTCTCCCAGCAGTGCGTCTTTAAATGAAGGGTTTTTCCTGAATCTCCTCTGAGTACTCCTTGTGTATTTCCTGGTCACCTGGTAAATTCTGTAACAATGTAGCCATGATGGGATGGGATGGGATGGGATGGGATGGGATGGGATGGGATGGGATGGGATGGAATAGGGAAATGGACAGGTGACTAAGCACCACCCAGTCATTCAGGGAGCAGTTCCATCTTGCCTTTTCACCATTTTCTGGGGAAGTCACTGCATGCACAGTTGAAATGGAGTCACTGGCTAGAGCATTAGCCTATGCACTGAAGGATTACAGGTTTGATTTCTGGTCAAGGGCATGTACCTGGGTTGCAGGTTCAATCCCCAGCCTGGCCTGGGTGCGTGCCAAAGGCAACCAATCAATGAGTCTCTTTCAGATGGTTGTTTTTCTTTCTCTCTCTCTCTCTTGCCCTCTTTCTTTCTCCCCCTCCCTCCCTCCATATCGCTGTCTAAAAAAACAATGGAAAAAAATATCCTCAGTTGGGGATTAACCAAAACAAACAAACAAACAAACAAACAAACAACACGGAGTCACTAATACTTCTGAGTTTCAAACAAATACTTCTGAGAAGGACAAATAGAGCATGTAGGAGGTACACCCACGCTTTAAGGGCGATAGCCAGAAAACCACACTCACAACTTTTGCTTACACGGAAGACTCTCCCTACCACAAGGGAAGCTGGGGATGTCAGGTCGCTGGGCGGCCACAGCCTGTGCTTCTATTACTGGGGAAAGATGGCAGACTGGACGGGTGGTCTGGACTGCTAGCAGGCCCTTCGCAGAGGTCAGGCTTCTCTCCTAGCTGTGTAACGGAGAGCCTTGAGGCAAACCACAACAAGCCTCTGTCTCTGATAACTAACTCTTTCCTGGAATGTCATAACATGTATGAGGCACACTTGTAAGAAATGGACTTGGAAAGATGCTGAAGATGGGGATACTATTCAGAGACTCATGGTTTCTCACATCAAGAAATGAGCTTCTCATTTACAGCGATGCCTGACTTTGGGCTAACACTGTCAGCTGCTAAGGGGAGCTATGCAATAGATGCTGTAGCTACCGCTGCTTCTAGGAGCCCCTCTGTTGCTAACATGTCCTTTGGAAATTTTATGTCATTGGGAATTGGGGATTTTCTCTCACTTAAAGTGAAATGTGTACATAGTCTCTTCCCATGAATCAATCTATCTATCTATCTATCTATCTATCTATCTATCTATCTATCTATCACATATATATTATTTTTGGTTATAAACACAATATATTTTGCTCTTTTAAAAATATTTTTTTCAAGGGGATCCTTAAAACAAACAAAACCAGAAAAAGAATCAAGAAAAGTCAAAGGAAACAAAGTGTAAAAATCAGGAAACAACTTCTACTCAAATTAGGCATCTCCTTTAGTTATTTAATAGAATTTAAATGGAACCATCAGAAGCCTCTTTGCATTGTAATCTTTTGTAATCTATTGCAGTTCCTTACCCCTAAAATCCCACAGTATTATGCTTATTCTAGGATTTTAGAATTCAGTCTCTGGAACAAGCCGTTTCTTGAGAATATTGAATCCATAGAGATCTGTTACATGCATTTTCTTTAAAGTAATGTGGAATTAGGCAATTTTAACTTAATTGGTCTATCTTAAAATTATTTTAAATTGCATAATAATTTTTTCAGAATAGTACAATAAGAATAGAGGGCCCTCTGCTAGAGAGCATGCAATCAAGAGCATCACATTTTATATTAAAACTCCTAAAAATCCAGTCATTTCCAACAATCATTGTGGTGAGTCATTATTTCTTGATTACTCATTAAGGTCTTACTTGTGCAATGGATAAACTTCTAAAACAGAAGAATTAAAAAAAAAGTATAATAGGAAGAGAGAGTGGATTACCTGAATCTGTTTTTTAATATTTTTATTGATTTCAGAGAGGAAGGGAGAGGGAGAAGGAGAGAGAAACATCAGTGATGAGAGAGAATCATTGACTGGCTGCCTCCTGCAGTCCCGACTGGGGATGTGCCCTGACTGGTCCTAAGCCCTGACCTGGAATTGAACCATGAACTCCTGGTTCAGAGGTTAATGCTCAACTACTGAGCCACACCAGCCGGGCCTGAGAATGTCTGTTTTTATTACAACCTTTATTTGTCTGTGAAATGTTTTAAATTGAAAAATAGCATGATCGGCAATCAGTAGCTCCAGACTTGGGGATGGAAGGACAATTGCTTCAGGTTAGTTAGTAGAGTGTATCATCCAAAATGTAGGATTTAGGTGTTAAGCTCTACATTGTACTAGAGCTGCTTCCTACTTTTAGTTTCTTCCTACTGCTCTTAGTTCACTGATGAGATGTTCCTGAAAATAGGGAACCATCTTTACTGATCTCCCAGCGTGAGGTTTCCTTGCTTGTTGTAAGATTCTGGATGTCTGGCTATTGTTTTAGGGGCTCATTAAGTGGCAGTTTTAATAGCAATTGTCTAGCACATTGATGTGATTATGGATGAATCACCCAGCCCCAATGCAGCCTGGGATGTGGCACATTTATCTATTTAGCTCATGTATTTGTGGACTTTCATTAAAATACCAATGGAAAATTCATAAAATGAATGTCAAAATGGGGGTGGGAGGGAGAGAGAGAGAGCAGGCTACCATGTGTTAACTCTTGTAAGCAAGATTTGGGTTATGAGAAAATGCACCATATATATATTCTTTTCTTGGCAGAAATATCCCAGCACTAATAGAAAAGCTTCTTAACCATCTTTTCATTTCACAGTTTGTTATGTGATTTGAAATAACTACTTGGAACTTAAATTGTGGATCATAATTTTTAACTATTGTTGAATATAACACTGGTCTTTTTAAAAAATAAAACACAATCAATACTGAAAAAGAATTGCCAGACATTACCCAGAATCCCATTATAATTTTTATGAGCATATCATAGTTGGCCAAGTTGTTTTAAAATGCTATTTTTCTTTGCCCCAGTGTCTCTATAGCATGAGATGTTGCTCACTGATCATAAATCTAGTTTGACCTTGCGCAAAGTTGGTGCTGAAACATAAAATACAGCTCAATATTTTAAAGCCTATACTTTTTTCAACAATACAACAACAAAATATATTGTAAATGATAAACCACATTTGACTCCTGAACATAGGCTTGAACTGTGTGGGTCCACTCATGTGGATTTTTTTCAGTAAGTATTATAAATGTATTTTCTCTTTTTTATGATTTTCTTAATACCATTTTCTTTTCTCTAGCTCACTTTACTGTAAGAATACAAAACCTAATACACATAACATACAGAATATGTGTTTATTGACTGTTTATATTATTGCTAAGATTTTCAGACAACAGTAAGCTACTCGTAAAATTTTGGGGGAATCAAAAATTACATGCAGATTTTTAACGGTGAGGGGGCTGAGTGCCCTTAACCCACAGTTGTTCAAGGGTCAACTATATATGAAATGAAAGTGTCAATAGTTATCTGGCCATTTTCATCCCAGTCTAAATGGTACAAAATGCAAATATTCATTTTTATTACTGAGAATTTAGTAATAATTATTTTAGAAGAACTTCAGTGAACCAAGATCGAAGTGTGATTTACTAGTAAACTGCATCTATGTGCATCACTGTTTCAACTCATTTAAAAGAAGCTTTGTCTACATGACCTTAGTCAGAAAATAGGAAATTAAAGATCAATAAATGTGCTTTGACTTTTTCTTTTTTAGGATTTACAATTTAGATCTAACATATTAGCTGTTCATTAAAACTTAAGCTGTCCCTCAGCAGAGAAATCCACTATTATCGGCCACTATTTAGTTAAAATATATTAATCTATTAAGCCTATCTTATTTAAGGATTAAAATTCTACTGCAGAGAGTAGCAGGGTATAATTTCATTTTTGAGAACATATTTTGTGAGAGTTAACTTATAGACTGATTTTGCAGATACAGTAAACAAGTACAAAAGAGCAGCTTGGAGGAAAACTAAGCATTGACATTTCATGTTCCTCTTTATTTTAATACTATACTTCGAAGTTTAAGGTTTTGTTAAAATGAAACTATTTTCCTTTTGCTCATAGTAGTGTGGGTTGGTGAAATAAGTTCTAATTTTTGAAGAGTGATGAGATTATTTTTGTTTAGAAAATAGGTGAGTTAAAAATAGCAAATATTCTCCAGTCACCTAAAACCTAATACTTCACAAGCTTTTCCTAAGGTACTTATAAACATAACAATTCTAATAGATAAGATTGAAATTAAGATGGAGAAAAATCAATTAATTTCATTTAAGGACAAAATGTTTGTGTGTGTGTGTGTGTTCTTATAGCATTGTGACTCCATTCTGCTAACCGGTGGACATAATTTGTCTTGGCAGTAATCATTCACTTCTCATGAGGTCTACAATAAGAAAATGTTGTGCATGAGTGTGCAATGCTATTATCCTAAACCAATAAATAAGTTGTAATATGCTATTTATGTTTGTTTCTACAACTCCCACTAATAAAAGGCAAAAGAAAATTATGAAATCCTTTACCATGGAGAATTGCAAATTAAATGTCAGGTTTTAATATTTAAAGTGGCTAAACTTTATTCATGTATTTAGAAGTTGGAATTTTCTTATACTTTAATAAGTAAGTTTAATTTAGGACTAGCTGCTCCGTTATTTTTCAATAGTATAGCAAAACATTTGTTAAAAGAAGAAAAAGTTAGTTTTATTACTAGTGCTTTTATCACATTTAATTAGGAAAGGGCACCTGGCCAGTGTGCTCAGTGGTTGAGCATCGACCTATGAACCAGGAGGTCACGGTTCAATTCCTGGTGAGGGCATATACCCGGGTTGCGGGCTCAATCCCCAGTGTGGGGCATGCAGGAGGCAGCCAATTAATGATTTTCTATCATCATTGATGTTTCTATCTCTCTCCCTCTCCCTTTCTCTGAAATCAATAATAATATCTTTTTTTTTTAAAGAAAATGGCAAAATGGGAGATTTGTGAGCTACTTCTTAGAAGACATCTTTGAGGTAGATGAGAGATAAATATCCCTTTTTTTGTAAACGAAGAAATGTAGAGTGACTTGGAAGCAGATGAGCATTCCAAGGCAGGATGTTTGGCATTCCTGATGCATTTGCCTTGTAAGCCAGCACATCTCCACACTTAACAATCTGCCCACCCTCACCCAAGCTAAGTAGTAGGATCCTCAGTCTCTCCTCTGACCAATGACCACAATTTTCTCTTATTAAGCCAAAATACTGATGCTGCTTCTCCCTTCAGTGTTATACATCTCACTCCCCTTTATTTGGCTAAAATACCCTTGTACTATTTCAGTTTTCTATTCTTGGCTTGTTTTTGGACTCTTTTCCCAGTGGGATGAGTAATTTATGTTTCTCTCACTTGGGCAGTAATATTTGGATTTATAGGTAGTTCCCAGAAGGAGGGAGGACCTTGGGAAACAAAGCAGAATATATTTTGATGCCACCTGAGGTTTCTTCTATAAGTTTTTTTTGGAAATGAGATGGCATCAAAGGGTGAGAGGACAGAAGTTCCATTATTGCACATAACCTATGACACATTATATGGGGCTTCATAATATTTTGATATATCTGGAAGAAGAGAGGTGCCGTGTCACTCATTCTGTCAGAATATAAGCCATTTTCTGTCTGTGGTTAGCAAAGCAGTCTGAGACATCTGTTTTTGTTAGGTCTGTTTTATTTATTTACTGGAGGCTCGGTGCACAAAAATTCATGCACTCGGGCGGGGGGGAGTGGGGTGGGGTCCCTCACCCCACTCCCCCCCTGGCCTGCACCCTCTCACAATCCGGGACCCCTTGGGTATGGTTCCTAGGCCTGGCCTGAGATCAGGGCCTATTGGGGCTTTCCTTCCCCCAGCTGCAGGCAGCTGGCCCCACCCCCGCTGCTGCCACTGCTTGCCATCTGTGCAGCATTGCCCACCCCCCTGCCACTGGTGGCCTCCCTCTGCAGGCGACAGGTGTGGGGTGCGATGGCTTGGCTGGCCTGGGCCTCCCTCTGTGGAGTGATTGCTGGCCAGTCACACACTTGCCACAGAGTCGCCACAGGTGGCCTGGGCCTCCCTCTTTCTTTGCTGGAGGGTGGGGTCAGCCCTCTGAGGGGCTGTCTGCCTACCTGCTCGCCCCTAACCACTGGCCTGCCTACCTCATCACCCCTAACCACTCTGCCTGCCTGATCACCCTAACCACTTGCTTAGGGTTGGAGCCAGCCCAGTGAGGGGCTATCTGCCTACCTGATCACCCCTAATTGCTGGCCTGCCTACCTGATTGCTCCTAACCACTTGCCAGCCTGCCTACCTGATCACCCCTAACCACTGATCTGCCTGCCTGATCACCACTAACTACTCTGCCTGCCTGCTTGACTCCCCTAACTGCTTGCTTGGGGGCGGGGCCAGCCCTAGGAGGGGCTGTGGTGGTTCTGGTCTCTGGTCGTTCTGCTAATGGTGGCTGGCCTTTTATTATATAGGATTTTATTTGTCCAGTATGCATTTTTCTCCCTTATGATTACAAGTCTCTAATTTTTGGGGGGGATCTTTCTTTGCTGACCACCTATGGCAGTGGTCGGCAAACTGCAGCTCGCGAGCCACATGTGGCTTGCAAGCCGCGGTTTACCGCTCTGTTGACTAATGAGTTTGCTGACCACTGACCTAGACTCTCGATTCCAATAATTACAGGCTGTTGCTGTTCCTTGTGATTAAGCCCCTATGGTGACACTGCAATCAAAGACTCTGGTGTCTCTATGTGGTCTACAGGCTGGGAGAAGTATTGGGCCAGAAGACAACTGGCCTAATGCCCCTCAAAGTTAGTGGCACACGGCAATGAGGTCTCAATAAAAGGGTTTCTCTCCCCAGGCTCCATGGGCTCAGGGATCTTGTCAGTATTTTCTCCCTGAATCCACTCTGCCTCTCTTATCTGTTCCTCATTGGTGAGCCGTTTGCTTCAGATCTGATCGCTGCCCTCTACTTGCCCCTTGGGTTTAACTCTTCACAGTGTTCTTTGTAACCTTATTTTTGTCCATGATATGACTACAGTTTCCATTTATTCTTTGCTCCCCAGCTACCCAGCTAAAGTCAGTGCTAACTACCACTGCGTCTACCAGGCTAGCCCATCCTCTAGTCTCCTGCTTTTTTAAGATAGATGGTGAACACAGGTTTATAGCTGAAAAAAGGAGGAGCTAACCAGATAGGAGTGAATAGTGGGTCTCAATGATTCACACTATGAATAAGTTCCATATAGTAATCATCTTTTTCCCACTTTAAAATTCTGTCTGGACACATACCTCTCTTCTGGTATTATGGATTCTAATGTAAGAATCACAGGGGTTGCACCAACCTGGGGAGTGTTGCTCAGCTAGTTCCTGCTTACTCATGACTGTGCTGTCACTCCATTATTAATCAAAGCTTACTCAATCAACACTCTATTCTGCCAACCCTGAGTTCCACACAATCTGATACTTATTAAGTGCACTTCAAAGAAAAAGGTATTCTTTGCTTTATGGGTCTACCCATAATTCTTTGCATACTATCAAAGGCACCTTAATCATATCTTAATCAAGAGCTATGCCTTTGATATTTAACATTTCTTTAATGTTTTATAATCCATTCTAAGTTTTATTATTCCTTTGTATGAAGAGGATGTTTCAATGAATCAATTTACCCACTATTGTGAAAGAACACTGTGATAGCTTAATTAATTTATTTTTACCTGTCCAGCATTTTGGGGGAAACTACTTTCTCCCTTTCTCATTCCCTGTGGTTCTGCTCAGGGTTGACACAACCCTCAGCAGTGGGTTAAAAAATGACCCAGGCTTGACCATGTTGACATCAAATTTCCATTAGTGATAGTGATTGTTTCAAGGATTGGCATTTGACAAAAATGAAGCCAACCCATCAATCTGAGGATTGGCTTGAGTTTCTAGGGAAAGTAGCACTCCCTTTCATTGGTGTTTGTACGCTGGTCATTACCTTAGCCATGCCATGTGGTAAACCTGATACTATAGCTCACGTGTTAAAGGGGAGAGATGGAAGACGCAGAGGGAGAAGAAACTTGAGAACATAATTTGAGGCCACATTTCAGCTAAACTGGAGTCATATCACTCCCTCCACCGCATCTGGTTGTACAGGCCAATATTTTATTAAGCTAGCAAATGGGAAGAGAGTATCAACATTTGTTTGAGAGTCAATCTAGGAAAATGAGTAAAAATTGCTTCTGCCAAATAAATACTTTTTTTCTTTTATTTTTTTTTGCACTAATTTCCTATACTTTTTGATTTAATTTAGGAATCATTACACCTTTTATGTATATATTATTTTGTGTTAGGTTTTCAAATATGTAAAACATAAAATTCCCATAACTGAGGACTGCCACCCTGCTCAATATCATTACTGTAGATTGCTCTTAGATTATCACCCATCTGTGACACCTTCCTGACTGCAACACAGAGTCTCCATCCTCTTAGGATGAAGAGAAATTTGAGTCAAAGAATGTTCCAGATCTGCTGAGGTTTGTGAGAGCCTGCTCTGTTGTGGTGTTTTAACCTATGATTATGTATTTATCACTAATGTGAGCATGTGAGTACATATCACAGGAATCTTCCACCATAATATCCATGCATATCCCAGGTTTGTTTACTTACCATATAATTTTAGGGGTATGATAAAGGGTTTTTTTTTTTTTTAACTGTCTATCTCTCTTGCCATTCTATAATACTTGCCTTAGAACCTAATACTCCAACAAGAGAGGGTTATTCCAGTAGGTTGTGTAAATACTGAGAAATAAGACACCTACTAAGATGGGCTCCTGGTGGCTAATTTGGCTCAAATTTTAAAAGACAAAGCCTAATAGACATTTCTACACAGGAGCCTCCCATACAAACTGCACTTCAGGGAGAAGCCTGCATTGAACTGCCTACCCCCACTGTGTTTCTGCCATCTGAGCCAGCCGTTATAAAGAAGTTCCTGGAATCCTATTTCAATCAGTAGGACTGAGGGTTTCCCCATTCAATGGGCTGCACAGCTCTGACCAATCAGAGTGGCTCTAGTCCAACCAACCAGGACAGTGCCTTTTGGACCAATCAAACTGCAAGGATTTGGAGAGTCTTCATTTGCATGAGGATGGACCAATGAGGGGTCAGAGGCAGGGACTTCTGTCTATATAAGCTAGCTCCCCTCTAGTTCTGCAAGTTCACTTTTCCTTTCCACCAAGGGCGGAAGAGTGCATTTCCCTGGCTGATCTAAAACACTGAAGATGCCTCTCAGGACCAGAGCAGACTGACATTGAACGAAGCAGACCAGAGCAGAGCAGAGCTGGGCCAGAGATGGACCTGTCCCGGGGCCACCTGGCCCCAGGGTTGCCTCACAGCCTTGCTGTTTTCACTGCCATACTGTGTCACAATTGTGCAATTCCACAGCAGTGCTGTTTTCACAGCTGTGCTATATCACATTTGAGCTATTTTGCACTGAATAAAGCTTCCTTTCTCACCATACCCCAAATTGGAGATTCCTGTTGGCATTGAATTGGAGCCAACAACCATTGGTGGACAGTTGGAACTGTCTTCTGCTGTCTCCTAGGAAATATGCCAGGATCAGCTGTAATAAAGGAACTCACTAATTAACCATCAATATTCTGGATTGGATTAATATATAAGAATATTTTTTTAACCAGTGTAGAGAGAATGTTATTCTGATAAGGATTTGGGTGGCAATGGTAGGAAGTCCTATATGCTATGGTGTACAACACTTAGAGCTGAGCTATTACCAATGCCCTAATTTCTCCTCTATTTCCTTCTTTTCTTTCTGTCTGCTCACAACATACTTGGAAATGGCAAAATTTGTATCAATCCAAAAGCCAGAAAGGTAGCTTCTGCCATTCAAAGCAAAGTCTGAATGCATTTATCCTAATAGGAAGCAGCAATTACAATGAGCATATTTATAAAATAGAAAGGAAACGGCATATAATCTCAAAGTCTAATGTGTCCACCTTTTGCTCCATATTTTTCTCCCTACTAAACAAAGAAGCCAGGATCACAGCATTAAATCTTTTATCTTGATAATTCCAGGAAAATGATACATCCAGGAGAGAAAAGTTATTCTATTTAATTCATGGTGTTGTTTTTTTACCCTATGAAAGAAGGAACTTGCCTGTATAACTACTTTGGTTCTCAAAGGACTGATGGTCCCCAAGGCTTATTGAGAAATGGAGATCTCAACGGAAACCCAAGGCTTATCTTTATTTAAGAGAGGGCTGGGAAATTGCAAGGCACCGTGGGAAAGCTAATTTACATCCTAGCACAGGCTATTCCTCAGGTCTGTAAAACCCATCCTGATTCTGTGCCTCTCTAGTGGGTGCATCCCACTGGTGTTTTGTACAGGGCAGGCATATGGTAATTTCTGGTGTAGCTGTAGATGCTTTCACTTTGGCGCTCACTTTCCTGGGGCTGCAAGGCAGAGGGGAATGTTTTCCCACTGCGTAAGCCCCTCCTGGCAGAGGAAATGCAATGAAAACCGAGCATTACCCATTTTCCCCGGTGGCCCCAATTTTAAAGCAGAGCTATTTTAAAACAAAGAAAGAGACAGAGGAGTGGAAAGAAAATGAATCCTACATTTGCTGTTTGGAAAGCACTTACTGGGTAATTGCTGAGTGATTTGAGGTGGGAAATGGGATGCCGGTTTAATGAGATCCAGTCTAAGGCACCATTTGCAGAAGCCCAGAATGACAATAGTGGAGGGTAATTTTCATGCCTTCTGATTGCCCTTGGTCTTAGTGAATCGCAGGGATTTCTTAGTCCAATACTATGGGATGCACCATAATAGTGGCTTCCAGGGACCCCAATTTGCAAAAGCGTAGAGGCCAACCAATGGCTGGAAACTGATGCTTTTCCAGGACTAGAGATCAGCTCATTTTATAAGGAAGGTTGACTAACATGACTGCAATGTTCCTCTCAACTTGGCTACACCTTAGACAGGTTTCTTCTGACTATAGCCCCTGGCCTCCCTTTCCTTAGAGCACTTACTTTAGAAAACTTGCAATTGTAAATTCTTTCTTTGCCCCTTTGGAATACAGTTGGCCCTTGAACAAAACAGGTTTGAATTGCATGGGTCCACTTACAGATATTTGTCAATACACCTATTAGAAACATTTTTGAAGATTTGCAATAAATTGAAAAAAACCAGATGAATGAACCTTATGATTTTCTTAATGACGTTTTATTTTCCCTAACTTACTTTAATATAAGAATATAATACACAATACATACAACATACACAACATATGCTAATCAACTGTCAGATTGGATCAGAGTGGCCTCATTTTACCTTAAGCACCTCTGAAAGGCCCTCGCTCCTAATATAGTCACAATTTGAAGTACTAGAGGTTAATGTTTCCACATACAAACTTGAGGGATGGGACACAATTCAGCACAGGACACCGGTTCTCTATTTTTGTTGCTCTGGTCTCTCCCACTCCCTTCTGAGGGGAAACTGCTTCCTAAATGCCAATCCAACCATTTTATGGAAACCGTTCTCCAGGATAACAACCATGTATGTCTTACTAGTTTCCTACCCTCAACCCCAAAGAAAATAACAGGTGAATATCCAGTGCTTGACAACTAAATAAGCTGTACGTACGAAGAGGGCTGGAGGGAGGGGAAGGCAGGGCTACTCGACAGGGAATATGGCATTGGAAAACGAAGATATTCATTGGGCAAATTTAACTTTTGCCCCATTACATCACCTTGAAGTGCCAAGCAGTAGATCTCTTCTTTTAAATTTGTATAATTGTGTTGGAACTGGCATACTTATATGATATTTTAAAATCAAGAGTATTAAAACAACTATCAATGACAAGCAACACAACTCTTGTCACTCTGGTTTGCCACTTCTTTTTTTAATAGGGCACTATTATTATTGTTACCATCCACACACACAGATCAACTTCTAAAAGACCCTGCCTAAGGCAACACAAATAGCTCTTGGAAGTGTTTCAGAAGATCAAAAGTAAAGCTCAGAGAGAAGTTCCTGTTAGAAGACCATATAAAGTCCACACTATTAACTCAGGTCAGATTCCACTTTATATTAGAAAAACCCAGGAACTGTGAAATTTGAATAGAACAATTCCATTAATACAAGATACAGCCTTGTGTAAAGCATACCGTGTTCTCTGACAAATTCATTTGACTGCTAATTTAGAAGACTGATAAGAAGATCATGAGCCAATGTGTCTTATTAGTAGGCTCCTGCCTGCCAAGAATTCACTGGCGTTCCCTGAAATAACACTGTAAGTACAAGCAGAGGCGTTTGAAAGTGGGGCTAACCCTCCTTTCAGAATGAGAAAGTTGTCCTTGGGCAAGGTGGGGTCAAAGCCAGTTTTTCTGTTGCTAAGCTACTGGGCAGGGGACTAAGCAAGGAAAGAGTGTAAATGGTTAGTTACATGGACGTTTTGCTGTCTCTATAAGTGTTTGAAAAAACATGTAGACAGACATAGTTAATTTCCTATCTGAACTCATCTTATGGTCCACAAATTAAGTATGAATTTTTGTGGTGGTTTTTTTTTTTTTTTTTTTTTTTGGTTTTCTAACTTTACCTGAGAGATACATTTTGACCTTATTAAAAATGATTTTACAGAGAGATTATCCCAGAACAATAATAACCTTGCACACACACACGCCTGAGCTGTCTAAGTTTCCTGACCTCAACATTTAATGTACTGACTCTGCATATCCATGCAATTCAAATCACTAGGCATCTGCTCTTATCTTCTTTTGTGGTTTTTCTGGGGGCTTCATTTCTTCCAAAATACTTCCAGCTTCCAAAATCCTAAGCAAGGTCATAGGCTTTTATTTCCCTTGTACTTTTTAAGCTTTTATTTTATTATTATCATTATCATTATTATTATTTTGATCCTCACTTGATATGTTTTTATTGATTTTAGAGAGAGAAGAAGAGACAGAGAGAAACATCAATGTGAGAGATAAACGTGGATCAGTTGCCTCCTGCACACACCCTGACCAGGGATTGAACCCACAACCTAAGTATACACCCTGATTGGGAATCGAAACAGCAACATTTCAGTGTAGGGACGATGCTTCAACCAACTGAGCCACCAGCCAGGGAACTTTATAGCTTTTATATCATCTTTCCTTCTCCACTCATCCATTTTTTTGGGGAGGATTATTTCCTCAGATGTCCAATAACAACAACAATAATAATAATAATAATAATAATAATAAAACAGTTTGCATCTACCTAGCATTTACTATGCGCCAAGAAATAAGTGCATAGATTAATTTCTTTACTCTCCACAGCAACCTTATTCCTATTGATTGTTATGTTATCATCACATTTTATAGTTGAAGACTATCAGGCACAGAGAGCTTAAGTAACTTGCCCCAAAACATGTAACCAGTTAGTTGTAAAACCAGAATTTGAGCCCAGGTAGTCTGGCACCAAAGTCTGTGACTAGTATACAGTAATGGAATTTAAGCAGAACTGACGTATAAAATCCCTATAGAAACCTTTCTAACAATCCTTCATGCAATTTTTTCCTTCCTGGTGTGACTCTAAATGATGAAGGTCCAGAACAAGAATGCATAGCCTAGGACCTACATTCATCTGTTACATGAGTGAAATTTTGGGGCTGAGAGATGCTAAAAAATAAAATGTGTTTAGCTTCCTATCATAAGGATAAAATACCTTGTTTGCTAGTCATTCACAGGAAGGACTTTAGATTTGAAATCATAAGCATGTTCAGTGACCAGAAAGTTTAGATGGCCAGGCTCTTTTTTTTAATAGACACCTATCTCCATAAATTCTTAGCCACATTTTCATTGTGTCATAATAATAGATCAGGTTCTCAAAGTAGACCTACATTAAGGCAAATTCCTTCAATCTGCCACTGAGATTTAGCAGATACAAAGAGTCCAGAGACGAGTCAGACAGGGCAAGCTGGAACTGTTATAAGTTGAATTGTCTGCACACCTTGGATTCGTTTGAATCATAAATGCAGTGAACTGCAAATAAGCAAATGCAGGGGAAACTACAGTCAGGTTGTAAGCACCCTGTATGTTTGGATTTAACTTTCATCAAGGTCCCTGAGCACTTAGATTGCTATATTGACTATATTTTTATAAATTTATTTTAAATTCATTAAAAATATTTCTTATACACATCTATGCAATTTTATATCAATGCCTAAATGTGATTCTTGCATATCTTATTATTTTTTCTTTTTTTCTGCGTGCCAGCATTTTGCTTTCCCTCTTTATTTCCAATACTTTTCCTCCCCTACACAACCTCTCACCCTTCCAATTTTCCATGCTTTAAAAATACTATGCAAAGACACTTTATATACATATATGAATATATTTATATGCACCTAAACATGAATATACATATAAACTCACATAAATGTATACACATTATTTATGCATAGTTACATATATACACATATATACCCTGAGTACACACACAAATGTGTATAGATAGCATGCTTTCTTTTCTTGCTTTTTTAAAGTGAAGCTGAGCCAGACCTGCCTGTTTTTTATTGTTTGTTTGTTTAATATATTTTATTGATTTTTCACAGAGAGGAAGGAAGAGGGATAGAGAGCCAGAAACATCAATGAGAGAGAAACATCAATCAACTGCCTCCTGCACATCCCCACTGGGGATGTGTCCACAACCAAGGTACATGGCCTTGACCGGAATCGAACCTGGGACCCTTCAGTCCGCAGGCCGACGCTCTATCCACTGAGCCAAACCAGCTTCGGCGCATGCTTTCTATAAAGTTTTTTTCTGTGTCCTTCACACCTTAAGTTGTAGAAATTAAGAGGGGCTTCAAAAACTCTGTATCCTAGCATGGTACACCCCCTTCCACCTTGCAAAGTCTCAAAGTCTGCCCCGGAGGCCATCAGGGCTAATCCCACCACTCTCTTAGCCCTATGTAATGGGTAGCTACAACGACTTCAAGCAGCCTCTACAATTCTGAGTCCTCCCACTGCCCCTGGGCTCTCTGGAACTTAAGGTCCATCAGAAATTCTCTCCTTTGAATTTCCCTCCGCCTTTGCAGATGTTTCCTGCGGCTGCTGCAACAAATGACTGCAAACTTGGTGAAAACAGAATTCTCCCAGTCCTCGATCCCTGCGGCCTGGCCTCACCAGGCTGAAATTAAAGTGTTAGCCGGACTGTGCTCCCTCCAATGGCTCTAGGGGACAACACATGCCTCACCTCTTAAAGCTTCCGGTGGCTGCTGGCATTCCTTGGCTTGTCACTTCACTCCAAGCTTTAAGGGAATCACCTTCAAATCTCTGTCCCGTCCACCTTTTCCAAGTGCCTTTTCTTCTGCCTGTGTTATATCTCCCCCTGCCCCGCCCTTATAAGGATACATGTGATTGCAATTAAGGCCTACCTGGATAATTCTCACCTGGAGACCCTTAACTTAATTACATTTGCAAAGACCCCTTTTCCAAATAAGGTAACATTTACAGGTTCCAGAGATTAGGAACTGATCCCTTCGGAGGCCATTATGCAGCCAACAACAGACTCCGTCTCAAACCTGACTCTTCCCTAAGGAACCTGTGTCTTCTGCAGCACCCTCAAAGGTGGCTGGGTCTTGGGGGGTGGGGGCGCGGGGCAGCCCAGAAGTGAGGTAACATCCTACTCATTCCTTATCAACAACATTGTCCCTCTCTCCTTCCAAAGAAATGCTAACTTCAACGCTCATGCTATCACACTATCCCTTCACCTCCCCTCCTTTTAGCGTCATCTACAGACCCTCAAGCTACTTCTGAAGATTTTTTTTATTTTTATGTATTTTATTGCTTTTTTACAGAGAGGAAGGGAGAGAGAGATAGAGAGTTAGAAACATCGATGAGAGACAAACATCGATCAGCTGCCTCCTGCACACTCCCTACTGGGTATGTGCCCGCAACCAAGGTACATGCCCCTTGACCAGAATCGAACCCGGGACCCTTGAGTCCGCAGGCCAACGCTCTATCCACTGAGCCAAACCAGTCAGGGCTGAAGATTTTATTACATAGCTTGCTCTCACTTCTCCTAATGCTATTCCTGTTATAATGATGATTTCAATGTCAATGTGTGCAATATTCCCATACTTTTGTTTCTCAGTCTCTTAACCACCTCTCTCCTAATATCTTGAAACTTCAGTCTATCTTGGTGTTTTAGTTTCATGATTATACACTAAATATTGTCAATAATAATAATAACAGTAATAATAATAACTGTATCCCTTTTGCAATCTTGAATTTCAAATACTCCATCACTCTTGGACCATTGCCTCCTATCTTTTTAGCTCATTTCCTCTAACACCCCAATTCCAAAAACACAAACTAAAACACATTTGATCTATCTGGGATCTATAACCTCTTGATCCTGTCACAGTTCACTATTCTTCACCCCTGTTATGTCACAGTCCCCTCCCTACAGGGCCAATCTTTATGTCACCCTGCCCTGTTTATATGCAACTCTGCCTACTCCAGATGTGTACCCAGAGAGCTGAATGTGACTAGAGAAAAACCTCGGCTGATGGAGCTCACTTTAAATGTATAGCCACAAGAACATTAGTGCTGCCCTGCTAGCGTGACTCCGTGATTGAGCGTCAATCTAAGAACCAGGAGGTCACGGTTCAAATTCTAGTCAGGGCACATGCCCAGGTTGCAGGCTTGATCCCCAGTGTGGGGCATGCAGGAGGCAGCTGATCAATGATTCTCTCTCATCATTGATGTTTCTATCACTCTCTCCCTCTCTTCCTCTTTGAAATCAATAAAAATATATATTTTTAAAAAAGAACATCAGTGTGCTGACAAAATCCTACTGCATTTCCATAGTCATTCCCTCCACCACTTTCCTAGATGACTTTTCCATACCTTTTATTTCTCTTCAAACTTCCAATGCTGCCTTCCATCCTCATCCTCAGCTAATGACCTTGCTTCTGTATTTCATTATGAAAATACAAGAAATTAGAGGACATCTTTCACTCACTGACATCACTACATCTGCCAGCACCCACCATCTCTACCATACACCCAGGCTTCCTTTTTGTTTATGATACAGGAACAGTCGTGCACCTTCTAAAACCATTCCTGCCATCTGTGCACTAAAATCCATTGCCTCTAGTTACCTTAAAACGTCACTCTAGCTAATGTCTCCATTCATCAATTCTTCTACTGGATCGTTTTCATTAGCATGCAGCTGTTCGGAAATGTCGATCTTAAAAATCAAAACAAAACAAAGCACCCCCTTCCAGCTACTGCTATTTTACTCTTTCCCCTTTTAAATCAAAACTCGCTTGCAAGATTTGACTGTGATTGTCTCTTCTTTCCCTCATTTTCCCATTGTGACTTGAAACCTCTCCAATCAAATTTCCATCCCCATCACAATAAAAAGTATCTTGAAAAGATAAAAGATGCATAAATTATCTGTCTCCGAGTTACTAAAGCCAAAGGCCTTGTCTTACTCTACCCAGCAGCCACTTTTGCCCCGGGGTGTTCTTGAACCTCTTTTTTTAATTGGCTTCCTGGAACGTGCTCTCTTGTTTCTCTTCCTACTTCACTTACTGGCCATTGTTCCTTAGTCACCTTTCCTGGTTGTTCTCCAACCTGTAAAGTCTGACCTTTGTCTGTTGGTCACCATCATATGCCCAAATGCATAGAATCACATAGAATGAATAAATATATAGAATATGTTTTGTTTTGTTCTATAAAAATAGGGCCATGTCATTCACAGTTTTACATATTGCTATTTCAATGCTACTATACATCGTGGATAGCCCTCTAAGTCAGTTGGTAAGGTTCAAATTAATTCTTTCTAAAAAATGTATTTATTGATTTTAGAGAGTGAAAGGGAGGAGGGAAGGAGAAAGAGAGAGAGAGAGAGAGAGAGAGTCATTGTTTCACTTATTTAATGCATTCCCGTGGATGATTCTTGTATGTGCCCTGACCAGGGAGCTAACCTGAAAACTCGATGTAGCTGGATGATACTCTAACCAACTGAGCTACCCAACCATGGCCTCAAATTCATTCTTCTTTATGTCTGGATTATATTCTGTGAAGTAGGGATGCAATAATTTATTTAAGTATTCCAATTTTATGAATAATTCTTTATATTTACTTATTTAAATTTTATTTTATTTTTTAAATATATTTTTTATTGATTTCAGAGAGGAAGAGAGAGTGGGAGAGAGAGATAGAGAAACATCAATAATGAGAATCATTGATTGGCTGCCTCTTGCATGCCCCCTACTGGGAATTGAGCCTGCAACCCGGGCATATGCCCTTGATCGGAATCGAACTTGGGACCCCTCAGTCCACAGGCTGAGGCTCTCTCCACTGAGCCAAACCAGGTAGGGCTATATTTATTTTTGTACCGTGATGAATAATGTGGTAATTAACATCCTTCCATTTTTATTCCTGTTGGGTAGTTTCCCAAGAGGAGGATTGCTGAAACCAAGGATACATGTATCTTAAATAATAGCTATTTAGTGATTGCTTCTCACAAAGCCTATATTAATTAATATTTTTGCTAACAGTGTTCTCTATTGCTGTATTCAAAAGGTGTTTTTACTCTTTCAATTTTTTGCCAGTATGACATAAAGCATTTTCTATCGAGATGTTGAGTAACCTGTCACTGTATTATGTACAGGTTACTATATGTATATTATTAATTGCAGTCTCCTAAAAGCCTGTAAATGGCTGAGCCAGGATATAAACCTAGGCAGTTCGGTTTTGGATATATATTATTACATTTCTTCTTCCTTAGAAGAGCTTCTAAAATGTGGTGTTACTAATCCAGTGCTTCACTGATTAAGTCAGACTGCTTTCCAATGCTTTTCTGAGGAAGGCAGTAGTTCAAAGGCATGATGCTGGGGCATGAAATATTTTCTCCTGGATGTCTAAGCCAAGAGTGCTGGCAGGGCTTGGGGAAGGAGGCAGTGAGAAGGAGTGTGGTGCCGGGAGCCAGTGCCCAGACCCAGTGGACCTTCAGTTCACTCCTCTGATTGACTCCGAAAAGCATTTCCCCAATTTCGGTTTGAGCTTGAGTAACCGTGGAGATTATTAGTTAGGAAAGTCACTCCTGAGATTGCAACAGAAATCTCATTACTCATTTCAGGTATCCAATCAGCTTTCATGTTTGCGTCTTCCTGCCTTCCCCCAGTGGGCTTGCTACTTGTCTACACAATCTCCAGGACCTCTCTTTAGTCATTGCGACTCACACACATGGAGAAGTTGTCTCTAGTACCTTTAGTGTGTGGAAACTATAACTGTTATAAAGAACAGAGGATCTGTGAGTCAGAGATTTCTGCCAAAGAGAAGCACAAAATAAAGCCATTTCACAAACCTAATAGTTAAATAGGAAGGGAGGAGGAAGGAGAGAGAGAGAGAGAGAGAGAGAGAGAGAGAGAGAGAGAGAGAGAGAGAGAGAGAGAGAGAGAGAGAGAGAGAGGATTCTGTTATCAAGCCACCCAATTTCTTGACTACTTCTGAGTCAGTTTCAACAGAGGGGCTGCTCAATCCTTCCCAGTAAAGAGTGAGAAATGTTTTATGTCCAAGGAACACACTCAAAGGGGTTCTAAATAGCGTTTTCTCTACACTAAGTTAGGGCAGCATCTGGAGACAGCCTGGCAAAGCTTATTTTTCCTTTTATTTAACATGAAAGTTGAAATTGATGAGACTCACACATTGTTTCATGTCCATGCATAGCCTCGCATATTTGGGGTCTGACTAGAAACTATATAAACTTTGGTGATAAGAGGGATTTACCACATATATTAACATGTTTATTATTAGACAAACTTCTTTTGTCAGCCAAGCTTTTTATAAATCTTCTAGTTCACCAATTTTGGTTTTATTGTTATTGTTTATTATTCTTATCATCCAGCCATTAGTGAAAAAAGGAAGCAGCAAGAGAGAAAATGAAGAGAAGCACTGGGGCCAGATCAATCTGTATCCCAGGCCACTCCAACTCTGATATATAAGGATGGGCTTGAAGAAATTAGTTTTGAGTCTGATTGTCCCTTACTCATAAAACTGTGCTCTATTCCCATAAAGCTATGCCACTCCTTGTATTGTTCTATCTAAAGATGGATTGTAAAATAAACACAATTTACCATGTAGGCTAATAGGATTGACTGTTGATTTTAACAAGCACCACATTAATAAATCCAAGGGCATGGATGGCACCTCCTTACAAGCCCCATAACTTTGCCTTTTTGATGGTTTGAAGCTGCTGCGGGAGGTGCTGTATCAAACCATATCCGCATATGTCTAATTTGTTTATTTTCTCCCAGCACCAACCTTTTACATCTCCCTTCTCTTCTACTGCTTTTCTGGGTCTCCTTTTCCTCTTCCTTTCACTTTTCACTGATTCTCTGTTGTAACCTGGGTACATTTTTAGGCCCAGGGTTTATAGCAAGGAATAGGACATTCTTTATTTTCAATATGCTCAGAGTCTAGCTAAAGAGAAATACAAAAAAACAATTATTACAACATAATTTGATAACGTGATATGTATAGTGGCATATATGGAGGAGGAAACACCCAAATGATCTGAGGTGAGGATCAAGAAGACATCAGAAAGGGAATTCTTCTTGATGTTTGTCTTAATAAGAGGACCTCAAAGGAGGGAATACCTCTCCAGATATTTCATTAGCATCTTCCAAGTGTTTAGGATAGGGCCTTTAATGAATGACTATTCTAGTTAGAAAAGAAAGTGATAAAATATATTCCAAGGGCATCATGCCCAAAGACAAAGAAGCAACAGGGAATCTGGTTAGTATGTACTGAGCCAAAAATGACAAAGAAAAAATAAAATAAAAACATTTGATTGTTTTAAGATGATAAGATTACAAGTAATTTTACTTTTTTTTTTATACATGAAAGTTACAGTTTATACTATTTGTGGGAGCAAAATATTTTGCTTTTAAGAAAAATCTTACGTGTTCATCAATTTTTTATTCTACTTTTTTCTTACTTGCATACCAACAATACTGTCTAGGTTGCTACAAAACCTTTATAATTATTTTGCAAATGGGTGCATGATAGCACTTTAAGTTTCCTCATCACTTACCTAACCATTGTGCTTGTGTTGTTGTTTTTTTCCAATATTATAATTAACCATAAAAAATGCCATTCCTGGGAGGGGACAGGAGAAGCAGTATGTGTGTAGTTCAGTGTGAGCTGTACTTCCACAGGAAGCCATGTCTCATGTGGACCCTCCCAGGGCTATGAAAAACTTTGCAAAAGATTTTATGGACCTTAAATAATCTTCCCAACCTAAATCACATTTGGACCAAGATTTCTCCAACTGGGGGCGATAGTGGCTACCAAAATAACCAGTGACCTCAAGAATCAAGTGACTCGCACCAAGGGAGAGCTAGTGGCCATGTCTCCTCCCTCACTGCCTCAGAAAGGTGCTCAGAGAGACGCCCTGGGCCACCCTGCACCAGGCAGCCCTAGAGCTCAGCCTTCTGAAGCTAAATAACAGGCACAGCTGCAGTGACAGGAGTGATGAGAAATCCCAGAAGGACTTAGAGACCATGATGATTAATTTAATGCTTCAACTTGTTTGGCCATGGGGTCCCAGATTAGTCTTGTTCTGAGAGTCTGTGAGGGTGCTTCTTGATGAGATTAGCATATGAAGCAGTGAGCTCAGTATAGGAGACTGCTCTCCCAGCCTGGGTGGGTACAACCCAATCTAATCCTTTGAGGCCTGGAATAGAACAGGTAGAGGAAAGAATAATTCACTCCTTTCCCCCCTGCTTCGGAGCTTGAGTTGGAATATCACATTCTCCTGCACTCAGACTAGAATGTAGACCATTGGCTCACTTTCTTCTCAAGCCTTTCCTGGACCTCCAGCTTGCAGACTGCAAGTGCAGGACTTCCAGTCTCCTCCATAATCATGTGTGTCAATTCCTTATATTTTCCTCTCTCTCTCTCTCCCCTCCCCCCCTCAGATAAAATATGGTACAATTGGAGTCTCAGAACATTTGACTTGAGCTTTACATCTAATAATATTTTTACTGCTGACCAAAGTTTTGAGCTGGGCAAAGAAGGCATGAGAATTAGGAGCTGATCTCCATTTATAAAATAGGTCTACTGCTTCACAATAATTTAATTGGGCATTTCTTGGGCATCTTCTTTGTGTGTTGGCTTTTGGAATGGGGGTCACTTTCTCCATAAATCCTCCTTCTTCTCTGCTGGGCATTTCCCTCATATTTTTATCATCGTACACTATACTTCAACTGTAGCATCGTGCATCATACTGCATTAGATTTACCTATTTGTATTGTAGAATCTTTTTGTATTAGTTTCCCAGGGATGTTGTAACAAAGTACCATAAACGGGGTGGCTTAAAATAATATAAATGTATTATTTCATTGTTCTGGAGTCTAGAAATCTAAAAATCGGGGTGTCAGCAGGGCCATGATCTCTTTGAAACCTGTAGGGAACAATCTTCCCTTGCCACTTGTGGTTTCTGGTGTTTGCCAGAAGTCCTTGGCATTCCTTGGCTTGGAGATGCATTACTCCAATCTATTCCTCTATCATCACATGACCATCTTTTCCCCGTGTTTCTCTCTCCTCTTCTTATGAGGACACCAGTCATATTGTAGTAAGGGCCCACCCTACTCCAGTATGAGCGCATCTTAATTACTTTCATCTGCAATGACTCTATTTCTGAACAAGTTCATATTCTGAGATATTGGGACTTCAACATACCTTTTTTTGGGGGCGGGAACGGGGAGGGAAGAGGGTCACAATTCAACCCATAGCAGTGGACAAGGGTTACATCTATTTCATCTTTTTTACTTGTATATCCTAGCTCTTATTCCATTGTCAAGCACCTAAACATGTCCAATAACATATTAGTGAATAAATGAATGTATGTCTAAGGGAATAAGATTGTACTAAGAAGTCACATTCCATTTTTGTGTGGAAGAAATTCAGGGCCCTTTCAGTCCCACTGCTCTGAGCTTCCTTAATCTCAGCATTGATTTGGTCTCAGCCATTTGGTAAAGGTCCATGAGTGGTAACTGTGGGATAACATCTCCGTAAGCCCAAAATAGACAGATTGTGTTTAAGTTTCATGAAGAGTATCTTAGTGCATGGAATTGTGTGCCTATTGTTTGAAGTTTCAGGGATTTCAAAGGTCTTTGCCCTTGTATCTGAGGTTGAACTGTTTTTGTTTGTTTTTTGTAGGTGGCAGTTTTAATGATCCATGGAACTTACATAAAAGGTTTCCTTGGGTCCCGGCCAGTGTGGCTCAGTGGCTGAGTGTTGACCTATGAATCAGGAGGTCACAGTTCAATTCCTGGACATGACCTGGTGGCGGGCTTGAAGCCCAGTGTGGGGTGTGCAGGAGGCAGGCAATCAAAGATTCTCTCTCAATAAAACAATAATTAAAAGCAGAAATAAAAAAGTGATTCTCTCTCATCATTGATGTTTCTGCCTCTCTCTCTCCCTCTCTGAAATCAATAAAAATATGTGTTTTTTCAAAAAAGGTTTTCTTGAGTAGCTGCAAAATGAGTAGTTTTACCCATCCACCGGCCAGAACTAAAAGTTAACGTAGAGACATTAACGGGGCTCAGTCACGCACACGGGAAGCTGTGAGTAGGGTTAGTCACATAACCAGTTCAATGGTCTCAACAGCCCATTTCTATTCCAAGGCTGCATCCTTGGAGCAGTTTCTGGGATCCCGGGAGGCAAGTGGAAGGCATAGTCCAAGGACAACAGAGGAACGAGGAACCTCCAGCTGCCTGGGCCAGCTTGTGGGTCAGCTGGCAGTCTTTTTGATGACCTCCTCCAACAGGTTTTCATTTGCAATTCCCTGATGAATATTTGCAAACCATGTGTCTGATAAGGAGTTAATCTCCAAAATATATGAGGAACGCACAACTCAATAGAAAAACCAAAACAAACAGCCGCCCCCCCCCCCTGCCCCCGCCAAATGATCTGATTAAAAAATGGGCAAAGGATCTGAATAGACATTTCTTCAAAGAAAATATTAAAATGGCCAAGAGGTATATGAAGCGATGTTCAAGATCACTAATCATCAGTAAGTTGACTTCTTTTTAAGCCTTTTAGGAGAGAGACAAAGAATTTATTTGAGTTGTAAGACTGACATCTTGTGGCTAACTCTGGATGTGCAGAAAGGTTTAAGCATGAGAAAGGGAAATAAATGGAGTCACTCAGTTTAACTGTTAATCATTAGAAAGGAAAAGAAAAAAGATTATATATATATATATATATATATATATATATATATATATACACACACATATATCAGAAATGTATTTACAAATGGACAAATGCAGTTTTTCATAAAGAGAGAGTTAGCATTATAGCCTAACACATAGTTTGTGGCGTTCACCAGAATTGATTTTGGCCTTGGAGAAGAAAATGAGGGAAAGAGAAAATATAAATGAAGATACCATTCAGGAAGTGAGCAGGAGGAAACAGATGGATGGAAGAGTTCCTGATAAAAGCCTAATGCTTTGGAGTTCTTATAAGAGATGTCAAATACTATGAGGGAGGTTCTGGGATACTTTGGCAACCAGAATGGTCTTTACTCCACCAGAGGCAGAACTAGGGTGGGTACGAGAGGTCTCTGTAGAGGTTTCCATTTGTACCTTCTGCCATTTATGCTGGACTCACTTTGCTCCAAGTTCAGGAGCACCGTCAGGGTGACTATTCATTCCTTTATAAGAAAATGTGCTGATCACACCTTCCGACCTTCTAACTTGTTCCCTAGTTTATTGTTTTCTCTCTGAGCGGTTTCAGTTGTCCTTTCATGAGGATGCACCGCAGAGGGCATTGCAGAGCACAGCTGTGTCCTGAGTGCCTGCTGCCCCCCTGCCAGCCACATGGTTCCTTGCTACTATCAATTCCAAAAGGACAAGAAGAGAAAGAGAAAACAAGTGAAATGGATCAATTTAGCTATTGGGAGTTGCTCCTACGTTGGGGGAGGGAGGGAGGGAGGCAGGGAGGGAGGGAGGGAGGGTAAGAGGGTTATATCCTAGTAAGCAGGATGAACTGGGCTTCTACCATCAGAGAGACACAGAGATGAACTCAAGCAAAAGAATTTTAAAAGTTAACAACTAATTAATTATTGCTGCTGTCAGTGCTACTCAGGACAGACAGGGTGCTAGGAACGTCTATTAGACTAGGACTCCTGGTCTAATAGAGGAAGAAAAGGTTTTACAGGCACAGAACATTCAAACTCATTTCTAAAGAGTAGGTGTTCTTTAAAGAAAGTGGTTAGGGGACAGCATTATAAACAAGGACAAAGGCACGTACTAGACACTTAGGCAAGAACAGCAAATCATAGAAATCCTCCTATAGCCCTATCTGTGGGCCAGACCCAAATGGATACTTTATATTTATTATGTATTATATGTATAATTTATATGTATTATTTGATCCTCATAACATCACTGTCAAGTGGGTACATTTATTATACATAGCTTACAGACGAGGAAACTGAAGCACAGGTATAAGTAAGTACCTTGTCCATAATCACGGAGCTCATCCGTGGCCAACTGGGGACTGAAACCCAGGCAGTCCAGCCCCAAAGTCTAGAACAGTCTTTTTCATCTCATGGCACACATAAACTAATTACTAAAATTCTGCAGCACACCAAACAATGTATTATATATTTTTGCAGATCTGACAAAAATAGGTATAATTTTGAATCATTCACACCAGATAGCTGTTGTTGTGTTGGCTATTGTTATTTTTTTTTATTTAATAATCTAATAGAAGAGAGGTCAGTGTCCCTGACTAAATAGACAGGTATTGCATGTTTTAAAAATTCTCACAGCTCCCCAGTTGAAAATCTCTGGTTTAGGAGAATAAGAAATGGAAGGTCAGAGTAGCTCAAGTTTGGAGAAGAAGGAGGGCGAGAGGGGAACTGACGTGGGAAAGGTGGAAAGAGACGAGATCCTGTTGGGACCTGTGGCCGTGTTAAAAAATTTGTGTTTTGTCCCAATAGTAATTGGATACTATTAGACAGATTCTAAGCAGGGAAGTAGCAAATTAAAGTTTGCCTTTTTCAAATGTCAGTCTGGCTGCGGTATGGACAGAGATCTTGACTGGTCCTTTGTGCGATTCGGTTAATAGGAGGGGACCGTCCTCACTAAATTACCTCCCTGTTTGCTGTATCAGTAAAAACAGCACTGCTGCTCGACAGTTACACTGCAGCATCGAGAACCAAGCAATCTGTTCTCACACATTCCTGACAAGAGAAAGGTTAGGTGTTATCTGTGCAAAAGATATTGAATATAAGGCATGGGGGAAATGAAAAAAGAATAGGTCATCCACATGCCCATAGCCTCAGAGCAAAATGACATACTGAAAGTATAATGCAATAATACTTGGTAGGTTCACACTACAAAATACAGATGGATAAGAAAAAATTATGTATGTGCGTAGTTTCCTGGTAGTTTAGCTCTGGGTATGTAATGCAAATAATTTTAGAAATGATTTGCAAGATAGATGTTCTGCCATACAAGGAAATGGCCAGCTTGACCTTGTTGAGCCTCATTTTTCTCAATCTCTGGAGTTGGCTGCATGTATCAGGTTTGCACATATACAAACCTTAAAACAATTAGCCACAGTGGCATCTCTGTAATAGCTCTTGAGCAACCACCTAATTGAAGGTTTGGTTATGAGCAGTGACCCTAACAGAAACATGAGCTTCTTAAGAAGGAGTACCAGGCCATATCACTCTTCCATTCACTGTATCTAACTTAATGCTTTGCATATCTCAGTGAAAAAGTAAGTGTTGAATGAATGAATGAATGAATGAATGAATGAATGGAGCAGCCATGTTCTTCTGCTCTTCAGCGCTCGTGCTCCTGGTTCTCAGGCCTTGGGGTTTGGACTCCAACGACACCACCAGTTTCCCTGGGATCCCAGCTTGCAGACAGCAGATCATGGGACTTCTCAGCCTCTGTAATTATGGGAGCCAACTCCTGTGAAAAATTTCTTTCTATGTATATCTTATTGGTTCTGTTTCCCTGGAGAACACTGACTAATACATAGTCCTTTGCAAGTAGAGAATTGAAGTGGGGAGGACATAGGCAGGAGCTGCCTAAGAAGAGGGGTTGGGAAGAAATAGAAACCTATTGATGAGATCTTTATAATGTCTAAGGACTTCCTGCCATTTTAAAGTGATAATTAGTTACTGTGTGCCAGTGCTTATAATAAGCATGTTGTATACATGATCTTTAAATTATACATTAACACTAAGAAATAGGTGTATCACCAAACTATCAATCATCCAGTCACCAAGGCTTATAAGTTTAGATTCTCCCTGTCACCCACCCTTTCATTTGGTAGGCAATATGGAGCCTGAGAATATTTCTGAAGAAGGTGTAACAGGATAGGGATTGTGCTTTAGTGAAATTAAACAGCAACATCCTCAAAGATCTAAAATAGGAATCCAAGGAGGGTTGTATTCAGAAATGTAGCCATGAGACTTGGAAACGATTGGTTGAATATGACCCCATACATAGTTATTACAATATTATCAACTATTACATATGTTCCCTGTGCTATAATTTACATCTCCATGACTATTTTGTAACTATCAATTTGTATTTCTAAATCCCTTCTCCTTTTTCACCCATCACCTGCAACCCTCTCCCTTCCAGTAACCTTCAAAATATTCTCTGTATCTCTTACTCTGTTTCTATTATGCTTATTTTGTTTTGTAGATTCCATATATAAGTGAAATCATACAGCATTTGTCTTCCTCTGACTTATTTCATTCAGCACAATACCCTCTAGGTCCATCCATGTTGTTACAGATGGCAAGATTCCATTCCATTATATTTATGCTCTACTTCTGTATCCTTTTCGTCTGTTGATGCAACTTAGGTTGCTTCCATATCCTGGCTATTAAATAATGCTGCAATAAATATATGGATGTGTATGTCTTTTCAATTTAGTGTTTTGGTTTTTTTTGCATAAAGTGGAATTGCTGGGTCCTTCTTTGTCTCTTATTGGATAGCCGTTGTTTTAAAGTCTATTGTCTAAGCATTGCTACCCCAGCTTGTTGTTTCCATTTTCATGAAATATCTTCTTCTATCCCTGTGCTTTTAGTCAGTGAGTGTCTTTTGATCGGAAGTCTCTTATAGACAGCATATGTAAAGGTCTTATTCTATCATCCATCCAGTCTCCACGTGTCTTTTGGAGCATTTAATCCATTTGCATTGAAAGTAATTGATAGGCGAGTCATCCTCCTGACTGGTCTTGGTATTTCTGTCTCGGTACTGCTGATAGCTGGATGTCTTCGGGAAATGCTAAAATTGGGCACCCTGCTCCCAACTTTAGAGCCACAGCTGTTATGCCAGATGATCAGTTCCAAGATATCAGCCTATCTGACTACAGAGGAAAATATGTATTCTTCTTTTACCCTCTTTGCCTTTGTGTGCCCCATGGAGATCATTTCTTTCATTGATAGAGCAGCAGAATTTAAGAAACACAACTGCCAAGTGATTGGTGCTTCTGTGGATTCTCACCTCTGTTACCTGGCATGAGTCAACACACCCAAGAAACAAGGAGGACTGGGATCCATGAACATTCCCTTGGTGTCGGGCCCCAAGTTCACCATTGCTCAGGACTATGGGGTCTCAAAGGCTGATGAAGGCATCTCATTCAGGGGACCCTTTCTCACTATATCCTTCACCAGATCACCGTAAGCATCCCTCCCTGTTGGCCGCTCTGTAAACGAGACTCAGACTAGTTCAGGCTTTTCAATTCCCTGGCAAACGTCGGGAAGTGTGCCCAGCTGACTGGAAGCCTGCCAGTGACACCATGAAACCTGATGTCCAAAAGAGCAAAGAATATTTCTCTAAGCAGAAGGAAGTACTGGGCTGTTTTAGGGTCATGTGGCAGTGGATGGCCATGAGAACAAAACCTCTTTTGACTATTGCCAAGCTTAAAACACAAGATCTTAGACTTAACCCAGATGAAGTATGGGTTGGAGGGATGGGAGGGAGGAAGGGAAGAGCCAATTTTCTTTCTTTGGAGGAAATAGCCTGAACTTATGGAGCAGGCAGAAGATGTAACTAGAAAGCTATTGGGTCCAAGCTGTTAAAGGCCTTAATTGACAGAGTAAAGAGTCTGGATTATAGTATGGAAAATCATATTGCTTCTGTTCTATACTTTTTTTCCTCTCCTTTGGGGACTCCAATTACATATACATTATACTTTATACCTAATTTCAAATCTCTAATACTCTGTGTTTATATGTGTTTTGTCTATCTTGACTTTAATCTCTAACATTTTCTTCTTTTACTAGGTTTGGACTTAGTTTGTACTTCTTTTTCTAACTCTGTAAGGCGTAAAATTAGGTATCAATTATAGATCTTTTAAATGTATACATCGATAGCTATACCTTTCCTTAGTGAGCAGTGCTTTCATTGCATTCTGTAAATTTTGGTATGTTGTGGTTGTTGTTGTTTTTTATTTATCTCTAAGTAATTTCCAATTTCTCTTGTGATTTCTTCTTTAACCCTTGGGAGCCTGAGAATGTGTTTTTAAATTTCTACCTATTTGTAAATTGTTCAGTTTTCTTTTTGTTATTTTTTATTTGTGCATGTGTGTCCAAAAGCAAAGACAACACTTGGATTTTTAATTACATTAGTCTCTTAAGTAGAAAACAAAAAGTGGAGCTACAAACCAAAGTTACTTTTATAATTGTCCATGTACTTACTTTAATAGATATATTTTCATATGGCTTTAAGTTTACCTAGGAATGTCTTAATTTCCCCCTCATTGTTGAAGGACAGTTTTGTGAGATATAAGATTCTTGGTTGACAGCATTTTTCCTTCAGTGTTTTGAATATAAGCAATTCACTACCTTCTGGTGTCCAAGGTTTCTGATGTTTCTGCTCCTGATCTTATTGGCAAAAGTATAAAGAAAGCTAGCTTCCTCTCTGCTTTATAGATGTTAATAATGTACCTTCCCATGTCTTATGAGACAGATATTTTCTTACAGTATTGTGATATCAGTTAAGTAGCAGCATATTTTTAAACCAATCAGAATTTAAGGAAAATGAATTGAATGTTTTAATTGTAGATTTTGAAATTATAAATGAAAAGGTGCATCCTTTCATTTTAATGGTAGATTTTGAAATTATAAATGAAATGGGGCATCCTACAGATTTTAATTTATAATAAAGCAAATGATAATCTTTAGTATTGCACATAAACAAAAAGGTCTTTGTGGTCTTTTAATTTTTTTTTAGAGTAAAGATATCTTCAGAATAAAAAGTGAGGAAACCACTGTGGTTTATTACTAGCCATGAAAGGCTGGTTTCTTGCTCTGACTTTATAAAGCAGCATTATAATAAAATTACAAGAAAGACTCCTATTGAAGGTGCTGGCTGGGCTGAGGTTTATGTCCTTGTAGCCCATGAACAGATTTGTGGTGACCTATCAGACTTGCACTTGTTAGCTTGTTGTTACTCCCGCTACCTCCATTTTATTTTTATTTACTCTTTTTTTCTTAATTAGTTATAATTTTTCTTTGTTCTCTATTTCCATGTTTCTTTATTTATTATTTTTGTCTTCTTTAAGTTTTTATTTTTTATCCTTTTTCTTTTAATTTTCTCAAGTTTTTTGTTTTCTATTTTTTTATTTGTCTTTATTTTTCTGTTTTACTCATTTTTATTTTTATATTTTTAGTATTTTTAGTTAGCTTTGTGAGTACAGTTGGTATATTTAGTATTCTCAGTAGCATTAATATACTTAGTTAGCATAGTTATTATTTATTTTCATAGGTAGTGAGTATATTTAGCATTGTTAATGTTAGCATTAGCATAACTAGTTTTGTTCTTTAGCATAGTTACTAATAATAGGAGAGTTTTTTAGTATTGTCAGTTAGTATAGTTAACAAGTCACCATGTAGATGACCTTGCAGCCATTTCTGTGGACCAGGAACCCTAAAGTGGGCATTACAACTTCCTCAACACCATGGCAGGGAGCAGCCAAGGGAAGTTTGGACTGACACGTTCTGAATGGTACAGAAATGGCTGTCAAAGTCATCAATCAGCAGGGCTCCTCCAGCCCTCAGAGACTTCCCCAGCAGGACTTCCATGCATGAAGGCCTTCAATCACCAGAATATAGTCGTTATTCGAGGTGACTGGAAGCAGCAGAAAACTCTTCATTATCAGGGAGCACCTAAGTGGAGGGAACACTTCCAATTACCTGGAGGATAACTGCCGCGTGCCCAAGAATGAGGCCCGAGGCATTTTCTGTCAGCTGGTATCACCTGTGCAGCACAGCCGCCAAAGTGGCATGGTCCACAGGGACTTGAGCCAAAGAACATGCTCATTGATGCTCATAGGAACATCAAAATTGTGGACTTTGGACTCAGCAATTTTGGGGTGATAAGGTGAGGACATTCTGTGGTACCCTGTCTTATGCTGCCCAGAACACTTCTTGGGCCAAAAATATGATGGCCCCGTGGTAGATATATGGAGCCTAGGAGTGGTTCTCTATACGATGGTCACCGGGAACCTGCCATTCATAGAGAAGAACTTCGGGAAGCTGCAGCAAAAGATTGTGAGCAGAAAAATAAATACCTCGTACCATCGTTCCTATCTTTTGAATTGGAAACGACGTTTTTAAAATTGTTGCTTCTCATCCAAGGAACAGAGGAAGTTTATGGGAGACCCATGGCTTAGAGGCCAGGTCCATCATCTTCAGCCCAGCCCTCCTGTGTGGCCCAGGAGGTTCCTGTCCACCCACAGCTCTAGCAGCAGCAGCTGAGGATCCCCGGAGGGAACCAGCAAGGGCCTGCGGAGGCTAAGCAGGTTCTTGAACTTTACATTAAAAAGTTCTGCTTCAGATCATCCACAAAAAAAGCATGGCAATGGAAATATACAGGGTGTGTGTAAATGGTGGACAGCCAAAGAAGGGATACAACCAAAGAATCCAGGGAGGTCAAGCTATGCATCCTCCACTTTAAATGAAGAATTAAACCATGATGAGCTACAGAGAGCCTGGTCACATGGTGCAGAGAGAAAGGCCAGAGGCTGGGCACAGAGAGCTTCCAGAAGAAGAGGAGCATAATGTGCACACTGTGTGTGCCAGGACCCCGGGCAAGAGAGCACTAGATCCAGTGGACAGTGGAGCTGTGCAAACTGTCACGATGTTCTCTGCACAAATTCACATCAGAAGGGCACCGGGCATCTCTGTGGCCTGAACAACTCAAGGCCAAAAATACCTGCTGAGCGTGGAGGATGGCTGAAGCCTCCTCGGGGACAACAGGAGAGGCCCCCTCGCTGCAGGTCCACCACTCAGCCAGCCTGTTCTCCTGGGGTCCTTTTCACCTCTCCTGTTCTTCTTTCCTTCCATGTTTGTGTGAGGGGATGATTCTCACATTAAAATACTTGGTTCTTCCAAGTCTTGTAATAAACTTGGTGCTTCCAAAAGATACATTGGATACTCTTGTTTGACCTGCTCCCTCACAGAATCGGGGCTGTGCATCCTCCAGTTTGAGAAGCATGTAGTGGATGTAGCCCTTGGACTGGATCAGAACAACTAAATAGAAAAAAAAGAGAGAGAGAGAGAATTATCTTAGTGACTCTCAACAGCAACGAATGTGGTTCCGAAGGGCAAGGCTGTGAGCTGTACTGCAGGGCAGAAAGGCAGATCAGTGTTACCTTCCTGCACTCATGTTACCTAACATTTGCACAGAGCCCGAGGGGAATTGTGGTCCTGTGGCCTGTGCTAATCATGACCAAGAGGTCTACAAGAGGACAACAATGTGCATCTTTGTTTGCTATCTATAATGTAGTTGTATCTTTCCCCTTTCCCTCTCAGGAAGGTGCCAGGATGTGAGGGTTTGACCATAGGAAATGGAAGGGTGAGGGCAGGAGGAAGCTTAGGTTCAGCAAACCTCTTGGTTGAGTCAGAAGTGGCGCCCTCTTATGAAGTCCGAAAGTGGCATGGTGGATTGGGAAATACAGGCCCTGGGCTAAAATCTCACCCCCACAACTCACCCGTCAGCCCCTAACCTACTTCCAGCCTCTGTTTCTCCTCTGCAAATTGGGATACAGTCCTTCTCACCCTCACCCTCACCCTAACACTCAGGATGAGGGTGTCCTGTATAAATTACAACACTAAATGCTGGGTTGTTTTCAGCACCCTGGGCAGAGAGTGTAGGCCTCGGGCTGATCCAGGTCAGGTGGAAATGGTGAGCTACAGGATCACAGGTGTGACATCATGCCTGTAAAGGAACTGGGCTAAGTGTCCTGCATTCTAACATCCAGAAACAGGTAGCTGTTGAACGTGTTGAATAGCAAGATGAGTAATTAAGGTCATTAATTAATATCACATATAATCTCTCTTGTCAATTATAATCACCTGAATAGAAGCATTCAGAATTTATTAATAACTTTGCCTACCACAGAATAACCCTGCTCAGTTCCTAGAATATAGGTAACCTTGCACACCTGTGGTATTTCCACCTGCTCCTGCATTTACTCTCTTGCTCCATGTCTCTCAGTAGCTCCTTACTGTCTTAGGCCTGCCCTGCTCCAGGTATAAAATGTAATATGAGAACTAAAGCACCTCTCCCCACCTGAGTGGTATTCCTGCAGTAATGAACCACCAGCAATCCCAAGCACCGGGGTGTCTCCCACACCTCTGTACCTTTGCATATTCTGCTCCTCTTGTTCTTCTGTTCCCTTGAGTTGGCTTTGAATTCTCAGCTACCTTGTCCATTTCTACTTTACGGTGGGATGATGTTGGTTGCTCACACAACAACATTGCCTTCTTCCTAAGGATGTTCAATTGGAAGGAATTGGGGTTGGTCTAAGGCAGTTACAGCAACCGCATAACCCCCTGCTAATGACTGGATCGGTTTTGGCCAATGACATATTAATGGACAACTATGGGGCCTCCTGGGACAAATTTTCCTTCCTCAAAAGAAAGAGGTGGGAGGGAAATAAGGTACACCCTTGCTTCTGGCTTCAGTGCTAACTATGCAGATGTAATGGCTGGAGTGGAGACAGCCATAGTGCAACCATGGGGGAGTACACCAACATTTGATAATGGAGTACACAGGTGGATGGTATTTTTGGACCACAGTGCCACCTCTGGACTTCCCATCTTTCACATTGTCCATCAACATTAAATGTTAGAACCTTTGTAATTTAAGCCAACCTTAATTGAGTTTTCTTTTATTTCTGCCAAACAAATATTTAACCAGTAAAGACTTCGAGTCTCAGTTAAAATTCTCTTTTTCTTAAAAGTCCTCCAGTATGCCTGTGTATCTCCTCACCCTTCAACCATGAAAACAGCTCCTAAGCCTAGAGTGCCCTGTCTCTCTGGTGTGTCCTTTCTGATCTGTGAACATCCCTGTGGCACGCCTCTGACTTTTTGTCTCTGTCCACGTTGAACCTGCACACAGTGGGCCTTTAGAAGAGTTTAAGGACATCACCACCTGCACTACTCCTTGGCCAGAAGCCCAGAGCCATAAAGAAGCCTAGGAAATGAAATCACTGACCCAAGCACAGCCTCCAGACCTTGTGAGCTTCTGCAGCCTCTTCAGCTTGAGTGTCAGGTCCCAACTCTCAGAGCAGCCTCCTGCCTGCCTTTAACTGCTGAGCTATTGAGTTATGGTGAGCTCAGCCTCCAATTATAGCAACAGGAAGCCTTGTGCATAGAAAGGAGAGCATGAGCTACGGGGCAAGGGAGTCATGGAAAGGACTTAATAGATACATCCCTTTCACACTGGGTGAGGTTCTCTGCACGTCCTTTAAAAGACCTTGATATGCAAGTGGGGAGTAGGGTTCCCCAAAACTCAAAGGAAGATGTTCCCTGGTATAGTGGGTAGGCGAAGGCTCTTGGCCTCACCATGGCAGTTCCAGGTGCCAGGCTGAAAATGGGGGAATGCCTGTGTGGTCACAAGAGCATGACTAATTGCCAAGCAAAACTAGAGAAAAGGATGGTAGGCATGGGGAAGCTGAGAGGGTGTGTTGTTACCAGTGAAGGAAGGTCCCCCTTCCCTTCCTTCTTTCCTTCTTTCCTTCCTTCTTTCAGAGAAAATTGCTTCTATGAGTCTCCTACCTGCCAGGTATCAGTGTCCAAGTCTCAGGCACCCACAGGACACTGGGCGTTGGGTAGGATGCTAAGCCATTGTCAGGAGCACAAACTACATTATGCAGTTTCCCAGAGTACATGCTGTGGAATTTTGGTGTGTGGTCGGGCTCCTCACTTCCTCACTATGAACCACTAACCTCCCTTCTTTGAGCATCAATCGTACCCTTTAAAATGGAAACATCAGTTGCTACTCAACAGGGTTAATCCCATGAGGATTAATTTGGTTTGGCCAGTACCCAGCTCTCAACAGATACCACTTGAACCCATTTGGAAATCCAGATTAGATGGGAGGTAAACAATCAAAGCGGGGCGGGGGGGACAATTTATGTAACTGAGATGTCTAAGTGCAGACAGCTTCAGGCAAGACTGTACCCGAGCGCTCCATGAATTCAGCAAAACAAAACAAAAACATGACTCTTTAGACCTCTTGCTTATTTCCCTCTGTGCTGTTGTCATTCTCACCTGAGCTTCCTTTTTATGAAAGCACGATGGCCAGCAACACCCATAGGCTCATATCATAACTGCTCAGCTCTCCAACTGAAATAGAACTCTCTTCTTCCATGATTCCAACACTAGGGACTGAATCATGAGACTTGACTGGTCCCATGCCCAGCCCTGAGCCAATCACTATGTGTTAGGGTGTGAAATGTACTGATTGGTCAGCTCTGGGTCATGTGACCTTGATGGAAGCTTGTGAGCTGTGCACCCTGTTCCTGGGGTGGGAGGTAGTGTGATGCCTGATAGAGCAGGAATAAGTGTCCAGTTTCCTCTGTGCTTAATTTCCTGGGATGAACCTGCTCATATTCTCTACCCACAGCCTGTTGTCTTCTGTTTTCAAAAGGATACCTGGCAGCATCTCTTCTCTGCCCAAGCTTGTTTCAGGATTTTAGTCAATTTTCAGCTGACAGGAATGCTTTTGTGTCTTATGTTGTTTAGTCAACAAACATCTGCTGAGCACTTATGAGCTACTGTGAGTTTTCAAAATTGTTAATTATCCTGAGAAGTTTCTTATCACCCAGGAGTCTTCCAAAGGAAATGAGTTCTTTCTCAGCAGGCATCTGAGGTTAGCTGTGTGGCCCTGAGGGAATTCCTTTCCCTCTTTGGGCTTCTGCTTTCTCATCAGCAACATGAGGCTCTGGGGTAAATGAGTTCCACCACCTTCTCAACTCTGACATACTGTGTTCAGTCTCAGAACATGTACCTCCAGCTGTGAGTCAGCCCAGGACAGAGGAGGATCTGGGGGTTCTGTGTCTGTGAGGACCCCAGGCTCCAAGTTCCTGTGAGGTTACATGATGCTGCTGCTGCTACAGAAAATCTCTTTGGGGGAGTTTGCGAGCCCTCCCACCCCTGAAAGGCAGAGTGGGACTCTGAAAGGGAAGTGTAGGGAGGTGGATGGAAAGGAGGAAAGGGGAGGAGAGGATGATGTCGAGTTCCTAGGAACCCATCCATCATCCACTTTCCTCCCCATCCCCTCTTCTTCTCCTGCCCACCCCTTTTCTTCTTTCTCGTGGCTGAAATTGGTCCTGGCTGCCTGGAAGAAGAGAGCCCCCTGATGTGTTGGTAAAGGAGAGAGGGATTTGTCTGAGGCAAGCCCAGTGGGCAGGATTTTCTTTTTCTTCTGGATGAGTCTGGTTTCTCTTCACACTTTGAGTATAAGGGGACATGAATTAATTCCCCTGGTCACTCTGTCACTCGTGTCAGTTTACTAAGCAGCTCATCACCTTATTAATCCATTTATTTCCCCCTCTACTTGTTTCATGTTTTTCTTTAATAAAGAAGGAAAATTAATTGTAAGAATAGAGGACCAAGAACAAACCGACTAGAGCAGCTGAACTTCTCAAAAAACTGGAGTCAGCAACTGGTAATAAATGAAAAACCATGTCAGCTGTCTGTCTTCTACCATCTCTTCCTGGGGCCACAGACTCACTCCTCTCTGCTTCTCTCTGCCCATCACTAATCCTCCTATGTCTTCAATGTAGTGGTTTTTCTATTTCCACATCCATATCCCTTATCTAAAGTACTATCATTCTCCTTGAAAGCTGAAATGGCTCACTTATTTTTCTCACTAAACCCACCCTTGCAATTTCTAATGTGTTGTTCCCTTTCTAGGCAAGAGACATTTATATATATATATGCCTCAGTGACCTTTACAACCAAATGAGTGGTCGACCAGTCGCTATGACGTGTATTGACCACCAGGGGGAAGACGCTCAACACAGAAGCTGCCCCCTGGTGGTCAGTGTGCTCCCACATCTGGAGCACCGCTCAGCCAGAAGCCGGGCTCACTTCTGGCAAGCACAGCTGTGGTGGTGGGAGCCTCCCCCACCGCTGAAGCAGCGCTCCTGCGTGGCAGCAGGCACAGCAGGGCCGGGGTGAGCAGGAGTGGTGCAGCGCCCAGCCCTGGCTTGGGCTCCTCTCTGGCCGCCTGCCACTTGGTGCACTGCTACATCCCTCATACCCCATAAGCCTGCAGCTACACTCTCCGGACAACGGTTGAAGCACGGACACACGGAATAACCAGGAGGAGCCTGACATCCCAGTCACCACCTCACGTGGATTCCTCCTCAGCATTCTCTGCTTAAGTCCCACACACGGCCTTGCTATTTGCACCTTTATCCTTCATTCAACAGCTATTTCTGGAAGACCGACCTACTGTGTGCCCGGCCCTGCTGCAGCAACTTCATGGTTGCATCTGCACCCCACCCCCCCCTCCTGCATCCACCCTCCGAGGCAGGAGGCCGAGACCCTGCTGCCCAGAAGAACTTGGCTGGTGAAGGGGGAAAAGAAGAAAGTGTTCCCCGCAGTGTAATACGGACTGGAGGGGTGTGTCCTACCCACAGACCGGGCTTCTATCGGTGTGTGGACGAGTGGCAACACTCCATGCCTGCCCCCACGGATGTAACCGGAGCCGGGATGGCCAGTCTTGGTTGTCCGAGGTCAGAGCCAGACCATGAAATTCCAAACAGCAGCAGACACAGCTCCACGAAAGCAGAAGCAACGCCTCTGCGGACGGCGCTGCTCCTCCCGCCCAGGGCCCACTGCATCAGGGGAGCCCGAGGTAACGCCCGTGGCTGTGCCTCTGTTGGGGCCACCCTGGCAGGGTCAATGACCGCGCTCCATTTCTGTGTGTCAACGGGAGAGTCTCCCCACAGGTGGGGCCAGCGCTGGGCAGACACACACTGACCTGACATAGTGACAGGAATTCTGGAACCCACCCCCCGTCCCTGCTGTGGACTTGAGCCAAATCATACTCAGAGTCCCCTGTCTGTAAAACAGGGGCATCAAAAACCAGAGAGGGAACAAAAACAGGCCCTGTGTCCTTCCCTGCCGCACTCCCCAGCGCTCCCCAATGCCTTCCCAGGGTCCAGGCTTGTGGAGCTATGTGCCTGTCCCCAGCACCCCCTGCCCTCTGTTTCTTTATACTTGCTGTCCCCGTAGCCTGGCACAGCTTTCCCACCTCCATCCACAAAACACGTTTACCCCATGTTTGCTGTGCGCCAGATGCACTGCTGGGCTTCAGGGAGGCAGTAGCGGGAGCTAGAATTCATCCAGAGGCTCCAGGGGCTGATCGCTTGGGGCGGGGGGAGGGTGCTGCAGGAGGAGCAGGCATTATCTAGGCCAAGAGAAGGCAGAGTATTGGGGGCCCTCCGCCTGTGCAAAGGCCCCGAGGTGGCCTGTTCGAAGCACTGGGGGTATGGGTGGGCTGGAGGCGCTGGGATGCTGAGAACCATCTGGCCTTGGTAGAAGAGTGAGAAGCCCCAAGGTGGCTTTCAGTAACCCCCAGGTTCCCGTCCGGTGCGGCTGGCATTGGGCACTCCTCTGCAGTGGCACGGGAAGGGCAGGAGTCTTCCTATGTTCTTTGGACTGGGCTGTCCTTGAACGTCTGAGGCCCGTTTGTTTGAATGGTGCGTTTTAAGAAATAGAAGCCAGAATTACGTGCAGGGTTTAAGAAAGGTCCCTACTGGTGAGGCACCCTGTGGTTTCAGCTTCCCTAGCTTCCCAGCAACCTACCTCTGTTGGTGAGTTAAACTCAAGGTAAGAAAGCCTGTGTCCCTGTTCTGTGCCCTGACAAGCTGTGTGACCGTGACCTGGCAGCCTTGCCTCCAGGGACCCCAGGCAGTGGTGCATTCAAGGCCCTGGACCTGGTGAGAAAAGGACAGCGACAACAGTGAGGGTTTCCTCCCCCGGGAGAGAGGAGTGGCCTGGGATTTTTAAAGATTCCAAATGGGCTGTGGTGCCCTACTTAACGCTGTTTGAATTGATGCAGCCATTACGCATAGTCACATCTGCCTAATGTGTCTCTTTATTCTTGTTTCAAAGCAAAATGCACATCATACAAAGTGGTCAGTCACGTGGTAAAACTTCCCATTTGAGTAGAGCAGTCCTCCCCCTCTCTGTTGGCTGCAAGTCCCCCCACAATCTGCTCTGTCCTAACCTGAGCTGTGTGCACACGTGCACATGCATGTACACTCTTGGGGGTTCTCTCTTTCTTCCTTCATTGTGCTGAACACAACATCGCACTCAGACAACATCAGTGTTTTGATGGCTTTCCTCAGAGCTCTACTGTGCCCCAACCCCATCCAAATCAGGTGGGCATCAGGTCTGGCTTGGTGCAGGGGCTCAAATTACATCACCAGGAGCCACCTTAGCTCTGCTTTCCATGTAGGCCTCACTCTCGGGTCAGTTTCCCCAAAGCAGTAGCCATGGCAGCCGCCTGTGGGTAAAGGTCTGGAATTTGCGTCGTTCTTTTGGAAGTCCTGGCACGGGGCTCAGATTTGCGGGACTTGGGCCCCACATCCATCCTCAAACTGGTTACTGAAGCAAAGGGGATGGAATCCGTGGATTGACCAAGTCCAGGTGATGTGCTCACTCTTTGATTCCGGTATGGTGGAAGATTAATGTCTCCCAAACCACATGGACTAGGAAAGGCTGGTGCAGTCTTCCCAGGGAAAAGGAGGTGCTGTTAGCATAATATAAAGACATAGATAGCAACATACTAAATCTGAAGGGGTAAGTTCACCCCACAACTGATGAAAAAGCCAACTCAAAACCCCTAAGAGCCGAACATAACATCAGCGGTTATGGAGCCTGGAATTGAGACCATATGGGGACAAGGCAGGAGGCAAGCAGAGTAGAAGAGGCACATGGTTTCCTGCTGGGACTGCTGGCCGGGGGCTGGGGGCCGGGGGCTGGGCCCAGACACAGGTACCTGGGCTGTGCCTCTAGGGATTGTTCACTAATAGGAAGCAGCAGGCAGCAATGAGGTGAGGACTCTGGAGGAATTCTCTGGGAGTCGCTTAGAAATGGAGCATCTCCAGCCCCACTCCTGAGGCCCTGCCTCGCAATCTGAAGTATAGTCAGAGCCATACGTGATTCGCAAGCACCGCTAGTTTAAAGACTCCTCCCTTGTCTCTGAGCCCTCCCATTCAGGGGTGGTGGGACTTAAGTCAGCTTCAGTTCCGACTTTCTGCAGTGCAGTGTGGCCATGGGTATGATGGAGCATTAAGCATATGCGTGCTCTTTGGTGCAATGTCTCTGCTCCAGAGAAAGTTAGCAAAATCATACGCTGCAGCGATAAATAAATCTAAGCTGCACACAGGCTGGTGCTGAGAGGAGGGGCAGGCTGCTCTGAGAGGCATGAATGCCCGGATGGGGGAAAGGCTTGGCAGAGTTTGAGGAGGGCAGTGGGACATGCCCCCCGAGTTAGAGACAGGTTGCTGAGCGTGGCTGATACTCAGATGTTAACTGTGTGGAACATTCCAGGCAGGATGAGGAGTCCTGCGGACCGCAGGCTGGAGAGGGTGGATGAGCTCAGGCCTCCAGAACAATGTGCCACAGCCCGGGAGGCTTAAACGACCAAAGTTTACTTTCTCCCCTTCTGGAGGCTGGAAGTCTCCGATCAGAGTCCCCCAGGGTCGGTTTCTGGTGTGTTCACTCTTCCTGGCTGAGCCTGCTGCCCTCTCACTGTGTGCTCACATGGCAGAGAGGGGGAGCTCTGGTGCCTCTTCTTGTCAGGGCACCAGCCCTACTGGACCAGAGCCCCATCCTTTTGACCTCGTTTAACCTTGAGCACGTCATAGGACCCATCTCCAAGTACAGCCACTCTGGGGGGTTAGGGCTTTCTGGTTCTTATTTCCTTTTTCATATATATATATTTTTGCTCTCTTTTTTCTTCTCTATTATTCTTTTTGTCTTGTTCTCACTACTCTTTTGTTCTCCCACCCCTCATTTCTTTGTTTTTTATCATTTTGTTCTTTTTTTCATTATTTTCTTTTTCTCATTTAAACAAATTTAGATAGTATTTTACATTAGCAATGTTTGTACCATTAGTATTGCTGGTGGAGTTAGTATAGATTGTTAGCATTGTTACTATAGTTATTGTTTTATGGGACAGTTAATAAGCATAGTCCGCATTGTAAGTGTATTAGCATAGTTAGTAATCATAGTTAGCATTGTTAGTATTGTTGATTAGTATAGTTAGCAATTCACCATATGGATGACCCTGCAGCCATCTCTGTGGACCAGGAGCCCCATAGTGGGGATTACAACTTCCGCAACACCATTGGAGAGGGCAGCGAAGTGGGGGTTGGGCCAACCCCTTCTGAATGGTACAGAAATGGCTGTCAAAGTCATCAATCAACAGGGCTCCTCCAGAGACTTCCCCTGCAGGACTTCCATGAATGAAGGCATCCAATCACCAGAATATAGTCAAGTTATTCGAGGTGACTGGCACCAGGAGAAAACTCTTCCTCATCATGGAGCACCTAAGTGGAGGGAACATATCCGATTACCTGGAGGATAACTACCGCATGACCGAGAAGGAGGCCCGAAGTATTTTCCATCAGCTGGTATCATCTGTGCAGCACAGCCAACAGGGGGGCATGGTCCACAGGGACCTGAGGCAAAGAACATGCTCATTGATGCTCTTAGGAATACCAAAATTGTGGACCAGGAGCCCCATAGTGGGGATTACAACTTCCGCAACACCATTGGAGAGGGCAGCGAAGTGGGGGTTGGGCCAACCCATTCTGAACGGTACAGAAATGGCTGTCAAAGTCATCAATCAGTAGGGCTCCTCCAGAGATTTGGACTCAGCACTCAGTTTTTGGGCAATAAGTTGCACATGCTTGTGGTACCCTCTCTTAGGCTGCCCCGGAACTATTTCTGGGCTCAAAATACGGCAGACCTCTGGTTGATAGATGGAGCCTAGGAGTAGTCCTGTATAAGAGGTTGACAGGGACCTGCCCTTTGTAGAAAAACACTTTAGGGAGCTGCGGCTGCAGATATTAAGCAGAAAATAAATACATCACGCCATCTATCCATCCTTTGAATTGGAAAAGACATTGAAAAAATTGTTGATTCTCATCCAAGGGACAGAGGTAGTTTATGGGAGGCCTATGGCTAAACATGGGCCAAGAAGAATACTCAGCCCTCACAGTGAGGCTCCTTGTGACAACATGGATTCCTGGGTGACAGCCAGATGATGAGCCTGGGGTTGGAGTGGGGTGAGATCCAAGAGACAGAAAAGCACATGAGGTTCACCAACATAGTGGCCACTTGTCTCATTATGAGCAGCAAGAAACCAAAACTGGAGTGCCACACCACTGTGATAGGGCCCTTCTATTCCCCTGACCACACAGCCATGGCCCGTCCCAAACTCAGGCGGTTCATCCAGAGTTCTCCATGGTTCTGGAAATATATAAGCAGCCTGAGGACCAGGAGTCATGACATAAGACCCAAGAGCCTGCCGTTCCACCAGTCATCTAGGAGTCGAGGGCCGCCACACCCAGCCCAGCCTCCCGGGTGGCTCTGGGGATTCCTGGACACCCAAAACAATCTGATAATCATAGCAGCAGCAGTGGATCCCCAACAGAAACCAGCAAGGGCCTGCAGGGATCACCAGGAGAATCTTGGTCTTTATGTTGAAAAAGTTCTGCTTCAGGTCATCCACAAAAAAAAGCTTGGAAAAATAGAGAGTTCATGTAAATGGTGGACAGCCAAGGAAGAGATACAACCAAAGAATCCAGGGAGGTCAAGTTACACATCCTCCACTTTAAATGAAGAATTAAACCATGATGAGCTACAGGGAGCCCGGTCACATGGTGCAGAGAGAAAGGCCAGAGGCTGGGCACAGAGAGCTTCCAGAAGAAGAGGAGCATAATGTGCACACTGTGTGTGCCAGGACCCCTGGGCGAGAGAGCACTAGATCCAGTGGACAGTGGAGCTGTGCAAACTGCCACGATGTTCTCTGCACAAATTCACATCAGAAGGCCACCGGGCATTCTGTGGCCTGAACAACTCAAGGCCAAAAATACCTGCTGAGCGTGGAGGATGGCTGAAGCTGCCTCGGGGACAACAGGAGAGGCCCCCTCGCTGCAGGTCCACCACTCAGCCAGCCTGTTCTCCTGGGGTCCTTTTCACCTCTCCTGTTCTTTCCTTCCATGTTTGTGTGAGGGGATGATTCTCACATGAAAGTACTTGGTTCTTCCAAGTCTTGTAATAAACTTGGTGCTTCCGAAAGATACATTGGATACTCTTGTTTGGCCTGCTCCCTCACAGAATCGGGGCTGTGCATCCTCCAGTTTGAGAAGCACGTAGTGGATGTAGCCCTTGGACTGGATCAGAACAACTAAATAGAAAAAAAAGAGAAAGAAAGAAAGAAAGAAAGAAAGAAAGAAAGAAAGAAAGAAAGAAAGAAAGAAAGAAAGAGAGAAAGAATTACCACCATAACTCCCAACAGCAATGAATGTGGCTTTCTTTTCTTTTTCTTTTTTTTTAATTGATTTCAGATAGGAATGGAGCAGGAGATGGAAACATCAATGATGAGAGAGAATCATTGATTGGCTGCCTCCTCCTCGTCCCCAGCTTGCAACCCAGGCCTGTGCCCTTGCCCGGAATTGAAGCCTGGGCTCTTCAATCCTCAGGCTGATGCTCTAGCCACTGAGCTAAACAAGCCAGGGCACGAATGTGGTTCTGAAGTGAAAGGCTGTGAGCCATACTACAGGGCAGAAAGGCAGACCAGGGTTATCTTCCTGCACTCACATTACCTAACATTTGCACGGAGCCGGAGGGGAATTGTGGTCCTGTGGCCTGTGCTAATTATGACCAAGAGGTCCACAATAGGACAACAAAGTGCAGCTTTGATTCATGACTATAAGGCAGGGAGTTGGGCCTTTTCCCTTTCCCCTTTAAGAAGGGACTGGGATGTGTGGGTGTTCAATCACAAAAAATAAAGAGAGGGTCTGGGGGCAGGAGGAAGCTCAGGTTCATCATACATCTCGGAGCGGTTAGGAGGGTGCAGTCCTCTGAAGCCACGGTGGCATGATGGAGTGGGAAAGAGAGGCTCTGGGCTCTGGGCTCAAGGTTCACCCCCACAGCTCGCCAGGAAGCCCCTTACTGACTTCCAGCCTCTGTTTCTCCTCTGGAAACTGGGACACAGTTCCCCTCACCCTAAGAGGTGTGGGCTTCCTATGTATATTACAACACAAAGTGCTGGGTTATATCAGGCGCCCTGGGGGATGGAGGTGGTGGGCTGAAGGCTGGGCCCAGGGCAGGTGGGAGAGGTTGAGGTTGCAGGCATCACAAATGTAACATCGCAGCTGTCTAAAGAACAGGGCTGAGTGTGTGTCTTTTAATATCCTGAAATAGGTGGCTGCTAATAGCAAATTCATTAATCTAGGTCATTGATTAAGGTCATCCTATGATACAGGTGACCCTGCACACCTTTGGTTTTTCTATTTGCTCCTGCATTCTCTCTCACTTGGTGTCTCTCAGTAGCTCCCCATTGCCTAAGGCCTGCATGCTACAGGCATAAAATGTGATATGCCACCTTGCCCACCTTTCCCCACCTGTGTGGTGTTTCTGCAGTGATGAATCACTAACAATCCCTGAGGTGTCTCACGCACTTCTGTACCTTTGCATGTTCTGTTCCTCCAGTTCCCTTGTCTTCGAACACTCAGCTACCTTGTTCACTTCTCCTTTATGGCAGGATGATGTTGGTTGCTCACACAGCACATTGCCTTCTTCCTGTGGATACTCAGTTTGAAAAAAAAAAATCACAATTATTCTACAAAGTTACAGCAACTGCATGACCCCTGCTAGTGCTTGGTTGGGGAACTTACCCGAGTCCCAGTTTTAACCAATGAGATATTAGAGGATGTCTACGGGGGCTGGTGGAAGAGGTGTTCCTTCCTGTAGAGAAATAGATGGGCTGGGAAGAAGGTGACCCCTTGCTTCTGGCTTAAGCACATGTGAAGGCAGCTATAGCACTACCACGAGGGGCTGAGAAATACATTCTGGTAATGGTCAAGTACAGGGGTGCAAGGCATCTGAGGCATGATGACATTGTTGGGGCACCAAACCACCTCTGGACCTGCCATCTTTCACATCATGTACAACATTAAATGTTAGAAGACACTGTAGTTTAAGCCACTCTGAGTGGGGTTTCTGTTACTTCCACCAAACACATATCTAATTGCTACAGCCTTCAAGTCTCAGTTGAAAATTGTCCGTAACTACTTCCTCAGTACACGTGTGTCTCCCAAGGCCCCCGCCCTTCCCCCTGCAAGCAGCTCCTGAGCTCTGGTGCTCCGGCTGTCTGTCTGGTATGTCCTGATTTGATCTGTGAAGAGCCCTGAGGCATGCCTCTGTCTTTTCTTTTCTGTCCACACTGAGCCTGCACACAGTGTGGAAAAACCTAGGAGATAACTTTGGCCCAAGCACTGCCTCCAGACCTTGTGGGCTCCTATAGCCTCTTCAGCTTGAGTACGAGGTCCCAACTATCAGATCTTGCCTCATGCCTGCCTTCAAATGCTGTCGACTTATGGTCAGCTCAGTCTCCCCTGTCAGCAACAGGAGGCCTTGCGCATAGAAAGGAGGACATAAGCTCCGTAGAAGAGAGACATAGAAAGGACTTGATCCATCCCTTTCACATGGGTGAGGTTCTCTGCATGTCCTGGAAATGCCCTTGGTGTGTAAATGGGGAGGACAGTTTCCCAAATCCAAAGGAAGAAGATGTCACCTGGTATAGTGGAGGACCAAACACTCTTGTCCTCACCTGTGGTAGCTCCAGATGCTATTCTGAGGTGGATGATTGCCTGTGTGGTTACATGAGCATTTGTGTTATTGCCCAGGAAAACAAGACAGGATGCTGGGCATGGGGAAGCTAGGAGAGTGCGTTCATGCCAGTGAAAAAAGGCCCGGTACCACCCATCAGTGAAATGGGTTCTGCAAGTCTCCTGCACATGACAGTTTCCAAGCCTCAGGCACCCGCAGTACACTGGGTATAGAGCAGGGTGCCTTAGCCACCCTTGTGTGGACAAGTTACATTGAGCATCTTCCCAGAGTACAAGCAGAATGTGGGTGTGCAGTCTGGCTCCTCACTTCTTCACTCTGGACCCCCCTTCTCTGAGCCTCAATTTTGCCCTTTAAAATGGAAACATTAGTTGCTACCTTAATGATGAATGGGTTCATCAATCCCATGAGGATTAATTTCATTTGGCCAGTATCCAGTCTCAACAGATACCACTTGAACCCATTTGGAAATCCAGATTAGATGGGAGGCAAACAATCAAAGCAGGAGAAAACAGATGATGTAACTGAGATGTCTAAGTGCAGACAGCTTCAGGCAAGACTACCTGAGCGTTCTATGAATTCAGCAAAAATACCCCTCTTACCTCTTGGCTTTGCTTATTTCCCTCTGTGCTGTTATCATTCTCACCTGAGCTTTCTTTTTATGAAAGTAAGATGGCCACCAACAGCCACAGGCTGATATCATAACTGCTCAGCTCTCCAACTGAAATAGAACTTCTCTTCTCCCATGATTCCAACATTGGGACCGACTCATGGGACTTAACTGTCACATGCCCAGCCCTGAGTTAACCTCTGTAGTTTAAGATGTGAAATGTACTGACTGGTCAGCTCTGGGTCATGTGACCACCCTCTCCATGGAAATTTGTGAGCTGTTCACCCTGTTCCTGGGATGGGAGGTAGTGTGATGCCCGACAGAGCAGGAATAGTGTCCAGTTTCCTCAGTGCTTAATTTCCTGGGTTGGACCTGCTCAGATCCTCTACCCACAGCCTGTTGACTCCTTTGTTTTAAAACATATTTTTATTGATTGCAGAGAGGAAGGGAGAGAGAGAGAGAGAGAGAGAGAGAGAGAGAGAACATCAATGATGAGATAGAATCATTGATCAGCTGCCTCCTGCTTACCCACCCCCCTCCCGTACTGGGGATTGAGCCCCCAACCCAGGCATGTGCCCTGACCAGGTATTGAACAGTGACCTCCTGGTTCATGGGTCAATGCTCAACCCCTGAGCTACACCGATGGGGCACTTGTCACTTTTATACAAAAGAAGCTATGTGGCATCACTTCCTTTCCCAATTCCCATGTCAACTATATAAGAAAAGGAGTGAAATGTCCTTTTTGAATTCAAGATTTGAGATCCGCTCCCAGCTTCAAGGCCTGATATATATATATATATATATATATATATATATATATATATATATATATATATATTTGTCAGATTATAATTATCTAGTCAACATAAATCTACTGAGCACCTACAATGATCTACTGGAAATTTTCAAGATGGTTAATTATTCTGGGGAATTTATCACCCCAGAGTCTTCCAAAGGAAATGAGTTCTATATGAGCCAGCATCTAGGACTAGCTTCCAGTCCCACTCAGGCCCTCACTGTGTGGCCCTGAGAGAATTGCTTCCCCTCTCTGAGCTTCTGCTTTCTCATCAGCAATATGTGGCTCTGGGGTAAATGAGATCCTAGCACCCCTCAGCTCTGACATACTGTGCTCAGTCTCAGAACATGTCTCTTCAGTTGTGAGCCCAGGACAGAGGAGGATCTGGGTTTTCTGTCTTCCAAGTTCCTGTGAGGTTACCTGATGCTGCTGCTGCTGCTACCAAAAATCTCTTTGGGGGAGTTTGTGAATCCTGAGTCCTCCCAATCCTGAAAGACAGTGTGGGACTCTGAAAGGGAAGTGTAGGGAGGTTGATGGAAAGGAGGAGAGGTGAGGAGAGGATGATATAGAGGGTCCAAGGAGCCCATCCATCATCCACTTTCCTCCTCCTCCCCTCTTCTTCTCCTGCCCACCCCCTTTTTTTCTTTCTTGTAGCTGAAATTGGTCCTGGCTGCCTGGAAGAAGAGAGACCCCTGATGTGTTGGTAGAAGGCAGGGATTCCTCTGAGTGAGGTCCCAACTGTCAGATCTTGCTCATGCCTGCCTTCAAGTGCTGAGCATTTGCTACCTTAACCAGGTTAATCTTACAAGGATTAAATTAGGTTAGCCAGTAGTCAGCCCTCAAGAGATATTGCTTGAACTCATTTTGATCTTAAGATTAAGTTCAAGTCTTGCAGTGTTAGCTGGAAGTTCCTCCTTGCAGCTGACCTTATTCCTACTGTTGAAGTTCCAGGAAACTCCATTTAGCCTGCTGGAAAGCACAGTCAGAATTCTCTTGATAGCCAGTGACAGAAAACAAGCAAAGGGGGAGGAAACAATTTAGGTAACTATAAAGATGTCTAAGTGCAGACAGTTTCAGGCAAGGCTGTACCTGGACTCTCTAAGAATTCAGCATAAAAGGCCTCTTCTGACCTCTTGAAGCTTTACTTCCCTCTGTGCTGCTGCCATTCTCACCTGAGCTTTCTCTCTGTGAAAGTAAGATGGCCAGCAACTGCCACAGACTCATAACTGCTCAGCTCTCCAACTGAAATAGAACTTTTCTTCTCCCATGATTCTAACATTAGGGACTGAATCATGGGACCTGACTGGTCACATGCCCGGCCCTGAGTCCATCGTTGTGGTGTGTGAAGTGCAATATACTGATTGGTCAGCTCTGGGTCAAATGACCTCCCTCTCCATGGAAACTTATGAACTGCTCACCCAGTTCCTGCGGTGGGAGGTAGTGTGATGCCTGATAGAGTTAGGGGTGTGGGGCTAGCATTCCTCTATGGTTAATTTCCTGCTCATATCCTCTGGGAACAGTCTATTGTCTTCTATTTACAAAAGAAGCCTTGGCATCACTTCTGTTCCCAATTCCCATTTCAGCCATATCAGAAAGGAGGGAGATGTCTTTTTTTCCCCCTTAATTTTTAAAAGTTGATTTCAGAGAGAGGAGAGAGAGAGAGAAACATCAATGATGAGAAAGAATCCTTGATTGGCTGTCTCCTGCTCACCCTCTACTAGGGATTGAGCCTGTACCACAGGCATGTGCACTGACTGGGAATTGAACTGTTAACTCCTGGTTCACAGGTCTACACTCAACCACTGAGCAACACCTAGCAGGTGAGCTGTCCTTTTTGATGACAGTATTTGAAGAAGAGAGACCCCTGATGTGTTGGTAAAGGAGAGAGGACTTTCTTTTTCTCCTGGCTGCATCTGGTTTCACGTCTCTCTTTGAACATTTGTGGATATGAATTCTTTTTCCAGGTCACTCTGTCACTCATTTGTCAGTTCACCCAGCATCTCATTACCTTATTAGTGTATTTGTTCCTTTTGTTACTGACCTTGTGATTTTTTTTTAAGAAAGAGGGAATGTTTATTATGAGAATAAAGAGGACCCAAGAATAAACAGAGACTAGAGTAGCTGAACTTCAATGGCTGGAGCCAGCAACTGATAAGACACGAGAAACCATGCGGGCTGCCTTTCTTCCACCTCCACTACCACCTGCCCCCAGCGACCACAACTCGTACCTCAGCTTCTCTCTGCGCATCACTAGATCCCTTCATCTTTTATATTTATTGGTTTCTCTCCATGTTTACTGCCATGTTGGCAGGTTAAAGCATTGTTCGTTTTTGTGGGTTTTTTTTTTTTTCAGGGGGGGAGGTTTGGCTTGGAAAACTGATATGGCCTTTTAATTTTTCTCCCTAAGTTCATTCTTGCCCATTCCATTTGTTGTTCTCCTCACTGTTGCCAAAGTAATGTATTAAAAAATGAAAATTTTACTCAATGGTGTTCCATCGCTCCTGGGATAATCATCTAAATCTTAATTAAGCAAACTGTGGGACTGGATTATGATTCACCCCCACTCAGTGCCCTTGGTTGTGGCAAGTCTTTCATTGGAATTAAACAGCCCTGACCCTGTTGCTCTTAGGGTTGGCAAAGGAGCTGATGAACAGAGAGAAATGTGAGCACACACTTGAAGAACCAGTGTGTGATCGATCCCCTCTCTTTTCCTTCTTCCACAACAAAGACAGTATTCCAGACAGAGTTGGCAGCCTGAGTCCAGAGGGCAGATACATGGAGCAGAACGATGTAGACATGCAGCGTGAGAGACAATTTAACCTCATTGTAGGCGACTGAGATTTGGGTAATATTTGTTACACATAGATAAATCCTTTAAAGTCAGGTGGGTTCCAATTCTTTTCTCTTAAAAATAACTGAAGGAATTTCTAATCAACCTGATTATTTCTTCATTGTCACAATCTCGCATGGATTTCATATAATGAAATGACAATGGCATATCACAATTTTTTATATCCCTGGCCATTTTTGTAAATAAGTTTTCTTAATGCTTGTGCCTTTACAACGAAAAATAGAATTACAACTGATAAACCTTGTCTCTGTGAAGCAGTAAATAATTTATGAGTACATGAATTAATTGGTAATATTTTAGATTTATAATGGTAAGCCTTTAGTGGCAGTAGTAAATACATGCATGTACACACACACACATACAGCACACACATAAGTTCATAAAAATGAAGATTTAAAAGAGAATTTTAGATAAAACTATTAAAAGTGTGTCTTTTATATTATCTTTTAAATTTATTAAGTGCAAAATTTTCTAACAAATATTATAATATTCTATTTATACTTTTTACCAATCTCTCCTCCTTTATGTGGCTCAGAGAATAGTTCTTTTTAGACCAAATGATTTGTTAAATACTAGATAATATTAATAAAGGGAATAAAAGCAAAAGAGCAGAGTTTACTCTATGCTTTCCATATGAGCTTCATTTTATATTCTCATCTATATAATCATCCTAAAGCCAGAACTTAAGATAATTAATAAAAAGAGTAAGATTAAATCATGTTAAATTAAGATTTGGAAATGGTCTGTAATATTTACTTAAATATTTTGTTATGTCAAGTTAGTGAGAAAATAGATATAACGTAGAGAAAAATGTTAACAAGTCAGAAAAAAAATAAAACATATTCATAGGGCAAGATTTTCACTGGTTAATCTTGAATTTGACACCTAAAACTGAGTGCCTTAATAAAACATATTATATGTTCTCTTTGGCCTATAACATTTTCCTAATTGTAATCATACCTCAAATTTTAAAAATCACTTTAAATGCTGATTTAAAAAATATATTACAATAACATTTTCTGGATTTTAATTTTTTTAGTCTATTTTGAAGAAAAAATTGCAGGAACTTGTGAACTTATATATTTAACAGTCCCTTTAAATAATTTCAGGTGTACCAGATGGTTGTCTCTATTAGCCAGGTGGACTAATTATAAATTGTCAACATCTTAATGCCATAAATATTGAATACTTACTATGTTGTTGGAAGGAAAGTGGGCAGATTCTTCTCCATGTAGTCATTCAGTAATCCAATTGGTTTCCAGTCTGTTCATCCCTTTCTTCTAAGTCCAGGAAATCCTCTTCACTCTACCAGACAAAAGAATGAAAATGATAGGTGAGAGGTTTTTATAAGCCAGGCCTAGAAGTAGCAGCACCGTCGACCTCTCAATTGTATTAGCCAAAATTCAGTCAAATGGTTGTACTTAATAAAAAGAAATGTTAAAAAAGGTTGTATGGCTGCTTCTCCAGGAAGAAGAGGAAAAAACCCATTAGTGATCACTAATAGTGTTACCACAGTGGCTAAAAGATTTTTAATGTATGACTTTGGATATAAATATTTAGAAGGACAGAAATAGTTTCCACAATTCTTTATGTGAGGGCTAATAGTAAAATCTGTTATCAGGTAAAAACTTTCAGTTACAGTTTTAAATTAAAAAATGAACTTAAATTATTGGAACATAGTATTTAATGTGAAATCTGACATAATCACAACAGAATGAAGAATTACTACTGTTGATTCAAGAACAAAGTAATTTGGTAGTTCAGTGTTTGTGGAATCTATTCAAAGGATGGTTGCCAAAAAAACACTATAACATCAATGCTATTCATTGCATAGTTTAAGTACTGTTATTGGATTTGTTTTTGTGGTGGTATAGAAAAAAGTAAGTAATTACATTAGCTTCCATCAAGTTTTTATTTAGATGGAAAATTATATGGCTCATTAAATTGTAAAAGAAAAGAGAGCACAACTATACTTTGAGTGTTTAAAAGAATTAAGTGGTTATGTTGCAAAGAAATGTTTATAAGATCAATACAGAAACATTTAATTTTTACATTTTATTTAGTTATTTGGGGGGTGCATATTTATTTTATTTTTAACTTTTCAGTATGTAATACACATGGTAAATACATATATTTTAAAAATTAAAAGAAAATGACATATAGTGAAAAGTCTTATTAATACCTCTTGGCTAATCATCCTGTTCCCAACTCTGATCCCAACAAATAAACTCTTTTTCTGTTTCTGATCTATCAATCCTTCCAAAGATTCCATTTGCAAATATAAGCAAAGATGGTAAATGTTTCACCCCGCCCTTTTCTTACATGTCATTTTACATAGCAAGCATTCTATTCTGCACTTTGTTACATTCTCAGTAATGGTAAAAACAAAGACAAACTACGGAGTATTTACAGTGAACATAAAAATACTGAAATTTAAGACCAGATTGAGAAAAATACCTTTAGGATTAAGAAAAGTACCTCTCGGAATGAAACACATATACTCCTTTATTTTTTATTTTTTGTGTGTGGCAAGCACTGCTAGTAACCCCGTTACATTGTTTTCATACTTCCTTCTTCCTAATAGGACCTCTGTTTTTTAAGGCAGCAACATGCCTGTTAATTACATGGTTAACATACCAGCCTCCTTTACAATTGCAGGCAGCCATACGATGATGTTCTGGTTAGTGAGACAGAGTCCCCATGAAGGGCTTCCCTTTCTTGTTCACAAGGACAAAGCTCACTTAGAAAAGCCCATCCCTTCTCCCTTCCACCATCTTTTTGCCTGGACTGGGCATACGTGGCCTGGAGGTTCGATACTCATTTTGTGACCATGAGGCAGGAAGTATACGAGCAAAGGTCTGCACACACAGGATTGAAGGTCACAAAGATGAAAAGCTCTTGGGTGCCTGATGACACTAAACACAATGCTAAGTCCCGTTCCTCCACATTCACAATTAAAACAATTTGGTGAATTGGTTATAGGGGATGAAGCAGAGGAGAGAGGTCACAAAAATGTGGTTTTCTTTGTTTGGGCGCATGGTGCTTGTTAAGGCATGAAAGGACAGGCATCATATTTTATTGTGCTGTGATAAACCATTACTCAGCATCATCTTTTCCCACCAGGCAGTGAATTTTTTGGTGAGGGACCTTATACACTCTTGTTTCCTTCACATTCAGCACTGTGAGGTTAAGCATAAACCTCTCTTTATTTTTGGAAGCATAAATACTTGTTAAAAAAAGAAACAAAGAGAGGATAACAAGCACAGTTTGGGACACAGTTAATGATGTCTGTGGGAATGGCAAGTTTAGAGCTAACACTAATGGTTAATTTTGTTTAAGCACTCACTATGGGCCAAAAATGTTACTAGTTTTACATGCATTAATTCACTTAATCTTCAAAAAATAGAAGAGAACAAAATATTATTAGGTAGAGATTAGCATTATACCCATTCTTTAAGATGTGGAGATTAAGGCAACAAGAAGCTAATTAACTTGGCTGAGGTTACACAACTCAAGTAGAAGAGTCTGGATCCTAATTCAGTGAGTTTGGTTTCAAAGCTCATAAGCTTAACCAGGAGCTCATGTGCTATAATCTATGCTATCTCTCCTAGCTTCGTGTGACACAGTATATATATATATATATATATATATATATATATATATATATATATAACTTACAGTCATTTTTCAAACCAGGATTGGAATAAGGAAAATTATGCATCTCAACTGAGATGTCTCCAGGAAAGCTGGACCAACTGTTGTTAGGAAGCCTCCCTGACTATATGTTCACCAGAATCTAGGATCTAGCTGTCAGAGAAGCAAGTCAAAACTTTAGATTTGATTATGTTGTTGCCGTTAATTTAGCTTTAGGGAGTTGACTCACACTAATTCATAAGAGACTCCGTCATCAAAATCGGAATGCCAATGGACTCATTTGAAATGAGAAAGTTAACAGAAGGTGGAATCAACATCCACCCCAGGCAAGCAATGTTCATTAAAGGTTCTTAGTGAGAACAAAACAAAAACAAGGGACATTAGTTAAAATATTTGAATGCTTAAAGGCACGAGGATCTTACATGTTACATTTCAACAGTGATATACACCTGTCAGGTAGACTTGACTGAGAATCCACAACCGTGATTTCTGGGTGGGCTCAGCCAGTTTCTGCATCTGTCACCCTTTTCTGTACTTGCTATGCTGTCTGATGTGAGTCCTTCTGGTTGACAAATTCTTCCCTTAAACTTCAGTCAAAGCATGGTAACAGGACTGAGCATTTTCACACTCGCAGATGTGTTCATTTATGGTTAAGTCCGAAAGGACAACCTGATTTGTTTCTCCAAGTTCTTTGTCTCTTCCTACATCCCTTTCACCTCTACAACTCACTGATTTTCATCTGTTTTTCAGTTTCAGTACAGGAAACAGTATCTAAAACGTGCAACCACTCCTTTAGGACTAAAACCTCCATCTGTACCTTTGTTTCCCACCCCTTCTGTACTTTTAGGACCCTGACCACTCTTGCTTACCCATCTTCTCTTCTGCAGGTTCAACCTCAACTTCACCACCTTATAAACATCATCAAGTTTCTGTCATGATAAAGACACAAAACAACCAAATGCCTAAATTTCATGTTCCCTTAAAAAAAAAAAAAAAAAGAGCAGGGAGCTCTCCTCAGAGCCTATGTGCCCTTCCAGTACTGCCATGCCTCCTCGCATCCACAGCTAACCTCTCTGACAGGTTGATCTGCATCCACTATTTCCACTTCCTTACTTCTGTGACCTACCGTTTGGCAGCAATCTGGCCTTGGCTCTCACTGCTTCAATAAATACACGTTGGCACACGTCCCCACTGGCATGCCACTTGTCACATTCATTGACTATGCTTTGCGTTGCGTCTTACTTGACCTCATTAGCATTTGGCACTCTTGAACACTGCCTTTGCAAAGCTCTCACCTCTTCCACCCAGGACACCATCTCTCCTAGTTTCTTTCTGCATTTTCTTCCTCATTTACTTTATGTGTTCTTCTATCTTTATCTGCTCCTTAAATCTACATGTTCCCCAGAGCACCATCATTGGCCCTTTGTTATTCAGTATCTATCTATCCTACTTCTGAAATCATTTCCATTTCTACGGTTTCAACTGTCATTATATATCTAATACTGATTGTCCTTTACGTTCACCTGCATGGTGGACATATCCACCTAAGGACATTTCAAAATCCACATTCCAAAACTGAAATTTAATGTTTCCCTCTAGTATTTAATATTTCCCTTTTTCTTCTTGCCCATCATACCATTTATCCAACCAAACCACAAACCTGGGAATTATTCCAAACTTTTCTGCTATCTCATTATTAAATTAGTGAAAACCTTCAACTCTATTAATTCTATTACTATACTTCTTTGGTAGTTTTGACATTCTCTTTATTCGTCAAAAGCAGAGAGGGAAATTCTCTAAGTTTTCATTTTTGTCTTTTGATACTTTCCCTCAATATTGAATAATCTCATATAAGATATTTTTAGTAATTAATAGTGTTGCTTTGCCTATAGGCCTTCTCTATTGACAGAAAACTTCTCCCCTATCTTCCTTTGTTGGGAATGAGTTTACCCTCTCTCACTTTAGAGGAGAGGCTAGGAAGAAGCAGAGAGAACCCACCATAGTCATATTTTACTAACAAACACACTAATGTAAGTATTTAAGTATAATTGTCAGATAAAATATAATATGCCTAGTTAAATTTGACTTTCAGATAAACAACAAAAATATTTTAGTATAAGTATGTCCCATGCAATACTGGGACATACCTATACTAAGAAAATTCATGGTTTATCTGAGATTCAATTTAACTGGGCATTAACTAAATCTGCTAACCCTAGTTTAAGCTCCTTTTCTTCTAAATATGTACTCTCTGGAATGCAGGGGGAGCTGGGGAGAAAGTCTGGGGACCTAGGGCCACTAAGTGTTCATTATTGTCACAACCAAAAAAAAAAAAAAATACTGAAACCATCTTCAGTCTCTACCATATTGGGATTTATGTTGGTTGCCCCGGGGCCTATGAAACACCCACCCAGCCATTCATTATGATGATATTATATTTCCTGTTCCACTGAAGTCTTCTTTACCCAAACCCTGGAACATGTTTAGATCAGGATTGTGAAGCCTGCCCATTTTCCCTGCCAAAGAATTGCCATCTTGTAGAGGTAATGTTTGCCTCTTGAGATTTTAGGTTTTATTAGTTATCCCCCTGCCCTCACTCTTATTTTGTTGCCTGATTCTATCTACCCTTGTATTGTCTCTAGGAACCATTCAAGCCACCATTCAAAATTCTTTCCCCCATCTCTGGAAGAGCTTCCCTCTACATGTTCCCAGTTTGGATGCTAATGGATACACACAAGAGAAAAAAATATGGGTCCAAAAAAAATCTCTAAATAATCCCCAATATTAATGTATTATATTGTATCAGTGAAAGGGCACTACAGATTATTTAATTGATTCCTAATATTTCAAAATTATTTTGAAATCTGAAATAATGCAATAAAATTAGCATGTTTTTAATAGATATTCATTCCTTATTGAATAAGACTGAAGAAAATCCTAGAAAATTCTAGATACTTGAATCATAGAATGTTCAAGCAGGTATATCCACATGATATCTAGCTCACTGTAAAATAACCAGTGTAATTTGCTAAGGTCACACTCTGTGTTAGACACCACGTGGGGCAGTATGGAGAAGAAGGACACCCTTGCAGCTTTTGTGGATATGTCACTAATCAACACATAATTCTATTAAGGTGGTCATTATTATACTGGTTTGCCAGATGAGGACGTAGAAACTCATGTTATTTACCTAAGATCACACGGATTAGGGCTGCTTGACTCCCAAACTCATTTTCTTTCTGTTATACCTTACTCTCTCATGGTATAGATGAGGACACATGCCCAAGTCTCTCCAGAGTGGGTACGGCTAAACTCCACAAACAGATCAACACAACTTTTAAATCAACAAGCAGTAGAGATTCATTAATCATTTTAATATCAATAAATTCAGAACAGTTTAAATTATGAGGTTCTTGAGCCAAATTGTTGGGAATTGCATTAAAATGCTGAATGGCCAAAACAAAAAAGTTGGAAAAAATTAAGAAGGCAACCTATTTAAAAATGTTTTGTATTTCTTTTCCAGGCTGAAAATCTGATTCTTTTTTTAGAATAGTTGGTAGCTCCTGACACCATGTGGCCTCTTCATGTATTGCTCTAAATATTTTTGAAGACAAATGGTCCTATCAGCACGGGGTGGGGAAAAAGCAACAATAAAATTAATGCATATTGTGAGATGTATTATCTCATTCATTGCCATTTAACTGTTTAGGGGCTGAATATTATGGTTAAAGAGACCAGGGGATGGTTATTAAGTTCTTCATGTCTGTACTTTAAACATTTATTCCAGCTTTATTGTTGGTGTTGGCATGTGTCCTAATCTTTCTGTTTTTAAATATGTTTTTATTGATTTCGGAGAGAAGAAGGGAGAGGGAAAGAGAGATAGAAATATCAGTGATAAGAGAATCGTTGATCAGCTGCCTGCTCACCCTACTCTAGGGGTCAAGTCTGCAACCCGGGCATGTGCCTTGACCTGGAATTGAACCATGACTTCCTGGTTCATAGGTCGATGTTCAACCACTGAGCCATGGCAGCTGGACTGTGTACGATTCTTAACAATAAACCCGAAGGTTTGTATGGTCCCTTTTGAGCAAGCTAACCAGCATTATAGCCTGGCAACGAAGAAATATTGGCTTTAGAATCACATGAACTTCAGTCCATCCATCTTCTTTGGCTTCTATCACTGTATTGCTGAGACCTCTTCTGGCCACAGTCTAGCACTTACCCCATAGTAGCATATCCAGAACATTAGGGTGTCATTGGGGTCACTAGCTGATGCCCCCACAGTTGGGCATTGTCAATGCCTCCACCACCACAGCTGATGTCTTGAAACTTCCCTAGTGCCAACGGGCACCCTGTTCAGACTACAGAGCCAGCAAACCCAGTGGAAACCACACTTTATCACCCACAAAAGCTGAAAGAAAGCTGAAAGGATGCACTTCTCCTTTGTTAGGCGATGCTCTGTCTCATGCGCATCAAAGTGCTGCCTTGCACCTCAGTGCCTAAAAGAACTCCGAATGAAACAGGCTCTTGAAAGTCTGTCACCAGACACGCCTGAATCCCAGCGTAAACGCCACTTAGTCACATAAGCTGATGTCTCTTCGGCACTCTTCACATGTACTCCAGGTTTCAAAAGTCAACCACTGCAGTTGTAACAACTACACAGATATTCTACAGCATAGATACAGGAGGACAGGGATCCATAGTTTTCTGAGGATTTTGTAAGGTCAGTGACAAGTCTAATGTTATGAGTATAAACTTAACATTCCAATTATTTGCCCTTGTTTCTCTCAGGTATGAGCCATTGCAGATGTTCTACTCAGTTTCAGTGGTTCAGGAAGTGCACAGATGTGGCTCAGCTGAACACGCTGACAAACCTGGAGAGCCATCAGAGAGGAGGGGATAGAAATAAACACCTTAACTTTAAAAATGTGTCACAGGCCCATCCAGATATCATTGCTGACATGTACACATAAGGAACTGTCAGACATTGAAACGGGGACTCAGAACTGTTGGACATTGAAATTGGGACTCAAACATTGTTTTGTTTTGTTTTATTATTATATGTTTATTTCTAGTCTACAAAGGCAAAAATTTTTAAAGGAAAGAAATGGTGGGAAAAAGATACAGAGGCAAAGAAGCATTGAACAGACTGTCAAACTACATTGGGAAGACAGGGGAGGTTGGGCGAGGGGGGCTGTAAGAGACCAACCGAAGGACTTGTACGCATGCATATAAGCACAACCAATGGATACAAGACACTGGGGGGGGGGGGAGGATGGGCAGGTGAAGGCATGTACTGGGGGGTAGGGGAGGTCGGGGGGAGGTCAATAGGGGGAAAAAGAGGAGACATATGTACTACTATTTGTAATACTTAAACCAATAAAAAAAAAGCTGCAAAAAAAATAAAAATGTGTCACAGGTGACACTGGGGAAATGTTTGGCTTTGGAGTGTCTTTTGTGAGAAAATGTAAAAATCAGTGTTTATGAAATAAGCAGCAATAGGAGGCTAGTTTTTATTGTGCAGCATCTGCTAATGTTAAGTATTTTTTTCTCTCTTTTACCTCATTTTGAACAAATAAGAGAAGTTTGCCTACATGCTGGACATGCTCAGTACATGTGAATAGCCTGAGAGTAACATCTACTAGCTTTTAGGGACCTGGATGTCAGAGTACTTTGGGATTCTAAAGTGTCCCTAAACCATGTTCTAATAAAGCTGCTTTTTGAGTACTGGACTTTCTAAGGGACAGAAGTATAGGACCAATACCTACTAGCTGTTCATTTCAGGTAAATGGATTGATTGACTCTTGGTCTTTGGTTATGATTTTATAATATGGGGGTAGAAAACAACAAAGAATGGGATGGGCTCTTAAATAAAACAATAAAAGCATTTATCATCTGTTCTTTGAATGTAGAATTTGGTTTTAATTTCATAATCTGCTAGCAAACATGACATATAAATAGTGTATATGTGTGCGTATATATATATATATATATAATTTTATATGTGTGTATATATACTGTATGTATATATGTAGATAGTATAATTTTAAAATTCCATTTTACAATTTTCTGATTCCAAGGTGAAATAATGCATTTAGTAATTTTGGGAGTGGGGGAAATATTGTGTTTAATTGGAGTTTCTCAAATTATATTTTTTCTGTTTTAAAAGACATCTGGTTTTTAACTCTTAAACCATTGTCATTTAAATTTCCAACAATGCTTAAAATTCTTTTCTTTTAAAATTAGAATTGCCAATGCCTTGACCTTTGAGAAGGGTTTCTTAGAAATAAGTTCTATGTTTAAACTTTTTCTTTAAAATGTGCCATTGGATGTTAACTTTTACACAGTTCTGAGCACTGTTCACAATATAAGGAAAGTATTTTTAGATCAGTAGAATGTTAAACATTCTGAATTTAACATGAATACACAACACTTCTTTTTAATTCACAAAATAAAATTAGATTTTTCAAAGTAAAAAAAAAGTCACAGGTAATACTTTGTTGTATATATATGTTTTAACTGAAAAGAGGAAATTTTGGGGGCAATATATAAACTGCCCAAGAGAAAGCATACATACTTTATAGCTGATGGCTCAATTGCTGTTTCTATCTTTTCAGATTTAACCCATTGGAATTAATAATTATTCAAAGTGTGTATACAGTTTTCATTGGGGGGGGGCGGATATCTGTATAACTTTAAGTATAATTTGCTTTTATATTAATACTAGAGGCCCGGTGCACGGATTCATGCACCGATGGGATCCCTCAGCCTGGCCTGTTTGGATTAGACTGAAACCAGCAGTCTGACATCCCCTGAGGGGTTCCAGATTGTAAGAGGGCGCAGGCCAGGCTGAGGGACCCCACCAGTGCACGAATCTGTGCATCCGGCTTCTAGTATGCATATAAGATCTTTTATTAATCTCTTCCCTCCCACTCCCTTCCCCCCCATCTCTCATCAGTCTGTCCCATGTTTCCATGCCTGTGGTTTCTGCTCCTGCATTGAGCATCTGCCTCTTGGTGGTCAGTGTGCATCATCATAGCTACCAGCCAGTCAGCTAGTCACTTAGGCTTTTATATATAGAGGTTTTCCTCTAACTGAACTAAATCAGAATTATATATTTCAGTTGTATTTCTTTTTGTTAGCACTTTTGAAAAACTTTACATAAATATATTACACAAGCTCTTCTTTACATAAATATATTTCTGAGTGCTTTCTTGATTGATCAATGTCATAAAAACTATCCTTCTAAGTGAGTTTTTATAAGTTCAATCAATGAAACCCAGTTAATCAATGACAAGAGTAGTTCAAATGCATTACAACTATGAGTCATGATATTGATGTAAATGTTTTATATGAAACAGTCAGCACTGAGTTGAGTTATATTGTAATATTTTAAAAATATTTGTTGAAAAGATGACTTTGGATTGTTAGATTCCAGGAAGAAATTCAAAATAGTTTGCTTTTCCCTTTTTCCTGGAAGAAGGTGCTATGTTTTAGAGAATTGTAAAGAGAAAAGTAAGTAAATAAAAGTTTATTAGAAAACCTGTCTTTTAAGATAAAAATGCATTCCTGATAATATATGAAAAGAAAAGAAAATAGTAACTTTCCAGTGGAGCATCCTGCAGACACCACTGTGGCCAAATGATGAAGCTTAAAATTAACACTAGTGTCATACGTTTTTGTTGTTGTTTGTTTGTTTGTTTTACTGGTATCATATGGATATCACATATCCCTTGACATCATGTAAGAAGACACTTCACCTCCATGACATTCCTTGAAAAACCAAATGCAACAGCATAATCATGAGAAAAATATCAGACTAACCTGAATTTAGGGATATTTTACAAATGTTTGATCAGTAGTTCTCAAAATTGTCAAGGTTGTGAAAGATAGGGAGAGGCTGAAAATCTGTCACAGGACAGAAGAGACTGTGGAGATAAGACGAGTACATGCAATGTGGTTCCCTGGATTAGATCTTGAACAGAAAGAGGGCCTTAATAGGAAAACTGGTGAAGTTCAAATAAATATGGTATTTTTTAAATAAAAAAATGCATCCCTGATAAGGGCAATATGCTTGAAGTAAATATTTCAATTGTGACAGTTTCTACTGGGTTATTCACACTCTTTAGCAAACTAGAGAATTGTGACAATATTGCCCAAATCAAAGGAATTAAAATAGATATTTAGATCTTCTCTACTGCAATCTTACATCACTCAGTTGTCCATTTCTATGAGTGTTGGAATATAGGTATTGTCACATATTCAAGAATGCCTAGAAAGCAGTAAGAGATTTCAGTTTTATACAACTCTTTGACTAGTAGAGCATTCATTTAAGAGATGAAGGGGTTGGGTAGGATTTGGTAAAAAAAACGATGTATTTAAGTTTTGAATATGATACGTTTTAGAGACCCATGACAACAAGTTACAGGTGTGGCCTGGAGCTCAAGGGCTGTCAGGTCCTATAGATAACATAGATTTGGTAGTCATCAGCCGAAGTTTAGGTGGGACTCCAGGGCAAGGAAGGAAAGAGAGAAGAGCAAATCCCTTTCAATCTACTTGTTTCTTTCACCAATGTCATGAGTTCATGATCACAAAACTCAATGAAATGAAAGATCAGCTGACAGCATTTTCCAGACTAGATGTCTACAATAATTTCAGCTTCAAGAAGCACTCTGCATAATACTGATACTTGTCTCATGGGAACTGTAAGAAATCATACAGCTTACTATTTTTTCTAAAAGCTAGAGATATTCCAGTCTAAATACTAAAGAAAGAAGATCCTTAAAGTCACAAATTTTATGTATATTATTTTAGATTTTCATAGGGGCCTAGAGAATTTGAACAAAACTTAATGGTGAATTTTTAAGAGTCCAGATACGGGTTTTGGTGTTGCAGTGTACTCATTTCAATTACCACATTTTGTTTACATCCACCAGACTTCCTGTAAGAGTTCTTTGAGGTGACCCTACATTGTCCAGCTTGGAGGTCAGAGTGATTGGTTGGTCAATTGCTAGGAACATGGACCTTTGCCAAAAGGGTTTAGGTTGGGAATTTCTATAATTTCCCACCAGGTAGAATTTCCTGAAGGTGAATTTGATATCAGGAAATGGAGGAGGTATAGAGAAAGACATGGAAGAGGAAGCAGCATAGCTCAAAAATGGTTTATCCTGATGAGACTACAGAACCAAAAGGAATCTTGTAATAGATTAGTACTTCCCAATTCCCTTTGGATTAGGTTCTCAAACCTAATAACCTTTCATTTCTGAAAGGTTGAAAAGAACATCTAGGAAAGTAGTGCCTTGGGCATTTGGGAAAGAGAGAACTAGTAAAATAAAATATTTTAGGAGAGATCCAATATGATGAAAATTCCTGCTTTGGAATATTATTCAGGAAGCAGTATTTGGCCTCAATGAAAGAAAGGATGTCCTTGGATGATAAAGCTGATCTCAAGAAGTTTGCTGCTGTTCCTTCCTGTAGCCAATCACCATCTATTCCTTCTGTCGATAGCCCAGAATCTACTATTCTTAGGACCTCACTTTCATCCCAAGCCCATAGTAATGCTGCTTACTGTTATCACTGCTTTTCTGTACAGTATAACAAATAACTATTTGTGTGGTGTTAATTCCCACATTAGATTATAAGCCACTTTATCTTGACAACTTCCATTCCTGGAGAATTTATAGTTCCTTGTAATCACCCTAGGAGGTGGCTAAAACTATCTCCTTTATTTTATTTGTTTATATGTTTGCTCCTCCTCTCCTCATCAAACTACAGATGCAGCTAGTGCCAACATCTTGTCTCTGGTTTTCTTCTATATCCTCAGGACCTAGAACTGTGTCTGACATGCAGTAGTACCCAGTAAACATTGATGAATAAAACCCCATTGGCATATATATGGCAAAGGAAGACTTGAACTCATTCCTGTCAGGCTTCATAGGTCAGTTGTGTTTAATTTCTGTATTGATAAAAAATCCAAACCCACTCAGTACCCCAAAGCAATCAACCAATCAGTCAAATACTCAACATCAATTAACCTTACATAATAGGCAGAGAAGTTGTAACTGGAAGGACACACACTGGTGTGACTTTAATATCTCCACTTTGATGAGTCCCAAGCCCTAAAGTGCCCCAAGCATGTAGAGCCTTGTTTTAATAGTCAATAATTATTGAATACTTAGTATGTACCAGAATTATTTTAAGGCTTTTAAGTATTTTCTCACATAATGCTTACTATATAATCTGAAGGAAATATTATTGTTATTATGGATGATGTAACTCAACATAGTTTAAGTAATTTCATCACTTCACATACTGAGAATGACAGAGCTAAGATGTGAACCCACTGTCTTCTGTTTATCCTTTCTAAGAACTTGGCATATTGATGTGGTCAGGAGTCAGCAAAGTAGTCAGCTGTGTTTTAGCAAGGGCTAGTTTTTATTTTCAGTACTTTCCAGGATTAAAACAGTCCTGAAAATAGTAAGGGCTCATTAAATATTTATAGAATTAATCAATGAATGAATCTGATTAGCTGTTTTCTTATAGAATTACTAACCTAAGAGGATGGGATTCGGTGGTAAACTGGGATGTCTTGAGCTTTAAACAATACTCCAGGATAGTGAGAACTAAAGGGATACATGTTAGGAGAGTGGTGGTTCAATGGGCATGGAGAGGATGAGGGAGGCTCTTCAAGGGGATAAATGGGTAAATAAATGAGGTCAGAGAGACAACTCCAATATGTTGTCCCTGAAATGAAACTAATGATGTCCCTGAAACTGAACTTTTATAACTTGCTCTGAAACCAGCCTCATGGTTAAAAACATCACCAGTGAACCCAACTTACTTAAGTTCTCCAGCTCTTGACATGTGACAACTGAAGCATGTGGACCATGGATCCCTTCATGCAACTTTGCATCCTTCCAGAAAGTATGGTGAACATATAATTTACTGTTCTCACATGGACATGTTAATAAGTATCCTTCGAGTGTCCATGAGTCATCTTATTAAGTGTCTATAGTAATAGGCTGGCCCTGATAAGGTGCATACCTTCAATTGGCTGTTAATTTGAGAAAAGAAAAGGATGATCATAGGAAATATTTTTTTTAAAAATCTCATTGATAGTCCTAGCTTGTTTGGCTCAGTGACTAGAGTATTGGACTGTGGACTGGAGGTTCCTGGGTTTGATTCCGGTCAAGGACACATGCATGGGTTGCAGGCTCGATCCCCAGTAGGGGGCGTGCAGGAGGCAGCCGATCAATGATACTCTCTCATCATTGATGTTTCTATCTCTCTCCCTCTCCCTTCCTCTCTGAAATCAATAAAAATGTATTTAAAAATTTTTTTTAAAAATCTCATTGATAGAACTTGATGACTGACAAGATATAAAGTGAGAGAAAACAGAGCCAATGAGTTAAAATGGACTCAAAACAATTATGGTTAAACATTGTAAGGAGTCAGGAAAGGGATCTAGATAAGGAAAGGGAAATACTGAAAAAAGATGAACTCAGTTTTCAAAATATTGGATACTTGGAGATAAAATGACATCTAAATAGAAATGTCTAAATGCTACTTAAAATAGTGAGAATATGGTTTTTGAGGCCTCTCCATGGAAGTGATTGGTAAAAACTTGAGAGAATTCATTCATTTAACACATGTATTCCAATGTTCCTTGCATTAGGCAAGAAACTGGGATACAAAGAAGAATGATGAAATTATTATAGAGTCTTCAAAAAAGACCTTATAAACCCCACTAGCTGTAGAAACAGATTTGGGAAAATGTATGGCATGGTAAAGAAATTCATTTTCAAAGCTCAATGGAAAAAGAAGAAACAAGGAGGCTTCAGAAAGGTCATGAATGAAATAATCATTGAAGGATAGAAATAAGAATCATGCCTGGCTGGTGTGGCTCAATGGTTTAGTGTCAACCTATGAACCAGGAGGTCATGTGTTGATTCCTGGTCAGGGCACATGCCGGGGTTGTGGACTCAAGCCCCAGTAGGGGGTGTGCAGGAGGCAGCCGATCAATGATTCTCATCATTGATGTTTCTATCACTCTCTCCCTCTCCCTTCCTCTCTGAAATCAATACAATATTGAAAGAAAGAAAGGGAGAGAGAGAGAGAGAGAAGGAGGGAGTGACCTTATTAAGACAATTAATAAATTAATACATGTCTGGGGAGAGGTAAATTCAGAAAAAAGATGATGGCAAAAAGAAGTGACAATCAACTTCACCTGGGGGAAGCAGGAGAAACTCTGGTAATGCTACAGTGAGTAAGATAATTAAACTTTTATTCACAAACCTTTTCTATTTTGTTTATTGCAGTATTCCCAGAAGTTAATATTATGCAAATATGAGTTTAATTTTAATGTGCTGACCTGGAAATGAAAAAAAGCAGCAGATAGAGTGTGTCAAGAACTATTGCCAGATTATTTTAAAAATGCTTTAGGGGCTTTGTTGGCCATTTGCCATATTTCAATGTTTTTGTTCATCTGTGAAAACATGGACTTGCTAAACTGTCACTGAAAGAGCGTGCTATAGTAAGATATGGGCCATTCTACATCTACATGGTAATTCATGTATACTACAACAAGGGGAATAAAACAACACGGGACCTTCTCTCTCCTTGGTCTCATTTGCATAGGTATAGTGCTTTGTCATGAGACGTTCATAGATGCATGCTACTCTCTATTAGAGATCAGAGGGAAATCTATTGCTCATTGTCTTCCATGAGAAAGTTTGTGATTGGCTAATATCACCATGAATTATCTGGGAATAAAGAGGGAGATAGTCACCTCAAGAGAGAGGACAGGCTGGATCCATATGTTTAATTATGGCAAACCTTCTTTTAGTCTAGACTTTGGGAGTTAGGAGTAAGGGATGGTCTTCAAATTATTGGTTATGATTTTTGAGATGTTTATTCTATTTTTTTTTTTATAAAGAACAATAGTCCAAGAAAACCCATGGCTCTCTGGAGGAAAATTGTTAAGAGGAGGGGGATTTCTATATAAGATACTGAGTGCAACATTGGCATAGAAATAAACAAATTGGCCAAAGTAACAGAATAAAGACGTCAACATCTATAAAAATGTCATATATGAAGAGGTTGCATTATAAATTGAGACCTAGTTAATAAATAATACTGGAAAACTTATCACTATGTGGAAAGGATTATTTAAAATTATTTTTAATTTTATTTACAATGTATGACTTCATTGTTACTCCAAAAAATACAACAGATAGAACTAAATTTTTCTTTGATCACCTCCCCAGTGCTAGCAATTATGCCCCCTTTTCTTGGGCAATAATAATAACTAACATTTATTTAGTTTGAAATAAAAAACTGGCAGAGACAAAAGGTAACACATTTCAAAGGTGGTGCTATACCATATGCAACATTTATAAATAAGTTATCAAAAAACAGTTATATGACCCTTATCCCTTAACTAATGTCAATGGCATAAAAGTACGAAGAGTTAGAAATAAGCCCAGCCGGAGTGCATCCCCTACACTGAGAAGTTGCTGCTTCGATTCCCAGTCAGAGCACATACTTGGGTTGTGGGTTCAATCCCCAGGTGGAGCATGTTTGGAGGGCAGCCAATTGATGCTTCTCTCTCCCATTGGTGTTCCCCCCTCCCTCTCTATCTCTCTCTCTTTCCCTTTTTCTCCCTCTCTCTCTCTCTCAGTCTTTCTCTTTCTCTCTTTTCCTCTCTCTGAGCATGTCCTCATGTATGGATTTTAAAATACTGTTACTCCTACTACTGATGATGATGATTTTTAAAAAATGAGTTATAAATTAGAATGGGGAAGAATGTCCTGCTAATAAACTTCATTTCCCAGCCTTCTTGCATAAATGAGAACCAAATGAAAGTCATTGGGTGGAGTTTCCAGGAAGCTCACATTGCCCTCTCTCTTTCTCTTGCTTCTAGTCTGGAGCTCGGATGGATTGGCTGTAGCTCAAGCAGAAATCTAGGTCAATGAGGAAAACTGAAAATGGAAACACATGCTACAATTTCCAAAGCAGAAAGATATAAAATATAGGCCCTGGTGACTATGGAGCTGCATGTCAGCCCAAACCACCTACCTCTTGACTTCCTCTATACAGGAGAAAAATGAACTTCTGGCATGTCTATGCCACTGTTATTCTGTTTCTGATACAACAGCTGAATGAAAAACCCAATTGACACAATCATGTTACAAAGAAAAGATACTTTGAGGCAAATATTTCGTAAATGATATGTACATATATAGATACAGTATCTCACACATATACACATATGTGTATATATACACATGTATATACTGTATGCATGTATGTATATGCATGTGTATGCATGCATGTGCATAAGTATGTGTATAAGTAGAGATAGCGTTTGTATATTTAATACATATATCTCATGCTCACACACATACATGTCCCTTGAAGTTGTTACCATAGACAAACTTGACTTAGTAACTCTATTATAATTGCTGTGGGGTATTTGCTGTGCCATCCTAAGTAGTTGGTCACACCACCAGAAATGTTCATTTTAAAAAAAGAACAAGAAGAAACTAAGAAAGCAATTTATTGTCTACTAGAGGCCCGATGCATGAAGATTCATGCGAGAATGGGCCTTCCTTCCCCTGGCTGCTGACACTGCCTTTGCTCCGGCCAGAGCTGCCTTTTCACTAGGTCCGGAGTCGCTTTTCCACCTTCCCATGCTGCCCAGAGGCCCTAAGAGCTGGGGTGGTGGGGAATGCCTATGTCAATGCCATGGTGACGATGCAAGCATCCCGCCCCAGCCCAGTGCCTGTGTATGCAAATTAACCCATCATCTTTATTAGGTTAATTTGCATACTCACTCCTGATTGGCTGGTGGGCATCGTGAAGGTATGGTCAATTTGCATGTTACTCTTTTATTAGTGAAGATATGTGCAGCCTTGGGCAGGTTTGGAGGCAGGGAAAAGGAATCACTAACATTTGTTCAGTGGGAAACTAAAGAATACTATTTCCTTCTTTTTTTTAATAGGCGAGCTAGAGATTTCAAGTTATAATTTTTTAGGGGTGTAAACTAGAGGAAAAAATAATCATTTACAAAAGGAATAATGATGAACCAAGTCTTTGGCTGGTCACACTTTATTTTGTAAGAGTGTTATTAAAATTACTTTCCATTTTTCTTCCATCTGCCAGGCTGTGTTTTGCTTGCATTATATCATCACAATTATATCTTTAATAAAAAGCCCCTTCACAGAAAATTGTCACACTTGGTAATATAAGGCTACTTCAATCACCAGAGTGTGAAAATTATTTCTCTAGCTGGCAATTTCCTGATTAGCTGAGCATCTGATCCCCACAGTTTTTTGTTTTCTTTCCAAAGCATATTTCTTTCATGTATATATGTGTAATTAATTTTTAATTATATGGCTTCTCAGCAAAGACAAAAAGTTAACACAATGAATTACATATTTAAAAAAATTAGTAAATAAAAAGAGGCACCCATGATCTCCTTGGGGAAACATTGTCCAAGGCAAACTATCATGTTGTTGACCTTCACCTATTTTGGGGATGACAAGTGATGCTTAGCTACATGAAAAACATAGTACCATGTAATATAAATTGCAAATTTAGCAGGGCTTAAAGATTGGTAGAAATGTTATTTATTCTTCTAAGTCTTAATAAGCAATTTTTTAGGTTAATAGGCAATAGATACCATCCACTCATATAAAAGAAATAAATAAGAACAGACTGGTAGTTTTTAAAAGTATTGCTTTATTACTAGCCTTTTAAGGCTAATAATAGGAAAATTATGCTGTTTCTAAATAATAGGAATTATGCTGTTTATAAGATAATAATGGTGAGCAAGAGAGAGAGATTTCTGTCCTTAAATGTACAAGATAGACAATCATATGGTCATATATCTATGCAGGCAGTTATGAGAGCATGTCTTAGAAAGATCTGATGTATACCAAAGAGTCATAAAATTAATTTAGTTAGTTAATAAGAGTTATTAATTAACAACTTTAAATAAATATTATTGATTGATAACTTGAGTTAATTAAGAATTATTAAGTCTTAATGTTAGGCGTAATATTAAAATGAGAACTCAAATATGACTAGAAGTTAACTGGGCACAAGTGAGGAAAAACTAAAGGTGGCCAACTGACTGAATGTCAGAGCAAAGGAGAGAAAGTGCAGGATACGTTTGGAGAGATGGTGTGTAGGGCCTTTCAGATCTTGTTTAGGATTTTGGATTTTATTCTAGGAACACAGGAAAGTCTTTAATGTTTTAAGCAGGAACATAACACATATAAATTTATATTTTAAATGATTGCCCCAGCTATAGTGCAGACCTTACACTGTAAGAAAAGAATGGAGGAGGTTAAACACACACCTGGTAAAAACACTGAGGAGAATTTTGAGGTAGTCCTTGTGAACTAAAGAAAATTAATCTCCAATCATATTTTATTCATACAGGCTTCCTGTCTCCCCATATATAAAAATAAAGCTGTATATTGATGTGGACACTATAGTGTAGACAGAGAGGACATCATCAAAGGAACTAGAGGAAAACAGTATCTATAAAGAATGATGATTCAACCTTGGAACAACTTATCAGCACCATGGAGATGTGAAGATAATGGGATATTTTTTAACTGCTGAACCAAAAACAGTTATTTAATGGAGTTCTATTGGATGCTGAACTATTATTCAAGAATGAAGTTAGCTAAAGGTATTTTCAGATGAACTATGATTGAGAGATTTTACCACACACATGCACTTATTGGAAGAAATATTAAAGTATATATATTTCAGGAAGAAATAATGAGCTAAAAATGAAGGAATTGGATGTAAAAAGCAAGGATAGTAAATAAATTGAGCAAGATTTGAGCAAATCTAAGTAACATGCAAATAAGTGATATTTTTCAATTTAAAAACAGGAAAATAGGCAATAACTTTCAAGACAGAAGAGGTGATTATCTTTATAGCATTATAAGGTCCTTTTTTAAAGGAGGAAGGTAGAGCTGTAGACAAAATTAAACTAATGTAAGAGAAGTTTATATGTTAAAAATTTAAGGATCACCACTAAAATAATATAAATAACAATGATCATTTCCCAAATGGTTTTAAGGCAATGGGAGGAATAAACAAACCTTGACAAATCCAACAGAAAGTAGAAAAAGAAACAAAAATCACATTACATGACAAAAACTAAATTTAAATACTGTATATAGATAATCAGTAACTATAAATAGAAAATCATGCACTTATCATTAAAACTATCTTATTCACTATTTCTCCACAACTTCCACCTCAACTTACATGATAGATGGGTGGTTTCAGTGGGAAACCACACTCACCTTTGTGGACCTAGCATTTTAGAGGATGAATTTAGGAAGCTTTGGATATGCCTCTGGTTAAAATGCTTCCATACTTCATTGACAAAGAGAAAAATGCGTAATTTGTGCTTATAGTTCAGATTTAAATGGGATTATATCAAATTCCTATAACTTCTTACAGAGTAAATTGTACTCTAGAGCATCTGGGCATACTTTTGTAATTGCTTCTCCTTCGTGAGACCTCTTTTCAAGAGCAGAATTAATTGACCTGATGTCACTGATAGTCTTACTAAATATATCAGAGTGGAGTCAGCATGCAAGATTTTCACATCCCCTGAGGATCTGCACCTGCTACAAGTGGCTCCTGTAGCAGATGGGTGAGTGTGCAGAGATCCTTTGAGGCTTCCTGGTGCCTTTGTTTATGAACTGCACTTCCTATTCATCTGCCACCTAATCAGAGAGGAAGTTCATAAAGCTCCATAGTGCCTGCTCATTAACATTGCCCCATTTTGAAGTAAGAGCTCCCAAATTCTCTGCTGTTCCCATAACATGGCCATGCCCGTAGGTCAAATGAAACCAAACTTGCTTCCCAGGCTCTCCCTGATTTGGCCAGATTCTGGTACATCATCTGAATGTATCTTCATGTCTAAATGCAGGAGCGGTCAGGGGCCTCTGAGACTCAAGTGAGGTGGTAACAACCTGATACAATCATATCATCTCTTCTTGTTAGCCCAAGTTAATAAAAAAGAAGGGGAAGGAGCAAAAAGAGTAGTTGTTTTCATGAACAATGCTGTGATTGTTCTTGAACTCAGATGGCTGTTGTACAGCTAAACCTTGCATGCCCTGGGTGCAAGGTAACATTGCTGCCCATGTCACCCTATGGGGAGAATTCCTGCCCCAAACCGTCATCACTGAAGGTGACCTGTGCATAACTTCTCCTGTGACCCTGAAAGGTAAAGTCAGGAAAGAATATCCAAAGCAGGGATATCAGTCAGGGAAATTCCAGGGAGGGGGACTTGAATATTTTATACCCTGGTTAAAGCAGACTTTAAAATCCCAGGTTTTGGAGCAGTTGCCTCCAGGTCACCTACATCAGAGCAAGGCTTGCAGCAGATGGTCCTAAGGCAGAAAAAAGACTAAGCTCTGCCCCCCGCCTCCAACCAAGTCAGAGCTAGTGACACATCATAATGGGCTTACTTCAGGGACAAATAGACTTGGGGAGTAAAGAGCTAATGTTGAATAAGTCCAGAATATTCGTTAAGATGTAGTTTTCTCAATACTCTATAGAGAGAAATTCAATATTTTCTACATCAAATAGCCTCTCTTCACAGCACTGACACAGTTACTAAATGAATTTTCCCCCAAGTTATAAGAAATGAGTCATAAAATAAATGACTTGTGTTTGACTTTCAAGTATTTCTTGCACCAAGCATTAGCAGTAGATGAAATCCTTCTAATATTTTCTATGGGTGCAATGCGTCAGATGACTATGACTTTTAAACTAGAGTGCATTTAAATTTAATATGTTTCATCACATATAAAGCAAGTTTACTTAGGAACTATTAAGCATGTGTCAAGGAATTAGCTGAAAGTCAGAAAATTCACTCTGTGCTTCAGAAATAAATACAGGTGAATCACTTCCCTCCTGTATCTCAAAACAAGTTTATTTTGTTGAATGTCTCGGGCATTCAGCCCAGAATGAAAGAACACAGAAGGATTTTATTGGAAAAAGTAAAATAAGACCCTGAAGAGATCATCTATGCTAAGTCTTTCATTTTACAAAGATGGAAACCAAGGCCCAGAAGATAAGTTTCTCTCTTAGGGTCACACAGAAAGCAAGTAGCCTAAATACTGGCCTCATGACAGCCACTCCAGTGGCCTTCCTGCTATAAAATGATCCTCCTGCTGCCAATAGTATTAAAACTATCGCTGAATTGAGACATAGAATTTGGGAAGAACTTCTAGAGTAATCGGCCCTAAGCTACATAACAACAAGATGAGGTCTTCCTTAGAATGGAGCTTTTGAAACTCATGCCTTTTCTTAAGAATAAGATTTATTGAGGTGTAATTTAAAAGCAACACATGTACTTACCAATTTTAAGTGTCCAATTTAATGAGTTAATATATAGAAATATATAGTCATATAGCTTCCACTAACAATCAAGATTGTAGGACATTCCTGGTCCTGGCCAGGTGGCTCATTCAGGTGGAGTGCTATCCCATACACCAAAAGGTTTCAGGGTTGATTCCCCGTCAGGGCACATACCTAGGTTTCAGGTTTGATCCTCTGTCTGGGCACATGTGAGAGGTAACTGGTTGATGTTTCTCTGTCTCATCAATGATGCTTTTCTCTCTCTCTCCATCTTTCTCTCTCTCTCTCTTCCTCTTTCTCTAAAGATCAATGAAAAACTATCCATTGGTGAGCATTTAAAAAAAAAGTAGAACATTTACATCAACCCAGAAAGTTTCCTTGTGCCTCTTTAAACAGTTTCTTTTCCTCTGTTCTATCTGCTGGACACCAGTGATCTGCTTTCTGTCACTAGAGTTTGTGCCTTTTCTAGGATTTTTTTTCATTTTTTAAGGTATTATATGTGTACATATCTTACAATTGCCCCCCTAACCCATTCCCATACATGCCCTCACCCCCCAATGTTTTGCATCCGTTGGTTATTCTTATATGCATGCATATAAGTCCTTCGGTTGATCTCTTATTTCCCCCACCTCTCCCTAACCTTCCCGCTGTAATTTTTTTCTAGGATTTCATATAAATTAAATTCTACAGTCTTTTGTGTGTGGCTTCATTCCCTTGCTTGATGATTTTGAAATTCGTCTAAGTTGCATATCAGAACCTTGTTTTTATTGTTGGGTAGCATTCCATTGTATGGTTGTGAAGTAATTGATTGATGCACCAGTTAATTTGTATTGTTTCCAGTATATTATTATTTATAATTTGGGTATTTGGATGGTTTTAGTGTTTTACTATTATTAATAATGTTGTTATGATTATTGGACTACAAGTCTTTGTATCAAAATACAGTATGATTTTCTTTCTCCTGGGTAAATGCATAGGACTGTGATTTCTCATTGTATATATTTAACTGCAGAAACACTTACAAAACTGTGTTCCTAAGTGGCTGTACCATTTTGTATTCTTACCATTAATGTTTGAGAGTTCCAGCTGCTCTACATCCTCCCCAAAGTTGGTCTGTGTCCAAAATTGGTATTGATTGTACCTTGCTATTATCCTGTGTTGTCACTTTAAATTAAAACTAAGTATCCCTAGCCAGTGGCTTGGTTGGTTGGAGCGTCACCCATACACCAAAAAGGTTGCTGGTTTAATTCCCTGTCAAGGTACATACCTAGGTTGCAGGTTCGTTTCCTAGGAGGGGCATGGATGTTTGTGTTTTTTTTCTCTCTCTCTCTCATCAATAAACATATCTTCGGGTGAGGATTAAAACTAATTATCGATATTTCAAACAGACTTGTAGTCCCAGTAGTACTCCAGAAATACAAGCACCAAAGTTTTAGACAAGCGTTGCCTTGTTCCCTACATTTCATTAAGAGCATTCCCCATGACATGACACACAGTATCAGTACAGAACAGAGCTACCCAAAGGAACTTGCAGAAGCCCTGACATAGCTGCAGGCATACTTGCCACTGAATGGATGAGTAAATAGAATTAGGGAGCTCTTTGGACTTGCTACTTAGGTGGTGGGGCGGTCTGGGTTCAAATATATGTCAGTGGATTTTACCCAGTTTTACTCCATCCCATAATTTCTGAAATATTAAATAGGACTGACTGGTAACATGCTAGCATTTTATCTTTTCCCTTTATTAGGTTGACCTGTAGGATTTGTGTAATCTTGGTAGTCATCTATCTACTTCTGCTAGACATAGAAGAGAAAATAAACCGATGTGTCACGTGGAGTACCATCTACCTGAAAACATGTCCATGTTTATGAACAGATGTTAAATATCATAAAGTACCAAGAGCTCTCCACAAACTAAGATAAGATCTGCAAACTCAAATTAGTTAAACTGGGGATAAAGGTTGCACTGGCAGTCTCTTTAATCTCATCTTCATGGGCTATGAGTTGCTATGATGATGAGAGGGGGAGCTTATATGTTCAAAGAGTATTCAATATTTCAATGCGAGAAGTGTGTGTGTGTGTGTGTGTGTGTGTGTGTGTGTGTGTGTGTGCAGGGATCCATGACTCTGTTCTTATTATCACTTATAGCAGTAATGAGTTCAATAAAGTTTTCCAGATTTTTAAGCCAAACTGGTCTCTCTGCCCTTATATGACCCTTAGGACTCCAAAAGGGTGCAGCAGTAAATGAAGGGGAGTCTTGATACCAGTAAACATTTTCTTCCAAGTTTCTGTATTCTTGCCAAGGTTGATTCCCAGAGTTTAAAAATAATTCATCATTTTTAATCCACTTTAGTTTTTTTAAAATCTGGAGATGGAACTGTTCAAGTATAAATAGTTTACCTGCAAAGGTTAGCCTGAATGTAAATGAACCTGTGAGCTCATTAGCGCCTGGCGGCCTTGGGGAGTGAGAAGGACCAGGATCGCCTGCCTGCAACCATGCCTAGCAGTTGGAATGAAGCTGCGACACCAGCTGCTACCTTGGGGAGTGAGAAGGGAGGATTCTGAGTTTGCTGTGGTGAAACTCAAAGCTCTCTTGCTAAAATCCTCCTCTCCTCCTGTTGCTTCCCTTTATAGGAAGCTTGTGGCTGACCACCTGGTATTCTGAATCATTAATTCATGGAAGACATTCTGTCAGGAATAACGTGTAACAGACTGCCTGGCAACTGCCATTGACACCCATTCACTTTAATTCACTTCAGTAATTATTTATCGCACACCTACTAGCATGCCCAGCCTGGTGCGAGCAAGGAGGCTTTCAAATGAAGAGAGTGCATTATTCTTCCCCTAGAGGTTTAAAAAAGTAATTTAGTGCTCTATTTCTTTTAGGAAGAGTAGATAAAATGTTACATGAAGCAAATTTTTAAAAAAAATTTCCATAAGTGTCAAAGCACTATAGGCAAAACAAAATGGGGGAAAAATGAGTTTCAGATCCAGCTGGTGTGGCTCAGTGGTTGAGCGTCAACCTATGAACCAGGAGGTTACCATTCAGTTCCTGGTCTGTGTCCATCCCCAGTTGGGGGCGTGCAGTAGGCAGTCGATCAATGATTCTCTCTCATCATTGATGTTTCTATTTCTCCCTCTCCTTCCTCTCTGAAATCAATAAAAATTAAAAATAATTTAAAAAATGAGCTCCTTTAGTTCAGTTCTTGCTAAATGAGAGGTGCTATACATTCATAGTCTCTGAGCACTTTTCATGTGTCAGCTCCCTTACTTTCCAAAACTACTTTGGGAGAATGATATAAAAACTCCCACATTAGACCTGGGGCAGGAGGTCTGGGGTAAGACTGGTTAACTAATCTTTCTCAACAGTTGATTCTTCAGCCAAGGGATGCAAGTCCAATGTCTACTGGAGTCAGGTGGAAATGTCCATGTGACTGCAGTAGGGAAGGTGAGTGGGTTAGAGAAACCACAAGGGCCTCCAGGTCCAGGTGGACACAGTGACAGGTGTCTGAGTCTGAACTGTGTGAAGAATGTCGAAGGTTAAAAGACAGGTGGACAGGTACAGGACCCAAAAGACAAAAAGGTTCAGATACACATAGTTAAAAATCCAGATTAAATGACAAAAAAGAAAGATTCTGTAGGAATTGAGAGTACATGATGACAATGAGCATAAAGCAACTCATCACGAAGTAAGGTATTTCTGAAACACCGCTCTGGTTTTTCATGGTTCTCAGGTGGTAGAAATCCACGCTGCCAGAAGGAATCAGGCAACCGGGAGCAGGGGAGTCAGGGATGGGCTCTGGGAAAATAAATAGTAACAACTTTGAGGAACCAATTTGAGATGTCTCTAAGAATTTCTTCGGTTTATAATGTCTTCATGAAACCTCAAGATAAATCATTTCTATTATGCTTCTCAATTATAAATCTTAATTCATTGGCTAACATGTGCAGGCATCTTGGGTCTAAGAACAGGTTTTTAAAATGTACTGGTTACCAAAACTATACACATACATTTTAAAAAATAAAATATATTCATTACAAAATAATTAAATTAAAAAAGTAAAATGTATTGGATACCAAACAAGAAAACCAGTGGCATAATTGCTTAGTTCCACAGAAAACAGCAGGGCAAGGAATTTCCTCTTTGCTTAAATAGGTCATGTATTTGAAGTTTTATGGTTTTTTTCTTAATGTAATTTTCCTTGTATTCTTGAGTGCGTTTAGAACATAATTTCAATCTGGCAAAGATCTCACCATCAAAGAGAGACGTCTCTCCAATTAAGCATTATATCCAACTTAAAAATTGGGACCAGAGGCTCAGGAAGAAGCAAGAGTTCCTGAGTGATGACTGGAGGGCTGAGTGTACCAGGCTATTGTGTGGAAACTAAGGTGGATTCCAGTGCTTTGACTGCAGTATGTGGCTGTTTGCTAAAAGTGTGACAGTTAGCAGGGCATGAAATTAATCATTGTGGGCGACTTTAATACATATTTGAACATGTTATGCCCTAAAATAACTGCAATGGTTTTTCCTAGAAAGAAGTAAACATTTATGCTTTCTTTTTGCTTGAGATTCCTTTTTATTTGGAAATAATCAGAACATGTTATTTAATTCCAGGAAGGCAACTATGTAAAGCAACAATTGCCAAAGAGGGCAGGAATTTGACCTGCCCTGTATTTACAGAACCTTTGCATAATTCTGTATTTTACTATATCCTGCTCAATTAATTTCAATGAAATTGGTCCTCTCTCCTAACTGATTTTGTGTTCACCCTGATGATTGAGGAAATATCTAAATTGGTGATTCTCAAACTGTAGGCTAAACACACACACACAGGGCATCAGTTTATACTCTCATGATACTGATGATGGGCATAGACATGTCATTATAAAATAGCAAAGTCTAGCATTCCATTGGTTTCACTGAATTGAGCATCCTGGAGTGTATAGGCCAGCCTAAGTGCCCGCGGAATAGAACAAAAGTGGTACATTTCTCTTAGCTGCTGATTCTGTTTTGAAGATAAGCCAATTCTAACCAGACTGAATGCATTTTATGCTTTCAATCCTGTTTATCTGTAACGTTCAGTCACATCTTGCTAAAAGATTGATCAGTTTTGTCTCACTTTCTTTTCTCCTGCAATATTAGCCTAAAAGATCATTTGAGGAGGGCAGGGATAAGAGAATATTTTCTCTTGGGATAGTCACCTATTTAAATCATGTGGTGTTTGGCCAATCGTTCTTCATCGTATGAATTGTTCATCCTGGGTGTAAGTGATTCGTCTTTTTCTGATAATTGGTGGTAGAGCTTCCTTAGACTAAGAATGTTCTAGTATGGATAAGGACAAACAGATAATTAAAAATCCTATGCAGATATTAGATGCTGGGGTAAGTCCTTAACAAAATATATTTTTTGTGGAGTTGGCTATTAATGAAGCAATAGAGATTTAAATATCAATAATTTTGCAAGTACATGCTTATAACTACTCAAATACATTTGTTTTCTTTGTTCTATAAAAAGTAAATGATGTGTCTAGGTTTTGATAAGAGTGCAGGTCAGATTATATATTGGAATACACAGTAAAGTGCATTTTAGGGACTGAGGAAACAGATAATACTAACGTCTCCTGGTACCAGACCCACATGTCCGCTTTGTAACCAAAGCAAGCTGCAAACTAATCAGATACAGGAAACATGATGTTGGACTAACCCCAATTAGTTGTTATTTTCAGATTGAAAGATTCAATTCAATTGCATGCTGTCTTATATATGAGTAAATGCTATATATTGCCACACAGAAAGATGGAGTTTTTAAAAAAAAAACAAAAAAAACAGAACAAAACAAAAAAAAACACACCTTTCTCTATGAGAGGAAAGAGTCCTGGTGGATGAACTGAGGAATTGTGTCTCCTTGACAGACTGTCCCTATAGCAGGGAAGAGTGCTTCATGTCACCTGTGTCTGAGAGACTTTTTCAGATCACCCAAATCCCTTTGTTTCTATACTGACCTGGCAAAACTTTGATTTCGCAGAAGCTACCCATGTGGCTTGCCTACAGTGCTTGTGCATGTGTGTGCAGACAAGAACATTTTTGGCCCTTCAGAATGAGCTGTGGCACATAATCCTTGGGTAATAAAAAAACATATAGCTTTTATATTTGAAAATGTAAAGACTCCTCTCTCTATGACATGGTGAATCTAATCTAGTGTTGTTTTTAAAACTACTTAATGAATAGGAATTTGAACTTTCTGGAGCTACCATCTGTTTTGCCAAATGATCTTTTCCAACTGACTGAACATTGTACATTCTGCCTTCCAAACAACTCGATAATAGTCCTCATTATAAAGGAGTTGTCTTTCAAGAGTTAAAATATTAATCATTGTCATTAGGTCTGATCATCAAACAATTCTTTTTCCATGGACAGCATAGCCCTATATTAGTAAAATTCTTTGATTTCATAATATTCCCCTTTATCAAAACTAATTATAAGTCAAATCCCTCAAATTACATTAGTCCCAACATTTCTCATCTTCTGAGTTATAATTTGTGCAAGTTATAAAACTATTATATATTATTACTCCAAAATATGTGTGTAGAGGAGAAAAATATATGTTTATTTACATATTGTTAATTCTTACACTATTAAAGGAGTAAAATAAATAAGATTTTTTGGTTGCTTGGAAGTAAGTAATGAGAAGGAGGACATAGAATGGACCCCTGGTATATAGTCAAAAGTATAAAGTTGCAGATGATCTCTATAATAGTTCTCCATTTGGCTTAAAACACATCAATATGAAAAAACAACAACATAAACACAGAGGAGAGAGGTATCAGAAGCAGAGGTGTAGAGATGGGAGTATGACCATGCCTTTATTATCATGTTTCAAAATATTTCAAGTAAAACTGCAAAAGGAAAAATTAAGAATTTACTGGATGAGCTTTCTGTTCATGCTGAGCTTGAAACCTCATGGTGGCTGGTACCATGGATCTGTCTCACGCCCAATCATGTGAGCTGGGCTCTCACTGGAGAAGAAACCCGAGTTCCCCGAGATATGTGATCAGTGCTGGGACCCCGCCAGCAGGCCAGGGGATGCCAAGGAAGGTGCTGGGTGTGGAGGCCATGGGGGCATAGGCTACCAAGGAGACAGAACTGAACCTCACTTCACCCTGCTTGGCCCTGGAGGATGACTGGTTAGCCAGAGACGGGTAAGATTACTCAGGAAAGGAACAACCTAAGACAGGCACAGTCACAGAGGGGCCATCAGGAGAGAACTTGGGGGTCAACAGAGGTGGGGCACAGACCCTCACCCCCCCATCCCTGAAGGGGCCTGAACCCTCCTCTGAGGGAGGTCTTCTGCCCCCATGGCTGCTTTGCTTCCCACACCCAGCTCAGATTGGGATACAGGCGACAGACAGAGACTTGGCCCAACTCAGATCGGGACGCAGGTAACAGACAAGAGACTTGGCCGACAGCAGCTGCCCTGTATCTAAATTCAGGCTAGCATCAGGAATGCTCAGGGCCTACTCAAGAATGCAAATAATCCTTCCCACTAATACTTACAGGGTAAACTAAGATTGTTGGTAAATTAAGTATTAAATTTGACAGTAAAATAGTAATCAAGTTTTCAGATTAATTTAAATAGGCTAATTGAAATAAGTGAATAGTCAAGAAAATTTAATTGTACTGGACAAAAAGCTGTTCTTAAAGTAATAACTAAAATTTCTATTGGTAGTTCATCTCATGGTAAAATTCCTGAACATGCAATGAACCTAAAGCAGTCATATTTTTGGGCAAAAAAAATTTAAATTTAAAGTTATCAAGACTGCATTATAAAAATTACAAAAGCCTCCATTAATCAAAAAAAAGGGGGGGAGATAGTAGGGTAATATCATGTAAAGAAAAATATCCTATAAGTAAATTACATCTAGAAAATTTTTACTTTAAAAAATTAATTTTCACTTGTAATGCTAACAGCAAGACACCCATGAAAAACACACATGGTGTCTAAATAAGGCAAAGGAAAATCATCTTGGCAAAAATAAAAAGGATCCCAAATCAATTATGTAGAAAAGATTCCTTTATTAACTTTTGGTCGAGAATATGTTTGTATATTTTCAGAAAACAACTCTAAGACCATGTGGATTCCTGCAACAGAGAGGAATTGACAGGTCTGCTCCAACCACGAAGACAGGAGGGAAAACAGTCCAGAGATGGAAGAGGCTGACAACGCCTTGCCACGTGAGCAGTCAGCAGCTGTGCACTGCTGCAGGTTGCCTAGGACCAAACCAGAGAGGGTCGGACCTGCATTGCCACCATGTGCCCACCATCCAGATATCATTGTTGACATGTACACATAAGGAACCATTAGACATTGAAATGGGGACTCAGAACTGTTGGACATTGAAATTGGGACTCAAACATTTTTTGTTGTTGTTATTATATGTTTATTTCTGGTCTGCAGAGGCAACATTTTTTAAAGGAAAGAAATGGGGGAAAAATAGATACAGAGGCAAAGAAGCATTGAACAGACTGTCAAACTACATCGGGAAGGCAGGGGAGGTTGGGCGAGGGGGGCTATAAGAGACCAACCAAAGGACTTGTATGCATGCATATAAGCATAACCAATGGATACAAGACACTGTGGGGTGGAGGGGCGGGCAGGTGAAGGCATGTACTGGGGGGTAGGGGAGGCTGGGGGAAGGTCAATGGGGGAAAAAAAGGAGACATATGTACTACTATTTGTAATACTTCAAACAATGAAAAAAAAAAGAATTTACTGGAAGACAAATAAATGCATGCATCAATTAATCTTCCCACCTGTCACCCCCCACCAATGCCAGTACTTTTCCTTTCATACTCAACTTGTAAGGCAGGGATTCATAGCAAGAGAAATCATATTTATGAGACCCTGATTTAAGATGATAGTGAGACTGAGAGAATGGGACTGGTCAGGGATATTTTAGGAAGTAGGCCAAACAGGACTTAGTCAAGAAGTGGACACTGGGAGAAAGGTAAAGAGAGAAGTTCTGCTTTGGGTGGTTAAGAGAATGCCTTGGGGAAAGACAAAAGAATAAGCATATCTGAGTGGAAATGTTTGATTCATTTTTAAAATAGCTTTTTATTGAGATATAATTTATATATACAATTCATCCATTTAAAGCACACAATTCGCCCAGCCAGTGTGGCTCAGCAGTTGAGCGTCAACCCAGAAATCAAAAGGTCACTGGTTAGATTCCTGGTCAGGGCACATGCCAGGGTTGTGGGCTCCATCCTCAGTAGGGATTGTGCAGGAGGCAGTCGATCAATGATGTTTCTCTCTCTCTCTTGTCGATGTTTCTATCTTTCTATCCCTTCCCCTCCCTTTCTTTCTAAAAATTAATACAAACATTTTTAAAAGAAATTAAAGTACACAATTCAATGGTTTTTAGTATATTTAAGTATATGTACAGCCATTGCTACAGTCAATTTTATAATATTTTTGTCAAAAAAAAAAAAGAAGCCTCATACCTTTTAGGTATCACCTCCCTATAACTCTACTTCTCCCTCTATGGCCCTATGCAACAACTAGTCTACATTCTGTCTCTATATACTCTAGGCTTTTATATGAATAAAATTATACAGTGTGTGGTCTTTTTTTGAGTAGCTTCTCTCATTTCACATAATATTTTAAGGTCCATCCATGTTGTGTCACTTCTTTACTTTTTATGGATAAATAATAGTTCCTTGTATGAACATACCAGATTTTGTTTATCTATTAGCTTATTGCTGGCCATTTGGTTTGTTTTCACTGTTTTGCTATTATGAATAATAATACAAATGGCTATAAACATTTATGTAAAAGTTTCTATGTGTATCTATTTTTTCATTTATTGTGTGTGTGTCTCCACAGGCTGTAAATAGTTGTTTTTAAAAATACTTTTTAGCAGTTTCTTTGGGGAACAGCAGATTATCAGAGCTCCTCATGCTGTCATGATGGATGATGGTTTTACTTTTGAATATGCAGAGCTCTGGGTACTCATCAGCTATCTAGATGGAGAGTTGAACAGGCAGAAAGGTATAGGGGCCTGGTAGTCAGGGAACAGACCTGAGCCCGATATGTAGATTCAAAAGTTGGCCTAGTGGTAGAAGTAATGATAGAAGACAGATTAGAAGAGGGTCAGATGAGATCAGGTACGTTCAGGGTGGTATGGCCGTCTCACACCTGTAGAATGTCTATCATCAACAAACCAACAAACAACAAGTGCTGGTGAGGATGTGGAGAAAAGGGGACCTCATGCACTGCTGGTGGGAAAGCAGACTGGTGCAGCCACTGTGGAAAACAGTATGGAGTTTCCTCAAAAAGTTAAAAATGGAACTCCCATTTGACCCAGTAATCCCACTTCTAGGAATATATCCCAAGAAATCAGAAATACCAATCAGAAAGGATATATGCACCCCTATGTTCATAGCAGCACAATTTACAATAGCTAAGATTTGGAAACAGCCTAAGTGCCCATCAGCAGGTGAGTGGATTAAAAAACTGTGGTAAATCTACACAATGGAATACTACACTGCTACAAAAAAGAAGGAACTTTTACCATTTGCAACAGCACTGATGGACCTAGAGAGCATTATGCTAAGTGAAATAAGCCAGCCAGAGAAAGATAAATATCACATGATCTCATTCATATGTGGGATATAATGAACAACATAAACTGATGAACAAAAATAGATCCAGAGACAAAGAAACACCAAACAGACTGTCCAACCTCAGAGGGAAGACAGGGGAGGGCAAGAGATCAACCAAAGGACTTGTATACATGGGTATTAGCATAACCAACGGACACAGACACTGGGGTGGTGGCGGCTTGTCCTGGGGTGTGGGAGTGGCCAGGGAGGGGTTAACTGGGGAAAAAGGAGACATATGTAATACTTTAAACAATAAAAAAGAAAAGAAGAAGAAGGTCAAGATCAGAACCTAAAAGAATGGTAATACTGAAAGAGATAGTGAGGGAAGCTGGGAAGAAGTGGTGAGATAAATAAAGGCACATATAAGAAAGAGTGTTTTCTATGGAAGAAATGACTCAGTGAGGACTGTCAAAGAGAAAATGGTCCGAAGCTTCTAAACAAGGAAGAGTAAAATAAGAGCCAAAAATACTTCAAGATTTCAAGATATAAAAGACTTTACATTTTACTTTTTAAAAATTCACGATTTTCAAGATGTAAAAAAAAAAAAAATTACAGAATTGACACATGTTATTGGATTTGACAATTAGAAAGATACTGGTGAATTTTGCCAGAGTGGTGGGGGTGTCCTGTGGGTGAAACCAGATTGCAGAGGGTAAATACATAAGGAGGTGGCGTTGAGGGGTGTGAACTGTTAGAAGTTTAGAATTGGCTAGGTTTTAATCCTACCACCTAACTCTGACTCTGCAAGATTCTGGCACAAGTCATAGTACACAAAGAACAGGCAGCAAGATGGGGATCACGGTGAACCTTTAGTCAGGGCTCACTGGAAATGGCTGGATTGGAAAACATAATGGGTCTTGGACCTCCTCCACATACAATCAGGTCCACAAGCACTAGTGTGACCTGATCTACCTCATCTATGGTATGCTGAGGAGCTGGCATAGCGAGGCACAGACCCACGGTGAGGGCAACACTACAGAGAGACCTTACCTGATCTGTTTGTGCCTTAAGAGAGGGAATGAGAAGAGTCCTAAGCCTTCTTAATGATCCATGAGGGGCTCAGTGGGAAATGCCATAGAGTTGACTACTTCTTTTGGGCCACAACAATTACATGCATAATTAAATATGGCTCAAAAGAAAGCAGATTTGGTACTTTACAAAGGAGCAGTGAGTAAGGGGAAGGGGAAGGCTAAAGCACAGGTGTCAGTTTAGAAATTCACACAGTTGGAAATAATAGAAGACCACAGCTTCTGGAGAAGATGGGCAGGGATTCAGGTCACTTGAATTTATGGAATCGGGAGACTCATGGCTTTGATTTTCTCAAGAAAGAGGAAGTGAGTGTGGAGTGCAGAGCTGGACTGGCAGCTGGAGGAGGGTGGACAGGGTTCATGTCTGGGAGGTCCAACACTACACGCTGGAGACTGGCATGGCCAGGTGAGCCAAGCTGCCTCAGACAGGATAGAACTTTAGGCTCTGTAAACCATTGGCCTTTTCTAGAACAAACCTTCCCACACTTTATATTCACTTTTATTGTCCTAATGTTCCCTGAGGAGAGGTTTTCAAATATGTGTTGGGAAACAATGTATGTCCAAGATGAAATGCTTAGCAGTCTAATAAAATAAAGACATGATTGATTTTATAGGGCTCTTCAAATTTAACAGCGTCTCTTACTTAAAAGTGTCCTTCCTACTTTTGGGGGAACAAAATGTCCATTCTTTAATAAAACTAGGAAAATGGGTAATTATTTTAAATGTTTGCCTTCACTTAGCAATAATAAAAGTGGACAAGCATATACTTGTTCCTCTGATGTTTGAGTTCTTCCAGTCTGAAAGATCCCAGTCTGATCATCAGTGTTCTTAAGAATATTCCCTAAACAAGATGCTATCTACTGTGAGCATAATTGAAGCAAATGAGGGAGGAGGATAAAATAATTATTTAGCAGCTAGAATACTGTACCCTGAATAATAAAGGGAATTACCATAAGGTAAACTTTATTCTCACATGTACCTGCACATCAAGGTTTGGACCAGGGCACAGTTAGGGATCCATAATGAGAACATCTCATTGTGGAACTCTGCAAGATAACTCAGATAGCTGCCGTGGCCGACACCATAGCTTATAATGTCATAGTCTGTGTTGCCAAGGCAACAGCACAGCCAGCAACAGAGGCTGACATTTTGAAACACGCATGTGATTTCATTATTTACAAGTTAGAAAGAGGAAGTCAGAGCCACAGGGGTGACTTAGAAACATCTGTTCCAATACTGCTTACTTACCTTTGAAAAAGATAGTGCATTATCATGGGTACCCACTCTCATAAAGAGGCATATGCAGACTTATTTGTTCATTCGTTCATTCACTGACTCAATGATTCATTGATTGCTTCATTCACTTATTCAACAAGCTTTTATCTACTGAACATCTTCTATGTGCCTAACACTGGAAATCCTAGAGTAGACAACATATACACAGTCTTTGCTATTTTTGCTATATTACATGACCTAATGAAACTGTGATGGAGATCAGTATACAGGGTCTTAATCTGATGGGGAAAGGTAATGCTCAAACAGGAGAAAAGTTGAGTGTGTTTTTTCTCCCCCATACTCTATCATGAACATATGATATGCTATCATTTGCTTTCATTCTTTCCACAAATGATAATTCTAATGGGGTATTTACAATATCTTTTCACAAAGATATTTTGTGAAAAGGGGATTCCTGATCAAATAATTTTGAAACACACAACAGAGTATATCTGGTTCCTACAGATTCATGGGAACATTTCTTGGTAGTATGTCTCCATAGAACCCAAATATCATTATTAATCTTCCAAGGAGTATACTTTGGGAAAAGCTACTTTAGTGTCTATTGTAAATTAAGATTGTGATGATGACACTGGCAATTGCAAGACTGTGAGCAACATACAGACCGTGTCTTCACCAGAAGACTACATTTATAATTTATGAATCCCAAAGGTATTACCCAAACATTTATTGCACCTTCTTATCAGAATCAAGCAATAGGATTCCTACAATTTGAAAACACTTCTCACAATGTCCCTCATTTAAATGTCATTTATGTACCTGCCTGATGAGCTTGAATTTAGTAATGCTGAAAGCAAACCCTACTGGTTGTGCCTAGGAATATTTAAGTAGATGATTGCAACACCTTATTTTAAGGCAATTATTTATTAAAGCACAGGTGCAAACCTATATATTCAGCAGGAGAGCAACTGTACGGATCGGCCAGGGAACAAGGGAGGCATGGATGGCTTGGTTGCTGATGGGTCCACCTAAGCAAAGTTAGCTGTTAGCTTTAGATTCCATGAGCGACACCAGGGTGCTTGCAGCGCCCTGGGGTTCATCCCTCACTGAGTTATTGCTTTTGAAATAAAACCTTTGCCTCCAACACAGCTAAGGATACCGGAATTCTTCTGTCTGCTTTTGTCGTTAATTTTGTTCTGCTGGTACTGCCCCGTTGCTAACTGATAATACAATTTAATTTGTGAGAGGAAGAGAAATCATAGCTCTTATTTCCTACAGAGGGCGAGAAGATGAAAAGAGCCTTGCTGAGCCCCCGTTGTGTAGAGACTGCAAAGGTGTTATTAGATGGAGACAGTGCATAATTCTGATGCTCCTTGCAGCATCAATGAGCAAATTGTATATGTAGGCAGGTGCTTCTGAACAGCAGAATTGCCACGGCTCTGTGCGGAGGACGAGGTCTGCGTGATGGTTTGGCCCGAAGCCTTTCTCTGAGACAGCTTGATGCAGGCACAGATGTCCCAAGTAGTAATGCGACAGAGCAGCCCTCATGCTGAGAAACACTGTATTGTCTGACTCTTTTCAACACCCTCTGCATATGTTCTTGTATTTTTATATCCATTTTGCTCTCACACTTCACTGATCTTTTTAAATTTTTAAATTAAAAAGAGATGACTCTTTCAGATGAACCTACACTGAATTTCCTACTAAAAAGAAGGGACCTGCTATCTAAAGAATGTATAAGCAAAGAGACGACCACCTGATTATCTGGGCTTCCATTAAATTGGCAATTGGGTACTTCTAAATGCACATGAATCTTGTTTTTATGGTGTTAGGAAGTCACTGAAACCTAATAGGAGAAAGCAAAAAGCAAAGCTCTGTTTTGAAATAAGGCATTTACAAACAGTTATAGTCATTCTAGGATCTTCCTTCTTTGCTACTCTGGGCCAGACCCTTCAATACATGTTAAATGATATGCAAAAAGGAGTGAGACTGCATTAACATATATAGCATCAGATATAAGTGGGTTTGAAACCAAGTCTTTCCAAGAAGAGCTTATGGGACTTCTTAACTTCTTTAAACACCAATTTTCTCAACTATATAATGGGGATAATGGTGGAACTAGTTTCATAAGAATGTTGTGAAGATCAAGCAATATATGTAAGTGCTTTATATAGTGTTTGGCACATTGTAATTGCTCATTAAATAATGTCTATTATGATTTTCTCTAAAAGTGAATAATCTGTCAAGAACTTTAAAAGTTAAAGTGCTGGCCTTATTGGCATGTGTGTGTATCTGTACTTGTGTGCTTGTACCTACATGTTTTGTTTTTTAACTTAAAGGGAAGATGTGGAAGGGAAATCACCAACATACTCATATGAGTTAGAATTTTACCCCTCTGTACCATTAAAAAGGACTTAGAATAAATGTGAATTTGATTTTCAATAGTGTTTGGAAGTCACTAAAATGGTGTGGAAAGCAGTGAGAAAGAACTCTGAATTTATAATTCTACTTTTGCCACCAGGTTACTTTGAAGTGAGAATATTCTGAACAGATTTAGAGAGAAAACAGGAAGTACAACTAACCCAGAAGCTCTGTGCCTGGAGTCACTCATATTTATTTATTCATGCATTCATTCATTAAATAAATACTAACAGCACATCTACCATGATGTCTATGAGCGTTATTAGTTGCAAAAAATAGAAGAGTAAGAGGCAAATCCCTTGTCCTTAAGGCACTTGTAGTCTTAGGGAACAAAAAAGTAAAGAAATGTCATTAACCTAACATGAAAGGAATAATAATAAGCACAAATTAGGTCACTTGATTTACAGAGCAAGTTAATATCTCTCCCTTATTCAACAGAACTGAATGTCTTTATTCATAAATATAAAAAACAACAGCCTGATATTCTGGGATGATTTTATTTCTGCTTACTTTTTTGTTTTACTCTTGCTTGAGATATATTCTCATGTTGAGAAAACCCAGCCTGGGATGACATACCTTTGATTTATAATAGCTTTTCATATTTTTTCTGTCAGAACAACCTGCCATTCCATTTATTAAATGCCATCATATACATAGGAGAGGATGTGTGGAATTTAAAAGTAAAATAATCACAACCCATATAAGCAGTTATCATCAAATATTTATTTTCTATATGGTCTGGTATTAGGTAAAAGTACGTTTCAAATTTTAATGGCTTAATATAAAAAATAGACTTGAGGTCATCAGCCTCAAATGTAGCCATATTGATCAAAATCAATAGTTATCTTTTTTTCTTTCTCTCCCTCTTGCTTCCTTCTTTTTCTCTTTCTTTCCTTCTTTTTCTCTCTCGTTCTTTTTTGATGCCTTTTTTTTCCTTTCAAACTTTCCTGATTAATCAAATTTATCAAAATAGTAAAGTATTTCTAGTCTCTGAAACAACTAATAGTCTTATATAAAAGTTAGACCTAAACTAGGATGTTAGCTGTAAAACTTAAAAAACATAACAACAACCACAAAAATTCTATAAACATTTTCAAACAGGAGTGGGTCCCATAAATTCTACAAAGAAGGCACCCTGAGTAGAAAGGCAGTGAGGCCTAACTCTATTTGCATCATGGGACCCTATAATTAGTAGTAAAATGAGGGGGTACAGTGACTGTCTAGCAATTTTTAGTAGCAAAATTCTGTTTTTCAAGTGAACTATCACAAGTCCCACCCTAACATAAATAGTACAAAATATAACTAGTTTAGCCAGACCTGAGGGGAGGAGCCCAGGACTGCAAAGATTGGAATTTGAAAACCTTTGTGCTAGGAACTCTGGGCTCCTCCAGTACTAACCACATGTGACTACAGGTCCTAAATAAGTCATATGAAATTACACTTTTTCAAATAAATGGATGCCTTCCATTTTCAAGGAAGAAATAACTGAGGTTTTCCTTACGCTTGTGACATTTACTTTCTTTTTTTTTAATCAACAAAACTCAGTGACATAGAATTAATCTCCCTGAAAATTATTCACGATCAGAAAGACATTTAGGCATAAAATATACTGCTGTTTCTAGACTGATAGATGAGGGCTATGGAAAGCAATGTCAATATGTTCTTTATTTAACTACTTGATTACAGTATGACTTCCGTTCATAAATCCCCTATTGACCTAAAATGCAGGTGACTTTACTTTTAGTTATATTTTTTGCCTATTTATGATAATTAATATCTATACATCAGAAAGGATAGGTAGCATTCAAAACAGGTCAATATTTTGTCTTTGCATCACTTATTTCGGGGAAGCTTCACACATTTGTTTTTAAACTAGCATCATATACTACTGTACTCACTCTGTAGACAACTTATTCATCTATTCACATTAAAGACAGAAAAGATTCGTTTAAAATGTGTAATAGAATATTTTCTTTCTATGTCTCTCATATAAAACAATCCAAGCTGCTTCTTTCAGCGGTGGCAATTCATTATGCTGCAGATGCCAGGGATCAGAAGTGGATAACAGGAGATTTCCATTTATTGGAGGAGATCTCCCACAATATCATCAGATGAAAAATGGCAAGTTGATCTAGGGAGTGATTCATCCCATTGTTACTTTTGTTACAATGGTAGATGGAGTTTTTCCTTTACCGATCACAATTCTCAGAGTTCTGAGTGCCTGTACCACACTAGCCTGTAGGTGAGATGGTGGGAAGGGTTGGGAGTGGGGGCCATGGGCAGGTTTTTGGAAATGTTCTCCAGAAGGGAAGGTACAGTGTGTGGTGCCTGCCTTCTTTTGATTAAAGCATGGATAGCTCTGATAATGCTTGGTAGGCATTTACATCTATTGTTGTGGGTCTGGTCTTTCTGGCAAAGTGATTCATTGGGGGTAAAGAATCTTCGTTTACTTTCAATATGTCTCAGATTCCCATAGATCAAACTTCTAATACCACATGATAAAATTTACCCATGATGCTTAGGTATCTTAATCATCTTAGAGGTGTCACTCCATTTTCAAACACTTTGTTTTCAGTTTTGAACACAGTGAACAAATTATATTTTATGTCCCAAAAGTAGCCTGAAGAAACTGTGAAATCCATGGTCCATTTAAAATGAAAAATTAAAACACTAAAATGAATGAAAAGAGCTAAGTACTTATTATTCTCAATAAAAATTCATTTATGGAAAGCATGTTTTCTCAGCCAAGTAGTTAAGACATACAAATGATAACCAATAGTATTCAACTCACCTGCAATTTCTAATTCCTCCCAGTGTCTGGAGTACTGTGTTAGAACTTCAGGGAATGCCTTCAAGATCAAGAGGAAAGAAGGGCATAATCCATAGGAATGTCTGTATAGCCACAGGAGGAAAAGGTGATATTTTCAATAAATTTATCATATTTCATGATTAAGAAATGCTGTTTAACATGTTAATTTATTTAGTTATCCACGAGTACAGTATTAAACTAGCTTATTTTACTCAAAGTTCTTCAGGACACAATTTTGCTTAAAATTTATCATTATTGGGATTATATTCTGGTTCTACCATATAGTTTGTGTTAGTGTTGATCTCCAAATTATTTTTCAAGTAACAGTTATTTCTTTCATGCTCCAATCAATTGACATTTTTTGTGCATTTTAAATCAACCAAAAAGGCTTCTTTTGAAAAGTTTTAGCACTGTAGATATCTTTGGAATTGATGAAAAACTGATATATGAAGCAACCACATAGAATACCTTTGTAATTTTAATTATGCTAGTAATTATATTGTTAAGAACACCATTTATTACATTATTCAATACCTATTTTTTTAATGTTGAAACAATTTCTGTTGGAGTCCAGCATCTGGAACACATTTACATGTATTGACTAATTGGTTTGCTCCTGACAGTTAAATACTAAAAGCTACATTTTCCATTTTTGCTCTGGCTGCTAGGAGAGCTAGGTATAAATATCTCCTTCAATTGCTACAGTTTTATTCAGACTTGGGTACTTGATGCAAATGTCTTCTCATTTACAATGCAGTTTTGCCTTTTTCATTGTATTAATGTTTTGGGGTTTATTATACCTATCCCATTATTCTAAACTCTTTCAAATCCTATTTTGGATATGCTTGATGGTCAGGTAAGTATATATGTTGTTTTTATTTTACTCACACCCTTTCTTTTTTCCAACTTTTTTTTTTTCTGTTTATGCTTTTGAATTAGCCTGAAATCCTCTTGAAAGCAAAAACTAAGACAGGGGCTTTTGTACAGATAGTTTAGTAGAGAAGCCAGACAAGAGTATAGTAATGAGGGATAAGAAAGAATGAAACAGAAAAGAAGAGACAGCCAATTTCTTGGCAATATTGCACACTGATTTCTGTAGTGGACAATTGAATCTCAACCCAGCCAGGATCTTCTGAGGTGTCATAGATGTCAGTGAAAGAAAAGACCGGACTCCTGCTATCATCCATCAAACTGTGCTTCCTAGAGGGTTAATAGCTCTCACACTCATCCCAGGCTGCAGTATCCAAGAATCCCCAAGCCAGAATGATAGATATATCTTGCTGTCAGGTGATACCTGTGAAAATTCATTGCTGCAGCAGTGCTAGAAAAAGAGTGAGCCTAGTGGATATGAAGAAGAGTCCAAAGGATTCCTTGCACATTTTTCTACTCGGTGGGATGCCTATGGGGGCATTGCCTGACTTCTCACTAAGACCTCACCCCACTATATGTTGCAAACAGTACTGGCACAGCATACGCCTCACCTCTTCCCTAGTGGAGGGAGAACGGTGCCAAACCATTGTATTTACTAAATAGGTCTTTTTTTAAAAGGAATTAATTTAATGGAAGGTCATAGGGATATAATTAAGGAGTCCAAAAAAGTCTCCCAGAAGTGAAGACTTGGAATTACCTCATTGGTTTTACTGAGATTTCTGGGGTGGTGAAAATGATTCTTTTTCTGACCTCTCATCTGTCAGACACACCTGGGGTCTGGTAAATAGGAATTACAGTTTGTAACTCTGAATTACAGGAGCTGCCAATTAAGTAGAAAGGAGAATGCAAAATCCTGGCTATTGTTTACTCTAGTTTCCTCTGCTGTCTTCACCTCCTTCCCAATTCTCAACCTCCAGTAATTTGCCCCCTTTCCTCCTCTGAGAGCTCCTACCAAATACCAAGAAACTGCATGAAGATATATTTTACTATCTTACTGAGTTCCCACAGAAGGACCCACTGCTACACAGGTTTTACACCTGTTGTCACCCACTGGATCAGCTTATTGGATCCTTCATAGAATGTGGAAACATATGTGACAGCTGTTCCTTCTCTAGCAGATGTTTAAAGATGGGAAGCTAGAAGCCATTGCCTCAGCAATAGAGTTTAACGTCTCCAGATCTAGAGTCTCCCTCATCTAGCTCCAACACATACTGGCTGTGTGACTTTTGGAAAATTTACTTATTTTGCTTGGGAGACAGAGACATTCAGTTATGAGGGAACTGAGTATATAACCCTAAAGTTTCCCCAAGGTATAAAAGTCTATTATTTTGTGAAATCAAAGACTGGAAAAGATTATTGAATACTGAGATTTTTTTTTGTAATCCTATACTATTTTCGTGGTGAAAATGAAACAAAGGTCATTCCATGGTAGCTGTGATTCTAACATGAACAGCCAACAAATGCCTACTGAGTTATAAGCACAGCAGTAGGTACTTTGTATATACCATTGAACCACACACACACAGCTTCTGCCTACATAAAGCTTACAGTCTAAAAAATTAGAGTCCATGAGATATTAGTGAAAAGCAACCCCTAAAATTTATTAAGGCATTGAGAAAATGTTATAACCCTATCAAGCCTCATGTCCTACTTTTAAAAAATGGGGCAGTATATTGCCTGCTGGTATGGCTCAGTGGTTGAGCGTCAACCTATGAACCAAGAGTTCCTAGTTGATTTCCAATCAGGGCACATGTCCAAGTTGTGGGCTCATGCAGGAGGCATCCAATTGATGATTCTCTCTCATCACTGATGTTTCTATCTCTCTCTCTCCCTTCCTCCCTGAAGTCAATAAAAAATATATATGTTATTTTAAAATGGGGCAGTATATACAGTTAATTCATTTTTTTATTTTGCTAGTAGAATCAAACATAGGTTGTATTGTAAATTTGACATTAAATTTTACAGTGAAGGTGAGTAGATTAAAAGGTATATTTGAGTATATAAAGGGTTGATGTCTTTTGAAGATTGAGTAGCCTTTATATCTGTCTGGATAGAATTATGCTCAATGCATTAATTACAATGTGTTAATTAAGACAAATAGTATAGATGAGTATACCACTGAGGATAAATTTCAGATTATTCCTAATATAATAAACCTATTAATGGGTCTTATGAACTTTTAAGTTTATTATCTTGAAAAATTGAGTTACTTAATGCTTAATAGATAAAACATTATTATCTATAAATTGCAGGACAAATTGGAATCAGCTGGTAAATATTCTATGAGGTCATCAAAAAAATTTGTGTTTTACAGTTTTTTCATAGAAGTCAGACATGGGTAACCCTATTTCCTAATCTTATATTTATATTGTCCTTTGTATTGGGACCAATGTTTCTTTTGATTTCTAGGAAAGACATTCACTAAATAATAAGATGTTGATTCTAATTTTATCTGAGTTTATTTCTTAGGTATAATTTCACACATTTACTAGTATTTTTTTTCTTCCTGTTGCTTCTTTGGACACTTAGTTTACTATATTGGGCTATTCTGGAGGCTGTATACAGGGCAGGGCAAAAGTAGGTTTACAGTTGTGAATACGCAAAACACAGAATTTATTCTTGTATCATTATTTATTAATTATTGTATTATTTTCCATACAAAAAACTTTGAACCTACTACTGCCCACCTTGTATATTGATATGTATTTAGTAGGAAAACCTCCCCTCCAGATGAATCATGAGCAGAATATTGGACGCTTTTTTTAAATCCTCACCTGAGGATATGTTTTTACTGACATTTTAGAGAGAAAGGAAGAGAGAGACAGAGAGAGGAACATCGATCAATTGGTTGCCTCTAGTATGTGCCCCACCTGGGGATGGAACCCAAAACCTCGGTGTCTTCTCTGACTGGGAATCAAATCCATGACCCTTTGACCCTTGGCGCAAAGGGCTATGCTCCACACAACTAAGCCACCTGGCCAGGACTGGATGCTTGTTAACTTCCTAAGGTCACTCACCAAATTCCAAAGGCCCTTGCTTTACACTGTTCCAGTTACATGCTTTATGAATCAGGTGCAATATTGAAGATGAGAGTAAATTTAAGGGAAAAATGATGATTCTCACCCAAACCCAAAATAACTTCCTTAGGGAAGGAGGAAAAAAAAAGAGTGTTAATCATTAAATAATCTAGTATATTTCTCTCTTAATCATCCATGTAAGTAAAATTCCTCTTGGGCCTATTTAGAACTTGATGATTATAATCACACAAAATTATAATCAAGGATTTCCATCTTTTATTAATGTAGCTAACCCTGTTATAATAGCTAGTGATATTTTCCATGTAAGAATCCTCTTCAGAATTACTGCAGTTCTGGCATACTGGTCACCTAATACTGTGATGTCAATAGACAATATTTGGTTCAGAAAATATCACACATGTTAGGATTGGGGTTGCATGTGTTAAATTACACTAGGCCAGCCTTTTTAAAAGCTTGATGTCAGGTGGAAAACATTTTTGTTATAATGATAAACTATCTCAAAAGCTGATATTCAGGAATTATAAGGATAAATGTGGTTGGCCCAGTCTTATCTCTATCAAAATTCCTTTGTTTGAAGGCAAGATAAGAGAAGCAGAAATCTTATTTTCTAAAAGTCAGATCTCTTGTGTTCATAAGTTAATTGAAGCCCAAGGCAGACTGCTGGAGGAGCAGAAATCATCAGGATAAAGGAAATGTTTAATTATTCACCTCTTACTTTGTTTTGGTTTTTGTTTGTCTTGATTGTGTTTTCAATGCCAGCAAGAAAGAGACACAGATCACAAAAAGCTGGATCTAATGGTGGTGAAAAGAGAATTAAATCCCAAGATAAGTGCATTGTTTGCATTGATATAGGCAAATTATACCTAAGTTACCCCAAATCACTACAAACTAGATTATTTTTTCTGTTAGTTTCAGGAGACTGGGAGATAATGTGAATGTCATGACAGAATATTCTAGGAACCAAGATTTACTCATCTAATTCCAGAAAAGGAATGAGCTAGAGATTATTAGATTAGCAGATGATGATTCTAAGAGCAAACATAATTGTTTTTCTTCTAGATGTGTTTACTAGTCTAGCAGGGAGAAAATAAATAAATGTTTCAATAAATATTCTGTGTATTCTCCACCTGATTTTTAATATAACCATTTGTCCCAGGCAGCAATAAATTCCCCCTCTGTTCAATCCATAACAATATATGCAGACAATGAATTTTGTAGAGTTTTAAATAAATACTTAAATCCTAATGCTAATGTATATTTTGATAGTAAATATAGCTAAAGAATTATTTTGAACAATATTTTTTACTTTGGTTTTTAGAATAAGATATGCATAAATAGTCAAATTCCTTAATTTTCAACTAGAATATTTCTTAGTATTTCCTCAAAATAACGTTGCTGATGTTTCCTCTGAGACGTACAAGGGTTATAGTGACCAGATTGTGCAGGTGAGACATTCTGAGTTTCTCTCTTCTCTCTCTCTCCAGGATTGGGAAAGCATCTCAGTCTGCCCTACAATTAAACTCTTCAACAGTCACAGTTTGAGCTTTTCATTTAGCTAATTAGTACTTATTCTTCCAATCGCATTACTGTCACCCATATGGGAGAGGAGCAACAGATTGCCTGTCTGTTCCTTTTGATTTTCCTGCTAAACTGTAAAACATGGTGTTTCCTTTCTGCTTTCTTCTCACTGTTCTCTACAACCAAGAGAAATTGTGAGGCCAAGAGTAGGAGTAACTCAATCTCTATGGAAAAGTCTTGATGTACCTGCCCTGACATGTTTGAGCATGGAGGACTCACCTATACCAAAAATGTGTGTTAATTAAAAATTCTCGTGACAATAAAGGCTAGCAGGCAAATTGTTGTTCGGAAATCACTGATGGCCAATGCCCTATGTATACATCCCTACGTTTGTGTATACAAATGTGAATTACAACAATGGCTAAGTTATTTCACCTTGTTATCTGTTCTGAAGTAGTAAAACTGTTTTAGATGATATTTTTTGTTTATTATTGATAACAGATAAATTCTTATCTCAGCTATAAAGGAGTAGTTATTTATCAATCAATCTCCAGGCAGGAAGGCTCACACAGATGGGACTTTTGAAGCAAATCCAATAATAAGACGGTCTACAAAGGAGTGAACAGAAGATAAGGAAACCAGCAAAAGGTGCAGAAGCACTCACAGACTACTGGAAAGTGAAAGGCATTACCACCTCTAAGCCTGAAGGAGCAACGAGAGGAAATAGTGCCACCTGTGCCAGGTGAGAAGGAAGGAACATAAGCAAGATGGGAGCAGAAATACCTTGGTCTCTACTTCTACTCTATCTTCATCCACTGCCTTCTACAGGGCAAGGAGGCAGGTACTGGTGTACAAAGTGAGAAGAAATAAACTTGTAAAAATACCACTAATGACCTGGCCGGTGTGGCTCAGCAGTTGAGCATTGACCCAGGAACAAGAGGTTACCAGTTCAATTCCCGGTCAGGGCACATGCCCGGGTGGCAGACTCGATCCTGAGTAGGGGGTGTGCAGGAGGCAGCCAATCAATAATTCTCTCCCTCTCCCTTCTTCTCTGAAATCAATAAAAATATATTTTAAAAAAACATAAACAATGCCACTAATGGAGTATAACTCGAGACTATTGCAAAATTCAATTTTACCTTGTTGGCCTGTAGTGTTGTTCAGTTGTGGTCGGAGATGAAGATGATGTAAATTTCAAGCATCTAGGATATAGTGAGCACTGAATCAATTTCTGTTGAATAAACACATGGGAAATTTGAATCATTGATTAGAATTTTTCACATTTAAATTATAATGCTTTGGTGCTAATTTGACAATGTAATAATTTTTATATTTCTAAAACTATTCTTAATAAAATCACTAGAGGCCCGGTGCATGAATTCATGCACAGGTGGGTCCCTCAGTCTGGCCAGAGATAAGGGGCCAATTGGGGCTGTCTCGCACAGTCCCGATTGAGGCCGACTGGGCCTGCCTGCGGTGGGGGGGGGTTGGTGGTGCAGGGGGGAGGAGTGGGGAGGCGGGCATGGGGGAACTGCAGGAGGTTGGCTGGCCACAGGAGGTTGGCTGTGGGAGTGCACTGACCACCGGGGGCAGTTCCTGCATTGAGCATCTGTCCCTGGTGGTTAGTACACATCATAGCTACCAGCCAGTCGGCCGGTCATAACTGTCACTTGGGCTTTTATATATATAGATTCTTTTTCTTCCCACTGCATGATTCTATTCCTGGAGTTAAGCAATCTATATTTCTAAACTCACTGAGTTATGTGGGCCTCATATTTTCCACTGTCAACCCAGAATGCATAATTCAGATCCACCAGGTGCCCCTTAAAAGAGGCCAGAGGAATCCAGTACCTGGTCCTTGCATCCCAAAGCAGAGGAACACACTAGTGTTGATAGAGTTGCACGATACCTAAATAAAGCATTAAACACTATATATTTTTTTCTGTTTTATCCCAATAAGCGAATACTTTACATTGGAAACTGGCCTTGTGTCAAGGTAGAGATAGTCATTTTCTATCCTGGAAATACAAGTAAATATAAAAGTGGGAGAGATTTCAATGCAGTGAGAATGAAAGCAGCCTTTTTTATAGATTATGAGCTTCTCTGTAGGCTATTCTGTAAATAATAGCAGCTTAGGATAATACAATGACAATAGTAATACCCATTTCATGGGTGTTTACTGTGTAGTCAGGAGGGACCGGAGGGGCTTGAAATAAGTTCTTTCTCCCCTACCATTTGAACCTCACAGGTTTTGACCATTTTTAATGATAATGAAATCAATAAAAATAACAGCCACTATCTATTAGGTGCCTGGGATAGCCTCATTTGTATCCTCTCAATTATCCAAACAATTTTATAAAGTTGGCATTAGTATAACATTTTACAGATGAGATAACCTTGCTCAGGGCTACACAGTGAGAGCAGTAGAGTGCATCGTGAGTAAGTAATAGAGTGTAGTTGGAGCCTGGGTTGTCTGACACCCAACCTTACAATGACAGCCCTCTTCTGACTCTCATTTGATTTAACACGGTTTTGGCTGAAATTAGCAGAGCGCACGTCTCCCACTTGGCCCTGCAGTGTGCTCTGGAACAATAAAATGTACAATGAGAAAGTGAATTTTTGAACAAAAAATTGCCATGGTTGAACAATAGTGAGTGTATTGTCATTCTACTCCATGTTCTCCTTCCACTCATGCATATTTTCAAAATACAGCCAGAATCATTCAACTTGACCCATTGCTACCTTTAAATAAAGTCAGCTCTCTCATGAAGCGCTGAGCAGCAGCATCCGTAAAAGTATCGGTGACAAAAACCCTAATTGGTCCAGGTAATTCTTGCTTATTTTGACTGCTATTTTCCATATTAGTACTTAGTCTCTAATCTGGTGGCACATTGGCCTTATTTGGCCTTCCTTTTCTAGGTTAGTAGAATTATTCTTTCTCTTTTTTTAAAGAAAAAAGTATTTTTAGAGAGAGAGAAACATCGATGTGAACGAAACATGGATTGGCTGCCTCCCGCATTCCCACACCACCTACTGGGCATCGAGCCAGCAACCCTGGCATGTGCCTTGGCTGGGAATTGAACCAGCAGCCTTTTAGTGCACTGGACAACGCCCAACCAACTGAGCAACACAGGCCCTGGCGAATGAGTTTCCCTCTCAAGCTCTGACTATCTCATCTTCTCATGTCATCAGTGGTAACAGCTTTGAAGGAATGCACTCTCTTCTAAGCCTGGTCCACTCAGATACTTCCTTCCAACTAAGCCAATCCCCAGTGTAATCACAGGGGGCAAAGTTAAGCCTAACTTTTTAAAAAGGAAAAGGAAAAACCTTTACAGAAGGTTAAGTATGTCAATTTCCACCTATTCTCTTCAAACAACGTTTAATGTGTTTTTGTTCTATAACAAGTATTTTGATCCCTAAATTTCTATCTAGGGTTCTGCTTTTACATATATCAGAGAACAAGAATGCTTTATAGTAAATAGTCATTTTCTAACAATTTAGAAATTATTTTTTCTAAGAATGCTTTATAGTAAATAGTCAATTTACTATAAATAGTCAATTAATTTCTAACAATGCTTAATAACAATTTTTAATATAGGCAAAGGGAAGAAGGTCTCAAAAAAAGATCTAATCTGCATACTCACCTCATGAATTCTAGAATGTTAGAGCAAGTGATGTGAAAAAGAAAATTTGCAATTAACAGAGATAGCATGTTCAGTGGTTAGACACATGAGCTAGCTGTAGGGTCAAATCTCCTAGGCTCAGATTCCACCTGTAGTAGCTACTAGTTGTATGACTTCAGACAAATTTCTCAACCTATCTTACCTTTTGTTTTATCTGTAAAATGGCAGTTATTATAATTATAGCACCTAGCATATGGGGTCTTAGGAGAGTTGAGTGATAAGGCCTTAAAGCATGGGAAACTCTTAGAATAATACCTACCATAGGAAGTACTTGATACATGGCAGCTGTCATTCTAACCAGCAACTAGCTACGTGACTATTTCAAGTCACAGACTTCAGGAGCTCACTGTCTTCCTCCTGCCTGAATCAGCATCGGCCTTTGATCTAAATGTCCCTGCTGTCTCTGATAAAATATTCTCTCACTAGAAATAGGCTCCCTTGACCAAATGGCGATCAGTTAAATTCTGACTGGTGGCATCTCACACACCTTAACATTTCTTAGCTCTCGTGTAAATCTCTTCACTCTTATTAGTCCCCATGCATGATTCGAAATGTACTACCATTTGTCCGGTAGCTGCAGTAACTCCTGAGAAACCTCATTCTGTCAACAGAGATACAGCCTTTGAGGATTTATCTATGCCGTGTGTCACGCTTTGCAGCCTTCACTTTAATTGCTCAGCCAGAGTGGTTGTCTTCTAAAGAGAGGTCATCCTAAAGCCTGCACAGGGAACGTATTTCCCTCTCTTCTCCTGTACTCTCTTATGGGCTCCCTTCTCCTTTTAGATTAAAGACAAAAAATCATAGAGCAGATCCATTCAAAATCCGTGCCCCTTTCTTCTTTGTGACAGGAAGATATAATATTTGAGTTCAACATGGGAGGTAGGCAGACATAATATCCTGATTCCACCACGTATTCACTATGCAATGAATGCAAGGCATTTTCCTTGGTATCTTTGAGCCTCAGTAAATAAGGGATATCATGAGGGAGAATTAAATGAGACAATGCATCTAATTGTATATAGTAAACTTTCAAAAGTGGTATCAATTCTTGCTGTACCTCACTATTTTTTGCATGTTTCCTCTCAGCAACTATGTCAAGATATTTATACTCATTTATTTATCAGTCTATTCTCCACTCCCTGCCCCACCCCGAAAAGCACACCCTCTTAGTGATCTACTCTGAATCCTTCTTCACCACCTGATATGCTCAGCTTGTGTACCCTGCTTTTCTCATTTAGAACACTTCTGCTTTGGTAATTTTCCACGTTCCTTTCAAAACACTTATTCCAATGCCTCTGCTTGATTATCTGCAGCTCCACACAATTGAAAGCAATTACCATTCCATTTTGTGCTAATGTAGGGGAGTACAGCTTCGGTAGTTGCTCTCACTTGCCATAAAGGCCACTTTTCTGAAACACGAGGAGAGCTCCTGCAGCCGCTGGTGAGACTGAGATTGGGGCTGATGTAAAACCTGCCCAGCTGCCTGGGACGGATGCTCCCAGCACAGCCTCTGTCCCCGCTCCTTCCAAAGCCTGAGGGTTCGGAAGCTGAAAGGAGTCCCTGGTACCAGCGCAGAGGGAGAGAATCTAAACAAGGTACCCCAGTCAGGTGAAGTGGTGAGCACAGAACAGAATAATGCATGAGTATATGGGTTTTAGAATCAAGACAGGTTTAAGGTCAGATCTAAGCAACACTGCTTTCTACCTGTGTGACATGGAGCAAGTTATTTTAACTTTTCTGAATTTTGTTTTAGCGATTTAAAAACATGAGGATTAACAAAAGAGTACCCACTTTTTAAAGAGATTCTATGCAAATGGCATAATGCATTTGAAAGGGCTTAATAAATTGCCTGGCATATATTATATTATTATCATCATAATTATTATAAACATATATACCTGCAGAGGTACATATATACATATGTGAAGATGTGTATACATATATGTGCACATACATCTTCAGCTGCATATCATATTTATAATTATGATAGTAATAAAATATACCAGACAATAATTATATAAAATATTCATTCATCTTCTTCTCTGCCGCTGTGATGCCTCTTTAAGAGGCTGCTATGCCCTCCCTGAAATAATACAACAGCTTTTAACTGGTCATCCTGCTCCGCTCCTGCAACTTCCTACTCTATTACCCAAAAAGCTGTTAAAGTGTTCTCTTAAAACCTATAAACTACGTCATGTCACTCTTCTAGTCAAAATGACTTTCCATTGCATTTAGGAAAAACTCTCCTCTTTGACAAGTCCTCTTTATGTGGTACCTCTTCTCCCCACCCCTCAGCTACATCTCAGCCCATTAGGCTTGCAGGTCCTGGTGCACCTATCTCTTCCCTACCTGAGGGCCTTCGCAAACCATTTGCTTGTTATCACATTCCATTTCTTCAGGTCTCAGCAATGTTTCCTCAGAGAGATCCTTCTTCACCTCCTAGTCTTCATTCCTCTTTTGTATTCCTCTGTAGCACTGTGAATTTCCCTTTAAAAAATATTTTTATTGATTTCAAAGAGGAAGGGAAAGGGAGAGAAAGAAATAGAAACATCAGCGATGAGAATCATGGATCAACTGCTTCCTGCAAGCCCCCTATTGGGGATGGAGCCTGCAACCTAGGAATTGAACCATGACCTCCTGGTTCATAGGTCGATGCTCAATCACTGAGCAACACCAGCCAGACTGAATTTCCCTTTAGAAAGCTTATCCTTATTTGCATGTCCATATTTATGTGTCGGATTCTCTTTAACATCTGCCTCATGACCGGTCTATAAGCAGTGAACACAGGACTCATATCTATTTTGTTCATTTCTTCATACCAGGTCTTCAACCCAGAGTCAGACACATGGCAGATGCTTCAGGAATATTTGGAGAATCGGTATTGAGTGAAAATGACAAATATAGGCAGGAAGCTCTTTCAGCTCTTGCCTTATCACACTTAACACCCTCAGCAGGATCTTCACAGTAGCAGTAGCTATGATGGGAATGGCTGCTGTGTGCCAGCCCCGTGCTACACTTTTTCTATGTATGTTCTATTTAATCTTCACCATCACCCTACCATACTTTACAGACAGAGCAGGCAAGAAGTTCTAAGTAATGCTATTAGAAGCATGGACTCTTAAAGTTACTCATAAAGAGGTGATGAAGATCTTAACATTTCTGCAATACTCAAGGAGCTCAAGGATACTCTGGGATAGGCCCCAGGAGTATTACTTTGTATTCACTCCATGATCCAGTTTGAAACTTGCACTCAAGCATTCCTATCCATGTTTTCCTTATCTAAGGAGACTTTAAAATATTTTGAAGGTATTAGTCTCATGTGGTGGGTGCCAATAATAGAACTGATCCCTCATAGGATACAAGAGTAGGTTATCAAAGATAGCTGGCAATTTCTTTAGAGATTGCTTTAGCTGAAGAGAGCTGCTTCCTCCAAGATCATATGCTTCCAGAGGGACTCTCATCTAATGATTGACAGAGGCAGGGATATAAAGGTCCAGCTATTATGACTCCAAAGGGACATCTCTGATGAGCTATTTTAGTTCCCAAGCTTCCCCTGGGTTGGTGGAAGAAGTCACCCAGCATACTTCACAGTGTGATTTCTCCTTCTGCCCATTCCTGATTCTTCCTTTTCTCACCCAATGAGGATGATGATGGTAGATGTGCTAATTGCCTTCCAATATCTATTATATACTTTGTATTTGATAATACAATTCCAAATTTTAGATGGGAATATTGAAGCCCAGATGGAAGAATTTATTTCCTAGAATAATGATTTCCTTGCAAGTTGATACAGCCAAGGCACTATGGTTTGGTCAAAAAAATGTAAGAAAAATAGTTTTTTAAATTTTATTTTTCAACTACAGTTGACATTCAATATTATTTTGTGCTAGAGGCCCGGTGCATGAAATTCGTGCATGGGTAGGGTCCCTAGGCCTGACCGGCGATCAGGGCCTATTGGGGCCTTCCAGCTGCTGGCCAGGGCCTATCTTCATTCTGCGCCGCCCCCTGGTGGTCAGTGCACATCATAACGAGCGCTAGAACTCCTGGTCTCCCGGTTGAACTCCCTCAGGGACACTTTGCATATTAGCCTTTTATATATATAAATTAGTTTCAGGAGTACAGCATAGTGGTTAGACAATCATATATAAAATATTCCCCCGATATCTCAAGTACCCACATGTCACTATACAGAATTATTACACTATTATTGACTATATTCTTCCCTATGCTGTGCTTTTACGTCTCCATGACTCTTCTCATAACTACAAATTTGTACTTCTTAAGCCTTTTTCACCCAGTTGCCCACTCCCCCCCCCTCAGGCAACCATCACTCTGTTCTCTGCACCTATGAGTCTGTTTCTATATTATTTGTTGATTTTGTTCTTTAGATTCCACATATAAGTGAAATCACATGATATTTTTCTTTCTTTGTATGACTTATTTCACTTAGCATAGTACCTATTAGGTTCATTCATGCTGTCACAAATAGTAAGATTTTATTCTTTTTCATGGCTGAGTAATATTCCATTGTATACTCTCTAGAAGATGGAGCAACATGCTAAGCATGGCAGCAAAGCAAAGTAAGATCCTGGAACTTGATACACATAAAGCTACAGCACCAGCCCAGACTATCTACTACTAGGTTTTCTTTCTTTCTTTTTTTTTTTAAATAAATCTTTATTGTTCAGATTATTACAGGTGTTCCTCTTTTATTTTTCCCCATAGCTCCTCTCCACCTGATTCCCCACCCCACCCCATGTCCTTACCCCCCGCCACTGTCTTCAACCATAGGAGTAAGATTTTTGTCCAATCTCTTCCCGCACCCCTCACACCTGCTTCCCCTGAGAATCGTCAGTCCACTCCCTTTCTATGTCCCTGATTCTATTATATTCACCAGTCCATTCTGCTCTTCAGATTTTTTATTCACTTGATTTTTAGATTCACTTGTTGGTAGGTATGTATTTGATGTCATTTTGTTGTTCATAATTTTTATCTTTACCTTTTTCTTCTTCTTCCTCTTCTTAAAGAATACCCTTCAGCATTTCATGTAATCCTAGTTTGATGGCGATGAACTCCTTTAGCTTTTTCTTGTCTGTGAAGCTCTTTATCTGACCTTCAACTCTGAATGATAGCTTTGCTGGGTAGAGTAATCTTGGTTGTAGGTTCTTGCTGTTCATCACTTTGAATATTTCTTGCCACTCCCTTCTGGCCTGCATAGTTTCTGTTGAGAAATCAGTTGACAGTCGTATGGGTACTCCCTTGTAGGTAATTAACTGTTTTTCTCTTGCTGCTTTTAATATTCTCTCTTTGTCTTTTGCCCTTGGCATTTTAATTATGATGTGTCTTGGTGTGGTCCTCTTTGGATTCCTCTTGTGTGGGGTTCTGTGCACTTCCTGAACTTGTACGTCTATTTCTTTCACCAGGTAGGGAAAGTTTTCTGTTATTATATCTTCTAATAGGTTTTCAATATTTTTCTCTCTCCCTTCTTCTGGCACCCCAAAAATTCAGATGTTGGTTCTCTTAAAGTTGTCCCAGAGGCTCCTTACACTATCTTCATATTTTTGAATTCTTTTTTCTTTTTGATTTTCTGGTTGGATGTTTTTTGTTTCCACATATTTCAGATCTTTGGTTTGATTCTTGGGGTACGTTGATCTACAGTTGAGTTTCTGTATATTCTTTATTTCAGACAGTGTATGCTTCATTTCTGACTGATCCTTTTCCATTTTTTTGGCATTCTCATTAATATCCTTAAAGGTCTCATCAAGTTTCTCAGCAATTTTAAGAAGATTCTTGAGTAACCTTATAAATGTGGTTCTGAACTCTATGTCATCCAGTAGTTTGCTTTCCTCTGTTTCTTTCATTCGTGACATGTTTCTTTGTCTCCACATTTTGGCTGCTTCCCTGTGTTGATGGAGTAGTTTTGTGTGGTAGGTGATCTATAGGGGGCAGTAGCTCAGCCTCCTCAATCACATGAGGTGGACGCTCTTGGTACACCCCTTTGTGGGCTGAGTGCAAAGTCTTGGTGTAGTTAAGCCTTAATTGCTGTTGGTACACTGGGAGGAATTGACCTCCAGGCCAATTAGCTGTGAGCACTCCCTGTGTCTATAATGGAAGAACTACTGCGCTGAAGACACACTTATGGGGCAGGACTTGTTTCAGTGGGGCTTTGGTGCTCACTGAGTCTGCCTCTTGAATGTGTCACTTATGGATGTGAGGAGTTGAAATCTGGTTTCTCACACTGACCACTAGGTACACTGGCTTCTGGATCTCCAATGGGGTGCAGTTCAGCTACTGTCTGAGGCCACCCAGCAGGAGCTACAGTGAGAACTACAGTTTTCTCCTCTTTGCTTAGGGTTTGGAGGTTTTGGAGCTGTCTGACCCAGGCTGCAAGCTTGCTAGGTTAAGCTGCGATAGGGCAGGGCTTTCTTATGCTAACGCTGCTGCTTGGAGCTTGGGTGGGTTTGTAGGTTGTGCAGGGTGGGGTCTCAGGGTGTCACTAGGCTAGGGCGTGGCAAACAGCAATGGCTGCTAGTTAGCCGGCTCTGCGTCCCCGATGGCATCCGCGAGTCCCGTGGCCCAGTGCAGTAAACAATTATTCCTGCGCACAGCTCTGCAAGCAAGCCACCCTCACTGGCAGACAGTCCAGCTTCTCCTCGTAGGAGTTTGGGTCCCCCGTGTCCCCCCAGGGACTGGATTTCAGAGTAATTGGGGGCTTGTCTCCCTTTGGGTTGAAAAAAGCCCACCGCCAGCCCATATCACACACCTCTGTACCTCAGCTTTTCAGCGCTCGTGCACGTCTCAATGCTCTTTTCTCTTTCCTTCTAGTTGTAGAACTTCCACTCAGCCAGCTTTCCCGTGGTTCTGGGTGATAGACGTTTTGTCTTTTTAGTGTGGTTTTGAAATTGTTGTGTGAGGCAGCAGTTTAGGTGTTTACCTATGCCGCCATCTTGGATTCTCTCCCCTACTAGGTTTTCTTACATAAAAAAAATAAGCCCTAACTGGTTCAGCTCAGTGGATAGAGCATCGGCCTGCGGACTGAAGGGTCCCAGGTTCGAGTCCAATCAAGGGCATGTATCTTGGTTGCCGGCACATCCCCAGTAGGAGGTGTGCAGGAAGCAGCTGATCGATGTTTCTCTCTCATCAATATTTCTAACTCTATCCCTCTCCCTTCCTCTCTGTAAAGAATCAATAAAATGTATTTCAAAAAATAAATAAAATAAACTTCCATTATTTAAGCAACCTTTGGGGAAGGTTTTTGGTTTAGTTTTTTACTTACAGCTGAATCTAAACTAAAATAATATACAAGAGATATGGGGTGGGGGAATACTGACAAAGGGTAGAAGCAAAGGAAATTCCCAAGATGAAAACAAACATTCCAGGAAAAAGTAAAACATGTTTATTTGGCCTTGAAAGCAAATTGTTCAGATCAAAGCATGAAAGCTATTTCCAGGAAAATACGTGGAACTAATAATTCATCTGACATGTTTGATTGTCAAGAAAATTGTACTGAGAGACATTTTAAAAAGCTATTGGAAATTGAAGAAAACTTAGATCTTCAAAGACAGCTAAGTGAAAAATAAACAAACAAAATGTTAGGAATTTAGTAGCTACCGGGGAAATGAATTGTATAAGAAATCAAAAGCATAATAGTACTTTACCTGGCATAGCATAAACATCAATTGTATAGTTGTCACACTGAAAACACTGCATATTATTTTAACTAAAAATTGAAATACAGTAGTCCCCCCTTATTTGTGGTTTTGCTTCCCTCAGTTTTAGTTTCCTGCTGTAAACTGCTGAAAATATTAAATAGAAAATTCCAGAAATAAATAATTTAAGTTTTAAATTGGGCACCATTCTGAGTTTCTTATAAAAATCTCAAGCCGTCCTGCTCCCTCCCACCCAGGACATAAATCATCTCTTTGTCCAGCATATTGACATTGTACATACAGCATAATAGATATTTTGAGAGAGAGAATGGATTCACATAATTATTATTTTAGCATATTGCCATACTTGCTCTATTTCATTATTAGTTATTATTGTTAATCTCTTACCATGCCTAATTTATAAACTAAGCTTTATCACGGATATGTATGTATGGAAAAAATATAGTATATATAGTGTTCAGTATTATTTGGGGTTTTATGCATCCACTTAAGTTCTTCAAACTTATCCCCCTGTAAATAAGGGAGGACTCCTGTATACTGAGATGATGTGATGATTAAGGGAGGAGAGGAAAATTGTGAGTGAAATCCTCATATACCATAATAGAACATTTTTGTTGATGAAGAAATAAAATGTGGTATATGCATATATTTTTAAATTGTAAAGATTAGTACCTAGAAAACAAGTTAAAAAGCATTTCTCCTTGGGGTATAAGACAAAGGGATCGAGTGAATGTCATATTTATGTCTTATAACACTATATTTATTTTTTGCAAATATTTCTTTGCATATAATACTTTGATAAAACTAAAATTTTAGCCTGGCCAGTGTGGCTTAGTGGTTGAGTGCTGACCTATGAACTAGGAGGTCAGGGTTCAATTCCCAGTCAGGGCACAAAACCAGAGTTGCATCTCGATTCCCAGTAGGGGGCATGCAGGAGGCAGCCAATCAATGTTTCCCTCTCATCACTGATATTTCTAGCTCTCTCTCCTCTCTTCCTCTCTGAAATCAATAAAAATATATATATATATATTTTAAAAACCTAAAATTTTATCTTTAAAAAATGAGGGAACAAAATTGGAAAAGGTTAAGAGGAAGGCCCAATAAAATGTGCAAAATAGATAGCAGGAAAATTGAAGCAAATTGGTAGCTTGAGAGTGCTTTAAATATTTTTGCAATGTCCTTTTTTATCACATGATATGAATAAAATCTGAGCTATGACAATTATAATTATTGCAATACACTAAAATTTCCCAAGAGACCTTTAGCTTTCTGCCAGTTCACATAAGCTAAATGTCCCGAACTTTCATTCTCAGAATCAATGTTCTTCCCAGAAGGAAAGATCCATGCTGAATTCATTTCTGGAATTTGCCATGTTACACGCTACTTCAAACTTCAAAAGAAATTTAAGATCCAGGATTGCCAAGGGGAGGTTTTTTCAATATCCGTTGACTGCCACAAACTCCATATTAAACTGCTAAATGATAAAAAAGGAAAAGGCCTTAGCTATTCTTAAGACAACATGAAGATTTTGTGGGACTTACAAAATTGACCAAGTTTTCCTTTTGAGGGCTAACTTCTCCTCTTTGTGACTATATGTAATGTCTTTTAAAATATTGGTCCCAGAATTATGCCTTTCATCAGGAATCCTTGATTTATATTACTTATAGAATCGCTGTTTAATGGATGAAATAGCATGTTTTATTGATTTTTGATATAAAATATTTCCTGACATTTTTCCCTATGAATTTTTCCTGCCCTCTCCCCCCCACCGTGTTTACCCATTACACATCCCAATTGTCACTATTATTATGAGTCTTGTAAATGTTTAAATATGAGATGTGTACTTTAGTGGGGCTAACCAAAAGTTTATTCAAGTTTGTTTCCTAAATCAATAAACTCTGACAAATACTCAACTATTTCAAAGTTATTAAAAGATGTATATGTGAGAAAAAAAAGAGATTCCGGGTCTGAGATTCATGGCTATGACACACACACATTTCTGGATCATGCATTTCCAAATATAAATCATTTTATCTCCTGAAAATAAGAGTCTTTAAAAAAATATTATCCACATTTCTACAAACATCTAAAAATATGCATTAATTAGATAACAACTTACCCTTCCCCCCCGTAATCAAACCATTGAAAGTCAGCTTCTTTAAGTGTAGCAGATAGAACAGGAAAACCCCTTGAGATTGTCAGAAGTGCTACCCCCTCCAGTGACTGGGCTCTCTCAGCTCAATTAAAAAAGAAATAGCAAGCATATCTGGTCATGAAATGTGAAATATTTATGAGGACAAAAGACTTGTAACAGTGTCTTTCACTATTAATTCACAGCTAGACGGAAGAAATAGTTTGGAGTCTTTTACTTCGTTATAATTTCTATGACAAAATATACCAACTATTTCCCTTTTGGTTTAGCTTGACCCAATGACTGCTTGAATTCCTGATGATTTTAAGGTAGTCTGTTCCCTTCGTTCCCTCAAGAGAACTTGGATCTTCAATGTTGTTGAAAGAAGACAGAGGACAAGAAAATCCTCAGTTGACTGAAGACCATCAGCACATTGTCCTTAGAAAACCGGGCATCTAAAGTGATTCAGTTGAGCAACTGCATTAAATTCTGGTTAAGGCATCTCACGAGTAGTTGAGTGAGTTCCAAGATATTTAACCCACAAGGACAATTGCTTGTGGACTAAAACACTGACACTTTTAGGAAGAAAGAAAAGGTAAGGACAATGTTCCTTTTCAAGCTAGCCTGCACTAGGTTGGGACAAACCGGAAAGTGGAGATCGTACTCATGCGTCCCTGTCTTTGAATTCCCAGCATCCAGCTTTGGGCCTGACCAGAGTGTGTGCTCAGTCCATTTCACTAAATGTGTGAGGCAATAAATGTGATGTGCAGACTGCAACATAACCTTTAAAACAATCACAACCACAGCTACACAAAGGGTAGAAAAATTAAGTTCCCTATACTTGAAATTTGAAATTTAATTTGTCTTGGTATTATTTGAAGACAACATCTGTTCTTATTACCCTAACCAGAAATCTTGAAGAAATGCGTGTAATATTCTCATCTGATATGACTATACGAAAATATGTATAAAAATAGAAATGAGGATTCTACTTGGTTGACAGAATTTGGTAATGAGTTAGTCTGCCCCCACAGTGAGGGGGAGATAGAGTAATACTGTAATGATCCACTTAATTATTTCTAAAGTATTTTTGATAGCTGGATGTTACAGCTTAGCAGATGTGACAGTGACATTGATTCTTCACAGTGACAGGCTTTCATTACATATTTTACAGTTCATAATAGTGTCCCCCCCCCCCCCCAATATTTAGCCTTTGTTTCTATCGCTGCTTAAAGCAGTTGATTGATTGTCTTGATTTTTAAAAGAATGGGTTTTGTCTTGCAGGCTGAAACATACATTACATTCTAATTCCCATTACGATCAAAGACAGACAGAACCCTTACCGTGTAAGAGGTCTGGCTCTGCCTCACAGAACTAACACTCCACGTTGCTATTTGGTTCTTGTTTTCGTGAAGCACCCATTCTAGTTCATTTTTGCAACAACCATCACCAGATAACCGAATCCCCTTTTCCTAGGCACACCGAAATAAACATGTTAACAAGAACTTGGGGAATTAGGCTCAGTTTGCTTATATATTTTACAGAATAAGAATGCTGTTTGTGGAACTGCCATGTTCATGATATTTCATGATGAACTTGCTCTTCAATTCTTCTGACGCTTATTTTCCTTTTTTTATTCTTACTCAGAAACCCGTTAACCATAAAAATGATTAAATTGCCCTTTGTGGAATAATTCCTTCCTTTTGGTTGAGGGCATTGTGTGTGTGTGCATGTGTGTTTAGATTTTTTTGTGTTGCTTTTTAAAGCAAAAAAAGGCATTTATTTGTAGCTTTTTGTTTTAGCTATAACTGTAGCAAAAAAAAATTACATGGTTTGATATATTTTAGATTTGTTCTTCCTTTATCAATTGATATATATATATTCACTTATAAATATGAATGTGCTTTATGAGTTGGGGTCCACTTACTGTCTTTTATCTCCCTATTTATAGATATTGTTCCTCCTTAAAAAATTATTATTTTTTTTTTTTATATATAGAGAGAGGGAGAGAGAGAGAGACACACACACAGAGAGACATCAATTTGTTGTTTCACTTATTTATGCATTCATTAGTTGATTCTTGTATGTGCCCTCACTGGGGAATTGAACCCACAAACTTGGCATATTGGGAAGATGCTACCAACTGAGCTACCAGGGCAGGGCCTGTTTCTACTTAATTTATACTGGAAACTATGTTACAGCAGGTTTCAGATTCTACAGGGTCCTTAACCACTTATTTACACCTATGATGAGATAGGCACTATTTTCAAACCAGGGAGAGTCAGAGAAAAATTAAACCTGGCATCTACCTCAAGGAGTCTAATGAGATAGAAACAGGCATGAAAACATGTCACATTTGGGTGCTTTCATAGATATTAGAAAACCCAATCCAATCTAGCAGTTTGTTGACTCAAGTACCATGGAGATGAAAGGAGAGAGGAAATTCACCTCAATTTAACTCTGACTTTCATTCTGTTTGTGATTCTTTAGCCTCTTCCCTCCTCCCATTAGTCAGCTTTATTTTCAGGCTAACTTACCTTGTGGTTGTCAGCAGAAACGGGGACTACATGCTTCTTCCTTCCTCAACCACTGACCAAAAGCTTGCACTTTACCTTGATTAGACTATTTTTGAGCCAATTGTGGTTGCAATTGGCTTAGGACTATTGCCTTCTTTTCTCTTAACCAATTGCTGTAGCCTGAGGGAATATGATTAGACTTATTGATTTGTGCCCTTGAGCAGAGGGTAGAGTTAATTTCCCCCAAACCACAAAGCTGCTGCACAGTAGAGGAAGAGGGTAACCTAGAGGAAAATCCAGGTATTGTTACAGAAGAGAATGATGGGAATTAATATTGGTAAGGCAACCGGTGAATATGTGATTGGATCTAGATAGCATCAATTCTCCACCCATTCCCACTTCAAATTCAGACTAAGCATCTTATGATTATGGAGCTTGATTGCAAAAATGGTCCTAATTGCTCTACAGCCATAGCAATGTGAGTTGGTAGGTCTTCACATCAAGAGTCAGAGTCAATTCTACTATTCCTTGAACCTCAACTGGGTGGGTGATTTAATTTAACAAAATAATGCCTTACCAGTAACTGTGGCCAGCTTTGAGCTTTGTGCTTCTCACACTCTCTTGGAACCCTGCTGCCCCCTGTGAACACCTTTGGTCTAGTCAGCTGGAGGATGGGAGACCACCAGGGAACAAAGACAAGCTATCCAGCCCAGGCCAACCCAGTGATAACAGCATTTGCCAGAGACATGACTGAGCACTTCAAGACCAGGAGGGTCTGGTGAGGAGGTAAAAGCAAGGGTTATATAGGGCCCGGTCTGCTTAGTCATGATTCTGAATAAACTCTTAAAACTAAAAGGTTTATTAATTTGTAGTAAGCTCATTTTGCAGCAAAACCACTGTGAACTTAGGAAAGGCCACTAACACTCGTTCTTTATCCAAACTAGTATAACTATCCACACTTTTTGTTGTAAAAGATAGTAATATGTTTGACCACAGGGTGCCCCCTCAGATCCCACTGGTGATTTTACAAAATATATTGTTTATTCAAAGTTTTAACTTTCTAAATTATAAAAAGAAAAAACAAAAATCAAATCAAAACCAAAAGCAAACAAAAAAAATCACTTTATCTTGAAATATGTATGTATATCGCAATAATTTAGGGAACCTGAAAATCCATTTTGCACAGAAAAATTTTTAGCCATTCTTTTTTTGCTTTTTCCCATCTGAGATGTTTTGATTCATAATAAGAAATATATATTTGGTACAAATCACTTAGTCTGCTATTACTGGAAATAAATATTTCCTATAGTTCCATTATCTTTGACCCATACAGATCTAAAATATTTTTAAACTAAATTTAAAGTATTTTTAATTTTTGAATAAAATTGGGATATCTGACTTTTATTGATATCTGAATTAACTCAAGACAAAAAGCAGATAAAGGAGTTAGAAAAAGCACTTGCTCTCAATTTGGCTACAGTCTTTCCTCACCCCTATTGCCTGTATCCAACCACTCTATTTAAATAACATGTGTGCCTGGCCACTGTAAATATTATTATTTAAAGAAAACTTTTAAATCTAATGTGATTTTTTTTTTTGTTCCTAAAATTTTGATAGTAAATGCAATCTTCATCACTCCAAATTTTGGTTATTTTTATTTTCTACCATCATTTAGAAGAGCCAGCGTGGGGCACAGAGTAAGTCATATTCTTTGTACTATTCCCATTATATGACTGGGCCTCTATCCAGACAATTCTAAGAATGATTCCCCCCCCTCCCTGATAACTCCAAATTCACTAAGAATATTTATTTATAATCAGTCATGGTTATGCTGAAGAGAGAAAACTGGAAAGCATCCTCAGTCATCATTATAAGAGACTGTTAAAAGTCCCTCCACTACCCTTGATTCACATGATAAATTCACTTCTCAGAATCTCTTTTTCCATTGATTAACTTAATGTAATCATGATTATTTTCCCACCTCTCACCGAGTATGACAAAAAAATATGAGATACATTAAAAGTTATGGAAGCTCAAAATCATTACTTAGACTTCCATATCATTTTACCGGTGTCAATCATTTTGTAAGCATAGAGTGAGGAACCACTGTTGTCCATGTTTTTTTACTGTTTCACGCCCATGCCTAGCCTTAAATTTACAGGGAGAATATATTGGTTCTCAAGCTGCTTAAGTTTTATCTGGGAAGAGAGACCACATCAAAAGCAGAATAAAACATACATGGCACACTTCTACAGATATAAAATGACAGTATTAAAAAGGATATTATGCCACTGGAATGCCAATTGGAAGAATAATGTGATGTTGAACAAGAAAGGCTTTTGAAAAAGTTCTTGGGTCAGATTTTGAGGAAAGTTTTAGACAAGGACTTATAGGGGAGAGAGAGAGAGAGAGAAAGAGAGAGAGAGAGAGAGAGCGCAAGTGGTATTTTTTGCAGAGTTTTTCCTTTCAGGCGTTCCGTCAGGCCACACTTAATTTTTTTTTCTGCAAGATTTTGAAGGCTATTTTGTAGTATGTTGGCACAGAGTTGATATTTTTTAATGCTCAAAAATATGTAGACAGCCAAGTGTACTATCTATAGAAATGAGAAAGAATAACATTGATAATCATCTCTCGTCTCAGTCAGTCTTGTCATTTTCCTCATTCTATTCAATAGAAACATTGCACTTTCTGCAGGAGGCAATAACACATTTCATACATGGAAACTGACAATAATTTCCCTTGGACATTTAGGCTCCTAAGTGAGAAATTAAACAAGAGGCAATAGTCACCTCTGTTACAGGTGGGGAGCGCTCCTTACCCCACCTTTTCTGGGAGATGTGGGTTTCTCGCAATATCACCAGAAAAGGAATTTTCTGAGACTCACAAGGGAGGATGAGTTATTGCAGGCAATTTTATTTCTGTGGAGTTAAACCCCTGAGTTTCCAAGGTTCCACGTCCCTTCGTCTCACCAAGGAAGCAGTCCCCTTTTGCTTTCCGCAGACACAAGATGAAAGCTGTTGCCCAGAGTTTCCGTTCCACGTCGGGACACAGTCCAATCCAGTACCACGCCAGCTTAGTTCCCTGCTGCAGTTCATCAGCCCATTGCCTGTGGGTTCCGCTTGGCCCATAGCTATGGCGGGAACATGGGGAAGAGAGCCACAAGCCAAGAGCCAAGAGTCAAGAGCTGCAGAGCCCAGGAGGTGAGAATTCCTTTGTCTGAGATCATGTATCCCCAAATGTTCACAGGTTTTCAGTGGCTCTGCCCCCTCTGGCTAATCCCTGGATCTCTGTTTCCAGGTTTGACTGACAGGCATCTTCCCTAGTCACTCCGACTCACTGCGCATGCATCCAGCTTCCCCTTTGTCCAGTCTCTTCCCCCAGTGTTCTGCAGGGAATGGACTGGAGGTTCCCTGGGGAGTGTAAAGTTGCAGCTTCCTGGTGAAGCTGCCCAAATAACGTGCCTATAATGTCTGGCTTCCCCCTTTGCTCCTTTCCTATTATCAGTAACTATAGATATAAAATGACAGTATGTAATAGCTCATTACAGTGGTATCACCTGGACATACAAGTAAAGCCACAAGGTGGTGGCTGATAAATATTAAAAATATCAGTGCAGACGAGTCCTAGCAAAGTCCATCAGAGGCAGAATCTTTGGGGGCTGGCTTGGAGGACAAGGGCTTCATGAAAGAGATGCAACAGCAGGGAAACTACAAAGGTCCTCTAATCCAAGATGACTCCCTCCACGACATCACTAATAAGTGGCTCTTCTTTATTTTTTTCCTCTCCAGTAATACAGAATTCACTTTCATAAGACATCTTATTTCAAGTTCTTAGAGAGAGAACTTGGACTGCTTCCTTATATTCAGCTCCAAATTAGCCTCCTTATTAAATCTGACAGAGCTATCCAGATCTTCCCGGTGTTGGTCATCCTCAGGGGCCACAGTGTATCACAGATTTGCTGGTTTATTTATTCTTTTGCCCTACAAGCTGTACTACCAGGCCTGACATGGCCACAGCATCAGAACTGTGACCAGAAGAAACCTCCTGTGTTTATTCCAATGCATTAACTATTATCACCTATTAAGTAATAGATTGTGAAGCATTGCTCTGTATAGTGTGGTAGTGAAGAGATCCAGGTTCTGGAATCAGATAGACCCAAGTTAAAATCTTGGGTCTGTTATTTATTAGTTCTCATACTTTAGGAAAGAGATGACAGCATTTTAAACCTCAATTTTTAATTATAAAAATTTTACACTATAAAATGGGTACAGTAATACTGGATGCCTTACAGTTGATATAAGAAAGATGATAACAATTAGGACTAATAAAATACTATTATTGTTATGGTTTCTGCTTTTACTCTCTTTTTTTCTTTTCAGAAAGAGGAAGGAAGAGGGAAAAAGAGACAGAAACAAGAAGGATAAAAGAGAGAATCACCTATCAGCTGCCCGCTCACTGGGAATCCAACCATGACCTCCTGAGTCGACGCTCAACTGCTGAGCAACACCAGCTGGCTGCTTTTAATTATGATATAGAATTTCTGTCTATTTTACAAACTTCAAATTATTTAAAGCTGGTTTTTCCTTTCCTCTAAGTCTCCTCCTCTGGCTAAATATCCCAAGTTCCTTCAGCATCTCCTTGTCCAATGAGAGTTCATATTTCTTCAACTTTTTACCTGTTCTCTTCTAGATACCCTATGGTGTCTTTTAAATATACAGTCCTAAGAACAGACTGTAAATGTGGCTGGATGAGATTGTCCTTGAATGGTGGAGAGAACAGGGAAATGGAGGAAGGATATTCTCACTGCAGAACAGGGTAATGAGCAAAGAAAAAGAAACCGTAACACACATGTCATATTTACAAAGCACATGGGCCTAACTTGCTAAAAGAGAGCCACAGGGGAAAAAAGACTTTTAAGGGGATAGATTGGGAAGTCCCTGGAACGATGAGACTATGGGTTCTATTAATATAAAAGAAAACCAACGAAAACATCATTATAGGAGACTGATGTATCACTTGAAAACAAGCAACCACAGAATTTCTATGAGCCACTCACAAACAGCAAAATGCTATAAATATTATAACCCTCCTGTTGCTTCCCTTGGATGAAAGCAATCAATAACCCTAGAATCACCCCAAAGGAGATGCTGAAAACTTGGAGATGATCCACAAACCACACATTCCCTTTGGCTGTTGCCGTCCAATCTGTTTAGAAAGAGGTTAATGACCCCAAGGAGTTCCTTTGTCCTAATCTGGGAGTCACAACTCAGTAGCTTCAACCTCCAGATTTCCTTTGTTTCTAACCCTTTATCTGCTTGCCTTCTGGTCCTCCCTCTATTCATTCAGTTTGCCTAAGACTTAGCAGCTGTTGTGGTTCATGCCCCACCTCTGCTGAGACCTAGCTGTATGACTTTGGGCTACTCAGTTTTCTCTTCTGTAAAACAGATCTTCATAGGACTTTAACAATTAATTGTGAGCATTAAATGAGTTAATGTGCGGGTTCCCCACCCTTCTTATCCAAAAGTAGAATGTTCCTATGAAACCTTTTGTAAGCTGAAATGGCCTGAAGTGAAGAAGTAATTACCATTAATGTACATGGGGAACATTTTTGAGCATCCCCAGATCTCAGAAATAACCTACTAAATCATACCAAATAAAACCTAAAGTAACACCAACAAAGTAAAAGGAATGATGTGATAAATACACAGCCTACCGAGAGTAGAAATAGTATATGTACCATGTTGTTTCACTCACCAGAGCGTACTGCCTCTATAACAGCTTGCTGCAAACAAATGCCGACCACTATTCTGGCTTTTCACTTTTTTTTTTCATGAAAGTCAAAATCCTCTTGGGATTACAAGCCGAGGTGGCATTAAGCCAACTTTCGAAAAGCCGAGTACCTGTCTCTAAAGTGATGAGGAGAGTCTGGCCATGTGCTATTTATGTTCATTGTTACTTTGTACCATTATTGTTCATAATTCAGCAGATACCAGACCCTCTGCACAGGGGTGCGTGGGTGAACAGGACAATCTCTTAGCCACAATAGCCACATTTCCCCTGATTTTGTGGGCAAGGTAATGACTTTAGAAACAGGATCCTGGACACAACTTATTAGCAACCACTTATTGCCTTTGAAACCTTGGATGAGGCATTTAATTCCTCTAAGCCTCTTTCCTCATCTGTAAAAGGATTAATAAAGTCCAATTAGAAGATGTTTTCTATTAAAGAAGACAAATTATGCATATATTTTGGTAGGAACTAAGTGTACACTCCTTCCCCCATAATCCTGTGGCTACTCCTGAGGCTGGGCGATCCCATCTTGAGTTTAGGAGGCAGGAGTGTGGAGGTATAGGGAAGGCAGAAGCCAGGAGGTGGGAGAGAGAACAGACCTGAGGGAGACAGGCAGCCCCACCCCTGCCCCCGGACTACAACTCCCGGGATGCTCGGCTAGAGGGAGCGCCCCGCCCAGCCCCGCCCCTCTGGCACGCGGGCGCAGCCCACCGCGAGGAGCTCCGCGGCTTGGGGTGGCTACAAGTGCCACCGAGGTGATCGCGGACTTTCCGGAGAAACCCAGGGAGACTAGCGCGGTTCTGCAGCCGCACTGGGTGGCCCAAGCAGGTGAGTGGCGGAGAGCAGAGAGGAGGAGGCACCGGAGCGAGGGAGAGATCCCTTGGAGCCGGGCGGAGCAGGGGAGCGAGTCCCCACTTTCTGCCCAAGGTGCCTGCCCAGCAGCCTCAGGGTACTCGGCGAAAGAACGCAGCCCGAGTCCGGGTGCTTCCCGAGGGTGCGGAGTTCACCCGGAATGAATTGATTGATTCCTGGGGGGACCGCTGCCCAGTGCTTGCGGCGCGTGGTCCCTGCACAGCGCTCCCAGGACGCATGCCGAGGTCGCCCTCCCCAGACCAGCCTCGCCCGTGTCAGTTAGTTCCAGCGCAGATATTCATGCTTTAATGGAGGAAGATTGCTGTCTCCTTGCTTTAAGGTGCAGTTTTATCAATTGCGCTCTTAAACCGGAGAAGAAGAAAGGGAAAGGAGGGCTGGAAAGAGCCTTTAGCAGGTCTCCTGGGGTTATCTCTTCCCCGTCGAGGATGGAAACCCCGGATCAAGGAGCTGCAAAGGAAATCCCCTGTAAGGCTAGTAGACCGCCCTGGGAACCAGAGGAGTCTCCTTTGAAGAAAAGATAGACGTAGGACCAGGGAATCAAGTGGAGATTTCCCTCCCTCTTTGTTACAAATTGTAAGCCCCCGAAGGGACTTTGCCGATTTTATCCCAAGTAGTCCAGTGCGATGAGTTCATTGTGCCAAAGGTTCATCGGGGCGCCTAATGTCTGAGCGACCTGCGAGATGATTTCTCCTTTCAGTAATCAAACTCCTTACCATCCCTTCCTTCACTGAGGGATCCTGCAGTAGGGATCTGTCCGCTCGCTCAGGGAAAGCTCTGGTTCAGTTGTGATTTTCCTGCACTTGGTGTATTTTTGTTTTGTTTTAGCTGCAGAAAAACTCCAAAAATAGAAGGAAAGTGGGTTTAAAAAAAGCTAATGTAGAGCAGAAAACGTGTGGATTCCCTCTCCCATATTTTAAGTGAGTTGTCGGGTTGACCTTAGGTGAGCCTTACCTGTGCTTCTGTGTGGGTTATCAGCTCGTGGAGCTGTGGATTTTTTAATCATAATAAAACCCCCAAGCCATGGGTTAAATCAATTACTACCCTGGACTTGGGGGCTTTATTTTCTTTGAAACCTCTGTACTTTAGAAAGTGAATTTTTATTCCTCAGAAAGATGTCAGAGGCAGAGAAAGACGGGCAACTGGTTTTCTGCTTAACTTAATAATAGTTCTATCCCAGGAAGGTCCCTTGCTGCACTGGGCGTGGAGTGATAAGGATACAAAGTTCCAGAGGCACCCTTGGAAATTGCTTCTCACCTATTTGCCTCAACCGAACCCTGATTCTGTGGGTTTATCATTTGTCTTTTATTGTCAAGTTTACTTCTAGATTGGGTTTGTAAAACTTCTGGTCAAGATCCTGTGCACTTGTGTTAGCAAAGCGTGCGGAGGAGAGGAACTCAGAGCCATGCAGAGTTAGTGAGCAGGAGTAGTCAACCTATACCTGGAGCAGGCAGAGGTGTGTGTGTGTAGGAGTGAGTGGGTGTATAGTATTTGCAGGGATCACACCAGGAGGCATGTTGTGTACACACTTCCAGGTCCATAACCTGCTGCCCTTGTGTAGCAGCAAGGGGATGAGTGAAGAAGGGAAGCACAGTGAACAAATTTGGGGACTTGTAAATACAGGGCTGTGTGACCAGGGTCATTGGATGCATGCAGGGCAAGGTTAGGAGAGGTGGCTAATTCAGCCTGCCATCTTTCACCCACACAGTCAAAACGCTGAGCCCCGGCTCCAATGGATCCCAACTGATAGTGACAGATGCGTTCACCCATGGTGATGTGCTCAAGCTAATCGGTATTAGAATCTGCTCTGAATTAAAGAGAGCATAAATGCTTATAATTTAACTGAAATGCTGAGAATTCTGTGCTTCCCGGGTTCTCCAGAAAATCAGCAGTTCTGCTAAAAAAGGTCCCTGCCTTTCTCATTTGTGTCTCTGTACAGGAAACCTGCCTTCTCATTGAGGGATCCTGTCACAGAAATGTGTGAATCCTGGGATAAATTTGGCCTGGTGGCGGCAATGCCTTCTTCAGAGACACTGCTACTTCCTCCCTGCCTCTTTTCTTCCCTGACCTGAGATTCCTAGTGTTAAGCCCTGTGATAAATCAGAGGGTTTGCCCTTTTCACACTTTCTAGCTACTAGATATCCTCTTCTTTCCCTCACCCCTTTCAGGAGGACCTGGGGTTGAAGTGTCAGCACTGTGGCTGCCAAGGAGATGGGGGCCTCCGAAGCACTGGTGGTGCAGCCTTAGTTGCGTTCTTCTCTGTGCTGCTATTGGCAGAATTTCTGGAAGCTGCTGGGGGATGTCCGAGTAGTTCCAATGGAGCCCCACCATCTTGCGAGGAAGAGCCGCCAGGCAGCCTGGTGTGATGCTGCGGACTGGAGCTCAGGAGGGCCTCCAGCTGACCAGGCAGATGCAGCAGCCACCAAAGCTGCTCTCTGCTGCCAGAGACACTGCACACCCACGCCAAGAGCAGCCGAGGTGGAAGGCTCTAAACTTGGTCCTTCTCCAGCCTCCCCCTCCCCCTCCCTGCAGGACAGTGTGATCCAGCCAAACTCCTTCCCACCAGGCCCTCTCAGCTCAGGGAGTCACCAAACAGCAGAACGGATAGTCTGCAATTGCTGCAGCCAGGAACTAGAAACTTCTTTTACCTACGTGGACGAGAATGTTAACTTGGAGCAGAGGAACCGGAGCTCCCCTTCAGCAAAAGGGAGTAATCACCAGAGAGACCTTGGCTGGGGAAATCCCAACGAGTGGTCCCACGAAGCTGCCATATCCTTGATATCCGATGATGAAGAGGACACAAGTTCGGAAGCCACGTCTTCAGGGAAGTCTGTAGACTACGGTTTCATCAGCGCCATCTTGTTCTTGGTCACTGGCATCTTGCTGGTGATCATCTCTTACGTCGTCCCACGGGAAGTGACTGTGGATCCCAACAGCGTGGCAGCCCGGGAGATGGAGCGCCTGGAGAAGGAGAGTGCCAGGCTCGGGGCGCATCTGGACCGCTGTGTGATTGCTGGGCTCTGCCTGCTTACTCTTGGGGGCGTCGTTCTGTCCTGTTTGCTAATGATGTCTATGTGGAAGGGGGAGCTGTACCGTCGCAACAGGTTTGCCTCTTCCAAAGAATCTGCAAAACTCTACGGTTCTTTCAGCTTCCGGATGAAAACCAGCAGTCATGACAACGCCCTGGAGCTGTCCTTGGTAGAGGAAGATGAGCTGGCTGTACAGAGTTAACCCTGGTTGTGAACTTGAGAGTCTGCCTTGGCATTTTTTATATGAAATCACACACACACACACACACACACACACACACACACACACACACAAAACCACAAACAAAAACAAACCCCATTTCTTAAACTTAACAGTGCAGTTTGTTTGCCTGGCAAGAAAAATATTTCCCAAACCAACAGCCTGTGAGTGTTTTTGTTCTCCACGTATTTTTTATTTAGAAGAAAAGCCATGTAAGTTGCATTAAGAAACCACACCCAGCTAAACTTGTCCTTCTAAAGAGCTGAGACTAATTAACCTGTAATGGCCATCAACTTCTACTTCTCTAGCAAAATATTTCTAATGGCCCAGTGTACAAATGATTTCTTTGATAAGATATAGGATATTATTCCTTGGACACTAGGAGTTCCCATACACAGATCAATTATAGACAACAATTTTGTCAAAAAGAGCTTAAGCACTAATCACATAATAAGGTTTATATTTAACTAGAGGCCTGGTGCACAAATTCATGCATGGGTGGGGTCCCTCAGCCTGGCCAGCGATTGGGGCCAATTGGGCCATCTCACCCAGTCCCAATTGGGGATAATGGGTGCTGGCCGGGAGCGACAGAGGGAGGTTGAGCGGCCTGCGCTGATCTGGGCCGACGGGGCCAACTGGCCAGGGAGGGACTGCCGGAGGGCTCCAAGGCATGTCGGGACCTCCCGCCCAGTCCCAATCAGCCAGACCCCGGCAGCAAGCTAACCTACCAGTCAGAGCATCTACCCCCTGGTGGTCAGTGGGCATCATAGCGACTGGTTGAGACACAGCATATTACGCTTTTATTACATAGGATTCTTAAAGTTTCTTATTCATTTTTTTGATATGTTTTTCTTCCTATAATTTGGCTACATACTAAAATATAGGGTTTTGAATTTGAATGTTTCAAAAAGAGGATTGTTGGTTATTTTTTTAAACTATAAATTGCATATATTTAAAGTTACCTTTGTACTTAGAAGTGGTAATTAAGTCACTAGAATATACTCTCTAGTAAAAGGAAATTATATAAATCATTATGAGACCAATCTGAATTTAACCCATAATGGTAATGCCAGATATTAGCCAGTGTCGCATGCCCATTCTCTAGATGAAATAAAATTAGTGGCTAATATAAATTTTATTTTATTTTTTTGTCTGTGGTTTAGCTATGATACTGGTTACCCATGCTCTTGAAGTCTTTCCTGGCTCTCACATCAGAGAGGCAATTCGTAAGACATTTCAAACATATTTCCAGACATGCAAACATCTAGGCAGGTTTGAGCCATGATTGGCTCAGGCACACTCCCAGGTGATGTTTTGTCGTTGTTGTTTGGAGAAAACTTCCAATCCAATTGTAGCTGGACTTGGGGACTGTGCCTACACGCATGTCTCACTGGCTGTAGGCCATGCAATGAGACATTGCCCCAGGGTGGCAGCAGTCCTTAAGCCCATGGACAAACAAATTAAAATGGAGAATCAATGGGAACTGTACCCCTCATCACAATGGTCTAGGCATCATTCTGAGTTCTCATATCCAAGCCCTCAGTGACTGAGCTCTGGCCTCAGGAAGCTCCTACGAGAGGCATGATGGGCACCGTGGCAAATCACCCAGTATACACCCTAACACCATCTTCCCAATGGTAGTGGTTCAGGAAGTGCAGCCTCAGAAAGATCTTGGATTTTGCAATCATTCCTTGAGGTGTTTCCAACCTCACGCTTCAGGATGGGTGGCTCCCATTGCTGTGTTACCATTTCCGGTGGGTCATTCGGAAAGAGGCCTGGAGCTGGGGACTGGGGTGGGAGGGCAGGCATGGGGAAGTAAGAAAGTGATTTCTTTGCAGACTGTAAAGACTCCTAAAGTCTGCAGTTTGTTGTTGTTGTTGAGGACTGCGGAATACGTGGGTGATTTTGGCTGGCAGAGTGTGTGAGTCAGGATTTCTCTGTGAATGAGCTCTTGGGTGTCCAATAGGTTTGATAAGTATGCGGTGTGTGACCAAGGGTTAAGGGGAAACACAAAAGGGAAGGTCAGAGGACCGTAAAAACAGAGGCTGGCTATGTGAAAAAGCTATTAGGCAAAAACAAAACAAAACAAAAGAACCCCACAAGAAATATATGAACATCAGAGGAAGTTAGAGATCAATTACCCTATAGAACAGACTATTATTGATTCAGAAAGAATTGGGACAAGCTGCACATGATTTCTGTTTTCTACTGCTGGTTCTTTGTGCTTTGTGAACAAACATTTTGTTTTACTGTGAATCTCATGTCATTTTGTGGTTTGTGTTGAGGCCAGCTTACCAGTGGTATAAGTGGCATGTTCTAAAGGTTTATAAGTTGTCAGGTTTCCGCCTGCTTGAGGGCCCTCCTTGAACAATGTCGAGACCATCAGGGAATGATCTGCTCGGCTGAGTGAGTAGGTCTGAGCTGTTTGTTTTTGTTTTAAATACATTTTGAAAATACATGTTTATTCACAGAGGCTAAGTGGGATCAGCTGAGTTTTGTTTTTATTTATTGATGAGCAAGATTCATTTAGGCAAATCACAGACTCAATTGAATTAATCGTGTGGCCTGATTTTCAGCTTATTTTAGAACAAATTTAAGAATCGAGTGTTAGGAGTGCCTGAAGCAGACCATGTACTACACCATGTACTGGTCCCTCATAAAAAGAATGTCTTTTCTCTAGGCTCCCCATGTCTCAGCTGACTTATAAGTTAGAGGAGTACAGGACTGCTTGGAACCATGAAGTGCTTGGTGACTGTGGGTGCTCTTACCCACAACTACTATGGCCCTTGATCTTGTATTAACAAGATACTGCCTTGATATCAATCGGTATCACATGCTCTGCTCTCTGCTTAAAATATCTGAGTCCATTCCTCTCAGACTTACTTGTTTTAGGGACTGAGGTGGCCCAGTGCCAGAACAAGTCCTTCAAGGTGCAAATTTAGACAAAGAGACTGCCCTTCCACATTCATGTGTGCCTTACCTTTGCCTCCAGGCATAAGCATAAATGAGTGAGTGAGCATTATACTCATTGAATATCAGGAATTAAGGGTCTGAACCCAAGTGACTGTACATTTTGTTATTTCTCTGTGACAGGCAAAAATTTTAGGCAAGAGGACTTGAACTTTTCCACCACCATCTTTCACATGTGACAGGCACATGCAAAACCTTACTTAGATGAAACACCTAAAGCTAAATTAAAAATGTTCCTGTATGTATTAGGAGAAGGTTTTTCAGTCTGAAGGTTAGATTCCTTTGTAGCAATTACTGCTGTGACAAAAATGTGGTCTGACAAAGGAGATTCACAACCTTCACCAATGGTTCACCTATTCAGCAAGGTTTAATACTGCCAACTAGATTCCACTGTGACAAAGGAATAAGATCCTCACAGTTCTCTGTAATGGGGTTTTCCTTTTCCAAGAACTGGACATAAAGAGTGACTATAATGAGAAGAATTAGAATGGCTTTTCCCCGTATGAAAGGATTCAAAAGAATTAACACATTGTCCTTCAGCCGATTTTTAGCTATATCATTTTATGGCTCATAGAACTCCATAATATTCTCTCCTTCCAACTTTTATGGGCATAAGCTTTGGGAAATAATTTGCCTGACTCCTGCACAGACACTGTAAAAAGTAAGAGGTTATTTTAAATACATAAAATTGATTTTCTAAAACTCCGTGGCTAATACTTGAGCGTGTTCTTGTGGTTTGTGTTTGTTAGTGTGCAAGTTTAGATACACTCAAGTCTATGAATGTCAGGAGAATATTTTATAGAACTGTAATATCCAAAGATGTTGTCAGAATAATTTTCTTATAGGAAACTTGGCATGCTTTAATGTTGGCTTTTAGGACAAGTCTTTCATGGGTCATGAGTGAAGAATTTGGAATCAACCTCAGAACGAGATGCCATAGTTATAGAGATCTGTTTTGGTGTTCAGCAAGCCACAAACAATTGCCTAATTTTTTTAACCTCTCAATTTTGGACTCATAGAGTGTGGCATATTTAGAAATTATTTTACCAGGAATTATTATTTTATTTCAGGGAAATATGGGAAGCAGACAGTATTTTCCTTTGATCCAAGTTTTAATAACTCCCCTGTGTCTCCAGAACAGCCAGTCTTATTTCCTCACTGCTACCTTCACACTTCCTAGCCAGGCTCTGAACACATGTCAGACAAGAAAGCGAAGACAGATTGCCTCACTGAGAGTTTTTACTTTGTGGTTTTCATTGTGCTTTTAATTGTACTTTTCTTGCCCCTCCCCCCAAAAAAAAATTAATGTTGATTAATATTGTAAAAGGGCAGTTATTAAAGTTATGGGCATTTGATGCCTTATAGGCTAATACCAAGTGTGTCATATCATTTTAAAATAAACTTATAAAAATGTTGTATTGTGTTTGTTAACTTTTATTTAAATCTGAATTTTTTAAAAATTATATTGAAATTATGTTTCTAGAAAAAAATAAAAGCAGTATTTACCCTTGATTCAAGTATAAGATTCTTGCTGCTACCTATCATTGAACAATGTAAACTATGCCTTATTATTATTATTATTATTATTTTACTTCATATGAACTAGTGAAAACTATTTGTGTTTCTCTAAATAACTCAGTATTGAACTCAGGCTGAGAATTGCATGATGTTGAAAAAATACATAAATAGATATTTAAAAAAACACTCAACTAAAAATCTAGAAAGCTTTCAGGTGAGAAACAAATATTGATTTAGCTATGCCCCTGCTCTTAAACTTCTCTTAATTTATTTTGATCTCCATTTTCCTTTGAAGGATACATCATCTATATCATTAAGTAGAATTGCATCCTTATTATGTATAAGTGCTGTCAAGGTTGAGAATTCTAAAGGGATAATTTGAAGTGAGGCCCCAAATGTTACTCCATTTATTTAAAACAAATATTGGCCCAGCTAGCATGGCTCAGTGGTTAAGCGTCAACCTATGAACCAGGAGGTCACGGTTTGATTCCCAGTCAGGAACTATGCCTGGATTCCGGGCTCGATCCTCGGTGTGTGTCTCTCTCTCCCTCGCCCTTCCTCTCTGAAATCAATAAAAACATACTTAAAAAAATAAAACAAAAATCGGATCAATATTCTTATATTCTATAAAGAAATAAAATATAGTTTTAAAATATATATTTATATGTCTTTTCTAAACTTTTTTTTAACTACCTATGATAATTCAGAATGAACTACATTTCCAGTCTTCTGCTGCATGACCCTTAAAGGCCAGCAGGGAAGCTCTCAGGGACCTATTCTGATGCAGGTACCTTTTCAAGTGCTGCTGGTTGTCAAGCTAGAGGGGAAAATAGAGTCTGAAAGGTCTGGAACAGGTACTGCACCACACAACTTGTTCCTCAAGTCTAGTTACACTGTCCCACTCAAGCCAGGAAACGCAGTTCCACCACAGGTCCTGAAATGGGAGGGTTACGACTGTTTGGCCGATGACACTAATGACCACCATAATTTCGAAGATCTCTGTGTTGTGAAAGCACACTATGGATCTATGAACATAAAAATCCTTATATTCTTTCATGACCACTTAATTATTTTAATATTTTTATACAGAGGGCAAAAATTATTTCAAAAACTCTCCAGAAAAAAGCATAATTTAGTAGTGCTTTATTTGAAATACTTAAATAGGGTGGCGCAGTGGTTGAGTGTCGACCTATGACCCAGGAGTTCATGGTTCAATTCCTAGTCAGGGCACAGGAGGGGCGTATAGGAGGCAGCCGATCAATGATTCTCTCTCATCATTGATGTTTCTCTCTCCTTCTCCCTTTCTCTCTGAAATCAATTAAAAAATATTAAAATACTTAAGTAGGGAAATGATTATGATTTTCCTTAAGATGACTATATGATTTTATTGTATTATTTTATAAGAATTAGGAGATTAAAAGAAACCAATACCAATGCTCTTAGCTCAGAGATAGAGGAAGTACTTCCTTAAATCCTTATTATGTATTATTCAATTTGTACCTTATGTCACTCTCACATTCCTGCAAAACAAGTATTATTATCTGCATTTCATAAATGAAACTCTAAAGCTCAGGAATATTAGATGGCTAGCCAGAGTTAAACAACTAATAACAGTGGAGAAAGGATTGACACCTAGGACTGCTTCACTAAAAACTCATGCATTCCAGGTTAGAAGGAATATTACTCATCTTACAAAATAAATCAAGTTATGCTACCTATTTTATTTCATATTTATCATTTTATAAAATAATGGTCAAGAGATTTAAGAAATAAACTCTATAAAGAAATCATACCAATATTTGTCTGTTGGATAATATAGCCATTTCTCAAAATATAAAACCAAATTAAACCTATCAAAACTCACAACCATCCTACTCACTGCTCCCACTGAGATTCAGATAAACTTATGCTGACAATTTGCCTTGGTGCAGAAAAGAAAACGTAGTTATTCTTCCTATGTGCTCAATAATTCTCATAGGATTTATGCAGTCTCCAGTAAGGAACTCAAAGATGGAAAGTCCTATTGAGTGGTTTCACTGTGTCAAGATTCTTTCTCATGTATGGTGTCTTACTTAATCTTCACAACCCCTGGTGTAATAAGGGCTTCAGAACCCAGAACCAGAAAACAAATGACTTGAAGTTTGAATGTCTGCTCCTCTACTCTTGTCAACACATCTGAGCCATAGTTTCGCCATCTGGAAAACAGGGATAATACTAGTACTGTTTGCTTTTCAGGACTCTGATGAAATAAGAAAAATAAAACAAAGAATGAGAGAGTCCTGTCTGAAGTCCATCATTAGATCCATTGTCTTCAGTGGATTGCTCTGTAACGGCAGAACCTGGGTTTAGAGAAGTACTTTGGGAGCTATGTTCATGTTAAGTACTACTGACTGACAAATAACGGAATGGGGCCATTATCAGGATCATAAATAACCTCCTTTACCCCCTACTTCCTCCTCCTCCTCCTCCTCCTCATCATCATCATCATTTATGTGGAAACTATTCATTTGGAGGTCTCTTAATGCCACCATCATAGATATGTCTAAGAAAGAAAATTATATTTCCCTCCATGAAACAGAAAATCTGGAAATTGTCTTTTGCCTGATTGTGAGATATGATGTGCTAATATCTTGTGCTGTATATCAAGGAAAAGGATGAAATTTGTTTGATGAACAGCTAACCAGTCTCTGCCAAAATGTATGACATGCTTGTAGTCAATTTCCTGTTCGATATTTGCTTTTTATAATTAGTTTCTTCATTTATGCTTATCAAAGTTTTCTTCTTATTAACAGAGTATATGGGTTGTTTTTCCGCCAGTGAGTTAAGGTTAAGTATCACATGATAAAATCTCAATGTATACATATTCAGTGATATGTGTGTGTGTGTGTATATATATATATATATATATATATATATATATATATATATATTGCTGTGTGCTTTTGGCTCACGGTCTCTCATAAGGTTGCAGTCAAGATTCTGGCTAGGGCTACAGCATTTTAAGATTTGACTGGGACTGACGGGGAGATTCCATTCCTAGATGGTTCATTCACATGGCTGACAAGTTTGTGCTGTCTGTTGGCAGGAAGCCTTGATTCCTTACCACATGGACCTTTCAACAAGGTCTTGAGCTTCTTCAAAACATGGCTTTGGGTTTCCATAAAGAGAGTAAGCCTAGATAGTAAGGAGAATGCTGCAAAGATTTTTATAGCCAAGTTTCAGAAATGAAACACTGTGACTTCTACTGTATTTTAAATAGTTGCTAAGTCCAGCCCACTCTCAAGGAGAGGGAACTAGCTCCATAGTATGAAAGGAGGAATGCCAAAATAGGGATGTGCATATTTTAAAACCTCATCACTCAATGTTTTGATTTTTCTATATCCCTTCATCTTCTTTAGTGCTGCTAATATGGCATGTCTGTACTTATTTGGTATTTTATTTAACTCCTTTACTTAATTACTACTTAACTAACCTTACCACTTTTAGAAATGTTAATTACATCTCTTATATGGGATATATTAGTGAGAGTATTGAGTTTTATCTTTAAAAAATCTTCCCTAACCTGGGGAAGAAAATAGATATACAAGTCCAGAAAGCACAGAGATTCCCAAACAAGATAAACCCAAAAAGGCCCACATCATAATTAAATGCAAAAGGGTAATAACAAAAAAGAGAAACTTAAAAATCAGCAAGAGATAAGCACGTAGTTACTTACAAAGGAGCTCCCATAGACTTATCAACTAATTTCTCAATGGAAACTTTGTAGGCCAGAAGGGATTGACAATAAATATTCAAAGTGATAAAAAGCAAGGACTGTCCTAACCAGTTTGGCTCAGTAGATAGAGCATCAGCCTGTAGACTGAAGGGTCCCAGGTTCAATTTTGGTCAAGGGCACATGCCTGGGTTGCAGGCTCATTCCCCAGTAGGGGGCATGCAGGAGGCAGCCGATCAATGATTCTCTCTCAACATTGATGTTCCTATATATCTCTCTCCCTCTCCCTTCCTCTCTGAAATCAATAAAAATATTAAAAAATAATAAAATAATAATAAAAAGCAAGGACTTACAGCCCAGATTACTCTGCCCAGAAAAGCTATCATTTAGAATCAAAGGACAGATAAAGAACTTCTGAGATAAGAAAAAGCTAAAGGAGTTCATCACCATCAAACAAGTATCATGAAATGTTAAAGGGTCTTCTTTAAGAGGAAGAAGAAAAAACAAGATAAAAAATGTGAACAAGAAAAAGACAATAAATACCTATCAATAATTGAATCTGAAAAAAAAAACACACAAAAAAAATGAACAAGCAGAACAGAAACAGACTCAGAGGTACAGAGAACATTTTGATGGCTGCCAGATTGGAGGGTTATTAGGGTGATGGGTGAAAATATGAAGAAATTTAGAAGTGCAAATTGATAGTTACAGAATAGTCATGGGGATGTAAAGTACAACATAGGGAATGTAGTCAATAATATTCTAATGACTGTGTACGGTGTCAGATGGGTACAAGACTTATCAGGATGATCACTTAGTAAGTTATAAAATGTCTAACCACTAGGTTGTACAGATGAAACTAATGTAATATTGTATGTTAACTGTAACTGGAAAAAGAAAAGAAATGATTAAAAAAATCAGATCTTACTTTGGGCCTTGCAGAAAAACATCAGGCTCTTAAGTCCAAATAAAAGGGGCTCTGTGGATGTGGGCTATAATGAACAATACGTTGACATTTGGGGAAGAGTGAAGCACTTCACTTCAAAATATAAAATGTGCACTATTACTTGGGAGGAAAACCTCCAATTCCAGTCTCTTTCTCGCCTTTGCAATGACAAATCTGTCCAATTCTCAATTAAACCACCCATAATTATCAATTATGGTGGAGAATCATTAGTGCCTCATGTGAAGAAGTGATTTACTAAACTGACGCCTAAGGAGGCTAATGATGAAAACTGTTGACTACTGAGTGCTTATAATGTGCCAGGCCCCACTTTCACATTTCCTCATTTAGTCCCCACAACAATCCTGTGAGATAAAGACTCTGATTATCCTAATGTTATTGGTGAACAAAATTAGATTTACCATGGACGTTATTAGTTTGCTCAGATTATTAGCTTTGTCACACAGCTCATAGGTGGCAGAACTGGAATTCAAACCCAGCATTTGAATGGTTCATACAGTTGCTTTAGATTAAAACGAACAAATGGTGGTGCTGAGATTTCACACCCAGGTCTGACACAAAAATCCATGCTCTTTGTGTCTGTGAAAGCCTGCCACTTACTGCCATGTTCCCCGGAAAGGCCTGCCCTTTCCTCTGCCAAAGCCAACCTCACTGATGATTACTCATATCACCATGGATCGCTCCCTCCTTTAAATAACCATAGCTCTTACTATTCGTATTCACAAGTCACTCAGTGTAGGTTGCCTTATATCGATCACTAATTGTTTCCTGCATTAGACTTTTCTTTCCAATCAGACTTTAAACTCGAGGAGGGCAAGAACCCTCTCTTACCTTCATAGTACCAAGGATCAGTACTAACTCATACTAGCACTTGATGATTGTTCATGACTTGCATAAATAGAAACATGGTGAAGTTCCCCATTATGCAAATACAAGTAGTCTGGCCCCAATACTAAAGTTGCCTCTTACTCTGCTTTACAGAATAAGAACCAGACGAAAGATAAAAAAAACAAACAAACAAACAAAAAAAAACACCTTCTGGAGGAGAGCCGTGAAGTCGATTAAAATTAGAATCCACAACCCAAGGGAAATCATGAAAGAACAATGAATTCCACTTGCACAGCCAAAGGCTAAAGCATAACTCAATAAAAATTCACTATTTTTAAACAGTTGCTATGCAGAAACATTCACTCTCACTAGGAATCAAAAATTCAAGTTAAACTGATATAATGTTTATCATCAAATCAGGATTTTTTTCCCCTTTTTTAGAAGTAATTTTTAATGTTGTATTGAAAGATGCTATCTTATATATTACCTCATAAGTGCATCAATTAATACATTCCTTTCTGGAACACAATTTAATAGTATGCACCTGGTGTTTTCAAAATATACTGTATCCTAGTACCTCACTTCAGGAAAATTTAGAATAGGAATATTCAAGGAGATGGATGAAAGTTTATTTACAAAGATATTTATTGCTGTATTAGCTAAAAGAGTGAAATACTGAAAATAATCTCATAGTCAACAATAGGGGATTGCTAAAATGGCTCATAAAATGGATAAAGATATGTAGGGATATGGAGAGATGCTCATAAAATAACATTAAGTGAAGAAATTGATGACACAGAACCTTTTCTCAAATATAGCATCATCCCAATTGCATGCTATAGAAGTGATTTATATATATACAAGACAAGAAAGCAACATTAAAATGTAAACAGTTATCTCTAAAGCAAGGTAGTCTGTTTCTTTTGTTGTATTTTCAAAATTGTCTTTTGTATTTTCTAAATGTGCTTTTAATTTTTTAATGAACATTTTTGTAACACTATATACTGACATTGATTCAAGGTGTTTTACAGATACTACTCATTTAATTCAATCCTCAGAAGAACCCTGTGAGGTACGTACTATTGTTACCTCCATGTTATTGATGATGAAACTGAGACACAGAGAGGTTTAACAATTTCCCCAAGGTCACACAGCTAGTAAGTTATGGAAGCAGGATTTGAGCCCATGAACGTAACTGTACCATGACTAAGAAAAACTCTGGAAATCCAAAATAAAAACAAAATATATTTTAATTGGAGAAAATAATAAATTACCAATTAATTATCTTGATTTGCCTGGGCTAATATAAGAAGATAAGAAATCAACATGAGGAATTCAATTTTCTATCAGGAAGACTATTCTGACATCTAGCATTGTTGCACTGGAATGAGTCAGAAGGCAAAATGAGGGAACTTCTCTGTGGGGCCTTAAAAATTGGATCAGTGGTTGTCTGGTATAGCTAATGTCTGCTTGCTGAGCATAGGAAGGTGGTTCTCAAGGTCCCTGCCAAGCCTATGATTCAATGATTCATGAAATAATAAAGCCAGGTTAGATGACCCAGTTTGTCCCCTAATTACATTTATATTCCTATCCTTTAAAGGAGCCACATAGATAGGACTCTTTCTTCCTGTAAATATAATAATTTAACATTTTGTCTAGAACTTAGAATAACAAGCATAATTTAAATAAATTCTAAGAAGAGAGAGAGAGTCCATTGTTCTCTTACCTTTTTTCTCAGACCTGACTAAATTCGTCGACTGAGGAAATGTAGTAGAAAGAATAGCTTGTCAGCATTTTGCCAGTCAAGAATAGGAATTACACCATATAAATAGCTGCCATGAATAATTTATTTGGTAGTTAGATGGCATTGTTTGTGCTGAACTGTACTTTATCAGTTGTCCTTCCCCTTTTGGGGCATTTATGAGTTTAGGTTTTGTGTCAGAGTATACATCAGAGGAAAAAGAAATATTATCTATTTAACAATAAAAAATATTATAATTTGCCAAGAGGCTTGTACTTTTTCTGAGAAGTTGGTTTATTGGTGTTGACTTCTATCCAGTTGCAGTAGGACAACAGCTTAGTAAAAAATTACTTATTTTATTTTCCCACAATGGTAAACCATATTGGTTTTAAAAAAGAATTTTTGTTTTATCACCTTGGGCCACTTGATAGCTTTTCACGCATAGGTTGAACTTCCTCCTTCTGGAGAATATGGGTGAAAAGTAAAATGCCCCTATATGATAAATAATGAGAAACTTGAGGGTGAGGCACAGCCCAGGAGAGAAGGATAGGGGGGGAGCAAAGCAGAGGGAGGGTGCCCAGGAAAGTGGTAGGAGCTGCAGAAGGAAAAGCATACTTGTGGACAAATTCCTGGTCATAAAGATGGCTGAAGCAATTGCAAGATCAGTGATGTTATGTCTTTAATAATATTAAGTTGTTCCCTGTTCCTCATTATTCTGTATGTTCTCACTCAATGTCTTCAAATCTCTCAAACAAGTCAGCCATATGTAACAGCCTCGTGTTAGTGGAGCCACAGGGAAGTTAAGGATGGGGCACAGAATGGCAGGCCCCTTGGCGCTACCCCTCTGCTGCAGCCTATGTGATGATTCGTTGTAAAGCAATAGTAGAACCATTGCTAATTGTGGTATTCAAATCCCCTCTGAGATGGATCCTAGTGATGCTCAGGAGGCTGCCAAATAAGCACAGCTTCTTGCAGGCATTCTATACCTGCATTAATAGGACCTTTCCAGGTGTGTCTGAACCCAAGCTGGACCACGTTTCTAAGAAATATGTTCTTCTATATTCCATATCAGGTTAAAGTCGAATGTCAATGTGAAATTATTTGGGCTGGCCCATTTATACGTTTATCAAATGCTTTTCTACTGGGAAGCTAGGAAAGGATCCCATATTACTGGACATGGAAAAATTTACTTTCTAAAGGCAGGTCCATTCTTTCCCTTTTATCATCTCTGTTATCTCTGGTAGATTTTTCTATTTCATGCCCTATACTTCTAATAAATAAAGAAAGAATCCCATCTGCTAAGACCTTAGCTAGATTGTGCTGTCTATGGAGTTACCAAACTCACAACTACCTCCTAAAGCCCTGGATAATGAAGGCCCTCAGAAAGACTGACTTAGATTTGCAGTATCACTGGGGGCTAGGGAAAGAAGTACCCCAGATAAAGCAGATTTGTCAGACCTGAGCCTCTGTACTAAGGATTGGCTAAGTTCTGATCTCCAGTTCAAACTTGGAGCTGATTGTCAAGGTCAACACTAGTAAGAATATGTTGAGGTTATGGACTTGGAAATGATGACCATGTTGACTGGATACGATGAAAACTGAAGAAGAGGCTGAAAAACTTAGACACATCAGAACCCTAGAAATGTGATACAGCAGTTGGCTGAATACTAATAAACTCAGCTTGACTGAGTTCCTAACAGATTTTCTGCAGTTGGAGAATATGAGGAAGTGAGTTTATCTCTGGCAAAACTGAGGATAATCCTTCAGGTGCCTAGGAGAGTGCAGAATGTCTGTAAAGGTCAGACTCCAGCTGTTGCAGCTGAAAAATGGAATCAGAGATAAAGTAGAGTGAGATGAGCTGGACGAAGAGGCACGACCCCTCCAGCAGTAGTTCAAACTCATAGTCCCTGACACTGTTCAGACATGACCTTCATCAGCTCAGCCTAAAGCTCAAGCTCAGCATAGAGAAATGTTCTGTCTCTTTGAATGGCAGCGTGATGCAGCCACATGACCTTTTGTCTTCAACTAACTTTTTCATACATACAGAAGGGTAAGGAATTTTCTTCATCTTAAACTCAAAGCAACCCCTCCTCCAAATAGAAAAAAAAATGTATATGGCACCTTTCCAATAACTCCTCTATTTTCTTTTCTTAAATACTGTCATGTTAAACTGTGTGCATGAAAGCATCCTATCTAATAAAAGAGTAATATGCAAATTGACCATACCTCTGCAACACCCACAAGCCACGCCCACCAGCCAATCAGGAGGAAATATGTAAATAAACCTAACCAAGATGGCTGCAGCCACAGAGAGCAGGAGGGAGGCTTGGGTTTCCCTGGCAATGGAGGAAGCCAAGCTTTCTGCCTGCCCTTGCTGGCCCAGGCCTCCACTCAATGCTACAAAGTTTCAATTATAGAAGATAAATAAATCCCAACAGAAATGGCAGCAGTGACAGAGCTGAGAGAGCAGGAGGCTGAGGTTGCCTGCCGCGATGGAGGAAGCCAAGCTTCTGCAGCCCTGGCCTGCTTTGGCCTCCGATTAAGGCTACAAAGTTTCAATTATAAAAGAAAGCCTGCTGGGGAGGGCAGTTAGGGGTGACCCGGCCGGCAGAGGAGGGAAGTTGGGGGTGACTGGGTCTGCAGGGAAGGGCAGTTGGGGGGGATCCATGCCTGCAGGGGAGAGCAGTTGGTAGGTACTGGGCCTGCAGGGGAGGGCAGTTAGGGGTGACCAGGCCTGCAGGGGAGGGCAGTTAGGGGCAAACAGGCTGTCAGGGGAGCAGTTAGGCATCAATCAGGCTGGCAGGGGAGTGGTTAGAGGGTGATCAGGCTGGCAGGCAGAAGCGGTTAGGGGCAATCAGGAAGGCAAGCAGGCGAGCAGTTGGGAGCCAGCAGTCCTGGATTGTGAGAGGGATGTCTGACTGCCCGTTTAGGCCTGATCGGGCCTAAACGGGCAGTCAGACATCCCTCAGGGGTCCCAGATTGGAGAGGGTGCAGGCTGGGCTGAGGGACACCCTGCCCCCACGCCCACCCCCGTGCATGGGGGATTTCGTGCACTGGGCCTCTAGTGTTTAAATAATCAGGAACCTATAATGTTACTAGGTGGAAGGATTATTCTTTAATTTTGAGAGTATAAATTGTCAGGAGACCTATACTTGCCTGTGAGATAACTCTGAAGATTGTTATAACTTCTCAATTCAATAATTAATATTCAAGAATTCAAATATATACTTCATTATGTGAAATAAAGATATTGGTCAGAGAACTAGACCTTTTACTTGATAAGGGCCTTGAACATCTGCTTTGAGTGCTAGGTGTTGGTATATATTTATTTATTCCTCCAAACACCATAAGGGTAGACATTCTTATCTAAGTTAATGGAGGGATGGATTGCAAAGGGAAAAATAGCAAAGTTTTCAACTGTGGTAAAATTTAACACACACACAGAGGCAGAGAGCAAAACCACTCACCAAGGACTCTATGCAAGAAAAAAGTGGTTAAAACCCTTCAATAAAGTTACTAGATAGATGGATTTCTCCTAAACAAACAAACAAACAAAAAAAGATCTCATAATATTTAGAGGGAGGGAGAAATAGAGGGTCAGACAGAAACAGCGAGTGAGATAGACAGAGACAGAGTGAGACAGAGATCTTGGTTTTTACTTCAATTCAAGAATCCAGGAGCTGTTGTATCAGCTGCAAGGAAGAGAATACTGTGAGCAGAGGGGGCTCCTTTAATTGACGGGGTCCAGCCAGCTATGATCCAATCCCTGAGCTAGCAAATCACCTCCTCTCTCTTCTGCCCTGCAGCTTGGCTTGAGTGTTGAACCAGTAATCGCTTTTGGGTTTGCAGCACTTGCAAACAGTTCACTATATATCATGGTATAGGGTTACATTACTGTACCCTCTCCAGGTAATGACACCCTTGGCTAGGGCTCCTATCAGACACCAGTCATCAGGTATGACATTGCTGCAGCCACACTACAAAGAGACATGGAGAGAATTTTGAAAAAGGGCAAGGGGGTCATTGCATCTCTTCTAAGGAGAGTCAGGCACTCAGCCAAGGAAAAGGTTAACGCAAGTTAATGTTGCAGTCAGAGCAAGAACAAGCCACAAGCATTTGCTGCCTCTCACACTCCTGCCAACAGATGCATTCTGTCAAAACCGCACTCAGAATGGGCTTGCTAAGCACCGTCTAGCTCTGCTACTGGCAGCTCATCTCCTAAAACAGGAACTGTGACCTGCAAGGCCTGTGAGACCCACATGCTTCCTTGATGCACTTGGCTTTTCCACCCAGATCACCAATGCCCAGAGATTGGCATGACCCTTGTTCTGCTTTATCTAAGATACTTGGATGTTCCACTTGGAATCATCAGATCCGTTATATGGTCTGTATGTCAAGGAGAATGTTATATACTTCTTTAAAAAGGATTTCACTAAACGAAGACTATGTATTTGTCATCTTGAAGTCATTGATATCGAGGCTAATCTTAATGATTTTGCCTACATAATATAATCAGGCATCACTATCTCTTATTGGCAACAGTAAGAAATACCTGGCCTCTTAAATGCTAAGCATGTAGATCCCAAAATTAGGAAATGAAAAAACAGTATATATATAAAATCTCCTGTTTCAGTATTGCTCCTTTGACTATAGTCTCCTAGCTCTTACACATTGCAGGCCAGTAGTTTTATTGCTAGCTTTACCCAGTGGCCAGATAAGTTTCTATTGAACGAGTACAAAAAACGTTTTACATAAATGTTAAAGGCATGCTTTAGAATTAAATACCCATTGCATTTTGAAGTTATTTATTACATGTTCTTACAAGCGAATATCTTTTTAAAGTATGATACTTTGTAAAACACTATGTAATATGAAGTGAGAATTCTCGTGATTCGTTTGCAATGTGTTAAGGAAACAAAAATGATTAATGGAATTACTGAGGTCTTCTGGGAATAGTCAGCAGTTTTGGCACCATGAACTCAGAACTTAGGCTATTACCAGGAAGAAGAAGCTTTCACCAACTTAGCATCAGTTTGGAGTTCCTGCAGCATGTGAGAACCTAGTCATTTTGAACATAGCTACAAGGAGATGGCAGGTCTATCTTCCTGGGGAAGATTTGATTTGTTTCATGAAGTGATTGCACTCTTCCTCTACATTTGCAGATATGTATCTTAGGTCTCAGGAATGGAACATGTTGATTTGGCCTAAGGTGAGATAAGATTCAGGAGCACAACAAAAGACATTGAGGTTAAATATATCAAGAATATACTGTATCAGATTTTAGTTCCTTTCATCTACTTCTAAGTTAGAAAGGGAAACAAAGGGATGAAATGATTTCCTAAACCCTATTAAAAGAGTTCCCCAATTTATGAACATAGTAAAATCTAATTTCTATATCATCAGGTAGGTTTATACTCCCAAATTCTGGAATGCTATCTTCTGTTAATTGGAGGTGGACAAAACCCAAGCTGTTTGAAGATTTAATAATAGCAGAAAACAAGTAACTTTAAAAGTTCATAAACAAATTCATTCCAAATAACTCTAATTTTCAATTACACTTTACTTTCTTATCACAAAGTATTTGTTGTTGTTTTAAAGTGATTAGAATGTAATTCCTTAGTCCTAGGGCCCCTTTTAAGCATTGAATGACAAATACCAAAAAAGAAAAAATATTCCCTCTCAGTCCAATATCCCAAGATCCTGCTATACTTTTTCTTCTTTTTTTCACTTTTTATTTGCCTGTACTCTCTTATCTGAACCTGAAGTTCAGTTTAATTTGGCAATATCTTTTATGTTGCTATGAATATTCAACTTACTCTGACCTTAGTTCTAATATGACTTTTATAAAAAATATAGTACTTATTTTTCTTAGGTAAGTCTCTCATATTAAAGAAATTTATTATCTGTCCTTTATTTTCTGATTAAGCCAATCATTAGCAGAATTCATAATTTCTTAAACTGCCATAAAAAACAATCTATTAAGGTATAGAATGTATATGTTGGATTATTTTTAGATTGTTTAGTTTAATACAGAAGTCTTAGTTAGGCTTGGACCCTTGAATAATAAAATTAATGGTGCCAAATAGCCATTTATTACAGTGTAAAATGCCCTCTTTAGACTTAAATTTTTAAAGACATCACATGGTTTTAAGTAAGCCTTCCAACCTCATTTTCTTTCACTATATTTTAATTGTTTTATTTTTTTTTTAAATTTGTCAAAATACAGTTAGTTTCAGGTGTACAGAACAGTGATTCAACACTTATATACCTCATGCTGTGATCACCACAATAAGTCTAGTAGCCATCTGTTACCAGGCAAATTACAATATTATTGACTACATTCCCTGTACTGCACACTATATCCCTTGGCTTATTTATTTTATTTTCTATTTTTAATTTAATTTTATTTTTAGTTAACTTATTGGAGTGACATTAGTTAATGAGATTATATAAGTTTCAAGTGTGCAATTCTATGATACATCATCTGTATATTGCATTGTAAATTTATTTTAAATTACAGTTGGCATATAACATTATATTAGTGTCAGGTAGACAATATATTGATTCAGCATTTATATGCCTTACAAAGTGATCAACACAATAAGTCTAGTAACCATCAGTCACCACACTTAGTTATTATGATAATATTGACTCCATTTCCCTATGCTGTACATTATATCCCATGACTTATTTTATATAGAAGTTTGTACTTAATCCCCTTTTCCTTTTCTGCCTAAGCCTCTACCTCCCTCTTCTCTGGTAACTGTCAGTTTTGTTCTCTGTATCTATGAGTTTATTTCTGTTTTGTTTTGTTTGTTCATTTGTTTTATTTTTAGGTTTCACATATAGAAGAAATTATACCGTATTTGTATTCTACATCTGACTTATTTCACTTAACATAAAACTCTCTAGGTCCACCCATATTGTAACAAATGGCAATATTTCATTCTTCTTTATGGCCAATTTCCCATTGTTTATATATACTACATCTTCGTTAGCCATTCATCTTTCAATGGACAACAAGGTTGCTAACAAATCTTGGCTATTGTAAATAATGTTGCAATATCACTTTGTGTATATTATTATTTTTTAATTAGTGAGAAAGAGAGAGAGAGAGACATATAGACAGGGAGATCTCTCATGATTAAGAATGTGGTCTCTGGGCTGTAAGTATAAAGATATCTTTGGAGTCACTCAGATGTTCAGATCACAAGCCATGTTGAAGGGTACGTTCTGCTCCTCTTCTCAAAGCCTTTAACATCTGTGGTGAACTACATATAACTAAAGCTGCAAAAGTGTTGATTGAGCTCAGATAAAGGTTAGATTGTCTCGTCACCACATCCTACCAAACGGGCCTGACATAAGACAGGGCACATGGGTGTGTTTTTATTGTGGTTTTTTTGGGGGGGTGTTAATATTACATATTTTATTCTCTATTGTTCTTATGCATCAATATTCAGCCTATAATAAAAGTTTCAAGATTTAAAAGTAAACACAAAAAAATGTGGCCAATGGTCAGGAGAGGAAACAATCAATTGAAGCAGATCCAAAGGCAATGTAGATGTTATAATAATTAGAGAGAGTCTTTCAAAGAACTTTTTACAAGTGTTAAAAGATTTAGTGGGGGAAAAAATTGAAAAGCATGTATAAAGAGATGAGAAATTTTAGCAAAGAAATATAAACATAAAAAAAAAAAAGAACCAAACTAAAATGCCAGAGATGAAAAATGTGATGTCTAGAATGAAGATTTTATTCTATGGGCTTAACAACAGCCTAAACTTAAAAAGGGGGAGGGAGGTCATTGAACTCGAAGAGAAGTCAACAGTGTCCATCTGAACTGACACACAAATAGGAAAAAGAATACAAATTAAAACAGAACAAAGGGTCCAAGATTTGTGAGATAACAGTAACAGCCATTTATCTAAAGTACTTATAATTGGAGTCCCAAAGTGAGATCAGGAAAAGAATTCAGCAGAAGAAATATGTGAAGAGATAATAACTGAGAATTTTCCAACATCAATGAAAAATGTCAATCATAGATCCAAGAATCAACAAATCCCAAGTAGGGTATATAGAAGGTTAACCACACCTCAGTACCTCTTAAGTTAAAGTTATTTAAATGAACATAAAGAGTATGTCTTAAAATCAGCAAGGAAAGTGATATTACATATAGAAATGCAATGATAAAATGATACCTGATATCTCATCAGAGACAGTGGAGGCCAGAAGACAATGAATATCCTTAAAGTGCTGAAGGAAAAAATATTGTTAACCGAGGATCTATAACCAATGAAAATATCCACCAAAAAAACAACAACAGTAGAAACATGTTCAAGCCCACAAAATCGGAGAGATTTTTATCTCTAACCATCCTGCACTACAAGAAATGTGAAAGGAAGTTATTTAGGCAGAAGAAAAAATGGTATCAGAGGAAAACCTGAATCTGTGGGAAGCAAACAAGAGCATCAGAAAGCATACATATTAGATTGTGTTAGTTTTCTATTCTGTGTAACTAGTTATCACAAACTTTACAGCTCAAAACAGCCCACGTTTATTATTTCATGGCTTCTATGGGTCGGGCATCCAGGCACAGTTTAACTGCATTCTCTGCTGAGGGTCTCATAAGGCTGCAATCAGGTGTCAGCCAGGCTGCTTTCAGGTTAGGAGGCTTGCCTGGGAAGGGATATACTTCCAAGGTTATGCATATATTTTTTAAAATATAACTTTATTTTGATTTCAGAGAGGAAGGGAGAGGGAAAGATAGATAGATACATCAATGATGAGAGAGAGTCATTGATTTGCTGCCTCCTGCATGTTCCCTACTGGGGATCAAGCCCAAATCCCAGGCATGTGCCTTGACCTGGAATTGAACTTGAACCTCCTGGTTCATAGGTCAAGCTTAACCATGTGAGCCATACCAGCTGGGCCCAAGGTTATGCATATTGTTAGCAGAATTCATTTCCTTGAGGCTGTGAGTCTGAGGGCCCCAGTTTCTTGCTGCCTGTTGGGACAGTTGTTCAAGGCTGTAAGCAGTTTTTAGAAGCAGCTTACATTTCTTTGCTACATGGTCACTAACTTCATACCAGCAAGGGGAGTCTCTAAAATGAATCTGCCGTATATAATGTGATGTAAGCATAGTAGTGACATCACATCAGGTTTTCTGTATTCTATTGGCTAGAAACAGGTCAGGGTCTGCCCACTCCCAAGTAGAGACCAGGAGGCAGGGATCATGATGGTGGGCACCCTAGGGCCTTTCCACCATATTGGTAAATATAAAAGACTAGTGACCCAGTGCATGGATTCTTGCACATTGAAATGAAATTAATTAGAAGAAAGATTCTTGTGGTAATTATGTTACTGCAAACAATTACATGTCAAAATTGTGCCAATAGTTGGTCTTCAGATACATTCTGGCATCGCATGTGATTGGCACCAATGAGAGCTTTACATGTATTGCGCATGTGCAAGTCAACATTTATTTTTAAATTTCCAGTGCGTTGTATGTATGGGCAGGTCAGTCAGTGGGATGATCAGATGGATGGATGGTCGGTCACTTAGCCTTTTACATATATAGATGTTTTTATTATCTTTAATATATTTTAAATTTTATGATGTTCTCTCCTTTAAAATTTATTTTAAAATCTATTAATAGTTTAAAACAAAAATAGTAACTATCTTGTGGAAGCTTAGCATATGTAGAAATAAAATAAATGTCGACAAGACTACAGGGGACTAAGGGATAAAATGAATTTTAGTAATTTTAGTTTCATAGTGAAACAGATTATCTGACAGTAGACGGGGGTAAGTTGAAGCTGCTAATCATATTCTCTAGAGAAGCGGTTCTCATAATGTGATCTCCAGAACTTGTTAGAAATATAAATTCTCAGGTCCCACCTCCTACTTCCTGAATGATAAACTCTGAGGTTGGGTCTAGTAATATGTGTCTCAACAAACTTCCAGGCAATTTTTATGCATTCTCAAGTTTTAGAACCACTAAGAAGTAACACGATGAGGTGTAACTTAAAACATCAGTAGAAAAGATAAGGGAGAATACTAAAATACACCTGATTAATCCAGCTCAATGCAGTAACAGAGGAACAAAGAGCAGTGAGCATATTCCAGGATGGCAACGCTCACACAAATTACAAACAATAGGAAACAGAATAGATATTTCTGAAAATTAAAGCACTGATAGACATGAAGTTTCAGAGTAACCTCGTTAAGTGCAGGGACAAAGAAATTGAAGCAGTCAGAGTAAAACTGGTAGTTATAACAGGCAAGCTGGATTTCCAGTAAGTATAATTGGTATCCCTGAAGTATGGAACTCAACAAATGAGAAAGAAAATATTGAAAGGTAAAATATACATAAGTTCCCCCAAAGGCAGAAACACCTGAAATTTCCAGCCAAAGGCTACATAGGTTCCAAGAAAATTTGATTCCAAACATTTGACACTAAGGAGAGCAGGAAAATTTAAAGGCAAGTGTTCAACACCAAGGCATACCATGAAGTTAGTTAATTTCATGCATACATACATCATAATAAAAATGCCTATGAAAGAGGAAAAATAGGCTGGCATCAAATTTCTGTACACAAACATTCAATGCCTGAGACAGTGAAGCAAAATTTATTAAGTTATGAAGGCAAGAACTGATAAGCTAAGAATACTATATCCAGCCAAGATATTTTTCAAGTAGAAGCAGACGTTCTCAAACATGAAAGGATTTAGAAAATAAAATGCCTGAAAGTCCTTCTTGAAAAACTACTTGACCACAAACCCCAGCATTTTAAGAGATAAATCAAAATAAGAGAAGTTCAGAAATGGAGTTTAGAAAAATTAACACAAACTGAGACGTGGGAAGGATGCGTCAAAAGCATGTCTGTGTATAACTGTTAATACTCTTTTTATGGCTTATGTAAATGTTAAACTAGATGCCAAATACAGAAAACTGAGACAGAAGGCAAAACTTGGATTATGGTAGTTCACAGGACAGAAACAATCCAAATGTTTTTCTTAATGAATGCCATAAAACCCTACTGCCTTTCATTTACTTGCCCTTCCCTTTTGGGGAAAAATATGGTCTCAACTCAGATCCCATGATTACAGCATTGTCCCATCCCCAGTGGTCAATAAGATGATGTTGATATTGAGACTTTCTAGGAATGAGCCTTCCTAGTGCTGTGAGACCTCACTATATGACCAAAAAGTTAGTAATCAATGCATCCTTTGGATTGGTTTATTACCAAAAGGGGTTTTATAGAAATTAACCTCACATGGTGATATGGTCATAAATTCCTAACTGAGTAGGTCTTGGTGGGTAGTCAAGTCTCAGTCATATGTTACATTTACATTTCAGTACAATGTTTATCTTTGCCATCTAGGCTACACCTTTGAAATTAGCTATAACCAACATCAAGAAAGCATACAATCTGGTGAACTGTCCTGTTACAAGATGTTCATCACAAGTGTAAAAGGAATAAAGGGAGGCAAATAAACTGCTTGTACTGATGAGAAAGACATTGTGTCTACGTCAGATAAGAAAGGAAGCAAAATCATGAGAAGGTAATGGACTTTTGGAGAAAGGAAGATTTAGGTGTTTGGAAAAGTACAAGAAGATTTGAAGTGAAGCTAAGAGTAAAAAAGGTGAAAGAATACGAGGTTATGGGCAGAGATTAATATATTCGAGTGGATAGAAATAAAAGCCCAGCAACCAAACAGAGGAACGACCAGTTGCTATGATGCACGCTGACCACCAGGGGGCAGATGCTCAACACAGGAGCTGCCCCCTGGTGGTCAGTGCGCTCCCACAGCAGGCTGATCCCCGCAGGCCAATCCCCGCAGGCCAATCCCTGTAGGCCATGCCTTCCACCAGTTCACGAATCCTGTGCACCGGGCCTCTAGTTATTATATAAGATTCCATAGAATAACTAGTTTGAAGTGACAATAAGGTTTTGGTTGAGACCATGCAATAGTTGGTAAAGTGGTTTAAGGTACATAGTTGGGATGGAAGGTGGTAAAGAACTTTAAGACTGTTTGGTGAGGGAGGTCATTCATGTGAAATCAAGTGTTTGGATGTAAGATGCCGTATCATTGGCTTTTGACCAAAGCCCACATTTATAAACTTCCATCCATCATTTTTCACTCTGTATTTCCTGAGAGTTTATTAAGTGCTAGGCACCCTTCACAGGTTTCAGATGGATAAAGATGTACTCTCAACAACCACAGGAGGTATTATTTTCACTCCTACTTTAGAGATGAGGAAACTGAGGTACCAAGAGGTTAAGGAATTCGCCCTGACTGGTTTGGCTCAGTGGATAGAGCGTCGGTCTATGGACTCAAGGGTCCCAGGTTTGATTCCGGTCAAGGGCATGTACCTGGGTTGCAGGCACATTCCCAGTAGGGGGTGTGCAGGAGGCAGCTGATCAATGTTTCTCTCTCATTGATGTTTCTAACTCTCTATCCCGCTCCCTTCCTCTCTGTAAAAAAGCAATAAAATATATTAAAAAAAAAAAAAAAAAGAGTTAAGGAATTCAACCAAAGGCATTTATCTGGCAAGTAATGGCACCAGGATTCAAACCCAGAAAGAGTTCAGCTTCAGTCAATGCTCCTTACCACTGCTTCTTTGTTTCATATTGTCCCATCCTTTATACCTAAAAATGAGGGTTACATACCTATGCATACAAGGAAACTTTGTCATTCATTCATTCACAACATCAATTGACTGATGCAGTGGTAAACACCACAGACAAGAGCTTGTATCCATGGAGTCTCCTTTCTCTCCTAAGAAACATTTTCTACTCGCATCTGGTAGAACAATTCCCCCTCTTTCCTCTTTCTTTTCAAATTGTCTTAGCTGTTTTCACATATTTATTTATTCCAATTGATTTTAGAACCATTTTATATGTTCTTCAAAATCCTGTTAAGCTTTTGACTGGCAGTATGTCATATTTGGAGATGAGTTTAGGAAAAATAAACATCTTTATAGCGTTTATTTCCTACCTGAGAGCAAAGTATTTCTTTCTATTTCTTATGGGTTTATTTTAACACCCCTCATTAGAAAAAAAAATTGTTTTGCATTCCTTTTTTCATTTCTTTGTTTTGGTTCTGAGCATTTCTTGTTACATTTTAGTCCTATTTTATATTTTTTGTTGCTGTTACAGAGAAGAGCTTTTCTCCCATTACATTTCCTAAACAGACATTATTAGTATTTAGTAGAGCTATTGATTTTTATATATAAATTCTGTAACCAGTGACCATGTTGGATTCTTTTATGGTTTTCAGTAGCTTTGAATATGCTCGCTTGTGTTTTCTAAGTACATAATTATGCCATTGTTTTGCTCCAGGATTAAAAAACAAAAAAAAAGTGTGATAGAGTCAGAATTCAAATGTACATTTTCTGATTCCTGGATCAATGCCATCTTTACCATGCTGAAAATTGCAAATATGAGGAGAGGGACTGCATGGTGTGGTCTAAGAAGACACTAGATTTGGACCCCTTTCCTAAGAATATCTTCTCTTCCTTGCTGTTTGTCATGGGACCTCAAATGTTTCAACCCTAAAGAATCATTCCTCTGGGTCTTGAAAAGAGTTTAATCCTCAAAAACAAATCTGTTAAAGTTCATATACTGCCTGGAGCCAATTCCAGCATGTCATAATTACAAGAGTGGCATCAAAAGGATGATGAAACTTAGACTCAACAAGGGCTGAGTCACATAATGTGATTACCTGTTGGAATGGCTAAGCGGCACTTCCCCCAACCTGATTGCTTGCTGCCAGACAGCTCAGGGCATCTTAATCTACATGTTATTGCCTCCTGTTGGCCAAACACATGAACAGCTGTAGGCTAGTCCCCAAAATGACAATGCTTCTGTAAAGCCTACCCTTTGAAACTCTACCCTTTGAAGTGTATGTCTCCACCTTGCCTTAGGACAATTTGTGTTAATAAAGAGCATGGGTCCTGAGTCAAGGAGAAGTCTTTAGCTCCTTTAGCTGAAGCTCCTCTGATCCCCAGTGCCTTTCAAAACTATCTTTCGTCCATGGACTCCTTATTGAATCTACGCACAGCCCTTTCCCCAGATTGCTGAAACCCTTCGTAATGCTGGGACAAGAACCCCGGCAATATACTACAAGGAATAATATTGTACTGTCCCCAAAATGGGTCATTCCTTGTTAAACTATGAGCTTCAGCATGAACCAAATGTCTTGGTGGATGTTTGGAACAAGACCAAACATCTTTCAAGGTACTAGGGGCTTTCTTTTAAAAAGTCCATAATAAAATCCACTTGAGCAACCTTATATGGAACGATGTTTACACAAGGCGATTGACTATCTCCCTTAATAGAATGTAAGCTCCCTTATGTAAACTATTCATAAGTTTTATTTAAAAATTTTAGTGTTGACATTATTGCAGCCTTCCCCAATTCCCACCCCCTTTTGCACACCGCCACCTACCCCTACCTCCAAGTTTTTAATTGTAGTCCGTTCTGAGCAATGTGATGAAATCTCCCACTGTCCTTGCTCAGTCCCTTGCAGAATGTGAATCATCTTTAGTCCAATGTATACACACTGTTATTGCTACCCACCCACTTGTTACATAGTAAGTAGCCTTCTCAGTTGTTATCAGACAGACTGTCAAGGTATTGCAGTGCTTGTGTTCAAGTAGCTCTTATTTTACTTAATAGTGGCCCCAGAGCACAAGAGTAATGATGCTGGTCCTTCGGATATGCCAAAGGGAAGGCATAAAGTGTGTGTGTGTATAGGAAAAACATAGTGCATATAGGGTATGGTACTGTCTGCAGTTTCAGGAATCCACTGCAGGCCTTAGAACGTATCCCCTGTAGTTTTTTTGTTCGTGGGAAAGAAGATGATGAAGAAGGAGAAGGAAGAGGAGCAGAAAAAGAGGAAGAGGGAAAAAAGGAGGAGTAGAAGAGAAGAAGGAAGAAGAATAGAGGCTGCTCCCAAATTATGCAAAAGATAAAGACAGTGAAGCCAAATAAATACTGTACAATATTTCCAGGACTTTCTTAAAAAGAAAAAGCCACAAATTTAACTTATCTAAGCATTTTATCGCCAAATATATCAAATTTATTCCCGTACAGTAAAAAACTGAGATCGTTTGCCTTCTTTTCAACTGAGAAAAGCAGCTCCTGAATTAATGGAGGCTTAGCCCATAATGACAGATATAGATCCTTTAGCATTTCCTGCTTAAAGTGTGTTCATTATGCTCTTGCTGATGCATGTCAAGGCTGTGGCTATGCATGAAACTATCCACTATGGAAAGCAACAGCAATGAGGAAATGTCACTTGTGCTGAAAGCAAAACATGGCTTTTAAGTGGTTTTCAGTTATATCTTTATAGATTTGTGACTTTCCCGACTGAAGTGCACACTAGGTCATTAATAATAACAGTAACTCATATTTTCATGGTGCGTGCTGGTTCCCAACCTATCTCCACTTGTACGCTTTCATTTGATCACTTGATTTTGATACCAATTTTCACTCCAACCAGTAGTGAGAATAGCTATAGCTCCACATGACAATGTTGGAGTACTGCTGGTAAGGAGGAAAGAAGAGAATAAGTATGGCGTGGGCAATAGGCATGGTTACCATGAGGTCCACCCTGCTCTCCAGACACTTTTCCCCCCATGCATAGATCACATCCAACCTCTTCCTGAGGGCAGCAACCTCAGTGTCTCAGACAGTGATGTGCATCCCACTCAAATTCAAGACCCTCTGGCTGATGTGCAGTCATCACTCAGTCAGGTTCCAGATATGGCTCCTGTGGTCCAGCTGCCTATAACATGAAGGCCAGCTTTCTGACTATGTTATTGGGATTTATAAGATATATATATTTGGTCATTCAGATAACCAAATATATATGTCTCACACATATTTGGTTTTCTTCCACGGTTCCTGGCTCACAGCTCCCAAAAACCCTTGGAAATTCCTAAGTGGTGAAAGCTTAAAGGTGGCTCTTAGGTTGATGAGGTGACTTTTGGAAAGCACTTAAAGATGGGGGCTGGTTGCCAGTGAAACCAACCTTGTGATTAGGGGGTTGGACTTTCAATAACTCTGCTTTCCCAACCCCCAGGATGGGGAGGGGGGCAGCAGAATGTCCAATGATGTCATCAATCATGCCTGTGTAATGAAACCTCCATAAAAGCCCAAAAGGACAAGGTTCAGAGAGCTTCCAGTTTGGTGAACACATGCAGATTAGAGGAGAGCAGGGTACCTGGAGACAGCATGGAAGCTCCTCAGCCTTTCCCCATACCTTGCCTTATGCATCTCTTCCATCTGGCTATTCCAGAGTCATATCCTTTTCTAATATACTGATCTAGTAAGTAAAATGTTTCCCTGAGTTCTGTGAGCCATACAAAGTTAATCAAACCAAAGCAAGGAGTGGTGGGAACTTCTGGTTTATAGCCAGTAGGTGAGAAGCATAGGTGATAACCTGGACTTGCATCTGGGGTCTAAAGTGTGTGTGTGGGGGGGGAGGCGAAGGAGAGGGGGATGGAAACAGTCTAATAGGACTGAACTCATAACCTGACACACCCCTGGGTAGATAGTGTCAGGTCCGAGTTGTATTGAGAATTGCTTGTAGGTTGGAAAACCTCCCCCGACACGTTGGAATTGGGTGCAGAACCCAAAAGACTACCACAAATAGATAACGGGCAGAATGATCATGATGAAAACAAAACAAAATAAAATTTTAAAATCTGTTCTATTTAGAAAAGAAGAGAAACAGGGAATGTCAGCAATCACTGGTCCATAGCTCTGGGGAAAATGCCAATTTGGTAGCTGTCAAGCTTCTGCAGGGGATGGCCTTGGCGGTTGAGCAGTCACAGATGGATGCCGGTAAGGTCTTGAGTTTCTCTGACAAAACGGTCTCCTCATATACTTAGTAGGCTTCTGGTCTGTCAATTATAGGTATGCGAAAGATCTTTCCCACAGTCTCTGAGCTTGAAGAGTCCTTTCTTAAACCAACTGACCTCTGTTGTGCACATCCTCTTAGCCCACAGTTTATGGGAGCTATCCTGAAACGATTTAAAACGTTCTCTGTGTGGATGACAATCATGTTATTCCCACCTTTTCCTTCAAACTCAGAACCTTTGTTTAATAGACTTTTAAGAAAAATTGCTTGGGTCACTTTGCTCTTGCTAAGGCTGTCACAGCCATGGAATTGGTTCAGAATGCAAAAACAATTGTTTTCTTTTCATAATCTTTTAGAATCCAAATTCAGTATCCAATTTAGATTTCAGGACACAGGCATAAAGCAACTTTCTTAAGAAATTTATATTCTCTGTCCAAAGAGAATATTTCAAACTAGAATCATCTCAAGAAAGAATATGTATGTTTAGAAGAATAGTGGACTGAAGATGAAACGCTATGGGGAAACTAATAAAAAAAACAACAGCTGGATATAGGGGAGGGAGGCTCTGACAGGCATCATGAGAGATCAGTTAAGAGAGACAGCAAAACCAGAGAGGGAGAAATTTATGAAAATTTGATGGAAAATTTCAAGTATTTCCCTAGCCTCTTGATTCCAATAATTACAGGCTGTTGTTGTTCCTTGTGATTAAGCCCTAGCTGGTTAGGCTCAATGGGTAGAGTGTCAGCCTGCAGACCGAAGGGTCCCGGATTCAATTCCAGTCAAGGGCACGTACCGTGGTTTCAGGCTCCTCCCCAGCATGGGCTCTGGTTGGAGCTCACCCAGGAGGCAACCAATCGATGTGTTTCTCACACATCAATCGATATTTCTCTCTGTCTTTTCCTCTCTCTTCCACTCTCTTTAAAAATCAACGGGAAAAATAAATATCCTCGGGTGAGGATTAAAAACAAAGAAAGAAAATTTCAAGTATTATAAATAGTTTGAAATGCAGCTGGTGAGAACAATACAATAAGGACTGAAAATTGCTCCTAGGATTTACATAAAAGTGTTACATAGTTTCAATAAAACCAGTATCCAAACCAGTTTACAGGGAATTGAGGACGTAAGGGAAAATAAGAAAGTAGAGGTCTGTGGTAGACTACACCAGACATTTCTACCTAAGCTCGGCTTTCATATGCATCCACATCTTCTTAAAAATATAAAGAACAAAAGTTTTAAGTACTTGGAGGAAAGTGTGGCAGGATAGTAAGAAGCTAGGAAAATTCCTGGGCAAATAGAATGGGGAAACTGAGACAAGAAAATTAAAGAAGGCCAAATAGTTTGGGCAGCATATAGTCAGCTTGTGAATCACTAGACCCATCTTCCCCAACCAAGGACACTTTAGAGCAGCAATCTTGGGACTTGCCAAGATAAAGTCACCAGATGTTCTCATAAATTCTGGGGAAAGTTACAATAATATAAAAAGGGTGGGGGGGGGGGGCTTTGAAATCTAGTTTATCCAGCAGGGGAACTTCTAAACTTATAGGGGACAAAACTATAAAACTCTTGAACCCCCACCAGGCTAGCTGAGTTGCACATTTGTGCTATATGCTACGTGTATTCTTAATAAATCTGCTTGCTTTGCTTCAACACTGCCGCCTGTCGCTCATCTGAATTACTTTTCATGAGCTGACAAGAGCTTCGAGATGGGGAGAGCTGAGCCCCCTTTAACTGGGGCGGGTGGCTCTCCTGTAACACAAAGGACAGTGGAAGATAAAATGTATTGCTTTCAGTAAACTATCCAGAAAAGTCCTCCTCTACTGAATTTGCATTGTACTGAAGTTTGTTGACTTGTAGCTACAGAGATCCAAGGACACCTGTAGTTCAGACAGGTGACACCTGTACCAACTAGTCCCATATAGGTGAATGTGGCTAAACTTAGTGTGTCTGTGAATGCTAGAAGGCAATTTTAAAATCAGACTGCCTTTGCTACAAAGTGATGAATTTGAATATATTTTAATATTTAGATTCTACACATTTAATTTCATCAAGAAATTATGCTTGCTCTTTAAATAAAGCATGAACCAGATCCAAAGGACAAATGTTCTGAGTGATATTGTGTCTGCAGCACATGATAATTCTGCCAAGTTGATTTGCTATGCAAGTCATTGAGAAATCATGTTAATTCAATCAAGAAGAATCAGTCTAGAGCCAAAGGAAATAAAGGAACTTTATAAAGGCACTTTATGCATATTAGTTCCTCACCAATAGCCTCAGAGGTTTTCATTTTGAGATTGAGAAAACATAAGGCTTAGGGTGGTCAGGAGTGCATATAGGGTAATTATCAGAGCCAGGATATGAACACTCAGCTTTCTGACATTCAGGTCAGATACTTTCTACTAAACCACTCTGCCTTCTAAAGTGAACACTTCAAAGAAAATAAACAGAAGGTCAAAGGGGCTTTTAATAAATTACTGATGTTCCTATTCTATTTTAATAAAATTAAACATTTGTTTTTAGAAGAAAGCTTTGAAATAATGTGACCGAAGGACATTTGTAATGAAGTATCATATTGAATTCTTTAAAAAAAAATTGGCCTATGCTTCAATGAGGCCATTTACAAATTTATGTCCTTATTAACATTGAGTGCGATATTAAGATAGATTTATCATTTGTTCTAGAAAAGTAACTAAAAGTTCTATTCACATTGCCCAATAGTGTGACCTACCTGCATAACAAACTATATACTATAATCAGGTCTGATAAAAGTTGTGCAAAGAAGAAAATTTCAAGGTTATTTAATCTGCCTGAAAAAAGACCTTGTGCAGATGATTGGGAACATTAGGGCTATTTCTGTGTTTTTTCTTACCCTGTTTCCTAGTTCGGAATTAAAAAAGGAAAAAAAAAATTAATTATGAAACAATGTATTTTGTGTACAATGTATATTGATAACATTTTATTAAAGGGACATCTTTTTTTTCTGTAAAATGAAAACAAAAATGAAATCCAATGAAAATATTGTCCTGCATCAAGATTTCTTTTCATAGCTACTCAGATTATTTTACTCATCAACTTATATTTCCCTTAGATTAAAGCCTTCTTGTGTGTTTTGCATTTCTCTGGAATTGAAAATTATAGCTTACATGAGACTAATGGGGAAAAAAAGAAATAACATTCTAAGAGTGGCATGCAGATTAATATCTAATTATCACTAGAGCTGTCATATCTACAAATTTATGTAGGAATATCATTAGGAAGAATAAGCTATCTATGATATTAATTTTAAGAATAATATATTACCAATTTTCAAAATAACTTACATATCAACTTCAAGTAAAAAGAAAAAAAAAGGCAAAAAAATCCCTGTGTTATTGAAGGTAAACAAACTGCTATAACCAGTGGATCTCAAATATAAAATGATTCAAACATAATAGAAGTTACTTTCCCATATTAGCAATGCACTGGTGGTGCCAGTGTGCTGGTGCAGGGTAGGGTAGGGTGTTGTGGGGGTCCTTCTGGGCAGTCTTGTAAAGACCCAGGCTGATGGGAGCACTACTGCTCTGCGTGTAGCTCCTGGGCCACCCTTGGCGCCAAAGTCCAGCGGGTGAAAGGGGGAAGCTCACGGAGGATCACTCGGGGGGACTTTAATTAGCCACACCTGGGAGTGTCTTACAAGGACATGCTGATTCTTTCCAGGATGCCACTCACTTCCCCTCATTGCCTCTAGGTCCAGCACTGCACAGTTAAAAGATGTTTGAGGCCTAAAGGAGCAGCAGAATCTTCCCAAGGCATGTAATCAGAATTCTGGAGATCATGCCTGGGACTAGGTTCTAAGTAGTTTAGACCATGATGGTCAAATCATAAGCTGACATCAGGCTTATTTATTGTGTTGGGAGCACATTCCCAGGATTTAGAAGTTAGTGTGTTAGCTCATGCCATGCACCTTCTTCAACTAGATAGATTAATTGAAGCTGGACTCAGTGTGGTCCACAGCTCTGTGATCCATTTCAAATAATTTCTGTGTGTTGTGAAGTAGAAGTTGAAGTGCTTTTTTTTTTTTATTTAGATATGCATTTTTAAGTACTTTTGTGAAAATATTTTTCTTTTCTCATTGAAATGCTTTGATGCCTTTATGGAAAATTTTTGACTCAATATATGTGAATCTATTTCTAGAGTCTATATTTTCATCTATTTGTCTATTATTTTACTAACTAGTGGCCTGGTGCATGAATTCGTGCACATTGAAAGGGAATTCAGGTATCCGGGCATCCAGCTCCTGCCTCCCTCCAGTCAGGGTCCAGAATGTGAGTGAATGGGATTTGGATTCGGCGCTGTCAGGGCATGGACAGCAAGCTGACCAACGGCCAATTCCGAGAGGAATGGGGTTCCCGCCTCCCTGCTATCAGGGTCTTGGGTGGGAGTGAACGGGAGTCGGGGCTGTCAGGGAGCCGACAGTAAGGTCTGGGTCAGTGCTCATCATAGCTACCAGCTGGTCATCTGGTCATTGGTCGTTCTGGTCATTACGCCGTAATGTTCTCTGGGCTTTTATTATATAGGATACCACACTTTCTGTACCACTATAGCTTTATAACACATAGTGAAGTTGGGTATCTCTAAGTTTATTTAAAAAGGTTTTTGTTGGTTTTTTTTTTTTTTTTTTTGGCTATTCTAGGTAATTTACACTTCCAAATACATTTTTAAAAGATTTTTTTAATATATATTTTTTATTGATTTCAGTGAGTAAGGGAAAAGGAGAGAGAGATAGAAACATCAATGATGAGAGAGAATAATTGATTGACTGTCCCATATATGAGCCCTTCTAGGAATCAAGCCTCCAATCTGGGCATGAGCCCTGCCCAGAATGAAACTGTGACCTCCTGGTTCATAAGTTGATGTTCAACCACTGTCCAACACTGGCCGGGCCCACATACATTTTAAAATCCGTCTGTATTCTTTAAAAACCCATGAGTAATTTAGATAATTTGGATTATGTTGAATACACACACAAACATAAAACTTGGGGGATAATAGACATCTGAACAACATTGCCTTCCAATCAATAAATATAATATTTATTTCTATTTACTTAGGTCTTTTAACATTTTTCTCAGCACTTTTTTGTTCTTTACAGTAAACCAATATTGGGTACCTTTTGGTAAATTTCTCACATAGTATTTTATGATTTTTTTTTTAGTATTTTATGATTTCAACACCATTGTAAGTGGTATTTTAAAATTTTTATTTAGCAATTTTTCATTGTTTAAGATATTTGAATGGAACAATTGGTGGGGCTTAGAACTGCTGCATTTAGGAGCTGGGAACAGGAGGCCCTGGGAACAGAGGCTCAAATATGAGTCCAAGCCCATAGGTCCTAGGGATCAGAAAATCAGCTTTTAAATTATGAAACAAAATAAATTGGCTGAGGAAGAAAATAATCATAGTCTTGTTTTTTAATACTTCCTTTCATCTGTTTTTGTGTGGTTTAGATTCTCAGGGATAGATCCCTTTGTAAAAATTGAGAGATTTTTCCTAGAGGAATTAAGTGATTAAATGTAAAATCTTCCACAAAACAGCATTCCAAAATTACAAAAATATTCAGACATGACTCAATTAAGAATAGTTTTTGAGTGACAGACCAAACTGACCTGGGCACCCCAATTCATCAGAACGTTAGGCTGGCTCCTGTGTTGAGTATGGGTTGGCATAGGACAGAAAATTATTAGCAAGCAGAGTCTAACAGATGTGTGTTCTGTCTGAATGTGTGTCTGTGCTCTCTATCATCTAATATTCCTGGTGATTCAATGTGCCCTTACAGAAGAAATTTTTATTTGAAAATATAGCACTGCTTGTTGTGGCAAGTGGCCCAAAAGAATGACAGCTGGCACCCAGAGGAACCAGGAACGTAAATCTTTATTACACAGCGCTGCTAGTCCAGGGGACTTTGATCCAAAGCCTGAATTGACAATGTGGGGAGGTTTTGATATATATATCTTCTTGTGGTGGGCCTCTCGGGGTGGGCTTTGTAACTCCACCCAAGTCAGTTAGAATGGGGAAGTAAGATTACTGTTTAACTAGAGACTGAACTAGGCTGTAAGCCCCCTATGTTGCCCCCCCCCCCCATTTTCCTTCTCATACTCTTATTTTAAACAACTGGAGACACAGTAAATGCTTTGGCAGGCAGAAATAAGCATAGAGATTTTATGCTCCTGAGCATGAGCAGTTTTTGCTAAATATAAATTGTTATGTTAAATCAATATGCTGAGTTTCCAACTATTGAGAACATGTATCCTATTAATTGATCAGGAGATTATACATTTTCCCAGAAAATTCTGATCATCTTTTTGAGAATTCTGCTCTCTACAATTTAAATGAGAGTGAAGGTGAGGATGGGGGATGGGAAGAGATTAACCAAATAATTTATATGAATATACACAGAACCCATGGACACAGACAATAGTATGGTGAAGGCCTGGGGTAGAGGGGTCAATGGGGAGAAAAAAAGAGGACATCTATAATACTTTCAACAGTAAAGATAAATTTTAAAAATAAAATATAAATATAAGCAAATAACCTTTCATTTTGTCCATTTTATTCAACTCCTTAAATCTGGGTAGAAAGAAGGGAATATACAGTTGGCAGATAAACTCAAGGACACACAAAAAAGAGGCTTATAATAAGACAAACAGAGAAGGAAAGAAAATGATATGAAAGTAGAAGAGAATGAGGGAAGCAAGGTACAATGTTTTCTGAGTGAAGAGAATAAATTTCTTGGTGAAAGTTATAAATTTCCACCAAGCATGGCCATGCTGATGGAACAATGATCTTTATAATCACATATGACTATGTTATTACTCATACCTACCTTTCTCTGATATATTAGTTCTAACTCTGGCTGAACAAAAGGATCACAACAGAACTTTTAAAAGTCCAGATTCCCATGCCCAACCCAGATCTTCTGAATCAGACCCTAACAAGGAGTGTGCTGGTAATCTGTGCATTTTTAAAGGCCTCCCAATTAAATGAATGATATTTAAAGTTGTTAAAAATCACTGATATGAAACTCTTATGGAGGCAACCTCTGGAAGAACTAAATATTGAAACAGTCAAAAGTGAATTCTCCTGGGGCATGATTCTACAGGGAGAAGTGTATGGCAAGAGATTGAACTTTCCACTTCCTAGCCCTCTAGACAGTTTATTTTCTACCATGTGCCCATGTTCTATTTTAAAATAATTTTTTAAACCAGTAATATTATTTTAAGTTCACCAGGTGACTCTTAAGAATAAGGAGATTTGAGAACCACTGCTCTAAGATGCAGTTTTAAAGGACTGAATGGATCGAAATAAGTAACAAAAGATTTCTTCCCACAGCAATTCAACTGTTAATGCACAGACATACCCTCACTCAGAATTGATATTTATCACTCATGACCCATATGGCAATAGCAATTGCTTAAATATCTAAATGTTTTCCTACTAATTGGTAATGTACTCTCTCCCCTAACACCCAGGACCCTCTTAATCTACACACTTGCCAAAAACTAAAAGCCAGTGCCATGCCAGGCACAGCCAGGAGTCTCTAGGACACTGCCCCAGATCTCTGGCTGATGTCTGTTTGGTCTGGTTGGTGCCTTACTGGATGCTCAAAAATATTAATCGTTTCCCCACTTTCTTCTTATCCTGCATATTAATAGTTAACTCTGCCTGCTAAGACAAACTTAGTTTCTCATTACCTCAAAATGTGGGGCAGTCTGCCTACATTTAAAGCTAAAGTTTTACGTTCTGGAGGTACACAATGAAAGAAAAGGATTAATGAACACATGAATGAATGATTTAATGAATATGAAAAAAAGCTTTCTCTGAGGTGGGGAAATCACATTTCCTCTGAAATACCATTATCCAAAAATGAAAAACAAAATAAAACAAGACAACTGCTGGACAAAGCCGGTGTCTTGATTGTATTGATAAAAGTCTGAGTCTATTTTTGTCTGTGAAGGACAGTGCCAGGGGCTATATAACAAGTTGCTACTCTTTAAATCTTCAGAGCTCAGCCAGTGAGTGCTCAGCAGTCTTCTACAAGGCACAGCAAGAGTGATTGCCAAAGGCTCAGAGGATCCCAGAGGGATGTAGACATACCCGCAGGCCCCTGTCCAGCCTGCCTGCTTGAGTCCCTACCCCACTCTATTGATCAGGACCTGGAGCCTAGAGTTTTATAGACCTCTGGTTGACCTAGTAAAGTTATAGAAAGACTTAGCAGGCTCATGCCAATTCTCAAATGTTTTCCTCTTTAGTCACAAGGCAATGCCCCAAAAGATTTTTATTCAGGCAGTTAATAATACAGATGGAGAAAAATGTTTTCTAGAAACCGCTGGGGCTCCTAGGAAATCTAGTTACTTTGGAAGTATTCCTGTGCTCCAACAAGGCTCTTGGAGTTCTGGGGTGTATAAGGTAACGCCAGTGTTTCTAACTCAATTCTTTTGTCCACTAATGCTCATTCACCACACCCTGTTGCTGTAAATTATGTGTTTGTGAGGTTTTCCCCACTAAGGTGAGAGCTCCTTTAGAGCTGAGAAATGTTTTCCATCTTTATATCTATTATAATGAGCATTGGTGTTTGGCACATAGAAGCTGTCCAACTAAAGTTTCTGGAATTGAATGGAATAGAATGGTATTAATGAAAATAAAAGGGAAAAGAAAGAAAGGTTTTTAGGAAATTACAATTAATTTTTTGCTTCTCTTCTTGATTCTCTAACTGGGATAATATCTGTAATTGCTTATCTCAGAAACAAAGTATGATTTTATAGGACTATCTTTTGAAAAGTGTCTTGAATCTTTTAGATGAAAGTTTTTGGTAGACAGAATGCCCCCACCCCTAACAAAATGTCCATGCCCTAATCCCTGGAATATATGAATACATTACATGGCAAAAGGGCTTTGCAGATGTGATTAGGTTATAGGGAGATTATACTAAATTATCTAGTATGGATAAGAAAGAGGAAGAAAGAAAGAGAGAGAGAAAGAAAGAAAGAAAGAGAGAGAGAAAGAAAATAAATGCCCATTTTCTTTTGACAGTGATGCAAAATAGCAATTTATTCAACTCTCTAAATCTGGGTAGAAAGATGGGAATATACAGTTGACAGAATAATCCTATATAATAAAAGCCTAAAATGCAAATCGACAGAGCGGCCGAACAGTGGAACAACCATCCGGATGACCATCTGGATGACCATCCGGGACCACGCTATGACACCCACTGGTGCCAGGCCACCTAAGGCAGGTGCGATGCAATTGGTCGGGGGCCCGGCCATCGTCCCATGATCTCCCCACAGAGGGAGGCCCAGGCCACCAGCCAGTAGGGCGATCAGTTGGGGGGTGGGGCTCCATGATTGACTCAAAGAGGGAGGCCCAGGCCACTAACTGTTGGGCTGTGTCAGGTGGGTGGGGCCTCCCTCTTCGAGGGAAGCCGGTGCTGGCAGCTGGGTGAAGGAAGGCCTACTCTTGCATAAAATACGTGCATTGGGCCTCTAGTATTAGATAATCTAGTATCTACTGTTGGGTAAATCTAATCACAGGAGCCCTTAAAAGCAAAGAACTTGGCTGAAGTCAGAAAGATTCAAAGTGTTGTTAAAGTCCCTTTCTATGTTGTTGTACTGTGTCTGTATTGTTGTCAATCTCTCCCTTCTTTGGGTGAGGATTTAAAAAAATAATAATAATAAGATGTTATCTTTAGTTTGACTAAAACTCTGTTCTCTTGATCAACAGAACTGAGGCTTTGTTCTTTAAGACAGTTTGAGGCTGACCAGAACCCAGTTGTCCCGAGGGCCTGATGATTAAGGGAGTGGGCTGCAATGTGTGCAAAGGAGGGATCAGGTGGAAAGGAGGCCAGTGAGTCATGGTGCTAGTGGACTGGACAGAGCTGGCTTGAAAGGAAAAAGTCACATGAAAGAAATGAAGTGCCTGGGTTGTGTGTGGGGCTTGGGCTGGGGACTGTGCTTCATTTCTAAGGAAAATTCAATGACCTGCTGCAAATGTATGTTCACAGTGAAATAAAGTTCCATGGCGTCTAAGAGAGGAAATTATTTCCTTCCTTTGCTTTAAAAAAAATACTTGAGATAGTTGCTTTAAAAATGGAATTGAATACTTCCTTAGGAGAAATGTTTTTAAACTCCATTATCTTATTTCTTTCCATGTGTGTCTTCTTTTAAACTTATTAATATTGCATTCTGGTTTTAGTGCGGAATGTGACATCTCTCGTGTTTTATATTTTCATTTTTTAAAGCCAAAAATAAGTTTACGGCTGCTCTGCGTTATTTGGAACATTGTAACTCTCTTCTAGTTCAATTTGCTTCCGTGAAACCATTTATAGTTTATTGCCTCAGCAATCCTTGTCACAGGAAGAATTAATTTCTTTGAAAGGTTATGGTTTGAAAAGATTCAAAATGATTGCTGCCTTGGCTATTTTAGTGTAATCTAAATATATATGCCAAAAATATATTTTGCAAATTATGGGATTTACAGTCTTGGTCAGCCACCAAAAGACATTCTGGGATTGAGATTATTTAAAGTTTCTCATCTTGCCAAAGACATTAAGAGCATTTCATAAAATAATTCAAATTTTTGTTAACCCAGAATGAAACTAAATTAATGTTCTGCTTCAATTTTTAAAGATGCATATATAATGTCAAATGGCTGTGAATCTGTGCCATTTAAATCACTCCTTAATCAGTTTTGCTAAAAACAGAATCCAAAAAAATAAGCACCACACAGCTCATCTACTTCACAGGATTCTCACTCACATGGAGCTCCCTCTAAGGGCCAAATTAATTATTGCATCCGACAGCCTACCCAACACAGGACAGGGATGCCTATGCGTTCAGGCCTGTGATCAACACTTTACCTGCACTTCCATTATTCTCACACAACACCTTGAGGTAGGTAGGTTCTATTACTCTCCTCAGGAGATAAGAACACTGAGACATAAACAAATAACCTGGTCTCACACAGCAGCACATACTGACATAAAGATTTAGATCTAGGGCTCTGCAATTCCTAACTCTATACTAATGTATTCTTAGCCATGGTATTAATATAAAGATTAAAGATTTCAATGCACATAAACCAATACCATAAGCATCAGGAATAAAGAAAGCATGTCCTTCATCCAGAAAAAAATGTAGCCTAACCATAGCAAAGTTTCCTAGGAAAAAATGTAAATTATCGTATATTTTATGTACCAGTTGCTCTCTAGGCATTTAACCTACATTATCTCTTTAGTCATCAAAATAACCCTATCAGATAAGCATCACTATCTATTATTAAATGAGAAACCTAAATGGAGAGAGTAAATTAACTTGTCCAATGTTGTACAGTGACTGGTGGAAAAATTGGGGATTTGAATTCAAATCTCAGTTACTCCTAAGCCCACGCTCTTTCCACTACAAACTGAGTGAACTTTTGGTGTTCAAACTTTCTTCAGAACTTAGTCTTTCTCCTCCCATCCCCAGACAGAATAAGATGCCTATGTCCTAATCCCTGGAACCTATGAACATTTTACCTTACAAAGCAAAAGGGACTCTTTAGATGCAATGAAATTAAGGATCTTGTGATGGAGACTACCATGGATTATTCAGATGGGCCTTATATAATCCAAAGGTTCACCACAACTCAAAATTGATTGTAGCCTGAATGTAATATTTAAAACTATAAAAACATCTAGGTTAATATATAGAAGAGAATTTATTTGACCCTTAATTAGGCAAAGGTTGCTGGGGTTCTTGTTCCAGCATTAAGAAGGGTTCAGCAATCTGGAGAAAGGCTGTGTGTAGATTAAGTAAGACTCCAAAGACGAAAGATAATTTTGAAAGGCATTGGGGGTCAGAGGAGCTTTAGCTAAAGGAGCTAAGCCCTAAGTTCTAAGTCCCCTTGTCTCAGGACCCCTTGCTTTTTATTAACACAATTTGTCCTAAGGCAAGGTGGATATAATACACTTCAAAGGGTAGGGTCAGAAGCATTGTCAGATTGGGGAATAGCTTATGGCTGTTCAGGTGTTTGGCCAACAGGAGGCAATAACATGTAGATTAAGATGCCCTGAGCTGTCTGGCAGCAAACAATCATCCTATTCAGGTTTGGGGGAAGTGCCTTTCAGCCATTCCAACAGGTGATAACATATGTGACTCAGCCCTTATTGAGTCCCCAAGTTCTATCAACATTTTGATGAAACTCTTGCAATTATGACATGCTGGAACTGGCTTCTGGCAACAGGTTTCTTAGATTCTCCACAATAGTATGATCATTAGTTATAAATTATTACATTCCATACATTGAAGAATTGCTAAATAAGTATGCGAGTGAAAAAAGTCAGATAAAAAATAGTACGTATTATGTGCTTCTATTTGTATACAATTCTAGGAAATGCAAAATAATATATGGTAACAGAAAACAGACCAGTAGGTGCCTGTGGATCAGGGAAGGACAGTAAAGAAACATTACAATGGCCATTAATAAATTTTGGAGATGATAGACATGTTCAGTATTTCAATCACAATTTCAATTTTACAGGTCTATACAAATGCCATAATGTCAAGTTGCATACTTATCATTTTTAAAAATTTTATTTTTTCCCAAAATATATTTTTATTGATTTCAGAGAGGAAGGGAGAAGGAGAGAGATAGAAACATCAATGATGAGAGAGAATCACTGGCTGGATGCCTCTTACACGGCCCCTACTGGAGGTCAAGCCCACAACCTGGGCATGTGCCCTGACAGGGAATGGAAGCCATGACCCCCTGGTTCCTAGGTCAACACTCAACCATTGCGCCATGCCGGTTTTGAAGGAAAGATGTAAGAAAGTGGTTAACTCGTGGAAGTGTTTACAACAGAAATATTTGAAAGTTAAAGAGGAACACAACTGAGGCTGAAAGTAGAAAGAAGAGATTTTCAGTTTTCTTTCCATATCTTTCTCCAAGTTGTTTTCATTTTAATTCTTCATTTTCTTAATAAGAAAAAAATAATAGAAGTAGTGTTATGTTCCTTTGAACTCTGTATTTCCAGTGCCAGGCACATCGTTGTCATCCAAAAATGGCAAAATAAATAAATAAAGATTATAACTGAACTATCTTGAGGAATTGATGGGTTGCTCGTCTATAAACTTGGATGCAGGCTGAGCAATAAAGATTTTCTTTCATGCAAACCTATGCTATTATGGAATTTATATCCCGTGTGAGAAAATAAACCATCTACTTTCAAAAAGTCATCATTGCTATGAAGAAAACACAACAGTTTAATGTGATAGAGACTGGAGTGGGATGGCCAGCAAAGGTGGAAGGAGGGGAAACCAGGAGCCCCCTCTCTGAGGAGATGCTGTGCAACCTAAACCTGAGTGAGGAGATCTGAGGCAGAGTGTTTCAGACAGATGGAAGAGCCAATACAAAACCCCTAAGAAGGGAAAGTGCGTAGGCCACCCAAAGACAGAAAGATGACCGTTGGAGCAAAGAAAGGGAGGGAGAGGAGCGGAGTGACGGTCACTACCAATTTCTAGCATAAGTCTATGCTGGTGTGTCCTGTCCCAGTTGTAATTTGACAAGATTCTGGTGAGACAGATTACCTTTCTTGATAGCGAGGACAAGATGGGATTTGGGGAGCTAGTCTTATTAGCAACACTAAAACTGTAAGTTTCTTGGATGCAGACATTGGGGACCCTACCTGGTTTATTCATCACCAGGATCTGGCTCATAGTAGGCAATCAATTAATGTTGATTAAATTACAAAATTTGAAAATCATCTCTAAAGTAAACATTTTAATTTTATATCAGAAGTTTGGGACCTCAGGTGTCATTTCACTCATCCCAAAACCTTACCTTGGGTTTCTTTTCTATGCTAGATACTGTGCAAAGGATTAGAGATACAAAGATAAGAGTCTTTGCTATTCACAGGGCTTATTGTCTACCTCATTTGTTAGCACTTACCTCATAATTCTGGCTTAAAAAATCTGTAAGACTACAGGTATCATTAAACCAATTATTCAGAAAGTATAAACAGTTATACTGATATGAGAAAAGCACTTTAACAAATTATAATAGGGTGCATCTCATAACTGGTGTAATACCCACATCCTTTCTGATTCAAGACTGAATTTTGACCATTATTTAAACATTTCCCACAGTACTCAACAGTTCTCACTGCTATGCTCACAAAACAAAATTCATTTCCAACTGTACTAGTAGTTGGGCTGACGGCTGTCTGAAAAGCTAGAACAGTTATTTTTTCTTAGTCAAAGTCAATGCAGAATGTGACAATTTCATTTTAAAATAAATTTGGATACTCATAAATAGTTACTTTTTCAGTTTGGGTGCAGCTGGTCTGACCACCGTCATGGAGTAATTTTGAAATTCGCTTTAATCCTTGCCTATTTATTAGGTCAGGGAAAGAACAAAATTCTACACACCAAAAATTAGCTAAGGCTTCAAAGAGCCCTTGACCAAAATCAAACCTGGGACCCTTCAGGCCACAGGCCAACACTCTATCCACTGAGCCAAACTGGCCAGGGCAAAAGCCTAAGTCTTTACAATGGTCCTCGTACAATCTGGCCTCCACCTATTGGTCCCCTTCACTGACTCCATTCAAGGCCTCCTGGCCTCCTGACTATTCCGTAAGTATACAAGGCATAATTCTGATTCAAAGCCGTGGCCTAGAATATCAGAGCTAGAGCAGGGTGAAAAGGGCATTCACATAGGGAGGAAGGGAGTAGCCTGGTGTGAGCAAAGGAAATATCATTAGTAACAGGACAATTGGATATCGCATGACATCTGACAAGATGCAATGAGAATACAGCATCACTTTAGTGATATTCCTGCCAAAGGTTCATAACCTGAGGGTCTAATCGAATTGAATCATGAGGAAACAATAGACAAACTCAATTGAGAAGCATCCTATAAAATAGTTGGCCTGCAATCATCAAAAGGCACAGTCATGAAATTCAAGAAAATATTAAGCACCTCCTCCAAACTGAAGAAATCTAAAGAGACAAGGCAACTAAATTACTGGATTTAGTAGGATTCTGACCGATCTTTTCACTATAAGGACATTGTTGGGACAACTGGTGAAACTTGATTGGATTTTAAGGATCAGTTGGTAGTAATGTGTCAATATTCATTTCCCGATTCTGGTAGTTATATTCTGGTTACATAGCAGAATGTCTTGTTTGTAGAAAATACACAGTAAATATACTTGAGGTGAGAGCAACAGGTCATCAAATTACATTTAAATGGCTCCAGGAAAAAAAAAAGTTTATTTCCTATACTTGCAGCTTTTCTGTAAGTTTGTGATCATTTCAAATATTTAAAAGATTACTGAAAAAAACACACAAATGCAATTCGGTCGTGTCGTTCCTTTTCTTAGAAATCATTTCATACCTCTCACTGCCCTCAGAATACAGTCACTCTATAATCCGACTGTTGACCACAGGCCAGGACTTCTTTGAGTCCTGAGGATGCACACGGTCTTTCCTATCACAGAGGCTTAGCCCTTGCTGTTCCCTTTTCCAGAGGCATGTTTCTTCTGCTCATGGCAAAGCTGCAGGTTCTTGGCTCAAATGCACTTCTCTAATCTCATTCCGGTCCCTGACAGCCTGCTCACATGGGCTCTTCATTCATACTGTGCAGGACTTTCTGTGACTGTAATTGTACCACGCAGAAACCTTAGTTTCCTTCATCTGGGCTTTTATTTTGATTTCTTTTTCTTTGATTCAAACTGGCCTCACCCAGCACCCTGACTCACTTACCTCCCTCTCCCTTATTTAATCATTGTTCAGGACAGTGAGGTTCTGGTCAGCATCCAGTAGTCTTAGGAACAAGGTCCCGGGTCTATTGATGACAGAGACAGAGTTTTTAATCAAACTAAAGACAATATCTTGGCCTCACTTGTGTTTTAGCCCCAGACCCAGAAAAGCAGAATGATCCTACAGAATAAATCCTTGTGAAGTTGCAAAGAAAACTCCATGGCTGACATCAGGACCAGATGCAATGATCAACCATCCCATCCTCTAGCACCAACCAATCAGTATAGACCACAACCCTAACTCCTTGTCACCATGATGAATGATTTCCCCCCCATGTAATCCATCCCCTGGAAGCCATCAGGCAGTCAGGCCTTTGAGCATGAGCTACTTTGACTCTGGGCATGACCCATCTCCTTAATAAATCCCTACTTTGTTGACTGCAAACTCCTGTTTGTGTCGTGTAGGGCTTTGATGCACACAGGCAAATGGACCCCTTCCGTCCATTAACAGAATTAATTGTTAGCTCAACATATAATTATTTCTCCAAGAAGCTACATGAGTTCTGGGTCCGCACCTATCTTATTTACAGTTTCTCCTAATGTTGTATAATACATAGATAAATATCAGATAAATAGTAAATATAGTTAACTTCTAAATAAATATGGATAAACATTAAATATATTAAAATTCAGGGTATTTCTTTGAAGTGGATATTGTTCCTCATTTTAACTATGAAGATACTGAAGCTTAGAAAGGTTGTGTCCAAAGTCATGTAGCTAGTAAATGAAAAAAATCACAATGAAAACTCAAGTATTTTTGGCTCCAAAACACATGCTTTTATTATTTCAAACAGTTGAGCCAAGATTGGTAATTCCAGAGCCTAAGCTGATAGGCTACCCAGCAGGAGAAGTTATACAGAGTCACAGGTCCTCCTGGTTCCCTTCTCACACAATTCTGGGAAGACCATGGAAAATTGCTCTCTCCTTCTCAATGATGTCATGGTCTCTCCCTAGGAGAGACCTTTTTCTAAGGTAGTATTACTATTCTATGCCTGGAATATCAGGAAGATTGTGTTCTTTGGTACAAACTAGAAATTAACTAGGTCTGATTGTCTAACTGGCAAACCTGATCAGTTTATAACTGTCTTAACATTTTCTAATAGTGATCCACATAAGTTAAAACACAGTTGCTTGATAGAATAGAAAAACTTGATAGGGAAAAACTTGATAGGGTAAATGTGGACATGACTAAAGAGATTGCAGCTTCTCTGAGCAAGTAAGTAGGGTTTTCTCAAAACGTAGCATGTAGTTCATATGTGGAGCTCTTGTTTGCAATCCCTGTCCTTCTGGTGTGGGATCGGTTTCACTAGTGAGTGTGTGTGCTTGCCTACATCTAGCCACTTACCTACCTGGACCATGCAGTAGCCCCAATCCTGCATGATATGGATATGGTGCCTTTCTCTTGATTCTGCTTACCTCAGTTATACAACTTAAAAGAGTTGACATGTGCACAGCACTCATCACAAAACAGAGACTAAATAAATGCCTGGATTTTTTTCTTCCTTTTGTCAGTCTATTTCTATAAATCCAAGGAGTAGTGACCATGGGTAACTTTGGAGAAGATTCTTTTCTGGAAAAAAATCTTGCTTGCTTTGAATATTTTTTCCTTTTTCGTTAGTGTCAAGGACAGTGTTAGACAGATAATAACACATGCCCCTAGTATGTTGCATTCACACAGCTGCATTTTGCTAACATCTGGAAAATAAGTAGGGTGACGATAAGTAGAAGAGAGGGAGAGAGTTTTGGAGTAGGAGCAGTAGTTTTCTTGGCACTGAGAGTGGAGCAGCCTTTTAATTCTCAAAGAGTGGAGGACTTTAGAGCAACAGCAATAGAATCCCAACTGGCCACTTGGTAACTGTTCAACTTTGAATTGTTTAACCTGTCCACCTCAATTTCTCATTTCTAAAATGGGTATAAAATGGTTGCAGTGCGCTAGAGTTATCAGCTCCATTTCCAGCACAGAGTGAGTAAGTAAATGTTGGTTCTCCCTTCACTTTGAATAACTGGTATTCTGAAGAGGAAAAACAGCAAATGAGAGGAAGAAAATGAATGATAAGGACACATGCAGTTCCATATGGCAGACAGTGGCAGCAGGTGATGGCAAGATTAGGTCTGGTTTTAACCAACACATGAAGATTCTGGCACAGTTCACCACAAGCTCCTGCTCTCATCACAGGTTAAGGTCATAATCTGGCAGTCTAATGATACCAACCTCAAGGTCTCTACAACCCTCCTGCAGGGATCTACAAAGGAAGCAGTTTCGATAGGGTTTTTAAGCAACCCTTCTAGGCAGAAGGGCAAAGCAAAGAGGCATTGCAGGAGAAATACGTAAGGGCATACTAAACACTTTCTATCCTGGTAGTAATTATAGCTAACATTTACTACGTTTTTGTCATGCCAGGCATTGTGCCAGGCACTTTACAATGCCATCTCATTGATTCCCATTAACTCAAGAAAGTAATCCTGTTATATCTTCTGGTGGTGGCCAGCTCTGCCAAGCTCTTTCCTGATCCCTTCCTCCTGCCCACCAGCATCATCAGGCTGTAACATATCAATCATTCCTAGTGCACTCTCCAGGTTGGTAGAGCTGAGTGTTCTGAAGCAGCCTAGAAAGATATTCCCATGGCGAAGGAGGCTGGAGTGAGTCTCCTGGCCCTCTGTCTCCTCCTCTAAATGGGGGGGGTGGGAACCTGCTGCCTGCCCTGTGCTGGGATCCTGCAGAGCGGTGGAGCATCAGGAGCCAGAGCATTTGGGCCTTGCTTTCTTCTTGACATTGTCTCAAAGTCCCTCCAGCCTTTTCCATCATGATTAAGCATTGTAACTTATTCTTTAACTTATTTTTTTAACATAAAACCCCGAGACCTAGAGAAGTTATGTAACTTACCTAAAGTCACACTCCTAGTAAGTGGTAAATCTGAGATGAGACCCGGGTAATGTAATTAGATTCATAATCCTAATGCTATATTGTTAGAAAAAAATTAGAAGAGCAGTTGACTTAAAATGTAGATGTCCTAGATGTAGCTACAGGCTTTGCAACAATATTATGGTCTATTAAGTACTTGAGAGATTGCCGATGCAAACTTTAAACCTAATTGCTAAAATCTTCATGTGCTTGCCTTTTTTAAAACAGATTCCCACCGTAGTTTGGCCAATCCAAGTGATTCTGAAGATCTCTTTGGAAAGAGTTGGGATCAGGGGATAATTAAAAAGGTACATGAGAAAGCAGTACTTCAAGGCTACAAGAGGAGTAGCTGCCCACTGCTTCTAGACTAAGGTCGCCCTCCATTCATCTATTGGCCTGTTTACCTATTTCATCTTACACTTCTATCCTAGTGCCTTGGGTGCTCCCAATAATTTCAGATATTCTTACACAAATGCACACGATAACGCTAGAAGTTAAAAGCAAGTGGAGGAGTTGACTTGTCTGAGTAAATATTTGGAAAAAATGCGGATAACTCACTTAAAGCTACATGTGAATAATAGAAGGCATAATTGTAGAGACCTTTTCAAGTAATTTGCAAAAATACATAAAGTTTAAATTAACCTTATGGGTCAGTGATTCCCACCACCTTTATTCAATTCAATAAGTATGTATTGCACATCAGTGTCATTAAAGCAAACCACAAAGACGAAAGCGGGGAGAGGTTACTCATGTGGATAGGCAGAGAAGAGCATTCCAGGTAGAAACACTGTAAATTCACAAACCCAAAGGTGGGAGCATACCTGGTATGTTTTTGTGTGTGTGTGTGTGTGTGTGTGTGTGTGTGTGTGTGTGTGTGTGTGTGTAGGTGTAAAATTAGTATCATCTTTGCTTTGGCCTAAGGGGTGAAAAATTATTGTTCTACCTTAGTAATTTGAATTTTCCTACATTAAATGAACCATGAAATGTAAAACCTATTTGCTGGAAATATTTTTGAAACGGATACATGTTGAGCTAATTCTTCTAGGAGGGATGGCAGAGGTTGAGAAGTGAAGGAATACCAAAGGGAGATGAGAGCCTGGGCTCAGCAGGTGCCTCTGGTGTCCTTATGGGTCAGTGATGATTCTCAGCACCTGCTGCCCTCAGCTGTCAGCACAGCCCTCTCCTATAGCCACCTGCAGAGCCAGGCAACAGGATTCAGCATGCTCTGAAAAGGCTGGGCTTGGCTGTTTGGAATCTTGCTCACAAACGAAAGTAGGTTTCTAAGAATTCAATGTTGTGCTTCACAGAACATAGACATCTTCAGGCCATTCTGGATGACACTCACAGCAGTTGTCAGATTAGCAATGGCAAGTTCTCTTCTTTCATGAGATCCTTGCATCAACCTTGGGAGGTTCACAAAACAAGTATGAACTCCTTTTTGCTGTTGAGATATCTGGCCAGAGCAACTGCATGTACTTTGGCAGGTCATCCACCATATAAAGAGGCCAGACTAAGGGGCAAGAGAGGGCTGAGATCCATTCCACATTCTGTTCACCAAGCCTAGTGTGTGGGGGAGCTACACACACCCAGAGCGGGTGGTTTTTCTAATTAACACAAAGATACTATGTGAGCTAGAGGCAGCCCTGCTTCTGGATATTGGAGGGATTAAACCACTTGCCCAAGACCTATTCAAGAATTAACTCTTTCTCTCCTAGTCAAATTTCTCTTAGTTAAATATGCATTCCACTATAATACGCTAAAATGGACTTAGAGGCATTGTTAATTGATGAATAGCCTTCATTCTCAGAATACTTTACAAGCATAAGTTCACTGATATTGCCTTCCACTTGTAGGTCTTTTTCTCATTTTATTTTTGGCTTTTTCTTTACTGGACAACCTAAAGAGTTTACTAATCACAAGTTAATACAGATAATCAGTAAAACAAAGGGCTTTACAAACTATGGAACTAATTTAAGCTGTATAAACATACAAATATCGATTATACAAGTAGATGGGAAGAAAATGAAATACTATCACAAATTAAAACTGATGTTTCTGAATTAATTATTTGACATGTAAAATTTGGTCTAACACATTATATTAGACTAGAGGCCCAAGGCATGAAGATTCATGCAGGAATGAGCCTTCCTTCCCCTGGCTGCTGGCACCGCCTTTGCTCCTGCTGGAGCTGCCTTTCTGCCTTCGCTCTAGCCCAGAGCCACCTTTCCAACTTCTCATGCTGCCTGAAGCGGATGGGGTGGTGTGGAACACCCCACCCCCGGCTGCTTGGCACCTGTGTATGCAAATTAACCCACCATCTTTGTTGGGTTAATTTGTATACTCACGCCTGATTGGCTGGTGGCCGTCGTGAAGATACGGTCAATTTGCATCTTTCTCTTTTATTAGTATAGATGTTTTTATCTTTGAATCTTACTGATCACTGTGTAGATATTTTTTACTTTGAGATTTACAAATCTCCAAGGCCTCTCAAAGGGCAAAGAGTTGCGTAGAAATGTCTATGAAAGTTTCCTTGCAGTTTGGCATTTGTAAGTCTTTATTTCACATGTAACCTCAAGAAACTGGAAGGCAAGGCACCACTTCCTATAGGCAGCCTCCTCCCTCCTTCAGTGTGAGTTATATGCCTCCTTCCGTGCTCTGAGAATTCCTCTATCAGCACCTTTATCACACTGTGGCCTCTGATTATGTGGTTACTTTTCTGTCTTCCCCAATAATGATAACTCATAGAAAAAAAAGAGCTTGACTTTTTTAGTTTTTTTGTATTCACAACATGTAATAGGTGGGAATACCTGGTTGCTGAACGATACCTGAATAAAAGAGAAAACAGCATGAGGTTTGTTCTTATCCTATAAGCCTAAATTCACAAATAAGAAGTGGATTTTAAATTCCCTTATCCTGAGATCTATAGAAAATTTCAGACAATCAGACAGAAAAAAAATTCACGAGACACAGTTATACAGAGAGACTGGTTGAGAAAGCTCTTAACCTGCTTTGAGTCCTCAAGAAGAACAAGCAAGAGATGGAAACATGGGCTTAATGTGATGGAAAGTGAAGGGGAAATGTATAGGTAAATACATATGCAGGAGCAACATAAACATCTATAACCATGTCCCAAGTCTAGTGAACTTGAAAGGAGGTACCATGAAATGAGTCAAAAAGCACAGACATTGTCCCCTCTCTCATTCCATGCTGTTCTCTTCTTTCCTAAGATACAGACAGGCAAGTTGACCTTCCCAAGCACCTAATTCCCCATTGGATTTAAGTAAAGTCCTTTCTAATCCTAACTTCAAAAAAAAACTTTTCACTGTTAGAAGTCAGTCTTTGAAACTTCTGTCGATGATCCAGAAGAGGGCAGCATTTATTCACAGTAGGGAAATCAAGAAAAGTTTTTTTACTTGAGCTGCTCTTTCAAAGCAGGAATGGTTGGGAAGTTGTATAAAAGGGACACAAACTCTTTCTTGAAGTGGTGTGAGTACATAAACATGCCAGGAATAGGAAAGTGAGTGGAAACCTAGTATCTACTCAGCTGTGTGTGCATTTAGTCAAATAGCTCCATGAGGAAAAGATCAGTCCTTCTTGTTCGTTCACCATTAAATCCTTGATGCTGAGTAGATCCTTTCTGGCACATGGTAGTTGCTTAATAAATGAATGCTGATAAAGAATGGTGATGAAATGGGTTCCTAGGGCGGTCTCAGGCATAAGTGTGAGTAAAGCAAATCTGTCTTTGGAGCTTCTCTCATACCCTTTCCTAGGGTTCACCCTCCTTCCATGAATTTAACATAGTTCTGTGCACCTGCAGCTCTACTTACCCCAGAAGTCCTCTTCTTTACAATTATTGTTTCACCAACCCATTTACTTAACAAATATATTGAACACCTGAGATACACACACACACACACACACACTAGAGACTAGAGGCCCAGTGCATGAAATTCATGCAGGGGGGTGTGTGTCCCTCAGCCCAGCCTGCACCCTCTCCAATCTGGGACCCCTGAGGGATGTCCGACTGCCCATTTAGGCCTGATCTCAGTAGGATCGGGCCTAAATGGGCAGTCAGACATCCCTCTCACAATCCAGGACTGCTGGCTCCCAACTGCTCGCCTGCCTGCCTTCCTGATTGCCCCTAACCGCTTCTGCCTGCCAGCCTGATCACCCCCTAACCACTCCCCTGTCAGCCTGATTGATGCCTAACTGTTCCCCTGCTGGCCTATTTGCCCCTAACTGCCCTCCCCTGCTGGCCTGATCACCCAAACTGCCCTCCCCTGCTGGCCATCTTGTGGCAGCCATCTTATGTCCACATGGGGGCAGCCATTTTGTGTGTTATTGTCTATAATTGAAACTTTGTAACCTTGAGTGGAGGCCTGGACCTGCCAGGGTGTGCAGAAAGCTTGGCTTCCTCCATCGCTGGGGGCAACTCAAGCCTCCTGCTCTTTCCAGCTTTGTGGCTGCCACCATTTTTGTTGGGATTTATTTATCTTCTATAATTTAAACTTTGTAGCCTTAAGTGGAGGCCAAGGCAGGCCAGGGCAGGTGGGAAGTTTGGCTTCCACCATTGCCCAAAAACCCAAGCCTCCTGCTCACTCTGTGGCCACAGCCATCTTGGTTGGGTTAATTTGCATACTCGCTCCTATTGGCTGGTGGGTGTGGCTTGTGGGTGTAGCAGAGTGATGGTTAATTTGCATATTACTCTTTTATTAGATAGGATATATACCAGATTTTTCTGTGACTACCCTACCCTGACAAAATATGTGCTAATTATCCTTATGCTTTAAGATCTAATAGTTCCTAAGAATAAACATACCAGAGAGCAAGGTTGGGGCTAGGATTAATCCCTTATTTTGTTATGTGCCAGGAAATGGACTTTATAACACGGCAAAGTGAACATCTATTAACATCATGTAGAGAAAGCGATAATTTGGGGCAAGAGAACCTGTCCAGCTCCTTAGAAATTTCACCAACTACATGACTCCAGAAGAGTAGCCTCGATTGCTTAATCCCAAACTGAGCAAACAGGAGGCGCAAAGGGACCTGAGACACTATCTATTCCACCTACTTTCTTTGTTTCTATGAGCAAGTGGAGCCCGGGGGTTGCTTGTTTCCCAAGGTATAGCTGATTAGCTGCAGAGCACGATTTAGAAGTGGCTCTCCATGCTCCCTGTCCAGTGCTCTTTCTAAATATCTGCTACTCTTTTTTAAAAAATATCTCATTCGCACCAACACACTGCCTATTATGTTATTTTAAAAACAGACTTTAATTTTTAGAGCAGTTTTAGGTTAACAGAAAAATTGAACTTAACTAGAGCTTTGATGAATCATGCCTTTGGTGTCACATCAAAAAAGTCATGATCAAACCCAAGATCATCCATATTTTCTCCTATTAACATTATTTTTTAGTAGTTTTATAGTTTTGCATTTTACATTTAGGTCTATGGTCCATTTTTTGGTTAATTTTTTTGCATTTTATTTGAAGGATGGGCCACTAATGTAAATGTTATTTTGTTTTTAATTTCAAATTTTATGTGTCCATTGCTGGCTCAGGTCAAAGCAACTGACTTTTGTATATTAACTTTGTATCCTACAATCTTGCTATAGTTGTTCATTAGTTCCAGAAGTTTCTTTGTCAGTTCTTTTGGATTTTCTACATGGACAATCAAGTCACCTGCAAGCAACAAGCTTTATTTCTTATTTTCCAATCTTCATACATTTCATTTCTTTTTTTTTTTTTTTGTCTTAATACCTTAGCTAGGACTTCCAGTACAATATTAAAGGAAGTAGTGAGTGGGGTCATCCTTGCTTCCTTCCTAATCTTAGTGGGACATCTTCTAGTTTGTCACCATTAAATATAATGTTTGCCGTAGGTTTTTATCGAGTTTTTTTAATGTTCTTTATCAAGTTGAGGAAGTTCCCCTTCTATTTATATTTTGCTAAGAGGTTTTTTTAAAATCACAGATGTGTGTTAGATTTTTGCAAATGCTTTTTCTGCACCTATTATAATCATTTGATATTTCTCTTTAGCCTGTTGATACAATGGATTACATTAATTGATTTTTCAAATGTTGAACCAGCCTTGCATTTGTGGAATAAATCCCACTTGGTCAGAGTATATAATTCTTTTTATGCATTATTGGATTTGATTTGCTAGATTGTTTTTAGACTGACTACCAGGCTCTCCCAGGCATCTATTTTCTCTCCTTCCAACACCAGATTAATAATCCTGGTGCCAGATATTCCTCTAAAATCCCTGTGCTGCCAATCTGCAGGAATGTGGAAGCCATCAGCTCAGGAGTTAAGCCTGATTTTGAATCCTGCTCTGCTGCTTCTCAACTACATAAAGCCGAGCCAGCCGTTCACCCTCCTGAGCACATGCAGTCACTTATTTATCACGTAAACAACGAAAGCCATCCAGAAATGGCATTTAAAAGCAGCTTCTCAATTTTTCATTAGATCAATAACTTGCTTTATTTCTGTTGAGCTTATTAAATGCACTATGTGAAGGTACTTCTTTTTTCTCTCGTTTTTGCTATCCTGAGATTGCATTTCCCAATAAAGCACCATCAATCAAGCCTTGCCATGCATTCTGTGTTCTAGAAAACTTGAACCATGCTGGTCATTTAAAATGGCATTATTATTAGGGATACCATTACAGCATTTCTTCTTTTCATTCATTTCCTGTTTGAAGTTGTTGGCTACTCATCAAGGCTATCCTAAGGGAATGATTTTATTTAGGTGAAATCAGGTTTAAAAATGACACCAAATGCAGCTCAGAGGAAGAACATGCATCCCAAAAGGGCAATGTGATGATTAAAGGTTTGTTTGTAAGGATAGAATAGCTGCCCCTTCTGTCCCAGGAATGCCCCTGCTTTCTTTAGCAACCATCTGACTGGTGCTAATGCTCCCAGCCGAGGACCCATTAAAACCCTCCTTTAAGGACTGTCTAGTCACATGGTCCCTGGAGATGGGTGCCTGGTCATAAATATACACTCACATGCGCACACACACACTCACACGTACACACCATACACAGCTTACAGCAGTCTTTCTATTGCACATTTCCCAAAGTCTAAGGCCATGGCTCCCTGATTTTCCTCTTTACAGAACTTTTCATAAGAGAAAGACCTCTTTGTCACAAAAATATAGGAATTACATAATCTCAGAGTAAATGGACTTCATTTCAAGTAAATAAATTGAGCCCTAAGAAAATGTCCCTACGCGGTCCTTATTTTTCACCTTTTACCTCAGACCCGTGAACTTTTGTCACAGACCTGGGTTTGGAAACCACTGGCAGAGGGACAGCTCAGTTAATGAGCTAAGTAGGGAACTGGGAAAGGCTGACTCACCCACAAGGTGAGGAATGTTCCAGGGTAGACAAACACCAGGAAATACTCAATTCAGAGGAGGACAGTTTAGGACCAACCTCGCGATTTTAAGTGGTTAAGACCATGGTGAATTTACTAGATGCTGTGCAGTCAAGCAGAGAGCGGAGTACTGGTCAAGGCACCCTGGCCTCCTCCCTTTCCTCTCGCAGAGGTCATCCTTAACAACCAAAATGGAAGACTCGCTTTTTAAATTATGTTTATGATTATTATTTCAATATAATTTTTCTCTAACTATATGGAGGTACTATGGCCAATGCCATAGAGCACTGAGTAAGATTCACCATGAAGATGTGTCTGTCTGTCTGTTTGTTTTGAGAGCATGACCCTCCTCGGTGACACTGTGGCCCTGGCAGAGTGTGGCATTCTCGGTGTTAGGGTATCACCCAGAGCAGGACCAGACACAGTCCCTGCCATTGAAGTCCAACTTTCCACGTCTATATATACACAGCACCATAGTATTAAAGACACAGGGCATACCAAAGGGTTAATTTTATATTTGATTTTTCTGTCTGCTTTAATTCCCTAATGGAAGGAAAGGAAGGAAGGAAACAGGATGGGAGGGAGGGAGAGAAAGAAAAGGGGGGAAAGAAAGAGAAGGAGGGAGGCAATGAAGGAAGGAGGGAGGGAGGGAAATCTGAAAGCAATGGCGCTGGTTCCCAGAAAGAAGGGCAATGGCTGGTGGGAGATTTATGGGAAGTGAGAGCCCTGATCCTGCCCAGCTTGTCCGGGAATTCTTCCTGCTGGAGGATGATTTGTTAACTGCTGCCTGGTCAGCCTTTCCAGGGAGTCAGCTTTGGACTCTAATCCTCACATTTAGAACCAAAAAGCCAAGCCAAGGTTGTTTTCCAGGAACAAGGGTTTTATGGAACAAGGCTGCTTCATGCATTGTGTGGTAATTGGTAAATATTCCACTTCACATTTAAGAATAGAGTCAAGACGGAGAGAAAGTGGTAATATTACCAGAGCTTGAAAAGCACTAACTTGAAAAAAAAAAGTCCTTTCTCTCCAACACAGACATGGCCCCATGTGACAGTGGGCATGACGTGGTCAAGCACTGAAACCTCTGAACTCCTGAAGTCAGGACAGCCTTCCACTGATGTTTCAGAGTAAATGTCATGATGCCAGTGATTCTGTTTAGTGAACTGCCTTTAAGTTAGGAAACAGCAATAGCAACAATAAAATAGCATGGATTGAACTCCTCCCACACCAGCCACTGCCCTAAACAGTGATTCCACAGGTGACACCACATTTAGTCCTCCCAATACCCCAGAAACTTAGCCAATATTAATATAGTTATGTCCATTCTAAAGATGAAACTATGTCTCAAGGACTTTAAGTAACTTATTCAAGGTTTATTAGAGAATGAAGGTGGTCCCAGGGTGTGAGCCCAAGTGGTCTGACACAAATCCCCATTCCTTACAATCATTAATATTTCCTCCCATTCTTATAGCTGTTTTTCTTGCTACAATGGGAAATGGATAAAACATCTTTTCAGTCATTCTACGTTTTAAGGTCAGATCGACCTAAATCCCAATGTGTGACCTTAGAAAATGCACTGAATTTCTTAGAGTTTTTTATTTGTCAGATGGAGATGACAGCAATTTTCAAGATTACTTGTGAAAGCAAGAAGTCATACGTGGTAGCCACTCAGTACATGGAAAGCACAGATGTGACGCAGACTGCCAAGGTGAGAAAGGGAGAACATCAGATAAACAGAAACACAGAGCCTGGCACTCAGGACAGATCTCCAGGGCAAGGGGTGACTGGGAGTAGATAATCTTCAGAAAAACTGAAGGAAGTACTTTCCCTTTAGGCAGCTCAGTCAAAAAAGGAAACCTTAAGGATGCTTACAAAATAAGAAGAGATTTCAGCTAGTAATGTAAAAAATAAAAAACACAACAAATAAAAACAAGAAAAGAGAATCAGTAGAGCCTGTATACAGAAAAGAAAGCAAAACCCAAACTATTACAAAAGACTGCCCTGAGCCATCCCAAGCCAAATTCATTCCCACAGTAAAGGAGGAGTGGAAGCTTATAGCAGAGCCTGCCTATCATAGATAATGGAATATCCACAAAGGCAGTTTAAACCCCATGTGAGGCAGACAGTCCTCATCCTCTGTTGTAAAGGAGTCATTTCTGTGACCCTCTTGTTGTCTCAGTGAAGCTCCAGGTTAGAATCACCCTAGCAGAACCCTGGACTGCGTGGACACCCACAGGCTATGGCAGTCAATAATCTGGAGCGCAGCGTGGGAAACAAGAAGATAACAGACCTTAGTGGTGAGCACGGTGACCACGTCCCCCGTCTTCTTATGCGCTGCTTTCTTTGAGGAATGTAGTTTCCCAGTCAAGATTCACAGCCCTTCCACTGCAGAAACACTAAATATCTATGATGAAAAGAGTGGGGAAAATTAGGATGGGGGAGTGAGTGTAAAGGATGGCACACATAGCAAAAGCACAATGTAAAATAGCCTGGGGGAGGGGGCACCTGCTGTGATATGAGCAGAAATCTCCATGAGCATTTTGCTACCTTCGGTAGGATTCTCCCAGTCTGTAGGTCCCTGTCTTCACAGCGCACTGTATGAAAAGGGATAATTCATGAAAATAAGACCTGTGCTTTGCTAGTTTGTTTTGTGTACATAAAGTGTGCAGGCAAGAGGTTAAATTTAAAACATTCAACCAATTAAACTTGTAGTTGTGAGATTTACTTAATTGTGGTCTACTCAAACAAAATTAAAATTCATACAATATTTTTGGAAGGAAAATTACTGCACTCCCAGCCATCTTGGAGAGACCCTTCAAACAGGCTTTTATTCCTCAAATGTTACTATATCTTTCAGGAACTGGCATGGAAGACTGCTATTAGAGTAAAAAACAAAACAAAACAAAATAAAACATGACTGACTGTATTCCTCATTCTATACTGGGCCATGTTGTTTTAATCTGCTATTATGACTTTAACACCCAAAAACATTCAATGAACGTTTGATAAATGACTGGAAGAATTTGCTAAGAAGTTTGAAATGACAGTTCATGATAATTACGACCAAGGGTTTAAGACCAACCAAACAGACCTGACTAATTCACTATCTGTGCCTTGGAGCAAGTTTTTAAACCTCCCTAAGCCTCATCTATTTCATGTTAAAAATGTTAATATATATTTACCTCTTCCATTGGGTGGTCATTTAGATTAATGAGATAACCCATGTGAAACTTTTGGGCCAGAACCATGCTCAGAGTTAGTGCTAAAAAATGTTGATTACTAACACTTTATGCCCATCTTAGGCAAATCATGTACACAATTCTTTAATCTGCCTTTGGCCAGACAAGTCATATATTAAGACTTTTTTGGTAGTATCAAGCATTTTGTCACTGCAAAGTGACACCTTTTTTTTTTGGTAAAAACTCATAAGACTTGTCAACAAACAGACGAATAAAAATATTTCAGAATCTGACTTGTTCATGGCTTCATGGTAAATTATGGGTAGCTGGAGAGGAAGTGGATTCAACAGCAGAGGGAAGAGTACAGAGACTTGGAGGATGAGGATAATTCACTCCTAAGAAAAAAAAGAAAGGCCCCATTTCTGAAGCTGAGCCTCAGACCATTTCCGACAGGCACCGTTGAAAAAGTACACATTTCAGAGCCGGGTCATTCAGTTCCATGGGAAGATAAGGAGAACCCCGTACCCCCTATTTTTTTTTTTAAGAAAGAAGATGAAGAGAAGAGAAAAAAAGCAAAATATATATATTTCAATATACACAGAATAGAGCAGATCAAGGTAGGGCTGTGGGGGGCAGTGTGGTATAGTGGACAGAACATGAGCTTTTATAAGAGGATGCATCTAAATTTTGTTTTCTAGCTCAGTTGTTTGCCACATAGGCTAAGTACGCTCCTTAACGATTTGTGCCTCTCTTGCTTCATCTTTGTAATGGTAATAAAAATTGTAATTATGTTATAGGGTTGCTGTGGGGATATAATGAAACAACATCCATTTTCCGGTTTAGAAAACATAGTTGGAAAATACTTCTTGCACACTCTACAGGTGGTGAAAGTACAAAAATGCTTTCAGAAGCATTGTTTCTTGCATCTGCTTACTCATTTCCTCCATAAATATTCCTGGTAACAGTGGGAGAGTCCATTTAGCTAAGCTGGAGCTACATTTCCCAGAATCCACCTTTTCTTCATGTGATCAGTTCAAGCCCAGACATGGGAGGCAGAAGTGAAGCCCCAGCTCCTGCAGCTGAGAAGGTTGGTTCTGGGAAAGGCACTGTTGAAGCTCCTGCCTGTTGGCACTGACCCCCTGGTTCCTGGCTGGATGGTAGCAACAACCAGACCCTCAGCCTCCCCAGATCCTACTGTATCTCCTGCTCTGGGTTCTCCACCTCCTGATCCAGGTGTATGTTTAGCTCCATGACAAAGGGGCACCAGCTTTTTGGAAAGAAAACCCTTATCATCAAAGTTGGAAACTTGGAGGCGATAAGAAACCCATAAGGGTTCTGGTTTGTTCTCCTTTCCTCTGCTCCATAACCACCTTCTCTTCCTAACCACCTACATGTGCACATCAGGTTCCAGCTCTAGACTCAGAAATGAAACATCACAAAATGTTTCTCCTACTTCCATGATAGTGTGAGGTCAAGTCCTTATGATAAATTCTTATACCTGTGTGTGTGTGTGTGTATTATGGTGGTTCTACTCTGATAAGAGCCTTGACTGATAGAACGGGATCTCTCTTTATATGCAGGAACTATGTTCTTGGCTGAAGAAACAGATGAATAAGGTGTAGTCCCTACTTTCACAAAAGTTCACAGTTCTTAAAGGAGAAATCAGCATTCATCATAAACGAAATTATAAGGTTTCTATGCATTTATCTAATCTAGACACTTCATATAAATGGAATCTTAATATGTGACCCATTGTATCTTTTTTTCCACTTAGCATGTTTTCTAGGTTTATCCACGATGCAGGACATATCAGTACTTCACTTTTTCTATGGCTAAATAATTTTTAAATTGTATTAATATATCACATTTTTTTTATTCATTCATCTGTTGTTGTTTTTTAATATTTTTTATTGATTTCAGAGAGGAAGGGAGAGGGAGAGAGAGAAATATCAATGATGAGAATCATTGATTGCTGTCTCCTGCACCCTCCCTACTGGGGATCAAGCCCACAACCTGGGCATGTGCCCTTAACCGGAACTGAACCTGGTACCCTTCAGTCCACAGGTTGACACTCTATCCACTACCAAATTGACTCGGGTTATTCATTCATCTGCTGATGGACATATGAGTTGTTTCCACTTTTTGAAACTACATAGTTACAACTAGATAGTGATGATTGTACAACATTGTGAACATACTAGATGACACTCAATTATACATTTTAAAATAGTTAATTTTATAATATATGAATCTCACTTCAGTAATTTTTTTATAAAGTTATTTTTCTTCAGTTAAAAAAAAATAACATTGCCTATAATTGTTCAGCATGACACTGAAGATACTCCATTGGAATTTATGGGTACCAAACTGGTAAAAAAAAAATGTGCCCATTAAACTAGGCATTTTCAGTGATAAGATCGGATGCTTTCCACATTTGACTACAATCTGCTTTGTATATTATTCCTTGCTATTTTTCTACAAGTCTGCCATTGATCGGCTTCTCGACATGCACATAAAATCAATTAACAGTCAGCCTCTGAGAATAATTCTCTTAATAGGTTACTGCTTTCCCCATTTAGTCAACATAGAAACATTTCTTTCCACACTGGCCCATGCTTATTTGGAAAGGCATTTGGTAACACTTATGAGCCTGCACATGCCAGTAATTAAATATCAATAGAATGTCTATGTTCAATCCTTTGTATATAAGAAACATATAGCCAAAATTTCTAGTCTTCTCACAATTTTCTGAACTCAGTAATTTTTATCTTTTTATTATGGGTTTACTTTAGAGACATGGGATAAAAGCCTACCACATCTGCCTCTAAACTTCCCCTAACATGTGGACAATATGAATATATGTTGAGATTGAGAATATGCCAAGTCAGTTTGCTTTTCCTCGTATTACGGTAGATACAGTGAAGAACCATTATTTATTTAACTCTTCTTTGAAGTGTAACTTTTCCTCCAACTGCTAATTTAGCTTTCTTTTTTGTTGTTTTACTTATTTCTGACTCCACAGATCCAATCAGAGCATCATTGCCTTATAGAAATTCCTGACCCCATCTTCTTCCACAGTCCTTCTCTTGTACTAAACTCCAGCCACACTGGCTTAGCTTTAACTTCTAGGATAGGTAAAGCTCATGTCCATCTCAGGACCTTTACACTTATTGCTCCTTCTGCTTGAATATTCTTTTTCACCAATGTCACGTGGCTGCCCTTTCTTCATCATCTGAGTTTCAAATCACTCTGTGCCTTTTCACAATGGGATTCCCTAGCTTTAGCATTACCCTATTTATTTTTTATTTTCTGTATCCCCTCCCTAGCTCATATGATACATAACATAGGGACTCTGCCTGTAAAGATCACAGCTGTTTCCCAGAGTTTAGAATAATGCTGGAGGAGACAGTAGACACACCATTAATATCTTGGTTGACTGACTAAGAAACTAGCAAGCACTAATCATGTGATTCATGGTGACACTATTCCTTGTAACAGAGGATGCTGGAAAGTATCAGGTGAGTAAATATGCATATATGTAAGTATGTATGTAGTATTTTGCTTAGAATTTTGTTGGGGGGAGACGGTCAGGTTATAAGTTCAGTTTCAATATATTGATTTTGATGTGATATCCGATACACAATTTTGTATATTTGATTGGACTTAAGAATCAAGTGGCCTAGAGATAAATTCAGGAAACATCTGCTTCTCAGTGGTTATTAAAGGTAGACATGGATAAGATTATCCAGAAATATCAAGAATAAGAAGAGAGGAATGAAAGTCAGAATGGATAACACTGGAAGGGGCCAGAACAGAGCGGTCAGTGAGGGAGGAAGATAACATGCAAGTGTGGCCCCTGTAGAAGGACGTTGCTATGGGTTGAATGTTAGTGTCTTCTAAGTGCTTGAAGTCCAGTCCCCAATGTGATGGTATTTGGGGGTGGGAAATAATTAGGTAATTACCTCCTTTTGGGAGTAATTAGGTTTAAATGGGGTCATGAGCGGGAGGCTCCTATGGTGGGATTAGTGCCTTGTAACAAGAGGAAGAGGCACTATAGCACGCTCTCTCTCTTTCTCTCTCTCTTCCCTCAGTCACATAAAGAGGTTGTGTGGGCACATGACCAGGTTGTTGTCCTCTGGAACCGAACCTGCTGACATTGTGATCTTGGATTCCCAGCCTCCAGAACTGAGAGAAATTTCTGTTGTTCAGCCACTCAGTCTGTGGTACTTCATTATAGCAGGCCAAGTAGAGTGAGACAAGAGTGTTTCGAATTGTACAATGTGTGAGTGTGAGGTGCTTCTGAGTCTGAAGTAAGACAAGGACTGAAAGGTACCCACTGAGTTTGGTCACGGGGAGAGTTGCTGATAACCTTTGTTATTGTTGTTTTCCTGAAATGATGAGGCCAGAATCCAGACTGGAGAGTAAGATATAAGAACATAAGGACCATGAGTACTGGTGACTTGCATATACAGACAAGACTGGTTTTCGCTACATGTGACCTTGGGCAAACCTCATACATTTTCTAAACTTTATCTTTATAATCTGTAACTTGAGCAGCTTATACTTATCTTGAAGATATGTTGTGAGGATTGAATGATATGTCATAGAAAATTACTTAAAACACCATGAACACTCTATAAATGCAGATTCCTTTCACTTCTCCCACTTGAGAGATTTTAAAATAAATCTGTTGATCAGAATCAAACATATGGCTCTAAGCAAGGACTATATGGGAAGTTCTGCTAATCCTATCTAATAAAAAAGTAATATGCAAATTGATCATATATCCACTACACACAAGCCACGCCCACCAGCCAATCAGGAGTGAGTATGCAAATTAACCCAACCAAGATGGCTGTGACCACAGAAAGAGCAGGAGGCTTGGATTTCCCCGGCAATGAAGGAAGCCAAGCTTTTTGCACACCCTGGCTGGCCCTGAACTCCACTCAAGGCTACAAAGTTTCAATTATATAAGATAAATAAATCCCAGATACCAGGGCCTCCGCTTGGGTCACCAGGGGGCATGGCTGGCCTGCAAACCACCACAGGCCCCCTGCCCAGGCCACCTCACGCCCCAAGGGAACCCCCACCCTGATCCGGGACACCCTTCAGGGCAAACCAGCTGGCCCCCACCCATGCACCAGGCCTCTATCCTATCTAATAAAAGAGTAATATGCAAATTGACCATCACTCCAACACACAAGATGGCTGCCCCCATGTGGACACAAGATAGCCGCTACAAGATGGCCAGCAGGGGAGGGCAGTTGAGGGGGGACCAGGCCTGCAAGGGAGAGCAGTTGGGGGGCACCAGGCCTGCAGGGGAGGGCAGTTAGGGGCAAATAGGCGGGCAAGGGAGCAGTTAGGCATCAATCAGGTTGGCAGGGGAGTAGTTAGGGGTGATCAGGCTGGCAGGCATAAGCGGTTAGGGGCAATCAGGAAGGCAGGCAGGCGAGCAGTTGGGAGCCAACAGTCCTGGATTGTGAGAGGGATGTCTGACTGACCTTTTAGGCCCGATCCCGGTAGGATCAGCCCTAAACGGGCAATCGGACATCCCTCGAGGGGTCCCAGATTGGAGAGGGTGCAGGCTGGGCTGAGGGACACCCCCCCACCCGTGCACAAATTTCATGCACCGGGCCTCTAGTTGTATGATAAAATACTATATAAACACAGTAATTTCCATATAGCTATAGAAATTGCATAGGAACTATGTATGTATGTGTGTATATATATATATACTATATATAACATATAAATACTATATATAAAACCCCCTGCACAGTTGAAAATCCACATATAATTTTGACTTCCCAAAGGCTTAACTGCAGTCCACAGGGGATTGGTTCCAGTAACCCCATGGATACCAAACTCCGAGGATGCTCAAGTCCCTAATATAAATTGATGTAGCATAATGCCTGCAGTTGGACCTCTGCATCTGTGGATTCCCAACTGTGGATCAGAGATACTGTTTTCAATTGGTGGTTGATTGAACCTATGGATGTAAGACCCCAAAATATAGAAGTCTGACTGTATATTTATTGAAATAAGTTCAGGTATAAGTGGACTCAGATAGTTCCTTATTTATTATGCTTCCTAAGGAACCATTTTACATGTTTCTTTATTGAATCTCTCTCATCAGACTGCATTTCTTCACTGGTAAAGGATGGCAGTGAGCTTGTACCCTTCAAAATGTCCATCATCACTTCCGGTTTATAATACCAGTTATGTAGAAATGCTGTAGTTATTGCAAATTTAGATGTTCACTTTAGATTTCAACTCTAGGAATGCTGAGCACAAATGACTATATACTCTGTGGTTTCCAATACCTTGTTTTGACTACAAGCTCTGAGTGCTCCAGGCACATGCCAAACACTTAAAAAACTGTAGCCTCTTGGCAGTTTTCATTCAGGTCCTCTCAGTTCAGGTGCTCCTCCTCTGAGTATAGCGGGCATGTGTCATATGGGGCACGTGCTCACCAACTCCTCTTTCCTTGTAGGGAGAAACCAAAGATACCATGTCTGTTCTCTTTGGAGCACCATTAGCCAGAGCCGGAGGAAATGTCTCACGCCCAATCAACCAGAGGCCCCAACATGGGACTGTGAATCTTTAGCAAGAAACACAATGACATGAGGGCCATGCAGATTCTTTCATAGCAGCAGCAATAGCAGCTGCAGCAGCAGCAGCACTAGACCAGCCTGCTGCTAAAAGACCTGGCTTCCTCCCTCTTGGCATAGAGGTGATTTGATTCATACCCAGTCTCTATGGCTGGTTCTCTGTCCTCCCATTGATCCTGTGACCTACTGTTATCCTTGAAAATTTGTGTATATATTTTTTTTCTTTTTTCCCTTAACATTAGCTAGTTAGTTTTTGTTACCTGCAACCAAAACATTCCTTATTAATAGAGAGGGAGGTCTTCCCCTGATGGACCCAAGTAAGAACCTAGCAACTATACTTAGTAGCTGAGCTGGCAAATTATTTGTTACTCTTGGCATTGCCTCGCCAGAGCTTCTGTTGCCAGTGACTGTCACTCCGGGGGTATTCTCCAGGGAAAAAGAACATTTTTATCTTGGGGAAAAAGAAAAGCAAGCATTGCAATTTAGATTGCCACTCTGTTTAATAATGGGAAAATGGTATTGCTTTACAGGTAATTAATTTTTTTAAAGCTTCACATGCAAAGTCAGCTGGACTCTGATTATTGGAATGTATCAACACATTAGACAAACTTAGCCTTGTTGATTTACCCAAGACAGGGGTAAGCTGACGAATTTCAGTCGAGCCTGTTACAAACCTGGCTCTGACTTTTTAGAAATGTCTATTTTGAGTCAAGGCTGAGTGGAATGATATATGCATATACGTATTTTCCTGCCTCTAATGAGAGACACAGACTTATAAAAAAGTTGTTTATCCATCCAGCACCAAACATCATACTGAGTACCTTTGAAATGTTAAAATTTGGAGCCATTGGTCTATTATCTGCAGAGAGAAAAACAATAGCTTCAGGAGAAATGGATAGGAGGGAGTGAAATGGGAAGAAAAACACCAACAGGAATGATAAACTGCGTTTTAATGACAAAGTCACTTTGCCAACTGCAGCTCGGGTGCTGGGTAAGCTGATCTGACTTCATTAGGTGATAGCCAGCCTCGCAAAGCCATCATCAGCCTGGAAGAAAGCCATATGTGTTGGTTGCACAAATGGACATTGATTTTTCAATAAACTGGAACCCAAAGCCAACATCACTCCAATGATACCTTTTCTCAGGAGAGAGAATTTCTCGCTCACGCCTGGCACCATGTCTCAGCTCTTATATTACAAGAATTACATGGGTGAAGCAGAGTAGAAAACATCAGCTCACTTAAGTCATGTGATAAATGGGACAATTAAGTCAATTAGATGCGCAGTTACTGAGTTATATCTGTTTTGCTTTGTAAAATAAAATTTTAAATAGGATCATCTGTCTTACCATACTTGACAGCATTAGAATTCTGTGGGGCAGAAATAATGTGATTCATTACTCTATGAAAACAGTGCCTACTCTTCAAACAGGATAAAGCAACCTTGGTCTTTAAGTTGGAGGTTGTGATCCCTTAACTCTTTCTCTATAAGAAGGCAGAGCACATCTTGTATGTGCTGTTTGTCTACGTTTCTTGAAATGTATGGCTTTTCTACTAGTCATCATGCGGTTGGGGCATTTGTATACAGAACATTAATTTTTTTCAATGCATGATTTACCAAAGGCACCTCTTTCTGGAAGAAGAGAGCGTGAGTACTTGTAGATTTATGTTTCTCTGGGAAGAGTCACTTGAATGACTTCATAATGAAGAGTTAAGCAGGCGCTCTTGCATACCAGGAGAGCACCGGAACCTTTAGTGGCTTAATCACATGCTGTTCACTACCACCCCATCCCCTTGTACGCAGAACTTATCGCTGGGGAAGAGATGTACATATCTGAAGAGGAGCCAAGGAGCCTTCTGGGAAAGATGACCATAACAAGACCTTTTGCTTTTGAGGGATCAACACTTCTCGGACTTCCGATGGTGGTTATGTGGGCAGGACACCAGGAGCCAAAGGGGAAACTAACCATGAATGAAGGCAATACTGGACTGGTGGCCAAGGCTAGATTAAAGGCTTCTCAAGATATTTCTCATATGGCAAACTAATTTTCCTTTGCCCTCCACAAGTTTATTTTCTTTGTTTTAAAGTAGTGAACCAACTAACTTAGAAAACGTTTTAAAAGTCAGGATATTTCACAGATAAATATGGATTGCTTTGGCCCGAGCACATGTGCTACAGCTTGCTTTCCAAAGTCTACCACTCATGTATATATGCCTACTCTCTCTGTTCCGTTCATTTCTTTTACTTTTTGGAACCCAGAAGGCAGGTGAGGTCTTCACCTTTTGCCAAATAGGAGAGGGTGCAGATTCTGTCATGGAATGGGGTTGGGACTGGATGCCCCTCCTCACCCAGCTACCTGGGGTATAGTTGAGACACTTTGGCTGAGAACATGTCAGGAGAAATTGGGTTGTAGCCTTGGGATCATTCTTGGTTGGAACTGAATGTGTGAGCTGTGATCTCACACACTAAGAAGTGAGGATATTGCCAGGATACCACTGCAGGAGAAGATAAGGACATCAAACATGGATTTTTAAAGATAGAATTGGTAGTCAGAGTACGAAAATCTTAATTTTGAAAAATGTTCTCAAATTGACCTCAGAAAGGTTGAGCCAGGTGAAATAATGGCCAACAAACAGTTCATGACAGCATAAGTTTCCATACTAGTCAGCATTGGCCATTACTGATCTTTTTGATTTTGCTAATCTGATGGGGAGAATTGCAACTTTGGTATGAATATCCCTGAATACTGGTGTGTTAGAGCATATTTTCACATGTATGCCTATCATTTGTATTTTTCTAAGCACTGACAGTTTATAATTATCATTCATTTTTCTTCTTAGGTTTTTTGCGTCGCCTTATTGGATTGTAGGGACCCTGAGATGGTTCTCCTTTCTCTGTTGCAAATATTTTCTTCTAATCTGTTATCTGCCTCTCAGCTTTGCAGTTGGCTCTCTTATTGTGCAGAAATTGTTCATTTCTATTAGAAAATACATTAATTAATTTATGGTTTGGGGGTTTAATGTTTTTCATAGATTTCCTTAGCTCCATGATTGTTAAAACAACCTATACTTTCCTTTAATAAGTCTATAGGATTTTGTATTTGATTATTTAATAATCCAAAAGTTGTTTGCTGCAAGGTATAGATATAATTTTAAAAACAAATGAATAGCTGATTACCTCAACACCATTTTCCTCATTATTTGAAGTCCTAACTATATCTTAAATTAACAGGTGTCATTTTAATTTTTGGTTCATTTTGAGATTCCATAAGGCAACTTCATTATTGGAGATTTGGGGTTGCTCATTACTCACCATCGTTCTCTCTTTCTGGATTCTCTCCAAATTGACAATAGACAGTCAATAAGAATGAAAATAGGTGGCATCAGGTTTACAATGGCTAAATAATGTCCAGTAATCTCCCGAAAATATAGAACTTCCAATATACTGTGTATGAGGACGTAGTTTGACCTGGGGCCAAAATGAAGCTTTGTATTTCTTCCTTACAGTTCTACATCTTAGGATCTGACTGTGGGAAGGGTGAGATCTGCAAAAGCAATTACTTGAGCAGCTCAAGAAAGAGAAGGATAACACCCCAAGTCCAGTTTTATTGGAGTATGTACTCCAACAGAACCTCTCTTCTCTAAGGAAAAACAGGAAACAAAGACATGACCATACCTCTCAGTTTACACTCTCATTGTTAATCTCTCTCACTTTTTCACTTTAGCATATCTTTCCATATTTCCCTCTCAGATTAATTTAAAAGAAAATAATAACTTTTATTTAAAAAACCTCGTTGTGGTATTAATTTGTATTGCATTTAATTTACGTATTTATTTGGATATAATTAACATCTTTACACTATTGCTTTTCTTATCCTCAAGTGTGTTTATTCTGGCTTTTTATGTGTGTTAACAAAATCATATAATATTCCCTAAAAAGTTTTGTGCATTCTGCTAAGTTTACTCATGGGTATTCTAATAATTTTTATTACTACTGAATTGGATTTTTTTCTCTTTCATTTTCTAATTAGCTTTTTATTTGTATATATAAAAGTGACTGATTTTTGTATGCTGATGTTGTACCAACTTGTCTTAGTAAAATTATTGTTTAATTTTTTCTTGCACAATTCTATTATATGCAAATAATAAAATTTTAGTTTCTTATTCCAATACGGCTATTTCCCTTCCTTGCATTGATCAGAACTCCCAGTTCTTAGTAGCCATGATAGTATTAGGCATCCTTATTTTGGTCAAGACTTCAGTGAGAATACTTTGAATGTTTCACCATTATGATGTTTGCTACGTTTTTCTGACAGATTTTTTTAATTGAATTAAGGAGGAGCCTATTTATTCTTAGTTTAAATTTATGAATAATAATATTGGTTCATGAGAAATGAATGCCTTTTTGTAATATTGTATAATGTTCTCTAAATCTTTTAATCTAGTTAAATTTATATACATAGATTTCCCAATGTTAAACCATTATTGCACTTCTAGAATAAATCCTACTTGGTCTTTTATATTATTCTCTGAACAAATTTCTGGTTTTAGCATATGTGCTGTCCAAGCAAACATGGAAAATTTCTAGTTCTAATTTATAAATATTTAACTTAAGGTACTTGTAAATAAGATTAATCTATAGTTTTCCTCATTTTTGTTTTGTTTTGTTTTCTGGTTTTGTAACAGGATTATGCAGCTTAATTAAATGAGTTTTGAAGTTTTCAACATTTTTAATGATTTGGAAAGTTTATTTAACCAAATAATTATCTTTTCTTTAAATGTTGAAAAGAATCGGCATATAATTTATTTTGAGCTAGTGTCTTTTCTAGAGATAGATTTTTTAATATGGTTATTAATGTATTCAATTTTTACCTCTTCTCACGTCACTTTAAGTAATTTACACTTTTTAAATTTATACTTTCTTAGAGAATTGTTCATTTATTTGTTATATTATTTTGGGGGCAAAAAGTTATGCATAGTATTCTATTAAGATTTCTTGACATTCCATATATCTAGCTATATTTTTCTTGCATTGAAATTAGGAAAATCAGGTAAATTTAATTACAAGCTATATTATCTCCAGATGGATAGAGCTTTTGAAATCTTTTAGTCTAACTCTATTATAATTCTTATTTGAATAAATAATGTTCAGTGCCTACAATGTACTGCATGCTGAGCTATGTGCTGAGGATATAGCAGTTAACCGAATAAACATGGTTTCTATCTTCATGAGGCTTACAGTCTGGTGATGAAACAGACATTAAACCAACCAAAACAGGTAATTTATAGTTGTTCTATATACTTTGAAGGAAAAAAAAAAGCTACTATGAAAGAGAATAATTTAGGTGAAGAAATCATAGAAAATCACTCTAAGGAAGTGATATTTAAGTTACGATGATAATAGATGTTAGGTAGGCAGAGAATGAAGGCAGGGTGGTGGGGTTGAAGAGAACAGCATATACAACAGCCTGGAGGTGAGAGTGATCCTGGCTTATGCAAACATTAAAGGATGAAAGGTTAAGATCATATCAAATTGAGCAGTGGGGGCAATACAAAGCTGAGATATAGGCTGAGATCTGAGCATGATGAGCCTGTAGCTACAACCAGAAATTTTGGATTTCATCCTAAATAAAATGAGAAATCACTGAAAGGTTTTAATCTCAGGAATAATACAATATAATCCATATTTCTAAAAACCCATCTGACCTCAATGCAGAGAACAAACTGGAGCATAGCAGCAATGGAAACAAGAAGAGTAGTTAGACATTGTTGACTTATATCATGAAAGAAATAATGATGGCTTGGGCTACAGTAGTAGAGATGGCAAATGTATACATATTCAAGGAATTTCATAAGGTAAAGTCAATATGACTAGGTGATGACATTTTTATTGTGGTAAGATACATGCAACATAAAATTTACCATTTCTTAACCATTTTAAGTGTACAAGTCAGTGGCATTTAGTACATTCTCAATGTTTGCAACCTTCACCACTATCTAGTTCCAGAATATTTTCATCACCCTAAAAGAAAGACTCCTTTTTAAAAAATATATATATTTATTGAATTCAGAGAGGAAGGAAGATGGAAAGAGAGAAAGAAATATCAATGATGAGAGAGGGTCATTGATTGGCTGCCTCTTGCATGCCCCTATATGGGATCAAGCCCACAACCCAGGTATGTACCCTTGACCGGAATCAATCCTGGGACCCTTCAGTCCACAGGCTAATGCTCTATCCACCCAGCCAAAACAGCTAGGACAAGACTCTTACCCATTAAACAGTGACTCTTTATATGGGCTGAATTGTTTCCCCCCACCAAATTCATATGTTAAAGTCCTAACCCTAAGTATATGACTGTATTTGAAGATAAGGCCTTTAAAATGAGGAAACTAAGGTAAAATGAGATCATCTTGGTAGGTCATAATCCAATGTTATTGGTGTCCTTAAAAAAAAAAAAAAAAGAGTCAATTAGCACAGAGGAGAGGCCATATAAAGACAGAAGAGAAAACATCCATCCAGTAGCCAAGGAGCCAGGACTCAGAAGAAATCAGCACAAACAACACCTTGCTCTCAGACTTCTAGAATTTTCTTTTGTTTAAGCCACCTTGGCTGTGGTACTTTCTGTGGCAGTCCTAGCAAACTAGTGTATTCCCACTCCTTCTTCCTAACAGCTCACATTATTGGCTCTCTGTCTCTGTGGATTTGCCTATGCTGGCTATTTCCTATAAAGGGAATCATACAATATGAGGCCTTTTGTATCTAGCTTCTTTCTCTTAGCATAATGTCTGCAAGGTCCATTCATGTAGCATTTATCAGGACTTTGTTCCTTCGTATGGTTAAATAGTATTCCATTGTATAGATATATCACTTTTAAAAATCTATTCATTAGTTGGTGGTTGATGATGACTTTGATGTAAGAAATGGAGGAGAAGAAAGTGTCAAGAATTACTTTTAGATTTCTAGCTGGGAAACTTGAGTGAATATACGCTATGTATTGAGGTGGGAATGAATGGAGGAAGAATATCTTAGAAGATTCTTAGAATATGTGGGAAGGTTATGTCTACAAAGGGTTAATGAATAGTTACTATATGTAGGCAGATCTGTGTCCTCCCACTCCATTCCCCTCTCTCTTCCTCTAACCAATCAGCATGGGTGAGCTCATTCAAACCATTTTAGTGGTTTCATCTATTGCCTTTTCCCATCTATCAACTGAAATTATTCTTGATCATTTCTAGCCCAGGGATATGCCCTCTGGCCAATCGGAAAAATTCCCCAAAGAAAAAAAACTACAGGCAAAGACTTCCCACATTGAACACAACTGAGTTCAAGTACTAAACCATCCACAGTATTAAACGTCTATTGACTATGTGATTCTTTCTCTTGATCTCCCAGAACATTCCAGTTATTTTTAAACAGTATATTTTTCTAATTATGAAAATAACTGCACATTTTAGAAAATTTGGAATATAGAGGAAGGAATATAAAATTAAGTAAAAACTATATACGATCTCTCCACCCACAGATAAGCACTGCTACATTTTGCAGTTTTAGTCTATACATTTTACACAAATATCTCTCTACACTCGAGGGTTCTATTCCTCTCCAGGAGAAAGGCAGCATGAAAATGGGGTTTCTACCTAAAGTCTATTTATAGCCATGGTGAATGTACTATCTTCTGTGATCTCTTTCAAGGTTATGTTGAATTTGTGGTGCCACTGAAAGCTGGTGATAGAAATAAAAATAAAATGTCAAAATTTGAATCATTGTAGCTTGTTACAACTCATCTGCTTCAATGCGCCTTAAATGCAAGTCTTAGTTGAAAGGACCTGGGAAGACCTAAGCTGATCCAATCTCCCAACTCCAAAGCCAATTCGCCATATTTGGTTGGACTCATACCCAAGTGGAACTAAAACGCTGATCAGTACAGCAAGATAAATTTTGTGGCAAAAACCTGAGGTTAAAGTAACTGCTATTACTTGTCAATATTGTCTCTTGCCACAAGGTAATGGTGGAAACATGGCTAGAGTTTGACCCATTTCTGGAAAAAAAGTCATCTGGTCAGATTGCACATGATTCATTTGTTTCAGAAAAGGTCAAAATACCAAGGTTGTTTTGAAACTCACTGTAACCAAAAATCATTTTTTCACATTAAATTTAAGCTATTATATTTTCAAATATTTTATAACATACTTCTAGATCACTAATATGCACAGTGCATTTTATATGATAATTTCCTTATTTAAAAATATTCTGGTTTTTTGAAGATTAATATCTTTGTGCTCATGGTCAATAGTTATACACTGTGTCTAATTACTTAAAATGTGAAAATAGGTATTTGAGTGACAAATTATTTGGAATAACTGAGATGGAAAGAAGAAAAACTAGATTATATTCCTGTCTCTCCAGGCTGGATCACCCTGGGCCATATGACAAATTGTCTCCCAGAAAGTGTATTTGTCTCACATTTTACCTCAATAAAATTCTTACCTTCCAGCCTAGGAAAGGAAGATGTTAGATTCAAGAGATTTATGAGGACATATTTCCTAGCTAAAAATTGAACTATAAATTTCAGCAGCTGGAAGAAATAATTAGTTGGCCTTTGAATAATGTTTTGATTTACATTTTGGTGTCTATGATCAAAGTTAAGGTTTACTTAAAATTTTACCTCAGCACCTGTAAGATTTTTTCTAGTCAAGCTCATAAAGATTCAGTGATTATTTCATTTAGTTATTCAACAACTATTTTGTGCCAGGTGTTGGTGTTAACCGAGGCAGCAACAAGTCATTATTCATTCATCCATCCATTAATATTCATTGGCACCCACTATGTTTTCAAGCATTGCTTTAGAGGATTGAGATATATCAATGAAAAAATCTAGACTAAATTACAGCATACACAGTGCTTACATCTTAGCTGGAGGCAGGAGGGAAGTTAAATAAAAGTTAAACACAATATATAGGTATATTATGCATTTTGTTAGAAGGTAAAAAATACTATTGGTGGTCAGGGGAAGGATTGAAATTTTAAATATGATTATCATAGAAGGCTCCATAGGGAAGGTGACATGGGAGCAAAGAAGAGGGGGTGAGTCATATATATACCCCATGGACAGAGGGAACAAACTATACAAAGGTTCTGAGGCAAGGTAGACTGTACCTGACATGTTTAAGGCCCTGAAAGGAGGCCAGCATGTCTAGAAAGGAGTGAATAAGAAGCATAGTCAGAGGAGATTAGAATAGAGAAGCCAGGGAAGATCATGTAGAGTTGCACTGGATAGATTTTGGCTTATTCTGAGAGAGATGGGTATCCATTGGAGGATTTTGAGTCAAGGAGTGCCATGAACTGATTTAAAGTCTCCAAAAGTGTTCCTACAAAGGGTTTTAACCTAAGTATATGCTCTCCTAATTTACTGACTTCCCACATTCCTTTTCTGCTATCCAAGCCTATCTTTCCCTTTGCCTCGATGATAACTCTCCCTGTAAATACCTTCCCCTTTCATAGTCAATATTCCTCCACCTTTTACATGGTCTTTTATAGTTTGTATTTTCTTTTTAAAAGAGTCAACTTAGCATTTTTCTCGGTCTTTCCTTTTTGGCTTTCTTTTTTTTTCTTTCAAACGCCTTTGCTATTACAAATAATATGTACAATGTTACCTCATTGTCGTAATTCCCCATACTAAACTATATTCAGTATCACATGTTCCCATCCATTTTCAAATGAGTTCTCTGGAATGTTCATTCTCTGGAATGAGTATCTCTTAACAACTGTAAATAGCATTGGCCTAGGTCTGTGGCACATTGGTCTGAGGCAGGCACACTCACCATTTCCCAATGTATTCTTTTTTTTACTTTTCATTTGCATTTATTTAACACAGTTCTCAAAAGATTTGAGTGAAATTGGGCCTCCTCTGGTATGCAAAGGACCTGAAATAATATTTAAAAAATGAACAGACAGTCTTCAGTTCATCCACAACACAGTAGTGTTTCTTTCTCCAAATTCGGAAGCACCGAGTTTCTTTCATGTAGTCTAAAAGCTAGAACAAGAGTACATTTGTGGTGGAATGTATTGCCGCTTGCTGATAACCAGTTGAAATACCATCATTGAGAAATAACCTTTTAAAGCCATACATTGTGCCACTCTTTCCCTGCTATATAATACAGATTACATAAAGGCTGACAAATTCACATTAATACAAGCATTAAGCATTTGCTGTATTGAAAGATCATTAGTTCTAATACTAGCAGTACTGAGTTACAGAGCATAATTTTTAATATTTCTTTGCAGGTATATTAAGTATGGTAGGTTCCATGGACTAAAGGAAAATGAACATTTTTGTTTTCAAATTTACTATTGACACCCTAGTCTGAACAATTCTGCTAAGCACTGATGTTAGAAAGAAAAGTAAAAGTCAAACTTTATTGTTGCTTTTTGCCATTTGGTAGCATTTTACACACAGGCTTCGATCTTCAGAATACACCCTGGATTCAGTAGAAAAACCCTTTAAATGAAGTTTTGTACAATAAAAACTTCTTAGCAGTCAAAATTTAGACTGTAAAAAAATACATGCAAAACATACTTTTCTGAAAACACTGAACTTGGAACAAAACACCGAACTACACAAATACAGAATGAGAACAGCATTTCAACTCCACCAAAAGCAGTCATCATAAAAGGTGTAAAAGTCACCTAACTTCACCAGGCACTGTTCACTTTTTAAACAGGAAACAAAAAAACATATTGTCCCCAAAACAATATCCAAACTCTGAGGTAGATTTCAGAAAGCCTTCCATTTCACGCTTTAATAGCGATGGAATAATGAGTCCATCCAATAGCGATGCCGGAGATCTGGAACGTGATCTATATCCTCATGACTATAGTGAGGAGCAGGTGACCGCCTTCTGTAAATCTGATCCCTGTCGTGAGCAGCTCTCCATCCTCCTCCACCGCCACCACCTCCTCTGTATGATCTGCTATAGTAGTTCCGATCATCATAGCCTCGATCGTATCCTCTGTCGTAGTAATCACGACGGCGTGAGCTGCCACAGGTAGGTCTCCCCATATAAACTCCTGGTGTTGGGGTATGTGGTCTTTTTGTTATGGAGAAATCAACTCTGATTCCACGTCCATCAAGTTCCATTGGCACGCTCTTTTGCTTCCCTGGCATCATCTACATTTTCCAAGTATACAAAGGCAAATCCTCTTGAACGTCTGGATTGCTGGTCATATACGGTAGACACATCAGCAATGGGGCCATATTTAGAGAATACTCCTCTTACATCTCTTTCTGTAGTGTACAAGCTCAATCCAAATACTCCAGGACAACAGTTGGGATCAGGATTTGCCTCTGTTGCAGGCTTGATCACCGGCACCGGTGGAGGCGTGCGCGGGAGGCAACCAGTGGATGTGTCTCTCTCACATCGATGTTTTTCTCCCTCTGTCTCTCCCCCTCCCTTCCACCCTCTCCGATTCCCGACATGACGTCTGCGAGTAGACATGGGAGAATGACTGTGGCTGTGACGCCTCCAATAATCTCGGCTGTAAGACCTGCTACGGGGTCGTCTATGGGAGCGAGAGCGAGATCGTGATCTTGTATAATGCCTTCGAGAACTTCCTCTGGATCTAGACCTAGATTCAGATCTGGACCTGGACTTTGATCTGGAACCTCTGGAATCTTCCTTGGAGCGAGACCTTGCAGGGGTATGCCTTGCAGATTTCCCAGATCCATGAGCACTTCCACTTCTGGAAGCAGAACGGGATTCCCGCTCCCCGTAGTTCTGCTCCCCGCTGTCGCTCATGACTCCTAGCAGCCGCTGCATGTGCTTCAGCCGAAGCTGCCAACCTCCTGCACCTTCTTTACAGAGGTTCGGCCGCAGCCTGTCAGCACCCAGTTTCTACACCGCTGAGAGCCCAACCGGCTCTCCCCCAATCTATTCTTAACTGTTTGTCATAGCCACTGAGTTGCTGTGTCAGCACTTCTAAAATTTAAAAATGTATGCCATTTATCTCCCTGAATAGCTAACAGAAAAGATTTGGTGTTGTTGTGTGTGTGTTTTTAACATTTAATTTCCATTTACTCTGAAAACAGAATTAGGTTGTGAACAGAATTACTTTAAAGAGCCTGTAATATTGGGTAGAAATAGAAACAGAAACATTAATTTGAACACTTTGTGATTCGTTGAGATCGTCTCATTGGAATTTTAAATTATTTACTCAATGGGCATAGATGGCAGCATAGAGGTTTCCCTTTACGTTTTGCAGGAATGTGCACTGTACCCTGATAGCTGTTCGGGGTCATTACTGCAACTCCAGTAGACAAAAAGAAGGCCTTCTCCAAGGGACCAGAATCACAACTACATTCTGGAAATTTTGAAGCAGATCTAGGTTGCACCTTACTTAAGTTCAAGTACAGGTAATTCCAAAAGGAAAGTGAGGAGGTGATACAAGAAATGGGAGGCAACCAATAAAGGATATACTATTCTAGACACCACATGGACTTATTCCCACAGGGGAATTATGGGAAATAGTGCAAAACACATGCCTCCGGATTATCCCATCTAAGGTACTACCAGATTCATTGGTCAAGAGCTGTTCTGTGGGTATTCACGCAGTCATCCAACATTCCACCGTTCACAGGGGATAGGGGATGGAGAGAACAAACCCTTGGGCTCATCTGGAAGTTAGAAGTCAGGCAGAGCAAATTGAGATGTTTGGGTGATATGGGTTGTGCACTGATAGCATGTGCTGCACATCTGGATCTACCTCCCCCTCCAGGGTTGCATATATGAACTCACAGTTTACCTGCTGTACAATGCTACAGAATGCAATTCACAGATATGACACTGTGAGTGGTGCCTCTCTGGAATCGTGCAGCTTGGCATTGCCCACCTGGAACCTAGTTCATTGACACAACTACTAGTTGTTTTAGTTTGTATGACATAGTAAACTGTCAACTTCTTTCATAGATGGGGTCCCACAATTAGTTATCTTAGAAGTATACAGACAAGGCCTGACCTCAGCCACCATGGTTTAATACAGACATTTCTGAATAGCTTTCATGGAGTATTAAGCCCAACTGACCCACATAACACTGAATTTCAGACTTGCTGACCTTTATATTTTCACTATTGTTACTTTTCACTAACTGGTCTGATCAGCCAGACATATACAATCCATGAAAATTGGTATAATGTTCCTGCAACCAAAGGGAAGACTGGTGGGTTATAATAGGCAAGATAAAAACCTAATGATAGTTGCACCCAGTATTATGCACTTTGTATTTTGGACCACACTCTCTTTCTCTACTAATGTGCAGAGAAATACACATATTAGTACATACACACCCTTACTTAACAAAGTCGTAGAATACCAATGATACCCAATGTTTGATGTCGAGTATATTCACACTAGAGGCCCGGTGCACAAATTCATGCACCAGTGGGGTCCCTCGGCCTGCCCTGCGGGATCAGGCCAAAAGTGGCTCTCTGACATCCCCTAGGGGTCCTGGATTGTGAGAGAGTGCAGGCCAGGCCAAGGGACCCCACTGGGGCCAGGAGGGACGCGGGAGGTTGGCCAGCCAGGGAGGGATTGCAGGAGGGCTCCAGGGCGTAACCAGCCCATCTTGCTCCATCCCAATCAGCTGGACCTGAGCAGCAAGCTAACCTAATGGTTGGAGCATCTGCCCCCTGGTAGTCAGTGCACGTCAAAGCAAGCAGTTAGGCAGCTTTAGCATACCATTAGCATATTACGCTTTGATTGGTTGAATGGCTGACTGGCCGACCAGACATTTAGCATATTAGGCTTTTATTATAAAGGATGAATAAGACACATTCTCAGGTCACATTATATGGGAAACATAGACATGAAAAATGACAAAGTACCACATACTTGAAATAAGAGTTTTTAGAGAGGGGTGCTAATCTACTTTTGCAAACTCCAGGCATCCGTATTTAACTGTAATAGTCAACTTGGATTCACATAATCCAGGCAGCCATGTCTTTATGAAAACAATAGGATAATTTGAAAATGTTTGAATCTATTTGTTGACATGGGAACTGTATATTTTTCCATATCTAAACTTAAATCAAAGTATTAATGATAAGCCAAATACTATTCATTAGGGTTCTGGTACCAGGATTTGGCTATTCCATACTCAAGAAAGAACCTGAAAAGTGGCCAAGACAATAATCTCAACTGGGTTCTTTTTTCTTCTAGTTTGCTGATTTTTTATATTTCCCATAATGTTTTCTTTTTTGTCCCATATCATCTGTCCTGGGATTGTGTCATTCTGAGCACTTATTTAAAGTCTGTTTGAGGTAAAGTGTTTATCACATGGATGCTTCTCTGTAAAATGCTGTCTCATTAAGATGACCAATCTCGCTATGTTCTCTCTGCTGGCCACATTACCTGCTATAGTGAGGGCTGGTTGCATTATGGTTACTTTTAGCTCTCGCTTTTCTGAAGACTTGCTTTCTAATTGGAGCCTGTGCTCAAAATAAGCCCCTCTTTTCACAATGCCAAGTCTCTTCCAATGTAAAGTGCTACACAGCAGCTTACTCTAGGTTCAGTGTCCTGAGTTCATGTGATAGTAAAGGCAGTAATTAGTATTTCCAATAGATATTGAGTATTACGAGTGTATACTAGTTCTACCAAGTAAGTACTGAGTACAGTAGAAGAGTATTACCCTGGAGTATACTTCTTTGATCTGTGTTTGAGGATACTGGAGACAGCTTCGTCATAAGATTTTTAGGTGGACTAATTAATTCCCCAAATGCTCTAGTTTCTTGGATTAGCCATTGTATTAGTTCTCTGGCATTCCTTTCATGGGATAAGGAGAATCCTTCATTCCCAATGAGTGGTTTATTGTTTTTTGTTTTTTAAAAAAACAAACAACTTCTCCGGAGGTCTTATAACACTATGTAAGCGTCTCATGAGTTTTTATGAACTTGTCAAAATCACTATAAAGTGTGCTCATCACTGCAAATTAATTATTGCCAATACTCCTCTAAATGCATTGCTCATTGTTATATAGTCATTCCAGTGACATGATTACAGAAGATAAATATGGAGTGGATCAGTAGAATTAAATTTTCTATTTATTCCTTTGCATGCTAAGCATTTATGCCTGGAACTAAAGTCATACTTAGGGAGATGGTAAAAAGAACAACTAGGGGAGAGAGAACTAATATTTATTGAGCACCTACTATGAGTTAGGCATAACTCTTTGTAAATATCTGTCTTGATCTTTATAAAATATTTGCAGTTTATACATTTTATTTAATGGTTAAGGAGGCTTGAAGAAGTTAAGTGGTGTTCTTAGAATTTGAATCTATGTTCTCAGACTATGGACGTCATGCTTTCCCATTTATATTTCTGCTATATAAGACAAATGAAGATGAAAAGTTGGGTTTAATTAAATCTTGATCTACATGTCAAAACCACCTCTATTTGAAATATTCCAAGTCATTCACTCAGCAGCCAACATTCGGAACATCTGCTCATTCTCTGTTATCTTGTCCTGAGCAAGGAACGGGCTTAGTGAGCTTCCCAGATGCTCAAAGAACAAGACACTACTACAGATTTAAAGTGACTTCACTTCTTTGAACTTCAGAGGGTTCCTTGTTCATTGGCCTCTTTCAGATACATCTGAATTACAGAGGAGAAAGTTAAATGCCATTGCTTCGTAAATTTTAATCCTCTGACTTGAAAGTACCAGGATACTAAACTCGCTGGTTAATTCCATTGAACCAAACATCAAATTGGGCTCCATCCCTGTACAAGCTTCACACAAAACAGTCCTTTATAGTTGAAGAGACGCTGCAGCAGTGAACTGACACCCCAGAAAGCAGCTGTGCTGGTCCAGGATAGACCCATGACATAGTCCTTAATAGAAAAACCTACCAGCCTACGAGAGACTGAGACTATCTCACAATGTCAGGGGGAAAAAATCTTCCAGTGATTTCACTGACATTGAAATCAAAGATTGAATTTCTGGAAACATCTGGATGACTGGGTAGATTTTTGTGCAGCAGCTTCATCTCAGTATTTGGTAACATTTAGACACAGCCTAAGGTTCCTAGACTGAAGCCATTCCCTCCTATTAAATACACATTTGTTTTCATCTCCCATAAAAATGGTCTCATTGTTCTTTATTTAGTCTAACAGAAGGATCCATGTACCAGCACTGCCTTCGCTTTGCTTGGCTTCAATTATACAAACTAACCACACTCAGTTGGATGGCAACTGCTGTAGCGGTGTGCCTTCCCTCTCCAAATTCATGAGTGGAGTTTTTCCACCCACAATGTCAGGTACAGAATATGAATTGAGGATTAAAATTCTCTAGTGTAAATGGGGGGAAGTTCTAATAAAATAACACTGCTTCTAAGATTGAGGTATGCAGACCTGCTCCCTCATACATAATTACAATAAATTCTGCCAAGATTTTAATTGAGTAATCACTGTGATACTGGCACTGTACTAACTTCCTTACATATATTATCTCACTTAACACTTTATCTTTTAAGTGGGCAATATGGAGTTCATGTATAATTTATCAAATTCTTAAATACTTGACTATGGTTCTCTCAGATTTTTTTTTCTTAATCACAGTTTGTTTTAATTCAGTTGAGCTCTTGGTCCTCTCCCGTTTGTGGTCCCTGAAGGCTGTTAACTCCCTGCTGCCATGCAATACCAATTACATACTTTCAGACCACTAATCTCTCTCCACCCCACCAGCTTTCCTGCTCCTGACCACAGAGTGACAACATCAGCTGCACCACACCACGGAAAACAGGACTCAACATTTCAGGAGAATCAGCTCAGCTAAGAGAGTTTCCTGAGCTGTGAAAAACCTCTTAGCATTTCAATATTGTATTAACCTCAGCTTCACCTGCTTTTTTTTGGGTCACAGGAATCATTTGTCATGTGAACATCTTCTGTCCAACCACAAATAGAAACAGGAGGGTTGCTTTTGGCCCAGGGAGACCTTCTCAACCTGGCAACAAGGAGATACAGCTCAATGGGCAATGTAGGCAGTGGAAACCCTGTTGTGTGAAAACCAAGTTATTGTGTGACCCTGAGCTAATATTTGACCCTTGATTCTGCCCTGAGCCAAGTTGATGGTGCCTTTTACAAATAGTTGGATAACTAATAGTAAAAAAAAAAAAAAAAAAACTCACCAAAACCAACAACATTTCCAACAGTAAGCACTGGCCATCACTGGCCAATAAATCAGATCATATATTTTGCCACCACTTTTAACCAAAGTTTCTGTGGACCCTCATCAGGTCTCTGGGCCCTTTCCTGGCTAAAAAAGAAAAACAAAACAAACAAACAAAAAAAACACACACCAACAACCCAACTCTGACAGGGTTAACGAAATGTTTTATCTTCTTATTCCACCTGTACACTCACTTTAAAAACATCCTACCAATAAGCATAAGAATGGTCCTCTCTTAACTTCTCCATTGCTCTTCTTTGTTATTAATCAGTACCACTCGCCATTCTCTGGGACTTGGTCCAGATCTTGTGAGGATTGTAACGTTTAAGATAAAGCTTAAAGGTTTATAAGTCAATTATATTCTGATTATTTTATGAGTTATTTCCATTTTCCCTCCTCTTCCTTTAAACTAAAATGCATTTACTTTTTAAGTACTACTTCCCCCCTAGATTGATGGGTCTTAATACGAGAGTGAACATGGGATGAAAAAACAAAGTTTCCTGGTAACATCTTACAAACCATTGAGATCATCCATCGCTCATATATTTCTGTATCTAGACCTTCCAAACAGAGTGTTAGTCTTTATTGGATATAATTCTTTCAAAAAATTCTTAATCTATTTCTGAAAGGTTGAAATAGTTTTAGTAAATGTCTTGTGGGGTATTGAAAAAGCTAGTAAAGTAAGGGATTCAAGTAAAACTATCCAAATAAATCACTATGATCTTCATTTGTTTTTAAAATGGGGAAGTGATATCATAGGGTGCATTAAGACTTGGCCACAACTACACGGCACTATTACATATGGGAGAAGCAAGATTCTATTTATGATCTAAAGCTCTCATATATTGTGCTACACAGTGCCTGGTCCTGGATTAAACTAAGACACTCTTTTCTTTATGAAGACTCTGCAGGGTAAAGCATTCCATAAGCAGATCATGCTTCTGACCCACTCATGAGTGTTCTGAAGTAAATGTTGAACCATGGTTGTTGGCCACTTGTTCATAAAAGAGCTTACACTGGAATAAAACTAAAATATATTTTGTCAGGAGCAAAGAAAGGACTTTTGATAACAGATCATTAATTTATCAAAATTCCAAGTGAACATCTTATTTGTGCTCCATTGTCAGCATTTTCCCAGATGCAAAAAAAAAAAAAAAAATAGATATGAGGAAGAGAAATGAGTCTGCTTACTACTTATGGAGAATGTTCTATTCTTTAATTTTAAAGGAATGATAAATCCATCTGATTTGTGGCTACCTATGAGAAGCTAACAGTGAAAAACACATACAAGTAAATATATTTTTTCTGCTTTAAAAAAAATTTTTTTTAATTGATTTCAGAGAGGAAAGGAGAGGGAGAGAGAGATGGAAACATCAATAATGAGAGAAAATGATTGATCGCTCCCTCCTACACACCCCCTACTGGGGTCTGATCCTATAATCTGGGCATGTGTCCTGACCAGGAATTGACCCACAACTTCCTGGATTATAGGTCAATGCTCAACTGCTGAGCCACACCAGCCAGGCCCTGCTTTTGAAATTTTACATTAAATTTTATTAAAATTAGAAAAATAAGGCTTATATATTATTGCTCCAAATCAGAGTCTGCCCAGTGTCATAGAGAATTGCTACTTATTATGAAAAATTGGAGGATAAATGATTTCCTTCTACTCCTCCCCATAGTTAATGCAAACATCACCATCCAAATTTCCTCTGCATCTCAGCCCAGAATAGAAGGTAAAAGTTTTGGAGCCAGGTAAATTCTTCAAGTACCTGAAAGGGCCAACAATGATTACCTTTTTGTAGGAGTGAGTTGGGCAGGATAACGTGCATGTGTCCTCCCATTAGTCACTTCCCAAGCAGATTGTCAAACTTTTGTAACCCCAGACAAAGAGACTTTGGAAGCAGGAAGAGGAAAAACAAATGATGCTTTGAGGTTCAGAAAGTCCAGGAGAAAAGGAGAGGGAAAACATTTGATAAGCTGAAGCATAAAGAGATCTGTAAGTCCTCTGAGCAATATTTCCATATACTCTGTGACAGCCACCTCAGAAGATAAGACTTGAGAGACAAATGGTTACATGGTGTACACACATGTAGCACATAAACAGCGGAGCCCCACACCTGGATTATGTTGCCATAGCAGTTCAACTACAACAGACTATTGACATATCCAAACAGGCTTCTCCAATGTCTCAGCACCAAGCAGGATCACAAAGTGTTGGAGAATAAGGAAAGCCAGTCATACTGACCAAGAAGTCTGGATGCTCAAGGATGGTGTAAAAAAATTTTAATGTGGTATTTTTGTATAAATGTGTTTCTTGCTTTTCCTTTGATGAGGGGCAAACTTTCCCCCCTACAATCTGTTTGAATCAGGATCCAACTAAACTACTGGTAGATTTCTGAATACCAACCAAACTTTATATGTATTTTTTTATATTTATTTTCTTACCTTCACTATACACACTGTTCTACATATATCTTGCTTTTTTCCTTTTTCTTAACTGAATTTATTGGGGTAACATTAGTTAATAAAATTGTATAACTCTCAGGTATACAATTCTACAATACATCATATATATATTGTATCATGTGTTTTCCCACTCCAAGTCAAGTCTCTTCCCATCACCATTTATGCCCCCTTTACTCACTTCTATTTCCCCCACCTTCCCTTCCCTCTGGCAATCACCATACTTTTGTCTGTGTCCATAAGTCTTTCTTTTAAAATTTTCTTTGCTTAATCCCTTCACCCATCTCACCCAGCCCCACCATAATCACAACAGCATGGTACTGGCATAAAAACAGACATAAAGATCAATGGAACAGAATAAAGAGCTCAGAAATAAAGTCCTGCTTTTATGGTCAATTAATATTTGACAAAGGAGGCAAGAACATACAATGGGATAAAGACAATCTCTTTAATAAATGGTTTTGGGAAAATTGGATGGGTACATGCAAAAAAATGAAACTAGACCACCTTCTTACACCATACACAGGAAAAAACTCAAAAATGGATTAAATACTTAAACATTAGGCTTGAAACCATAAAAATCCTAGAAGAAAACATAGGTAGTAAAATCTCAGACATTTCTCTTAGCAACAATTTTTCTAAAGTATCTCTTTTGGTGAGGGAAACAAAGGGGCAGGGGGAGAATAAATTGGACCATATCAAACTAAAAAGGTTTACATAGCAAAGCCAACCAAACTTTTTTGATGTATCAGATGCTGTCAATATAACAAAATACCAGATACTGAAATATGTGTTCTTGGAAGTCAGAAAGGCTGTTTTATTTCCCTGCTTCTGCCCTGGGTATGTCCTTTGACTTTGGACAAGATATTGAAATGTACTCAGCTGCAGGTTCAGCATTTATGATGGGAATAAGTGTAGCTATCTGGTTTACCTCATAAAAATAGTAGACACAGAATTGCCAATGGTAGCTATAGTACCAGTAGTAGAAGTTGGTGCTGTTGCTGCTATTGTATGTTTTGCTATGACATGTCTTAAAAAGGTATAGTTTCTCTAATAAAATCTACCAGTGACTATAGCCAACACAGCAACTGACAGACATCATAATTTTCCCAGATGGTAAATGTAAATGTTGCATACAATATAAATATGCTTTTATGTATTTGTATGTCCTCTGATAAATTTATTAAACACTAACTAGAAATAATTTAGAGATTATATTTCTAAAAGTAGTACAATTATAAAGAGCTCTTTGAAAGTCACTTATTAAATTAATGAGCTGACAGAGAAGGTGCCTTAGTTCATTTTTGGTCATGTGAGTAATATTCAAATCTGGGTAGCTTTTATTTTAAATGATAGTCCAATAACCAAATGTTGGTTACAAACTGATTTGAAATAGAGCATGGTGTCTTACCCAAGCAATATTTTTGCTTTAAGTCAGGGAAACAAGAGCTGCAGAACCAGGAAATGTGGAGGGAGCATGGAAAATATTTAATCAACAGTTATCCTTCTACAGAAAAATCACAAGTGCCCATAAAATAAAGCAGATGACAGTGTTGTTCTGCTTCTTAGTATTATGGGAGGAGGTAGTAGGCATGGAATTATTTCAGTTTAAAGAGATGAAAGTACATAGGTTGAAATCTGTGGGGGAGAGGCAGACTCTACACTGTACATTCCAAAGATGAATGGAAACCAGGAATGCTCCTTTAATAAAGTATATATACAAAGGGAAAATGAATGAAACTATAAAAAACACCTTAGGGTTCTGAATCTTACCAGGATACAACTTGGTATGTTTTCTTCATTATAACCAGATTATTAAAGAAATGACTAAATTCAGTGAGTGGTTCCTCTCCAGTTTAAGTGCTGCCTGACTAATAAGTTACTTATCATTGCAGTAATCTAGAAATCTATGATTAAATAAAGCAGCAAGATACTGCCATAATCTTTGAAGTTCCTTTTTCTCATTAGCTAAAATAATTGCTCAGTAATCAATCAATGGTCATTCCAATTAAAATCCACAGGTAACATTTCTTCCTTATTTTTGTTGAATGAAAGGCGGCTTTTGTAAAACTACATGTTTTTGAGAGAAATATTATATATTTACATTTTATATATTTTTTCCTCTCTCAGTGTTCAGATCTTGGCTTCAGCACCTTTCAAATGACTGAGCTGAGGCTGAATTGAGATTGACCATACCCAACCTCAGAGAGTAGAGACAAACATTAGGAGAAAGTTAGATAGCAGTGGTCTTTTTCTCACACTATCATTCTTTAACCTTGATAAAGTCCCTCTGGTAGAAGAGTTGCTTTTTTTTTTAAGTTGAAATATAAAGATATGAGTTTAAATTATGAAAAGCCTACTTGTTGATTTTCTGCTCAAAGTGAGGAGAAAAGGAATCTTTCGGGGAAAGAAATACACTTAATACAGTACTGAGAGAGAGCCGGTCAGGGGAAAAGATGCTTCCACATAAGAGGCACAGGAGGTTCAGGTCCAGGGCCAACTAGTACTTCCTTTAAGTCAACAACATAAAGGTAGAAATGGGACCACATGACATTAACAAATCAGAGTGTTTCTGTCTTTGTTGCAAGAGTCACAGTGGTGAACACTAGCCCCTGCTGAAATCTCCCCAACTTATTCAGAAAGACCCCCAGTGGTGCTCATATTTGTTCTCTTATCCATCCTGTGGCCCCTATTTCCTCTTCTGATTCAGCAGCTTCTGTTGTCCCTTTTCAGATTGAAAGTCTGCTGTTTCCTTTTTGTGGTATTCATTTGTTATTTTTGCCACCAATTTCCACTTCTCCATCTTCTAGCAATAGCAAACAAATGTTTGCTTTGTGGGAATTCCTCAGTCCTGTTGCTTAAGTAGGATTGTCCATACCCTGATATATAATAGCCTATCAGCTTGGTTACAAAGACCCATTCAAGAATGGACACATAGCCTATGCAAGGTTAATGAGACATGAGGAGGTGTTTGTTCTGTCTTCCTTAGTAACATTCATCAGAGACTGTCTCAGCCCCAGGATGGATCAATATATGTGAAGTCTGGTTGTCTCTGCCATTTTGTTACTCGGAAACAGGCCTGCTTAACCTCTGTGTACTTCCATTTCCTTACTACAAAGGCTTGTTAGGGGAATTAAATTAATTAATTTGTATAAAGTACTTAGAATAGTTCCAAGCAGGTAAGCACTACACAGGTGTTTAAACAAAAAAATTCCTTTCATCACTCAGATTTGTAGTTGACTTTGAGTCTGCCTCCTTCATGACATCTGTCATTCACTGACAATTCTCTCCTCTGTATCACCATCCCCGTCTCTTCCAGTTTGCTATACTCCATTGGCTAGGCCCCTTTTTTACACCTGTAGACTCTTGTTTGCCTCATACATACTTTTAGTGAATACCTATGGTATTGCCTATTGTAGCTCCCCTCCTCTAGGAACTGGCCAGCCCTCCCAGGCTTTCAAATGGTTCTGTAGGAGCTTCCTTGGTTGAAATGCTTATACTTGCAGACCAATAAGAATGTGACATAGTTTCTCTCCAGGGGCTAAAGTTCTAAAATGTAAAACTGCTGTGGTAGCCACGTTTTCTGCCATGTGGAAAAGCTGATTAACTTTCTTTTTCCCTTGGAAACTTTAATATGGTGATGTGCTAAGCCATGTACACAGAGTCATTATGATGGAAAGTATCTAGTCACCCTGCGGACCTATATTGAGGACTAATTCTGACATTCATGCTTCCTTTCTGCAAACTGGTGTGATTTCATCACATCACTGTGTTTAATGTAAGATGCTCATTAGCCTGGGTCCTGTCCATAGAGGAGAAGGATTGCCTGCAGCATATTAACAAATCACACTCCACCACAGGTTCCTGAAGCTTTCCGTGTTTAATCTAATCAGCCCCATTTACACTCTTGAGATTTGCTTGAGACCATTCTAGGAAAATATATGATTCTTTCCACAACATTTTGAAGTGTCTTATCATCTCTACTTTACAGATGTGGAAATAGAGGATCAGTTAAACAACTGACCCGTGTCAGAAAATATGTTACATGGCCAATGGAAGAGAATGCAAAGCCAAACAGGGAATACATAAATGAGAGAGATGCACAACCACAAGAAGTCTGGGTGGTCCTTAGGATTGGACAGAAGGGGAAGGGCAGTCTTCCTAGAGCTCCGAATCCAGGGCACCCATGGAAAGCTGGAAACACAAAGGCCTACCTTTCCTGCCTGGAGTCTGCACTCTAGAGGGTGAAGCTGTCCAGTGGGATCGACAGTAAGTGAAGGAGAAATGCTGGAGACCCACCCACAGCAGAACAAGAAAGGGAGAAGTACTCCTGCTTTCTCCTCCTTCGATCCTCCAAGCTAGTTGAGAAAGAAGACTGAGAAATGTAGTTCCCTGCTATGTAACACACAGGAAGAGAAAGGCAGGGAAATAATCTGAGAGCAAACAGAGAAACAAGCGGTGCACACACCCCTATTTAAAAGATTGAAACCAGACTGAGTTTTGTATCCTTTTGTAGGGGGTAGAACTAAAAGTTCAGAATTCAGAACTACAGAATAAGAGTCCCTAATATTGAAGTACCTGCTACGGTGGGTTAAAACCTAGAAGCACTTTTGTGGTTTCTTGTTAGACAGGAGAGCTTAAAGTGAGAATAACAGACTTTCAGAACTTGTCTGTTCAAAATCTCTGTTTACTTTTGCTTCTATTATTGTTATTGTCATAAGGACATATACAACTCAAATTATTTTTATGTAATAGGAGCTTTATTGTATGAAGATAAGGAAACAAGCTCTTTTCATTACAGACCATCTTCTCAGAAGCCAAGAAAAGCTGAAGAAGCAGACATCAGGAGGGGCAGATACCAGAATAGTTGGAATCAAAGGGACATTCTGAATCTAAGGCAGCTCTAGCAGCAAGAGTCCATGGAGTTTCAGACCAGACACCTTTTAATTGACTCAGCTATTCTCTGCATACCTATGGTTCTCAGACCACTTCTCTTCTGGATAACCTCTGATTTATTCTTTTCACACTTGGTAGTGCAAAGTCCCAAGAGAAGTAATCTAATGGGCTCAACTAGTAACCCTTTATCTTTTCTGGAGCAGAACATTGGACAATATTACCTCTGCTGCCTATGCTATGGCATGGCTAACCTTGGCTCAGTTGCCCACTTCGTCTCATCACCTGGGAGGATGGATCGAAAGGCACAGGGTCACAGTTACACAATGTGGTTGCCTGAAACTACTCAGCAGAATAGCTTTCCTCAGAAATTCTGTAGGTGTGACTGCATCTTTTACCTTGAAGAAAAAAAAGAATAAAGAAGAGAAAGGAACAGAAAAATCCTCCTCCAAAGGAGTAACTAATGCATCTGAGCTGAGAAAATTAAATCATGTAATCCACATTCACCATCAAACATCATGAAAGAAAAATATATCATCTATAATAATAAAAGTGCAATATGCTAATTAGACCAGACAGCTGAACAACCTTCCGGACGTCATTTCGGACATCCTTCCAGATGAAGCCGCGGCAGCGGGGTCCAAGGTAGAGGCGGTTAGGGGCGATCAGGCAGGCAGGAAAGCAGTTAGAGGTGAGCAGGCAGGCAGGTAGAGTGGTTAGGGGCAATGAGGCAGGCAGGCAGGCAGGCAAGCGAGCAGTTAGAAGCCAGTGGTCCCAGATTGCGAGAGGGATGTCCGACTGCTGGTTTAGGGGTCCCTGATTGCGAGAGGGTGCAGGCCAGGCTGAGGGACCCTCCCCTTGACCCCCGGAAACAAATTTCATGCACTAGACCTCTAGTTTTACTATAATATTCTATCTTTACAAAAAGTGCTTAACAATCTTATGTTAACCTATCCTCTCTGCATCCCTGAGAGAGTGGTTGTTCTTGTTTGCCTACTCAGAAAAATAAAATTGTCATGCAGTCAGGACTTGTACTCAGCATTCCAGGTCATGTGTCTGTTTTTAATCTAGACCAACTGGAATCCACGTACTGTGACTGCTTTGAAAAACACACAGATCCTTTTTACCATATCCCCCAAAATCAATCTATTTTAGGAAATTAGGCATCTCCTTACAACTATCAATCTGAGAAATAGGCTCTGCTTCTGGGAGTGCAGAATGAACCAGGCTATTTTATTTATTTAAAAATATATTTTTATTGATTTCAGAGAGGAAGGAAGAGAGAGATGAAAAATCAACACTGGAGATCGAGTCTAAAACCTGGGCATGCATCCGACCTGGAATCAAACCAGTGACCTCCTGGTTCATAGGTTGACAATCAACTACTGAGCCACGCTGGTGGGTGAAGCAGGCTATTTTAAATGAATGACCTAAGAAACCCATTACAGATGAACCAAGACTGGATTAGAAAATAAATGTGAAAACCATCAGAGTTAATACTGCAAAATGGCCCAGGTTAATTTGCACTACAAGTACCACTTGTGAGGAATTGTTTATATACAGCATAATGTGGTAAATGTAATCCAAAGTTTGCGTAGGGTTCTATTTAGTCAGCTGTTGGTTTTAAGCCAAAAGGTCTTTAAAACCCTGATGCCCTTAAATTTACACCCAGAGATGGGATGTCACCACAACCTGTCTTGTAAAATTTGTGTTATTCTCCCTCTTCTGTTATCCAATCAACCATCTCTCAACATTGAGATGATGAAGAACAGAGGTAGTTATAGTATAAGGTCAGACGGGAGTCCATTAGCATGATTTTATGTAGTAGATTTGATGGGTCAAAGAATCTTCCTCTGCATCCACAACTCCTGAGTCCAAACATCATGGTTCAATATGACTATAGCCTTAAAAACTGGCCGTGGGTGCAATAGGGATGATCCAGCAAGGCTGATATTCAGTTTCTTCAGCCAGCGTTCATCACCATGATGCTTTCCAATTCCTTTAGGGATTGTTGCCAACATGTGCACAGACACTCAACTCATTGTAATCACCATTGCTTGCTCCTACATGGTTGACTTAACTATTAAGCAAATAATATCTATTAGGTTAATCTTAGGTTAACACCTATGTTGCCATCTGATTAATTAAGTAATCCATGGAATCTGTTTCTGAAGATGGTGGTTCTTAGATAGAATGTATAACCAGGCTCTCCCTTAAAAGAGTTTCCAACTGGAAAGTGTGGATTCATTCCATACAAATTAATAAAACCTGTGCCTAAAAACTGGACTGTTTTTATTATTTTAACTTTTATCTTGTGGTGAATTTTTCTCCCTCCACAGTCTTCTATTCAATACCAAGTCATTAAAAAACAAACTATATTTGCAAATGCAAGTGTGTTTACATTTTTCTTATGCATCATTCTAATTAAATATGTTCTTAGCATTATTCATGATATTTCATCTTTTTAAAAATCCTCATCTGAGGACATGTTTATTGATTTTAGAGAGAGAAGGTAGAGAGAGAAATATCGATGTGAGAATCATCAATCAGTTGCCTCCTGTACACACCCCAACTGGGGATTGAACCCGAAACCCAGGTATGTGCCCTAACCGGGAATTGAACCCACAACCTTTGCGTGTACGTACAGGACAACACTCCAACCAACTGAGCCACCTGGCAACAGCTATTTCATATCTTAGCAGACATTTTATATTATTATTTTTATGCTGCAAGCATATAAAAGCATGTCCATAAATAAATGGACTAGTTTCCTGCATATGTGTTATACCCACTCACTATAAAAAGTCAAAATCAAACATTTCTCTTGATATAAATTTTCATAGCATCTATTAAAAAAATGAAGAATAAGGCTATATGGCCAGTCCATGTCACTATTTCACTGAAGTTGTACCTGTGGTGAGCGGGATGAGGCTTGGTAATGTAGGAAACAGAAAAGGGGCACCTAACCAGCTCTGGGAGGATTAGGAAGACTTCCTAGGCCAGGTGATGCCCAGCTGCTCTTCCTGTGAAGTTCATAATGCAATATTCTTGTCTATAATCATTATGCTGTACATTAAATCTCCAGTACTTATGTCTTTTCTAGTTGTAATGTTTATACCCTTAAACATCTCCTTAATCTACCCCACCCCTTGCCCCCAGTAATCACCATTCTACTCTCTGTTTTTGTGAGTTCACTTCTTGAGATTCTACATATGTGTAGTAATATCATACAGGCTTGGGCAAAAGTATGTTTATAGTTGTTCCTATAAAAATAATGCAATAATTAATAATAATGCAAGAATAAACACTGTTTCACATACAACTGTAAACCCACTTTTGCCCCACCCTGAGCAGTATTTGTTTTTCCCTTTCTGACTTATCTTACTTAGCACAATGCCCTCAAGGTCCATCCATGTTGTCACAAATGGCAAGATTTCCTTTTTTCACATGGCTGAATAATATTCCATTGTGGCATGTCTATTACCTATCTCATGTATTTATCCATTCATCCATTGATGAATGTATTATCTTTTCATTAGTTGTCTCTACCTCTCTGCCGTGTGTCTCTCGCTGCCTCTTTCTTATGTATTTATGTGTGTGTATCTTTGTCCTCTTCCTTTCTCTCTCTTTCCATCATCTCCTCAACTTGTTCACCTGCTTCTTTCTCCATCCAGACTGTCTGAGGTTCTAGGCTCTACCTCCAAATCCTTTGCTCTCCCTATGGGTCTATCTATATTTCTTAGCATGTCAAATAATCTTTAGCTTCTTTTATTTTCCATCACCGTTTCTCATCCCATTCAGAAAATGAGAACTATTATTTTTGATACCCACATTTCATAGAAGAGGGGAGATGAAAAATGGTAAACCCTTATATTTTAATCATCTTTTCTCCCCACCAGACTCATTTCTTATTACTCCTTTCTATGTACTCTCCTTATGTTATACAGAATTTCTTGCAGTTTCACAAACCTCTGTCTCCTTAGAAGTCCTGTCCATCTTGTCCGTCTTATTATCCCCTTTACTTACATGGATAGCTCTCACTCTTCTTTCAAGGATTGGGCCACCCATTCAGAAAAGAGACCACTCCCTTCAACATGAAATGAAATGTCCCTCAGTGCTTCAGAAGTCCCCTGTGTTTACCGTATCCTTTCCTCATCACACCCATGTTAATGTCCTCCCCATAATACATGACCCTTGGACATGTGAACACATAAGTAACTTCAGTGCCTGGCTCACAGCTGGTGCTCCTTAAATATTTCTTGAGTGAATATTGACATTCTAAGCGTAAGCAGTGATCAGTGCCAATCCCTCTTTTCTTTGAAAGATTCCAATCTTAAACTGGAAATCAAAAAGACCAATTTGCAATTGCCTATAAGCCTCTCCATCTTTCTCAAATGACTTCAGCAAAGAGAGAAGACAAGAGCTGCAAGAGAGAGCGGAAAAAGCCAGGTTCAGTGGCAAATATCACGAAACAGTTCTTGCACAATTGCAAAGTGAAAACATCTTGGCCGCACAGAGCCACTTTTAAAAGGGAGTGACATAATTTAAAAAGACCATTTGTATAAGGGAGGCTGCAACTTTGGCCAACAATTCTCTTGCCACTGATTTAGGAATCCTGGAATAGGTAATTTGAAGGGAAAGGCTTAAAGGAAAATGTATCCAAATCGTAATCAAATGAAAATGCTACAGAGGAGGTAGTTGAGTGGGAATCTTACAGGGCCCTAAATCTAACCATATGGCATTCTTCTCTAAGTATCATCTTAGTCAGCCTCTGGGAATGAAGAATTTGTTTCTTAATAAGAAAGCACGTTTTATAAAAAAGATGGACCCCAACTCCATGGATTTAGTGATTTCCCCTTGATCACTTACAATTTTCCATGTTCTCTATGTGTATAGCAAATAAAGTCAATGATTGCAGCTTTTCTTTGACATGGCAAAACTCAGTGAGAATTATAAGAAACCAGCAACAGTTAAAATCTGCTCTCCTCTCCCAATGAACTGAGTTACCTATACTAAATACTCTCAGTGGGGATATCACAGCTAACTGTTTCACAATGCACTATAACAAAGGGATTAAAAGGGGCAGCTTTATGATGTGTGAATGATGTGCTTAAATCATTTTATAAACAAGTGCTCTGTAATAGAAGCACAATTACTTAACTGTAGGTTTAAATAATACCACATTAGGCATTGTTTAAATCTTACCTGGATTATACTCATTTATTAATTACCCAAACATTTATAAAGTTTCTAAGTGTCAGGAACTGAATATGGAGTTGAGGGTGTGAGTGACGTTTTGTGGATTGTATACCATGATGAAAAAGATTTGGTTTTTAGCTTAGAGGAAAATGCAGTTAAATAAAAGAGAGAGACTCATAACTGTGCAATTCAGCAAGGAGGAGGACAATGGCTCTTCTGGGTCCATTAGAAAGACGAAAATTGAACCAAGTTATTAAGATAAAACTGTCTTTCACATGTCCCAGTATAAAAACAATGGGCTGGATACTAGTATTCTCAGTCAAATCACCCAAGAGATTCAAGTCACTAGAAGTGGGGTTTTAGAAGAAAAATAAAGTAGTTATTTGTGCTCATTCATTCATTCAAATAACATTTAGTGAACAGGTAATACAGATTAAGAACTGTGCTTGGCACTGAGGATACTGACATTCATATTCCAATGTGGTAAAGGTTGCAGTGGGAGGTGTGTCAGGGACAGTGAGGGCCAGAGGGAGGAGCAATTGAGCCTAGTTGGAGGCCTCAAGAACTTGACAGAAGAGTTAATACTTGAGATGGCTTATGAAGATACCAAGTGGCTGTTATCTTGTCTTTATCTTTAGTTTTGGAGAATTGATCTTTTCTTCACTTGAAACTTTAAGTGACTTGTTGATTTCTGTCATTTATCTTCTTTCTCCATAATCTTTTCTCTGAGTTATTTCTGCCAAGCCTCTTTATTTTCACAGAGTTGAGGGGTGGTAAAAACATTTAACTTGCTGCCACTTAATCTAGTCATCATCCAATTTCTCTGTTTTCTCTCATTTAATCATCTTTTTTTAATCAGAGGTATATATATATATATATATATATATATATATATATATATATTTTTTTTTTACTTCCTCTCCATTTTTTTCTTTCTTTTTTTTGCTTGCATTCCCCACAACTGAAATCACTGAAATGACCACTCTTTTGCTAATAATAATAACTGCCAATGTACCACGGTGAGGGCTTAATCCTCATATTCAAATTTTTAGGTATGAATTATAATTGTGACTTTACCACTGAGGTGCAGAGAGATTAATTGATTTGCCAGAGATTACAAAATTACTAAATAGCATCACCAGGATTCAGATTGGTGTCTGCCTGGCTGCAAAGCTTTTCTGTAACAGCCTGCTGCCTTCCTTTATCACATTCAGGGTTATTGGTAAAGTCAGATGCTTTCTTTTTTCCTCACAATCCTTCCTCACAATCCGGTTGACCTGATATCTTGACTTTCCTCTTTGTGGCGTAACACCTGGTTTTGCCAGTCTGAGATCTGTTCCTTTTAAATTGTGAAACAGCATTCCAGCACTCCCTTTGCAGAACCACCCACCTTTCCCATTCGTGATGGTCTGTAGGGGGGCTGGTCTCACTCACCCCCAGATCTAGAGGTACACACATGACATAAAAGAAAGCGAATATGGGAAGACCAAAAAGTGTACGGATATGCCAATGTTCCTGCTTATTTTAGGTACCCCTTCTCTACATAATCCTGCATCTTCTAGGGGGAGCCCCACGCATTAGTTGTAAAAATTGAACTTGATGAAAATAACAACTAACTTATATGATTTGCTAAATTCTCTGTCCTCCTCCTACACCATGACGATCTAGTGCTTGGCTGGTATCCTCCCAACTCAAGCTTTTAGCTCACAACTTACATGGCCAGCAGCCAGCAGAAATGAGTCCCAGGGTGGCCAGCCTGCTTTCTGCCATGATTCCGTGTCCTCTTACTTTTCTTCTGCCTTGTTCTCACTTTCTACTTAGTCCTAGTATCCACCAGATAGCTGGTCCTTTGGATTTCAATTTATAGTGACTAAATTCCATTCCTAAAGTCTGAAAGTGATAGAACCTTAGAATGTTCCCAGGACATGTTTGTGTTGTAGTTGTTTTGGTTTTGTTTTATTTACCAACTAATTCTTCCCAGTCCTGGGTACTTCTGAGCACTTACCAGCACAAATTCTAGGCTTTAGGAACCCAAACCTAGACTAATCCGTTTGGCCAAAACCTAAGTTGGCTATTCTGGTGCCTCAGAAGAGGAAGATCAGACAGCAGATTGGTTGAATTCACAGCTGCTTCTCCCATTTATGAATAAGAATCTCTGGGACAAGGACCAGGTCTGATTAATCTTTAAACACCACCCCCCCAACCCCTCAGTTTCTAACACACCTGGCACTTACTCTGCAAATTGTTGCTAAATTGAGCTAACTGGACTGCGTATGGCTCAGAAGGATAACCTTCGAGTTTTAGTTTTAGCTGTGCCAGGCATTCTTCCTCTAACCTGGAATAACTCAAGATTTCCCTTACATATAAAATAGGGATTCTTTTAGAACTGTCTATAAAAGATTTTAACATTTTAATATCCTCAAGTGAATACTATAAAATCCATTTTATGACTATTATTATGTAGCAGAGAAAAACCTTAAAAGTAAAAGGTTTTCATTTGTCATCTCTTCTGAACCCGATTTCACCAAAGTTTATTTTCATAGAAATGGTCTCAGAAAAAAAGAAATCCAGAGTTTGGAGAAAATTGGTTTTCATTCAGATTGGATATAAAAAAAGTCTAGAAATGTGGAAAACTATATGATATCAGACAATACTTAATTTTCTAATAAAGAAAGCAGGACTTTCCTTGCACTTACTACTCATCTTTTCCTACTTCGTTAGGTGGTAGATCTTTGTTTTGTTATCTGGGTGATTAAAAACAGGGAACAAGAATGTGTGACCACAAGAATTCTAGTTGTATCCTCCACTGTGAGATGGATATGGTAAATACATCGCATGGGGATGCACTGGTCCCTTTGGGACAATGAAATCATTCTAAGAGTGACTGTCTCAAACTTAAGAAAATCAGAAGAAAAGGCTTCTATTTTGAGCTACTGTCAGGTAGAACAATATGTCTGTGAAATTATAGTTTCTCTGGTGCATGGTGCTACAAATAGTGGGAAGTGACTCTGTGGAAGATAATATTAGAGCTTGAGGGAACAATTAAATAACTACTCTGTTTTCCCTGCCTGAATTCTGAATCGATATGGACAAAGAGTGAGGCAGATGGGGACCAAAAGAGGGCCTTGGGAGAACATGTAGCCACATGGACTTCCTGATTCTGAACCCCTAAAATTGAGCAAATGTTCTCACCTTTTCACTCTGAATAAAAAGCAAGCACAGGATCTTTACCACTAAGCTTTGCACCTGATCTATCAGAGCAGATTCTTTGCAGGCAGGCAGATCCCAAAGATGAAATAGAGAGAAAGGAACTACTCTTGCCAGATCCTCCTCCAAATCTCACCAAGCTTTAGATCACTCTGCCTCCCTAGGCAACAGAGAGAAGGACTGAGAGGGAAAAATTCCTTGTGAAGTACAAGAGGAGTGAGGAATAAGAGTTCTCTCTCCCATACCAGCACCATCCAATGACATATAATTGGTGCACTACGAATCTATCTACTCTACAGAATACTGTTTGGGGGTGCACAGGAGAGTGAGAGAGAACTTCCATGAGGTGAGTTCTCTAAGAACTGCATTTAAACTATTTTTCTTAGTGATGTTTTGACTTTGCAAGTGTTATTTTTAATTGTACCCCTGAACATCAAAATTTTGTCTTTTAACTTAATCAGAAAAATGTTCTTCCACAATTCTGGATGCTCAACACTATGCTATTATCTCAATAATGCTCTTTTTCCTAGAATGTAGTAGATATATTACATTGCTCCACAGTGTTTTAATTCTTAAGAACATTTTCCATTCATTAATTTCCAACACTTATCCTAACCAACTGTGGAATGAAAGATCTATAAAAGGTCTTCTTAGACATTGAGCCTGTGAAGAAGCCTGAGAAGGAATGGACGAGGTGGGAGGTGAGCCAGAATAAACTTTTCTGGAATCCAACAGAGAAGATTCAGGAAGTTTCAAGAGAACTCAAGAGGTGGTCGAGATGTTGATGTTGAACTAATAAGCTAAGTAAGGACTGAAATACATATTTACTCCTGGCAACTAAGAAGCCACTGCACACCCCAATAGGAGTAGTTTTAGCAGAATAGAAGGACTAAAGCAATTTACAGAGAGTGTTAAGGAATAAAGGAGCTACGGAATAGAAACACACTACTATACAATGCAAATTTCCATCTCTAAAGGTTTAGCTGTGAAAAGAAGAAAGCATAAGATTTTTTCAGAAATCAGGTCAAGGGAAAAATCAATGTTCATCATAAAAACTGTTACCAATAAACATATACTGAAAACCTATAGTGATTAGTAAAATATATTCTGCATATGGTATCATAAAATAAAGTACTAATTTCTGTAGTTCTAACAATTAGACCATATAATATAAAGTAGGACAAATATCACATTATCTTACTTATATGTGGAATCTAATGAATGCAATAAACTGATGAATAAAATAGAACCAGAGGTGTGGAAACATGGAACAGACAGGAACCTCAGATGGAAAGGGCTGTGGGGGGTGAGGGAGGACAGGAAGAGATTAAGCGGAGAATGTATGTGCATATATACATTGCCCATGAACACAAACAATAGGGTGGTGAAGGCCTGGGGTGAGGTGGGGACATCTGTAATACTCTTAATGATAAAGATGTAAATAAATAAATAAGTACATAAATAAATAAATAAATAAATAAATAAATAAATAAATAAATAAATAAAATGGGGCTAAATGTGATAAACAAACAATATATGCAAGAGAGTGGGAGAATTCTGAATGGGCCGGAGATTTAATAAAAGGCTTCATGGAGCACCCTGGCTGGTTTGGCTCAGCGGATAGAGCGTCCACATGCAGACTAAAGGATTCCAGGTTGGATTCCAGTCAAGGGCACATGCCCGCATTGCAGGCTCGCTCTCCAGTAGGGGGGCCTCCAGGAGGCAGCTGATCCATGATTCTCTTTCATCACTGATGTTTCTATCTCTCTCTCTCTCTTTCTCTCTCTCTCCCTCTCCCTTCCTCTCTGAAATCAATAAAAACATATTTTAAAAAAGAAGGCTTCGTGGAGGAAAAATTTGTTAGGATACGAAAAAGACTGAATAAAAGGGACAGAGGTCTTTCAAAGTATAAATAGCAGCAAGGTATTGATCATACACATGTTGCATTTTTTAAACATCCAATCACATTAAAACTTTCCCCATCCCCTGCTCTTCCTTCAGAAATCCCAAACATTGCTCAAACTAAAGCCTTATTCTTGTTCCTCACAAGAGTGCCAAAACCAGAATTATTAGTGAAAGTAGACATGGGTCAAGTTAGAGGAAATAAAACAGATTGAGTTGGATCATGGTGTGTGGGTTGTTGTTTTTTTCTTTTTCCTTGCCCAGGAACATAATTAAGACATTGGTTTAAGCACTTTATGTTAGTTAACTTCATTCTCACAGCAACCCATAAGGAAAACACTTCTATTATGCCCACTTTACAAATGGGAAAACTGAGATAAAAACTAAGTTACCTGAAGTTATCCAGCTAGTAAGTAGCATACCTAAGATGCATAACCAGGCAGTGTGGTGCCTGGTCTATGCTCTTAACTGCTACTCTATTCTGCCTTTTTCTCTGCTAACTTTTATATGTAATATCTCAAAGTAATATATACTCATGATCTAAAAAATTCAAAAGTACACTATGTCTTGGCATATTCACTAGCCCTGCAGTGAACAGTTCTGTGTATAAGAATGGGAAGAGGAATTGGGTGAATGGAGTGATACAGCTTTCCATAAACTCATGTGAAAACCCCATTTTTTAGCCTCACTTCTCATTCCTGCCCTTTTTTACTGTCAACTGGGAGTCTAAGTGCTCTCTGGGCATAAGCAGGAAAATTAGCGGACAGTTTCACACACACACACACACACACACATTCTAAAGCTCCTTCCTCCATGTTTTCAGGGCTACAGTTGCCCTCAGATGAGATTCTATTTCATCCTTCCACTTGCTCTGATTTACTTTCCAATTTCTCACTTTTTAAAAAAATTCACCTTTTATCTCCATCTATCCTATCTTTTCTATAATGTGTTTATTTTCATAAAATATCAGCCTGAACTAAAAACGACACAGAAGATTTAAAAAATATATATTAGTGATATTAACTATATTTATAAAAGCTGAAAACACTGATTAGATTAGAGGTAGAGAGGAAAATGCAAGAAATTTTGGAACAGCTGATGAATCAATTCCTAAAAGAGGCAGTAGAGATTGACTTTAGTGTATAAACAAAGAAGTTTCATAGCAAGGAAAAAAACATTCATTCATTCAACAAGTCTATATTGAGCTTCTATTATATACCAAGCAATATCATAAGCTCTGGAAAATATAGCAGTAAAAAAACAAACAAAAATCCCTTTTTTATACTTATACTAGAGACCTAGTGCACGAATTCATGCACAGGTGGGGTCCAGCCAGCCTGGCCCCAATTGAGGTGGATTGGGGCCAGGCCTGTTGGAGGAGGAGATGGCAGGAGTTGGCTGGGCCCGCCATGATTGAGACCCAATCAGGGCCGGGCCAGCTGTGGGGAGGGACCATGGGTGATTGGCCAGTGGGCCCTGCTCCCGATTGGGGTGGGGGGGCAATTGGGGGTCAGCAGCTGTGGGAGGGGCTGTGGGAGGTTGGCCAGCCAGCCCCACCTGTGATTGTTGCGAGGGGAGGCGATCGGGGGCGGAGCTGGCTGTGTGGAGGGGCTGTGGGGCAATTGGAGTGGTAGGGGATGATCGGGGGTGTGGCTGGTGTGGGGAGGAACTGTGGGTGGTGGGCCAGCTGGCCCCACCCCTAAATGGGGTGGGGAGGCTGATAGAAGGCCAGCAGCCTGGGGGAGGGGCCATTGATGGTTGGCTAGTTGGCCCTGTCCTTGATTGGAGTGGGGGGGGGGTGATGGGGGCAGAGCTGGATGGGCGGAGGGGCCACGGCCAATCAGGGTGGTGGGGGCCCACAGGGGCAGGACCGGCTGTGGGGAGGGGCTGCAGGAGGTTGGCCAGCCAGCCCCCCCCCCCCCCTTGATTGGCCAGTTCACTGGCCACAGTGGGCGTCATAGCAACAAGTCGTTCTGGTTGTTATGGCGTTCCAATCACTGGCTTTTATATATATATATTGTGGTGGAAGAAGTAAGACAATAAACAAAAGAAGTGACTGTACACAATGTTTGGTCATGGTAGCACTAAGGAGAAAAATAAGATAAGAAAGGGGAATAGAGCATAGTCAGTGGGATTAAGTGAATGGTGCAATTTCAAATAAAGTGATCAGAAAGGACTCTCTGGGAAGCAAACATTTGAACAATAGCTGAGCTAAGGAAAGGAAAGGCAGGCAAAACAAATATCCTGGGGAAGATTTGCAGGCAGAAAACAACAGATGTGAAGGCCCAAGGCTAAAGCAAGACCCTCATTATCATATTCAAGGAAGAGCAGGGAGGTAGATGAGTGAGGAGCATAGTCAGCCATTGGTCAAAGATGTAATGGGAGACTCTTGGTAGAGCTTTATGGGTCATTGTGAAGATGTGGGCTTTTTCTTGGGGCAAAATGAAAACACAATGTAAAGCTTAGGACAGAGCCTGTGATCTGATTTTGAGCAGAGTGACTCCAGCTATTCTGTTGAGAATGGATTATAGGGCCACAAGGGCAGAAGCAAGAGGACAATTAGGAGGTTATTGTAATAATCCAAACAAGAGTTGAGAGTGATTTGGCAGGCAAGAATGACTCCAAAATTTGGGAACTGGACAACTAGAAGGATGGCGTCACCATTAACTGGCATGGGGAATACAATGGAACAGCAGAATTTGCCAAGGAAGAATAGGAGTTTTGTTTGGAACTTGTTGAGTTTGTGAAGCCTATTTGATACCCAATGGAGATGTTTGGCAGGCAATAAAAAGTGTGAGTCTGGAGTTCAGGGGAGAGGTTTGGCTGGGGATATGTAGCACATAGCTAATAAATAGCAGCTCATTTTCCTTTAAAACAAAAATGTAGAATGGATGTTACTATGGGCAGTTTTAAAATGTAGGGAAGGGAAAATATTAGCATCTAATAGCCTCTATTTTCTTTGTCAAGGTTGAAGCAAAGTTATCTACTAAAAGAGAGAGTTCAGGCTATTAACCAGCATCAAGTAAAAGGGTTGCCACGTGGCAGTGAGAGCCCAGCTGAACTTGAAAATACTAACCTTGTAGTAGGTTCAGTGTGTGCTTATACAATTTCACTTCCACAATGTTCAGTAGCCTATGTGGTAAGGCAGGGAAGGTAGGTCTTGCATCCACTCAGAGTCAGAGAATAATTGGTGGCTGGAGAGGAAAGAAAGAGAGGCAGAAAATGAGTAATTCTGGTGACAGTATCATAGAATTGATGTCCATAGATCCCAAGAAGCATGCATAATAGTGATGGTAAAAAAATATATCTATATAATATAGAAAATTGATATAATACAGTACCGGGACTTAAAGCAACTAGATATCATGTAACACAAGTTATGTTTTGCAACACCAATATCCTTATTCTAAGAAGTATACCACTGTATGTACAAATTATAGGACATTCAAGAAAGGAAAAAGTTCACAGTAAAATTGATATGTTAATAGTTGTGAAATTTCTTTCACTGCTTTTACATTCCAAACTGGTTTCATTTGATTCAAGCCAAAATCCCATGTGATTCTTTCTAACTTTCCCTGGAATTTTTCAACAGACATAGGCATAATAATATAACTGTGGTCAGTCAAGTCCCTTAACAAAGGATAGAATGTCTTCCTTTGGCATTCCATAGAGATGACTTAGTTTTAGCTGAGTAGAGAGCAAGACAAGTAATGATCTTAGGCATGGAGACTTCTGTAAACAGTACTAGGCTTATGTTGACTTGTTTCAATGAAATAATAATCAACATAGAAGCTTTCTTTTAAGTGTCTATAAAAATGCCAGAAATTTAAAAGATAAATCTAGAGATAACTGAATGTCTTTCTTATCATGCTCCCAAAATATCAGGGTAGCTAACATTTATAACAAGTGAGTAATGAAAAGGATTTCTCAAATTGTATTCATGGATCTCACAGTATAGCAGTAACACAAACCAGTGCTGGCTAGTTTTTTGTTGTTTTTTTTAATTTATTGGGGTGACACTGTTTAACAAAATTATACAGGTTTCAGGTACACATCATCTATACACTGTACTGTGTGTTCACTACCCCAAGTCAAATCTTCATACATCATTATTTTTCCCCCCTATATCCTTCTCCACCTCTCACCCCCTCCCACTGGCAATCACTACATGGTTGTCTGTGTCCATAAGTTTTTTTCCCCTTTTTTCTTTTTTGCTCTATCCCTCCAACCCTTCCCAGCAACCCCCAAAACAGCAGTAAGCATGCTCTCTATCTATGAGTCTTTTTCTATTTTGCTTAGTTAATTTTGTTATTAGATTCCACATATGAGTGAAATCATATAGTACCTGTCTTTCTCTGACTGGCGTATTTCACTTAGCATAATGCTCTCAAGGTCCATCCATGCTGTCACAAAGAGTAAGATTTCCTTCTTTTTTACAGTAGAGTGATATTCCATTGTGTAAATGTACCACAGCTTTTCTTATCCACTCATCTACTGATGTACATTTGAGCGGCTTCCAAATCTTGGCTATTGTAAATAACATTGCAATGAACATAGGGATGCAAATAATTCTTTTGACTTACTGTTTTGGATTTCTTTGGATAAATTTCCAGAAGTGTAATCTCTGGGCCATAAGGCAGTTCCATTTTTAATTTTTTGAGGTAACTCCATACTGCTTTCCACAGTGGCTGCACCAGTCTGCACTCCCACCAATCCTTTTCCTTAACATCCTCGCCAGCACTTATTGTTTCTTTATTGATAATAGCCATTCTGACAGGTGTAAGGTGATATCTCATTGTGGTTTCCATTTACATTTTTCTGACGATTAGTGATGCTGAACATCTTTTCATGTGTCTATTGGCTAGCTGCATGTCATCTTTGAAGCAGTGTTTTGGTTCTTTGCCCATTTTTAATTGGATTGTTTGTCTTAGGTGTTGAGTTTTACAATTTTTTTTTTTAATTTTGGAAATTAGCCCTTTATCAGATGTATCACTGGCAAATATGTTCTCCCATTAAATGGACTGTCTTTTTTTTTTTTTTTGATGGTTTCCTTTGCTATGCAAAAACTTTTTAGTTTGATTTAGTCTCATTTGTTTATTTTTTCTTTTGTATCCTTTGCCAGAAGCAAATATGTCAGAAAAAAATACTGTTATGAGAAATGTCTGAGATTTTACTGCCTACATTTTCTTCTAGGGTTTTTGAGTCTAACATTTAAGTCTTTGAATTTATTCTTATGTATGGTATAAGAAGGTGGTCTAGTTTCATTTTTTGCATGTATCTGTCCAATATTGCCAATACCATTTATTGACTAGACCATGTTAAACCATTGTATGTTCTTGCTTTCTTTGTTAAATGTTAATTGACCATAAAGGTATGGGTTTATTTCTGGGGTTTTTATTCTGTTCCATTGATCTATATGTCTGTTTTCATGCTCTTTTAATTATTATGGCCTTGTAGTATAGTTTGGTATCAGGTAGCATGATTCCTCCAACTTTGCTGTTCTTTCTCAAGATTGTTGTGGCTGTTCAAGATCTTTTGTGGTTCCATATCAATTTTTGGAATATTTGTTCTAGTTCCGTGAAATATACCATTGGTATCTGATAGGAATTGCATTGAATCTATAGATTGCTTTGGGTAGTATGAACATTTAAATGATTTTTTTTTTAATTTTGTTTGAGAGAGAGAGAGAGAGAAAGGGAGAGGAAGGATAACATTGATCAGTTGTCTTTGGTATGCACCCCGACCAGGGATCAAACCTGAAACTTTTTTGTGTATGCTTCAACCAACTGAACCACCCAGCCAGCACTGCTTTACAATTTTAATTTTGAACTTAAAGATCAGCAAATCAGCTTACTGTGTAAGAAATCATCCCAAAACTTAGTGAGTTAGAACAACAGCTGTTTAGTATCATTTACTCTCCTGTAAGGTGACTCTTCTGCTCTGCACCAGCTTAACTGATCTCTGCTGGGCTCTGCCAAGTATCTATGGGCAGCTAGCAGGTTGGCTGTCAGCTGGATGATCTAGCAGAGTATGTTAGTTTCTTAGTGCTGCCGTAACGTATTACCACAAACTTATTGAAACAGCACAGATCTATGATTTTATAGCTATGAATGTCACAAGTTTCAACTGGGCTAAACTCAGATATCACCATAAATTGCATTCCTTCTGAATTCTCTAGAGAAAAACCTGTCTCCTCACCTTTTCCAGATTCTAGAGGCTGCCTGCATTCCTCGGCTCATGGCCCTCCTTCCAATTTCAGAGCTAGCAGTGAAGCCTCTTCAAATCTTTCTCTGATTTTTACCCTGACTTCCATCCTCACATCTCCTTCTCTAACTCTGACCCTTCTGTCTCTCTCTCTCTGACAAGAACCCTGGTGATTACAATGACCGCCCCCCCCCCCCCCCGCCCGATCCCAATAACTCAGAATAATCTCCTTTCAAATTTTTTAATTTAATCAAATTTTCAAAGTCTCTTTTGTCATGTAAGGTACCGTATTCCTAGGTTCTGGGGATTAAGAACCTAGGGGAGAGGGTTTATTTTTCTTCCTGCAGATGACTTCCTTCACATATTTGGCAGTTGGTCAGAATGGCTCAGTTCTCCACCAGAGAATCTCTTTCCCAGAGCAGAAAGCTCAGGTTCATAGAGCACGATGATCTCAGGGCTCTAGCTCATCAAGAGGCAGGGCCCAATGATAAGCACTGGTCAAGTCTCTGCTAGTATCACATTTGCTTATGTCCCTTTATCCGAAGCAAGTCACATGGCCTACCCACATTCAAGAGGTAGAAAAATATACTCCACTTCTTTATGAGAAGAGGTGTAATCTCACATTGTGAGGGCTTGGATACAAAGAGGGGAAGAATCTGTGATCATTTTTATAATCTACCATAACTACCAAGGTATGTGGGAGATCTTCTAAGGCGAGTCCATCATTGCTTAGAATAATCTTTGTACAGTTGCTTCCTCTGCCTAGAATGCATAAAATGTGTTCCTCTTTCCTGGCTAATTTATTTTCCTCTTTTTTTTTTTTATAACTTACATATAACATCTCTAGGTGGCCACCTCTTTGTGTTTTTATCATACTCAGTATTACTCCTGATGTAGCACTTACACTCTATGGAAATTATCTGTTTCTTATTTACTATTCCAACTAGACAGTGCTTCTAAGAAAATGGGTCTTAGTCACTCTTGCTTTCCCAGTGACTTAGTAATGTATCCTTTGTGTAGAAGTTTAATAAGAATTTATTGAATATATTTATTTAAAAATGTCTTATAAATTCCATTCCTCAATTATTGCTCAAGTCTCATTAAAATATACTTATATTTAACAAATCTTTAATACTTTCCTTTTTACTTTGGAATCCATCCTTTCATTGATAAACTAGATAAGGAAAAATTACTATTACTAAATATTTGTTGCAAAGAAAAGTTTTCCTTGGAATAAAAAGTTAAATTGTGATTTTGGATTCTTGGTACCACAAATTGATTGTGTGACATTTAGGAAACCCACAAATTGCCACCAATGGTGCTGCTTTGCCAAACTAGAGATCTCTGAGTCTATCTTCAGTGGGGAAGCCCATCAAATTTAGGAATCCAAGGCTAACTTAACTGGAATTCCTTCAAACGAAATACAAAAATAAAAACCAAGGTATTTTGGGATATTTCCAAGAAGGTCTTAAGGGGCTGCCTGATTGCTGTTAATATATAAGACAGAAAGCAAATATTTCCAAAATTACATGACTCAAGGGCTAAGATTCCAGAGCTGCAGACACAACATGAGTAAGCAGGCTGCTCCAAATTGCCAGTGGAATTAAGGAATCTAAAAGGAGATGGTGAGTTACAAGAAACAGAGCTTGTTTGCGGAAGGGGTATTCTGTATGCCTGTAACCCAGAAAGCCAGCTACAATATAAGACAAAATGAAATGTACGATGTTTAATCTGATGAAATTACATTGGAAGAACCCACCCCTGTGCTATTCTCCAATGTGATGTTGTTACAATGGACTTCACTTGGAATATGTATGGGTGCCTGGTATTTATTTATTTTTTTTTTACCTCAGGCATGAACATTTGTATAACTTGAATTATGAAGCACAAAAATGAACAAAAACAGCACTGAAGTCCAAAGACAATCAAGTTAGTTAATTTTCACATATCTTGAGAGTGTTTCTATCCCAATGTTAAAAGTGTCATGTTGATGCTCTGACTATTTTACAGAATCTGTTTAATTGTGCCTAAAAATAGATTATAGTTTAACAATAACAATAAATTGAATGAGTTCATTCACTCACTAAATATTTATTAAAAACCTATCTATTTTTAGGTCTTCTGTTTATTAAAAACCTATCTATTTTTAGGAGCTTTAGAAGCTAGATAGATGAGTAAAGTGCATTCTTGGCTCTCAAAAATGTACAACTCAGCAGCTAAATTAAATTAATCAATTCTAAACCTATTATGCATTTTTCTTTGTTGGACACCACAGATTATTAAAGAATGGGCATTAGTCATGTATGTCTTTGAGTAAAGATGAAAGTACGTAGACCAATGAAGTTTCCCAGCAGTGGCAATGGCTCTCTAGGATTAATCAAGCTATTAAAGGAGGCTGGATAAGATAATTTTGAGGTAATTTTCAGCTGATTAAATGCTTTTGTATTTTTTAAATCTGTTTTTGTATTTCTAATTGTATACTGAATATACAGGGATGGAAGAAAGTAAGTTTACATAATACAAACAAATAACACAATAATAAATGAATAATAATGCAAGAATAAAATGCATTTTACATACTCACAACTGCAAACCTATTTTTGCCAACCCTTGTATATTTATTTGGATGATACATGGTTCCTCCGACTTGGAATTTCTACTACAAATTGTTATATTTGCTAACATTCATTGAGTTTGAGTTTTCACTGTGCCAGGCACAGTGTCAATATAAACTATTCATTATTATATCATGCTAACCCATGTTCCCTGAGAGCAGTTGAATCTCCCTCAGAGACCTAAGAAGCTAGCTAAGAGGTCACATGGAAGATAAAGATGGAGTGGAGTTTATGAAATCTCTTAATGAGCAGATCTTTCCGAGAAGGAGATGAAGAAGAAGAAGGCTTGGGTAGAAACCAGCAAAGGAGATTACTGGCTTGGGCTGAAGATCATTGAGATTAGTTGATTTTACACTCAAATTGACCATCTAGACTGGTGGACCTGAGAAGCTACCTGCAACAGAAGTCCCCTCATTTTGGAGGAATGCTCATTGTAATCCAAAGATCTTAGGGAGGGATATTTAGAGCAGGACAGAAGACAGTTCCATGCTGGATTCTACACAAAACCAAACTGTGGATGAGTTCACATGATGGATGAGCCCTCCTAATGGTCAACCATGAGTAGTTGAAATAGATGCCGGATAAGAGGGGAAGACACCGGTCCAGACTGGCAGGCAGCATTGAAACAGGCTAATAACAGTGGCAACAGCAGACTGTCCCTGAAAATACCAACTAAACCTATCATCTTAAAATAAAAATGAGGAGGATTAATTCTGTCAATAAGGCATCATTCTCTATTTTTTACTATTTTTTTGTACTTTTGTGTTTTCTTCCAAAGCTTTCTATAATGAATATGTATTATAATCAAAAAGCAAAATTTGTTGGTTTTGAATAGCATTCAGAGTTACAGGCAATCAACTTACCTGCCAACTTCAAAAGGATAAGTAGCTTCTTAATTTCCCCATTATACTGAAAGCTGATATTCTAAAATCATCCCAATTTGAGATACAGAATTTTTTTAAAAAGGCAGCCTAATCTATAGCATCATGGTCCCACATAATGACTAGGCTTTGATTTTATTTCTAATTTCAGAGGAGAAAGACATGAAAAAGCAATTGGACAGAAAGGGTTGAAGCAAAGCATTTTCTATATCATTCCTGATTGAAAAGTACTATATTAATGGCTAAAATGATTATAACATTCTTGAACAGGCACAGGTGAAATAGAGCTGCTGTTAATAGCTTCCCCAAAAGCCATCAATGTCTGTTGTTTAAAAAATAATTATTAACCTCACTGCTTAACATAATGTGTTCCATGGTCATGATGCCAATTGAAGTAAGCCAATGGTGTCATGACCTCAAAACACAACCGTGCCAAAATGATAATACTTTTCTGAACCAATGCACAATAGTGACAGACCCTGAATAAACTATACATAGGTTGATTATATAAATGATATTTTCATGGTTTTTTTTTCCCCTCCAAACAAAAAAATGGGATTAAGTGCTCTAATAAGAAAGTCCAGAGCGATCTCTAGCCCCTTCCACCATGTGAGGACACAGCGAGAAGGTGCCAGCTGTGAACCAGGAAGAGGGCCCTCAACAAAGAACATGACTGTGCTGGTGTCTTGATCTTGGCCTCCCAGTCTCCAGAACTGAGAACTGAATTTCTGATTTTTGTAAGCTACCTAGTGTGTGGCACTTTGTTATAGCAGCTCAAACAGACTGAACAAGGGATATGTGAAAAATTGGAGCTATTAATACAATCAAGTCACCACACTATATCACAGAGCTGTTTTGAGAATCATACATGCCAATAAATGTGAAATGCTTAGTTCAGAGCCTCATGTACAGTAACTGCTCAATAACTGTTAGCAATTATGAGGAGTAAGCGGCTACAAATAACATTTCAAACTTCCTACCCAGTATAGCAGAATATAACAAGTTGTGGAATTATGCCAACGTCTGACTGCTTATTCCTATAGAAATTTTTTTAAATGTTAGAGAGTATGGAAAGTTCACAAGTTACTGAAAGTTTATTACTTGTATCTGGGTTGATTTAGTTTGAACTTTTTGAGAAACAAAACCACAACACAAATGATGAGAAAAACAGCATGTAGAACATGAGTTTTTCTAGAATATTATTAACAATGAAATAGACTCTTAATTAAAAACATTTTTTTTAGTGTGAAGGTTATTTCTCTCCAAAGAAATTTAGACAACCTTGAAAAATTTGAACTTTGAACCCCAAGAAGTTGAAAAGTATGTAGAGGTTTCTGAGCAGAGTTCTTCATATGGTCACAAAGGCAAATCCTCATTTTTTATTAATAAATGAAATGACATGGTATTACTAGACCTTAAAAATAGCTTGAAAAAACTGTAAGCAAGCAAGAGTTTTCATTGACCCTTCACTGTATGCACTGGCCCTACCCAAAGTTCTACTTTTATGCCCAATTGTGAAATATGCAGACACGTGCACACAGAGGTAGGTACATTTAGAGTCAGGCCGCATTAGCTGAATGCAGGTGACACTTAGAAGCTTGAAATAAATACACAATGACTCTATCAGGTAAGTGAGCATTTACCCTATCAGCTAAATCTCTTTTCCTTCAACTATTTTATTAACTTTGCTTTCCATCCAGAAATAGATTACATAATCAACTTTGTTGCTAAAGACTTGCCACTAATCGTGTCTTACCCAGGTACTTTAGAAACCTATGTTGCTGTAACAAATTACTACAAACGTGTTGGCTTAAGACAACACAAATGCATTATCTTAATGTTCTGAAGGTCTGAAGTCCTAAAATAAAAGTGTCAGCAGGGCCAATGTATCAAGTTAAATGCCATACTGAGCATAATAACTCAGGGAACAAAACTGCAGACCTCCCTATGAACTTTTATTTGTATTTGCTCGTGACTCTTAATAAGTCTTCTTTCAGGAGCCTCTAGAAAATGTTTCCTTGCCTTTTTTCAGCTTCTAGATACCACCTACATTCCTTCCTCCATTTTCAAAGCCATCAGCATCACACCTTCAAACTTCCCTCTCTCATTCTTCCCACCTCTCTCTCTCCCTCCCTGCTCCCCTCTCCATCTGCTTCTGAGATCACATCTCCTCTCTGACTCTGACCTTCCTCTTATATTATCTTTGTGATAATAGAGGGTCCAGGATAGTCTCCCCATCTCAAGATATTTAATCATATCAGCAAAGTCCTTTTGTAATATAATATAATATATTTATAGATTCCAGGGATTTAGGAAGTGGACATTTTAGGGGGCCATTACTCTGTCTACTACAGCTGGTCAAGAAGGAAATTAGGTATTTTAGAATATTATAAAATCAATAAGCATTTCTTGATTATCAGCTACAAAGAGCTGACATTTCAAATAGTGAAAGTAATATTGGACTCACTAATTTATGTTTAAGGACACAGGAAATGAAATTTGATAAATTTGGAGAAGGTTACATAACACCTTAAAAATGAGCAAAGCATTTGGAGCTGATTCAGGAGATACTGGATGTCCCCCAGGAAAACATTGCCTTGAGGAAAGTGAGACTGCCTGATATTCAGAAGGATCACAGGGAAAAAGTCCTAGCACTATCAGCTAGGACATGGTTACAGTCTCAGGTGTAAAGGCTGCGAGAGTACCAGTGACAGAAAAGCATTAATTAAGACCAGACATACTGTGGAGGTAGAGTAATAACTTTCTCTCTCTCTCTCTCTCTCTCTCTCTCTCTCTCTATTTTTCCCCCCAGTTGGATTGATATTGAAGAGAATGGGAGGGAGAGAAATTTGCAGGCAGGCAAGTCAAAGATTATTTTATTTTTCTTTAACAGACATGGGAAAGATTCAGAAACAGACCAGCCAGTTGAGCAGGGAAGGTAAAGGACTTGGTTTGGCCATGGTTTGACCATGGAAATTGCTAATAGACATAACAGGAGTTGGCAATGTGAGACCAGAAGGCTGTACAATCAGGGCTGGATGTGCAAATGAACACATACCAACTATAATGGTGAGCAAGAACAGGAAGGAAGGGAATCTTTTTTTTTTTTTTTCATTGATTTCAGAGAGGAAGGGAGAGGGAGAGATAGAAACATCAATGATAAGGGAGAATCACTGATTGGCTGCCTCCTGCTTGCTCCATGCTGGAGATCAAGCCCACAACTAAGGTATGTGCCCTGGCCGGGAATTGAACTGGGACCTGTTTGTCCATGGATCGATGCTCAACCACTGAGCCACACCAGTCAGACAGAAGGGAATCTTTTCACAGTTCTTCTTGCCAGAATGAAAAGACTTACTTAGGGGCAAGCAGAAAACATTCAGATCACTTCTACTGGTCAGACTATAATGCTGAACTCTTCGCCCTGAAGTGTTCTGAGGCACCTTGGTGCTGTACATACAATACTGTGCAGACCCCTTCCCAACACCAAGATCCTAGGGCTGGAGCTCCGTGTCCAGATCCGCAGCAATGTCAAGTTGAGGCAAACTCTCCCCAGATGCTTAAAGAGGAGAGGCAGTTTTGGCTTCTTTAGAATGGGGAGAATCCCCTGAAAATCAGCCAAGATAAAGGAGACAAATGGCTGACCATAAACAGGGGAACAGGTTTGGTGAACGCTGAGTGTCCTTTCAATGGTGTGTGTGGACAGCTTCATCCTAGGGAACATCTCCCAAAGTGACAACAGGCCCACGAGATGCTGCTTCTTTCCCAACGGGGTTAGTGAATTTTAGGCTAATGTACAGAATTGAGAGAGGAGAGGGAACATTTTTGGGGTGGAAAATAAGAGGAATAGTTGGTGGAACAGAGCTAAATAATGCTAGAGCATGCTAAGCAATACCTTCTATAAGGGCCCCAACCTGATTTCCTCTTCCTGGTTTTAGGCTTGTTTCATCAGCTGTTATTTGTTAAATACCATTTGCTGAGGTTGGGGGCAGGGAGAAGAGATTTTTATTGTGGTTTCTCCAGTTATTCTGTTTCTGTTCTGATTCCTCCACCAGAATGTTAAAAGTCGTGTGGCCACAAAAATACTCCTGGCTGACTGCTATGTGTTCTGTGCGCCCACACTTCCTCTTCTCTTGATGGCCTTATGAAATGTCAATGAGGAGCCTCAATCTGTCACTGGTTTTTTTGTGTGTGTGTTTTTTTTTATCATCTACTTCACAAATTATTTTTCTGACTTTGGCTTATAATTATTTCCCATAGAGAAAGATACTTGTCTTCAAAATTTGTGCAAAGTAATCCTCTCATTAAAACCAAATAAAATAAAATAGCAAATGCTTACCCCAACAAAATAATATTTAATTGCTTTATAAATACACATGTTGGAAGACTGATACTTAATGTTACGGCAGGAAGAAGAGATTTAGTTCCCCCAAACTTATATGTGAAGGCAGTAACCACTGAGGCAGGGTAAACTCCATGAGAGAGCCTAAACTATTGTTTAGAAATCAAGATTGACACCTTTTTATATGTCAACATTGATTCAAGTGCAAAACTGATACCTACAATAAGCATACTCATTGGAGACCAGACAATGAGAGAGAGAATGAAACAAGGGAGAGCTGATGGAAAACCAGACCTAGGTTCCAATCCTAACTCTGGCACTTACTAGTTACATGGTCTTGGGAAAGTTATCTTGTATTACAAAGTCTCAGTGCCCTTACCTATTAAAAGTGGATAATTATATCTTCTTTGTGGATTACTGTAAGGAAGACAAGAGATTATTAAATTCACAATTCATGGCTGATAAGCATCAGTCATTCATTGGCTACCAAACTAGATGAGAAGACAAGGGTCATTTAGCATGATCAGGAGGAGAGGGGATACCAGCACAAATTCTGTATGCTTGGTATTTTTTTCCAAAGCCAGCCATGTTTCTCTCCTCTCAACACTCAATATTTTCACAATTGAGTCATAATTGCTTATAAACTAAGATGTAAAAGTTTGATTGTTTCTTGAGGGAAGAATGAGTATAAAAAAGTCTACAGTTATTAACAGTAACCCTCTGAGTGATAAAAACCAGTTTTCACAGAGACATGACAGATTTTTCACAGAAACAACCAAAGCTCACGGTTTTTATTTCATATAAGTCATAAATGTGTGACTTTTATTACTCTGGGAGAAGGGGATTGCTGCCTAATGGGACTGCTAGCTGAACACTCTTTTCCCAACATGGAATTACTAACTCAGTATATTCAAGCCCCGGGTACTTCGAGTTAGGATGGTGGGGAAATGCCACATTCTACCCATCACAACGAGAACATGCTCTTCTCACTGTTCATGGCAGAATCTTTTAGAATGAGTGACCTTGGTTTAGCTCATTTTGCCACTGAGGGAATTAAGTTTCAAGTCTCCCACTTCAGGTTAGTGACTTGCTCAGAATGCACACTGACAGGAAATGACACAGCCAAAAGGTGAATGTAGGCCTTTTCCATGAGGTCAAAAATGACCACTCTATCCCCTCATCCAAACATAGCTAGAATTTCAATAAATTTTTACTGAATGAGTGAATAAATTCTAACTCCCATATTAGTTCATTTTCTACTCCATCTGGCTTTTGTACCTCTTTTTTCTTGCAGGTAACTTTTCCTCTATCTTACCCCATCTTCTAATAGCTGCCCATCCTTCCTTCTTCCTTCTCTACCTAACACCTTCTTTTAAAAAAAATCATTTGTGGTTACTGTAGATGTGCTGTATTCTCTCATTTCGCTATTACACTGCCTGTATTATGCCCACTCTCTACTCTAGGTTGCCCTCTCTTTCCCCTCCACCTCTGTTAACCTAGCTAGGAGGGCCTGTTAGACGGTTCAGGAACCATCTATTCCTGAAGCTCTCCAGTCCCCTCCAGGCTGGGATAATGTCCTTACTATGTGTTCTCATAGCATCCCTGAGCTACTCAGCAACTGTTACAGTCTGCTGTGCCTTCTGTTTACTCACCAGCATCCCTCTCTAGACTGTAAGTCTCATGAGGAAAGGAACCAAGTCTTTTCTGCCTTTGAAGCCCTCAAGTCAGTGGAGCCTAATATATAGTAAGGGCTCAATAAACCTCTGACAAATTCTGGATGAACATGCTACTAATTAGTTTTGTACAATCCTATATAATAAAAGCCTAATATGCTAAATGTCCAGTGGTCTGGTCGGCATTCAGCCAATCAAAGTGTAATATGCTAACGATATGCTAAGGCCATTCAACTCCTCGCTATGATGTGAACTGACCACCAGGGGCAGAGAGTCGACCAGTTGGCCAGTTGCTATGACATGCACTGATCACCAGGGGGCAGATGCTCCAACCAGTAGTCTAGCTTGCTGCTGGGGTCTGGACAATCCGGACTGAGCGAGACAGGCCAGACATGCCCTGGAGCCCTCCTGTGTCCCTCCCGGCCATGGTCATACACGGGTGGGGTCTCTCCACCTGGCCTGTGCCCTCTCGCAATCCAGGCTGAGGGACATGCCCACCCCCCCTCCCCCAGTGCATGAATTTCGTTATCTATAACTTCAGTGGCCTGTATCATTTAAAACAAAAGTGCAAATATTTCTTTTTGATGTTTGGTATCATCTGAGTTTGATTTACAAAAATGGAGAAATTAGGAAGTAAGGTTCATATCTTCTGCTTTCCATTAGTCTCAGGCCAAATATGAGTCCCTACCTAAATATGTTGAGTCCTCAGTGTGCTTTTGACTCCAAGTGGAAAGCAAATGGGAGGGTTCTTCCCACTGTGCTACAAAATCCCTTGGAAAACTACAGGAAAGGAAGGTTCTGGGATCCTGATTTCGCTGTGACCTAACAGGATCAAACCACATTCAAACTGGCAACTCAATTGAATACCTTTCCTGGCTTGATGTCTGTGACTATGACTTAAACCCAGGAAGGCCTAGCTTTGTCACATGCCACTACTTGCACCACCAATATCCTTACCAATTCCACTTTTTATTAAGTATGTGCACTGGTTTGCTAGTGAACTGGGTGGCATAAACAACAGGAATGTGTTGTCTCACATTCTAAAATCCAAGGTGGCAGCAGAATTATTTCCTCTGAGGTCTGTGATGGGTCGGCTCCAGGCCTCTCTCCTTGGCTTATAGATTGCTGTCTTCTCCCTATGACCATTCACAGGGCATTCTCCCCCTATTTAATCTCTGTATCCAAATTTCCCTGTTTTCATAAAGCTACTAGTAATGCTGTATTAGGGCCTAGCCTCCTAAAACTCATTTTAACTTGATTACCGCTATAAAGACCCTCTCCAAATAAGGTCACATTATGAGGTACTGGGATTAGGACTCCAATAAATAAGTTTTGAGGGGGACACAATACAGCCCATAACAGTATCAAAGGTCCTAGACAAAGGACTTTACTGGGCTGACAGACAACGTCTCATTATTCTACTGAGCATCCAAGCTGTCCACAAATTGTTTGATTTTCTTGTTTTCTTAGACCTCGTTCCACTACTCTTCCAGCCCCAAGTGCTGGCTAGAGTGTACTTCTCCATGCTCTTCGATCTCTGCTTGCTTAAGGATACCAGTACTTTAGCTTCTACATTTACTCAGATAAAGTTTTATCTCACTAGATTAACTTTCTGATATGAACCCAAAATATCCCCCAAATATTAACAAAAACCTTAATTTGCTGAGCATCCCAAATCTTCCAATAAATGTGTTAAGTTCTTTACTTTTTAATCCACAAAAATAACTACGAGGTAGACCTCATTTTAGAGATGAAGAAAATAGAATTAAGATGCCAAAAGCTTTCCCAAGGACACCAGATATAAAAGTGGCTAAGTCTGACTTTAAATCCAGGAAATTTGACTTCAGGTGGAGAATGCTTAACCATCTCATCAGGCTATCCTCCTTCCATATGTAGTGGGGCCACTGAGCCTTCTCTTTGATGCTGTAGTGGAGGAAGGAACAAACCCAGAGGAGGAAGTCCTAGGCCAAACACACTGGGATCAGGAAATGCCAAGTTCTTTCCCAGGCCTTACTCTGCTCACGCATGGCAGGTCCATTTGCTGTGATAGTCTCTCTCTTTGCCCAATAGCTCCCATAGGCTTGCTAAAAGTAACCAGTCTAACGGACACTACATGGTGGTCTGTTCATAGAAGCTCATCTGCCTGTATGTTCCTAATATAATTTGAGAAGTGCAAAAGCTACCATTACACAAATTCTCCTAAAGACACCCCCTAAACCCACTATGCCTACATCCCTTGATAAATGTGGAAAACACTTAGACAAATCTTTTCATTGTGCTTGTTGCGCTTAAACATACTTAGGAAGATGAAAACGCCTAACTTTTATGTATTGCAATAGATGCTGCCTTCAAAAGGTCCTTTTGTTGTGTTTATAACTCTATGATGACAAATTGGCTTGAATTAGCTCTACGGTTTCTAAACAGGAGTGTTGTAACTTTGGAGATCATTGGAGACAGCAACTTCCACTTTTGACCAGATTGCTAATGTATCAAATTAAATGACCATACTGAGCATAATAACTCAGGGAACAAAACTGCAGACCTCTCTATGAGCTTTTATTTGTATAGTTGCTTGTGATTCTTAATAAGCCCCATTAAACAGCACCATTCCCCACTCTGCGGGCCTCAGTGAAAAATCCGGTATTTTTTTTTTAATATCTGTTTTTAACTTTCTTGCTATATTCCTGCAGCAACCACATTCACAGGGGTCCTACTCTTTGACCATGAGAAGTCTTTCTCGATGTGCTTTGCTGGGCACAAAGGTAGGGATAAGAGTAATAATGAACCTTATTGAGTGTATAATGCACAACAGGAACTGTGCTGGGAATTTTTATTCATTATCTCATTTATTCTTTAACAACCACGTAAGTCAGTGTTAGCACCATCTCTACTTTCCAGGCAACAGCACACAGCACACAACTACAATATGGTGGAGCCAGAAGTTGAACTTGATTTGCATTATTCTAAATCCCCTGTTTATATGCTATACTCTATCCCATAGCACTGTAGGTCATTTCTCAGGTGGCAGAGGTATCCACAGGAGCTGGAAACCATCAAAACTCAATATTACTAAGCCCTTTGTCTATAGCTGTTCTTACTCAAGGGACCAACCAGAAGTGTGGGAAGAGGGAGGATAATCAGATGGATTCCTTACCCTCTTTATAAATTATAGCAGTTTTGCAACTTCCTTATTTTAACAACCCACATACTGTAATAATGGAGAGTGAAAATGGAATTTGCCCATTTATCATACTGGTTTTACTGAGTGGTAACCATTTTGTATTATTTTTAAATACTCAAAAGGGAAACGCTAGTATTAACAAAAGAGAATAAGAGAATTCTCATATTAAAGATTTTTTTAAAGTTCCCATACAATGACTTCTAGCCAGTCCAAGATTGCTTAATACTGTTGGTAATGACCATTAAGAAATCATTTATGGATTTCTTGTGAGTGTTCAGAGATACTAATGGGTTTTAGAGTTACTTGGGAATCTTCCTGAGGTCAAAGGAAGAAAATAAAGTATGAAGTGATAATAAAATGTATGAGGTGACTAATGGACAGGTTGTATATATATAATGGTTCCAGCAAAAAAAAAAAAAAAAAAACATTCAATTTTTACAGCATACGTTTAAACAAATGGAAACCTCACTGTCATAGTCTCTTGTCTTCACTCAAGAGCCAGGAAGGATGATAACACCTGTATATCACCATCATCCATATCAGATTCTCAGCAATTTTTCAGCCATTAGGTCACTACCCCCAACTATCTCTGCAGCCACTCCCACCCTCAGCTGCCAAAAATCTTATGAGAAGTAGTGGGAAAATAATGCCACATTTGATGAGGCACTGATAAAACGACTCTCTTACACAGCACAAATAAATAACTCAAATGTGGTTTTTACATAGCAAACATTAATACTCAAAAGAGCTCCCCACAGCCCTTCCAAAGATCAGGTATCTCTCCAGGTTTTTTCTGTATGTGTAAGCCAACGAAATCACAATAAATTGAATGAAATAAAGAGGTAGGTCATATAAAATTTTGGATTGAAAGAGGGAAATTCAGAGTAAAACTTAATCTGATGATTTTATTTTAAATAAACAACAGCACTCTGCTTTCCCCAATATAGAGGCAAACACATAGTATAAGTTTTTATAGAAAATAAATATAGTAGAAATAATGTAATTATGTAAATTATGTAGAAAAATGTAATAGAAACAATAAAATAATGGAAGTTATTTTTAAAATTTGTTTGAAGACATTAGGGAGGCTAATGAAGGTGGTTAAATGAAATGTTTAATTGTTGTTCAATAAAACCATCTTGATTCTGTCTCTCAGTGAATTAGGTCTTAATATCTAAGATCATTAAGTCAAATGGCTACATTATTGTGATTCAATTATATACTGACTAGAGGCCCAGTGCACGAAATTCATGCACAGGTAGGGTCCCTAGGCATGGCCAGCGGTCAAGGCCGATCGGGGCTTTCTGGCTGCCAGCCGGGGCCTTCCTTCATTCTGCACCACCCCCTGGTGGTCAGCACACATCATAGCGAGTGATCAAACTCCCAGTCTCCTGGTTGAACACCCAAAGGAACACTTTGAATATTAACCATTATATATATATATATATATAAAATATATATATTATTCTACTATGTCTTAGAGTATACAAAAAGCTTACATTAAGAATGTTTAACCTACTATGTATCTCTTACATACTCTTCCTAAATTTGAAAAATGTTTGTTTGAAATAGGATGTAATTGGTATATTCTAAAAATAAAATCTCTTTTTCAGATATATCAGACTTAATAACTGATTTTCAATCCCTCTAGTAAAATTAAGATTGCTTCAAGGGTAATATTGAGTAGAGAGTCTTGAAAATGAATAGGTTTTTCTCAAGAGCAAAATAATTCAACAAGAATTATTTTGTATAGCAGGCAACAGAGTAAGCACATTGGGGATATTAAACGATATATAATTGATAAAGTACACCGTGCAAACATTTTGACTCCTATACCTTATCTTTAAACCTTAAACTGTGATCCTATTTCTAATCTAAAGAATTCACATCTGCAATGTATAATTGCATGTTTTGTTTGGAAAAGAAAATTTGAACAGTCCAAAGGAATTTTTAGTACTAAGAAGGGAAGAGTAAAGCTACTTGTGAACTGGAAAGCACAGATGAAAACACTTTCAAGGGAATACTGCAAAGAAATATGTTAGTATTTAACCGTGATCTCATCACATGACTATATAGAATGTCTACCTCATCATATTTTGATTTGTTCTTTATGGTAGGAACATTGTTAGGGAAGCTTTTTAAAAAACCAAATGCAGAATTGCACAACTTTGTGCCTTGCTTTCCTGTTTCATTGCTGTGGTTTGTGTCGCAGTTAACAATTTAAAATCCATGTGCTCCCTCCTCCACATGATTCACAAATATATGAGATAAGCTCTAGGGATCCAGGTCAAAGTCTCCCACCACTGGCTGTCCTGTGAGAAACACACATCTAAATTCTTATCTGTCCTCACCTCTCACCCTCCACCTCCGTCCCTCCAGAGTTTTCAATAACAAGAAAAAGCATTCTGTGGGAAAGGTTTGTAGAAAATCTATATGCTTTAAAACATACCAAACAAAACAGAACAATTCCTGGTGGTGTGGCTGTCTTTCTAGCATCAGGTAATAAACTGTATCTTTTTCTGATGTTATAAAACACAGAAATAATCTATATGAGGATATTTGAGAGATAATCAAAGTGAGGAAGAACAATAAGTAATTCCATTCAGCATGTTGTAGACACACAGTTCCACAATAAGGAATTCCACAATAAGGAATGTTATTTTGGTAAAACCTTTATCTTTACTATGGTTTTCAATTCCATGGGAAAGGAAAACCTGCAAATATCCACTAATCAATCCCGATCTACTGAATGCCAATTAAGCACATGTTCAGTAGATAGATACTATGAGGAAAACGAAAGATATAAAATAGAGGCCCTTACATTTAAAATGCAAAATATTTAAAATTCATATATAGAAGATACTATATTTTTTTTCCACTTAAAAAAAAATCCTCACCCAAGCATATGTTTTTATTGGTTTTCTTTAGAGAGAGGAAAGGAAAGAGAGAAACATTAATGTGAGAGAGAAACATTGGTTAGTTGCTTCCCATACATGCCCCAAACCTGCAGTGTAGGTATGTGCCCTGACCGAGAATCAAATCCAAACCTTTTTGGTGTGTGGGATGATGCTCTAACCAACTGAGCCACCCAGTCAGGGAAACACTATATATTTTTAATAAGATACACCTTATAATAAGTAAATATGCATATATTTTTGACAGAGATCCACAGAAAGAGTGCTGGAATCCCCAAAGGGAAGAAGCTATTACTTCTTCTTGGGCTAGTCCAGAAAGGCTTTACAGAGAACTGGGCCTGGAAGTACGGGAAGAATTTTAATAGTTAGAAAGGAGTGGAAGAGTGTGAGGAAAGACCTTACAGTGAGAAAACCTTAAGGCGATTCTGGGAAAAGTGAGAATAAATCACTGTGACCACCCAAATTCTGGTGCTTTAACAAGTGGTGGTCACATTTGTTACTCCTCTGTTTTTCTACTTGACTGTCAAGGCTATATTAACCCTTTAGAGGTCTTAAACATGAGAAGATTATGGTGGTGACCCAATCCATGCACACACATATACGCAAACATTAAAAGTAAAAGCAAGTAAGTCAAAGAAAGTAAAAGTTCTGATTTGTTTCACTTTGAAATAACAATCAATTGGGTGAGGTATTGATTCCTCTCCTTTGATGAATTAAGTTTACAAGATTGTACTTATCCTGCCACTGGAAAACCCAAGACTATGGCTGGCAGAATTAACCTTAAAGAATGCAATTACATCTCCAAAAGTTTTCAAATAAGAATAAGGTTAGACTTACAGAGTTACTCAACTTAGCACTATAGAGAGTTGGGGTCCGATAACTCTTTGTTGTAGGGGACTACCCTGTGAATTATAGGGTATTGAGCAGCATCCCTGAGGTCTCTACCTAGTAGGTGGCAGTAGCAGTTGTAACAATCGAAAATGTCTCTAGATATTACTAAATGTCCTTGGGTGGCAGGGCGGGGAGAGAAGTGGTGGTAGAGAATCACTCCTTGAGAAGCACTGGGTGAGAGGAGGACATCAAGACTGGTGAGTTTACAGGAAAACCCATCAACTTTCCCCATGAAAATGTAAACAACAACATTTTCAAGATGTACTTGCCCTTCTATAATGATTGATTATTTAAGATTGAAAAGACACTTCTTGTGTGTATTGTCTATTAAGGCCAGTATTGGGCCGAGAGATGGGTAAGTAGATAACTAATTATATACAAGTGGAAAGATGAACACAAATCAGAAACCCATTAAAGGCTATTCACAGCCAGCATAGAAACATTATGTTATCTGCACCTGGGAGAAATACTAGACACAAAACAATTAACCCCATTAGAAAGTTCTCAGTTTCTTTGAGATTTGTGATTTCCCTGAGCTTCAAAAACCAGCAAAGGCAGCAAAACTGGTCCCCACTTGAAAGGAGTTTGCTTATTCTGCTTATCTGCAGCCAGAACTAACAATCTTAATGGTTTTAAAGACCTTCATGTTCCATAGCATTGGGAAGGTATTTGCAGATAAAGGTATCTATCCATAAATGAGCACATCTTCATGAAAGTCTTGACATACAGTCAAAACTAACTTGAAAGCATTTAGTCTTCACTATTTCTAAACAATGAGTAGAGGGCAAACAAAATGGTGAGTTAGTTATCTTAATTTTTTCTCAGTTACGATAGAGTAGAATTAAAAAAAAAAAAAAAAGGAAAGAAAGAAAATGGAAGGTGAGAAAAACACACTCTCCATAATTTCCCTGCCACTATTTTGGGAAGAAAAAAAAAAACAAACTCTTAAAGACACTGTTTATTATCCTAGATTTTTAAGCAATTTGAATGTAGGTGCCATGTTAATTTCATCTTTATATTCCCAGCTCATAAAACATGCCCTTACACAGTAAGTATTTAATACAAGTTTATGAAATGAATCAATAATATGGAAGAGGGAAAAGGATATTAGAAACTGAAACATCCTATATAATAAAAGCCTAATATACTAAGTGTCCAACAGTTCGTTCATTTGACCAGTCGCTATGACATGCACTGACCACCAGGGGGCAGATGCTCTGACCAGTAGGTTAGCTCATTGCTGGGGTCGGGCCAATCAGGACTGGATGAGAAGGGCTGGGCACGCCCTGGAGCCCTCCTGCAGTCCCTCCCCAGCCCTGATCATGCCCCATGGGGTCCCTTGGCCTGACCTGCACCCTCTTGCAATCCAGGACCCCTCAGGGGATGTCAGAGAGCTGGTTTTGGCCCGATCTCTGCAGGCCAGGCTGAGAGACCCCACTGGTGCACAAATCCATGCACCAGGCCTGTAGTGTAAGTATAAAGTTAATTATAAAATAATTTAAAATCTGAACACCCTCTTTACTATTTTCATTCATTTAGCTTGTCAGCCTCTCATTTCAAAACTTGTATCCTTTTACATGATCAAATTTATATAGTACTGAACTATAAAGTACTTATATAACTTCAGAGGATTCCCCCCAAGTCCCTATAGAGTAAATATCATTATTCCTCTTTTACAGAAAATATAATGAGTTCAGAATTGTTAAGTGATGACCACAGCCACAAGTAATAGAGCAGGACTCAACACAAGTTTCAACTGTAAAGCCACCCTGAGTATACAGTATCTCAAGTGAAATCAGTGGAGAATAATATTTAGCTTGCTGCATGTTTCAGTTATACATTGTGGTTAAAAAACATGCAATGGGGTCAGACTTTTAGACCCACAAAGTGCCAGTTAGGGGATCTTGAGCAAGTTACTTCAACTCTCTGAATCTCTCTCTTTCTCTGAAGAAGTGAGTTGATAATACTTACCCCATAGCTTTGATATAAAGACTAAGTGAGATGATGTATGTAGCACACTTAGCACATGCCCCATCAGTAGTAATCATTGTTAGGGCTCCTCCCCAATATAAAGGAATTTATGTCACAGTGGGTATTGTTTATGTGGAGTTCTGAGAATATCCAGACTGCTTATGGCAACACTAGCACTTTTTGGTTTTCAGAACCTCTTGTCACTAGGCCCTTTTATAAACTTGTACCTCTTAAAGGTTGAATTCTCTGATTACTCAAAATTTGAGTAGATTACATGTTAAGATACATGTGAAGTTCTGAGTCTGGCATAAGAGGATTTGATGGTAGAATATAAAAGCAAGATCTCTAGTTAAAGAATTAACTGAGAAGAACTTTTTAAGCTCAGTTCTACCTTTATAAAATTGAGAAGGCAACATAGGTCTCTTGTATGGCCAGAAACAAAGAGTGTTTGACTGCTTATTTTGGGATTGGCACTGTTGTAAATGCTTTACACAAAGTAGCTTGTTCCAAGTTGACACCAACACACTTGAGGCAGATATTATGTAGCACACTTAGCACATCCTCTTTATCTACAGATGGGGGAATAGGTTAAATAACTTGACCAAGTTAACCTAGCTGATAAGTAAGAGATTATTTGAATTCAGTCCTGCTGCCGAAGTCCATGCTCATACACACTGCACAATACTGCCTCTCTCCAGAGTGTCTTTTGTCTCCGATTCTCAATTATATGGCCCATAATTAAGTGATATGGGCATTTAGAAAAACAGCGGAAGCATGTTTGGCACATAACTATGCTTTTTTATGTTTTGAATAACAGAAAAATGATCTAGCTTCCAATTAGAGGAGCATGCATGTATGTGTAAAGCTGCTCTCCCAGAACCTGAAGGATGGATTCTGAGACTTCCTTTTTAAAAAAAAATAAAAATCCTCACCTGAGAATATGAGAGAGAGAGAGAGAGAGAGAGAGAGAGAGAGAGAGAGAGAGAGAGAGAGAGAGAGAGAGAAATAGAAATATTGGTTGCCTCCTGTACATGTTCCAACTAGGGATTGGACCTGAAAACTAGGTATGTGCCCTGACTGGGAATCAAATGTTCAACCTCTTGGTGTACAGGATGATACTCCAACCAACTGAGCCACCTAGCCAGAGCTGATGTTAGGTTCACCATCCTCATTATATACATATGGGGGAACATTTCTCCCTCCTTTAACCCTAGAGTGCCAACTTTCTCAGGTTAAGAGCTACACATAAGATCTAGAAAGCTGGAGAGAGGATGCCTATCTACAATTACATCCATTCCATGGAGACAGAGAAAGCAAAGGGACCTGTAGTCGGTCACCCAGTATCCAGCTTGTACCAAAACTTATTATGGATAATCCAGTGGCCCACTTTTTGGTGGCTGGAAATTGTAGCCAGACCTCAGCCCTCATGGTGTCACATACACAGATTGGGACTCGGAGAAGTCCAGCACCTTCAACAGAACAATATTCCCACACCTCTAACCTTCAATAACTGCACTTATTACTCTGCTTATTGAATTTTTTATTATTACTCAGGGTTTCTATTTTTTCTTTCTAGTTCCTATTCCTGGGAAGCAGTGTTTTATAGACTTAAACATATTTTTAACTAGAAATACAACATCTGGATTTGAATACTTATTCTGGTACTTAATAGCTATATAAGCTCTCTTGGTCTCAATTTCCTCACCTATAAAATTAAGATTGATATTAATACTAATACAATAAAGTTGTTCTTGGGATTCAATGAAGGTTTAAAACGGACTTTGGGTGATAAATACATAATACAGATGATGTATTACAGCGTTGTACACTTGAAACCTACATAATGTTATTAACCAATGTCACCCCAATAGATTTATTTTAAAATAAAAAACTGCGCTGTAAGCCATTATATCTGGTACAAGTAGATCATCATTCTCTTTCTTAGAAACGAATCCTTGCAGAAAGGAGAACATGGTTTGCCAGGTTAAGAGTGGTGGTCTGGGTTTCCATAGCATCATCCCCTGAATAAATACTGGACAACGGTGCCAACAGCGATGGTCCGTTATCATGGCTTACATTTTGCTGATGGGGGTAAAATGGCGTGGGTGGTTATTAAAATTTCTACATCATGTCTGTCTTGTCCCACTAATCCATTTAAAAATCAAAACAGTGCACAAGGTCACCAAATCATTCTTTTCTACTTCAACAAAGAGAGTCAATGTAAGTCACTCCTCTCAGAGCTGAAAAGGCGAGTGGCATTTCCATTACCACAGCACTTCCTGGGCTGTCTGCTTCAATGAATGGTAATATTTTCAGTACATCCATCCCTGAAGGCTGAAGAATGGTGGAGAAGATTCACTGAGCAACTTCAAACAGCACAGAATCAAACCTTTACTAAAGTACTCCAACAAGCACTGATAACCAGTGACAAAACCACCACCTTTGTCCCACAGGACAAAGGACCACAATACCTTTAAGCTGGAGGAGAAAAGCCTTCACAGTTCTCTACTCTGGTTCATTAGGGCACAGATAATAAAACTGAGAACCAGAGACACCAAACTGTAGTGAAACGAATTTGTTAAGAAAGTTGAGTTAATAGTAAAAACCATAGTAAAGCAAAAGATCTAACTCCAGATATAAGTCAAGGTCAAGCCCTCACTGAATTTCTCACAAAAGCTTCCATGATTACACCACCAAGCTATCATCAGAATCTATATGATTTCAACTAAATCTTTGCCACCCAGTTTACTAGCACTCAGGTGTTAAGTTTGATTCCTCCTCCCTCTATCTTACAGGAATTTTCACATGGGACTTCCTCAGTTTTTCCGGCATCTCTGGACCTATTCTTCCTTCTCTCCTTTTGCCTTCCTGTTTTCACAAGTTCCATTCCCATTTCCTTTTAATCTCTGGTCACTATTAGCATGTTTCATCCAGAAAGTATCCTTAAAACCAAACTAAAAAAAATGTCAAATGCACTTGATATGCACTCAGGGGCATGGAGACTGAGGAAAATAAGGGAAAATATTTGAGTTTAGTGAAAATGGGAAAAGACTTTAGTTTGGGCTAAACTTTAGCGGCTAAAGCATAAAAGAGAATGAGAGGAAATGAGAGGATGGCAGTATTGCAATATGTTGGGCAGAAATTGTTGTATAAGTAATACCCATTTGAGAAATTTTGAAATGATTTTTAAACTAAAAGTCTGCAATACTGTATAATTGCTTATTCTCTTTTATTAATAAAGGTCATTTCAATTTCATGTACATGAAAAGAAAATATCCAAATGCAAACAAACCTTACCAAAAAGTTAGTTCTCCCCAATCTTCTCATAAATTGCTTACTTTTAAAAAATAATTTATATGTTTTTATTGATTTCAGAGAGAGGAAAGGAGAGGGAGAGATAGAAACATCAATGATGACAGAGAATCATCAACCAGCTGCCTCCCACACGTCCCCTACTGGAGATCGAGCCTGCAATCCTGGCATGTGCCCTGACCCAGAATCAAACTATGACCTCTTGGTTAATGAATTGATGCTCAACCACTGAGCCATACTGGCAGGCATAAATTGCTTACTTTGTGTCAGGTTCCTAAATGCTCCAAATAAAGTATTATAAGGAAGTTGGTCCTCTTACTACCCCATAGTAAGATGCAGCAATTTCCTCAAAAGTAAGGTTGAGGGATTTGAAATCAGGTTGTCTGCCCCACAATATACACTCTTCATTATGACATCATACTGTCCCATTTGATGTAAGGCCTGGATCCCTAGAGAATATGTCTGGCCAAGTGGAGGAGCCAATCAAAGTTTGTGGGTTTGGACTTTCAAAGTCAACTCAAACCTTTTTGGCATTTGCATTCTCTTTGTGGTAGACAAAATGCAAACTTCTATTTGAAAAGGGGAAAAGAAAGTGGTCTAAATGGCTTCAAGGCTTTTGAACATCAAATAGTCCTTACCAAAGAACAGTACAATCACTCAAGTGTGTCCAAATCAAAAAATACATGGTTTTGACAGAAATCTGATTCACAAAATACCCAGAGCCATTTCGTGGTTATCATGGTTCCAAGTTAAATAGAAAGCTCTGTCTTGCCTTCTTCTCCCCAATAATTAATTCCTGATTGGGTATTCCTGCTTTTCCAAGGGCATGCCAGTGGATACACATTGGGAAGCTTCCCCAGGAAATGATGTTGGCAAGACGGAGAAGTTTGGCATGGTGGGTGGCGTGGGGGCAGGCCTGGCTGGAGCTGCTCCTTTCATATGGCCCAAGTCAGCAGCAGCAACAACTGTAGGCACTTTCAGTCTGGAAGTTTCACAATGGGTGAGTTTTTTCCATGTCTTTCAAAAGTCTATGGATGGAGGGATGGGCAAGTAATTGTGCCTGCAACTTGGGCCACTAAGATCAAAGCAAGGGAAATTGTACAAATTGCCCACTTGAATACTAAAGAAGCAAAGAAAGCCAAGTCAACTCAACCAAATAGTGCTTCTTTTTCTTTGAATTCTTTATTTTTCTGATCCAGAAGTTTTGAGTTCTAAATGGCTGGTTAACAAAGCGGCAGAAATAGGCTCACAGTCAAGATGTTGTGATTGCTACCAGAAAAGCCTGACTTTAAAAAAAAAAAAAGAAGACGACCTGGACTTTTTATTTTGCTGCCAATGAAGATAATAAGCTGGCACAATTCAAATAATCATGTCAGGCAAAGCTAAGCTGTAATGATTTACAAAAGAGCACTGATTCAGCAGAAGAAATGAACTAGAGCCAGAATACAGCTGGAGCATAAATGTCTTGCAGAATACATTTCTTATCTAAAACATGAGAAAGCTGGACTACCTTCTCCTTCAGTCTCCCCAGTCTAACCTCCCAAGACCCAGGATTATGTTAAATGTGTGTGTGGAACTGGATAGACCACTTGAGTCAAGGAGCTTTCAGTAATGAGTCATAGATAACACCCACCAATGCTTAGATGGTTCTTGTTAAAGATCTGTTAGGTTAGAACACCCAAGAGCCCACTGCTGAAAGTGACTAAACTGGGCTTGACCCAGCTCTCACATTGGTTTAGTTATGTGAAATTGGGCAAGCCAACTAACTACCTTTATTTCTTCATCTGAAAAATGAGGCTAATCCTTATATTTTCATTGCTTGATTCCTAAATATTCACTATTGGTTATTCTTAGGACTCTCTGTAAAATCATGTTCAATACTATTTTAATATTTCTTAAACTCGAATAATAGTAAGTAGGTTCCAGTCTCTTTAACACTCAGGTACCTATGAAATAGGGACAGCATCTTTAATCCCATTTTCTTTAACATAGAAATGATGTGGAGTTCATGAATCTAAGCCAGTGCCCAGGAAAAAATATCTATCAGCCATGAACAAAAAAAAAAACAACACAAAAATCTTTCTGCTAATAAATCACAGATCAGTTAACCGAGAGAAAAAAATTAGTCACACTGGTTACTTGGTGCTGTTCATTAATTAGAAGGGAGACGAGATCAAAGACGTTGCCAAGGGAGAATTAAAACAGGCAACCACGTGCACTAGAGCCCTCACCTAGCCAAATGCTGTCACCAGTTCTTATTTGTGTCTCATTCCAAAAGGACCACTATCTATTTACTTTGGAGCATTGGCATGTTTCCTAAGAGCCCAGCTGCATCTTAGCAAACTGGAAAACAAACACCCCTTGGCTCTATAACCCCAATTTATCAACTATAATTTACTAGTGACTGAACAGTCACTGTGTAGAAAGGGTCAAGATACTTCGTTATTCCCAGATATCTTCCATGACTTGTTTGCATTGCCTTGGGTTTCCTAGCTTAGGAAATTCAGTGATTCTATTGTATTGTTCCTAATGTTATCTCTCGGGTATTAAGTTTACGTAAAACCGACAAGACCGGTTTGGCTCAGTGGATAGAGCGTCGGCCTGCAGACTGAAGGGTCCCAGGTTCGATTCCGGTCAAGGGCATGTACCTTGGTTGCAGGCACATCCCCAGTAGGGGCTGTGCAGGAGGCGACTGATCGATGTTTCTCTGTTTCTCTCTCGTCGATGTTTCTAACTCTCTATCCCTCTCCTTCCTCTCTGTAAAAAAGTCAATAAATATTTTTTTAAAAAGTTTACTTAAAACCCCAGGTCTTTAGAAATGGAAAGACTTATATAAACCCACAGATTTCAAAAATTCAAACACCTTTCCAATGAGGCCAAATTCTCACATCCTTCATTCTCAAATAGAAACACTCCATATTTATGTACTTAAAAGAACCCTGAAAAAATGAGGCAATATTGACTTGTTTGGAGATTAACTGCTCATGGACTAAATGATTAATGTAATCCCCATGTATACTAGAATATAATTTGAGGACAGGGTCCCATTTTTGACACTTTATCCAACCTCTTCCATCCTCTGACCACCATCCACCCAAATATCCCCACCACACAAACCTGTCCACTACCAGTTCTGTAGATGCCATAGAGTGAATGACTAACTGAACTGCTTTTTATTTCCACTTCATTTATGGTGGAAACAATCTGTGTACGTTTTGCCTTTGTTCAAACCTTCTAATACCATCCCATCCCACTCAGAGGAGATGCCAAAGTCTGTGATCTGCTAATCCCCTTCCAGTTTTGCTCTCTCACCTCTTTGCCGTCTACTCTCTTGGCCCACTCCATCCAGGCCATGCTTCCACTTCCGAGCCTTTGCAGTTGTGGTTCCTTCAGCCTGTAACTTTTCCAGCTAGGGCATTCCAGAGCCTGCTTCTTGTTCCCTGCCTCCTTTGTTTTATTCAAGTGTCACCTTCTTCACAAGGCCTTTTCTCTACACTCTTCCTAAAGTTTCAACCCCCTTACCACTTTGTTTTTCTCTTGAACACTTATCCTTACCAGATCTAGAAATGATTGTATTTCTTTCTTTTGTATAGAATATGTCCCTGTACTAGAATGTAAAATTCATAAAGGCATTTATTTGTATTTTTTTAGAACTTACCTAGAATTTAATAAATACTCATGGAATGAACAGATATTTTTTTGGAAATTTATACTTAGAGTTTAAAAATAGTGTTTACACAAACTGGTACTGATTTGGTGGTATAACTGTCCTTATATCCCTATGCTTTCGGGTAGAAATCCCTCAGTCCTTCCTCCCAAAATAGACCTCAAAAAGTTTTCTCTTCTCTCTTCTAAATCTTTGTTTGTGATACTTGGATAATCTTCACCACAATCAACTTGTATCTTTGCTAAATATGGAGATTCTTGGCCCTCGATTTATGCCAGTACCTCTGAGGAGGGAAGGAAACCTTTGCAACCTGTATGTTTAATAACATCTCTGGATGATACTTGTGTACACTGAAGTGTGAGAGCCAAGGACAGAAATAATCCATTTATTTCTTAATGTCTTTTTTCTGTTGTACTAAGGTATACATATTCATGTCTGTCTAATTACCAGGGACATATCCATGTGGCTCCCCTTAAATGGCTGAGTACAGACTTGTAGATGCTTAACCAATTTTATTTGACGGATTTGGGTGGAAAGGATGAGAATAACAATAACAACCATTATAATAAAATTTATTTTGATTCTAAAATGCTTCCTTTCACTAAGTAGATTTTGAGACTTAATTACTTTCAAGTGTGAATGATGAAGGTATTTTCTCCTTTTCACATATGTATATCATGTCAAAGCTTTGAATATTTTAGTAACAGTTTAGCTTGAACAAGTCAGCTGCTTCTCTTATGAAGTAACCTACTTTAGATAAAATCTTTAGTTAACATTTAGACATCAAATAAATCTTCCAAATACATCTTACATCACTCGACCCATGGAAATCTATTGAGAAACATCAGCATTGCTTACTTGCGTTCTCAGGAGCATTTATCCATATAGCTTTCTGCCTCTAATGACCAGGAAAAGAAGGAAACCATCAACTTCTCAAAAACCTTTAAACAACCCGACTGCAAGCTGACCTAAGATTCTTATGGTGAGTGGGAGATTTTACAAGGCAAGAGGGAAATAAAATTTGTTTGTTTGTTTATCTAACTAGCACACACATTTTTCAAACAATTTGGCATCACCCACAATGCATCTGGCCAAACACTTTTTCCCTGTAATTTTTATAACCAAAGAAATTTTCAGGGAAATTTAATCCACATGTTTCTGATTCATTCCATACTCGGTAATGTTTCAGTAACGGTTATTTGATTTCAAGAATTTTGGAAAAGATTATATTATCAGCAGTTCCTAAGAATGCAGGTAACTCAGTGTAAATAATAAGGAGACGGATTCAGGCATACAAAGATTCACCCAAATTCAATTGGACAAACAATCGCAGGGGGCCAATGTTTTCCTCAACGTTCTGGGAAATTGAAGTAGCATGTTTTGACTTCAAATTCCCAGGGTGAGCAAATCAGAATTAGTTTTCCAGCAGTTCTATTTTCATGGTAACTCCACTCCAGAGAGTGACCTATTCTGTATTTAGTGGGTACATAAAACATGTCAGGTATGTTGCTATAGGGGAAAAAAAGAGATAAATAAGACTAGTGTTGACCTTAAAGAACTCCCGATTTAGTAGATGAGTATAAGACCCAGTGAGATAATATCAATATTCTATCTTAAAACTTTAAGATAGACTGCCTGCTTCTCTATGTAATCTATGTCACAAACTCATTAAAATCCTAATATACAAAGACACACACACCGGACTACAATATGAGATGTCAACAACTAAGATCTTATTCTATTCAATGTAACCCTAATTTATCTTTTATCCTACATATGTGGCACACAAAGCATTTTAAACATAGTACATGTTTAAAATATATTTTAATAATAATGTGAATATATGAAATAAAATTTATTTTCTGGCTTGTTTTATAGGTTAACCTACAAAAGTAAAAAGAATAAGATTGAAATTGAGACTGAAAAACTAAGCTGGAAAAGCAATGAGTGCCTTTTTAATGTGTTAGACTTCAAACTAAATTCTAGGCTTCTTACAGAGAGAATAAATACCATGGTTATGCCATTACTACATCTGACACAGCAAGAGCTTCTGCAGTAGAATTAGTGGCTACTACATCCACCTAACCAAAGAACAGAGTCTACCACAGCACCATTTTATAGTCATTCTGGTAGGCCACGTACCTCAGACGAGAACCTAACTGTGCAGGTCCTCTTAATAAAATGTTGGTCTGTACATTTGTTTTTTTTATTGAATGGCTGGTCTAAAATCGCAGTCATGTTACACATTTAAACTTTTTACTCTCCAATTGATATATTTTATGTTTAACTCAAATGCATTTCTAAATGAAACCATTACATTTACTCTGCAGCTTGAGTCACATTACATTTTTCAAAAATGGCCTCAACAATAATAACTCCCATCCTACATGCTTTCCTACAGTATGACCTTGTCACATTTCCATCAGAACTGGAGTCCATTTCTCTTATCCCCTTGAATCTGGGAGGCCTTGTGACTGTTCTGAGCAATAAAAGAATAGGTCTGATGGTCACTGTGCCAGTTTCAGGCATATTGCTTAATTGACTTGGAGCTTCAGACTTCTTCCCCTTGGAAGCCAGCCATCATGTAAGAAATGTGATTACCTCAAGATAACAGTGCTGTGAGAAGCCCAAGCCACACAGGAAGACCTTGAAGGATGAGACTCCATGTAGAGAGTGACAGGCCAAGGAACACCAAGGCCCCTGACATGTGAGTGAAGAAGCCAACTTGGAGATGTATTCTCCAGCTCCAGCTGCCCCAGCTGACATTGTAGGCATGAGAGACAAACCACCAGGCAAGCTATTCCCAAGTTCTTCACCTCCAAAACCATAAGTAAAATAAAATGGTTGTTTAAGCTCTAAATTTGGGGCGGGGGCTGGGGGGCGGTTATTATGAAACAACAGATAACTAAGACACAGACTCTTAGGGAGCTTCCTGCTCTCGACCCAAACCTGCACTAACCTGTGAAAAGAAAGGTCTAAGAGATCTAGAAGATAAGTCCGTGCTCTCAAGAAGAGTACAATCCAGTGAGCGCCAGACAGTGTACTTACTCCAGGAGAATGACCAACAACAAACCAAGAGCTACAGATGATAAGTTATCAATGATAACAGAATCAATGACCTCTGGAATCAAAGAGAAAATTCGTGCTCTGACTCTTGTTCAGCAGCCAGAGAAGATTTCTCACAGGTAAATTACATCTTTAGATGATGATGGGTTAGAATTATTGGGAAGAGGGAGGAAGGCCTTTTGTGAGAAAATCAGTATGAAAAAAACGTTGTATAGAGAAAACAAACCGAAAGAAAGAGGGGAGGGGGCTGGGGGAAAGAAACAAACGAACAAAAAAGAGCAAGAAAAGAAAAAGGGAGATTTAGAGGAACCATAAAGAAACTGGTTTTGCTGGAATAAAGGGAAAACTGGGAAAGAGAAAGAATATTTTGAGACAGAAACTTGTATTTGAGGTAAAGGAACAAATACAAGTACTTATACAAATACTTGTACATATATATATATATATATATATATATATATACACTTAATTATATATTTATATATATATAGATATATATAGTGAACTCTAACTTAAGGAGCTAAACACACACACAAAGGATTATTATAAACCCTAAGACGTCACACCACTAATTTGAATGCAGGCTTAATTTCACAAAGTGAAGATATAAATAATAAATGGGTGTCACACTCAGGTTAAGCATATTTGCGTATTCACCACTGAGAGTGCCAACTGAGCTAAATGTCACAGGTGAGCACCCAGCACTGGGAATCCTGGCCCCACTTAAGTTTACTAGCTGTTGCTGTATTTGGGAATCTAAACAGCAGATTAGCATATCTGGCAGGCTCCCCTGTGCTGTTGATACTCCCATGGGACTTTTTTACTTGAACTGATATTGGAAAATTGGGAAATTTTGCAGTGTCATTGGACTTATGTAACTCTAAAATGGACCTTAAGGATAATCTAGTTCAACTACCTTCTGCAAGCCAAAACCTATGGTACTCAGATTTTGCCTGTTTAGGAGCAGGGCTTGAACTCAGCCTCCTACTAATCAGTTCAACCCCCTTCCTCCAAAAACTATTGATAGCTACACTAAGGGTTCTGTCAACATGTCTAGAAGGAAACATAGTAGAATGAAACATTAGAAAGAAGCCCAAAGACCTGGATTAATTCTGCTACTCTCTATGAGATATTAAGCAAGAAAGTTGCTTTCTCTAAGTGTCAGTATTCTAGTCTAAGAATTATTCATGCATTCAGTCATAGGCACAGACTATATATCAGGCCGTGTTCTAGGAACTTACGTAAATATAACACAATAATAAAGAGTGATATGACTTGGCTTCCATAATCAAGGATTATTCTGGCTGTTGTGTTGAAAATAGACTGTAAAGGGGCAAGAGTGGCAGACGGGAGACAAGTTAACTTAGAGCCTACTGCAATTATCTAGTGGGTGATGTGTGTGGCTTGGATCAGGGTAGTGATGGAGGACACAGAGGAAAGTGGTTAAATTCTGGATATGTTTTGAATGTAAAGCCACCAAGGTTTCCTGATTAATTAAATATGACGTGGGGAGTAAAGAGTCAAAGAGACTCCAAAGTTTGATACCTGAGCAACTAGAAAGATACAATTATCGATTGAGATGAGGAAGCCTTGAGGTGAAAGAGGTGTGGCGGCAAGTTCTAGAGATAATTTTTAAGACAATTTGAAATTAGAATGTCTAAAACATAGCCATGGAAATATTGAGTGGGAATTTTAATATACAAATCTAGAGTTTTACTTGGCTGAAGATGTTAATATGGGAATAACATACAGGTGGAAGACTTTACCTGTTACTACAATTATGTTGTGTAGTACCTACAGATGGAAAGATAGCCTTATTTAAGCAACATTTTCTAAAGAGTACAAATCACCTGACTTTGTTCCTTTCTGGGTTAAAAAATTTTGCCTTAAAAAGAGAAGAATTCTCTATCAGTTAGCAAATTATAATAATAGTTACAAGGATTCTTCAGTTTTAGACTTAATATAAGATAATGAAAAATAATTTTAAATGACTAAATGTATATTATATACTGAATACTATATATACATTTTACTAAAATGTTGATTCAAGTTTAAATTTCAAAGTTAACTTCATATTATTTACAGTGAGTTTCTGATGTTGGTTTTTAGTTCCTCCTTATTAATACTGTAAAACCTTTTATCCTGGTATTCTTAGAAAGGTGTGTTACAAGGTGTATTTCTCCTGTGTTTTCCAGTTTCTGAGTATTTGCCTCTTTCTCTCCTCAATCTTCTTCCCTACTTATCAGTCCTGGGAACTCTCTTGGTCATATCCTGGTTCTAGCAATTCAGATATTCTTCGTTTTCATCGGGATTTTGGACCCAAGTTCACTCTTAGATACCAAGCCACAGGTTTACCAGGGAGTGTTCATTCTCAGCAGGGTCCTCTGCAAATGCTGATGGCCTGGCTGCTCCAAAGCCCTATAATCTTGGCACTCCGTGTTTCTGCTGCTCCTCTGCTTTTGATCCATTTGATTATTTGGTGTTTTATTTCCTGCCTCCTTCCACAAAGATTTTAAGGTTGATTTCAATCAGCCATACAATTTGAAAAAATATATATATATACATGTATACCACAGAACAGATATTTCCAAGTGGTATATCATCAGTGGTGTATAAGCACACTGAACTCCAGCAATCATGGAATCCAGGTGGAGTTGGGCTGGCTACCTCTGGCCACAGGAGCTTCCTCTCTTTTCCTCAGCATGCTGTGCAAATATAAGCATTTGCTTTCTGTTCTTGTCCTGATAAAGGTTTAAAAACATAGAGGAGTTACTAGAAACAAGATTCCTAGTGGCCAAAGCAAATAAGGAACCAGAGTAAGATTTTTTTTTAAAGAAAAACATTTATAATGGAGAAATCATAATTTTCCCTGAGAATAATTTTTCTAGTGCTCTCCTTTATGTAGTGGATACTGTCTTTAACGATGTACCTATATAGGCACAATGATGATTGGTGAAACACTCCTCAATAAAATCAGTTTTATGATGACTCCAAACAACACAGCATTAGTGCCCTACTCTTGGTGGTATTGTTTGATCAAAGAGAAAAATGTGGAATATCTTGAAGACTTTGTGTCCTTTAGATAATTTTCCATAAATACGAGTTTTATTTTTTGAATAAAATTTGATCATCAAAGAGTTCAAAAAACATTCCCCAGAGGAAATGTTCGGTGCAAATATCCTGTTACATATTTAACAACCAACTAGGCAGAACGTAAGGTTAACATTTTCTTATGAAAAAAATATAATCAAGACATGTATCTGAATGAAGGGCCACCTCACTTGGATGGCCAAGAAATTAGTTACATGCAGTGCCAAAATTTTCCTCTGAGAACAGGCCATGTTTCAAGCTACAGATGGATTAATGGCCAATCAAAGCTTCAATTCTCTAGATATATATGGCATGCCATAACAATTTTAGTTGAAATTTTTAGACAGGAATTGCCAATCATCTTTCAGAACAACTGAAAGGCAATTATAATGATTCATTGTAAATATGATGTCTAATTTTGAAAACTATAGTACAGACATGCACCTTTTGAGATGTTTTCTACACCCCTGGGGTACATAAATGGCTTGCAGTTCTGAACTATTGGATATAAACCAATTAAATATCACTTGACATCTCTCAGGGTAGATAATTTGGATACCTGAGGGCTGATCTTAAACTAGCCTTTCTGGCAATAATATATAGAAAGACTGACTAAATATGGGGGTTATTTCTAGGGCATTAGAACACAATCCAATCATTAGTAATTACTCAGAATAACTAGTATTTTTGAATGCTTATAATGTGCCAAACTCTGTTCTAATTACTTTACATTTATTAACTCATTTAATCCTCACAACTCTTTGAGGTAAATACATTAGTGTCCTCATGTTACACATAATGAAACCCAGGTATTGCGAGATTATTTCACTTGCTTCAGATCACATAATTAGAAAGCAAAAGAACTATGGCCCTAGAGCTCACATTTTCATTATTATTTTATACTTCTTTTCAGTATAGAGAATAATTATCTTTCTACCCTCATTCCCATGAAACATCTGTCCATCTCATCTAAGCAGTATCATATCATTAACCTACAATTTCAAAGGCAGAAAGAAGAAAAACTATAAAATCACTGAAAATTACCATAATTTCTACCATCTCTGTAGTCTTCTCTTGAGTTTTCTGAAAACTATAGTGGTTTTCTTATGTTTTCTTCTTATTTAATAATTCTTGTTTTGTTTTATTTGATAAAGAAGTATACCTTCCTGGTTGATATCCAACCTATTTAGTGTTTTTCCTAATAGGGCAGAAACCGAAGTACCAGGGTATTACTTTTATACCCCCATTTCATTTTCTCTGGATGAAGAAACAACAGGTGATTAATGGTCAATTAAATTTCATGCTCAAAATTTAGTTATACTTCAAATAAAATAAAGTCTGCAAGGAAGCTTTTTGTAAACCCATGATATGCTGTGGAATGTTATCTTTGGTCGCTTAGGGTTTTGAAGGTCCTTCTCATCTTTGGGTAAAAAACCAAAGACGGTCCTTGAATTAACCACTTCTGTTGTCAAGGAAGCCTTGGTGCATCCTAAAAATTACACTTAGAATTAAAACACTTTAAATAGGAAATTTTTACTTAACAAGATATCATATCAATGCTTGATGTGGAATTCTGTTCCCTGCCCATTCATTTCTAATCTTTCTATCAGAAAATAGATAAAAGCTGAGGTGGAAGAAAAAACACTAATAAATGGCACTAAAAACAAACAAACAAAAAACAGAACCAAAAAAAACACAGGGTTTCCTGACATGGCAGAAGAGTTTTGTCTTAAAGACATCTAGGAGAGGTTCATTTCTGTCTATGTAAAAGTTGCTTCCTAATGTTAATGGGAGAACCATGTTGGAGTACAAACATGATTTGAGGAGAGACTTTACAGTAAAGAATTACTGTACTTTCTTTTTCAGAGGCCTTCTTCTAACATTTGGGTGTTGTTTTTTCCCTTTGACTCCTTTTTCCAGCTCTGCATGTTTCTGTTAAGTTTTTTTAAAAGATATTTTTATTGATTTCAGAGAGGAAGAGATAGAAACATCAATGATGAGAAAGATTCATTGGTCAGCTGCCTTATGCGTGCCCCCTACTGGGGATCAATCCTAAACCCCAGGCATGTGGCCCCACTGGGAATGGAGCTGACACCTCCCCTCCTGGTTCATAGGTTGCTGAGCCATACTGGCTAGATCTCGGTTAAGTTTTTATTTTTTAGATGAGAGGAATGAGTCATGGGAATGATTCTCACCTTTAAACAGTAAATTGGCAAAGATATGGGGGAAAAAAGAAGTACCACAGAAATTATCAAAGAGGTTCTCTGACTGTTATGAAAAGTGAGGCCAGACTTCGTCTCAGAGGAAAATGAACTGTGGAGCTGAACATTTTATTAAGCAGCATCAACTGCATTTACCAGTTCACAAATTAAGAGGTTTATTTCTTTTGTATTAATTTAGTAGAGTACCTGCTACCACAATTATTACCCTGTTTCAGGCATTTTACTGGGTCCCACAGATAAAATAATCCATTATAATTGGGCTCTGCCCTCAAATTGTTCACAATTTAGTGGGCATATATACATGTACATAATGGATTTTAATCAACCAAAGGACTTGTATGCATGCATAAAAGCCTAACCAATGGACACAGACACCAAGGGAAAGAGGGCAGGAGTGGGGGTAGGGTGGGGAGGGGCAATGGGGGGTATAAGGACACATAAAAAAAAACTGAATACAGTTCAGCAGTGATAAGCTTAATCTTGCCAATTTGAGATATTTCTGGCTCTCACTTGTCCTTCCCTTCTTCATGGGTGGTGTCTGGTTTTGGAGGAGGCTCAGAACACTATAATATCCTGGAAGTGGGGGGGCAGAGGGAATAGGCATATGCCCAGTCCAACATAATCACCTGACCTCCCTCTGAGGTTTCATGTGCCCACTGGCCATGAAGCTGCTGACATTCATGGCACCCAGTATTCAGGGTCACACAGTCTTTGTTCCACAAGTCTCTTCCGCGCTATCTGCCACTCTTCCCTCTCACGACCATGGGAAAACGTTGAATGTTCTCCCACCTCTATAGCTCAGGGGCTTGTCTCGGGTTTTCTCTCTGCTATTCCCTTTTTGCTAGTCCAATCTCTGCTCTATCCTGGATGTTGGACCTCTAAAAGGTGGAAAGTATTTCCTGTGCTAATCTTGTAGAGTGAGACAAAATCTCCGCTTTTAGGTCCCCAAAATCTATAATTTCTCTCCCAACCAAGACTTAGATTGAGGGAGACATGTAAGGATCCTCTCACCTTCTTCCAAAACTTCTCTTTATGTCTCCTTTTCTTGTGAAGTTTCTATCACCCCCCTCCCCTCTCTGCATGGTGGCAAAATCTTTATATCAACAGGCATTCACCCACACTTTGTTTCAATTACATAAAAGCCTGAAATCTCCAGACATTCAAAATTCAAAGCAGAGCAATGACTCCTTTTTTGGCTCTTCACTTCTGCAATAATGTCCAATCCTGAGGACAATGATGTAGAAAGTCCCCATTGATGAGCCCATTAGAATAAAAAGTACACAGTAGAGAATCTAACTAGTACTCTATTACAAATATATAACTAATCTGTTTTACTGCTAAGTCACCAGCTACATTTGATACATGATTTTTCTTCTTCCAGCTAACATGTATTATCAGTCATGTAAATATCAAAGGATTGTTTATAAATGTAACAGGAGATTAAAAAGAGATTCTTCCTCTCTTGGTTTTGGTTAGGCTACCTACTCACATTCCAAAGTAAGCTTCTATGCTATTTAAGTAGGACTTGTAAAAATGGTGGTAGAGAACCACTTTGTGACCTATTTACTAACTTTTCTACTAACCCTGTAAAGTAAGTTGGGAAGTCTAAGACAAGTTAGCAGAAAACTAGAGAGATTCCTTTCTTTGGAGAGAACTGTTGATGTACTAACCCACTGGGGATAGTAGGACTAATCTAAAAAGCCTTAAGAATACTCGCATAGTTTAGGGAAAATGGTAGATTGTGGTCTAATACCTGAGAGATTTAAAGGATAAGAAGCAGCAGAGTAGAGGAAATGCTTTGGGAAATTAAGCGTATTTTCCTGTGGATTATATATGTATATGAGAGAGAAGAAGAGGAAGAGACAGAGACAAAGAGAGGGGGTAAGGGGGACAGAAGGAAAAAGAGGGGGGAGAGAGAGAGAATGAACCACCTGGATGGGTGTTGGAAGCCTAACACTGTGAGTTCACACGGAAGTGGTACCTCTATCACCTGTGTCCCAGACTATAGAGAGAGTCAGTGAGGGCGGAGTGTCTGAAAACCCTGCAAGAGTCATCTTAGCTTTAAACATCTGCCCAGACTAGGGCCAATGCCAACTCACAACAGTGCCAGCAAGTATACTTCTAACCCTTAGCTCTTCTTCACATTTCCAACTCTACCCTTCAGTCCTAAGGAAGCCAAAGGTGCGTAGACAGGAGAAAAAGTGTTGGTAGGCAAAAGAGAGAAAATGACAACTATGCCTCTTTGCCCTTATAGAACCTTGGTCTGTCATAGTCCTGGGGGAAAACATTCAACTTTAAAGTAAGAGTAGAGTTTTGATTAGTAAGTAGGGATATACTTAATAATTCCTGAACTGAAATGGTTTGGCATAATATAATGACTGGATAATTTTTTTAAAAAATTATGAGAATGACAAGATGAGTAAGTAAAGAGGTCTGACTAAAGGGCAAAGAAAGAATTAGCTCCTCTGAGTATATCTGTTTGGGCATTAAGTTGTAGAAAGAGAAAACAATTTTCTACCTGCACCCTATAATCATTGCCTTAAATACATAACACGCCCCACCCCCCACCTTTCAACAAACATACGCAAAAATAATGCAAAGGGAAAGAAATGTTTTCCAAGTATTTTTTCTATTTTCAGGATTAAAACATTTTCCCTCTAAAATTATTCCCAAAATATGAGGCTTAAGAAGCATCTACAAAAACAAACAAAAAAAATGTTCCTATTTTTATAAAACATAAAAGGGTTCCAGTTCTTGGTAGGATGGAGGAAGCACTGCATCCGGCCTCTCCCACTGAATGCAGCTATAAAACCTGGAAAAGACATGTGGACGAGATATTAAGGACTTAGACAAGTAAAGGGTGCAAAGTAATTTAGGGGAAAATAACATAATTCAAAGTATAACCAAACTATTGGTGAGTTCACAGTTTTCTTTTCTTCTGTTATCACTTGGCCTAGACATAAGACAACCAGAAACCTGGAAGTGACATCAGTGTAGAAAGAGAACTAGAGGGGAAGCCCTCCAGTTCTGTCCAAGGAGCAGGAAAGGGTTCCATTACACTCAGAGAGAAGAGGGAAAATTCCCCCATAAGACTGAAAAATAAGTCAACGATGTCTTTTCAACATCACACTGGAAGTCCCAGCTAGTGCAATAAGGTAAGACTGAATAAAAGACAAACAGATTGGGAAGTAAGAAATAAGACCATCCATATTTACCAATAACATGTTTCTGTATATAGAAAATCCCAATAAATCTATGCAAAAAAAAAATTACTACTTGACTCATGAGTTTAGCAAGTTCACAGCATAAAAAAAAACTACACTCAAAAATCAGTAGTATTTCTATACACCAGGAATAACTGAAACCAAAAGTAAAAAACAAGACCATTTACAATAGTTCCAAAAAATGAAACAGGTATAAATTTAACAAAATATACAAGATACGTTTCCAAAACCTATAAACACTGATGAAAAAAATTAAAAAATAAAGACCAAATAAATGAGAAGACTTTCCATGTTCATTAATTGGAAGCCTCGACATAGTAAAAATATTAATTATTCCCAAATTGAAACATAGAATTAATGCAATTCTAACCAAATCCCAGCAAAAATATTTTTGTAGATATAGACAAACTTATTTTTAAATTTATATTAAAAAAGGAACTGAAACAGCCAAAACAATTTTGAGAAATAGGAGTAGTATGTAGATTGTCTCACTACCCAATCTTAAGATTTCTATAAAATTACAATAAATCAAGACAGTTTGGTGTTGCTGAAAGGATAGATATACTGATCAATGTACAAAATAAAGGCCAGAATGGACCTTCACAAATACAACTAATTGATTTTTGGAAAGATGCAAAGATAGTCATTTCAAAAATAATGTTAGAGAATTTGGACATTCACATGCAAAAATAAAAATAAACTTTGTCCTAAAGTTCGTTCCCTATACAAAAAATAACCCTAATTAGGTCATAGATCTAAATACAAAACATAAAAATCCTAGAAGAAAACATTCATGAAAGTCTTTTTGATCTTAGGTTCAGCAAGGAGTTTTTAGACATGTCACCAAAAGCATACCCATAAGATAAAAATGTAAAAACTGGATTTTATCAATATTTTAAAATTTTGCTCTGCAAAAGACACTCTTAAAAATGAAAGGACAAGCTACAAACTGAAGAAAAATTTTAAAACATTTGTAAATCACATATTTCACACATGACTTGTATCCAGAATATATAAAGAACCCTACAGGACTGAAAAAACAAATAGCTCAATTTTTAAAACAGATGAAAGAGTTGAACAAAAACTTCACCAAAGAGAATACAGGAAGGAAAATAAACATAAAAGCATGCCCAACATCATTAGCCATTAAGGAAATTCAAATTAAAACCAAAATGAGATATTACTATTCCCCCATTAAAATAGCTCAAGTTAGAAATATTAATAATGCGAAGTGCAGAGGAGGACACAGAACAAATGGGACTCTGACACATTGCTGACAGAAATGTAAAATGGCACAGGCATTCTGAAAACTGCTTGGCAGAAACTTATAAAGTTGAATATGCTTTTACTATATGCTCAACAATCCCACTCCTCACTATCTGTCCTAGAAAAAGAAAGTTTATATTCACACAAAAGCCTATATATTAATGTTTATCGTAGCTCTATTAATAATGGCTAAAAACTCAAAGCAAATGTCCTTCAATGAATAAATACCCTGGGGCACATCAAAACAATAGAATATACTCATCAATAAAAAGGAATGAATCATTGATATATATTCAACTTGTATGAATCTCAAAAACATTACACCAAGTGAAAGAAGATAATCTGAAAAGATTGCATATCAGATGATTCCATTTCCAGGACATTCTTGAAAAGATAAAACCATAATGATGGAGAACAGATCAGTAGTTCTGAGGGGTTAAGGTATGACTATGGAGGGATATATAGCACAAGGGAGTTTAGGGGACAATGGAACTATTCTGTATCCTCAGTGTGGTGGTGGTTATATAAATCTATACCTCTGTAAAAATTCACAGAATTGCACACTCCCCCAAAAAGGTCAATTTCACTCTGTTAAATTGAAAATTAATATAAAATAAAAGAAAGGAGAAGTAGTTGGGAAATGTCTTATTCACTCTCTCTACTTTCTGGTAACAGACCACTGTTTGCCAGAAACTGCTAGCCAGGCTAGATTATCCTACCAGAAATGCATTAAGTTGTCCAGTAGAGATGTGTCTCTTAATCACACAGACACATTACTGAAGGTGTTCTCCAAGAATTGCAAAAGAACTTCCAAAAAAATTGCCAGAATAAGAACTGCCAAAAAAAAAAAAAAAAAGAGAGAGAGAGAGAGAGAGAGAAAGAGACAGACTAAGGGAAGCCAGGTTTTGCTATTCTTGGCAAACTTAATTGCCAAACCAAACCCTGTCAATTACAAGATAACATTTACACAGGATTGGGATGATTTCCTTTCCTACCAAGGGAATGGGCACTTACCTATTGCTGGTTTAAACATGTCAAGTGGAATGTTATTTCTGTTGGGAAATAAAAACCTCAATTTATTGCTCAATTCTAAATTCAAATTTAAATTTTGAAATTTAAAAATTCAAATTCAAATTATAAAGACTGTAAAACTGGGCCTCTTTTTAGCTACATCATGATCACATAAAGGGCAGATTTGGGGGGGGGGAGGCGCGGAATGCTCAGGAAACCTATTTTTTGGTCATGTATGTGGGTTAGTAGAAATATATAATTTATTTGCTGGGATAATACGTAAAGTCTCAATGAAGATATAAATATACATGTAATTTGTTCTTGAAATGAAAAACTAATAGAAGTATGTTGTTTGTTAAAAATAATGAAATGAAATCAGGAACAAGGCCATTTCTTAAAAGGCAGTTAGAAACCACCCTCAGAAAAGGTCTTTCTAAATGGTTTGGCTTTAAGAAAAAAATGTCAGTGAATAGGTCAAAGGCTGAAGAACCTCGTCCAGCCTATGTGGTTTTTCCTCGTTTCAACTGTATTGCAATCTCATTTCAGTAAATATTCATAGTCCAATTTTTGTCCACAAAAGCAAATAGAACATTCCAGCCTTGAACCTCCTCTGCTGCTTTGCTGATACAGATACAACAAAGGTGAAGACACGTTCTGATGACTGAATAATCGTGCATGGCAAAATATTCAGGAGACCCGTTATTTCACAACTAATGTGTTTCAGGATGATGATGTCTGAGGACACAACATTTACACTAAGCAGGTGCAAGTGGCATTTATTCCAAGACAAAGGGCTGCTTCGGTGGTTTGAGGAATGAATCAAAGTAAGCATATATGTGTGTGTGGGGGGTGTATGCTTATTTATCTATAGATGGAAAGCGTTCTTCCCAAGGGTGGGAGAGATGGACAAAGGACGGGATTGCTGCTCTTCTCCTTGGCAGGAAGCTCCAGAACCTGCATAGCCAATTACACCTCTCGGGGGAGGAGAACCAATCTACCCCAAACCTTTACAGCTGAGCTTTCCTGCCCTGTGCAAATTCACTGCCAGCACCCACACGTGCGGCTAATGTTCTTCCCCCAAACACATCGACTTCCTCTTGATCCCTGTTTTATCCAGTTTTTTATATAAACATGTTCCTGATTAGATAAAAATACATGACAATAACATATCTGGCAAAAATACTTCGTAAAGGTAGCTAATGAAGTCCAAAACTAACAGCACCGAGCATAAGGTGCTGGTAAATTTCCTCGCTCTCGCTGTCTCGGGTTCCAACCTCTGTAAAGTTGAAGTCAGTGAGAGGGGACATTCTCTCCCTTTGGGCCCTTATTCTCAGGCCCTTTCCATGCAGGCTTTAGTACACCTCATGCATTTAAAATAACAATCCTTATTTATTACACACCAGCTTGTGCTGAGTACTTTAGATGCTATTTCTTCGATCGTTAGAAGAGCCCTGAGGCATAGCTTTCATGAACCCCTTTCCATGAATACGTAAGTTGAGGCTCGGGAAAGTTGCTTAAGTGATCATGGTGTGTTTAACCTTCAGGCAGCCAGAGGGGATTCTGGCCGAGGTCTATGTGACATGCTGCTTGAGGCCCACGGGCTTCATATAGACAAGGTGACCATATGTCCTTGCCTGCTCCGGACGGTCCAGATGTATGTCAGTTCTCCCCGCGTCCCATCTGACTTGGCATTTCTCCCTGTCCTTTTTTACCTTCAAATGCACCCCAGTTTTGATAAAGAGGGAATGGCCCTGCATTTGGAAAGCTGACTGACGTCACAAAGGGGAAAGACATGTGTCTTGGTTTCTTCCTCTCCCCAACTTTTCCCTTGACTGATTTTCCTTTTCTTCTCAGATGAGACCAACAGTCTCTCTTGAGGCCTTCCTTCTAAACTGGTCCTCTGGCACCATTTCTCTCTGTTACAATTTTATAATAAAGTTGAGATACACCCACTGGGAGACCTAAGAGTAAGAGTGCTATTGTTGGATATGGAAAAAAATGAGTAGTTAATGAGAATTTCCAAAGTCATGTCTCCACTAGTTTATTTTGACAGGGATTGAAAAGAAAAAGTAGACTAACATTTACGGAATGCCCATCATGCAGCAAGCAGAATGCCAAGACTTTTACGTGAACAAATTTCTCCTTTTGCCAATGAGAAAACTTGAGATTCAAAAAGATTAAGTAACCTTCCCGGGGCCCGAAATGGATCCTCATCCTCATGGGTCTGACTCACACGCCTTACTTTCAGCTTGCTGCCTCCTACATAGTGTGAATGTAACACATTCAGCATTAATATAAAAATTGTGCTGACTGGAGTAAAAGCCACATATTTTATATTTAAAGAATGTGTATTTTTCCAAGGCATTTTGACCTATATGCTGTTTTCTGTGTCATGAAGCCATGAGGTGACATGAGATGAGCTTGCAGTAAGCAGGCCTATATTTATTCCTCCTTTTGTTTCCAATATAGAATTACCAGTGGTGTACGTGCCTTCCTAATCAGCTTTGGTTGCTTTGGTTTGTGACTGGGGCTTTTTAATTGGTAGAAACGATTCTGTGAATTTGTGTATTTTTAAAATGAAGTCATAGAGAATGAACAAAGTAAAGCTTCCCTTTAAAATGGAACAACACCTCCTACCACCAAGGTGGCGGCCCCATCACCCGCCTGGCCACCCTGCTTCTGCGGACTCCACACCTACCTTTCTCTGGGCTTCTGTTTCCACCGCTAGGATGTGGCTCTGGAGGGTGTGGGCCACTTCTTTCTCGAGTTGGTGGAGAAGAAGTTCGAGGGCGCTGAGCATCTTAAAGATACAAAACCAGCGCAGTGGCCACGTTCTCTCCCGGACGTACTGAAGCCTCCCAGGATGAGTAGGCTGACACTCAGGACAACACGGAAGCTGCCATGGCCTTGGAGAGGAACCTGAACAAAGCCCTTTGGAGCTGCAGGCCCTGGTTCTACCCAAACACCCTCATCCTTGTAACTTCCTGCAGAACCACTTCCTGGGCGAGGAGGTGAAACTCATCAGGAAGATGGGCCACACCTGACTCACCTCCATGGTTATTGGCCCCCAGGCTGGGCGAGTATATCTTCGCAAGGCTCACCCTCAAGCACAACTAGGAGCCTGTGGAGCCCAGGGGCCTTTGAGGGGCCCCTGTTCATCCCCCTGGTGTCTGGCTTTTGCCTGAGCCTCTCCCCAAAATGACTAGCCATTCTTTTTTTCTTTTTTAAAGTATATTTTTGTTGGTTTCAGAGAGGAAGGGAGAAGGAGCGAAGCATTGATGATGAGAGAGAAACATTGGTCAGCTGCCTCCTGCCTGCCCCCCAGCCATGCACCCCCAGGAATTGAGCCCGCAACCCAGGCATGTGCTCTGGACCAGAAGCAAGCCAGGGACCCTTCAGTCCACAGGCTGACACTCTATCCACTGAACCAAACCAGCTAGGGGTTGTCATTCTTTTAACCACCCTGAAGCCCTCTCCCATGCATTTGGACCAAATGGAGACAATAAAACTTTTTGCAGGAGGTTGGGGGAAGGGTGGCCAGCAGAAAGTCTGTTCCCTGCCCTAGCTGGTTTGGCTCAGTGGATAGAGCGTGGGCCCATGTACTGAAGGGTCCTGGGTTTGATTCCCAGGCAGATGCCTCAATTGCATGCTAGATCTCTGGCACTGGTCCGGGCATGTGCGGGAGGCAGCCACTCAATGTGTCTCTATTACATCGCTGTTTCTCTCTGTCTTTCCCTCTTCCTTCCACATTCTAAAAATAAATAGAAAAATATCCTCAGGTGAGGATTAATAAAAAAAAAAAATACAGTGTGGCCTAGCCAGTGTGGCTCAGCAATTGAGTGTTGACCTATGAACCAGGAGGTCACTGTTGGATTCACGGTCAGGGCATATGCTGGGTTTGCAGGCTTGGTCCCTGATGGGGAGCATGTGGGAGGCAGCCGATCGGTGATTCTCTCTCATCATTGATGTTTCTTTCTCTCTCCCTTTCACTTCCTTTCTGAAATCAATAAAAATATTTTTTTTAAAAAGAAGAAATGGGGAGAGAAACTGGAAACATGGGCAGAGACCTTGGTATCAGGTTAAGATGTTAAGATCTTACCTTAAGGTAAGATAAAAACATTAAATGTTTTAAGGAGGAAAGTACCATGATTAGATTTTAGTTTTATGAAGATTACCCTCAGTTCTGGACCTTTTGGCTAAGATCAAGTATAGAAAGATTAATCTTAAGATATGCCTTAAAAATGTTAAAGAACGTGAGATGATTGGATTTTAGTTTCACTTGACTAAAACAGCTTAAGGGGGGTACACAGGTATCTAAGGAGGGCAAGGTTTGAGGAGGGGAGTGAGAGATGAGATATGCATTTTAAAACTCAGTCCCAAAGGCCCTTACAAAGTATAAATGGAGAAGTAACACAGGAGCCAGATTAAACTTAGTCAATGGTGACAGTCAAGATCTCCACCATGTCCTCCATCTGCTTCATTTGCCATTTCTTCTGCTGGCCCCTGAAGCTGACTCAGTACACAGAGACCTTGGGTCTTGACCTCAGCCAAGAACCTGCAGCTTTGAAGCTCCCCTCAGTTCAGAAGGAGCTTGGAGACAGACATTGAAGAGCTCCAGGATAGTGCCTCTGGCTGGACCATCCCTGTTGATGGCAAGATGTCTGGGGATGGTCCTAGCAACTTCACCCTGCTCGAGAAGCTGGCTTCTGCAAGGACTCTCAGAGGGCCACGAGGGGCCTTTGTGACATCCTATCCAATGAAGAAGAGCTGGACCACACCCTGTGCCAGGACTGTACTGACAGTGTTGAAGCAGCTGGACACCCAGCTCAGGATCTCAGAATCTGACAGTCAGAACTACAAATGCTGTTTGAAGACCAGGGATGGATTAGGTGAGGACTGGAGGGAGACACTGCAGGAGGTGGAGCTGGAGGAAGTGGGGCTGGTCCAGGAGCTGGAGGAGGTGGAGAAGAACCGAGAAAGGGCAGCTGTGGCCCTGGAGGCAGCCTAGGCAGAGACAGAGATGCTGGAGCAGCAGGAAAGGCAGTACCACAGGGACCTCAGTGAACTGCAATGGCAACAACTGGAACTATGAGCTATGGAGCGTGGAGGATCAGCTGCGGTACGCCCAGACACAGCCTGGCTGAAGAAAACCAACGCCTTCAAGGCCATATTTGAGATCTGTTGTGATGGCCCCTTGGCTGTCATCAACAGCTTCAGGTTGGGCTGCATCCCCGCTGTCCCTGTGAGCTGGAGTGAGATCAATGCAGCCTGGGGGCAGACAGCCTTGCAGCTTGTGGCCTTGCCTAACACAGTCAGTTTCAGAGGTACCAGCTCATCCCCTGCAGAGACCACTCCTATCTGAAGTCGTTGATAGAGGATCCCATGGAAACTATAGAAACAGACTCAGAAAGAACAGGCAGGCAGCTCTGATGGGGGTGGGGTGAGAGGGGTTGAGGGATTGAGCAAAAAAAAGAGAATTCATGGACACAGTGTGGTGATTGCATGTGGGGGAGGGGGAGATGCAAGAGGGTATGGGGGGATAAATGGTGATGGAAAATAACAAAATAAAGGAATAAAATAAAATGTAACAACACTAACGCTTACTCACCATCCCCCAACATTTGGGTTATCTAAAACCATTCCTTGAGTGGTTGTGTTCAGATATACATTCTACCTAAAAAGTCCATGAAAGAAGAGCTTTCAGCTTGCTTTGTGTACTAAAAGAGCTTACCAAAGGCACTGGGCTGAAGTAGAGAAGTGTAAGCCAGAAAGGTGATATTCCCATCGATTCCCAAGTCGCTCAGTGACGGCTCAAATGTAGCCTAGGCTACTTTTCTTCACAGTTTACTGTCACCAGACTTGAGGCTGACTGTGGCCCCCTGCCAGAAACAAAAGGCGTTTTAGTTTTCTTATATTCTGTTGGAGACACAACTCCCATGTGAGTTTGGTGGTAGCACTCAATACAGCCAATATATTCTTCCCAACCTCCGTATATACAAAGGCTCTGCTTCGTGGTCCCTGCGGCACTTTTGTGAATCTGGGGGCACTCCAAGTAGTGACTCAGAATGTTTCAGCAGCCAAAACCAGAGTCCTGAGCATCTCTGGCCCAGCTGCAGAAACAGCCTGCCATTAGTCAGGTTACCCCCTAGAATCTATCCTTTACCTTCAGATAAACGAAAAGGAAATAAAGATTTCATACAGGGACTTGTGACCAAGGGAAACTGTCAGGTAGACCAAGTCTCACCCTGCAGCTCCTTTCACAGTAGAATCCCAAATTCCTTAGCCCCAAACTGGAAATAGAACTTTAGAAAGAGCGTTATGTAGTAGATAAAACGCTGGTCAGGAGAATGGACTCGGGTCCGAGCTCTGCCACCATCTTGCTTCATTGTCAAATTAGGGTGTACCCTATGCTTCTTCAGTTTCCTCCAGCTCAGGAATTGTAGGTTTTCTGTTTTTCTGAATAATCAGTTCTTGCTAATGTACCACTGAGCCAGAGTTAAGTGTGGTGTCGCCTTCTGACCCTTTCCTCACTTTTATTGGCCTCTTTCCCATCCCTGACCCATGTAAATACCAAGCATCGTTTTGTTGTGTCTGTCTTCCATGAGATGGAGTGCTCCTTGAGGACAATGTGTGTCTTATCCATTTCCACATTCCCTTTGGATCAGGCATGATGTCTGACCCATAGAAGCTACTAAGCAAAAGGGGCTCACCTGTTTCTTGGCTAGCAAATGGCTATAACTGAAGACCATTTATGAAGGTAGGATGGCACAACTGATTGTCAGCAATAAAGTAAGTTACTGTAGAAGAGAAAGTAGCCTATATTGCCTTTTTAATCTTATCCCTGGGTTACCTTCTCTACCATTTTAAGGACAAGCTTTATTCATCACATAATAGTCTAAGCATTATAATCATGGGGCTATTCATTTTTATTTTAAACTAGAGGCCTGGTGCATGAAATTCGTGCATGGAGGGGGGGGGTTGTCCCTCAGCCCAGCCTGCACCCTCTCCAATCTGGGACCCCTCGAGGGATGTTAAACTGCCCATTTACAGGGATCGGGCCATGGGGGTGTGGCCAGCCTGGGTGAAGGGTTGAGGGCTGTTTGCAGGCTGGCCATATCCCATTCAGGGTGGGGGTTCCCACTGGGGTGCCTGGCCAGCCTGGGTGAGGGCTGATGGTTGTTTGCTGGCTGGCCAAGTTCCCCCCCCCCACCCCCGAGGGACCCTCACCCCATGGGGGTGTGGCCAGCCTGGGTAAGGGGCTTTTTTTCTTTTCTTTCTTTTTTTTCAGTGCCTCCTTGAGCAGAGGCCAGAGCTGGCCAGGGCGGATGGGAAGCTTGGCTTCCTCCATCGCTGGGGGCAACCCAAGCCTCCTGCTCACTCCAGCTCTGTGGTAGCCACCATCTTAGTTGGGTTAATTTGCATACTCACTCCTGATTGGCTGGCGGGTATAGCAGAGGTACGGTTAATTTGCATGTTTCTCTTTTATTAGTGTAGATTTCCTCAACACACACTGTGTGTGTGTGTGTGTGTGTGTGTGTGTGTGTTGCGTGTAGAGAGAGAGAGTGAAAGAGAGATAAAGAGAAAAAGAGAGAGAGAGAATGCACTTCCCCTAGTTTAACATTTCAACTTAGAAATACTTTTCTTGTTGTGTCATTAATACAGGTTTCACATCCCTCAAAAACAAAAACTGACCACAGATGCCGTTCTCCATTTCCTATCCCCTTTCTACTTCTTACTACTTCAGTGCATCAATTGAGCTCAATAATTGATTTGTTAATCAGCAAACTTAATGGAAAAACTCAAATTTCAAAGGCAAAAACTTGGGAAAATGTTGAATCAATAGTGGGTGGGTCACTAAATAATATTCTGTTCCAATTTGATTAGCATCACCCAGGCTTATGATGAGTAAACTGTGACAGTCAACATACCAGATTCCCCAAATTAAACATTCTTCTCCATAATTAAATATCACAACTTCATTGTTTCGATAACAAAATTGAAATATTTTCCACCATCATAATGTCCTTAGCAGATAATGTCAGTGGAACAGAATGATGTTACCACATGATAATAGGCTCTCGATGCCAAAGTCAAGTTATACTGTTTATTTTCAAAGCAGATCATTACATTGACTTTTTTTCCATTACCAAGTGATTGATGCAGCTTTAAAGGTGACCAACAAAAATTTCATCCAAAAAAAAAAAAAGTGATCTAACGATGGGGTTATGTGCTGAATGATTCAAATACCAAGGGAGATGCCACATATAGCAGCTCAGAATCCATTTAAAAATTAACCTTTGCCAAACCTTCAGCAGCAGTTTGTTCTAAAAAACTGAGAGCAGCTGTCAGAGGCCCCAAAGTGCCTTGAAACACAATAAAACCTTGTGTTGACATAGTCCATTTCTTGATAACTATGGAATTCTGGAATAGAACACCCGCCAACAGAGGAACCTGGTGTGCAGCTAACAGATATGAGCCAACTCATCTTGACAAGCAGCCTGAAGAAAGGTGGCTCTACAAATGCCAGGCCCTGCAAACAGGCCCTCATCCCAACCACAGAAAAGCCTCCCCCATGCCTCCCAGACCACAGCCATTTCAGTCACTTGGGGATACAATTCTATCAGTGAGGTCATCTTCAAACAGTAGAGACAAACAATGAATACCTTTCTCGGAGACTCAAAGCACCTACACAAAGAAAGGCCTTTCAGTAGGAACGTGCTCAGTACAAATGACTGCAATATCACATTTCATCCTTTCCCTCCAGAGGAAGGCAAAGGGACAGAGCTACTATCTCTAACATAAAAATGCTAGGTGATCTGACTTGCACTGGTTGACTTTCAAAATCAAGAGTGGCATAGAAAAAATATACCAAGTCCTGTATACTTTTCATTATAACAAATATTTCATGCTGAGGGCTGCTGGAGAAAAAAAAAAAAAAGAAAAAAATCTACTCTACCCAGATCAAGCAGCTTGCTCACTGGTATTTATTTTCTCTGCATGAAGTCATTTGAGCTGGGTGGATTCCAGTTGAGAGTACTTTGTACAGTCAGTGCTTGCTGCGTGCATGAGATGTGTGCCATTCTCAATATTTTTGATGATGATGTTAATTGGCGTTGAATACAACTTATTTATAATTCTAGAGAATTATACATGTGTTAGGGATGCCTGAGGCTGTAAGGGCCCAAGTTACATATTAAAGATGAAAAAGGACTGATTTCTCAACTGGACAGTCCAGTAGGCTCACCCTAGCTGATTATTTGCAAATATGGTAGCCACAGTGCTGAGAAGAAGCATTAGTAAAAGAGAAAAAAATTTTAATATTTTTTATTGATTTCAGAGAGGAAAGGAGAGATAGAAACATTAATGATGAGAGAGAATCGTTGATTGCTTCCTGCACATCCCACACTGGGGATCGAGCCTGCAACCCAGGCATGTGCCCTGAATGGGAATCAAACTGTGACCTCCTGGTTCTTAGGTTGATGCTCAACCACTGAGCAATGCTGGCCAGGCCAAGAAAAAAAACTTAAATGACAGCATGTTCATGAGAGAAAGCACAGTAACTGAGAACCCCTCAAACAGAATCCAAGAGAGCAATTTTCAGTGTCATTTATTGTCCTGGGGAAGATCTTGTCCACCCGGGGCTGAACCAGCTAGATCAGCCGAGAACTCTTCAGCCTCACCTGATCAAGCAGTCCCACAGAATCTACAGCCATGCCCCAGGCCAAGCTCCTGCCCAGTTCTCTCTCAGCTGCTGCTCTGATGTCCTCTGATAGCAGAAAATTTGCTCCCTCAATAAGGTCCCTAGTGCTGAGCAATCTTGCTCTACTTTTGACTTTTCTGTAATGCCCTGTCTGGGTCTCTTGCTCCCACAGTCTTTATGCTACTCTCAGCACCCTACACATCTTTTTAGCAGCACTCACTGGTTTAATGTCATTATTGGTTTATCATTAGATAGTAAGCACTGTGGCCTAGGAGTTCACATCTGGATTGTCTCTACTGTATTCCCAGTACTTAGTACAGTCCTTGGCACAGAGCAGGTACTTAATAAATATTTGTTCATTGTCTTGATTTCCATATGCACATCCTTCCCCAGGCTCCAGATTGGGGAATTGGGGGAACTGAATTCTAGTTTAAAACCCACTGAGACTCATAAACAAGTCAGACTTGCTACCAAGGCCAGCTTTTGTCCTCTGCTAGCTTATAGGAATCCACATCTGACCCTTAACCCAGTTTCTCCAAGGCTGGGCCGTGACTTGCTCTTGCCAGTTTTTCATGGTGTGGGAGGAAAGCCAGCTACCTGCTGACGAGCTTCACTGGCGGCCCATATTGCCTAGTCCCCATCCCTAGACTGTGCCTATCAGTTAGGGGCTTTCTCTTGCATTTCCCTGCTGCTATTTTTATGGATATCTTTCTGTTGCTTATCATCACACTCCAATTCAAGTTAGGTTAGCCTTAGGCAACCTTATAATTGTATCAAATATGTTAAAATGCTTCTGTGTCCCTTTTTAAATATAATTAATATAATATTTTACTGCAACCTTTTGAAATATCTTTAGAATTTTGTTTTATAAATGATGTGGTACACATAATAAATTCTCTATAGGCATCACTCATTCTTGAGAATTCTAACAAGTTTTTAAAAAAAATCCAGATTTACAATTTTAAAGATCTCTCCAGCAGAAATGTAGAGGATGAAAGGAGTTGAGGGAAGAAAGGATATAAGATTTAAATTATGGTACAGCTATAGGAATAGAGAGGAATAAACCTAAAATATTATTGGGACATAAAACTGGCAATATCAGGGAAGGATTAATTATTTTAAAAAGGGATCAATCTAAAATGACTTTGAGTATCTGGCTTGGGAGATGGAACGGATAGTGAAATAGAGACAGAAATGAAGAAGCAACTTGTAGAGCAAAGGTGCTTAGTTTATTTCCATACCCAAAGCATCTGAGGTACCATAAGGTATACAAGTGGAATATTACTTGCCCAGCGATCAGAGTGGTGAAATGTGGAGAGATTAGACTACCACCATTTAAGTGACAACTAAAGCCCTGTTAATGGAACCCTAAATAACAACAACATTAAAAACAGGGAGAGGCAAAACATCAACAGCAAGAGGAAGAGAGTTGGGAATAGAAAGAGAAATTATAGGGGAAGCAGGAAGATGCCAGAATAAATTTAACATATGTATCCTTTCCAAACTATGATGTGTATATACAAACACAAGTTAAAAATAACTGAGGAACATTATTTCCCTTATTTAATCACTCATACGTAATTGAAGAATTTTCTTCCTAATTTCAAAATAAAGTACCGCTGTGTTAGGAAAAGTAGAGAGAACTGGTCTGTAGCCAACAGATAAGTTTTCCTAGTTACCAGCTCCAATTCTCTCTCTAGTCTCCCACAGTAAAGGGGTTTCCAAGCTGTCACTCTCTCCTGCAAATGTCCAATATATGGGTATTTGAGCTGAGACCCAGGCAGTCTTAGGTGCCTTCTGCTTCTTGTTTTTTCTCTTACATGCAGCCTTGATTAAACACTTTTTGCTTCCAAGTAAGGAAATTAGGTCTTAAAAATGAAGAAATGCAAAATTTAAATTAATTTAACTAGTGGTTGCTGTGTCAATGGGTGAGTCATGCCATTTTGATAAATGAGATTCTCAAAGAAAAATGAAGGTAATGAGAGTAGCAGTCAGGGCAAAACCATCATTGCCTTATATTACCCTCAGCTACAATTTTACATTGTTCCTATCAAAAGGAAGAAAATAAAATGGAGGGATTTTATGTGGTTATCCTTCTTCATTAGCAAAACTTAAGTCAAGAGGGCATATATTTCTTTGATTTAGTTCCAGTATATTCCAAAACCTTGGTTTCACCACCAGACCTACCGCAAACCCCATAATAGAACATACAACTCCCTACATTGTCTCCCCCTTCACTGATTGAATTTTCAGCACCATCACAAACCATTATATATATCACCTGCATACATTTAGACTCTATCTTCCACCACAAGAATGTAAAGTCCATTAAGGATGGGATTTTTTCTATTTTGTTTATAGTTTAACTCCCACTACCTAGAATAATGATTAACACATAGCATATGCTCAATAAATGTAATTGATACATGAACTAATGTTGTCACAACACTATCAGATGTATTTCTGTTACTAAATGATGTCTTAATAAAAATAATCTAGGATATAATAAAGTATTATTGTAAACTAGAGGCCCAATGCACGAAATTCATGCAAGAGTAGACCTTCCTTCCCCCAGCTGCCAGCACTGGCTTCCCTCTGGTACTGGGGACCCAGGCTTCATAGCCTGAGCTTCATCCCAAAGGTCATCTGGAAGGATGTCTGGTTTAATTAGCATATTATGTTTTTATTATTATAGATAATAACAATGATATTAACAAATGTGAAAGGCATGTGTCATACAGATACCAATACAGTGTTCTAATGCAGCTTTGAAAGCTTCAACATATCTATAATAATAAAAGCATAATATGCTAATTAGATCAGATGTCCTTCTGGACGTCCTTCCAGGGCGAAGCCAGGGCTTCAGCCACAGGATCAAGGCAGCCACTCATGGCTGCAACGAAGAGAATCCAAGCAGCTGTGGCTGCGAAGGCTTACTCTTGCACGAATTTCGTGCATCGGGCCTCTAGTCATTATATAAGAGAAGGTGATTACTTATGATTCTAGATTAAGATTTAGCCAATGAAATAAGAGAAGGAAAGGGTCAATAGCTAAGAAAGTTTTTTATAATGGAATTGTGGTCTAAGGTTGAGACGGGTAAAGGCTAATAATGGAGACAGGGTGGGGTAAGTAGAGGAAGTTGGCAGTCAACTTTGTTAAGAGTTGGCCCAAGGAGAACAAAAATGTGAGAGCTCAAGAGGAGACAGATCATGAGGTGTTGTACTTCAGGCAATCACTGTGGATTTCAGGATGAAGGAGGGAAAACATAGGCTATCATCAGTCATCTATTGAGAAGTTGCAGATATATCCTATATAATAAAAGAGAAACATGCAAATTGACCATACCCCTGCTACGCCCACAAGCCACACTCACCAGCCAATCAGGAGCAAGTATGCAAATTAACCCAACCAAGATGGTGGTTAATTTGCATATCTAGGCACAGAGTGAAGACAGCGTAGAAGGAAGCCAAGCACTGCAGAAGGGAGGGAAGCTGCAGAGAAGCAAGCAAGCTGGGCTGCGGAGAAGGGAGGGAAGCAGACCAACGCAGGAAGCCCTACTGCAGGAATCTTCCTGCAACGGGCCTCTAGTGTATATATAATAGTGAGATAAAAACTATGCAGGAACAAAGTTTCTGTTGGAACCCTAGAAAATCTCAGGAAATAGTTAATCTATTCCAAGGCCTTTCCCCCTCTGTCTTGCTTCTGCTCACCATCTGTTTATTTGGAGTTCCTCATGGCCTGATCTTACACTGATATGCAGTCAAAATACAGAAATTAGAGGGTTTTTCCTAGAGAAAATTTAACTTTATCAATAAGCACATACTTTTATAACATTAGAAATGACTTTAAGTAAATATTTGGTTTTATTTCCACTATTCTTAAAAAAAAATTAAGCTAACACCATAACATCACTGAAATGCTATTTTTAAAAATCACTAACATCCTATATAATCAAAACATACCCATTCCTCTAGTTTGTATAGCTATCCACAATCCCACTAGGGATTTCTAATTAAAACCAAAAAGGAAATAAACTCACTAAATCCCACTGTAATCCACTGAACACAGCTATAAATTTTACAAATATAAAACAATGCTGTGAGCATCTCTTTTGAATAAGTGTCTGCATTCTTTCACTTGTTTATTTAAACTATAATTGTTGTTGAAATATTATTAAGAAAATAAATGTACCCTTAATTAAAAAGAGTAAAACCAATCATATTAAATGACCCAATTAGTTCTACTAATCCATTTACTGCTTTTTAGCCAATACCAGTAGGAAACTATGACTTCCTGGATTTGGAATTGATACTCAGCCCTTAATGAGCTTATACAATAATGCTGTCTACTTTTTCCTTCCAAATAAAACAGCAACTGACCTTTATTCATTTGTCACACACAAAAAACGTTTTACATACCTTCTCAATTTTTTCCCCCCAGTGATTTCTAGTAAGATGTGAAAAGGGCATTCCAGGCATGTCTTAGGGGACAGGAATGGAAGGCAGAACTACTGGTTTTATTTCCATGAGACCATGATAGGCCTTATGGTAAAAAACATGGCTCAGCCACTTGGGATCGAGAAGTGACTCCACAACAGTCTGGAATTAACAGTATAGTCCCTGCTTAGTCCCAGGCATTGTACGACTTAGGTAAAAACTCATTTGAAAGGAAGAAGAGTCACGGCACTTTTTTGGTTCATTAGCTGGGGTGTTTGTGAAGGTGAGCGGTGTGAATAAAGTATACTGTAGTACCACTGAAATGATAATTTGTCCAAGCTGCAAAAAGATTGGTCCACATGAGAAAGGAAAGGAAATGTTAACTAAGACTTAGCAAATAAAAAAATACATTACCGGAAGTGCTGCAGAATACATAGAACACACTGCTACTCTAGTAAAGAACAAATTTATTCAGAGGCAAAGAGTAATTTTTGCCCCTCTGCTTCCCTGCCACCACGCAGCCAATGCAAGATAATCGTGGTTTCTAAGCATTTTACCAGTGAGCCAATTCTTCCTTCATGTAGCATTTTAAGCAGATATAAGACAGATCAAAGGAAAGTTACTGTACTAGCTTCCTATGAAAATACCACAAACTGAGTGGCTTAAACAACAGAAATTTATTCTCTCAGAGCTCTGGAGGCTAGAATTTGGAAATCCAGGTTTTAGCAGATTGATTCTTTCTGGAGGCTGTAAGTGAGAATCTGTCCCATGCTTTACCCATAGTAGCTTCTGGTGATTGCCATCGGTCCTGGGCATTCCTTGGCTTTTAGACATATTTTAATCTCTGTCTCCATCTTCACATCTCCATTTTCACCAGTTGTATCTCCTCTGTGTTATGTTCAAATTTCCCTCTTCTTATTAGGATACCAGTGATTGGATTAGGGCTCACCTTAATTCAGTTGGACCTCACTCTAACTTGACTATATCTGCAAGGATCTCATCTACAAATAAAGTCACATTCACAGCTACTAGGGGTAAGGAATTCAACATATCTTTTGGGAAAGGGAGAGGGAGGTACAATTCAATGTACAACAGCTACTCTGGTTGAAAGGTTGTCTCAAGAAGGATCATGGACCCAAATGGCATAGCTCAGTGGTTAAGCATCGACCTAAGAACCAGTAGGTCATGGTTCAATTTCTGGTCAGGACACATGTGGGGTTGGTCCCCAGTGGGGTGTGTGCAGGTGGCAGCCGATCAATGATTTTCTCATCATTGATGTCTTTATCTCTCTCTCCCTCTCCTTTCCTCTCTGAAATCAATAAAAATATATTTTTTTAGAAAAGAAGCACGGCTTGGCCCATTATCCATCGTCCCTCAGGTATGTGTTGAAGCATTTTCAAGGAATCCTAAAGTTCTATAGTGAGAAGTCAGAGAGAAGCCTTACGGTAATTACAACTATGTCAACATCAGGAACATCTCCAGAATAGCTGAGGCTGGAAAAGAAGAATAACATTATGACCAGTAAATGATGGTTATAGACTCAGAAAGTAATGATGGGATTTTGTAGGTCTAGGGCAGTGGTTCTCAACCTTTTTAATGCCGCGACCCTTTAATACAGTTTCTCATGTTGTGGTGACCCCCAGCCATAAAATTATTTTCGTTGCTACTTCATAACTGTAATTTTGCTACTTATGAATCATAATGTAAATATCTGTGTTTTCCGATGGTCTTAGGCGACCCTGCTAGCAACCCACAGGTTGAGAACCGCTGCTGTAGAGCCTAAGACCATTGGAAAACACAGATATTTACATTACGATTCATTAACAGTAGCAAAATTACAGTTATGAAGTAGCAACGAAAATAATGTTATGGTTGGGGGTCACCACAACATGAGGAACTGTATTAAAGGGTCGCGGCATTAAAAAGGTTGAGAGCCACTGGTCTAGGGCAAGACGTGAGGATCTTACTTTTCTTCAAGCTTCTAGATAAAGCTAATACTACCAGACCTTACTTAGATCAGACTTTAGGTAACAAATGTTTAGGGGAAGATGACTGTCCAATATGAAGAAATGAGAAGGCTGACATACACCCTGATATTAATCAAGGCTACCAGCTTGTTGGAGCCATAGATACACACATACACACACACACACACGCGCACACACACACACACACACACACACATATCACATTACAGTTTTGAGCTGAAAAAACAGAAAGGTGAAAAAATGTTAACAAGGAATGTTTTGGTTATGGGTGGGGTTTTGGCTTGTTTGTTTTTGTTTGATTTTATGTGAAAAGTGGTTGGGAGGAAAGGATATTAAATAAACAATTCTAAGAAAATCCAAGAAAAATCCACTGAAGAGCAGGAAAAATATCAGTTAATCAGCAAACCCTTGGCTTAAGGAACCCAGAGGGGGTCAGGAATGCCCCAGGCCTGGCGGCTATATGGCCACACACAGGAGTGTATTTGCCACTTTGCTGCATTCCCCAGAGTTCCAGCTCAGCCAAACTGAATGAGGCCCTGAGAGATGGAGGAGAAAGTCAGATAAGACCTAGTGAAAGGAGTATGTTACTACCCAGCTATCAGGATAAAATGGCAGCCCAAGAAAAGGGGATGGGAAGCAGCAGCTCCAGTGAGAAATTCTCAGAATGCCTTGCCCCAAGGCAGATTGAAAGTGAGCCCCAAATGCTGCAGAACACCAGTACTCCTGCATGAACCTGACAGCAAAATAGTCTCAGATGGGGTTTCTCCTGCTTACATGCAAGCACTAATGAGTCACATTAAGTAGCAGCCTCTACTATTATTGGCTCCCCAGAAAATTGTAAATCTGAAGCAGTTAAATTCCTGGGAATCCCTTGAGCAGTTCATTAAGAATGAATTACTGGCTCTGCATCATCCAGTCCAAGTAAGAAGTCCCAGAATCTGGTCATCTGTTTGAATTTTGGCAAAAGCATTCCCTGCATTTGGTGATTTTATTGGTTACTACTCTCTATCAAGTTTCCCAGAAAAAAAAAGCGCCTGTGTTTCGTCCATATGGCAATTATTCACAACACAAAATGGTGGTAAAGACATATTCAAATATAAAATAACATAAAAGTGTAACTAAAATTTGTTAGTACCCAAATGCATTAGTTTTCTTTTTTTATAAATTTATTTCCATGAAGCCCAGACACTGTTGTGGACCTGTAAAATTTTTCTACTTAAATATTTTGGAATATGTTTCTAAAGTCTCTGGCCTTTCCTTACTTTTACTCTCATTAAATTATCTGACATATTTATTTGACTTTTATTTTATATATAAATATTGATATTTATTTGACTATTAAGAAAGCAAACCACTGATACTTTTCTATACTACAAATAAATGAAGACATGGTGCTCATAAATTAAAGAAAAAGAAATTTTGCCAAAAATCTCAAAAGTGATTGTTTTGTTTTTTTAAACTAGTACTTACTTATTTTTTTAGAAATAATTAATTTTTTAAAAAGACTTCTTACAGAATATGTAATTCCATAGTCAAGGCAGAAAAAGTCATGAAGAGCCTGGGACATTTGTCTGTCAGAAAGTAAAATGAATTCAGAAATACCTGATAGTAGTGTACAAAATGATAAAGAGTTTAACCTGCAGAGAGAACAAGTAGTGACAACTTGAACATAAAAATAATCTCCATCTCTATAATTAGATCACAAATTCATTCATACATTCATTCATTTCAACAAATGTTGAGTGTGTACTGTGTGTCAGATATGGTTTTATGCTGGAAATAAAAAACAGACATAAATCTGCAGTGCATATGGCTTATTTCTAGTTATAGGAGACATAAAATAAATACATAAACAAATGAATTCATAACATTTTAGGTTCTGATATGTACCATGAAAAAGAAAATAACAGGATGAAAGGACAATGAGGGATAGTGAGGGATGCTATTTTATATAGAAGTGTCAGGGGAGGCTTCTCTGATAGGGTGTCATTAAAAGCATAAAGGACTGAGTCAAAAATATCTGAGAGAGAAGTGTCTCAGGCAGAGGAGCCTGAGAGGTAAATCCCGAAGGTGGGAGTGCTCTGGAAAAGTTTGAGGAACATTAGCCATTGTAGCTGCAGAAGAGCAAAAAGGGAGGAAAGAGATAACTCCAAGAGGTGGAGGGGTCAGAACATGTCATGTGTGATAGGCTGTGGGCAGGATTTAGGAACAGCTAAAGAATTTGACTCAAGGACTGATAAGCTCTTATGAGTTAAAAGGATAACTCTGACTGCTGTGTTGAGACCATAATGGGGAAAGGGTGAATGTAGGAAGAGCAGTCAGGAGACTATCACAACAGCTTAAGGTTGGCTGGTGCAGAGTGATTAAATATGAGAGATATTTTACAGGTAGAGTTGACAGGATTTGCTGATAAATTGCTATGGGAGAAGAAAGAAAATATACATTCCAGGGGATATGTGTATAGATAGATGATAGATAGGTAGATAGACAGATAGATAGATAGAAAGATATAGTATAGATATATAGATATAGATTTTAGATTGAATCATTGAGTCATAAAATTACCATGTTTGTATATAAAAAAATAATCAAGTGTGAAAATAAAGAAAGAAAGAAAAAAAATGGCCAAGTGTTAGAAATTTTATATGATTCAATCAAATAAAAAAATAAATTCATGGGTAATTACCATATAAACATTATTTAAAACCATAGGACTTAATCACATTTTATAAAAAGTAGAATAGAAAAGAATTATAAGAACAGAGCCCTGGGATAGTCCAACCTTTCCATGTCAGGAAGAGGCAACAAAAGGAGACTTAGAGGAATAGCTAGGAAAATAGGAGCAAAAAGTATCTTGGAAGGCAATTGAAGAAATTGTTGAAAGGAGAAGGAATTATTCAACTTTGTCAAATGCTGCTGGTAGGTTAAGTGACATAAAGACTCAGAAATGACCATAAAAGTAAAACCAGTTATGTCTAAAAAGACTATTCATTCTCTTGAGAGAGAGAGAAAGAGAGAGAGAGACGTATAAATGGAGACAGACTCATGGATACAGAGAACAGACTGAAGGTTGTTAGAAAGGTGGGGGATGGGGGCTAGGTGAGAAGAGTGGTGGGATTAAGCAAAGAAAAGAAAAAAAAAAAAAAAAAGAAAGCCCAGCCACAGTGGCTCAGTGATTGAGCTTAGACCTATGAACCAGGAGGTCTCAATTTGATTCTTGGTTCAATTTCTCCTCAGGGCACATGCTGGGTAGCAGGCTCAATCCCTAGTAGGGGCCATGCAGGAGACAGCCAATCAATGATGTGCCTCTGTCATTGATGTTTGTATCTCTCTATCCCTCTCCTTTCCTCTCTAAAACACAATAAATATATATATATTTTTATAAAAGAAAGAAAAAGAAGAAAAATGCCTGAGTAAAATTATTAAACTTGTAAGTTTCTATACCTTTGCCATAATAAGAATGCCTCCTGACCCTCACACTTGTATAAAAAACATATACTGGGAAAAAGAATAAGACACTAAGAATATTCTCTCTCTCTCTCTCTCACACACACACACACACATATATATATATGTGTATGTGTATATGTATGTATGTGTATATGAATATGTATATGTATATGTATATGTATACTAGAGACCTGGTGCACAAATTTGTGCACCAGTGGGGTCCCTCGGCCTGGCCTGTGGGATCGGGCTGAAACTAGCTCTCCGACAGCCCCTGAGGGGTCCCAGATTGTGAGAGGGTGCAGGCCAGGCTGAGGGACCCCACTGGTGCATGATCAGGGCAGGGGAGGGATGCAGGAGGTTAGCCAGCCAGGGAGAGACTGTGGGAGGGCTCCAGGGCATGTCCAGCCTATCTTGTTCAGTTCTGATTGGCCCAGACTCCAGCAGCAAGCTAACCAGTCAGAGCGTATGCCCCCTGGTGGTCAGTGCACATCATAGCGAGTTGGTGAGTGGCCTTAGCATATCATTAGCATACTACACTTTGATTGGTTGAACGGTCAACTGGACGACTGGACACTTAGCATATTAGGTTTTTATTATATAGGATGTATATATGTTTATAAATATATATGTGTAACTATATATATATACACATTTATATCTGTGTGTGTGTGCATGTGTGTATCAATTAAAAGAATGATAGAGAAATTTGTAGTTGCAGATTTTAATCCATTCCTTCCAAAACTGATAGTTTAAAGCAACTAGAAACATAAAAAAATAGAAAAACATAGTCAATTACATTGAACAATAAATATTGATATTTGCACTCCAAAAAGAAAGAAAATACTACTTTCTTAGCAAACATGGAGCATTCACAAAAACTAACTAGCACTAGAGAAACTAAGGCACAAAAGAAGCTTCAACAAATACCAAATAATTATTAGCATACAAACTATATTTTCTAACCACAATACAATAAATTTAAAATCAATTATAATAAAAAAAACTTAAAAAATCATATATGTATAGATAGATAAAGATATGGGTATGTATATGGAATCTGAAAACATACAACAATTCTTGGAATAAAGAGAACACAATGTGGAAATTATAATATACTTCAGATTGAATGACAATGAAAGCACTAAATGTCAAAATTTGGGACAAAGCTTAGAAAAATATTTAGTGCTTTAAATAATCTATTTAAAATAAGAAAGATATAAAATAACCAAAGTACACATCTAGCCCTAAATTAGAAAAATGGCAACATAATAAAACAAATATGAGAAAAATGAAGGAGAAAAACAAAGATAAGGCCAGAAATCAGTTACATGAAACTTATAATAATAAAGAGCTAATATGCTAATGGTTGGGATGCCGTAATGCGTAACGACCTATCGCAGGAGGCTGCGTGGCGGGGTGCTGCTCCGTCTCCGGGGTGGAAGGGGGTAGGTGCCCAGAGGAGGCAGGACCATCCTGTGCCAGGGAGGGCAGGGGTGAGAGCCCACAGCGCCCCCTCATCAGTCCTTTGCCACCCATCACTTGCACTCAGAGTGCCCCGCTGCCCACCTGCCAGGGGAAGGAGCACAGTGCAGCAGGCGGGAGGCTTCCCCACTCTCCTCTGGGGCCATGATGGGGTGGAGCCACCGTGTTGCTCCAGAGAAAGGGGGGAAGCGGGGAGGTGCCCCCAGAAGGCCGGACCAGCCCAAGGTGACTTGAGGGACTGAAGGCGGGGCTTGAAGCGGCCAGAGAAGGCCAGAGGGGTCAGGGGCTGGGCCAGGTGCACTGGAGCTCTGTGTGGAGAGGTTCGGGTGTCAAGGCAGGGTGGCGTGTGGGTGGGCGGGGCCACACAATTTTGCACACTGAGCTCCTAGTTTATAATAAAGATAATTAACACAAACTAAATGATAATTCATTAAATAGATTAATAACACAGAAAAGACTGAAAATATTGCTTTTTTAAATTTTAGAAAAAATAACTATAGATGTAAGAGAGATTTTTAAAAATAATAGAATATTATTAACAACTATATGCCAAGACATTTGAAAACCTAGCTTAAATGGATACATTTCTGGAAAAATATAAGATGCCAAGAGAAACCCAAGAAGAAATATGATACTTGAATAGATGAATCAGACTAAAAAACTGGATATGGGAATCAATAACTCCCCCTCCAAAAATGACCAAAACTTGGTCCCACATGGTTTTGCAGTTGAGTGCTATGAAACTTTTAAGAACAGATAATCCCTTTCTCAGACAAGTTCCAGAAAAATAGGAGGAAAAAATTGCCCAACTCATTTTATGAAGCTAGTATAACCTTGAGTCTAAAAATGAATGGATCCTGGCCAGGTAGCTCATTTGGTTAGAGCACTGTCCCGATATGCCAAGATTGCAGGTTCGATCTTTAGTCAGGGAACATACAAGAATCAACCAATGAATGCAAATAAATAGAACAACAAAAATCAACCTCTCTCTCTACCCCCTACCTCTCCTCCTTCCTCTCTCTCTCTCTCTCTCTCTCTCTCAAGTCAATAAAAATAAAAATAGAAATGGATAAACAAATAGAGGGTGGAAAGTACAGATATGTTTAATTTTATTTTATGAACATTTTAAACTTCCAAAAATCTTTGATCCAATGTAGAATGCATTCAAACAATCCCAGATTTTTCAACATCACAAAACTTATTAATGCAATTCACAGCATTAATAAACTAAAAGGAAAAAAATCACATGATCATCTGTATAAATGAAAAAAAACTATAATTGGTAAAGGTCAATACATATTTATAACTAAATTCATAGAAAACTGGAAGTGAAAGAATTTACTTGACTTGATAAAGATGATCAAATAAACACCAACAGTTACAGTATATCCCCTGTAAGAACTGGAACAATGTAAGCATTTCCATTTTCTCTATTACTAGTCAGCACAGTAATACTGAACATCCTAATAAATGCAGGAAGATAAATAAGAAAGGATTATGATAATTGCAGGGGAAGGTACAATGGTATGATGCCCGTCAAGTTTGTAAATATACTATCACATTATAGAAATAAAAAACTATAACTAGGTAATCTATTGAATACAGAATTTGTAAAGGAAATGTTTAAGCACTTTGTGAACTATCATAAAAAAAGACCTAATTAAACATACCATATTTAAATTCAATACATTAGCAATTTCATTAAAGTCTTCAAAAAACTTTCAGAAAAACTTCACAAACATTTTGATGCTTATATGGAAGAATAAAATCTCCAAATACTATGGCTCATTCTATCAAAAACAAACAAACAAAAAAACATACACATGAACAAACAAAAACTAATAAGGCAAAATAAATGGTCCAGAAGTAGGCCTATAGGTCACCTTTATATAAAATATAAAATATAAATCCAAAATTTTCCTCACCATATAACATGCTAGATTTCTCCAAATATCTACCAAAATATTTGCCCCTTTCCATAAATTTGTGCTGTTAGCACTATACTGGTCACACTTATTACAATGAAGACTAGAAACTCCTTGCCTCTAGCGGTTTGAATATAAACATGACATTGAAACCAAGAACTCGAAGCTCAGACTAAGATGCCTCAGAAAAGAGCAGTGTGGTGTTTGTAAGAGAATTCAAATAGGAACATGATGGCTTAAAAAGGAAGTGATTGAGTTGATACTCTCAACATGAGTAAAGAGATCTTCCAAAATATTTTCTCTTAATATTATCTTGTTGAGGCAAATAGTTTTTTCAACATTATAGGGAGCACTGAAGTTCATGAAGGAGGTGTTCTTTCATAATCAAGAAGTGTGGGACTTCTGATGAAAAGTGTTTCATGTTTTGCTATGAAAAGAATACCTAAAATGCCTTTGGAGTGACTTCTGCTTCCAGGAAGGTACTTTAGACGTAATTTTATACATTTCCCTGCTAAGTAAAATAAAACTCTTGGACACTATACATAAAACAAATGTAAGAAGATTCTGAAAGACGAAGAGAAGATGGCAGACTAGCAATAAACCCAGAATCAATATGATGGTGAGTACACTGGAATATCTTTTTGAGTCCTATCCCAGACTTTGAGCCAGTGAAGCTGATAACCCAAAAAACAACAATGGGCATAGACAAAAACAAACAAACAAAACAAAAAGCCTGCTCCCTCTAGCCAAAGGACAAGAAGGCAGTTGAGCAAGTCAGAAAACCCTTAGCATAACTGTCCTGTTACAGCCAAACACAATAGAAGAAATACTGTGCCACACCTCACTCATAAAAACAAAGGCCCACTGGGAAGTCTAGACTTCAACCTTAGACAGACTGTAATAAAGTGCCTCAAACCTGGCCCCAGGATGGTGTCATAGAAGGCTAAGTAGAAGGCTGGGATGTTCATCCCCATAAGTAGTAACAAGGCTCCCAGTTCCTCACAGTGTCAGTGGAGACCACATGTGGAGCCTGAATTAATCAGCAGCCACAGTTATCCCACTCTACCCTGTGAAGTGATATCAGAGGAGACTTAATACAGAGTCAAGATTTTAACCTTGTCACTAATAATGAAGTAAGACAGCTGTCATGGTATGTCAGTGGAGACCAGGTAGGTAGCTAGAATTCCATTTAGCAGTAACAAGGTGACAACAGAGGCCAAGTGGGAATCTGTACTTCTACTCCTACCTAACAGTAATGAGGTAGCACTCGTCCTTCCTGTGTCACAGGAAGCTTGCTAAAGGAGACGTTTTAAATAAGATCCAGATTCCATTACATAATACCCAAAATATCCAGATTTCAATCAAAACTCACTTGTATACCAAGAGCCAGAAAGATTTCAAACTGAATGAAGAAAGATAGTAAGTGCCAACATTGAGATGAAAGAGGTGTCAGAATTATCTCACAAAGATTATAAAGTAACCATCACAAAAATGCTTCAACAGGCAATTACAAACATACTTGAAACAATTTTAAAAAGTCTCAGCAAATAAACAGAGGTATAATGGACAACCAAATGGAAATTTTAGAACTGGAAAACACAATAACCAAAATTTAAAAACTCGATATGTGTTAACAGCAGCATGGACAATGTGACTGAGTAAATGCATCCTGTGAAACACCTACAATCAGATCCACCATTTCAAAACACCAATAGTTTTAAGAATTATGTTTCTAGAATCTAAATTCCTCAAACTGTTCTTCCTTTAAAAAAAAAAAAAACTTAAATAAAAAAATGCCATTAGCACTGATATTGCAATATGGTTGACAGAAAACATGAGTGAAATAACCGCTTATTTCACTCATGTTCTTGTAGATCCCCAGGATTTGCTGTGATGACAGGCATAAATGCTTGATTTTGTTGAGGAAGTTGGTAGATATGGTTGGCTGCTTTACAGAAAGCACTTACTGTACATGAAGTAACAAGATAATAATAATAGAACAATACTCAAAGTCATAACCTCAGCCTGGATGGTGTAATAAGATGACCACACCACTATTCCTTAAGATTCCTTAAAAATGGTGGCTGCTTACTTTCTTAGTCACTTAGGGTATGAAGTGTTTTTAAAACTGGTTATTTATATCACTTTTAGGCTACTAACATCCCTATCGTAAATTCTATTCAAAGATGTGATATTGACTTTAAACAGATATTTGCAATGCAAATTAAAATTTACAACCATTCTTTGCCTCCAGTACTACAGTATTGACAGGAGATTTGAAAGTGGGCAATTTAAGAGCATTTGAAACCAAGTTCTTATAATCCAGCATATCAATTGTACAATTTGATCCCAATAAAAAAATCCATATTATTTTCTATTTTCTACAGTTCTATTGAAACCCATTAAAACTAAACAATAATAAAATACTTCATAAATAAAAACATGAGATGAGTGGAGTTTGGGAACAGACATTTCCTTCCATCTAGCTGGGTTCCCAGCCTCTTATTTCCCAGAATGATTCTCAAGTAGACCATAAAGCTCAGAAGGTAGACCTAAGATCTCAAAACTGAGTGTGGTGCAGGGCTAAATATCACTATGTTTATAGGAAGCCATGTTAAAAAAAAAAAAAAAGGAATCTTGTTTTTCATATAGCAAGTAAAAAATGTTTATGTTTTTTGTAAGAAAATTTAGGTGTGTTTCCAGGCCTTTGCTTTTACTCTCTCTTCTTTGCCAACTTTTATGTAGGGAGGAGGGTGGCAGAAATGTTAACTTTGGTGAACTGAGAAGAAAGCATAGACATACATGCCCATATAACATATAGATCCACAGTCCCCTCCCCATACACACCTGCTCTGTCCACTTAGTTCCCTTTTTTCCTACTCTACCAACACCACCCAAGGAAAAAGTTGTGCGAATAGATTGTTAAAAAAAAGCAATTATCATGGAAGAAATGTTCCATTCCTCAGGCCTACCACAATGTGTTAGGAGCAGAAAGTGTATGACTTTACATTGTTCAGAACAGAATGGCATGGGGAACAGCTGTTCGTGACAGATGAGAGCAAGGCTCCCAGGAGTTTGCAGCTATATACTAGAGAGGGTAAAAGGTTTTAATTTAATCATGGAAGTTTATGTTCTTGAACTCCCATAAATTTTTGTGAAAGATTCAAGGAAAGATTGAATTTCCTGTCTGTACACTGCTTATTTAAACTCCAATATTATCCTTAGGGTAGAGGGAAAGATTATATGTAAGGTACTAAGTAAAAATCCATGGAGGTGAATGTGAAAGAGATGAGGAAATGCCAAAACTCCAGAGTTCAGTTGTGCCAGAAAGACTTTTAATATACAAGGGAATATAAACGTAAACAAAAGTAAATTTTAAAAAATATTTTTATTCACTGAAACATTATCCATCTCAATGTTGGCATCTTGAATTCACAGAAGCATTATCCATTTTATTCCAACTGATTGAGAGGTAGAGATGAATTTATGTATTTCTAGGTATGCACCCTTATTTTCAGACTCTATGTCATTGAATATTACTTCTTGCTTCCTGCCAGAATAGATATTCGAGAAGCATCTGAATATGGTATGTATGTATATATAAGGTGGAATACTACTCAGGCATAAGAAAGGATAAAATACTGCCGTTTGTGACATGAATAGAACTTGAGAACACCATGCTAAGCAAATTAGACAGAAAAGGACAAGAACCATATAACTTCAGTCATATATGGGATATAAAACAGAAATCAACAAATGAACAAACTAACTCATAGACTGACAATATAATGGTAATTACCAGAGGTAAAGGAGAATATGGGGAGACTGAAAGAGTAAAGGGGGTCAAATATAGAAGGAAACTAAGCTTTGGGTGGTGAGCACACAATGCAATGTATAGATAATATAATAGATTATATACTTGAGACTTATATAATGTTATTAATTAATGTCACCCAAATAAATTTAACTAAGCAAAGAGGCATCCTGACATATAACTAATATGCCCCAAGAGCTTTAATGGATGTGTGGCTCAATATTCTGTGTCAAAAATACCCTTTTTCAGCAGTCCCTCTTATCTGCTCCCACCAGTATTCATGCTTCCAGATGGCAGGTTCTATTCTGATGTGGTTGATGCATGTTCCATCACTTCTTTCTTTATTTTCTTCCTATGAAGTAATAGTTAACAATTCTTGGTAAAGAAAATATATTTCTTCTGTCAGATATTGAACACGGGAAATGGGAAAACTCAAATTAAAATTGAAGAGTCTGATATGAATACGAGATTCCAAGAAATCTAGAGTTTTTAAAATCACATTAAGAAGTTAGTCACCACCCACCTGATACCAGTGACCAGAAATATTAGATTATGTTATAGTTTTTTTAAAAAGAACACAATTAACCCAAAGGTTATTTTTGTATATGGTTTAAAATAAGGACCTAGTTTTATTTTTCTGTTTAGGAAGAGTCAATGTACTCTGAGACAGCGATCTAGAATAGTGGCTAAAAGCATGGACAGTGAATCCAAACTTCCTGGATTGAAATCCCTGCCTAGGAATCATCAAGTTATTTAACTTCTCTGTGCCTGTGCCTCAGTTTTACCATCTGTAACAGGGTGCTAAAAATATTACCTACATCATATGACTATTATGAGACTGAGTCTATAGATGGATGTATTTTAACATCTGGAACAATGCTGGAACATAGTAAGTGTACAATAAGTATTGGTTGTTGTTGTTCTTGTTATATCAACATTAATTTTTAATAATCTATTATTTTATAACTGATTCAAATAGCTAACCTATCCTTATTGACTGCTCATGTGTACACAGGCATGGTTGTGGAACCTCTATTCTATTATAATAGTCTATTTGTCCACTCCTGTGCCAGTGCTAGAGTAATTTAATTATTATATATTTGAAATGAACCTTTATTGATTTTTTCTTTTTACCATCATCATTTATCCCCTCTGTGCTCTCTTTCACCTTCACCAACCACCCCTCCCTTCAATCATCCATGTCCATGTCCATGAGTTCTCTTTTTTTTTCTTTTTTGCTCAATTACTCCACTCACCCACAACCACCCACTTTCCCACCAGAGCTATTTAGTAGTTCCTGACCAACAAGCAGAGTAGCCAGGATCAGCACTTCCAACTCTTTCTTATTTCACACACCATGCTCTTTCTTCTCTACAATGCTCCAAAGATTCAATGCAACAGCTGACACAAAAGCAAAATCGCTTCTCCAGCAGAAGTAAATGGAAATTACAGATTTCAAGTCAACCATCACTAGATCCTTGTTAGTTTTTGATGGACAACCAAATGACACAAGTATTCCTCAGGCAGTAGTGATCCTTAATTGCTATTTTACTCACCAATAAAATGAGGTTGCCCAGAAAATGTGAAGTTTTTCTAGGTCTAACCCATGTTGTGGAGTTCCCTTCCCAAAGGACACCCTCCTTTCCCATTCTCAACTAAGACTTCTCATGCACTGTGGCTGCCAAATAATAGCCTTCCCAGGGCGGCTTATTCAACAACCCAGGCTTTGCCTTGTTTCAGGACCAAATAAAACAGCTGCCCATTGCCTTTACTGCCCAGGAAACCTTCCCCAAAGTGCCTGGTTTAATTTACTTCGTGGTTTCTGAAATGTCTCCAGCTATTGATGCTTCTGGGTAATCAGACTCTTCTTAAAATGCAAACATTCTAGGAGTAATAAGATGTGTATCAATTATTTATACTCAAGTGTGGATTAGTTCAGCCAGCAAGCTGTCCTCAAAATCCACTTGAAAATTCCTTTGTGAGGAACCTAGGGAAGACATAATTAGAGGGGGAAATACTATTTGGGAATACTTTGAAGGCAGTAGCCATCATAACTGGGGCTTTCTATATCTGGAGAGCAATAACAAGTACAAGGCCTAGAACTGGAGTGGAAAGGATGCCAGTAGGTGGCAAAATAGGGTGACCAACAGGTAAAAAGAGAGATGCAAAAGGCAAAAGGTAGATTTCACCTCCAGGCCAACTCAACCTATTGGGCCATCCAGCTCTTGAGACTTTCCAAGGAGGCTTCTTGGAAGTTGGCCCTTTGCAGAGTCACAGCCTGAAAACCAGGACACAATTCCTAGCCTCTTCCTGTCTGGCTGACCAAGAGGGGATCTTCTGCACTCACAGTTACAAAGTAATTGTTCTGGAGGATTGTGGATCCCACTCTCCCTATCTAATGAGAACATGAAAAACAGAATAAAACACAGCATAGCTGAAATGGGTTAGCTGGAGGAAGGAATTATTGATAACTAGACCTTCACCTTTATAGTGCCATATCTCTAGTTTGTGTGGAAAGGTTTCTGTTTTGTGTTTTATTATAGCCAGCATATTATGGGGAGGGTTTTTCAAAAAATATATATTTTTAATATTTTTATCGATTTCAGAGAGAAAGAGAGAGGGAGAGAAGGATAGAAACATCAAATGATGAGAGAGAATCATTGATTGGCTGCCTCTTACACCCCTTCCCCTGCCCCACTGGGTATTGGGCCCACACAACCTGGGCATGTACCTGAGGGGGAATTGAACCATGACCCCTGGCTCATAGGTTGACCCTAAGCCATAATGGCTGGGCAAGGGGTCTTTTTATGATTGTGGATTCAGGGGTGAGTTTTTATTGTTAATTGTGTAAGAGATCAGAATGCTTTAATATGTCCTCAGGCAATATTTTTATTCTAATTAAAAAAGTGGAAATAAGAGGTGAAGTGGATGCTTTCCCACCCCACTGAATTCTTTGTACCCTTCCAGAGTCTTAGCAAGTGGGTAACATTTTGATCCATTCCTTGTTTTCCTCCCTTTGGTAACCAAGAAGCAATAAGTGATGGAAACCGATTACAGTGTTCAGAAAAGACTACACAGGGGTGTGCTCATTACCATTCTCTTATAAGTTTCTAATAAATGTGTGCAGTTACACAGAGATGATATCATCAGTTTGTGGGGAGTGCTGCTCTGAATGCATCACAGCTGGACCTCTCTACGAAATATCAGACTCCAAGTAGATTAAAGATTTTAACCTTAGTGAGTTTTTTAAAAAGAGCAAGAAAATAGAATTTTGCCTTAGAATGAGATTACATATTTTTATTGTACTAGTCTCCATATACAGAAATCAAACAATTGCCTTGAACACAAATGATATTAGTAAAAATCATACCCTTGGGACTCTTATTGCTAAATTAAATGAATGGAGTTATTTTCAAGGGGTAGGAAGTATGCTGGCAATATTTGAAGAAAAACACCTACAAAATTCAGACCTTGACCCAACTGTAACTTCTCTTTCATATTCAAAGCAAGTTTGCCTTCTACTTGTAGACACCAAATGATAGTGAGGTCTTTGATAGATGAGAAGGTCCAAAACAGCTGTTCCCATGTCTGAAACAGGAGTTTTGAAAATATTACTATGCCAGGTCCTCTTTGGAATCCAATACTTCATGGGTTTGCTGAAATGTAAAAGCTCTGTCATTAGCCCAACTTTGCTTTTGTCTTCTGGCTAGTTTTTCAGTCATCCACACAGGAGCAGTATTTGTTTGCAGAATCTGGAAATATTAGTAGGGAGCAGATATTTGTGGGATAGGCAACAGGAACAACGCACTGGATGAGGTCCAAACAGGATCTTCCAGCCTAGGATACATTTGCTCCCTGCATAGGGACATCGCAGTTTGTACAGGACCAAGCCGTGAGGAGGGACTCTTCCGGTAAATCTTGGTTTCACGCATAAGAATAAAACCTCAGGACACTGTCTTTATTGCAAAAAAAAAAAAGTCTCCTTTTGGGCACACTTCTCTTTCTTCACCAGTCTTCTTGGCCTTGTTCATGCCTCTTTCTTACCCCATTGTGAGGAAGCAGTTCTCACCATCCAATTATTACATTCGATGAATTGCAGATTGCTATGAGATTGAAAACTCTTCCAACTCATACTGAGTTCCCGGAGTTAAATAATAGTCTGTGATTCTCATAAGAGGACACATAGGGAAGAGACAGGTAACTGGGTAATTATGGAAAACAGCTCAGAGAACCTCTCATGGCCCTCCATTTGACATTAAAAACCTTTCTGGTAAAAACAAACTAAGCCTCTATGTTTCAGGGTTAACAAAGTAAAGAATCATTTCTGCTATAAATTCCAAGAAGAAAATAACACCCTACTAACAGTTGGAGATGCACAAACTTCAGTGGAGCCTTGAGTCGTGATATGGAAGCATGACTAAGTTTGATGGAATAAAAACATTGCATCTTTATATTGAAAGCATCTCATCTATAAATTCACAGTAATAAAAGCACTAATTCACAAAAACAACTAAAGCATCTGCAGAACCATAGGTTTGAGGTCACACATTTGAATCACTCACATATAATGAATAAACAAATAGTTATTGAAATCCTACAACATATTCAGTCCTGCAGAACCGGGGGGTGGCGGGGGGGGAGAATCAATGATATGTTGTATGCCCTTACCTAATTGGAGTGACAAGAACTTCTACAGAACCAATACAAAGGATACCTATCACACTTGGTGTAGAAGAGGCTATGGATACTATAAAAAGCATGATCAAGACTGTGGCAAATTTTCCAAGAAAGGAGGCAGACACTGAGCTGAGTTTAGAAGGATAGACAGAAGAAGGGTCTCTGGTCTTGGGTTGGAGGGATGCAAGAGTAGACAAACAAAACTATATTTAAACATTCAGAAAGTATGTACTTAGCATTGTGAGAACCTAACTAGCATCAACTTACCTTCTAAGAGGTTGTCAGAAGAAGCTGATGCTCAATCCTTTCTTGATGACTTTCACACTTAAACATGAAACTCTTATTTAAATTTCTCTTTCTGCCCTACTATCTTGGTGTACATAACAAAAATATAATTGAAATGCTGATTGCCAGATTTAGCGCACAAATAGTTAATTCAAAATATTCAAAGTTAATGCAGAGATTTTTATTTTAAGTCTTACATATAAAGGTTCAATAGTCTCAGTAGAGTAAGATAAATATTCTGATCCTGGGGTAGGCAGCTAAATGGATCCGTACTAAATTTTGTATATGAATCTCTATTAAAGAAAAAAATACTCAATATAAGTCAGGGTTTTCCAACTGAGTTCATAAGAAACCCAAGAGTCCATGGGTTTCTGTAAATGTTTGAATAGAAATTACTTTTATAAATATAATTTAAATAATTTTTAAAATGATAGTAAAAATCCATTTTTTATAAACCAGACTTTGAAAAATGGCAGGTCAGCAATCCTAAACTTGTTGGACTGAATTATATATCCAAGGACATTTTTCATGAAAAGAACTTTCACTGAATTACTTGATTTGTTCCATAGAACTTCTATGTCATTGTAATAGTTAACATTTATGGTGTGTTCACTAAGTGTTTATGCTAAGACTTATGCTAAGCATTTTACATGAGGTGATTTAATGCTCACAATGACCCCATGAAATAGAGACTATTAATCCCATTCTAACCAGATAAATGAAGTTTAGGAGACAACAATGAGCCTAAAGTCACAAAGCTAGTAAATACAGCAGCTATTTACTAGGGATTGGCAACCTAGAAAGTCTGACAGTAGAGCCCAAGCTCTTGACTACTAACCCAAAATTTATCAAATTTGGCACAGACTGACTCAATATCATAATTTTTTAATCAATGGTAATATAATGATGTCTTTTCCCGTAACAAAATATCTATCCAGAGCTAGATTGACTACAAGCAGCTTTGGTATTTTTCACATAACAAATTACTTGTCTTTTCTTTTTTTATATCAAATTACTTTCCATCCTCCAAGATGCTCAGAACACTTTGTTTCTCATGTACACTGCCTGTCATGAACACTGATCATGAAGAAAGAAAAATTCCTTTAAGATGTACCTTATTCTTCATTCTTTAGCTCAACATTATTTACTTTTATGTTATTTATGCTAAGGTTATTTTTTCTCACTGTTGAAAAGATTAGCCATTTTTAGTGTGTACCTAGCTGCAATACCTCCAATAAGGAAACCTTGTTTATATAACAATGTGGAAATTACATTTTAAAAGATAAAATAAAAGAGCCCCATGTCAATAGCTTTTAGGTTGCCTAGGCTAATAAAAATGCCTTTGTTTTAGTCCAGCCAGGATATGTCACTGGCAGCTTCAGAATTCGTTTACCTTTTTCCTCAGAAGCTTTAACTTATCACCTTCTAAAATCTACTGTCTAGAAAGTCAAGAATGCAAACTACATTTCATATCCCTTACACCTCAAGTTTATCTCCTCCGTTTAGATGATGTGATGGTCTACCAAAATTGTAGGACTTACTAAATGCATTCATCAACCCAGGTTCAAGTAGCTAATTTTCTCTGAGAGAGTTTTGCTTTGTTTTGTTTTTTTCTTACATCAGATATCCGCAGGACATCACTATATAAACATAAACTGTTAAAGAGAGTTTTCAGATTTCAATGACATCATTCTTATGCACCACTTAAAAGGTTTTGTTTATTTTTGAAAATCATTTTATTCTGATAACCAGCCAAGTATCCAGTTCATAGTAAAAAAAGGACAATATATATTAAATGTTTTACTCTCATAAAACTAGATCTTTAAAGGATTTATCTTTCCTGAATAGGATCCTTTTGTGTCCTTAGCTAGGAAAGGTGGTAAAAATATGTCTGATAGTCCTGGCTTTAATTTACTTTGAGTTCTACAGATTTCCCAGGAGCATAAAAAATGTGATATTTGAATGATTAACCCACAGTGGACAGAAATGTGGTTTTGAATAGACATAGGCCTATAAAAGGGAAGCCATTGTGGGGTTTGGAATTTGTATCCTCAGGAGACCTAATAGAACTCAAAAATACATGAACTTACCTATGTCCAGAGCTGGTAGTACAGAGCTGGCTCTATTTCAATAGTAGGCAGCATGGCAGAGCCAAGACCCATTAGATGCACTGGCTACTTCTTTCTTGTGCCCTTCTCTTTACACTTCCTGGGGCCTCATCTTACTGTTAATTTCAGATCTCTATACTACAAGAAATTCCCTCAGTACATGGCACTTACCCAGTATAACTGGACCCACCATTTACTTCCTATGCTTGATTCCAGATAGAGTACAGGCTTTGATGCAAGTGAGAAAGGTGCAATTTTTGAGCAAAATGACTTCCCCTTTCAAACTCAAGTCAAAAAATTTATAAACTTTGTCATATTAGAGAGAGAATATACTGGTATTTTAGAGCTCAGTAAGTAAGGAAAATCATACCCAAAAAGGTGAGGCAAAACCCCACTGCTCTTTTCTCTTTCCTTCCACCAATGGGCTCCAGATGTAGGTGCTGTCAGGAGAAGTGGATTCACCTTTCTAGGCAGAAAACCAACAATGGGAACATCAGGAAACTGGAAATTTCTGGGAACAAGGAGTTTGGAAAAGTAACACCATAAAATTATTTATGAACTCCTGGGCTCCCACTCCAAGTTGTACATATATGCATAAACTCTTAAACAGCATAAAAAAGACTATGAGAACTAAACTAATAGGTAAGTTCCATACTAGCCACTGAATGGTATGTATATGGGATGTATCAGAATAGTTATGGTAAAGGCTTTGAAAATGGAACTGACATTAAAACCACAACCCGCAGAAGACTGGACAGAATGTGTGGCCTGCATTAACTGGGTCAATTTCCTGCTAAAACAAAAATATCAATATTTTGCATAGGTTTGAAACAAGACCAAGAATCTCATAATGTAACATTCCAAATATCCAGGATACAGTCTAAAATTATTTGGCATATAAATAACCAATAAAAGTTCAACTTGCATGGAAAAAAAGACAACTAATAAACAGCAACACTGAAATGACACAGAGATTGGAATTATCTGGCAAAGACTTTACATCAACTACTAGAGGCATGATGCATGAAATTCATGCAAGGGGCTCGGCCCCATTGCCACATGGCTACCTCAGCCCCCACCGCCGCTGCAGCTGCCTCTGCCTCTGCCTCAGCCTCTACCACCGAAGCTTTGTTTGGAAGGTCATCTGGAAGGATGTCTGGTCTAATTAGCATATTATGCTTTTATTATTATAGATTATAGATATAAAAATGCTCCAACAAGTAGGGAAGAACACTCTAGAAATAAAAGATAAAGAATCTCAGCAAAAAAGTACCAGGGCCATGGCTAGTTTTTCTGTGGTTAAAACATTGGCCAATATACGGAAGGGTCTCAGGTTCAAGGTATAAATAAGAACTAAATGAAAATCTTAGAACTGTAAAAACCAACAACCAAAATTTAAGAAATACTGTGAAGGCTCAATATTAAGAATGGAGATAATACAAAAGGAGCATGTGAACTTGAAAATAGATCCACAGACAACAACTGGAAATAATGGTTGTCCAGTATCCTAATTGCAGTGGTAGTTACAGAATCAATACATGTGTTAAAATTCATAGAACTGCATAGCAAAACAAAGCCAATATTACCGTATGTCAATTTACAAAATAAAGTTTTGTAATTTAAAAAAATGGTGGTCCTTGTCTCAAAAAGCTTATAGACAGGATGATGTTGAATAATATGCAAAACAGACCTGTAGAACATTTTCTACCAAGTAGGATTATACATGCTACTTCACTTATTCCCACTTTGCTAAGAAAGAGAAGTTTTATGTTATTCTTCTTTGTAACAGTGATCTTTCTCCTGTTACCTCTACTTTCTCCACATTCTTTAAACTAGACAGTTGTCTCCATTACACCCAAAGGAAAGGGATATCCCATTAGAAATACAAAGGAAAATAATTAATTATTAGCTTGGAAATGTCAAGAACTCCAGCTCATCAAAGAGAAAATTTCTGGAAGAACTTAGCTAAACTGGATTTTCATCTTACCCAACTAGAGTACCCACCAAAACTACACTCCTTCCCCGCCCTAACACCTCCCCAAGTAAAAAAAAATTCCTCTTGTGGGTGGAGGTGGGAAAGGATATAAGGGGGATCAATGGTGATGGAAAAAAAAGAAAAAAAGAATTTTTTTTAGAAATAAAAATTCCTCTGTAATAACGAGGAATAGTCTCCACATGCCACATTCATGAAATAATTTGCCCTAGAAATGGTAATGTTTTCCTGTTCCAAAATAGGCAGGAAGAAGAAAATGGAAAGCCGAACTGCTTCTCATAGGTTCTTAAAACCGAACCAAAGTTCTCAAGAGGTTTTATCTTTCTTTTACACTATTCCAGTTTATCATCTCCTGCTTACCTCTCAGCTTTTACAATTCAGTTTCTCCCCTCATTGCTTCACCAAAAGAGATCCTGAGAAGGTAACTAATGAATTCCATGTTAAAAAAATGAATGGACATAGTTGTCCTCATCTAATACCACCTGTGTTAATTACATCTTCTTCTGAAGAAAATTTTGCTGCGGACACTTGCTGTTGTTTTTTCCTATATCTCTGGTCACTCCTGTATTTCCTTTACAGGCTCACCCCCAACTCCACCACGCCATCGCACGTTGGACTTTCAAAAGCCGGGGTAGTAGACAACCTTTTTATCTCACTCGCTATGTTTCACTGAGAAAATCATATCCATATCCACAGCTTTAATTATTATACACACTATGATCACTCCCACATTTTTATCTCTAGCCCAGAACTATTCTGAGCTTTATATCTTTACTAGAGGCCCGGTGCAAGAAATTCGTGCACTCGGGGGTAGGGGTCCCTCAGCCCAGTCTGTGCCCTCTCACAGTCCGGGAGCCCTCGGGGGATGTTTGACTGATGACTTAGACCCGCTCCCTTCCTCCCCCCCCCCCCCCCGGGCCTGAGCCAGCAGTCGGACATCCTTAGCGCTGCTACAGAGGCAGGAGAGGCTCCTGTCACTGCTGCTGCACTTGCCAGCTGTGAGCCTGGCTTCTGGCTGAGCCGCGCTCCTCCTGTGGGAGCGCACTGACCACCAGGGGACAGCTCCTGCGTTCAGTGTCTTCCCCCTGGTGGTCAGTGCGTGCCATAGTGACTGGTTGTCCGCTGTTTGGTTGATTTGCATATTAGCCTTTTATTATATAGGATTTTCTACTTCCTACCCTACACCTCTATTTAGAAGTCTCAAATTCAACATTTCCTAACTAAGCATATTCAAATTCAGCATATACAAAAATCACGGTATTGATCTTGCTCCTAAAATATGAGCTCTATTGGAACCTTCCTCACTTCAACATTCAGATCCAGTCAATCACAAAGTCCCACTGACATAACTTCAAACTCAAATCCACTGACTAGTCTAAGAATCACTATCTTTCACCTGGACTACTGCAGTAGACTTCTAACTTATCATCCTGCATTCATCTGGCCTTTATCTAATCTGTTCTTTGCACTGCAGCCAATGTGATCTTTTCAAAATGCAAATTTAGTTTTTTCCCACCTACCATTCCCAGCCACCCTCATCCTATCTGAGTCTAAAATTGCCAACAGACGCAAACTGTTCCAGCAACTGCGACTGCATGTACATGTGGGTGGGAGTAAAATGCAAAAACCTACACATGAAATTCTGAGTATGTGCCTGATTACACAATTCTTTCTTTTTTTTAATCCTCACCCGAGGATATGTTTCACTGATGGGAGGGAGAAGAAGAGGGAGAGGGAGAGGGAGAGGGAGAGGGAGAGGGAAAGGGAGAGGGAGAGGGAGAGGGAGAGGGAGAGAAACATCGATCATTAAACTCACAACCTAGGTATGTGCCCTGACCTGGAATCAAACCAGTGACTTTTGGTGCACAGGATGATGCTCCAACTCACTGAGCCACACTAGCCAGGGCTGATTATGTATTCCAATCCTATTTCAAAATCTCCCAAAGAGTTTCTAGGCTTGTTTGCCATTTGAAACCATTTATGCCTTTTCACAGGAAATGTCAAATTTTCTGTAGAGTAAAAGTCTTCATCACTTTCCAGGTTTATTTTTTCTCTTCATTGCACACAAATCATATAACATGGGTGAATTTCAGGAGGCCTTGCTTTTTTTTTTAACTTTTATTCACATTTATTTTATGCTGGCTTAATTTACTCTCGGGTCATAAGTTTCTTCATTGTTTTTCTCCTGTGCAACCTCCTCTCTGATTTAGGAACAATCTGCTCTTTTTCAGCGAGATCATCTCTCTGTGGCAATTAGAGTTTATGTGTGGGTTAATCCACCTGTGAGTTCCGTAGGTTCTGTACTGTATCTTGGAAGCTTTGTTCACCTGGATGTGCTCAATGACCAGAGAATCTACATCTAAACCCTTAAGTTCAGCACTACTCTCTGCATTTTGAAGCTTGTGCAGCAAAAATTCAGCACTTTTTTTGAGCCACTGAACCTTTGTCCAGCCTCACTCTTCGGCCTGGGTACACCTAACGCAACCATTGTATCAACGGAATAGGACACATTGCTTCTATAAAGTGACATCCTTCAAATACTTGCTGTCTTTTTGGATATGCATACCCTTGATGACCTGGGCAATATCTTTGTGAGGAACACAAAGATTTGAACCTCTTGATTTGCATGATTTTGTGGCGTTTTCTGGGTCAAGTGAATAGTGAACCATTTTCAGAGGTCACCTCAGGCCACTTTTGGGAAGAGAAGGAGGCTTTACTTTTTGAGAGGCAGCATGGTGGAGCAGAAAGAGCTTGGATTAGTGAGTGAGCAGATGTGAATTTAAATCACAGCTCTGCAACTTGTTAATATTATTTGAGCTCAGTTCCCTCTTTTGAAATGAGAATCTCTCATAGCTTTTTTTTTTTTTTTTTTAGAATTTGATGAGCTCATCTATGCAAAGATTCTAACATATCATTTGACATGACATGCAGTAGGTGGTCAATGAATGTTCCTTCTTACCAAGATGGGTGGTGTCAAAACATTCCAGTCCAAAGAAAATCCCAAGATAATTTGCAAATTTCTCCATAGCTAAGTTTGCCTCATAGACACTTGGAAGTGCGTATTGAGTTCCAATTTCATTTTTATTGATGCATTTTAGCTAGCATAAATATTAAGCACTTCCTACATGCTAGGTTTCATGCTATGCAATTTACATTCATTATTTAATCACCATAAATTCCCTATGATGTACTATACAATCCCATTTTAAAGCTAAAGAGTGCCAAAGCTCAAAATTGAACTCCGTCAATCCACTCCAGAGCTTGTGATTTTATCTATCAGGTTCTGGCCTCTCTCCCCGAGAGACCTAATACAGAAAACTCAAAGGAGAACTGCAGCCTCTGATCATCTAAGTTTCATCAGGGACTTGTAGAACACTTCAGTTCATTTTGCTAAAATCCAGAACCTGGAACTCAACCATATGAACTTCTTTATATGAAGCAATTTCACTTCATTATATTACATGGCAACTCTAAGATTAAAGACCTAGAATGTGCTTTATTTTCCCATGTTTGATACTATCCAAATAACATTTTCTGGGATTATAGCATTTAATACCTCTTTCTGGCAGTATTAAACACCAATACCCTCAAGAATTATTCAGGCAATGTTAAAGATAGGAATTTGGCAAGAGGGGAGAATTTTGATTGTGACCTTTACAGAATCAGGCATAGTTTAGGGACCTGATTTTGATAGCCCTGTGTGTATTAGCCTCTATCTTTAACAATACTGATAGATTTTCAAACAAACTATCTCTGAAATAAAAATATGAACCTCAGAGAATATTTCAAAGGTCAGGAACTATGTACCCAAAATTGTTATGCAACATAATATGCACCAAGTTCACATATAAGGAAATTATTTTTCCCAAGATTAACTAAGGGCTGAAATCTATCCCATAAGGGAGTTCTATGGCAGTACCCAAAGAAAAACACATGGCTGTCTCACAGCCCACAAAGAAATCCATAGGAAAATATGAGAGATGTGTTTGGAATATTAGTTCACAAATCTGCCTGCCTTTCATAGCACTGGTGGAAGTTTGGATTCAAGAACAATGTGAAACCACAGAGTACCTATAGCTTATAAATAGTCATCACTTTGCTTGGTTGGTTCCTGCTAACCCTGAACTGCAGTTTTGTGAAATCTAATAAATATTATGAAATCAACTAATATTTTGTGTTAGTATATCTTAGGTAGAGTAATCTGAGAGCAATGACTCTTACAATGACTTACAGTTTTCATTTGGCCACATTATTTTATAATTTTAAGTAGCGAATATGTACTGAAGTATACGTAATAATATTGTACAATGCTAAGTATATGGCAGCTGCTCAGTGGAATACTGATCAGTTGACCAATATCTCAGAGTGCTAATGATATTTAATTTTTTATTGAATTTTTTTTCGAGTGACATCGGTTTGCAAAACAATACAGGTTTCAAGTGTACAACTCAATAAAACATCATCTGCATACTGCATCATGTGCCAATTGCCCCAAGCAAAGTCTCTTTCCATCTCCATTTTCCCCTTCTTTGCCCACCTACACCTCTCCCCCCATCACACTTTCCCTCTGGCTATCAACACACTTTCCCCTGTGCCTATGTGTTATATTTGTATGTACTTGCTTGTTTGTTGCTTAATTCCTTTACCATCTTTCATCCAGCTGTCATTCAACAGAATGACATACATCTATTCCATGTGTCCTCGCCCCTGTTTCTATTTTATTCATCAATTTATTTTGTTCATTAGATTCCACATATAAGTAAGATCATGTGGTATTTGTCTTTCTCTGACTGGATTATTTCATTTAGCATAATATTCTCCAGGTCCGACCATGCTGTTGCAAGAGTAAGATTTCTTCCTTTTTCACAGCTGAGTAGTATTCCATTGTGTAAATGTACCACAGCCTTTCTATCCATTCACCTACTGATGGGCTCGTGGGCTGTTCCCAGTCCTTGGCTATTGTAAGTGACACTACAATGAATATAGGGGTGCATATATTCTTTTGAATTCGTGTTTTGGGTTTCTTCATATATATTCCCAAAAGGGGAATCACTGGGTCAAAGGTAGTTTCATTTTTAACTTGTTGAGAAAACACCATACTATTTTCCACCATGGCTGCACCAAACCACATTCCCCCCAACAGTACATGAGGGTTCCCTTTTCTCCACGTCCTCACCAGCACTTGTTTATTTATTCTGACAGGTGTGAGGTGAAATCTCAGTGTGGTCTTAATTTGTATGTCTCTGAGGATTAGTGATGTTGAGCATTTTTTCATATGTCTATTGTCCTTTAAAAAGGCGGAGTTTAGCTAATAAATTTCTGTGTTTCTTTTTATACTTTCAAATGACTGACTTTTAAATTCAAAACAACTTGTAGCCAAAATATCTACATATCCATTTTTAAAAGGCAATTAAGAGCACAGAAAATGTCAGGGGTATTAAACTTTAAAGGAAAAAAAAGCCATTGTTTGTGTGTTTTTTTAAAATCAGATACGCTGAAACTCTTTAATAAAATATCTTTTTAGATAATTTTGAAATAGGTACAAATGATAGAGTTAAATAAGGCTGCTTAATTCAATTCCTACATAATGGAAGGGCCCACTTTCACAAAATAAAATAATATAACCTTGCACTGATATGGCAGATACATTCTAAGATGACCCCAATAAGTCATTGCCTTGCATAATCCTTGCGCCTTCAGCATGGGAGGCATCTGTAACTTGCTTCTAACCAACAAAAATGGCACAAATAATAGGATGTCATTCCCTTGATTTGGTTATGTTATATAGCAATGGTGATGAATTATTGTTATTCCCATGATTACATTATGCTGTGTTATATTTCTAGGGCTGCCATAACAAAGTTCCACAAATTTGGTGGCTTGAAACACCAGAAGTTCATTCTCTCACAGTTCTGGAGGCTAGAAGTCTACAAGCAAGGTGTCTGTAGTTCTATGCCCTCTCTGAAGGCCCTAAGGGAGGAATGTTTGCTTGCCTCTTCTAGCTCCTGGTGGATGCCACAAATCCTTAGTGTTCCTTTGCTTGTAGCAGCCTAACTCCAATCTCAGGCTCTGTTGTCATATCCCTCTCTTTCCTCTGTGTGCCTTGGTGCCTCTATCTTCTTATAAGGACACAAGTGATTCGATTAGGGCCTACTCGACTCCAGTATGAACTCATCTTAACTTGACTAGTTACATAGGCAAAGATCACTTTGCTAAATATGGTCATATTGTGAGGTTCCAGATAGGCATGAATTTGGGGGACACTATTAAATCCAGTACAATTATATATGACTTTATCTTAGCAGACCGGAGGGAGGACCATTTCTTGTTGGCTTGAGTAATAAGCTCCAGGTTTTGAGAGGGCTTATGAGGAAGCCAGAGCAAAAAATTGCGGGCAACCTCTAGGAGCTGAGAGCCACCTACTCCTGGCTGACAGCCAACAAGAAAATAGGGGCCTCCATTTTACAAGCTCAGGGAAATGAACTCTGCCTCAGAGATCACATATTTCAATCTTCTCATCATACAAATGAAGAAAATGAGCACCAGACATGGAAATTAATTCTTGATCACCAAGGTACCAAGTAGAAAAGGCAAACATGGGTCCACAGGTTTCCTGAGATCCAGTCCAAGATTTTTTTCAATATTCTAGATCAGTGGTCGCAGCTCTTTGGCCCCTTGAGTGTGGCTCTTCCACAAAATACCACATGCAGGCACGCACGTACAGTGCGACTGAAACTTCGTGGCCCATGCGCAGAAGTCGGTTTTGGGCCTGGGCGAGTCTATTTTGAAGAAGTGGCATTAGAAGAAGTGGGGGTGTTGGTCGGTGGGGCTATGGGAGACGCGGCGCAGGCGGGCCACGGGATACTCAGTGCAGGGGATGCGTGTGCCATCCATGCAGGAGTTGAGTGAGCCGGTCAGTCAGCATCTCATGTGCAGTGGTTAGTGCTAGTCGCGTCTGCAAATCGCACGTGGGTGACAAAAGTACCTACTCGAAGCAAAAAGTTACCTGTATTTTTCCAACCAGCTGCAAATCCTACAGGTATTTTTGTCATCAATTTAAGAATTGTAATTATTTTGTGTTGGTGGCTTTATTATTATAAAATGAAACTTTTTTTAGGTGCCCTGTTTGACATGACTACAAAGAAGAAGCAAAGAAAAACAGAAGAAGAAACCGTGAATTTAAAGTTGAATGGGCCGAGACTTTTGCATTTATTCAAAACTTAAATGGCCTAAAAATCAATGGGGAAAAAAACAAATAACAAACTTAAATGGCCTTCCAACCTGTCTTATTTGTCAGGAAAAATTGGCGCATAACAAGAAATCAAATTTGGAGAGACACTTTGCAACTAAACACGTGTCATTTAGTACTAAATATCCTGTCGGTGATGCAAGGAAGAAAGCAGTTGAGGAACTTCAGAAGAGTCAAGAAAAATCAAGTTCTGTAATTACTGGATGCGATCTTCCAACAATGTTAATATTGCAAGTTTTATGGTTAGTCAAGAGATTGCTAAGAGAGGAAAACCATATACAGACAGTAAATACATAAAAAATTGTTTTATAAATGCATCTGAAGAGCTATTTCAGGATTTTAAGAACGAAGCAGATATTAAAAAAAAATGAAAGTTACCATTGTCTGCTAAAACAGTGAGAGATAGAACAGTCAAAACGTCTTCGAATATAAGCGACCAGCAAGTCGAAGATCTTAAATTGGTTTCAGCTTTATCAATAGCAGTTGGCGAGTTTTGTGACAAAAATGATACAGCACAAGTTTCACTTTTTGTACGATTGATTTCATCTACAGGACCTAAAGAAGAACTTTTAGGATTATTGCCACTCAAAGGTCAAACACGTGGACAGGATATAGCAAATGCTGTAATTGACTGCAAAAACATCATATTCCACTCGATAAAATTGTCTCAATTTCAACAGATGGGGCGAAAAGTATGACCGGTGTAAGAAACGGGTTTGTTGCTATTTTGAAAGAAAAAACTAATCACGAGATACTTATTTACCATTGCATCATTCATCAAGAAGCGCTTTGTGCACAGACATTTCCAGAAGAAATTTGCAAAGTTATGGAATTGGTGATTAACATTAACAACTCCATTCTAAAGCTCTTAATGATCGCCAATTTAACGAATTTTTAGTTGAAATGGAGAGTGAGTACGCAGATCTTCTGCTGCATAACAAGGTACGTTGGTTATCAAGAGGAAATGTTTTGAAACGTTTTGCATCCTTATTAATAGAAATTAAAGCACTTCTCCTTGAGAAGGGTGTTCACTATCCAGAACTAACAAATGATCAGTGGATCCAAAAATTTTATTTCATGGTAGACGTTACATCTCATCTAAATCAGCTTAATTGTAAACTACAGGGGAAATGAAATACAATTTTTTCAATGTTAGAAGAAGTTATTTCATTCGAAAACAAATTATCTCTTTTTGCTCAAGATTTTGAAATAAACTTTGATTCATTCACTTTCGAAGCTTGTTGAAACATCGCCAAGAAAATAATTCTGATATTGACATTTGCTATTTCTAAACAACACTTTTAAATATGAGGGAAGATTTTCTCAACAGGTTCAGGAATTCAGAAACAGCAAAGCGATGTTAGCCTTTGTTAAAAAACCTCTTAATGCTATTGTAACAGAATTACATTTTTCTCCCTTTAATATTGACATTGGCAACTTTGAAATGCAATTGCTGGATTTAAAAAACAAAGAATTGTGGAGCTCAAAATTTGAACGTCTTTGTGCTGATATAGAAATACTGGAGAAAAAAACATGTGAACTTAGTTCACAGCACAAGTGGTCTGCTTTGAAAGACCTGGAGAAGGAAGATATGTTGATTTTTAACACCCGGAATAGTATTCCTGCCTCATATAATCAACTGAAAAAACTAGCGTTTGCTGTTCTTTCCTTGTTCGGGTCTACATATTTACACGAACAATTATTTTCTAGCATGAATCTTATCAAGAGTAAATTGAGAAGTCGTCTTATTGATGAGAACCTGGAATCGTGCCTAAAATTAAAAACAACAACATACAAACCTGACTTACCCAAACTTCCCAAGGAGATGCAAAACCATTGTTCACATTAGTGTTTGTCAGTCATTGTCATGATTTAATTTTATGGATGTTGTCAGGTAAATTGTAAGGAATTTAATTTTATCAATAAATAATATCATTATTAAGTATGATATCAAGTTTTATTCAATGTACCTATAGTTTAACTAAGACTTAAAACTTTAAGTAAAGTTTATTAAGTTAATTTTAGGGAATGTTGTGGAGTGAAAGAAGATGTAGTGTCGAGGATTGAGAAAGGTATGTTGAGATGGTTTGGACATATAGAGAGGATGAACGAATGGAGATAGGCGAAACAAGTATACAAGACGAGTGTGGGTGGTGAAAGAAGAAAGCAGAACTGACTATCTCCCATCTTGCAGAGCTAGATCCTCAGCTGACCCTCCCCACTGGGGGTCACCACAGGAATGTCAGAATTGTCCTAACGCCCCCAACCGCTGCCTGAGTAGACCAGTGAAGCTCCAGGAATGTAGCTAAGGTCCTAATAAGGCTATCAAGAAGCAAAGGTAGGGGGATGGCTCAGACCTTGGAATGTATTGGCCACCTCCTGACCTTTGTGCCGTAAAACCCTGCAGAAAAACCCTGACCAAAGTGACCACTCTCTGTAACCCACGTCACCCACCTAAGCCCACCCAAATGACTAGCCCTATATAACCTTTGTTCCCCTGGGGCTCGCTCTCTCGTCTCGCCGCTGTGTCGGTAAAGAGGCTGGGAGCCAACCCCGGGCTTGAATAAAGACTCCTTTGCTTTTTTACATCGGAAATGGCTCCGTGGTGGTTGAATTTGGGGACCCCGATATCTGGGCATAACAGGTGGGAGAGTTGGAAGGGGTCAACCTCAGCAAACGTACCTCAATCAGATTGAGGACGTTTTTTAGCAAAGGCCAGCTTAGGAGTACCCTAATTAAGTTAATAACAATGTACCTACCTATATAGTTTAAGTTTAAAAAACTTGGCTTTCAAAAGAAAGTTCAATCATTGTACTATTGATATTTGGCTCTGTTGACTACTGAGTTTGCCAACCACTGTTCTAGATCATCATCAACTCACTGGGATCCTTTAAGATCCCTAATATCAAATAACAAAAGAGCTAAAAAAGAAATTATGAACTTTTAGAAAATGCACATGTCTTATAGCTTAATAAATGTCAGCATTCATAACTAGCTCTAAGTAGCTTCTAGAAAAGTGGCAGTCACATGATGTCACTCAGTAAGTACAGGGTGGGGCATGAACAATTGTAAGCCTACTTTTGTTCCACCCAGTATTAGATGAAAATTAATATCATGTTTTATGTACTATCATTGTTATAAAACATAAGACATGAGCCTATCCCCATATGTGTTGATCTGACGACAGCACAGCCCTGTCTGCAAAAGCCACAGATGCCAAGCTGATGTCAGACCCACCTGAGTTTGAATGCAAGCTCTCACATTTAATCATGGGTAGACTTGGGAAATTTCCTCAGACTCTCAGTTGTCAGTGTCCTCATCTGCAAAATGAAGGTAAGAACAATGATCTCCCAGTGTTGGTTTTAGATTCAAACAAAATAAATGCAAAATGCTTGGCACTGACAGGGTGCTCAAGAAATGTCATTCTACCACCCTTTGTTGATGAGTGTTTTAAAAAATAAAGAGCAGTTTTCCACTTCAGATATTTCTTTGAATTATAATCTATTTCAGAGGCATTTAATGTCAATATACTTTTAATTCTACATTAAGAAAAATTTTTTTGGAAAACAATATTCTGTTGGAAGGATTTACTCTTCTTTGGTCTAATCACCCATCTCTCATCCCCTCAACAAGCTCAATAGAAAATAAGGGTTTAAAAAAATCTAGAGAAAAAAATTTTCATTTGACTAGGCCTGAACTCATTGACACTTAGGAGCCACACGCAGAAAAAAGGCAACAGTTTGAAGATTCTTAAATTAGTCACTGATTAGGACTTTTACATAATTTAGAGGTAGTAATCCAAAACCTGCTTCAAATTAGATGAGAGCAGAAAAGTGATGTGGAAGTAGTTACTGTTAAACTGGAATTCTTCTGATTGCACTATTTATCAGGTAGTATTTCAGATAATTAAATAGAACTATGAGCAACATGAAAGATTATAGTTATGGTTCATTTTTGCACGGGTCTGTTGAGACTTGGAAATTACGTGCAGGCAGAGTTGGAAAACTTCCAACATGGACCATAGTGAATTAGGCAACAGCTGGTGAAGAAGGTTTAGTTTAGGCACTGTCCTGACAGCGGGAGAAAAAGTTATATGTGGTCCATACTAAACTTCACATTAAAAATTAGCAGTAAAATAATTACAAGTTAATTTAAAATGTACTGTCTTGATTTCAAAGCTTAAACAATCTTCCTTGGGGCCAGTTTAAAACCATTTTAAGGTTCTTTAATCTCGGCTCAAGAGAATTTATTTTCTAGCAGGTGTGCCTTAAAGCTAAAAATGTAGACATGGCTTAAAATCATTTCCATGAGTTTCAAGCACTTCCACATGTTAAAAAAGAAAAAAAAAAGTCATTTCAATATTGCTTGAAACCCACAAAAGGTCATGGGGAGAGGAAGCTGTGAAAAACTTAATCCTGCAAATCTCATGACACATGGCATGATGCAATGGGGTTTAGAGCCAGAAGGCTTGGGTTCAAGCCTCTGCTCTGCTAATTACCAAGTAGGAGGTTTGGGGAAGAATGCATGTCCTTTTCAAATCTTAGTATTCTCATCGGACTTGGGAATGAGAACACCTCCCTCCCACCTATTGTGAGAAGTAAGGAAGCCATACGGTACCTAGTGTGTGGTTCCCAAACTGTACTCCAGGACCCTGAAGTACACTCAGGGTGCTATGGGCTATTTCAAATTTTCAAGGGAAACACAGAAATATTCCAAATCTGTCAGCCCCTGTGTGAGCTACTAGCTCAAAGTGGTTCACCATTTCAACATTAGATCACATTACATTCCTCTCAGTGATGGCATATTTTTGTGAAGCTGGGTTTTGGTGGTTGCTAGACAAAATAGGATGTAGGAGTGAAAATCGATGTAGAACAGGAAAAGAGGGTAGTGGTGCCAATCTGATTACGATGTCTGGGAGGTGTGTGGTGCCCAAGAGGCCCACACATCTTTTCGGTAAGTAACTGTGGTTAAAATGAAAATGATTTTTTTCTTTCAACTAGGTATAGTTTTTTTCTTAAAAAGCTACCAAGTTGTTATAAATATGTTTTCAATTGTTTGGACCTAACCACTCAATTAACAATATAGTTAGTTATTTATTTTGGCCTAGGGATCCATACAAAAAATACTGAGATACTGAAGGTGTCATAAATGGAAAATATTAGAGAACCTCTGTAGTTGGTACCAATAAATTCATTTCCTCTCAGACTTGATATTCTTTCACAGGATTGAACTCTTTCTCTCAAAATTTAAATAAAATTAGTTCTGTTGTCATTAGAAATGGTCACCAATATTCTCAGATTTTGCAGTTTGATGGGGCCATGAGTTTTATCTTTAACCAGTGGGATTTGAAGAGGTTATGAACTCTCCATTCACTCTTCTCCTGTTGAGGCATCTTACTCAGTTGAGAAGACAACAGAGACTCAAGGTCTAAGTAGTTTTTTCTCAAGTCACTGTAGGAAGAAAAGTTTTCCTGGAGCGTCAACCTGGACTCACTGAGTCAAGCCAATGAGATTCAGTGGCTTGACTAATACTCCAACTTGTTTCTATTACCCTCTCCACCATTCTCCTAAATATGGTTTTCTTACTCTTTTTGTGACTAATTCTAAAAGATAATTAAATAATAACTGGTGCTGCAGAAAATATGGCCTGGATAATAGAAGCCTGGATGGTGGAATACTCAAAGAATAGTAGTTATCAACAGTGTCGGCTAAAACAACCTGAGCATGGAGTGATGCCCCAGATCACAAATTAAAGTAAAAAATACATTCATTCAATCAATGTCAAGCTGTGGTTTATAACATTTTAAGGGTTAAAAAGAAAATTGCAAACATTTAAACAGAATGATTACATTTAGGTATAAGGACATATACAGTAAGATAAAGCTACTTTTATGTAAAATGTTGGAACCATAGATGTTCAATGTATTTTCTGTATTCTTGGGACTTTGGCTTTATATCACAAAATGGGAAGCAATTCAAATATTAAATATTTCCATAGAAGAAGTGATCATTCTCAGTAGTTATAGAATGAGAGTAGGAGGAGGAGGCTTTGAAAGTAAAATTTAAATAAGTCACTCACTTCCTCAGGTATTATAAGAGGAAGAAGTGGACTAGGAAGAAAGTCAGGAAAAGAAGAACTGTATTCATTGATTCATCAATGTTTACCAAATATCTTATTATGTATTCCATAAATGCTACCAGGTAACTGGGACTTGGTATCTGATTCTAAAGATTATTAATCTAGCAAGGAGATAGACTTGGAAAGGCATAATCACAACATAATGTGGCCATTACTATTTTTAAAAAATGCTCTGGAAGATCACAGATTTACAAGAATAAGTTTGCCTACAAGAATCAGTGATGTTTGTATCAAAGAGTAAAAATTTAAGCTGGATCTTAAAAGATGAACAGAATGTGTTTAGAATTGTAAAGTTTTGAGATTTTAGCCTATTAACAAACTCTCATGCAACAGTTTCATGGATGCTGGCAGAAAACATGAGATTCCTCAATCAAACCAAAAGGGCTTTAACTCAGAGCCATACATAGTCATAGCCAGAACATTAGCATTTTCCTATACCAGTTTCCTGAGTCCCAATTCCCATGAATGACCCAAAAAGGGGCAAGTAACACTTGCATGCATAGTGGTTTGTGTTGCAGGGGAGAAACCCTGAGCTTAGAGTGGCCAATGGGATTTTTTATAATGGGCAATAAACATGCCTGCCCTTTGCTGCAATAAACATGCCTGCCCTTTGCTCTAGAGCAGTGGTTCTCAACCTTTCTAATGCCGCGACACTTTCATACAGTTCCTCATGTTGTGGTGACCCCCAACCATAAAATTATTTTCGTTGCTACTTCATAACTGTAATTTTGCTACTGTTAATGAATCATAATGTAAATATCTGTGTTTTCCGATGGTCTTAGGCTCTACAGCAGTGGTTCTCAACCTGGTTGAGTTATGAAGTAGCAACAGTTATGAAGTAGCAACGAAAATAATTTTATGGTTGGGGGTCACCACAACATGAGGAACTGTATTAAAGGGTCGTGGCATTAGAAAGGTTTAGAACCACTGCTCTAGAGGAAGACACTATCTCTGTCTTCTAAGGATGCCTATCATACAAATATCCTGGAAAAGGTAATCCAGAAGACTGGCAGTGAGTGCCTCTGCTCAGAAGAAGTACAGAAATGTAAGAGATCCACAGAGAATTATCTCCCAATAATCAGGGGTTCACCAGGACGGTAGAGCATGATATCTTAGCAGAATATATAACATATGTGACTAGCCAGAGTACAGGATACCTTTCAAAGAATGAAACAATGGGAGGAGTAGGCAGGGGGTAGTGTATGTTAGGAAGAAAAAGTAAATCCATAGAATTACATTAGAATTAGATTATTGAGTAAAGAAAAAAAATATAAAATGTTAACCTGTGTTCACCAATAGTTATTCAGTGTTAGCCTCTTGGTATGAATGCCTTATATTAATTGAATGAATGAATTACCTGCTTTGTCTTGTAAACATAGGGAGCTATCATAATTTTAAATGAAAAGGCAAATGATCATATTCGGTAGCAGTGTGACAAAAGCATTACTATTGAAATAGAAAAATTTAGGCTGTAGTTAGGCTTTTGCAATGAAATAGGTTAGGGGAGGTAAAGGAGAAGCGCTGAGTACTGAGAGGAGTTGTTGAATTAATTTAGAAAGACCAACCAAAGAACCTGGCAGTCCACTGGATGTGCAAGTGAGAGTCCAAGAATAAACATGAGTTGCATAGTGGGTTTAGGAGGAGAGGATTGTTGAATAAGCGGTGATGTCACTAACTGTGATAAGAAATGCAAGAGAAGATGCAAGTAGGAAATACAAAGAACTTGATGTTGGGCTTGTTTCATTTACATCTTAAGAAGATACATTTAGGTAGAAGGACTGGAAGGATTACTGAAGCTCCAGAGAGAGAATGACCTGGCAGGAAGTGGTAGGCACTGAGATAATAGCTAAAGACAAAAAAGTGAAAGAAATAACCCAATGACAAATAGAGAGAGAGAGAGAGAAAAAAGGCTTGCTTCCATATGGGAAGTGCCAACCTTATTTCCCAAAAGAAGCACGTGTGGGAAAAGAGAGAAAACTGGTGAGAATAATTGGAGGGGGAAATACTGAAAGAGGTGGAGAGGGAATCCAGAGGATGATACCAAAGGCAGTTTCAAAAGCGAAAGTCATTAGCAAGGGGGAGTCAAATTGGAGGGGAGCTAAAAAGTACCCATGGGATTTAGCTTTTGAATTATCGTAGATTTCAAGAAAATGTAGGGGTAGACGGTAGATTATATAATGAAGCCAGCTTCTTATTTCAGAGGAGAGGGGAGGGGTAGGTTCAATCAAGTTGGCATCAGCTTACTTGGTGTGATAAACTGTGGGGGTGAGAGGGAGCCCTTTTCCAAATATACGCCTTAAAAAGAACTTGCTCAGTGACACCCATAAGTCATCACCTAAAGTCTCCTCCACTATACATTGCTACTTTGAGTCATGAAGTTTTTTCCCCTTTCAAAGATTCCCTAATAAAATGAAGTTGCTCCTGAAAAACAGTAATAGTTTAAACTCTTCTTCTGAAGTGTTAGTTCACACAGATTTAACAGAGAAAATGTTCTTAGCAAATGAGACACCAGAGTGATCTTAGTATTCTAGAATCGAATAATGGAGGAAGGGGCCTATTAAATGGGGACCTGTGAGGTCCCAAAAAATCAAGGTACCTGTTGGATGATTTGGTTAGAGTCTGGGTAGGCTGTCCTTTTGCTGGCTGGCTCTGCTAAACATTTTATTTTTATTTTTTTACTATTTGAGAACACAGGACAGTTAAGAAAATATAAGTGTGTAGTAGACATGAATTTATCTTCAAGCACACAGTAACTGTGGAAAGTTACTGAGGTGTTAATAGTTGCTGTTGCTACCTAGACTCTCAATTAAGATTTTAAGCTACTGCACTCACTTTAATTAAATCAAGCATGTTCTTCTAGCACTAACCAGGAGTATTTGGATCATCTACAGAGCAAGGCAGATCCATAACAAGAGTCTTCAATCTATTAACAGCTGCTTTCCAGGTTACTGAATTAACCAGGCATTTAGTGAGCATCTCCTATGTAGCAAGATAGTGTCTGAAGCAAGAAAAAGATGAATGGGAGTTGGGTATTACTTTAAATCAAAGGTAAGCTTTTGGCTTGTAATGAGCAATTGTAATAAACACAAATAGGATGTTTCCAAGTTGGCCACAATGTTCATCTCATTAGAAACATAAACACCGCTGTGGGGGGGGGGGGGGGAAACTCCCCCACAACCAGCACATTCTAGATCATCTCCACTAGGCAAATTCCCATGAATATCAACTAGAGAAGAGAAAGAAATAATAGGATATATCATCTCTTTTTAAAAAATTGTCGCCAAGTTTCATTTAGTTTTATGATGATTTCTTTAAGTTTCAGAAGCAAATAGAGGCTTCTATGAAATGACTGATCCTTTTGTAAGCAGTTCCAAACATTAACCAATTTCAATAGTACCTTCTGAAAGATTTAAAGGAAAAGTAATTTTCTTTCACCTTAAAAAAAAAATAGACTTCTATTTATATCCCTAGCTTTTCTTTTCTTCTTTTTATTGTAATTATTAAATGTTCACATTTTTCTGTGAACCTAAAAATGCACTAAGAAAGTGAAGTTTTTTGTTTTTTTTAATTTTTAATGCTTGAAGGCAGGGACTATGTTTTTACATGCTGAGTAAATTGGAAAATCTGATAAATTTAGATCTACTCGTGATTTTTAAAAAGGATTCTTAACTCAGATTTCACAAGTCCTTTCCAATTCCAAAATTTAACTCTAGTGTCTGCAACAAAAGAGGTACGGGCACAATGATTATTTATAAGGTACTCTACACCATAAGGAAACATCACATCTAACAAGTGTGGGGAAAGAAGTACATGAGTGTGGAGACCTTGCATACAACTCATAGGCAGTTCCTGGGGTATTAGTTCTACCACAAAGGATCTTGAATTACAGCCACATAGAATTTGGCAATACCCTACAAAATTTAAGGCTTCTAAGTTCTCTTTGTCCCAGAAATTATATTTATAAAAGGTTATCCTGATGAAAAAAATCATAGACATGAGCAAAGATGTTTTGTAAGTACAGACATAATAATGTCCATTGCAAAATTGAAAAATCAAATATCCATCAATAGGGAATTATTCAATAAACTATTATAATATTGCCCCATGAGATAATATTATATGGTCATTAAAATTAATTTATAATATATAAGAATAGTAAACAGCAAAAAAAATGTTCACAATAAATTGTGAAGCTAAAAAAATCAAAGTATCTATAATTGATATTCTAAAAATATATGAAGCTATAGTATAGGTAGATATATATATGAATAGAACAAAGACCTGAAGGACCATGCTAGTCAAAGTTGTCATTAACCTGGTCTACTGCTATAACCTCCTAACTGGTTTTTATCTACTTTTGGCTTCTAATAATCCTACTTCTTCTAGACTGCATTGATATTGTTTCAAATGCAAATCCTATCTTGCCATTTCCAGTTAAAAATATTTAAAAATGTTCCTTCCACTTTCAAGATAAAAAACAATCTCTGTAAATTATAATTTACAGTGACTGTTCCCTCCCTGGTTTTCTCTCTCTATCACCTTTTGCCACTCTCCTCCAGGTCTCTCTGAACGCTACTGTCTGCACTCCTAACAACTGCACCCCACAATTCAGTTCAAGCAGACACTATTCTTATCCTTCTGGAACTAAGCATTGTTTTCATCCTCCCTGATCTGTACAGTATAAGAGGCCTCAAAAGCTCATTCCTAAAGAGGAATTTATATTTCCTATCACACCAAGAAACAGGCAAAAGGGTTTTTAATCAGCCCTGAAGCAAGATCTTGGCTAGAGAATAAACAAAAATGCACAAAGGCAGTTGGCCTCTCTCTGAAGGGTTTCTCTGGCAAGCTTGTTGAGCTTAGCAGAACAAGAGCAGGGCTGCCACCATTTGGGTATAGGAAGTGGAGAACCTACCTTTTTGTCTCTGTCTCTGAATCGTGATCATAAAAGAATGTTGATTTATTAGCAACATTCACATCCTTCGTCATCACATCTACTACACACACCAACTATGTGTCTTTAGAAAATTCATTTAACCTCTCAATACCTCGTTGTTTTTTTTTTATGCCATGTAAAGGGAGTTGAACTCAGTCATATATCCATTTCCACATTTTGTTCTGGTAGCTGTAACTCTAAGACTTGCTGGCATTAATGGTCACCTTACCTTGGTTTTACCTGCATATAAAATTGGACTTCAAGGGCACACATTGATTTGCCCTGGTCTTGTAAAGCCCTAGAAATGGATTTGACCAATAGAAAAGATTGCTATGAGAAATAGTGCATGGCATTAGCAGACAAAGCAAATAATTTAGCCAAATACATTTAAATCCATAGGCCAAACCTGGGCAGCCCAAATGTTTCATGAATTTCAGTGACTGAGTGACTCTCTGAATTTGTATGTTGTGTGTATGTGTGTGACCTTCTTGCAAAGGAAGTCCCCCCTACCCCCCAAAGTGCAAACAATCTCCCTTGTGTGCCCGAGGCCTAGATTGTTCAGGGCTACCCTGAGATAAATTCGACAACAGGTTGTGGAATGGGGCAACTCTGGAGGCTGATAGGCTAATAGACCCTAATCCTCACAATGCTCCACATTAAAATTCCTTTCAAAAAGGCACTCCTAAAAGGGAAATAACATGTCCTGCAGGGAGAAACCCAGGTAGACAGTGAACTCTTTCCCTCATAATTTTTCTTACTAGTCTTTCTGATTTTACAGCATGATATGTTCTGAACCTTTTAGTAAAATGGAGGTTTCTCATTTCAGCCTAACTGCTGTTAATCTGTTCCAAATGTTAAAGTCGCAAGTAAGGTCTGGTAACCATCGCCGTATTGAGTTGATAATAGGAATAGAGCTGATCACCATCTGGTTTGGTTCAGAGTACAACTTGCTGCCTAATATTGCAGAATTTGAGTTGGAAGACCCCTGCATTTCATGAATGCCACACAAAAAAGAATTTAAAACAGCACTCCCCAATAGTCAGATGTCCTTATTTATTGCTCTATAGGTTTGCTAAATATGGAATATCACATTACTAATTTTGGCAAATTCCAGGGTACATAAAGGCCAAAACCTCTTAACATAAATTATGCCAGAGCTGCCTAATGATAATTTGAAAAATTCATGGTGCTTGTTTTCCAGAGTTATGACAGAAAACCATTTCATAAATAAGAAACAAAATTTGAAATCAGTTTCTTGTTGCAAGTCTCCCTTACCAATGCTGCTATTTCAGATCTATGAAAATATACTTTCTCCTACCACATTATGAATAAATTGGAAAATCTGATTTATCTAGAACTACCAGTAATTTTCAAAATGGATTCTCGACTCAAAATGAAACATTTCACAAGTCCTTTACAATTTCAAAGTTCTGTTATAAGTATTAGAATAATCCAGCAACAATCTAGCTTTATACATAGGAAACCTTCTTCTAATTATATTAAATTATTACTAGGCATTATACTTTCGGAGAGTCCAGACAATAAATATTAATGACAAGGACCGTGTCAATCTATTTCCATTTTCTTTCCAATGTTTTGAATTATGCCTGGTACATAGGTGTCTACTTACTGAACAGAGCCCAAGAGACCTCTATAGGAAAAGTAACAAGTCTTTGAATAACAACTTCCTATTTGCTTGAAATTTCTGCCCTTTAATCAGGGCATTTATAAAAGATAATCAAAGAATGTAAACTCTCCATAAACAATGCAATAGCATGCAATGCTCGCTGGCAGGAGATCCCAATTTCCTGAACACACATTGCTCATTTATTTAGGGAAAGCATGTCCCAAATCACACAAGCAAGATAAAGACACAGCCTTCCTTGACAAACTTATTTCTTTATAATATAAGTAGAGTATATCTCCAGGCACTCCCTCTACTGTAAGGAAACAAGATTTATTTAGATACGACTTTCTCAATTAACTATGGCTTCAGGAATTCTTTCTGAAATTTTTGCCCTAGTCCTCCAACTTTTTAACTTTATTAATAAATATGTCATTTCATTTTTACAAGATAGACTTTCTAATATGTCCCTGTTAAATACTTCTAAATATCCAGAAGCCAATTCCTTTAATTAAATGACTTGAATATTATCACAGATTTGTAAGACTAGAGTAGAAATCATCTAGTCCAGCTTTCTGCATCCATTTGAAAGTAAAACCTTGTGAAAAAGTATCACTCCTATTTTTTAAAGACCTCCCAAGTAGACTTTAAGAGCATCCATTGAATGACTGTCCCAGAATCCTATTAGATTAAAGCATTTCTTTAAACCTCATTTTCCTTCTACACCTTCTGGCCTACCTATCTCCTACAAGACCAGCTCTTGTTTCCTAGCCAAAGGCTAAAGTCTGTGAACTATGAACTGGCTGTTTTTTGTTTTGTTTTTTTTTTTAACAGTATGACTTCCATAAGAGCAAAATTGGGGTAAAAGAGCAAACCTATTCCCTATTCCTTTTTTCTCCATCCTTTTCAATCTTCCAACTCCTTTCTTTTCTGGTTCTGCACATCGTATCTCAGAAGCCTATCGTGTATTTGCTTTGCCACCCATCAGACATAACTCTGCAGAGAGAAAAAGTGCCTCTGTTGGCACATTATAACTTGGGCTAATAAATCCCCACTGTATTGAGAAAATTCCTTTGTTCCGTGATGAAGACGCCTTCTAACAGCCAAGAAAGGAAACACCAGTCCACATGTGCACCTTAAAAGAAACTTCATGTACTTTGTTTTTCCTTTCCATCTGACAGCCCTGCAATCTGGAAGCTAAACAGAAATGGGTCTGCTTAGTACTTGGAAAGGAGACAGTTTGAGAATGCCTAGTATTGTAGGCTTTCTCTCCTCCTGCCCCCCCTGCCCTAACTCATACCCCTACCTGCCCGAGCACTGTGGTGGTAAAGAAAGCACACGGAATTCCAGATAAGCCATAGGGTGATTCAATAACCTTCTACGAATTACAAACCTTCACTGTACCCAAATTACAGAACAGATTTTAAAATTTTCCTTTCACCTCTAAAAGTCTAACAATAGATTTTTCTGAAGAAAGTCTATTTGTCCATATCGTTAGAAATGGAGTATGCTGATAGGCGACTGAACCTGAAGAAGAAAATTAAATGTATGCAACATTGAAAACACTCTGAAACTTACATTCTCCTTTTTACCCACTGCATTGGTTTGCTCTGAGTTGTAAACCACTCTGCCCATACAACTTCTACATCATCCTCAAGACCTAGTTCAAGTCTAACATTCTGCCTAAATCCTAATTGCTATAACCTCCATTAAATACTCTATCCTCTGAATATTATACCCAAAGTCTCGGCCATATGATTCTGGGTTTAATTATTCTCTATTTTTTCATGTGTAAGTCTTATCTTCGCATCGAGACTGTCAACTCCTTGACAAGCTGGATGGGAGGATAATTAAACTACTCTTCGCTTTGCTGTTATTCTTTCATTCACCACGTCTAACTGTGTGGCCCTGAGCAGGTATTTGAAATGAACTGTGCCTGAGTTTCCCCATCTCTAAAACAGAGCTAACAATACTAAGCTTACTTGGTTTTGAGGGCCCAGTAGATAATCAGAAATATTTGAATCAATGTTTCCTTAATAATTCAGAAAGATTTTAAAAGTATTTCAGCCTCATAATTATATTTTAAAAATTCTAGCATTTTAGACCTAAGTGTAGGATAGTCAGGTGACTTAGTTAGACCTTGCTTAAGATGTTGATGATTTTTAAAAAATCTCTCTTAACAATTATACTTACTTTGTCTTTGACACTCTCAAATAAAAGAGGAGGGTCAAAAAGAGATTTACTTGAGATTTGGTGATTTTTTCTATTACAAATAGAGTAGAATTTATCATATCTTCATTTTATGAATTGAATATGTCTGCTGAAAATTCATAAGAGGCAAAGAGGGTATGCAGAAAGAAGCTGTATGTAGTAGGTAGGCAAGGGTTCAGATACCTCAGGCTTTTGATACTCCATTCAAAAGAGGGGTGGGCAGTAGGATTGTAGATATCACCAAATGAACATAATTAGGGTAGGCCAAAATATCACTCATTTTAGCTATTCTTCCTTCTGGTGTAATACAGAATACTGCCCTGGAGGTAATTCTTTAGAAAAATTTTCTCTTTTGAGAGTAATGAGACAAAAGCAAATGGTAAGAAAGTTTAGTAAAAACTTGCTTACTTGTAAATGTTAACAGTGGGATATAAGCTGGAAGTGTTTTCTGCTTATGTGAATGAATGATATCACTTTGTTGGTTAATGAAGATTAAAACCCTCACTGTAGCTCCTGCAGGAAGACCACAAACAACCAGGCACTTGGTTGTTACCATCCCGTAAAGAACATGTGGAAACAACAACAGGTAACAAAACCACGGACACTTAGGATGGCTCTTGAAGTACACACCACAAGATTCAATCCCCCAGGTGGTGGGACTAAGTGCTGCTGTGGTTCAGCAAGCAAATGACAAAAAAGCAGTGCAATGTGAGGAAATGACTACAGAGGAAGGAAGGATTTGTCAGCAGTGCAACTGGAAAAGTACTTCTCCAAAAAAAAGGCTTGGCTTCCATGTGAATTTAGCTTGGATCTGAAAAGAGAAGTTGCCTAGGATTTTCTGAATGCTGGCATCACAGGAAAGGCATGCAGCTCCACCAGCAGTGCCAGCCTTCCTACCCACTCGTAATAGCTCAGGTTGAGGAAGATGATTCTGGAAAAGCCGTTTCTGCTCCTTTGATTTTGTACTGAAACCTGGAGTCTAGAGATTTTAAATGCATTGGCTAAAATGAAGAGAACCCAGATCACATTACTCATGATTATCCACCTTTAGAGAAGAGGATTAAGGACAAAAGATAACCCAAAACTATGACAGGAAAAAGGTCACTCATCCTCCATACGATTGCCAAAGTGATCTTTATTTATTTTCTTTATTTTGAAATTGAAATTCGTTTGGGTCTGCAATTATATGAGTTTTGCCAAGTGCACAACATCATGTGACAACCATAGTGTGGTATTGTTTTAAACCCTGCCCCCTGCTCAACAACCTCCAATGGTTCTCAATGGCTGATAGGTTAATCTAAATTTGGTAGCATGATATGAAGGTTCATCATGATTTGGTGACTGCCTATTTTTCCAACCTCAGCTCTTACCAATTTCTCTCCGATACCCTGCAGACTAGCCATACCAAAATTCTTGTACTTAACCTGAACTCACCTACTCATTTTATGAATGAATATAAAGGAATTAGTCCAATAGGTATAAAAGGCTATTTTCATGAAATTGTCTGCTGCAGCATTATTTATAATAGCAAGAAGGGAAAGAAAGGATTGAGAGAAATATACAACAATAAATAAATACTCAGGGAAGGGAAGAAAAAATAATAATTACTCGCTGGAATAATTAAGTAGTTTTTTAAAATATTGGTTATAAATACTCTGTAATAGCATATGAAGTATATAAACATAATACTTTGGAAAAACAAAGAGAAAAAAAATTGAATGTTCATTAGAATGAACTATGCAAATATGTGGTTATGGAAAAACAATTAGAGAAAAATGCCAAAAGAATAATAGAAATTATGTGACAATGGTATGATTGTGGGTGGCTTTTTACTTTATCTTCCAAACATTCTGTAGCACTGCTAATTTAGTAATAAGTGTTTTTAATTTACTATTTTTTAAATTACTGTTAAGAAAGACTTTTAGCTGTCCATCTTTTGAGGTAACTAATTTAAGAGGAAAAGAGCATAAAACCAAGATGATATACAAATTGAAATATTTGCATTTTCTTTCATTCACCACTATGCTAGCCACTGTGGATATAAAGATGAATTAAATATAGTCTCTACCTTTGAAATTTTTCAAATGTATCAGGCAAAAAGTCTTTCAAATATATAGCTATGACAGTGTTATGAACCCAATTATTAGTATGAATATGTAATGTGACACTTAGAAAAGAGAGTGATTAAGTCAGTTCAGCCAAGGAAATCTTCACTGAAGAGGTGGCATTTATTTTTATTTTTACTTTTTTAATATATTTTATTGATTTTTCACAGAGAGGAAGGAAGAGGGATAGAGAGCTAGAAACAACAATGAGAGAGAGACATCGATCAGCTGCCTCCTGCACACCCTTCACTGGGGATATGCCCGCAACCAAGGTACATGCCCTTGACCGGAATCGAACCCGGGACCCTTCAGTCTGCAGGCCGACGCTCTATCCACTGAGCCAAACCGGTTTCGGCAAGAGTTGGCACTTAAATAGGACTTTGAATGTCCAGCTGTGTGGCTTAATGGTTGATCGTCAACCTATGAACCAGGAAGTCAAAGTTCAATTCCCACCCAGGTTGCAGGTTCCATCCCCAGAAGGGGGTATGCTGGAGGCAGCCAATCAATGATTCTCTCTCATCATTGAGGTTTCTATTTCTCTCTCCTTCTCCCTTCCTCTTTTAAATCAATAAAAATATTTTTAAATAAAAAATCAATAGGGCTTTGAAGAACAAGTAGGAGTTCATCAGGTAGAAAAGAGGAAACGTAAGCAGATAGACAAAATCTGAACACTCACAGCATAGTAGCAATAGACATAGTGGCTGAAATGATGGGAAATAAAAATGGAAACTACCATATTGAACACTTACATTTTGAGCATATAAATAGATTATAGCTAATTTAATCTTCACAAAATTTCTAGGAGCTGAACACAGTTATTGCTCTTATCATTACCAACTTATTGACATGGAAACTATTCTTAGTAAAGTTGGGAAACCTGCCTGAGCAATCACACAGAAAGTGGTAAAGATGACATTTGCATCCAGGTCTGTGTGTGACCCTAAAGTCCTACCTTTACCCACCAATAATTACAATACCGAGTCAAGAAAGGACCTTAATGATCCTATCAAGAAAGTCAGACTTAATCCCATAAGAAATTCAAAAGAGTCAAAGGTTCCTAAGGTACCTTGGGAAGCTAGAAAGATTGGAAGACCAATTAGGAACATAAAGCAATCACTTAATAAAGGTCTGAATCAAGGAAATAAAAAATGGAAAAGACATTCAGATTCCAGAGGTATTTCAGAGGGAGAGCCTTAAAGACCATGAAGGGGAGAAAATGGTTCTTGGTGACTAAAAACAATAGTAAATAAATTAACCAAGAAAGAGAACACAAGTATAAGAAAAAAAAATTTTTAACTGGGGCAAATTGAATTTAAGGTTTCAATAGTACATCCCTGTGGCATTTTATTAGACAGAACCACAGCCCATGGACAGAATTACACTTTCTTCTGGTAGCCTACATGTCAGATGAAATTCTACATTGGAAGATTAAGTTGCTTCCTTCCTTTATTTATTCACCTGAAATGTTGACCAATTAATATAATAATATCATTTAAGCATCTATAATTCCTGGGCTGAATTATATCATGATGTTGAATGTTATGACAATTATTCAGAGGAAAAAATATAAAATATGTAAAGCAATGACTTCAGATGGCATTTTAAAAGCCTATGAACTATTGAAGAGATGAGAATAAATTTGAAATTGTTAAATGAAGTCAATAATATAATAAAGTATCAAGTCCTAAAGTTATATGCTTTAATACAAAATATTATCAAAACTAATGAGAGAGGACTTAACTTTTCCCTCAGGCAGAATAGAGAAGAAAAGAAAAGGCATGCCAAACCCTTCAAATAGTAGGCCAAGAAGAAGAGTCAAGGTAATTCTCATGAAAGATTTTGAAATAGGCAGTGAAAATCTTTCTCCAGCACTTTTTTGGATGAGAAGTCACTGAAAATCCCTAAGAAAATTCATGATAATGACCCAAGTGGTTGTAGCATTACTACTAGTAGTGGTAGTACATAACCGTTACTTTAAATCAGTACCTACCATCCATTCAGTACTTCGTATGTACCCAATATTACTTACAATTATTATATGATTAATTCTTACAACTTCAAAATAAGAATTACACAAGCTTTTAAATTCATGAGTGTTAAAGAAGTGAAAGAATAACACAACTGGAGAAAGAATCCAGCTTCTAGTCAAAGATTAGAAAGATGGATAGATTCAGCATATTCCAATTTTTCTACTTTCCCAACATAATTAGATCCTGTTGTTTTGCTCACCTGAGATCCACACAAACACAGACTTGGGTGTTTTATTGCCACTGAGCTTTATCCTTAACACAAACTTAGGGTTGAGCCATAGCTTTTTCCCCCAAAATCAATTTTTCTGTTAGTTGATTAAGAAAAAAAATAAACCAAAAGAGCTAGCCAGATGCTTCAACACTGAAGGGAATTGATTTGGTATAATCCAGAGAGAGGGGGAAAGCTAGGAAATTTGGAAAGCTCAGCCTTTAGACCACACCCAGTCTGCCGCACTTAGGTTGTGTGACTCCTGTTTGGCAATTTCCAGAACAGTTACATGCCCCATACAGATTCAGCATTTAAATCTTAAATATGTGTGGCCTGAATTGGCTACCACCAGATGACTATCTTATTTCAAGCAGTCCAAATCAGCCACAATGTTAAATATCCTTCTAACTAAATCATACTGAGCTGCAAAACTGCCAACCAAGCAAATGGCAGGAGAATGGGGCTCAGGCTTAAAGATGCAGGAGCTAGTTACTGCCTCAAGTCAAAGAAGAAACTGTATTTGTAATAGATCTTCACTTGATTAAAGGGAAACAGAACAGTCCTAAAAACTCAGCAAACACCATTGCAAATCAGAGATGTGTTTAGAGTTTTAGGAAGAGGGGACTAATCAAACACATGGTAAGCTAAGGAAGTCATCTTTCACAATAGGTACAAATAAGTCAGATTCTACCTCTTACCTCAGGTTCAAAGAATTTTAGTAATCTTGAATATTTAATACTAATGAGTTTGTTCATTTGGAATTTAAATTATTTTAAAAGTAGTGCTTTGTGATATAGAATGTTTTCTATAGGCAATATAACTTCTGTTATAGAGCAACGTATTTTAGCCATATTGGGAAGTAAGGCTGACTATGATTTGAGGTTTTTACTGTTTAGTCTGCAGTCCTAATCTACAAAAGCTTTCTGTCTTCTACTTTTGAAAGGAAAATATGAAGCTTTTTGGTCTATGTGAAAGCAGAAGATTGTATTTTTAAATGTATAATTCAGGTTCCAAAAGACACTTATCTGTCCCAGTTCCCCTTTGATGTAATTAATTGCTTTAGATTTGTCTACCTGACCTTTTTATTTTAATTAAATTTGTTGGGGTGACATTGGTTAATTAAGTTATATAGGTTTCAGGTGTGCATTTCTATAATACATAATCTATATATTGTATTGTGTGTTCAGCACCCCAAGTTAAGTCTCCTTCCATTGCCATTTATAACCCCTTTGCTCCCTTCTACCTACCCCCTGCCCCGCTTTTGTCTCTGGTGATCACCATACTGTTGTTTGTGTCTATGAGTTTGCTGGGGTTTTTTATGTGTGTGTGTATGTTTTTAATTTGTTTGTTTTGCTTAAGCCCTTTACCTGAACTTTTATTGCAGAAAGAAACCGTCCTAGATTAAAGAATCAAGAGAAGACATACTTAAAATAAAAGGGATTAATAGCTCCTATTCACACTCTATAAAAATCCTGATCCTCTTTTGTCATTTGTTCATTAGATATGAAGGTCTAATAACTACAAAATAACATTTAAATGGTAATATAGTTACTCCTTTTATTCATTTTCAAAAACAAGGCTCTGATGGAACATTTGTGCTTCTAATATTTTCCCCTCCCCTGGCACATAACTAGCTTGCTATTTTCCAAGCAATATTTCATTTCAGGGCTTTGTTACAATGCTCATAATCTTACTCATTTCCTTGCTACCCAATTGAATAACTTAGTTGAGCCACAGCAATGTTTTCAGTATTGTATCAAAAACCTAAAATTAAATGAAACTTTAATAAAATTGTTTATTAATCTTGTATCAGGTCGTCATTTACATTTATGCCTCAAACTGGTATTCTTTGTTTTTTTTTCTTTATTTATATTTCTAGACTCCTCACTTTGACAATATTCTAAATCAAGTTAAATTTTAATGTGCACAAACAGAATTTCTATGACTTACCTTTCTATCAAATCTGGCTAAGTGGCAATACCAAAGTAGAAAACACTGAACGCTTTTAAGTATATACTGTATATATTCATGTTACTAAATTAGTTTTTCAAAATGTTTTAACTTTTCTGAAAGAGCATTTCCACATGTCATAAAAAACTAAAGGTGAGAATTTTTTACATAGCAAAACTTCTATATACCTGAACTGAGCTTCTTTATTTTCTCTAGTTAATATGAAATTCTATACAAAGAAGATGCTATTATGTTATGATAAAGAATCTCTAAATAAAAAATTGTGTTACCTGTTACAAAAGGTAAATGTTAACTAACACCTGTACACTTTCTAAGTTCTCTAAGTAAAATTAATAAAAGTATTTTTTTATTTTAATTACCAACTAGAACAGAATCTAATGGCCAGAATCTTAACAACTATATTTTCTTTTTTTGTTGTTGTTTTTGTTTTTGTTTTTCGTTTGTTTCTTTAACAACTGTATTTTCAATCACACTTGAGAGAACTATTTTTCCACGTGTATTTTTATGTGATTATGTTAACAAACATTTATTCTTATAAGCAATTTTTAAAAATTTATCATAGTTTTAGTTATGATTCCCATTTGGAAGATAGATGGAATTACATATATGAGTAATACAAAACCTCATAACTCCATGTAGCTACAATTTAAAAAAAAATACATTCTAGAAAAGAAAAAACTATGGAGACAAAAGATCAGTGGTGGCTAGGTTGGGGGGGGGTGATAAACAAGCAAAGCACAGAGGATGTTTATGACAAAGGAAATATCTATATAACATTATAACAACAGATATGTGTCATTATATTTGGCCCAAAAAAACTATAATGCAACACCAAGAGTGAACCCTAAGGTGAACTATGGACTTTGGGTGATAACAATGTGTCAGTATATACTGAGTGGCCAGATTATTATGATCTCGGAACGCATAATAATCTGGCCACTCAGTGTATATCCTATATAATAAAAGGCAAATTGTCCCCTCGACCAGGAGTTTGACCAGCAGGCAGGCCGGCCAACTGCCCATGTCGCCTCCCCCTGGGATGCTGGCCGGACCCCACCCATGCACGAATTCATGCACTGGGCCTCATATATATATATATATATATATATATATATATATATATATATACACACACACACACACACACACACACACACACACACACACACACACACTGAGTGGCCAGATTATTATGCATTCAGAGATCATAATAATCTGGCCACTCAGTGTAGGTTCATCCTTGATAAAAATGTACCACTCTGGTGAGAGTGTAAGGGCAGGGACCTATGTACCTTCCTCTCAATTTTGTTGTAAACCTAAAACCCTTCTAAAAAAATAAATTCTTTAATAAAAAATACATTTAGAATTTATTCCTTTAAGAATTTTTAATGCTGGCATTATTGCAGGTGTTCTCCCCCACCCCCCTTTGCCTACCTCCATCCATCCCCTTGGTCTTCACCAAACTATTGTTCATGTCCATGGGGTATGCATATATGTTCTTTAGCTAATCCCTTCACCTTCTGTATCTAGTCACTCCCACCCCCCTCCCCTTGGGCACTGGCCAGCCTGTTCCATGTATCCATGCTTCTGGTTCCATTTTGTTCATCAGTTTATTTTGTTCATTAGATTCCACAGGTTAGTGAGATCATATGGTACTTATCTTTCTTATAGGTAGCTTTTCAAACTGAATGTCAAAAAAATTGTAATAAATTCATGTGCTAGCCCTTGTTCACTTCCTAGCAAACATTATAGCATCGAGGTAGTCAATGCACTTGTAAGATCTCAGTCTGGTGCCTACTGTAAGCAAAAATCTGTGCTAACCCTTAGGGATAAAAGGAAAATAAATGAGTGAGACACAACACTAACAGCATAAAGCACGTCATGTGTGAAAGAGACAAATATGTCTCCTTAATGCCACAGAATATGGCTTTGCTTCTTCTGGATACTAGCAGTAGCACATCAAGGCCCTGCCACATGTAATGCAGAACACTTGCTTGTTGCAGCTCTTCCTTTAACTTTTATTATGTCACCCTCTTCTGATTCTTTCTAGCATCTCTGGATATTAAAGAGAAGGAATGCTGAGGAGAAGCATGAGCTTTATTTCAGATCTTACTTTCATTCATCATTGCTCCACCACTTACTAAGTGACTGTGAGCAAATTATTTATCTCTCTGCATTTCAACTTTCTCATTTAAATCAATGTGTGTATGCAATGAGATAAAGTATGTAATATCATTCATTCATTCCATGGTGACTGCTCTCTAACTGTTACATTTCCTTAGTCCTCTATCCTTTACTATATTTTTCTTCTTCCACCCCCCCCCCCAATTTTAATAAGCCTTAAATTCAGTCTCTAACTTTCTGCTCTCCCATTCTCTCTTCTTCTTAAGAATTGAATGGGATCCTATGCCTACATCAGTTCCTATTTGGCATTTCCCAAATAGTAATTTTCAAGGGCCCACAAGGTTTTGTTTTTTTAAGAGATCATGATGTTCAAGTTAACAATGGTATCTGTTTATTACCTACTTTTTAAAATGTTAACAAAAATCATGTTTTGCTATCCACCTAAAATGGAACACTTGGAAAGGCTGGAAGCGCCAGTGCTGTAAGAATGCGCCGTGACCATCGGAAACCAGGGGAAGGTGCTCCAGATACAGTCGCTGTCATTTTATAACTCACCCGAGCACTGCTGGTCATCAGGACGGTACTAATCATTACTTAGTTTTAAACCGCCTGATTTTGGTCTCTTATTACGTAATGTATACCAACAACCAGTCACTGCTTAAAGAAAGATAACACAAGAAAACGTTGAAATACATACTAGTGAATACAAACACAATAAATATGCCAATTTGCCTCAAAATGATCTCCTCTTAATCCATTAGTTCAATATGTCTAATGAAAATTCATTAAAAATGGATCCTTTTTTTTGGTACCTCAATAGATAATACTAACAAAATAAACTATAGAGGTGACTATATCCAATTTGGCTTTATTTTAATGTCACACCAGTCAGACTGGATATCACCAATAAATCAACAAACAAGTGCTGGCAAGGATATAGAGAAAAGGGAACCCTCACGCACTGCTGGTGGGAGTGCAGACTGGTGCAGCCACTGTGGAAAGCAGTATGGAGTTTCCTCAAAAAACTAAAAGTGAAATTACCTTTTGAGCCAGCAATCCCATTTCTGAGAATATATCTGAAGAAACCTGAAACACTAATTTGAAAGAGTATATGCACCCTTATGTTCATTGCAGTGTTATTTACAACAGTGAAGAGCTGTAAACAGCCCAAGTACCCATTAGGAGATGAGTGGATAAAAATGCTATGGTACATTTACTCAGTGGAATACTACTCGGCCATAAAAAAAAGAAGAAAATTTTACCTTTGTAACAACATGGATGGATCTAGAAATTACTATGCTAAGTGAAATAACACAGTCAGAAAAAGACAAACACCATATGATCACACTTACATGGAATCTAATCAAAATAAGTTTACAAACAACATAGAAACAGAAGCATAGGTACAGAGAAAACACTGACAGCTGTCAGAGGAGAAGGTGGTTGGGATTCTGGGTTAAAAAAAGTGAAGGGATTAAGCAAAAAAATAAATATGCATTTTTTTTTGACACACAGACATGAACAACATGGTGACAGCCAGAAGGAAAGGGGAGTAGGGGCAGATGGAAGTGGGCAAAGGGGGAATAAATGGGGACAGAAAGGGACTTGACTTTGGGTGGTGAGCACACATGCCATAGGCAGATGATGTTTTATTGAGTTGTACATGTGAAATCGGTTGGTTTTATTGACCAATATATTCAATAAAATTAATTAGTTAATTAGTAAACTCACAAGCAAATTAAAAAAATAGTAATAGATTTTTATGTCCATACTGCTTTCTGTCTTATACATACTGACACAACCAGAGTATTCATTTATAATAAGGTTCCAAAACCCAGAAATATAATTGTGTAACATAGCTGGGTTATACACAAAATTCTAAGTTAACTTAGTAGATATTTAATTCAACTTTGCCTCACAGACAGCCAGTGTTCAAAAAATAAAATAAAATACATAATTATAATAAATCTAATATACAAATCTATAAATTAAATATAATTTAATATGTTCACATTAAGGACTTGATTGTTGGTTCTTTATATTAAAAACCACTATTAAAAAAGCACTTCTATGTTCTTAATGTAAATAAGGTACTTCTTTGTATATTTGCAGATAACCTTCAAGAACATAAAATATCCCAAGTTTATGTGGTAGATATAGATGGGTTTAGAATATTGGCTTGAGCTTAATGTGCACTGACTCTAAAATATATACTGAAAGTTGTTTTTTTCTTTTAAAAAAATCCCAGGTATTGAGTTTACTTTTATTTTCTATTCTATTATTCTCTCTTAAAGGTACATTTAAATTTTCACTTGTTTTAAGTAAACAAAAGTTTATACAATGATATTAATGATAATGATGATTTTCCTTTGACTAAAATCAATCAATATATAAAGCTTCATTCTACAGATGCTAATGTCAATCGACAAGACATTATATTTAGTTTTCAATTTTGTGATTTTTATATTATGATGCAAAGTTATTATAATGCAAAAATGGTCACTTACAGGTAGAGTAACTATGGCACACAACTGCAGTTGTATTTGGTGTTCTTGGAATATATGGGTCCAAGAAACAAGAAGCTACTGCTTCCCTGCCAAGAAGTCAAGTTTAATTTGCTTTCTTTTCCCCTCCCTCTTCAACTGGCTGAAATACAAGTTCCACTGCAAATGCAACAACCAGCAAACACAGATGCCATCATAAATACATAATGCTGCCAAGTAGGAAACCTTACATTGATGAATAACAGAACTCCCCATAGCAACAGGAAGATAGTCTGAGCAGCATACTTAAATCTTGAAGCTATATTATAAATAAAATGTATGCATTCCTTATAACTAAAAAATAAGTTAAAAAAAACACTGACATTTACTATTACTCAATGGCTAATTTTTCTGTCTAGTTCATATTCTTAGTGGACTAAGAAATTTTATAAATCTTTCATTCTGCACTTCTGCAATACATAACTGTGATCAAGGAGGCCTTGCTATGCCTTAAATAAAGTTTGCCATACTCAATAAAACAACAAAAACCACAAACCGTTTTCAAACTTTGCTAACGAAATTCATAGTCTGATAAGCTAATTTGGGTGTTTAAGATTTACCAACTGAGTGACCCTTCTCCCCAGCATCAGTTGACCTGAGCACAAAATATGAAAACAACAAATATTTATAAGCATCCACTGTGGAAACAAAATATGTGAGATGCTACAGTGGAACGAAATTGAAGACAAGACCTCTACTCTGCAGTAACTTTTCCTCTAGTTTGTAGGAATCACTTATAAAGGACACTAATAAATCAAAGCAGTATTTCGTTAAAAAAAAAACACACAAAAAAAACTGATCCTTGTGGGATGTTACAAGAAACATCATTTGTCCACAATTGCTCTCAGTCCTGACCTCCCCATAGCAAAAATTCCAAACCTTACATATCAACAGATGCAAAAACTAGAAAAGGATCTTTTAGGGCAGAGATGAGATAGAGGCTCAAGACCTCTTCAGCTTTGGTTTTAAGTCCAAAATATGTTGCAATGAATTTATGAACTCTTTCCCCATCACAATCACTATTAAATATCAATGCTAAGGAGTGACATCACCAAGATGGTGGAGTAGGAAACCCCAACTTCTATTTCCCCACATAGATCAACAATTAGACAGCTATCCATCAACAAAAACAGTTCTGGGGGGATTGGGAGTCCACGTAAGAAACTTTAGCAACACTGTGGAACAAACAAAAAATAAACAAACAAACAAAAACAAAACACCTGAGAATAACTGCACAAAAAGGAAAGGAAGAACAACTTAATTTTGTGTGCATCATCCCATCCTTCAGGATGGCACTGCTCAGTGCTAAGAGGGAACTCACCAGCTAGAAAGAGGTTCCCTTGCTGGGAAAGGGAAAGCAGGTGAGTGATCAGCTTCCCCAGCCTTTCAGGACACTGTACAGAGAATCCACAGCAGTTTCATCCTACCCAGAGACCAGCAAAGCTGAGACATATAGAGAAGGCTAGGGACAAAGACGAAGGGAAGGGGCTAGCAGAATCAACTGCACAGCAGAAATGATTACGGTTCCCAGAGTGGTCCCTCTGCAGAGGACCCTAGCAGTTTCAGCCACTGAGGAAACTAGTACAGCTGTAACAGAACCCCTGCAGATGGCACTGGTTTTCACCCGACAGGTTTTTTTCTTTTTAATTATACCGACTCCAGATGCCAGATCTGCACCAACATCCTGCCCTGGCTTCTGCAGCCGCAGGAGTATAAGATGCCAGCCTAGATTTCCATGGCTGACCCACCACTGTGTACACACGCCAGGCTAGCTCCTTCAGCTGTGTACTTGCACACCTCCAGCCCCACTCTTGTCACCAAACTCCCTGCCTTGTACACATCCATTGCAAGACTCTGTAGCCACAGGACTGCACACTGACAGCCAGAGACCCTACAGTTGTCAGTGCACCCACACTTGGCACCAGCCCTTGATGCCTGCCCTATCCCCACCACTATGTGTGTTTCTGACATCGGCACCTGTCACAACATAGGCACCAGCAGCTGACTTCCACAGCCCAGGTGTACACACCAGTGTCTTAAGACACCTACACTGCCTTCTCTAGTCCAGTCCCTAGCCACTGCACCTGGACGTGACACTGAGGAATCAACAACCTTTGTGTCCACTGAAAAGCCCCCACAGTGCTCATCATGGAGTCACAGACACCATGCCCCATGACCAGGACCCAGAACTGCCATACACACCCACACTGGTACTCAGAACCACTAGACCCAAGCTTACAACATAATGCACTGTGTACCCCCACAGAGTTGAAGGTCTTTCCTTATTAAAGCCAGTCCATAAATTTTGGAAGAGGTGACTGCTTCTTCAAATGTATAGACACCTATGCAAAGGTCCTAAGAATCACAAAGAATCAGGAAAACATGACCTTAACAAAGGAACACAATAAATTTCTAGTTTCTGATGCCAAACAATAAAAATCCAGAAATTGCCCAATAAAGAATTGAAAATAATTGTTCTAAAGATGGTCAGAGAGTTACAAGAGAACAGATAAACTATTAACGACAATACAGGAAAACAATACAAGAGCAAAATAGAGGTTCAACAAAGAGAAAGAATACACAGAAGAAGAACTAAAAGGAAATTTTGGAACTGAAGAATACAATGAATGCACTGACGAAGTCAGTAAGAGCTTCAACAGCAGACAGCACCAACCAGGCAGAAGAAAGAAACAGTGAGCTCAAAAATATATCATTTGAAACTACCAAGTCAGAGAAACAAAAAGGAAAAAAAAAATGAACAGAAATGAGGAAAGCGTACAGACACTATTAAGAGAAAAAACTGCATCACTGAAGTTACAAGAGGAGGAAAAAGAAAGGGATAGAAAATTTCAATAAGAAATAATGTCTGAGAACTTTACAAACCTGGAGACAGATTTAGAGATCCAAAATCAGGAAGCTAATAGGTCACTCCACAATTTCTATCCAAAACAATGTTCTACAACATACATTATAATAAAACTGTCTCGAATCAAAGATGAAGAGAGAATTTTAACAGCAGTGAGAAGAAAAAGTTTCTCATATAAGAGAATCCCCATAAGGCTATGAGTAGATTTATCCACAGACCAGGAGAGAATGGGGTGATATATTCAAAGTGCTAAAAGGAAAAAACTGCCAACAAAAATATTTTACCTGGCAAAGTTGTCCTTCAGAAGTGAAGGTGAGATAAACACTTTCCCAACAAACAAAATCTGAGGGAGTTCATCACCACTAGTCTTGCCTTATTAGATATGCTGAAAGGAGGTCTTCAAGCTGTAACAAAAGGACACTAATTAGTAACATAAATTTAAAACATATAAGAATGTAGGGGGTGAGGTGGGGGTGGCAGGGGAGAGGTCAATGGGGGGAAAAAGAGACCTATGTAATACTATATGTAATACTTTAAACAATAAAGAAATTTTAAATATAAAATAAAAAGCTTAATCTGAAAGAAACACATAAGAATGTATAATATACTGCTAAAGGTTAAGTATACAGTCAGATTCAGCAAACTCTAATAGTGTAATATAATAATTTGTTTACCATTTAACTACAGGCTACAGGGGAAAAAGTATTAAATAGAATTATAGTTACAACAACTTGTTAATGGATACATAATATAAAAAGATATAAATTGTGATATCAAAAACCTAAAATGTAGCATGGAGGAGTAAAAGGGTAGTTTTCATACATAAACAAAGTTTAGCTATTGGCTTAAAATAGACTGTTATATCTACAAGATGTTTTGTATCAGCCTTAAAATAAACAAAAAAAAAATCTATGCTAGATACAGACAAAATAAAAAGAAGGGAATCTAAGTATGTTACTATGGAAAATCATCAACTCACAAAGGAGGACAATGAGAAAGGAAGAAAGGAACAAAGAAGTCCAAAGAGCCATAAAACAATGTAAAGGATGGCAGTAGTCCTTACCTATCAATAACTTATTTCAATATAAATGGATTAGATTTTCCAATCAAATGGCATAGAGTGGCTGAATGAGTGGGGGGGAAACACACAAGAAAAAACAACAATAAGACCTAATTATATGATGCCCCAGAGACTTACTTCAACTTCAAGGACATACACAGGCTCACAGTGAAGGGATAGAAAAAGATAACGTCATGCAAACGGAAACCAAGAGAGCAGGGTAGCTATACTTATATATCAGACAAAACAGAATTTAACCGAAGATCATGAAGGTCATTACATAATGATAAAGGGTCAGTTCATCGAGAGGATATAACAATTAACTATATATATACCCAACATCAGAGCTATATTAAAAATGGGAAAAGTACTTGGAAAGATATTTTTACAAAGAAGACATACAAATGGATCACCAAGTACATAAAAAGGTGCTTAACATAACTTATCATCAGGAAAATGCCAATCAAAATCACAATGAGATACCATCTTATATGTATTAGAATGACTATCACAAAAAGACCAGAGATAACAACTGCTAGAGAGGATGTGGGGAAATAGGAACCCAGGGACACTGCTGGTAGGACTACTATGGGAAATAGCACAGAGATTGCTTAACATTAAAAATAGAACTGCCACATGATCCAGCGATCCCACTTCTGGGTGCATATTTAAAGGAAATGAAATTACTATATTGAAGAGATATCTGCACTCCCACGTGCATTGTGGCATTATTCATAATAGACAAGACATGGAAACAACCTAAGCACCCATCAACAGCTGATTGGATAAAGAAAGTGTGGTGTATACATATAAAATATAAATCAGCCATGAGAATAAAGGAAACCTGCCATTTATGATAACCTGGATGAATCTTGAGGGCATTATGTTCGTGAAATAAATCAGACACAGAAAAATACTCTATAATCTCACTTATATAGAGATTCAAAAAATGTCCAAATCAGAGAAATAGAGGGTAGATTGGTGGTTACCAGGGGCTCTGGGTTGGAGGAAATCACGAGATATTGGTCAAAGGGCACATATTTTCAACTATAAGTTGAATAAACTCCAAGGTCCTAAAAGTACAGCATGGCAACTATAGTTAACACTACTGTATTGGATACTTTAAAGTTGATCTGAGAGCAAATATTAAATGTTCTTTCTCATAACAACAAAATGGTAATTATATGAGGTAAAAGATGAGTCAATTAACCCTACTATGGTAAACATTTTGCAATATATGTGTATCAAACATCACATTGTAAACCTTACTTAAACTTACACAGTATTATGTGTCAATTACATTTCAATAAAGCAGGGAAAAAATGAAAATGTCAATGCTTTTTAACATCACCTAGTTAAGGAAGCCTATAATTCTTACATAGTATTTTCTCAATAAAGATATATAGGTCTATGGATAAATTTTAAAACGTGTTCTTTTGGATTTCCCACCCCTAAAAAAGCATATTTCATGTACAACTAAAAAACTATAAGATGCCAAACAAAAGGTTCTTTTCATTCACATTTCATTAGCATTTGAAAAACGTTAACTATTTGCGTGTTCAGATCTCTAGTATCAAAGCTTACTCAGCCCTGGCCAGTGTACCTCAGTTGGTTAGAGCTTCAAACCTTACACCAAAAGGTGTGGGCTTTATTCCTCGTCAGGGCACATACCTAGATTGCAGGTTAGATTGTGTAGGCAGCAACAGATTGATGTTTCATTCTCACATTGATGTTTCTCTCTCTTTCCTTCTAAAGTCAATAAAAGTATGTCCTTGGGTGAAGATTTTTAAAAAACCATACTCAATGGCTATGTCTTTTGCAATTATATTTTTAAAATTCTTTGAACATACCAAGGTTAATGTTTGCTGCATGCATGTTTATGTATGCATAAAAAGCTCATTATTTATATCTCTTAAATATTTCTATAATTATTTTAGTTGGTAATAACATATTAAAATCAGTTCTAGTGTCACTGAAATCAGGTTTTAAAAATCTTAATTTTTGAACTTAATTTGTAAATTGTGAATTCTGGAACTATAAACAAAAAAGTATATCACATATATAGCAATATTAAGAAAGTAGCATATAAAATAAAGTATATGCAAAAATTCCACAATTGTATTAGATTGATTTTTATTAAAATATGACTACTTTTTGTAATTTAAAATAACATTAAACTAGCCCACTAGTTTTTATACTTTAAAAATCACAAAACTTACTCTAGGTGGCGTACTTCTATAAGCTTGTGGAAGGAAAAAATACAATGGAAAATCAAGCTTTTATGTTATTTCTAATCAATGATTATTAAACTTATGAATTCAAAAATCCACCAATATTTGAGATTTATTAGTAGAAAATTAAGTTCAAACTTAAAGTTATTAAGCTAAATTAGGATATAATTAATAACAAAATACTCCATGACTCTCTTTAGAGGAGTAAATATTTCCTTGTGAGAAAAACCATAGAGAAATCTTATGCAGAAAAATGAAATACTTAGTAGTCATGTCCAAAAAATGAAAGAAAAAAATATTGTATTCAACTCTTTCTACATCTTTATTTTTTAAAGTCCCCCTCATTCTAAAATTCTGAATCTAGGTGTCTCTCTTGATGCCACCATTTGTTTGGTACCATTTTTATCTCCTGACTGCTATTAGTTTTCTTAAATCAGCGGCATATCATGCTATTTGAACTTCTTTTTAGCATGACAATTTTTATAGTTTTTCTTCAGTCGTTTTTATCTGGAACTACCCAACTCTGATCAACCTCAAAGAACTCTAGCCATGTGTATGTATTCAGTCAGACTAGTAGGGAGATTGGGGAATTATCAACCAATGGGGCTGTGTTGTCTCTGGTTCTCTCTGTCATACGGAATGTGACATGTATACCAGTAGAGTGAAATTGGATCTAAAATCAGCTGTCATTCGAGTCCAACCCTTGAAACCCCTGGCTATAGTTACCAATCTGGAGACCTTCAAATTTATTTTAAATTGATGTGATATTATGGCATGCATTGTTACCTAGTTTTTAAAGAACATGCTCTTCAATAAACCTCAACTCTTTTGGTGATTCCTCTGATACAATCACACATTCACAAAATTGTTACCCATGTTTTCATGCAATATTTAAGTTACCTAAAAAGGAACTGAATTCACAATTAAAGGGACTTGAGAATTCAGAATTCTCAAGTTACTTAGGCATAAGCTCAGATTTCTTCAAAGTTACTACCCATTCTCTATTTATAAAGGTTCATTATTGCTTGGACATCTACAAACAGATGTTTTCATATCAGTGACTTATTTGCCAAATTACTATCTCCATAAATTTTTTGGTAGCAGCAGTTACATAAGATAATTTTTCCAGGACCTAAAGAGTTGAAAATAAGTTGTACTTTCTTATGTTATATTTTCTTACATTAAATAGTAGAGAAACAATTGACCCTATTGGAATTCACTTATTTGTGGCTCAAATGGTTTGTTACAATATGCTTCTAATTTAACTTTGGGGACACCAAAATCTTTCTAATTATTAATCAGACTTTTATATTAAGAAACAATGAGGACAGAATATAGAACTTTGATATCGATATTAGTCTTGCTTTCTACTATGCCCATTATAATACAAAATTCATACCTTCTATACCACAATTATAATTTGGTGCAAAAAAATTACAAATATATATATACACAGGGGAGAGAGGAGAGAAGAAATGTATATATGAACATTTTCTATATGTGTGCAAACAGAAAGATTTTCTCTTTTTAAAAGACTAATGAACTACCTCCATCTTCCTTCTTTAAAAAATAAAGTTTAAAAAACTATTGAAGGCAACTAATATAAATCAAATAACTTCAGCTGGACTTCTGAGAAAAATAATAGCAACAATTCTACATACAGGGTCTCCCCCCAAAATATATACACAATTTAACAGCTGATAGTTCAATTAATGTTTCTTTCTTTTCAGATTTTACCTATTGAAATTAATAAAGTGTGTATACATATTTTGGGACACTCTGTATATACTCATTTTTTAAATTACAAAGAGACAAGTATTCCATTCAATAAACAAAAGAAACATGTATACCTCAGTTTTTTATTATGGCATCTAGAGAAAATAGGGTTGAGAGGAAAAATGGGAAAAATGAAGCAGAATAAAAGGGGATAACACAAAGAATGTCATATGCAAACATAATAATAAAACAAAGGGAATAACACAGAAATCCACAGAATCATCTGCTTCTTCCAGTCTTCAAATAATTGAGTCTAGTCAGATGTTAGTGGGCCTCAGGAATACCTGATGGGCTTGTTAAAAACAAATTACTGGAGTCTCTCACACAACAGATTGGAGTGAGGCTCCATAATTTGCATTTCTAGCAAATTAAAAAATGAACATGCTTTGAGAACCATTCACTAGAACTCTCTAAACAGCCCATTAATGAAACTTGACCATTCACAATATTCTTAGAGTTGGAGAAAATTCTATAGCTATTGAGAATGATCCAGATTTATGTATCTCAGAGTAGTCAACCTGTGAGGTATTATTTTTTCTTCCTGTTATTAATGTGGCATATATATGATCTCTTTGGCAGCCTTAAGCATAATGTTGTTCCTGATGTGGATATTAGATTTTTGAAATGACTTACTGATTAAATTTAATTTACCAGGGAACTAAGTGAAGCTAAAGTACATCTGGAAGATTTGTTAGAGTATACCATAATGTGCAGAATATTTTACTTTTAATTCATGCAAATATGTACCGTGTGCAAGCATCTGTTAGAAGCTGGAATGACAATAATGGGCAAAGCCGGGCATAGTCTCTGACTTTATTTAAAGAACCTATTGGGGAGTACAATCACCTGAAAATATAGTGAGAAATGGTCCAAATGAAAGGTATGTGGTAATATAAAAGTATACAACTGTTCTCCAGAGGAGCTAAATAGTGACATTTCCAAGTTGTTTCACATAATCATTGACACATAGGATTATCAATGTTTTATTTTAGCCATTCTATTAAGTGTTCAATGGCATGTCATTAAAGCTTTAATTTGCACTTCCCTATTAATTGCTAATGATTTTGAACATTTTTTCATGCACATATTTGCCAACCTGATAGCCTCTTTGTGAAGTGTCTGCCTTTTGCCCATTTCCTAATTAGTGTTTTCTTACTATTGAATTTTGAAAGTTCTTCATATATCCTGGAAACAGTATTGTTTGCAAATATTTGTCTGTGGTTTGTCTTCTTTAACAGGGTCTTCTCTGACCTGTCTTTTCATCTTCTTTAACAGGGTCTTTCTCAGAACAAGATTTTATTTGTGACAAGATCGAATTTTTTTTTTTTTTAATTGCACCTTTGCTGTCACTTGAAGACTTTTGACCAACCCTAGGTCATATTGGTCAGGTATTTCTTCCCTTTTTTTTCCCTAAAATTTTTACAGTCTTACATGTTACATTTAGGTGCATGACTCACTTTGTTTTTTTAATGTTTTATTGATTTTTTTTTTTTACGGAGAGCAAGGGGGAGGGATAGTTAGAAACATCCATGAGAAACATCGATCAGCTGCCTCCTGCACATGCCCTACTGGGGATGTGCCCGCAACCAAGGTACATGACCGGAATCGAACCTGGGACCCTTCAGTCCGCAGGCTGATGCTCTATCCACTGAACCAAACCAGCTGGGGCCATGATTCATTTTAAGGTGTGTGTTGTTGTTTTTTTAATATGGTGGAAGGTCTAAGTTGAGGGGTTTTCTTTCTTTGCTATGAAATATCTAATTGTTCCAATACCATTTTTCAACTGTCGCACACAATTCTATTGGATTGCTTATGCAACTTTTTCAGAATTTAATTTTTCATACTGGTGTGGGTCTATTCTGGACCTGTTCCACTGCTTTGTATGTCACTCTGACAAAACCACACCATCAGTAGCAATACCACATTGTCATAATTACTGTAGCTACATAATTTTTAATATCTGGTAGCCTGATTCCAAATTTATTGCCAAGGTTGCTGAAACTATTCTACTTCATCTTTTCACATAAATCTTAGAAAGTTTATCAACAAGGAATCTGAGATTTCAATAGAAATTGTATTAAATCTATGTAGATCATTTGGGGGAGAACTTACATCTTTATTATAATGTCTTCCAATCCATGAATACGGTATGTCTCTCCATTTTTTAGGTTTTTTCTTTTATTAGCATTTGTAGTTTTCAGCAAACATATCCTATACATGGTTTTAAAATTTTATACTCAATATTTTTATATTATAAATATTATTTATTGCTAGCATTTAGGAATACAACTGGTCTTTGTTGGCCTTGTATCCTGTGATCTTGCTAAACTCACTTTAGTTAGAGTTCCAAGATGTTCTTGGAGATTTCCTGGGATTTTCTATGTAGACTATCAGGTTACCTGTAAATAGAGACCATTACTTCTTCCTTTCCAATCCATATGTCTTATTCCCTTTCTTACCACACTGCACCAATACACCAATACTATGTCAAATAGAACTTGTTGAGAGTGCACATCCTTGCCTCGTTCTCAATCTTAATGGGACCACATTTAATCTTTCATTAGGTGTGATAGTAACTAAGTTTTGTGGATTTGGGTCAGACAGAGGAAATTCCCTTCTATTACTGAGTTAGCTTTTTAAATCATAAGCACTGCATTTTGTTAAATGCTTCTTTATTATCAATTGAAAGGATCAAGTGATCCTTTCTTATTTTCTTAATATGATGGATTGCATTGACCAATTTTCAAAATATTAAAGCAGTATGCATTTCTGAAATAAACCCCACGTGGTGGTGAAACATCTCAAATGTCCTTCCACAGTGGATTACCAGAATGTGTATGGTACATTCATACAGTGGAATGTTACCTAGTAATAAAAAGGAACAAACTATTGACACATGCCACAGCACCCATGAACCTACAGGAAAACACTCTGAAAGAAACCAGTCTGAAAGGGTTACATATTGTAAGATTCCCATTTATAGAAGTGACAAAATTATAGTGATGGAGAAAAGATCAGATGTTAGGCACCTGTGTTAGAAGAGGGTAAAACTATTAAGGAGTAGCAAGAGAGAATTTATGAAGTTCTATCTACACATATAACATTTCATAATCAGAAAAAAAAAAAGAGAACATGTAAAAATTGTGAATCCAGCAAGGGTTATACTCTAGTTAATAGTATTGTTGCAATGCCAATTTCCTGCTTTGATAATGCACTATGGTTACATAAAATAATAGGGAGAAGCTAGTACACGGGAATTCTTGGTACTGTATTGCAACTTCTTGTGAGTCTTAAAGTATTTTAAAATAAAATGTTATTTTAAAAATACCAGTAGGAACAAAAGAAGGGCCTAACCTCTGGAGAATGAGTTAAGGCAGGCTTTGGTATATCCAGCAATTTTCAAACTTTTTCATCTCCTGGCACTCATAAACTAATTACCAAAAGTTTGCCACACTCCAAAAAATATATTTTGTGCCAATCTGACAAAAACAATAGGTATATAGGTATAATTTTGATTCATTAACATTGGACAGCTATTGTGTTGGCTGTTATATTTTTTTTTTTTTTAATAATCTAAGGGAAAAGAGGTCAGCGCTTCTGGCTAGTCAGGTATTGCATGTTTTAAAAAGTTGTGAGGTTGCTGGTCTATACAGAAGGACCAAGTATATTGAAGTAGCATAACAATTCCATGAAACTTGTGTGGATAAATTTAGAAATAGAGGGGAGAGGAAGATAGTTTATATATATAAAAGCCGAAGTGACAGTTATGACCAGTCACTATGACGATGCACTGACCACCAGGGGGAAGACTCTCAATGCAGAAGCTGCTCCCTGGTGGTCAGTGTACTGCCACAGCCAACCTCCCGTGTCCCTTCCCCCAGCTGGCCCCTATAGGCCCTGATCGAGACTGATGAGATGGTCCCGATCATCCCCAATCACTGGCCAGGCCAAGGAACCCCACCCATGCACAAATTCATGCACCGGGCCTCTAGTACTTAAATAAAAATCTCAATCCTTCTTCCTGATTCTGATATTATATAGAACCTCAAAGGCCAAAGAGCAACAAATGAAAAACTGAATTTTAATGAGGGGAAGGATAAACTGGCCTCTTTAGTGATGTAACATTCTAGCTGCTGTGGAGAATGGACTGGGAGGAAGTAAAAGTACAGCAAATCCAGCCATCTGGCTACTGTCCAGAAGTCAGGGGATGGTTCTTGGGCTCAGATAGAGGGGCAATAGAAATAAAGAAAAAGACAGATTTGCGATGAATAAGAGCATACAATTGTTTAGAGAACTAAAAAGGTCCATTAGATTGGTGACATGAAATTAAACTATTTCGAAGTAATAATGGGAAGGGTGGAGGGAAGAATCTAGTTAAAATAAGAGAACATAATGAAGAAAATAAATAGTTTAAGAATAAGTGTAAAGAAATGAGATGATGGGAGGTCTGGGGGAAGGCAGGATGCTCTGTGGTAGGAGAAAGTATGGCAAATTCATGAAAGTGAAGTACAGCTAAAGTATAAAAATGAAGGGACAGTGATGGGAATTGGCTCAGAAAAGGGTAAGGCTACTTGATTATAAGAGGAAAAGAGGTAAAGCTGGGTACAAGAATATCTGATCCTGGGTGGGTTTTTATCTGATTCTCTTTGGAAAATAGTAAGAAAGCTGTTATTAGTTTGCTAGGTCTGCCTTAACAAAGTACACAGAGACCTGGGTGTCTTAAACAACAGAAATTTATTTCACCACAGTTCTAGAGGCCAGAAGTCCAAGAGCAAGGTGTCAGCAGGGTTGGTTTCTTCTGAGGAATTGCTCCTTGACTTATAGATGGATATCTTCTCTTGGTCTTTCCTTGATCTTTCCTCTGCATGTCTGTGTCCTAATCTCTTCTTATAAAGGTCAATCAATTGGATTAGGGTTTAACCATATGACTTAATTTTACATGAACTGCCTCATTAAAGACTCTATCTACAAAAAAATTTACTTTCTGAGGTATCCAGGGTTAGAATTTCAACATGAATTTGCAGGAGACACAATTCAGCCTATAACAAGAGGTTACTAACCAAGAGTAAAAAACATACATCAGAGGTTCAAAGTGAAAGAGGTTTAAAATAGTTCTAGTCTAAAATAGTTCTCACATTGACTATAAATAAAGTAACATTTTAAATGGGTAACTTATTTAGTTCAAAATAAAGTTGGACTTCATTATTCCACTAAAAAATAGTTTAAAAACAAATCATAAAATCAGAATTCTCTTCCCTGCTCTAACAAGCAATGTCCCTTGAATATATCTGGCTCTACTTTTGTTACTCTAAAATGGGAACAATACATTAAAGGACAAGTATATGCCTCACAGTATATTAGAAAGAGAACTAAACTTGGGAGCCCGACATCCTGATCCTATTCCTTGCTCTGTCACTGTGAGCTTAATTGCTCAGAAACTTCATTCCTCATCTTAAAATGGGGTACAACTAAATTATCTTTTTCTTTTTTTTCCCTTCTAAAACCTATAGTTCTATGAAATGAAGTAAAATGATGTTACCTTGAGAATGGATTATGGCATTAGAAGAAAATCATTCTTTAAAATATTTGCCAATAAAAATTGTATGCTTCCAGTATACTAAAACATTGGTCTTCCATTTATCTTTTCTACATCTCTCTGCTCCCAAGTCAATATTATCCTTATGGTTAAAGCTGTTTTAATACGCCTTTTTCTCACTTCTGTTGGCTTAAATACTGGGTGCTAAATTACAACAAAATATTACTTACGTTGTATCTAATTATCTACTTGACTTTAAGTGATTATATTCTTAAACAGCATTCCTAGCATGTCTAAAGTAAGAGTTTTTCATGTTTAAAAAACCATGCCCTGGCTGGGCAACTCTGTGGGTTAGAGCTTTGTCCTCATACACCAAGGCTGCAGGTTCCACCCCTGGTCAGGGCACAAAAAAGCAAGTCAATGAATGTATAAATATGTGGCACAACAAATCGATGTTTCTCTCTTTCCCTCTCTCCCAGATCAATTTTTTCTTTAAAGTTAAATGGTAGATATAATTAGTCAGAAACATATATTACTAAAGTAAGAGAAATCAAGAGTTTATTTTTCTTACGTACTGAGTACAGAGGTTGGCAACTGTTCATGTAGGTTCAGGTGTTCAACAATGCCGTTAGGGACCCAGGATCCCTCTAATCTTTCTAAGGAAACTTCTTTGAAATGTAGCTTTCATTCTCATATTTGCCCCTTTATGGTTGTAAGATGGCTGTTGTACCTCTAAGCACATTGTTGGCCAGAAGGAGGAGAAAGAGGCAAAAAGCTTCATCTCACAAAGCTTTGCCTCTTTAATTTGTAAGGAAGGTCTTTCATTTCATTAACATCACCTAGCTCATATGCCACACATTTGATATCTGGGGCTGTCCAAAATGGTGGCCATGAGTCACATTCAGCTACTTAAACTTAAATGAAATGAAATTAAAAATTCAATTTCTCAGTTGCACTGGCCCTATTTCAAGAGCTCAACAGCCACATGGAGCTACTGGCTATCATAAGAGACAGCACACATACAGGCCTGGCATATCACAGACCATAAAGAATGAAGCCATTTCTGTATTAAATCAATCTGACGCATCTCCTGGAGTTGGGGTTAGATCCTAATCTCTTTGAGGAACAGGGATTTCTGCTCCTATCTCAACAATATAGGATACAATTTACTAGGAAGTGGAAGTAAGAGTTGCACAGGCAACTGTCTGCCATGATGGGATTATCAGTACATTTAAATGGAGGTCTATAATTACATATTAGCAATATACTGAAGAAAAAATTCTTGGCAAGAAGGTATTAAAATTTAAAAAAACAAAGTGAAACTAAGGCTGACAGTTATGAGGCACTAAATTTCTTATTACACAAATGTAATTGATAAAGAAAACACTATTCTAGCGACTGATGGGAGAAGGTTAGAGAGAAGAAAGATAGTGTAAATAGTATGCGGGCACTATTTTCTTTGTAGCAAACAAATTTTAAATGGCTGATTATGTTGAAAACCCAGTTACTAAATTCATGTGTAAAAAGAGTACATCTTGTTATAACAAAGATTAGTTCAGAAGAATTATCTTCATATGAGAAGAGTTTTCACACAGTTGCTCATTTATTCCTGACAGAATAAAATGAAAAGGACTATAACATGAAAGAATTAGACTAGATAGAAAGAATAACAGAATTATTCAAAAGGTAAAATGCTGGTATAGGCAAGTTTTCTTCCTAAAGACTTTCAGGTTGTCAATTCCTCCATGATCTCCACTTGCCCAAATCCAGGAATGACAAGTGAGCAAGAGTTTCTGTATAACGTTGGTATAAATAAATAGGATTATGACTAACATATATATATTATGTAACATATATGTGAATTACAAACTAATACTAACAATAAATATTTGTCTTGAATGAATAACTGGTATTCTAAAAATTATGTCTGAACGAAGAGTTTAACTCTCAAAGTTCTTTGTATTCTATTGAAACATGCAAAATACTGTTGAAGGTAGTATAATGGTTGATTAGTATGAAAAAAAAAGAAGAAATTTCAATTATCATTAAGGAGATAATGAGAAAAGATTGTAAACATTTTTCTTCTAAAAAGTTTATTTTTTTTATTTTGCCCTAAAGTAAAAATAGTAAGTCACTGAAACCCCTTTAATTCCTATTCTCTAGATCTCTGAATATTCTTTTATGTAATTTACAGTAAAAGGTTCAATAAATATAACTTTCATAAGGTTAAATTTGAGTATCATAGCATATATGAACCTTAAAGCATTTTATAAAAATCTAATTATGTTCTATGGCAAAAACAAACATTTTACAGACAGATTGCTAAATTTTGGAAAATTACATATTTTAGCATGATTTAGCGGAATAATCTTATAGTACATAAAACAATAGCCTACTGAAACAGAGCAAAATCCAACGTGACACTAAAGGAGAGTTAAAATAATTTGCCAATATTTTGCTCAGTTATATATGCTATGTATTTCTTATCATAGATAAAAAAAAGAGCCTAACTAGGAATTGAGTTCTAAAATGTTATCTTCACTATTTAAGTATAATAAAAAGACTATAATCATCATATTCAAGTTTAATAAATCATCATGGTTTATTTAATGAGGTTATTTCTACATCAGATTATGGTTTAAAAGCAGTGTGATATTAAGAGAATGATGTACAATCAATAACTCTAAAATCCTTCTATGGACCTTCCTGATCTTTCTGCTTAGGAATGAAAGGCATTTTTAGGTTTATATAAACATATTCTTTACAACTGCCTCAACAGAAAATTAGCATATAAATAGCACTGGGCATTTAGTAAGTAAGTCACAAGCCAATAGGTTCAATTGTGCAATTGTGAAATGTAACGTGAAAGAGTTTTTGAAACATTAAGACTGGGTAATCTGCAGTGTTTCCAACATGTCTTCGACTGCCTTAAGAGAGTATTTGGTTTCCTTCTTACTTCGACCTGCAAACTAATTTTTTAAAAAATGCAATTAGGGTCAATTTCAATGGCAGGTTCAAAATCACAACCTTACATTCTCATTGCTAATGAGAGTTAACATCTATTTTATCACTAGCATAAAATCAAATGTTTTCAAACAAAGGTAACATATAAATGTAAAGTACTTTCTATTAAACATTTTAAGTATAAGATATCTCTATAATTAAAGTTGGTCGTAAATCTTTAAATTTTTCCAGATTTATTAGCTGACTAAGTAATATCATGCTTCTGCAGCAAAGAGCTTTAAAAAAAAACTTTGTTACATATTACAATGATGTAAACATGTTTTAAAATATGCATTTCTAGTTTAAATTGGATTTTACAATGAAAACAAAATATAATACATTAAATACTATCTTTGTATAGTTAAACCAAATTCATAGTGTATTAAATTCAATATAGTACACATAACCAGTGGGGGAACCACTGTTGACTACCCCATGCTAATTTCAAAATGATTTCTAACTAGACTTACAATTCCCATCATTTATCAGTATGATTTAACACTACTAGGTAAGTGTTTCTTATGAGGGTAGGTTACTAGATAAGTAAATCTTTACTAGATAAGTGTTTCTTATGAGGGTAGGTTAATTATAACTATATTACCTATTTTCCCCATGGTTAAAGTACTAACATTTACTATTAAAACATAAAGTACTTTCAATTAACATCTAAGCACTCAATACATTTTCATGTGACTGATCTTTCCTTCAAATACCAATGCTGTCTTAGGTACTTAGCACTTGATTTATGATGTGTTCCTTCTCTTTTTTAATTAACTTAATTTGGCAAACTTCTTATGACCTGTTGGGAAAGATTAAGTGATCAAGCACAGGTAACATCATAGAAGCAATAGGTTTCAGGAATTGTTAACCTGCCTTTGACCTCTCTGCAGCTTAACATTATGATTCCCCTACTTCCTAAACCATTAGCTTCTGTGGTTGAATCTTGATTTGACAGAGTAAATAAAGAGGATTTCTAAAGGAAATGCCAGGAAAAGAGAAGAACTCATAAGAATCAAGATCCCTTTTACCTTTTATAGACATTACTAATTAAAGGAATTCAAAAGTTAAATATTCACAATTACAAAATGTCATAACAGCAACATCACATTTAAAACTTTGCCTTTACATAATTGCATTTGGTGAGTAAAGAATGTGGGGTGTGCTTATTACTCCTATTATCCAGTTGACAAATTCACTTGTATAAGGACTCACCAAGAACAGAAAACCTTTTCTTTTACCACTGCCTATCCAAAAATAGGAATGGTCCTAATCAGATACTTAAAGGTTTAATTCTAAGTAAAAGCTTTGATGGGTTGGAGGAAGGGGTTACAAATAGGATAGCACATAATAACACTTACACAGCAAAATAAAAATAAATTCCCATAGAGCTGAAGTCATAAAAAGTATTTTAAAATACATTTTTCTTAGTTTGTAAACATAATAACAATAGTAAATATGAATTTGTGATTTTTTTAAATTAGCTAATAAAAAAATCACCTAAGTTTGTGTATAAACATTACTAACCACCAGTGAATACTATTTAGAATAAACAAAGTGAACTTATTTATGTCAGAACAAATAAAGAAAAAGTTGAAAATATAAATCAATCACTTCAAATTTTGCCTGACATGCAATTATTTTGTCTATTCCAGAATTATATGGCAATTTAACTGATTAAGCCGGAATCCTATTTTCCCCTCAAATCATGATTTAATTTTCTATTTCCCAAAAGGATAGTAACAGAATCACCTCCACAATCATAAATAACATATGGATCACTAGCACAGATGAATTTAGCAGTGTACCAAAGAAGCATTTATCTGGAAAATTATTGTGTGTAGGTTCACATTAAAGTTTTTCATGAGCATTAATCAAACTTGCCTGCCTCTACTGAACATGCTAAACCAATTACCTCATTGAAAAGTCAGTAGTAGACATATTCTGTTTCATTATTAAGTAGAAAGAAAAGCAGTTCCTAAAAACCTCTTTTTCTCTAATTTACAAATGCCTAGAAAAACATTACAATAAGAAATATTTTTCTTTATACTTATTTATATGCCTAGACATGAGTCATGAAGTTCTCAATTAGATCCCACAGATTTGCTTACTAAAATGTCAATCTCCAGTTATAATTTGCCAAATTAATCGTAAATTCTGCATTTTTGTTTTTCTACAGTTAGATTTTGCTTAAGTAAACTCTTTTTTCATAATTCCCTGTTGGATCTTAAAAAAAGTTCACCCGAAAAATGACAATAATAATAATAATAAAAAATAATAGTCAATGATTCATCCAGTGCAATTACTGGGATAAGTTGGGCTAAAATTTACCTTTACACAATTTTGAAAACAACATGGGTGTACAAAGTAACAGGATAAATAAACTGGGACACTGGTTGGATGAATCTCAGAAACATTACACTGAGAGGAAAGAGCCAGGCACAAAAGAGTACATAACCTATGATCTCATGTATATAAAGTTCTAGTACAGGCAAAATTAATTTATAGTGGTAAAAATCAAATCAGTGCTTGTCTGTAGTATGGAGTGAGTTCACTGCAAGGTGGCAGAAGGGAACTTTCTGTATGAAGGTGTTGTGTATCTTAATTGGAGTGGTGGTGAGAGGGGAATTTAAACTTGTCAAAACTCAACTGTAGACCTAAAATGTGTGCATGTTTTTGGCATATTTTACCTCAATAAAGTGAATAAAAAGGAAGGCAAAATAAACAAAGCAGAAGGAAGGGACTATGGAGTTATACAATCTATCTATATATATAAAAGCCTAAGTGACCATTATGACCAGAATGACCAGTGGTTATGATGCGCACTGACCACCAGGGGGCAGATGCTCAACTCAGGAGCTGCCCCCAGTCCGCAGGCTCTGATCACTGATGGGGCCTACCAGCCAACCTCCTGGTTCCTCACCCTGGCTGGCAGGCTCCAATCGCCTGATTGGGGCCAGGCCCCTGGGCTGGGGAACCGGGGGTGGATGGCAGCATATGCGGCTCCTTTCCCAGGGGGACCAAGAGCCAGCTCCCTCCTCAGGGCCTGTGGCAAACCTCCCTGATCCCTCCCCCCAGCTGGAAGGCCGCAGTCGGCTGTCATAGCTGCCGTTGGTTCCTACCCCTCAGCCAACAGGTTCTGATCAGGACCGGGCCCCAGGCTGGGACGGGGAACTGGGGGGTGGGTGGTAGCAGATGTGGGTGGCAAGGGAAGGAGGCAGCAAGGAGTTGGGGAACCTGAGGGGCCCTGATCTCCGTCCAGGCCTAGGAACCCCACCGGTGCACGAATTCCATGCACTGGGTCTCTAGTAGTGTAATAAACTGCCAAATGAGAACATATTTCTCTTCCTATTGAGAGATAAGTACTGCATCCCTGATCTAGGCTGACCATGTGATTTTCTTTGCTCAATGGAATATTAGGAACATGTGACAACCCCAGAAGCTTGAAAAGCCCTTGCACATCCAAGTTTGCCTGTTTGCTGTTCTTAGAACCCTAAGACCCCTACATGAATAGGTCCAGGTTAGCCTGCCAAGTGAGAGATACCCAGCACTCCCAGACAACAGATAGCCTTTCAAATATTTAAGTGAGGGTATCAACCACTAGCACAGGACAGAAATATAAATAAGTCCAGTCGAGAGAGTATTTCAGATCTTGCTCCCTGGCTTATGTCCTCAGTTTTACTCAAATAAACTCCTATAAGATGGCAGCGTAGGTGAACAGTACTTGCCTCTTCCCACAACCACATCAAAATCAGTGATTTGGAATATGAAGTAGTAAAAAAAAAAAAACACCCAATCAGAACAGCAAAAGGAAAAAGAATCCAAATATATGAAATTAATGTAAGGAAATTCTGGGACAACTTCAAGTGTATCAACATTCACATCATGGGGATGCCGGAAGGAGGAGAGAGAGCAACCAAGAAACTGAAAACCTATTTGAAAAAATAATGACAGAAAATGTCCCTTACCTGGTGAAAGAAATGGATATACAAACCCAGAAAGTGCAAAGAGTCCCAAACAAGAGGAATTAAAAGAGGCCCACACCAAGATACATCATAATTAAAATGCCAAAGGTTAAAGACAAAGAGATAATCTTAAAAGCATCAAGAGAAATGCAGTTAATTACCTACAAGGGAGCACCCATAAGACTGTCAGCTGATTTCACAACAGAAACTTTGCAGGACAGAAAGGATTGGTAAGAAATATTCAAAGTGATGAAAAGCAAGGACCTACAACCAAGATTACACTAGCTAGTAAAACTATCATTTAGCATTGAAGGTCAGATAAAGAGCTTTCCCAGACAAGAAAAAGCTAAAGGTGTTTATCACCACCCAACAAGTATTACATGAAATGTTTAAGGATCTTCTTTAAGAAGGAAAACAATGATAAAAAATATAAACAATAAAATGGCAATAAATACATATCTGTCAACAATTGAATCTAAAAATCAAAATAAATGAATAAGCAGAGCAGAAACAGACGGACAGACATAGAGACCATTTTGATAGTTGCCAGATGGCAGGGAGTTTGAGAAATTGAAGAAAAAGGTGAAGGGATTTAGAAGTATAAATTAGTAATTATAGTATAGTCACAGAGCTGTCAAGAACAGCATAAGGAATACAGTCAATAATCTATAATAATAAATGCATAATATGCTAATTAGACTGGACATCCTTCTGGACGACCTTCCAGATGAAGCTGGGACTACGAGGGAAGTCCAGGTTCTGGATGCCAGAGGGAAGCCAGTGCCAGAAGCCGAGGGAAGGAAGGCCTACTCTTGCATGAATTTCATGCGTTGGGCCTCTAGTATTCTAATAATTATGTATGATGTCAGATGGGTATGAGATTTTGGGGGATGATCACTTAATAAGTTTTATAATATATAACTGGGTGTACACTGTACACCTGAAACTATTATAATATTGTATGTCAACTGTAAATGAAAATAAAAAAGATTTAAAATAAATAAATAAGCCCAGTCCAGACTAGTGCAGAATTATTCAATTGAGCTCAAGCCAAACAGCTTACCTATAGAATCATAAGCAAATAAGTCATTATTTTAAATCACCAAGTTAGCAAAGGATAAAAGATATAAATATTTACTGAATCAGATTGACAGAAAGCGAACCTGAGCCTCTGTAGAAAAAGCACAGAATATGTAAGCTTGAAAAACAACAAGAGATTTTATTTAAAACCTGTTACTGGTGTCAGGAAGAAATAATTTTGCACAATGAGTCCTAGTTGAGGAGAAATGGAAGTTGCTATACAGAAATCTGACATGACCAACTAAATTAAGATGCAATACCTTCCAAGATTACAGGAACTGGCAAAATTTCCTTGTACTATCCTGTCCTATGGAGTCAAGAAAAGGCAAATCAAACCTTCAGTAAAGTTGTGCAAAACATCTGAGAAATATAGAGTTTACAGTATAAAACTAAAAGACTGAAGAGCATTAGTGATGCTTTCAGAACTCTTTCCAAAGAACAGAGACCTTATAAATAAGCCTATAAAAAGAATATGGATCTAATAAAATACAACAAGAAAAAGTTTTTAAGTAAGAATGGCAAGGTGGGTAAATATAACTAGAGAATAAGGCTTGAATCTTTTAATGATGGCTTAAATTACTGAAATGATGGGAGTAATGGCTATTGGTAAAGTGCATCTCACAAGCAGGGAAGGGCATTTTTGTCTGTTTTTTGTGTTACTGAGGGATAGGAAGAAAGAAAAAGAAAAAAACAAAACTCTGAATTTAGTAATGAAAGCTTTAGCTCTGAACTGAAGAAAGTGAAGTGAAGGTAGAATATCAATTGTTCACATGAGAAAAGATTGAAAAGGGAGTTAGAAACTATAATTACAATGTCAGACACAGTTATACCTGACTACTCTTTATAGAGGCAGTATATTGTGGCCATTAAGAGCACCAACTCTGGAGTCAGACCTGCCAACTCTGGAGTCAGGAGATTTGGTAAAAATTATGTATTACCTCCTTTAATCCTCAGAAAACTTTTATTATGCCCACCTTGCAGATGAACAGTGAGGCCCAGGATAGTATATAATATATCCAAGGTAGCAGAGCTTATGTCAGAGCCAAACTTTGAAGTCAGACAACATGGATCTATTCTGTGTTCTTCTCTTTAAGTACTACATGGTATTGGCTTCCATGGAACGGGACTCATGACACAATACAGAGATGAACAAAAACACTCTGGATAGTTAAAAGGGGGTAAACTGACTCCTATTGCACAACATACATAAAAAATCAGTTCCAAATGGAGTTTGGCTCTAACTGTGAAAAGCAGAAGGAAAAAAAGATCTAAAGACACTCAAGATTATCTTTATAACCATGAGTAGTAAACGATTTCTTAAACAGAAAACAAAAAGCACAAACCATAAAGGAAATGAAAGATTAGGTTGAACATAATTAACTTCAGAACTTTTATTCTTCAAAATCATTTGAGAGCAAAAGCAAGTAAGGAGTTGAAGAGATTTGCTATACATATAACAAACAAAGGGTTCATAATCAGTAAACTAAAAATCAAAATAAAAAGTCACAAATCAGTGAAAAAGATAAGGCTTCAAATGGCAATAAACATGAAAAAAACTGTTGAACTTCACTAGTAATCAGGCAAATGCATAATAAAACCACGAAACACCACTACACACATAACACAATGGCTATAATTACACAAATTGACAGACCAAATGTTAGTAAAGGCGTGGAACACTCTGTAAGACGGCTGGTGATACTATAAACAACTGATTTGGAAAACAAACTTTATCTATTAAAGTTAAATATACATACGTCCCATGATCTAGTATTTCCATTCAAAGATATACCATCACAAACATATGTATATGTACAACAAAAGACTTGTACAGCAATATTCAGTATAGTACTATCATAATAGCCCAAAACACAAAATAATCCAAATGCCTAACAACCGATGACTAAATAAAATATATGTTTATATAGACTATAGTACAATGAAAATGAATGAACTACAGACATAAAGGATAAGTCTCATAAATACGTATAACAGTGATATTGGCTAGGCAAAAATAAATACATATTGTATAATTCCACAAAGTTCAAAAAGGGCCAAAAACTACAAGATTATAAATCCCACACTCTTGGGGAGGACAGAAAGACTACAAATTGAGAAGAGGTACCAGGAGAGCTCTGGAGTGCTGTAATGTTTCTACTTACTGACCTGGATACATTTGTTGGTGCAGGTAGTTAGCTAGTTATTGATAAAGAAAGGGAGCAAAGGATATCACACATTATTAAGCATAATCAACTAGGAAGTATATGCCTGCTTGCTTCACAAGGAAGTTACAGCTTCACACACTCCCCAGGGAACCAGCAGTTCAATGGGTTAAGGGACAGAACAATAAAGGGGAAGGGGTAGAACAATAAAGGGGGAGGTAAGCACATGTGTAGTAGGAGCCAAGACAGTGATCATAAGGGCCTGTCAGCCTACCCTGGGGAAAGGATAAAACTGGATAAAGGGACACAAGACCCTGGAAGACATAGGAAATAGATTGGTTAGGGGGTGGACCCATCAGAAGCCCAGGAAAGCTTAAGAAGTTGACTGGTTATTGTGAAAAAGCACTTGGTCCTTCCCAAGTGTCTGTATGTGCACATGCTCTGTCTCTATGTCTCTCTCTGTAACATACATGTTCTCTCTTGACAGCAACCATGTGAGTCTGCAGGGACTGGGGCTCCAAAGAATTAGGCTTTAATATGGCACAGAATCTCTGCACACTGGCCCTGTTTCTGGGCAAGACTGGACTTTTTCCGTGGCAGGACAGACAGAAATGTGACTGAAAACCTGCGGCCAGACTTCCAATAAAGCTCATCATCAGACCACCCTTCCCATAGAGATCCTTGGAATGCTTTCCTCGTCACATTATGAAAGAGCCCCACTTTTATCAGCATCACATTTACCTTGTTTAATTCATTGAAATGTACATTTATGATGTGTTTCTTTTTACCATCCTATCCTGTGTAATAAAAGGCTAACATGCAAATTGACCAAATGGCGCAACGTCTGGTTGCTATGATGCGCACCGACCATCAGGGGGCAGATGCTCAATGCAGGAGGTGCCCCCTGGTGGTCACTGCGATCCCACGGGGGGAGGTGCCACTCAGCCAGAAGCCGGGCTCATGGCTGACAAGGGCAGTGGCAGGGGCAGGAGCCTTTCCCGCCTCCACGGCAGTGTTAAGGATGTCCGACTGACGGCTTAGGCCCGCTCCCAACTAAGCCGTCAGTCAGACATCACCCGAGGGCTCCCGGACTACGAGAGGGCACAGGCCAGGCTGAGGGACACCCCCCCTCCAAGTACACGAATTTTGTGCATTGGGCCTCTACTGTATGTTGTAATTTAATAAAAATTGATTTTAAAAATAGTTATCCCATGTCAAAAAATACACTCTGAGCAGCTAGTTGCTTCTCAAAAATGTCTTAAAAACAATGTAGTCTGCATACCATCCTATATAATAAAGGGCTAATATGCAAATAGACCGAACCACAGAACAACCAGTTGCTATGACATGTGCTGACCACCAGGAAGCATGTGCAAACATGGCGGGCATTGGCCACAGTGAGATGGTGGAGCAGGTGAACGGGGGCACCAGACCAAGGCTGGAGCGACCGCTCACACCCACTGCCAGTGCTGGCCCCACTCACACCCACAGTCATCACTGGAGTTGCCGCTCGCACCTGCTGCTGGTGCCCGGCGCCGGACCTGAAAACTCGGCACCATCAGCGGGTGCAAGTGGTGGCTGCCGGCCCTAATCTCCCGAGGGCTTCTCTACCTCCCCTTGCTCCTGAGGGGCAACTGGGGTTGCAGCAGCCGTTAGCACCCGCTGCTGGCACCGACCCCAATCACTCTATGCTGTCAGTGGGTGCAAGTGGGGCCGGTGCCGTCGGCGCGTGGGAGCGGCGGTGGTGTGAGTGGGGCTGCTGGCAGACAGGGGACTGGGGGACATGGAGGTAAGGGTTGGGTGGAGGGGCAGAGGAGGGGCCAAGACCTGCCCCTGTGCCTAATGCAGCCTCATGGCCCACAGTTCCTTTCAAGGAGCACAAATTAGTGCACTGGACCCCTAGTTAGTTTATATTATACAAGTCTTATCTTTAAACTTCTCCAAGCCTGCTTTGTATGAAATCCCAGTATAGACCTGAGCTATCTCAAACTGATACTGTTGAAATTAACCTAGCTATTAATAGGAAAGGAGCAAAGGGAAAACTAGACATTATAGGCATGTCATTTGGATAGTTTCACCAGAAGATACAACTTTATACTCCACAGGGGTCCAACAAAGGAGAGATAGGCACATGCCCAATAAAGTTGGAGTGACATAGGGAAGGTGCTGGCTGTCAGAGTTGAGAACAAAGGTCACTGGCCAGAATGGGCACAGCCATTCCAAGGGCATGAAATCTGGGATATTTAATCCCTTGAACAAAGGAGTTCACACCCTCTAGGGACTCTTGGGACTTGTGTGACTCTGCATTTGTGGGGCAACCCTTACATCCCACACAACAATGGACTAATGGATTGCAACTAGCCTGATACTGAACTGTGGACCCAGCTCAACATGGAAAGGAAACTCTGGATACTGGCTTTGCTTCTAGCTTTACTAAAACTCCAGCTCCACTTCATCTATGACTGGACTAAGAGAAATGGGACTTTGGAAACCCAGGGATGTAATTCCACACAAATAAAAATCACCCATCCTCCCATGGAAGTCTCAGAAAACTCTTTTTCTCAAGATACTGTAAGAATTCCACCACCAGCAGCACCTAGTAGGGAAGAGAACCTCCCATTTTCTCTGATGCTAAAACTGCATTTGAAGAAGCCCAACCAAATATTTATAAAATATGACTTATATCCTAACAGAGCTAACATTCTCTATTATATATATAAGATAAAAATAGTTACATTAAATGATGTAATCATGGAAGCACTGAATTTTTCAATCTTCCCAAGCTTCTCCAACAGAAATACAAAAACAAGGAAACAGCACCAAAACCAAAATAACAGAAAACAAGGCCAAAGAAGACAACTTCAAAAAACTACACAGCAGGTAATTTTTCAAAACCCTAGAATACAGTTGTATCCACAACAGAAGGACCTAAAAAAGACCAACAGCTGTGTGGTAGGAGCAACAGGAAGCAAAAGAGGACAATCTACTACTCTAAAAGCCACAGAAAGAAAAAAAAAAGTGTAAACTGATGAATCTTCCAATGGCCTGCAAAACCAGGACAGTCTCAAAGGCTACAGAACAAAGATATGTAATTGTAACATTAAACAAGTCTAACAGTCAGACCTAAAAATCTCTGAAATATCTAGTAAATACCCTCTTCCAAAGGGGAAAAAAAACTAAACGAACAAAACAAAAAAACCCCACCTCACACAGAACGAAAACTACGGGAATCTGAAACCAAACTAACCAAGACAGAAACCCTGGGGGTAAGAAGAGGAGAGAGAGTTTAGAAAAGGTAGTTATGCCCAGAGATAGCAAATCCCAGAAGAAGAAAAGAAAACAAAAACACTAACAATAAAACCAAACATTGAAAAATGAAAGCAACACCTCAAAATTTAAGATCTATAGAGATCTAGGGGTAGAACAGAGGGCTGGAACCGAAATATATTTCTGAATTAGACCTAGTTCTGACATAAGCTAAATATACAAAGAGGTCATATTTGAGTTCTCCTTAACAAAGAAGAGGAAGCTACAGAGAAGTCAAGTTGGAAAAGTTATCCTATTCTATCTCTGATTCCCTAAAAACTTTCTCCTAATAGCCCAAGAAAATTGTCTCCCTGAATCATGGAGAATAAGAAAAAGAATATAAACTAACTCCATAAAATTTATTAAAGAAAAAAATAAGAAAATGACAGAAAAAGTATAGGGAAAAAATGAGTAATATAGGATATGAGAAAAGAGAGCCAATAGACCTATAATTGGAGACCTGAACAAGAAAACTTGAGCCTTAACTGGTTTGGCTCAATGGATAGAGTGTCAGCTTGCGGACTGATGGGTCTCGGGTTCAATTCCGGTCAAGGGCACATGCCCGGGCTGTGGGCTGGATCCCCAGTCGGGGGCATGCAGGAGGCAGCCAATCAATGATTCTCTCTCATCATTGATGTTTCTATCTCTCCCTCTCTGAAATCCATAAAAATATATTTTTTTTAAAAAAAAAAAAACTTAAGCAAACAAAAAAGTATTTAAAATTATAATTTTAATAGCAAATTTCTCAAAATAAAAGAGGAATAAAATCCACATATTAAAGGGTCAATTGTATATTTGAAAAATTAACCCGAGAATAACATACTGTAGTATTTTAAAAATAAATAAAACATGCCTTAGGAGAACCAAACAAAAAGTCTAAGTTAGTTATTAGGGAAAGAAAATCAGGAAAATCAGGTGTCAGACTTCTTGACAGAAATATTTTATCCTAAAAAACAATGGAACAATATGTTTAAAAGACTTAGTTATGTAAGCTTCATAAAGGTTTCATAAAAAGCCAAATCATCCTTCAAATATAAAGAGTATAGACATATAAGTTATAACATGCAAGATGCAAGAAGATACATTTTTCCAAGAAGCCTTCTTGAAGAATCTTCTAGGTAAGAGCTTCAGAAAATCAGATAAGATATAACATGTAAGGCGAGTACATACACTGTTATATAGTCTGGTTAGTTTACTTTTCGGCTTTTCTTCACTTTTTCATTATTTGAGATATCTTTAATTAATAACACACACACATACCCAATTTGCTTCTGAAATGCATCCTGCAATTTGTTTATCCTTTCTGGATTTTTCACTATTACTTTTTATTTGCCAAATGCAGAACTACTGAGATTTCCAGATGGTGAGGCTAATTATGGGATCATAATAGTAACAGTCTCCTCTGGGGGGGGAAAAAAAGTGATTCTACAACTACAAATTCATTCTGTAGTTAAAACACATTTGATAAAGGCCCAAAGGCATAAAAGCCCAATGACAGACATTTGGCTTTGTACTTTGTAGGAAAAAAAACAACTAAGACAAACAATACATTAACTGACCTATATGATAATATAAAACTATTAATACTAACCTGATAAGCTCTGTTTATTTGACTAGCTGCCCAACTAGCATATTTCATGTTGTCCTTTTTTGTTTTTGCACTTGCTTTTGGATTAGAAGCAATATGACTTGCCGACTGAAAACAAAAAGGAAACATCAAAAACAAAATGCCATTTTTCTAGCAAGATAATAAAAAACATGTAAGGTCACAGTTGCAATGGGATGATAACGAAGTTTTAAAAATTGTACCCAAACGATTTGTTTTTAAAATAAATATAAAGTTAAATAAAATTGCAGTATTTAAAAATGACATGTTTTGAAATAATGAATAATCCAAATGGAAAAGAGAAAGAATATCTTTAAAAATATCTAAAACTATTTTATTAGTTGTCTACCACAGCTCTTAAGGGTAAAATTCCATTTCTTTCCTGAAAAGTATTTCATTTGTTTCTTCCTGCCTCCATCTCTGAAATCAGTTCTTTTCATTCATTCAAAAGGCCATTAAAAAGACTAGGATAAATTAAAATTCAAAGAACTGGCTTATTAAAGGAAAGTTTATTTTTCCAGGCATTTTGATTGTAGAGAGGGGCTCATTTTATATATATTTTAAAGCTCAGCAAATTCTTCCTACCCCAAAGCTCTTGTTAATTTACTTTTCTAAGCTTGTCACTTGGCATACCTAAATAATGGGAATATTTAATTACATGCTTCCCACAACTTCCAAACTGGTTTTCTATACCATAAAAAAATGTTTTAATTTTACATTAGAGATTTTATTTCTAATATGTCTTTTATTGCCATGGTTTAAAAATATCTCATACAATTTTAATTTAAGGTAAGAAATATAACAATGTGGAGAATAAATCCAAGAATGTCAAAACAATTAAGAAATAGTATGAATTTTTATCAGTTACTATTTAATTTTATAAGAGAATATATCACTTCTAATACAATAAAAATATTTTACAATGAAATGTCAAATATATGGGATGTAGTAACATTCAAAAATAAAATTATCTTATGACCTATTACTCATAATTTAACTAGAAGAAAAAAAGCATATGCTTCTCAAAAAAAACCAAAAACAAGAAAAAAGTGATTGAATAGGATAGTTAATGGAGTTTAAATGACAGATTTGGTAAAATAACATTAAACATGCACCTTAACTCACCATGTAAAGTCCAAACAAAGCTCTCATATTTCTGTTGTTCAGTTTCAATGCCTGTGCAAAATACTTTCTTGAAAGTTCAAGGTTTTCAAGTCCACCTTGGGTATATTTAACCTGTTAAAAATTTCAGAGTGCTGAAACTTGTTTATTTTACTACTTTGAAATATAGCATGTTTCATCATACCATAGGCATTAGTAACTGAAACAGATATTCTGTAAACAAATACAAGATGTTTAAAAATCTTCATCTTAAAGTTGTTAAAACTACTCTAAAATTTAAAGCATAACCTTCCCCAAAAAACTATTCTATTAACAGTCCTTAATAATGAAGTCCTTCTAACCTTACAGCATTGAATTATATTGCTATCCTTAATACTTAATGACAAATACTTGCTACTTCCCAAAATACTGATCTTGATATGAATTTTCTAGAACACAAATTTAAAAAATCATAATCACTATCAATGTTTTAGAAGTTATTAAATGGTGAAAATTGTGGCATAATTAATTCACAATTCGAAAAGAAAATAGTATACAAGCAAAAAATACAAAGGATTTCACTGTTTTAAGCAGTGTTTTTAACTAAAAAGTCACTATTTCCATTACAGTATTAAAAATTTAAAACTTTTACTCCAAGTCAATTTTCATCAAATGCTTTAAATATTTATATACTTGCCTAACATTAAGGACATAATCTTAGTTCCATTATAATATCCAAACCAACAAAAATAAAATCATATACAAATGCTGTTTTTGAAACTTACTTCAGCATATTGCTGGCAGTATAAGTGGTTGTGTGGATTAGTCATCATAAGCTCCTCTAAACAAAAGGCTGCTTTAGCATAGCTGAAAAATATCAAGGAGAAATTAAAAGTAACAAATTTTATCTCAGTTATGTCTTAAAATAATTTTAAAACAAGTTTAGTGATATTAGACATTTTGTTTACTAAATAACTGAAAGAGCTTTAAAGGAGTTATCCTAAATTCATAAATACAAATATTTAGGTTTTTAATGAAATTAATAAACAAAGGCTTAAATCCTAAAGCAGCCCATGAACAATCAATACATATTATATTTTTTAAAACTAGGTCACTACTATGACATTCAAACATTATTAACAACATAGGCTTCAAGACCTTGGATCAAATTACATATAAAATAACTTCTAGAATTCCACAAATCATTTAATCAAATAATCAAATAGCTAAAGTGTAAGGAGGAAATAAACATTTTATTAAATATTCTCTATTCACTAAAAATCCTTTATAGACATAAATTTATCAACATATCCTATTATACTTTTCATTAGTTATTGTACTGTAAAATACAAAATCATAATAAAGTTATAAATTTCTAAACCCATAAAAAATAGACTTAGTGGCTTTGATATATACTCTGCTATTATTTAATCACGTGGTAGAGAAACAAAAATCTTGCTGAAAACCTAAGGAGAGAACTGCTAAAAGGGTTCCGGAAAAATGGTTTTACACCAGGTAACTACAATTCCCCTCAAAGTATTTTATGTTTAAAGTCATGTGACTATACTCACTATTTATAAGAAATCCTAAAGAATACAGGTGTCCTAAGATTTATTCACAGTGAGGAGGTGATGAGAGTACCCATTAGAAAAAGGCTACCTACAGTTTTTTTGGCATTTGTCACCGATATCCTATCTTTACACTAATGTCTGATATACTTACTTTTCAAAATACACGTTGCAGTTTCATATATGTAAATAAGAACTTTTAAAAAAATATATGTTTTATGATTTTAGAGAGAGAGGAAGGAAGAGAGAAATTGATGTGAAAGAAAAATGTCGACTGCCTCCCATACACCCCCCTGATCAAACCCACAACCTTTCAGTGCACAGGACAATGTCCCAACTGATTCATACCAGCAAGGGCAATATCTTTTATCACATCCTCACTATGTATTATTTTCTAGGTATTAGAAGTATTAACTCATCTAATCCTTCCAAAACTCTAGGAAATAGGAAATTGATATCACCATTCTGTGGTTAAGAACACTGGCACAAAGATTAAGTTGAAACCAGGCTGTGCCACTCCAGATAGTCTACACTCTTAACCACTATGCATACTGCTTCTAAGCACTACATACCACAATGAAAAATTGTGGTGATGGTAGTGATGAAGATGTGAATGGTAACATAAAGACAGTAACGACAATCAAATCCACAGGGTCTGAGGAACCAAAACAGCCTGCAGATTACCCCCAAATCACAGTACTTTAGATTTATGAAGGTTATTATATATAGACTAGAGACCTGCTGAATGAAATTCAGGCCCCGGTTTGGCCAGAGATCTGAGCCCATCGGGGCCTTCCTTCCCCCAGCTACCAGCTGCCAGCTGGAGCCTCCTTCGTTCTGCACTGCCCCCTGGTGGTCAGTGCACGTCATAGCGATCGGTAGAACTCCCGGTTAGTCAAACTCCGGAGGGGACAATTTGCATATTAGCTTTTCATCAAAGATCATGCAGCTGTTTAGCCCTTTCATTTTTATATCCAAAACCAGGTTCTTGACATATGATAGGTATATAATAGGTGACTGGCTAAATGAGTGAACAAATAAATCAATCAATGTCTAGAACAACGAAAGTATTGATATGTACTTATCTATCTGATGTTTATTATTCTATAAGACAAGGGGAAAGTGGTCTCTTAAACACTTAACTTCATCAAAAAGACAGTTCCCTTCTAAATGTTTCTTTTACTAAATTAAGTTTTTAAAGTTCCTCTGATCCTCACAAAAGCGTATGTATAGGTTACATATTTGTTCCTAGATTGCTTTATCAACATTATTTTTCCTTCTAACATTTTAATAATTCTATTTGTTATAAAATTTTACAATAAAGCTGGGCCTACAAATAAACCGTAATCATTATCATAATTAATTTATAATACTAGCTGATTCTTACTGATATAATATCTAGTTTTAACTACAAATCAAGTAAAAAACTTAAGTGCCTGTTTAAAATATGTATTTTTGTTTTATAATATGTATTGGTAATGCTAACAATATATATTATAAACAAAAATATGTATTTTATATATATTATATTGTCTTATATTCAAAACAAGTAAAGTATCTCAATATGGTCAACTGGTGTAACATATACCACTTGAATAACTAAATACACACTAGAATTTATAAGTCAGAAGCAAACTTAAATAAAGGTAACATAAAAGATATAAAAAAATTCATGGCAGAATTCTATTTCCCTTTTTCTCTCTCTAAAAACACTGAATAGGCTTACATGAACATTCTACTGTGAAAATTTAGAGTAAAACATTCCAGATTTAGACTAGCAATGCTGTCTGTGACCTATTATATTTAAAATAGCTTATAAACTATTCATATGCAGAAAATGCAAAAATGTTAAATATATCTAGGAATTCCTAAATTGCTACATTTTTGCCACTGTGTCCATAAAATGTGCTAAGCTGACATCCTGCGATAATTTACCACTTCCACACACACACACACAAATCCTACCTACTATGACTTGCCCAAACAAAATGAATTAAGTGAACAGATTCTGATTTTCACTTCAAAAAATCTGAAAGTATTTATTTCCAAGTACTCTACATCTGAATATTTCTTCTAAGTGCTCAATTCAAAAAAATAAATGGTTATTTTGTGAATGAATACCTTTAAGACCAAAAAGAGTTGTGTGATACAGGATAAAAGGGAAAGCTGAACACAATTAATCATTTCCTCTGAAAAGAAATTTTTCAGGTGTTTTTCTGTCTTTGTAGTTTTCAATTTCTTGGGATTTTGTATTTCGCTTAAGTGTACATTCAACTCTATCTCAATAAACTCTTTAGAGCTTCAAAACAAAGCAAAACTACATGTGGGCATTAAAAGATGAAGCAAATATTAAATTTAATGATAAGTTAAAAATAAAGTGTAACCTATTTGAGAATTAAAATAGAGAAATATTAGAAACATGCAAAACAGACGTGGTATATTTATAGTTCTTAGAGGACAGAAAACATACAAGCAATGAAAATGGATACATATGAACATCTAAAAATAAAACGTGTTTTTTTTTTTAAATCAATATGAAAAAAACTCAACTACCAAGCATGTATTTCTGGAAAAACAAATGCTCCAATTATTTATATAAAGAGCTCTAAAATAAATTTTGTTAAGGTTTAACTAATTTTCACCTAACAAAATTTGCAAAGATTAAAAAGAATGATAGCACCCAATGTTGTTAAAGGGACACTAATAATAGCTGGTTTGAGAGTGAACTAGGAACAAGTTATCAAAATCCCTGAAAATGTGCATATCACTTAATCAAGTAATTCTACTTCTAAGAATTTAGCCCAAAGAAATAATTAAAATAAATCAGTATAGCATTACAGTGGAAATGAAAAACAACCTTTTTATTCACTTAGAAAATTAGTTAAGAAAACTAGGTTACATTTAATAAGATGGAATAATATAAAGACACTGAAATCACATTGTGGAATCACACTGTGATACAAAAAATTTTTGACAATATAACTTAAGTGAAAAGCATTAGGCCACAAAAGATAATTCTATTTTAGGTTTTTGTTTGTTTCAAGAGATATTAAAAAATAAAAAATAAACTATAGTTAACTTTAGATGATGCAATTACACATGATTTTTGTCTTCATCTTTACTCTTTATTTAGTTTTCCAAATTTTCTGCTTTAGGTATTCCTTTAATTAATAAAATAATTTCCTTGATGATTTGAAATGTGTTTAAATGCTTTTAATCACAGATCTTCAAACGGCACAAAAATATTTTAAATGGCTATCATCTGTCTTATGAACAAAATAAAACTTGTTTTTTTTATTGCATTGTGAAAATTCAGTTCATGTTATTTAAAATATATACAATATACTTCATAAATATGGACTTAAAAAATAAGGAAATGAAATTATTACCATTTAAGCCAAATGGCAATAATTACCAAATGGTAATTTGGTTTAATTACCAATCTCACATGCATAAGAGAATCCTAAATATGTTCACATATGTGAATCTACAAGTATACACTCATCTATACTGAACATGATTCGGAAAATAATTTCCTAAGGGAAAATAAAGAGAATCTGAGAGTAAAAATATGGTAGAGAACTGGAGACTGCTTCCCAGAATATAGTATACATTAAATGATGCTATAATTTTAATTTTAGCCCCCACTAATCTTAGAATTATGCAATTAACTATCTTAATTTTCCATTTCACATTACATATACAGCCCTGAGCAAAGGCAACAGACAAGTGTCTTCATTCTATTTTATTTCCTGTGTCAGCTATTTGTAGTATGAGAATGAGATTAACTATTCATGCATAGTAAGATGTGCATGAGAATCTGATTCTATTCTCTCCAGAAGAAAGAAGCAATGTGATATACTTCAGATTCAGAAGAACTAAGGGGGGGTAGGGGTCCTGCCTCTGGATGGAGGTTAGCGTTAATGCTGTGTTATTAGAAAACTTGCACTAAGACTGGGCTAATCCTCTCACACTGGGATTTCCTCCTGTCACTGCAGCAATAAAAAAAGCTAACAAAAACATTAAATATCCAATAAGCCAGTTCCTACAGCATTCAACATTCTTGATTATTCTTGGTTTTTTACCCAGGCAACAGGATGCTTCTCTACTTTGGAAGACTTGATTCTCTTTGATTCTCTTAGTACTAAGGCTAATAAATGCATACAATTGACAGAATTTTTAAACAGCAGGGAGTATAATACTCTTTGTATTATAAGAACAATTTGAACTCTAAAAATTCACCATTTTGATTCACTAAAATAACCACAGCTCAGCAAATGCAGGCCTTCCTAATTCCAAAGAATGCCTTATGCATGTTAAAGAAAAACTTATTTCCCCAACAAAAATAATTGAGTAAAAAATAAATGACCAAGTTAAAGCAATTCACATATTATATCCAACAAATCATGGATTTGTTATTTTTTCATTTAACTATTTATTTTGTTCATTTAAAATGGCATGATTCATACCTTCTCACCAATCCTTCGGAAACCATTAGACCTTCTGAACTTAGTGATGAAAATTGCCCTCCTAACCAAATTGTATGTGTACGTAACAACTTACTCATGTTCATTGATATAAAGTTCTGCAAGTTCATGCCAGGCTTCTTGGTCTCCAACAAATCTGGTGAGGGAAAAGGAAAAGAGAAAAGTGTGTATATATTTGGTAAATAAACAGCATGTGGGCAAAAAGGAAAATCAATGCAAATTCCATTTTAATTAAAAAAGATTTATCAGAATAACGAAACACATTCCTCTTCTAAAACACTCACTGTTCCAGATATTCATTCAGTTCCCGAATGGCCTCCACATTTTTTCCCTGGGCTTTTCGAATGGCAATCTTACGCTTTCTTGCAGCCTATGGGTTGACATTAATAAAGGATTAGGCGCTTATGATTCCCTGGGTTTTTGTAAAGAAGGTAATTTGACTGTGCAAATTATTATCTCCATGCCAGTGAAACTCTATTGTAGAACTACTGCTTAGTGGAGATTTATAAACATACCCCATGACATCCCACCGGGGAATTCAAACATTCCTCTAACAATCACATATGCTTTACTTTTGATGTACACATATATGCATCATTTCATTCAAATAAATAACCATCCAGATTCTGATAATTACAAGCCCACAGGGAATCTTAATCTTTATCGACCCTAAAATCCTTTACTCTGTCTCATTCATAAGATCTGTATCTTAAGAGACAGAGGAATAGTTGAGATTAAGGAAAAAAAATCACCATGGCCACTTGAATGCCATTATACAAATATGGCTTCTGATAACTTTTTCACAATTTTAAGAGAACAATCTGCTTATAAGTCTTTCAAATGAATAATATAGGTCCTGAAAGATATATTTTTAAATAGACAAAACATTTAAACTTGCATTTTAAAGTTTTTTAAATGATAAATATCAAAATCAGGGGAGGAAGCTGGGTGGAGAGGGGTAAACAGGAAAAATGGGGACATCTGTAATATTTTCAACAAAGTTTTTTAAAAAAAGATTTTTTAAAAATCAATGACATTAATTTTTGCATTCATCAAATATGTACTGAACACCTACTATATGATAGGTACTATGCTAGACAATGAAAATATAAAGAGAAAGATACATCAATAAAAGAAAAACAATAATAGAGTATCTAGGGAGTTGTTGTGATGGAGTAGATCCTAACATGTCTGTAGCAGAGTGGAAGAGGCGGAAGGCCAGGAAGCAAAAAGGGTCCCAGATGTGACACCTGAACTGAAATAGAAAGGGCAAGTAGACATTAAGAAAGCAAAAGAGGAAATAGCATGGAAGACATTGCATAATAGGAGGAACACTGGAGCAAAGGCATAGGAGACAGCAATATTGTGTGTAACCAAGACTATGCACTAAGGCTGCAGTGAACAGTCTGGGACTGGAGGGCACTATATCATTTAATAAATTTACAACCCCTCCATCTCTATTTATTTTATTCAATGCAGAAGGCTAAACAATAAAACACGCTAGGGCTAGATTAAGCTTACTAACTATCATTATTGTTACTTTTTTATATAATACATACTCCACAAGATGCAGACAATGGAAGTAAAATAGATGGATTCTCTTTAGACGAACGGAGCTACCTGTCAAGGAGTGAAAAAGGTGGGAGATTTTGCTCTGAAGAAGTGAGAGTCAAAAAACAAACAAAAAAACAAAAAAACCACAGACAATCAAGAGACTCCCCAATGAGACCAAGAGCAATATCTATAATAATAAAAGGATAATATGCTTATTAGACCAGACGTCCTTCCAGATGAAGCCAGGGCTGGAGGGAAGCAGCCCCGGTCCTGGGTGCCAGAGGGAAGCCGGTGCTGGCAGCTGGGGGAAGGAAGGCCAACTCTTGCACGAATTTTTGTGCATCAGGCCTCTAGTTTACAATATTTATAAATAGCAATAACAATATTTCAGTAACAAAAAAATAACCTACGTGTTAAAAATGTGCATCCTCGGAATATTTGACTCAGGCCAAAGGCCTAATGCAATGCCTACCACACAGAAGGTACTCAAATATATTTGGAATAATTTCAGTATGTAAAACAATGAAAGTTCCATAAAATATGTAAAATTTAGAAAGTCTCAATAATTTATAAGAAATGTAGAAGTAAAGTTCTAAAAGTAATTCAATCGTAGAGCCTTTAGGGAAAATATTAGACTTCAAATGAAAGCCTTATTCGAAGTCCTTCTGAAAACAGGTGAGGAATAAATTACCATATAATTAAGAAACTAATTTGTTTTGGACATATATTTAATTTCACTGATCCAATATCATTTGAAACAAATTTAATTGTTTATTCTTTTCATTTTTCATGATACTTATTCCATATGGTAGAGCACAGAGTCCAGATTTTTTGGGGAAAAAAAGGAACTAAAGCCCAACTATTCTTATCAATTTTCTAATCAAGGGCAAAATATTTATTGTTTACAAACCTCAGTAATATCACCAATCTCCATGTATCATTGTAAAGCAACAAAAATAATACTCAGAATATAATGATATTAAATGAATGCTACGCTATCTTCCTTCTTTTTACCTTTGCTTTTTGCTTAACATTTGTGTTTTAAGCCTTGCCAAAAGCTCTACTTATGAGATCTTTAAAAACAGGCACAGGCTTGCTTAGTTTGACATTGATATCTTACCCCAAACCTTACAGGATTTGCACCAGCTGAGATGAGATAATTTATATAGATACAATGAAACGTGTTGAAAATATTGCATCCAAGTATCACAATTCAGACAAAAGTCAAAGTATAAACCTGAATGGCAACTAATACTTCTACAGTCATAATAAGAGGTATGGTATGAACACTGTAATGGACACCACTATGTAGAGTATGAGATTCGTGAAGAAAGGTGTACTAAAAACATCTGTCTAATGTTGTTAACCTCATTTTCTCAGTGATTTGAAACAGAACTATTTCTCTACTGTCAAACATACATCGATATTTTTAGGTCAGCAGCATTCTGCAGAATATAAAGCACTCCTATAGTGTTTCAAGGATAATTAATCTTTTAAAATGTCTTTTAAAAACAATTCTTTTTATAAATGATGGAAAATAGAGGTTTAAACAACATAAATGCATCAGAAGAGATCGAATTAGAAGAACTGAAATTTCTGATTCGCATCCTAGATCCTCCTATAAAACTACTTGAAAGAATCTGAAATACTGCAAATTAAATAATGTTATTTTGAATTATGTGTATTCATAGGTGAAATATAATTTATAATGTAAAACAAACAGAAATTCTTTATTAAATTTGTAATAGCCTACTTTAAAAACTGTTGTCCACCGAATAAATACTTAACAGTGAGGTATAAGAAAAGATTTTAAATATGGAGCTTTATTTATCAGTTTGAGAAACATGCCCAAAAGATCTCTACTATATAAGCAATATAGTGCTTAATCATGTAAATCCAAAGGTATAGCATTTTATCTCCTAATATTCTGAAGTTTAAAACAAGTTTTTAAGTGGTAACTATTTAAGTATGTGAAGCCAGTTTTCCTAATGTGAGAGCTTAAAAACCACCTACATGGCAATTACTATCATACAGGCAATAATAATTTATTACTAAGTCATATAATATATAGCCCTTTCCAGGTTTTGAGAAAAATAACACCATGTTCTGACATAAGAACCAATCTTTATTTTTCTTGACCATTTAAAGGAACATTAAGCAAAGATTTCATTTCTAGCTGAGATGATGTAACAGGGACCAGATTTACCCTCTTGTCTGAAACAACCAAAGACCTGGACTAAATACATGAAACAAGCTTGTATTCAGAGAGAGAGGGAGAGGGAGAGGGAGGGGGAAGAGGAGTAGGAAAGGGAGGAAGAAGGAGGGAGAGAGAGACATTGACTGTTTGCCTCCTACAAGCACCCCTACCAGGGCTGGGGAACCTGCAACCAAAGTATGTGCCCTTGACCTGGAATCAAACCCGAGACCATATGGCCCACAGACCGATGCTCTAACCACTGAGAAAAACACAGGCCAGGGCCATGAAACAACCATTTTAAACCACAGGACAACAGGCAACAAAAGACAGTAATTCCTGAGAGGCAGGAAACAAATGAGGTGAGCCCTGTTTTTATTGCCCTGGCTTGCTGCCTTAAGAGAGTTTCAAGGGTGCTGTGCAGAGAGGAAGAAAACCAGATTGAGCCCAGCAGACTCTGAGATCAGAAGAAGGAGCTGAGAGTCTAGTAAGATCAAAGAGGTTAGAATTAATAGGCCAGAGTACTGGAGGGGAAAAAAAACAAAACAGAATAAGGACTCTGGAGGTTCCCCTTGAGGAGTACTCAGCTTGGTATTGATCAGTGCATGTGTGTGAAGAAACTACCCAAGGTCAAGGAAAAAAATCATCAAAAAGGTTTTGGAAGCCCAGCCGGTGTGGCTCAGTGGTTGAGTGTTGACCTATGAACCAGGAGATCACAGTTCGATTTGGGTCAGGACACATGCCCAGGTTGTGGGCTTGATCCTCAGTGTGGAGTATGCAGGAGACAGGCAATCAATGATTCTCTCATTGATGTTTCTATCTCTCCCTCTTCCTTCCTCTCTGATATCAACAAAAATATGATTAAAAAAAAAAAAAAAGGTTTTGAGGAGCCCTGGCTGGTGTAGCTCAGTTGGTTAGGATGATGCACCAAAAGGTGTTTGATGCCTGGATTACAGGTTCAGTCTCTGGTCGGGGTGCGGCTGGAGGCAACCAATCAAGGTTTCTCAAATCCCCTCTCTCTTTCTCACTCTCTCTCTCCCTTTCCCTCTCTAAAATCAATAAAAATGTATTTTTTAAAAAAGATATTCCATATCACTCGTAATGTAAATTATAACAAGGTAACATTTTAATCAATCAGACTAGCAAAAGTTAAGTATGCCATGTGGGAGGATACAGAGAGAGTAGCATCTCCTCCACCAGAGAAATGACTGTAGACAGCTAAAAAAAAACCTTTGTGCAGGGAAATTTGGTAACCCCTATCAAAACTTAAAATGCATGTAACTTCCTGACAGATATTTTACTCCAGGAATCTATTCTACAATTGACATCCACTGCAATACTTTCTGGGAGGAAGACATCAAAATCAACATAAGAGTTCACCAAAAGGGTCTTAAGTAAAAGTGTTTTTCATGAAGACAAAGACTATACATCTATGCAATGCAATGGTATGCAGCTTCTCAAAGGATGATATAAAGCTTATGCTGACATGGCATGACCTTTAAAATACACTGCTAGGTAAAGTATGCCACCATTTGCATTTTCAGCAATTCTCCCTGTCAAAAGGGATACACAAGCGTACACACATATTGTAAGTGTATAGGAAAAAAATTATCTAGAAAAATACATAAGAAATTACTAACAATGTCTGACTAAGTGAAGGAGGACTTGAAATCAGGAGTGGTAGGAAAGACTTATTTTTCCACTACACATTGTTTTGTATTATTTGTAAATTTTAACCTGGGTATTAAAATTCCTTTTTCAAAAGAGTATTTCAAAAACATTTTTTAAATAGATGGGGAGAGGGTGTCCCATTTCAGTAACTTCCCAAAAGAAAAATTTAAAAACTTCTATTATAATTACTTTATTCTTTTTGCCCTAGGTAGGCATTGTGCTTTAATGTTAAGACTTACTCATGCCATTCATGAAATATGATGGCTTTGTCTCAAGCCACACTCATCTTTCAAAGCCTACAAGGCTCAAAAATCACACAGCAAATCATCAAAGAACCAGAACTTTATAAGTCTATCTCAAAGTCCAAAATCCATTCATTATATCATCCTGTTACCCTAAAAGCAAAGTCAAGGATGGTGTTTAATTCATCCTTCTATTCCCAACACCAAACACTCTGGCAAGCACTCAACAAATGTTTTTTGAAATAATGAATGCATAAAGAGAGCTCTTTAAAGTGTGGATAACAACCTCATTTCTATAGTGCTTATCAAGGAGCACAGATGCACAAGACCAGTAAAAGAATCACATAACCACTTTTAGACAATGCAAAGAATTAGTTACAAGCTTGAATTAAAACTACAGATGAAAACAGAACTGGACTTTCTCATCTTTGAGATAATGAAGGTGCTTCAGAAAAAGAAACTGTGATGTCTTCTAAATAATAATTTGACTACTTAATAAGTAAAGTCTTTCCCTAATACACTTTTTCAGTTCTAGGTCTTAATGGCTTTGTTATTACCTTCAATGTCTACCTCAGTATTTTCTACAGATACAGTAACAGAAACAATGTCTTTAATTCTTAGTAGCATCAACACTTTGGTGGCTCATGAAGCATAAAAATCATTTACAGCAGGAAAGAAGGGACTGAGTAGAGATTAGATAAATAATCTCTTATAAAAGAATAATACATTTAACAGTTGATTTTAGTCACCTTGTTCTAAAATATTCACCTAACAACTAAGACATTTAGTTACTACCATTCATATATAGTCAATAAGGGGAACCATTTGAATTTCTCTTTTGGCCAGTCTTAAAGCATTAATCGTAGAAAGTACTATAAAGACAGAACAATATAGCTTACCTAATAATAGACAAACATGCTAATTGACCGTACCTTCACGACGCCCACAATCAGGAGTATGCAAATTAACCCAACAAAGATGGTGGTTAATTTGCATGCACAGCCTCCAAGGGGCTGGGGGCGGGGCTGTGGCGATGATGCAGGTGTTCCGCCCCGCCCCCTGGCTGCTCTGGGCCTCTGAGCAGAGTAGGAAGATGGAAAGGCGGCTCTGGCCAGAGTGAAAGTGGTGCCGGCAGCCAGGGAAAGGAAGGCCCATTCTGGCACGAATCTTCGTGCATCGGGCTTATAGTAATTACATATTATTTTAGGTCTTGAAAAAGTGAAATAACTTATTTAAAATATCCTCAACTTAAACTGACCGAAAGTAAAATGTTTGATTGCTAATTTCAAGAAAATAAATTACAAGCTATTAATTTTTAACCTAATATGAGAAAAATATATGAAACTCAAACTTTTTTCAGAAACTTGATTTCATTTTTTCAATATATAGGGTAGGGCAAAAAAGGGTTTATAGTTGAGTACATGAAACACAGTTTATTCCTGTATTATTTATTAATTATAATACTCTTTATCAGTATAACTGTAAACTTAGTTTTGCCCCACCCTGTGTGGATGGGCAAAAAAATTAAATACCTTTAAAACAGATCAAGTCTTATAGTTAAAATAAAAATATTTACAAAATCTTCAGAACAACAAATAGTGCTTTTTATAGAGTTAAGATTAGAATACTATTCAAAATTTTCCTATTTTAACTACCTTTTTTTATTGGGAATATCTAAACAAAAGTAACAGAAGCTGTTTCTTTTTTTTTTTTTTTCTTTTTACTAATAGGTGGATCTGTAATTCTGCCAAAACTTTTCCCTGAATTTTCTATATTCTTAGAATCTTCACAAAATAATGAATCCTTACCATTTAAATATGTGCCAAAAAAACAAACAAACAAACAAACAAAAAAAAACCTAGGAAGTTTCCCAGGGGCGGGATATTAAAAACACAAATATAAAACATTTCATTTCAAATAACACACTTACTATAGGGGCCCAGAGCATGAATTTGTGCACCTTGAAAGGAACTGTGGGTCATGAAGCTGCGGTGGGCACAGGGGCAGGTCTTGGCCCATCCTCCACGCCCTCACCCTCTCCCCCCCCCCGCCACACCCAACCAGTCTGCCGGCAGTCCCACTCCCACAGCGGCTGCTCCCATGCGCTAACAGTGCCGACCCCATGGCACGGAGCAACTGGGGCTGGCACCAGCAGCAGGTGCAAGCGACGGCTGCTACCCCAATTGCCCCTCAGGAGCAAGGGGAGGCAGAGAAGCCCTCAGGGGTGATCAGAGCCGGCAGCCACCGCAAGCACCTGCTGATGGCACCAAGCGCTTGGGGCAGGCGCTGAGCACCTGCAGCAGATGCAAGCACCAGGCGGGACCATAGCACGCTGGAATAAAGAATTTTCAGTAACCACCAGAGGCTCGCCCCAATGACAGTGACTTATGCCTGCCTTGGTCTGGTGCTCCTGCTCACCTACTCTACCATCCCGCCCGGCTGATGACCGCATGTTCTGTGCTCTGCGACCTGCTGCCAATGCCCGCCATGTTCCATGTGCGCCCCCTGGTGGTCAGCACACATCATAGTGACCAGTTTCTGCCATTCAGTCTATTTGCATATTAGGGTTTTATATAGCTAGATAGCAAATCACCTTGTTGTGTAACTTAAACTTGTATAATGTTACTGGTCAATTATATCTCAAAAAACTGGAAAAAAAAAACTCCATCTTTTAAGCAATATACAGAAGTATTACTAAATAATGTATCAAAAGGGACAAGCAGAGATCAGAGATTTATGACCAATGAATGCTTGGTTTAATGCTATCTAGAAATTGCACACTTCAATATGAAATCATTTCCCAACTTAGCATACATAATTTATTTTTAAATGAATCAAGTTACTCATGTTCAATTATTAAACATTTCTGCATCTTATAATCCACAATCATATATTTTATTAGCTTATTTTAAATGTGATATTTTTAATGAAATACTGCCAAATAAAGAGAACACCATGTTTTTGTATTATGTGTTAACGTAAGAATTTCTCCTTTTATAAAAAGACAATACAAACTCAAACTGTTTATTGTTTAAAATTTCTAAAAATATTTTTATTTTAGCAGGCATATGTATGCAAGGACATAACAACATAAAACATTAAAAATGCTTCATGTTATTTAAAGTCTCTCTTTAACTTTTCATTTAATACAAGGTAAATTTGAGGGAAGCCATTATACCAATACTAAACTAAAATGTTCTCAACAATAAAAAATTTTTTCACCAAGGTATTTTTAAAACAAATTATATTATACAAGTATATTTGGAACAAATATTTTGTCCAGTAAACTGATATAAAATTTGTTCAAATTCAGAATTAAAGATATTTACATATTTTTCCTTTAAATATATTTATATATGATATAGTAATTCTTATTCAGGTAGAAAAAAAGTAAATCCAAAACAAAACACCTTCATTAACTCCATATACTAATTATTGAGATGACTTCTTTCATTTCTCATTAAGACAACTAAAATTTACTACACAAACAAGACAAGTTACTATTTCATAAACTTTAACAAAATATTATACAAAAAAACACACTGAGATTTGCTGGGCTTTTATGCAAGCACATAAAATTCTTTCTTCCCAAATTTCAATTAATTTTTTTTTAGTAAGATATCTCGTAAGTCAAATTTAACTGGAGAGTTTTAAACCTATTTTTTAAAATGATCCATCTTGAAATATTTAAAATAAGATAATAAAACATAGTTCCATATGTATTTTCCCATTACTTCCAAAACAAATTAATTTTGCCTTTTGAAATAAACTGTATCATCTTCAGAACTATTAGTTAACTTACAGTGTTAGTTGGATCTTCATGTAGAATTCGATCATATAGCTGTATTGCATCATCATATCTATTTAAAAAGAAAAAGAAACATCAAGAATCATGAACTTAAAATTTAGTGACAAATAGTAAATACTGGAAAAGATTCAACTGGCAGGGCTTTGCATGCATTTATAATTGTTATCCAAGTCACTTTTTATATTCCTATCATAGTAAGGTTTTCTATGGTGTAGTGTTTTTTTTAATGGAAAAAAGTATCACATAAAGTATTTCTAAAAAAAGTAACTTCAAAACATACTGATCTAATTAGACCTAAATACAAATGTAAAATCTAGCAGCACTAAGAGATACCTTTATGATCCTAGTTATACCTAGAATTACAACCAATAAAACATAAGGAAAAGTTTAATTTTAATAAATCTATTCACAAGGAATGATCTATGTATTAATTCTTCTTTAATGAATATTTATAATAGCTTTTCTTAGTTGAGCTGGTTCAGTTCATTAAGCACCTACTAAGTATCCATACGTAATACTTACTCTTTGCTGGGTTACAATCTCATGAGAGAAAGAGTTAACAAATTTATCAAATGAAAAAATACTCACATATGACAGTAAATAACTAAGAAGCCAAAATTAACATTATGTGATAGAGAATCTAAGTAGGGATACATTAGAAATCAAATAAAAAACTTTCCTTAACTATATACTCTTACATATGATAACCTTGATTAGGATGCAAAGAAATAGCTGAGTGATTCTGAAATTCCTTCCTAACAATGTTCATAACCCCCAAATCCCTTCCTATCAATTTCTCCACTTCTGAATAAAGGTCTTTAAAGAAAGCAAAAAACAATGTTTAAAAACTTTTACAGCAACATTTCTAAAACCAGAAATAGCAGATTCATTGTCTTGGGATCTCTTCATAAGTTCCCTATAGGAAATTTTTAATTTTATATTTTTCTCTTAATGACATTTTCTGGAAGATATCTTTTAAAGATAGATATGAACACTTAATATCATGTGACTCATCTTTCAACTATACACTGACCCCAAAATTTTAGTACCCAAGTCAATGTTGGTGATTATGGTCATGCCAATAAGTAAGAATACTTTACCTATTCTTGTTATCTGTAGCGGACTATTGAAAAAAGTAAAAGCAGACTGAATTTGTAAATGTGTTCACTCCATGTATCCACATCCCTGCACACTAAGTCAATTAGACTCAGCAATAATTCAAATAAAGAAAATTAGTTTGGACATCCAATACACGGTACTATAATAGGTCTGCTAGCCTCATAAGAATCTACAACTAAATGAGGGAATAAAATAAAATCATTAAATAATAATGAAACAAAACAGTGAAGTATGCAAAACAAGGGCAAAATTAATGCTATAGAGCAGAAATTGTCACAAGACAATCCATGAGAATCACCTGGGAATCTTTTCCAACTAAAATACCTCTGGAAAAGATATGAGAAATGACAGAGAAAGATATGAAGCCATTCATTGTTTTTATAGTTGTATAAAACCTATATACATAAGGCACTAATATCTAGTTTTATATTTAAACATGTTTAAATTATACTGTAATTTAAAAAATAATTTATGTAAAAACTGAGTGTGATGGTTAATATTATGTGTCAACTTGACTGGCCCAGATCAAACATTATTTCTAGGTATGTCTGATGGTGTTTCAGGATGAGATTAGCTTTGAATCCGTAGACTCAGCAAAACAGACTGCCTACTCAATGTGGGTGGGCATCATCCAATTCCTTGAGGGTCTGAATAGAACTAAAGTGGAGAAAGGAGGAATTTAACCCTATTTTACAGCCTCACTTCTGAGCTGGGACATCTCATCTTACCTCCCCGTATCCTCAGAATGAGATTTATACCATCAGCTGCCTTCGTTCTCAGCCTCTGGACTTGGACTCAGACTTTATTACAGCACCAATTTGGCTGGATCTCCAGCTTGCAGATGGCAGATTCTGGAACTTCAAAGCTTCCAAAATCATATGAGCCAATTCCTCATAATAAATCTCCATTTATATATGTGGGTCTCTGTGTATATATGTAAATGTCTGTGTGTGTGTGTGTGTGTAGGGGGGTCCTCTAGAGCAGGGGTCCTCAAACTACGGACCGCGGGCCACATGCAGCCCGCCGAGGACATTTATCCGGCCCGCCGGGTGTTTTTGCCGCCACTGCCTGTCCTGCTTAGCAGCCTACTCGTCCTCGGCCCAGTGCACATGTGTGGAATGGTTTTTTTTAAACTATAGTCCGGCCCTCCAACGGTCTGAGGGACAGTGAACTGGCCCCGTTTAAAAAGTTTGAGGACCCCTGCTCTAGAGGATCCTAATACAATGAAGGTAAACAAGAATTTACAATTAGTCAACAATGTTCTGATACCTGTCTTTTTACCTGCAGGGTTTTTTAAAGAAAAATCTGGGTTACACCCCCACAAACTGATTTCAGTAAAGTGGGAGTAAGGCAACTACTTATTTTTTATAATTCCACATATTCTAATTTACACAATCATGTATGAGAATCAATGATTAATGATCCTATTTAACAAAGGCACATCTAACAGCCACTCTTCCATATAAAAACATTAAAAGTTTGCTAAGTAAAATGGTTCTACGAGTTTCAATGAAAACAAACATATAATCTTCTATATAATAAAAGCCTAAGCAACCATTACAGCAGAACGATCAGAGCGACCAGTTGCTATGATGTGCACTGACCACCAGGGGGCAGATGTTCAACGCAGGAGCTGCCCCCTGGTGGTCAGTGCGCTCCCACAGGGGGACCGCTCAGCCAGAAGACGGGCTCATGGATGGCGAGCGCAGCAGCGGTGGCGGGAACCTCTCCAACCTCCACAGCAGCGCTAAGGAGCAGCAAGCCATGTGGTAAGGAGCAGTGAGCAGGCAGGTGGTAGGAGCAAGTGGTCCTGGACTGCGAGAAGGTGCAGGCCGGGTTGAGGGACGCCCCCTCCCTCCAGTGCACAAATTTCATGCGCCAGTCCTCTAGTAATAATAATAATAATGATGATGATGATGATGATAAGGCTTAACCCTGGCCAGTATGGCTCACATAGCTGGAGCATCATCAGGTCACGTGCCCAGGTTTCAGTAAAGGTGTGTCAGAAGGCAACCAACCGATGGGTCGATGTTTCTCTCTCTCTCTCCCCCTTCCTCTCTCTAAAATCAATAAAAACCCTTTTTAAAAAAACTTAAAGAAATTAAAGTTCACTGAGTTTCTTAGAAAACCTGAAGCAACACTTAACAATAAGTTCTTGTTACCATATCAATATTTTGTTTGGTTGGAAATATTAAAAACTAGTCTCACTCAATCCCTCACAACATAATTTTAAAAATCATTCATCTTGGACTATGGAATGTATTCTGCTATTCATATATTTTAAGAATGGTTTAAGGACTCATGCCACTTGAGATAAAACAAAAAACAATTATTAGAGCAGTACACTGATTCAGGAGCAATCTTTTCAGATTTCTTCCATTCTGTCCTGATTCAAAATTAGTTTCTGCTAACCTAAACTAATACTATTTTATTTACTTTTTTATTTATATCATTTGCTAACTTACAGAAAGGATACGACGAGATTAAAATGTACACACAAACAAACATGTAAGCCCAGGAGTGAAGGGGTTGAGAAAAATTATATCAATAAATCCCATTTGAAACAAACTACTACAATTGAAGTACAAGTTAATTGTCTTACCTGAAACAAGCTAAAAAGGTGAAAATAAGCTGATCTTAAAATACATGCATAAATTCAAAGGATTCAAAATAGTCAAAATAATCTTGGAGAGAAAAAAAAAACACAAAGCTAAAGAATTCACAATGCCCAATTTCAGAACTTAATACAAAGCCACAATACCAATCAAGTGTAGAATCAATATGGTGCAATATATGATAAGCCCAGAAATCAACCTCACATTTATATTTAATTGTTTTTAACAAGGGTGCCAAGACAAATAAGGAAAACATAGTCTTTTCAGCAAATGGTGCTGGGACACCTGAATATTCATATGCAGAAAAATGAAGATAGACATGTACTTCAAACCATAAAAACTATTAAATCAAAATGGGTAAAGACCTAAATGTAAAAGCTAAAACTACAAAATTCTTAAAAGATAGGCATACTCTTTGTGACCTTGAATAAGATAATAGTTTCTAAATATGACACCAAAAGTAAAAGAAAAAAAAAATAAATAAACCGGACTTAATAAAAGATCAAAAAATTTGGTAATTCAAAGGATACCACTAAGCCAGTGATTTTTAACCAGTGTGCTGTGGCCCACAAGAATTTTTAAAACATGCAATACCTGCTTTTAAGTCAGAAACAATGATTTCCTTTTCCTTAGATTGTCAAATAAAAAAATGACAACAGCCAACATAACAATAGCCATCTGTGTGAATGAATCAAAATTAAAACCTTTTTTGTCAGATTGACAAAAAATATATATTTTGGTGTTTCAAAAAATTCTAATAATTAGTTTATGTGTGCCTTGAGATAAAAAGGTTTAAATTGCTGCATTAAGTAAATTAATACTGTCAGACTATTTATGCAAATCATCCTATATAATAAAGAACTAATATGCAAATGGTCATCACGCCTTCACACCTTCACGCCATAATGGCTCAGACACCCAACACTGGGGAGAGAGGAATGGGGGACCAGCCAGGCTGTGGCCCGGGAGAGGGACAAGTCGCCCACCCCACAATCCCGGGTGCCAGCAGCTGAGCCTTCGGCCTGGGAAAGGGACAAGCCCCCGCCCCGTGGTCCTAGGTGCCAGCAGCTGAGGCTACAGCCCGGAAGAGGGACAAGCCGCACGCCCCACAGTCCCGGGCGCCAGTGGCTGAGTCTACACCTGCGGCCCAGGAGAGGGACAAGCCGCCTGCCCCTCGGTCCCGGGCGCCTGCAGCTGCGGCTGGAGGAGGGAATCCTGGGTCCCGGGTGCGGGGCGAGGCAGAGGCGGTTAGGGGCAATCAGGCAGGCAGGCAGAAGGATTAGGGGCAATCAGGCAGGTAGGCAGAAGGATTAGGGGCGATCAGGCAGGGAGGCAGGCAAGCTGCTAGGAGCCAGCGGTCCCGGATTGTGAGAGGCAGTCGGACATTCCCTGAAGGGTCCCGGATTGGAGAGGGTGCAGGCCCGACTGAGGAACCCTCCCCACATCCCCATGCACGAATTTCCTGTACTGGGCCTCTAGTATATCTGATAAGGACCTTGTATCTAGACTATACATAAAGAAATTTTACAACTAAATAAAAAAAGACAATAACCCAATTTAAAAACAATGAAGATATAGAAATGGTCAATAATTTTATGAAAAGATATTCAACATTTCTGGTTCCTGGAACAGCAAGTAAAAAGATCTTGGAAGTTGTCACTCCCATCCACACAAGAAAAAAGCTAAACAAACTGGACAAACCAACTAATTCTAGATCCATCAGAGAATTAAAGTCACAGGTCAAACCACTTCCCCCAAAATTAGAAGACATGTAAACACAGATAATCACAGCTTACTGTAGCAAGAAGACAGGACATAAATGTTGACAAGAACATGGAGAAAAGAGAACTCTTGTGCACTGTTTGCAGGAAAGTAAATTAGAACAACTATGTAAAACAATATGGAAATTCCTTTAAAAAAATTAAAAATAAAATCACCATTTAATCCAATAGTTCCACTTCTGGGTATTTATGTGAAGAAAACAAAAGCACTATGTTGAAAGATATATGCATCACCATGTTCATGAAAGCGTTATTTACAAGAGCCAAGACATGGATCAACCTAAGTGCCCATCAACAGATGAATGAGATTGTGACGTGTATACAGTGTAATATTATTTACTCATAAAAATGAAGGAAATTCTGCCACTTATGACAACCTGGATGGACCTTGAGGACATTATGCTAAGTGTAATAAGTCAGACAAAAAGACAAATACTGTATGATCTCACTTACATGTGGAATCAAAAAGAACCTGAACTTACAGATCAAGAAAGCGGATTGGTGGTTGCCAGAGGTGGGGGTGGGGCTGGAGGTGGGAGTGTATGAAATGAGTGAAGAGGATCAAACTTCCACTTATAATTAATAACATGGTTACTATAGTTAACAAGACTGTGTTATAATTGAAAGTTACTAAGAGAGCAGAACTTTTAGTTCTCATAACTATGGGTGGTGATGGATAACTAAACTTACTATAATCATTTCATTATACATATTTATCACATCATTATGTTGTACACCTGAAACTAATACAATGTCAATCATATCTCAATAAAAAAATTAATAATAATAGTTTCTATACCTTGAGTGCTTATGAGGGTCCTACACATGTATTTGTAAGTCCCCCAAAAATTCTGACAAGTTGGTAATATTCTTGCCTTACAGAGGAGGGAAGCCAAAAAACCTTAAAGTTAAATAATTTGCTGGGTAGCCAGCTATTATATCCTAAAACCAGGATTATTTGAAGGCAATTCTTATTGCAAAATATAATCTATTTCACTAGCCCAGAGATGTAAGTGGATTACACTTTGATGTCAAATCCTATTTACTGGGAGAAAAGGCCAGGATTTATGCTGAGAAGCACTCTGACATTACTCTGAATCTCAGGAGCAAGAGATCTTGCACTATCAATGATGCTGCCATAAACATAGGAGAACATAAAGATAGGCCTCATATCTGCTGTTTTCAAATGGGACCACACTGTTTACAAGGCTCAGTTACCTTTCCATGGCTTCAAATCTCATGCCAGTTAGTCGCTTGACTCTGTGACTGCCAGGGAACTGTCTTCTCAACTCCTGAAGACAAAACTAAAAAATAATTGGTAAATAAGATTTGAAAAGTAGTAATTATATTACATATACTAAATGGGCTACAAATAATGACCTACATAAGTCTTCAATGTATCTTCTTAAATAATTTCACTAGTGTAATATAATGAAATGAAGTGATATTAATCTAATGAATAATGGGGTAAAAGGAAAAATCTGAAATTACAGTGAGAGAAATCATCAGTTCTCAGACACTAATCATATTAATAAGTAGGAAAATAAGCAGATCATGTGTCCACTAATAACTTCAAATACTACCACCATATTATTTCTCAAAAATTGCTTACATAATGTATCAAGCCCCATTTAAATATCTACAACAGTTTCCTGGCATTTTCTTCCTAACTATGCATAAAGATTCTTTAGATAAAAAATAAGTTCTTTGGTATTACTTTCAAGTCCCTGGCAACTACTACTAATACTTTGCTTAATATTTCTCTGTTGAAATTATATATTAATCTTCTTGTCAGTACACAGATCCTGATTTGGGGCCAGGAGGAGCCTGCAACCTAGGTACGTGCCTTTGACCAGAATCGAACCCTGGATCCTTCAGTCTACAGAATGATGCTCTATCCACTGAGCCAAACTGGCTAGGGTGTGTGTGGGAGGCAACCAATCAATGTTTCTCTCTCTGTCTCTCTCCCCATTCCTTCCACTCTCTCTAAAAACCAATGGAAAAATGTCCTCAGGTAAGGATAAACAAAAAACAAACAAAGAAATAATTGTGAAAATTAAAGAAAGCATGATGTAAAGCATTTAGCATAGTACCTAGCAGATACGGGCTCAAAATATAGCTATTATCATTCTCTATTTTAAAAACAGCATTAGTAATTTAAGTCATGCTGTGCAAATGTTAGGACTTTCTATGAGTTTAAGGCATACATTTACAATATTACAAAACAGTATTTAACAATATATACTATGAAAGATATTCAATAACCCAAAATATAAACTTGTTTTAAACTATCTACTTCTCATTACATACTCTATAATATAGCATAATTCACCCAGGAAGCAGATAACCTTCAACTAACTTATCCTCTTCAGTAAAACTGGAATACTAAATATCTACTTCTCAGGATTGTTAAAAAGATTAAAAACATACTGTGTTCAAAGTACCCAGTTAGGCCTACCTACCCTTAAGAGTAGCATTGAAAACCAGCTATAGAAAGCATTCTATACAAGCCATATACTAAGTCTTAATCATATAATCCATGAAGCATATTAAATATAAAATAAAATTAGTTTAAATACCTACCAATGCCAAGTCATCCCGACCATAGTCTAGAGCTGCAATCATCACCTGTTCATATATGATCCAAACTAGATACATAGAGAAAAAAAACTAAATTTACTATAAAATCTCCCAACAAAACCTAAATAATGAATTCTTCCTGTTTGGTATTTTAGAGAAAAGTACTTATAACTGAAAATTGATTTATAGTATTTTATCAGCAATTAAGAAAAGAAGGTATTCTTACATAATTCAGCAATGTAAAATATTTCAGTATCTTATCAAGTAAAAAAAATTTCCAATTACCTAGTATCTTTACTGTTCTAAAGGATTCTATATAAAATACATTTTGACCAGACCAGGACTGCAGCCCTACGAGCTTTCAAACAAAAACGCCTATTTGACAGCTTTACTACTAACAGACATTATAAAGCTTTCTCAAAATAAAGCATCATTAGTCTTCCTGAGAAGTTTCTAAAAAGTGACAATCACAGATAGATTGCTATAAACACTAGAAAAAATAAGATTTTTTTAAAAACAACAACTAAGAATAGTAAACAGACATGTGCCAAACATAAAGATAATAAATTTAAAAACTTACTATCATCTCCAAGCTTAGAAGCATATTCATTAATTAATTCCTCTCCAACTTCCACAATTTGCTCACTATTTCTTGAGTTTTCATCTCTCCATTTTCTCATTTTATCTCGCATTTCTGAAAACACAAAACTTGTTATAATGTATATATATATTTGATCAATGTCAAAATTACTAAAATGAAGTCAAAAGTTTTGATAAAGAAAATAAACTCACACTAATATAAAAGTCCATGTATCTCAAAGTTCATAAAGCAGAATACCAATTTAATAAGACAGATCCTTCGAAAGACTACAAATATATTATAAATAATACAACTATCTTTAAAAGTAATGAATGGCATTGTGCTAGGTATCCTATCCATATCCTGCCCAAAATACCCTAACCTCAATGAACCCTCCTTATAACTCTGTCCCACCTCCAAATCACTAAATAACTCCTCTAATAAACCTCAATAATTTTCAACTGGCTGAATAAATAAACCATATATTCTACTTTTTCTATAGATCCTAATAGAGACTAGGAGAATGTTAGATGTACTATATAAACATGTGATCACCTCTCCTATAACGAGATTTACAGTACTCTTTGAACTAACCATTTAAACAACTTTAGTTCATTATATGATTCAAAGGAATCCCTGAGGACCTAGGTCCAACTGACAGCCCGCATAGAAATATAAAAAGAAATTATTCCAACACTAGAAAAATTAGTTTTTTTGGTAACAATTTATTAATGTTTATTATTAACCTAATTAATAATTCATTTAGTCAGCAAATAAACACTGAATTCAGGAGAGAGAAAATTTTACAACTTAACACAAGTGGGTAAGTGCTTCAAGAGTATAAAAACACATAGTTTAAAGGACGAGGGGTAGGTTTCATTGCTTTTTGGTTTTTGTTCTTTTTCTTTCCCTTTTTAAAATTTTGGTGGAGGGATGGGGAAGGGCTGTGGAATAGTCAAGGAAAACTCTCTAAAATATATGACCGTTGAGGGGAAATTTTGAGGAATGATAAAGTATAATGGGGACAAGAGTGGGACGATGAGGAAAGAACACTCCTAGTGGAAGGAACAGCACGTCTCCCAATACAAGAGGAGCATGGTACCCTTAAGGAATTCAACAAAAGGCAGCACTGTCAGCTCTGAAAGACAGAAGAGTTTAAGACAAAGCTAGAGACAAAGGTCGGAGCTAGATCATCTTTCCCACATAGCACTTAGTCTAAAAGCACTTTCACGTATTTTCTCTCTTGTTCCTCAACAAACTTGTGAAGCAGTTATTATTCTAGACTTCCCACGGGGTAGTCCAAGTGACTTAGTTAAATCTCCTGGTCTGATGGTACACACCTACTCATTCCTTAAGATTATATACATGATACTATCATCTAAGAAAGTTATATTGAACATAGTTTCCAAACAGCACTTTCTAAAAATAAAAAGCATGACATATTCAAAACATTTTCCAAAAAAAAAAAAAAAACACATTAAAAATAACAGCCACCTCTCTACTATCCAACTTAAGAAATATTTCCGGAGAAGCCTTTTACAACTACATCTTGACAGGTTTGTCTTCATTACTCGACTGTGAACTCCATGAAGGTAGGGACTGCATGCTGCTTAATTTCATCTATCCAAGATAGAGCACTAAGCGCTTTTCTTGTTTACTATCATGGAATTCTCTGATCTGGGTAGAAACACTGAGATTCACAATGGGCAAGAGGCCACAAAACCAATAATCATGGAACTCAGTTCAAGGATAAGGGAATTTTACCTTTTCCCACACACCTTTGCAACTCTGTAACCCTAGAGGTATTTATTCACCCTGGTTGAATATAACTTTCAGTACACACGTTATCAGGCCATTGTTTAACCACTGGAACAAGGCATTCCTTAAACACATAAGCTGTTTTAAGTCTCCTGTTAAATGCTGGGGATATGAATTTCAAATACAGATATTTCATGAGTTAGAGAAACTCAAGGCTGTTTCTCAAGCATGTTTCCCGCTCAAGTTTTTCAGAAGGGAAAAATCTGTTACAAAACTGGTCCAAAGTTTGCTTCCAGACTTAGAGAACACACTTTTCCTTACATTAAACTGGGATGGGGAAGAAGTCCATCACACTTGAGCTCATGCCCAAGATACCAGTCCTTTTTCCCTTTAGCAAAGACATTCCTTGTGGGAGCAAGAAGGAAGTTCTGTTGTGCATGTAAATGTGTTCTGAGGAGTGGAACAAGGAGTAATTAAAAAAGGGAAGATATCAGAAATTCAGCCTTGAAGAGGAAACGAGACGTAAAGTCGCATGCAGAAGAAGGGAGATTTGTTCATGGGTCTCCTACACACCTTTTCTGCACAAAGTTGTAAGCCTTACTACACAGCACTCAATAAAAGGGCCTTCCAGGTCCTGTCTTTCCTGGCTGCAGGAACCTATCGCGCCCTCTCCGCGCCGCCCAGAAGCCCCAGGTCCCTCCCGCCTCAAAAAAGAAGCTGCCCGGGGCCCGTGAATTGGTCTATCGATGAACACAAGCGGTGGGGACACAAGCTCTGACACCGGTGGGTGGCCGGGCCAAGCAAGATACAGGTCAGCCTCCACGTCCTCCTTGACCACCACCTCCACTCAGCCCGTTCAGAGAGCTGCGGTGCGGGAAGAGAGAGCAGAGAACTCAGCTCTCCAAGGGCACTAAGTGTCCCGCACCCGTTCCCAGGGCTTTTGGTCTTTTCGCGCCCGCTCCACCTTCTGTTACCTTCCCAAGTGACATCGTAAAGCTCTGACACCTTCGCCATCTTCTCAGAACCTAGAGGCAGCTGGGGAAGGGGGCGGAGACACGCGATCACGTGACCTGAGACCGGGTGTAGGCGGATTACGACACCATTTCTCATTGGTTGAGAAAGCGCAGAGGGCGGGATCCGCCGCGCACGTGCACGCGGCTTTGAGGAGGGGGTGTCGGGCCAGGGGGCGGGGCGAGCTGGGCGGCGCACGGGCGGTACCAGGACGTTGAGGACGCCCACGCCGGGCAAGGGGGCGGGGCGAGCTGGGCGGGACCCGCGACGCTGGGTGGTTGAGGACGCCCAGGCGGCAGAGCTTGATTGGCGTGAGGTGTGTGTTTTACCACGGAGTTTTAATGAATGCGGGGTTTTTAATGTGTGCACTTCTGGTTTTTGGCTTTTCTCCACCTAGGTGTGTTCATTCTCTTCCTACTCCCTAATCATGGCCTGCTGCAGCGCCACGTTCTGCCCGAATCCTTTATTTGTCCCCAACTTTCCTTCTTCCTCAGCGGCATCTCTCTCCATTTATTTTTTAATGTTCGACTAAACTGATACTCTAAGTTTTTCCTTAAGTCTCTTTGAGGGACTAGGTGGGATTCGGCCTTTGCCTATTACAAACTGTGGACAAAAAGGGGCCGCGTGCTAACCTGACTACCTCAGGGAAGGCCTGCGTGGGGCCTTGCAAACTCAGATACCTAAAGGGACCTCTAAAGATGGTCTGAAATTAAAACTGTTTTAACTAAGCAGTTTATGGTGGGTCGTCCTGTCCTAGGTGGGTATCTTCTGTGACAAAGGTCAGTCTTTACCTTAACTGAGGCTGTCTATTGTCTTTTCGCATCTACAATAACATATCGTTGCATGTCAAAAGTAACTTTCCTTTTCCCTGGACCGCTCAAAGCATAGGCACCACTCTGAGGAGACCACAGATCCTCTCACTTTTTTTAAAATATGCTTTATTGATTTGTTACAGAGAGGAAGGGAGAGAGACAGAGGTAGAAACATCAGTCAGCTGCCTCCCCCACGCCCCCCACTGGGGATGTGCCCGCAACCCAGGTACATGCCCTTGACCGGAATCAAACCTGGGACCTTTCAGTCTGCAGGCCGACGCTCTATCCACTGAGCTAAACCGGTTTCGGCCTCTCGTTGTTATTAATTATTGACTGTTAACTATCCTATACCCACCTCTGTAAAAGAAGCATGTGTCTATCATTTTACTTTTCAGCCAATCCCAGAGGTTTCCCCACTTTGCTTTCTCCCACCTCCCTAATCTATCACCAATGGATTTCATGAAACCCACATATGTCTCCTCTTTTGATTGTAATGTACTGAGTAGGGTGCAAAATGGCCATTCTCAGAGCATTATCTCAATCTGTTGAGATTTTGCTTCCCAGCAGTTGTCGACAGTTTGGCTCAAATAAGCTCATTAAAATTCTTTGCGGTTAAATTGACAGTACCTGTGGCCTAGGGCTTCTTCATGTCCCATTCAATCTTTGTGCCACCCCATATCCCTAACCCTCCGAGGATCAGTCTGCCTGTCATTCTAGATTTGAAACTCCATGAGAGCAGCCAATACGTAAATGCTTATGAATAAATGAAATATTGAATAAATGAGACCATCGCAAACCCTACACTTCGCTCCTCTTAACCTCACCAGGGAACCGCCTTCCTTACCTTCCCCACCTGGCAAATTGCTATGAGGAACCTTTGGATCTAGCCAGGGAGAAATGTCTGGAGTGCAGCCAAACATTGGGAAGTCATAAGCATATATTTAGTATTTGAAGCAATGACAACACGAAATTATAAAGGGGGGGAATGTGTAAAGTGAGGAAAGAAGGCTAAAAATTCCTGCATAACAGACATAATTAAGAGTGCATGAAAAGAGGCAATCAACATTGAGAAAGAAAAAAGAGTCCTATCCCACAAGCTAAGAAAGTAGAGTAAAAAAAAAAAAAAGCAGCCAATTAGTTTTACTTCTCCCAACTTCTTACCATAGTAGGTGGCATACGTATACAAATTAATATTTGTACTAAGTTGTTGATGCCCAACGTTTTGTTGGGTTTTTTGAGGAGATAAAAGGCCAAGAAGATTTCATTTAAAAATGTACAATGGATATCAATTAATGGTTACAACTAATTGAGGGTGTAAATATTTTCTAGTCACTTAAATGCCCTTATAGCTAGCTACTTATTGTCTATTAGGCAATAAATCATATTTGAGTAGGTTGAAAAAAGCTCATTTTCAGAATTTTTGAGCTGAAATACAGAGTAATCTCATTGTAGGCTTAGAACAGTGGTTCCCAACGTGAAGCACACCCCACAGGGAGGCAGTTTGATTTTTAAGGGGGGCAATTCGAGAATGAGTTATTAACAATGAATTTTTTGCATTTCTTGCGGTTCTAGGGGCCTTTGACATATTTATGCATTTCAGTTCTCTATTATATGCTTTGAAACTTTATTTTCCATTTTTTCATATTATTATTTTTTAACAATTCCTTAGTGATTTCTTCCTCAGCACTTCAACTATCCTTTAGTTCTTTTATTTTCCTCTTTCATGGATGCCATGTTCTTTGGAAGCTTGTTTAGACCAAGTTAATGGCCTTTAAGGCTTCCTCCATGTGAATAGTTCACTTGCTGAATAATAAGAGTAATATGTCACGTGGGGCGGGCATCAGGATTTTAGAGATGCTTAGTTGGGGCATGGCCAAAAAATGGTTGGGAACCACTGGCTTAGAAGGTACTTACGGTTCTTTAGAACAATATTTTTTAAAGTTTTCTGCTTGCAGCCATACTGAGGAATATATTTTATATCATTATACAGTATGTATACATATACTTAAAGCTGAAAATTTACAAACTAGCCTTACAATATATCTTGTCCTCTATATTTTCTACTCAAATTGAGTCAATTCCATTTTATTTTATAAAAATACTAGTTGTGCCCCACTAATGGGGTAATGACTCATATTTTGAAAAAGCACTAATGGACACTGTACATGTGTCCTAATCTGAGACCCTGAAGTGAAATGATTTTTCTCAAGTTCTTGCCACTAGTAGGTAACAAAAATGGGAAATTCATATGGAGGAGATGAGTTATTTAGATCATGGCTGAAAAATGAAGCTTTTATAGGAAAAATGTTTTTAAGAGAACATTTGTCACCAATAGTACTCTCTGAAGTGGGGAAAAGTGATTGTTTCCATATAGTAACATTTCAAATATATAATAAAACCTGCCTTCCTCAGGCACACTCAGGAAAAACTGGTATGTCATTGACAGTATTCCTTTTTTATAGTCTTCTTTAAATTTTTGTAATGTAATTATAACTGTAAATAAAAAAGAAATAGCTTTTATAGATAAAACCATAACCCTGAAAACGTAAACATGTTTTCTATAAATCTACCTTTACAAGATGTTCTCAAAGTTTTGCCTTTACCGTCTTACTCCTTTGAAAAAGAGTTTTCATTCATGTATGTTAAAAATATGTAATATAGTTTCTCTGACTGAACACTGCCCAAAATGGTGACAAATATCAAGGAAATATCAAAGGAGCTAAGTATTAGACTGCAGTTTCAGACACCATTGGATATACTATCTCATTTAATGGTCTTAAAAGCACCATGAAAAAGGCACATGACTATGATATGCTTTTTATTTTTAAGGTGAAGCTTTTTCCCCCCTACATGATCATGTTTGAATAGTTAGAATGATAATACATTAGAATGAACTAGGGTCAAAAAGGAATAACTTTGAATAAGCCCACATTTTCTTTGAGATGGGATAAGCTTTGATTATTTATCAAGCCAGATTGACCCACAAAACACTCTAGAGAGCTTCTCTTTTATGGCCAGGGTTTACTTAATTAAATTTGTATTTTCAGACATTTTGAAAGACTAAAACAACTTCTTTAATTTAATAAACCTGTGACATTTATAAAATGGACATTGGCCCTTGCTGGTGTCCCTCAGTGTTTGGAGTGTCAGCCCATGCACTGAGGGCTCTCGGGTTCGATTCCCAGTCAAGGGCACATACCTGGGTTATGGTTTTTGCTCCCCAACCCCTGATCGGGCCACCTGCAGGAGGCAACCAGTTGATGTGTCTCTCTCACATCAATGTTTCTCTCTTTTTTTCTCTCTCTTTCTCCCTTCCCCCCTCTCCCTCTCTCTCCTCCTCCCTCCTTCCCTTCTACTCTCTCTGAAAAGCAATGGAAAAAATAGTGAGGATTAACAAAAATAATAAATAAAATAAAGTGGACATTGTATTTAATTGGCCATCATAGTTGATTTTGCAGTAGTCAGCATCTTTATCAAATCATTTATTTAGAACCTACTATCTGATTTGTTCTGTCTTAGTCATAGTGAATTAAAGTATCCCACATTATGTAGCATAGTTTATAACCTCTATTTACTTTGACAATCACCCATCCAAGTAAATTGGTCTCACTACAACTCATGAAATTTACCATAGCTTTTAAATCATGTTAATATTTCTAATTAATGAATCACAACCATATCCCTTTGTATTTAAGGGAAAATATTAACTTATTTTATCTTCATTCCATTCACATTTGCAAGGGAGTTTTCCTTAGAGTTTGCTTTACCAGAAGCCAGATTAACATGGAATGGTTTTAGGAAGCTTTTGAACATTGTTTTTTATTACATTTTTAAAATATTATGTAACTTATTATGTAACCAAAACACAAGAGCCTATGCCCCCTTTGCTGACACAACTGTAGCATTTAAGCACTTCTAGTTTTTCCACGTTTGCCATCATTTGCAATATATATGTTTTTAAATGTGCCAGCCATTTATTTCATATCCAATTATATTATTTTATAAAGTAGAGGAAAGCCTCTAGGAAACATTTCCAGTGAGGTCACTTTGGTTCTTTCACAGTAGAATTCACAAACTGATAATTGCCCCTCTGTGCAATAGTTGTAACAGTGAAGAGGAAAGTACATCCAGAAAGAGTACACCCAGAATTTCTCCCACATGGGCAATAAATTAGAACTGTTTCTTTTTGAGATTTATAACCATACTTGAGTCCACTTTTTCAAGAAGTATTTATTTAATGTCCCCAAAGTGCATATTCTGTTCTGGTATGCACACGCATCTGTGCATATGTAACAATCCTTGCGCAGAAATGTATTTTTGTAAACATCCCTTTTGGATACTGAACATCCAGGAATCCCTATGTACTTTAACTGTTACCTAATGGTCTCTGGAGCCCATCTAGACTCTGTTTTTGACAATCTATCTATGTAAAACCCTAATATGCAAATAGACCAAACAGCAGAACAACCTAACAACCCATCACTATGACATGCACTGACCACCAGGGGGCGAGCTAGAACATGGTAGGCATTGGCCTCAGCAGGATAGTGGAGCAGGTGAGAGGGGCGCCAGACCAAGGCGGGGCACAGGTCACTGTCATCGGGGTGAGCCTGCCGGCACTTGCACCTGCTGCTGGCGCTGGCCCCAGTTGCTCCTCGCCCTCAGTGGGTGCAAGCGGGGCCTGCACCATCAGCAAATGGGAGCAGCAGCAGCAGGAGCATGGCTGCCAGCAGAGAGGGGACCACCGGGGGCCACAGTGGGAGGGGCCGGGCAGGGGCATAGAGTATCGGCCGAGACCGGCTCCTGTGCCCACTGCAGCCTCATGGCACACAGTTCCTTTCAAGGTGCACCAATTCATGCGCTGGGCCCCTAGTACAGCAGTCGGCAAACTCATTAGTCAACAGTACAACGACTGGAATTTCTTTTGAGAGCCAATTTTTTTAAACTTAAACAACTTCTAATGCCACATCTTCAAAATATACTCACCCAGGCCATGGTATTTTGTGGAAGAGCCACACTCGAGGGGCCAAAGAGCCCCATGTGGCTCGCGAGCCACAGTTTGCTGAGCATGGCCCTAGTAGAACTGTAATTGAACTCATGCTAGAAAAATGTTCAAAAAATTATTTATTCACACAAAAACAAATTGCATTATGGGTATGCTCATGCAAAAATATACATTTTTTTATAATTACAAGTTATTATATTATGGATGTAATTTCCATTTTTCAGCAGTCCTTTTCTTTGGTGGTTTGGTAGCATCACTCTAACCACAAGTGAGTAAGTTATTTACTCAGACCTGTAGTTCTGAGGTATCTTACCCTTGTCACCAGACCATAGGTCATTCACTTCACTGATCATCTTTTTCTTTCCATGGTCATACTGACCACTCTTGGCCAAATTAGCTTAAACACATATAGACACATTGGGCATTAAGTGGCCATCTCATCTTTCATAAATCCTATGCTTTTTTGAACATAGGAGGACTTATTTATTCAACTGTATGGATTTATTTGGCAAAAAGAGTGATTCCTGGCAGGATATCTAAAAAAGCTGCCCAGCCCCTAAATCCAGTCCACCAACCCATCCATCACCACCTCTTTTCTAAGGACACAGCACAATTTCAAGTGTGTTTCTTTAACTTTATGTAACATAGTATTTTTAATTTACTTAAAATTCTTTACCCTAAAACTGTGAGGTGAGGAACACTATAGGTGTGCTCTGAAAGATTCCGCTCCATTTAAATTGCTATCACCTCACTAAAAATTCTTTCAACATTTTAATAACTTCCTTCTACTCATTGTGTTTTTATTATAGATTTTTTTGGAATCTTTTAATAATGGATTTGAACATTTGTCCTGTGGGTGGGGTGAACCTGGACAGGCAGAGGGAGAATGATTTAAGTTTATGTAATTTTTCCAGGAATCGCAAGATTATGGAATATTAAGTATAACCTCAATCTAGTCATGGTAAAACATCATACAAACCCAAATTAAGAGCAAAAATAACTGACCAGTACTCACCAGGGAGTGGTCATGGCATTATATATTGCTCTTCTAAGCTGTTAGACAAATGCTTAGTCTTCAGGACCCATTAACAGATTCTAATGTCATATATGTGATGAAATTAAGAGCATCAGCTTGCAGTTATAAAAGAATCCTCAAAGTAGTTTGTATTAATTACAAATTGTAACCCCAATCAATTTAATAAATATCTAAAAAATTACAAATTGTACATGCCACATCATAGAGGATATGGAGCTCCTTTATATTCTAGATAACAGAAATTCCTCAACAGAATCTGGCATATGACATAATAGCACTCTTAGTGTTATAAACTAGTTATTGTGTACCTACTGCATATCAGGCACTGTACAAATTGCTCTTTGTAGACTATGTCACTTAATTCTTACAATAACCTCACTTTACAGATGTGGGAACCGTTGGGAGTGGTTAAATGACTTCCCCAAAACAATATGCTATACTTTTTCACAGAGTAGGTTCTTAGTAATTAGTGGCTTTGCCATTTTGGTCCTCTGGGAAGCAGATGTTGATGGAGTTAAGAATGCAAGAGGTTTGTTATAGGTCACGCTGTGTAATAAATAAAAGGGGGAGGAAGCAGGATAGGGTTCGAAAAGCTTTCAGACCATGATTCACATTTGATATCTGTGAAAGAAAAGACAGTAGGAAGCAGAATTGGGCAGAAATTGCCTCACACCATAATTTAGACATGATGAAATATCAGCCAACTCAATGAGGAGAGCTCCAGAGCAAAGATTACCCATCAGAGGAGGTCTACATTGGGCAGAAATGGCCAAGCATTGTGACCCCTACATGTTCAGTCATTGGCTGGGGGCTTCCCAGAAGGGCACAGCCTCAGCTTAGAAGCAGATATAATCCTGAAGGCTGTCAGCTCTCTGCATTCCTTGCAGCAGAATAGTAAATTCTTTCTTAAAAGGAGATTCTACTGGTGCATCTACAATAGCTGCCACAGTAGCCATTATTATTCTTTCATTCTGACTGTAATCTTTCATTTTTGATGAGGGTAGAGGTGTGTGTTCTCCTGAAGTGCTAGCTAGATTCAGAAGCTATTTGACATATGGAAATTATATTTCAACTCCACAGAATGTCTTTTTCTGGTATATGATTAATAGTTCAGCAATGGTTGCCTTCTGTTGAAGAAAAGACATGGTAGGATATATATAGCCCACAGAAGCTCGACAATTTGCTTGTTTTTATGAGACACAAATCAGTAATCATTCTTTTCTTGGGTTGAGAATTAATGCTACTACCATAGATAAATTACCTAGAACTTCATATTTCTTTCTTTTTCACTCGGATTCCAAATATATCCAAGTAATTTAAAATTGTCAAACGTCTTTCCAAGAATAACAGTTTAACTCTGAATAATGGCAGCATTTCTAAAATTTTCAAGACCTCCATAAAGTACTAGAAAATTTTAAAAAATGCACTCAGAATGCCTCTGGATAATTCAGTGGGTAACTGCCATACTATCATTGATGATTGCTTATTAATAAACTTAAGCAAGGCCAAATTTTATCAATACTGCCCCCCCCAAAAAAAAAAGAAGTCCCTCATTGTCAACCTGCTCTTCACCTTTCTAAATGCCAAGGCAGGTTTAGTTAGCATTTGCTGTGCTAACTAGAAGGACATTACAAGTGGTCCATACTCGGGGCTGCCAGAAGCAATGATATCATGAAATTGGTACCTAATAGGAGGAGGCAAAGTACATCCAAGTCTCACCTGAATAGCAAGGTTATTGAAGAATTACACATTTTTTAAAAAGATAGCAAGAGAAGAGAAAAGGTGAACAAATAAAACTTTGGTAGTTAATTTCAGGGAACATTTACATGAGACATAGTAGCTGTAAATCTCAGTACATATATTCAGGTATGCAACTGCAAGAACTAAATTTGCATTTATATAAAACTCAATTTCTAATTGAGGGACCATTCTTGGGGAAGGACAGAAATTTAATCTCAGTTAGGTTGGAATTTGCTCCACACTGCTGCCTCCTCATTTTTCAAGGCTACTCTGACTCATGCATGAAAGTAATGTTCAAAATATTTAACAACACATAGGGCAAGGTGACCGATTGTGGTAGGAGCAGTGAAGATGGTCCCCAGTGATTTTCACCTTCCTGGTTAATACACCCTGTGCAGTACCTCCCACATTGAATGGGATGACCTTTATTGTCAATAGGACATTTCAGAAATGATGGAATCTGACTTCCAATTCTAAGTCATAAAAACATTGTAGCTTCTGCCTTGCTCTCTTAAATCATTCATTCTGAGGAAAGGTAACTGCCATATGATGAAGACACTCAAGCAGCTTCACAGAGCCCAGCCAGCATGGTGCAGTGTTTGAGCATCAACCTATGAACCAAGAGGTCATGGGTTCAATTCCTGGCCAGGGCACATGCCCACCTGAGGGCTCAATCCCCTGTTGGGAGAATGCAGGAGGCAGCTAATCAATGATTCTCATCATTGATGTTTCTCTCCCTCTCCCTTCCTCTCTGAAATCAATAAAAATATATATATTTTTAAAAGTAGCTTCACAGAGAGGTCCATGCGGCGATGAACTTGCCATCCCTGTGAATGAGACATTTGAGAACTGGTCTCCTCAGCTCCAGTCAAGACTGCAGACCCAGCTACTTTGATTGCAAACTCATGATAAACCTTTGAGCCAGAACTGCCCCACTCATCTGCTCCCAAATCCCTGGCACACAGGACCTGTGTAAGATAACAAATGTTTGTTATTGCTTTAAGCTGCCAATTTTTTTAGTAAAGTGTAATATAGTAATAGATAACTGCTAAACCAACACATCAGAAAAGGTGCAGAAATTGGCTTTTGTGGCTATGTAGCATCCTGGAGGCTCCTCTGCTATCCTAGGCATTAATCCTTTAGTTTGGAGAGTGGGTGATTCCGTGTAAATGGTTATCAACAATTACAAAGTACTTTGATAATTTAGCAACCAATACCACTATACCTGCTACATATCAGTCATGCTTATGCCATCTCAAGGCATTGGGAAGCTTACCTGGTTGGTCTTCCAGTTTGGCAGTATAGCCCTTGTTTCCATGAGCACCTTCTATAACTCTCCTACTTTTCACATTGCAATTTGAGGTTTCCTCTGTAGACATATCTTCCAGGCTTTTATCTTCCTGAGTGCTCTTACCTCCTTGAGACTGTGCCTGGACATAGGGCATCTCTCCCTGGGAGCCACCAAACTATACTTTTATTAGCTGCCCTTGACTCTCGTCCTCTCTGCCCTCCACCCCACCCCCACCTGCATTACCCAGCCCTTCAAGAGCAGTATTTTAGTCTCAGGGGAGACTCCCTCATATCCTCAGTGCTTTATTCCCTAGGCATTGCCTTACTTGTGATTTACCCAGAAGCACCTACATATATCCTATTTGATGGGCTTTTGAAAACTGAAACCAGAGAGAAAGGTTCCTGAATTGTGAGTTTTCTCCCTCTTGGACAATGATTTGGTCTGGAAGAGAGGCAGATTTCAGAGAGAGAGAGAGAGAAAGAGAGAGAGAGAGAGAGAGAGAGAGAGAGAGAGAGAGAGAGAGAGAGAGAATATGAATCACTTCTTGCCTCAAAAATGCTATCCCACTACTTTATCTCTAGAGAAAATATTTGCTCTCTAAAGAACTGTTGTATTGGCTGGGACATGATTATTTCATCAAAGTTCAGCAGGCTCTAATTATAGCCATTAGCTTCAATTCCATGGTAATAAAGAAGCTCTTTGTTTTGCTTTTCCTAGTACCTAAATACCTTGAAAGAGATACTTTGCTCACAAAGCCAATATACCCTACTCATATTTTTTATTGCTTTCCTAGAGAAATTCTTGCCTGACTTCCCCTAGATAGGGGTTAGGTTCCCTTCTCATATACTCCAGTATTCCCTGACTTTCCTATCCCTAAAATGGTTTATCCTACTGCATTATTATCTACTTATTTGTGTCTATCACTAGATTCTAAAGTCTATTCAACACTTGTTCATGATCTGCCCCCAGAGACTCAATAAATATCTGGAATGTCAGAAGTTCTATTAGGTCACTGCTCACCAATTTGGGCCTTTATGATCCAGTAAAATTTCAGGGGACAAGGTGGAGGGATCAGTATAAGGTTGCCAACTTTTTAATCTTGCTAAGTGAGGACATTAAAAGTAATAACTACAGCCCAGCTGGTATGGCTCAGTGGTTGGGTGTTGACCTATGAATTAGGACAGTGGTTGGCAAACCACGGCTCTTTGGCCCCTTGAGTGTGGCTCTTCCACAAAATACCACGGCCTGGGCGAGTCTATTTAGAAGTGTAAGTTTTAAAAATTTGGCTCTCAAAAGAAATTTCAATCGTTGTACTGTTGATATTTGGCTCTGTTGACTAATGAGTTTGCCGACCACTGAACTAGGAGATCATGGTTCTATTCCTGGTCAGGGCACCTGCCTGGGTTTCAGACTCCATCTCCAGTAGGGGGGTGCGAGAGGCAGCCAATCAATGATTCTCTCTCATCATTGATACATCTCTCTCCCCTTCTCCCTTCCTCTCTGAAATCAATAAAAATATATTTTAAAGTAACAACTACAGCACAATCTCCCTACAGGAGCACTCCCAAGCCTTTCCCCTCCCCCACTCCTTCCCCCACAGGCATAAATCTCCTAAATTCTAAGGGACCTTAGGCTTGCAACCACAGCAGCAATGGGCAGCAGTAGTTTGTCCTGGGCAAACCCCCTGAAAATGTCCCCAGGCCCCGTCTTCTCTGACTCTTTCTTATTGCTCTATCCTAATCCCTTCCTTGTTTTACTGTCCCCAACTTTAATAAATGTGCTCTAAAATTCACCAATGTGAAAATTTTCCTTCACAAAGTCAAGAACCCTCATACTAGGGGCTGACCCTAGTCAGACCCACGAAGAGCCAGGTCTCCCTCTGGTAACAATGGGGAGAGCGGATATTGACTAAATAGAGGTTTGCCCAGCTCTAGAGATAGGTCAAAAGAAGTTATCTCTGATAATCTCTTATGAGCTAGGTATTTAATTCAAAGTCTTCTAAGTAGTTTAGGGAGGAGCAGGAAAAAAAAGTAAAAACTACAATTTAACTTCACATCATTTCATTTTAAAACAGCTACTTCAACACCAAAGGAGTTAAAGGATTTACTAAAGAATAGTCTCTGAAAGGAGTTTAAATTTAACTTCTTTACCAGAGAGCAGTGGCAGCCTCTACCTGAATTGGTACCACATGGCAGACACATTTGAGAACTGCTGTTACTTCTTAAATCCCTTCCGACTCTCAAGTTAAGGCAATTGGAAATAACAATTCATCTAATTTCAAGGTGGCAAAGTATAGATTTTTTTAAAGAAACACTCTCAAATAGTTAAAACTTGTTTTCTATCTGTATTATCTATGTCTTTAAAGAAAAAAAAAAAGTCATTGAGTATCTTAGCACATGATTCTCAGCTGGCATCCATTATCCTTTTCAAGAGAGTTTTTACTCCTTCCCAAATTTCTGAAGGAGTGAATATACTAGAAAGTAAGAACTACTGTAATTTTATTTATTTAAAAAAAAAACATGTTTGGGGCAGGGTTGCTCCTGTATGATCTCAGAAGAAAAATAAAATTATAGTTGAAGTATCTCATGACACCAAACATTTCTGGTAAATTTATTTTGGTTATAACTCATCTCGTAAATTCAGCAAAATTCACTTTGGTTAAATTTTACACTAATGTAGAGTAAATGTATTATTCATGTTTCATTTCACAAATCACAAAAGTTCTTGATCTCATGGACAAAATAGTGGAAATATAAAATACAGTGGAATGGGATCAGAAGGCACTGATATCTCTGCAGATAGGTATGGTATCAACAAATGGCAAATACAATAAAAAAAAACACAGAAGCAATGTTTCTGTTTTAAATTTTACTTATTTTGAGGACCCAAGGTATAAATTACAGCGGCCTTTGGGAAAGCAGAGCCATTAAAATTAGAAGATGGAAAAAATGAAATCAATGATGATGTAATCTTTCTCTTGATGACACAGGAGACTCCCTTTAAGATCCTGCCTGCATGCTGTGTCTGTTGTAATGTTTCAGGCTAAGGGAAATTTCTGAATCTGACTTTGCCTTAACATATCTATGCTTTCTCCTTATTTTTATTTTACTTTGTTTTGTAACTTCCTTGCTATCCTTAGAGAAAGGATAGCAAGTTCTTAATATTCTAGTTTCAGTCCATTTTTTTCTAGAGAAAGGATAGCGAGTTCTAATATTCTAGTTTCAGTCCATTTTTTTTCTAACAATACTAATACTGAACACAAAAGCATATTATTTTCTGTTATAAAACAGTTCTCAGGTAAATTTTACAGCTAAAGTCCAGCCTCTCAATAAAATTGTAGATGAGCCCTAGCCGGTTTTGCTCAGTGGACAGAGTGTTGGCCCACGACTGAAGGGTCCCAGATTTCATTCTGGTCAAAGGCAGGTACCTCAGTTGCAGGCTCCTCTCCAGCCTAGGCCCTGGTCCGGGCACATGCAGGAGGTAACCAATCAATGTGTTTCTCTCACATCGATATTTCTCTCTGTCATTCCCTTTCTCTTCCACTCTCTTTAAAAATCAATGGGAAAATATCCTCAGGTGAGGATTAAAAAAAATTGTAGATCAAACAATATCCATATGCAGGAAGAAAAATTAGAAATCTCATGAATTATAAGAATCTAGTACATTTAACTCTGGTTTGAGATATAGAACAGGCATAATCAATTTTGTGAGAAGTAATACATTTTAATGCATCAGTTGCCCCAATTATAATAATACCTACTATATTAACTTAAGGAATAATTAATAGCCAGAATAGTATTTATGATTATTATCATTAATCTCATCTGATTCAACTTGAGTATGTGGCATAAAAGGTTAGATTTGCACTATATGTATTTTTACTGTAAACCAGAAGATTTTCATGTAGTTCATAAATATCTAATAACATCTTTAACCATTAATTTTGAACAAAAGTTTCCCATTCTAAATATGCTGAGAAATGAAAAACAAAATAAAATGATTTTGATATCATTTTTTGAGAAGTGTTAATGATAACAGCTAAATATTTTTGAACTACCAGGAGCTAAATTTGGTTTATCATTTATGAAAATAGTTCTAACTGGCAGCCTGATATCAATGCACAGATACTTTAGTGTCAGCACAGACAAGGTTATCAACCTGAGTTGCATGCTAAGCACAATTAACTGAAAAACAAAAGTTCAACCAGAGTACACTGGTCTGATTTTTAAAGTGCTCTAACATTTCAAATCACAGTCACTTAAGAGTGTTTACATGAAGCTAACTTAAATAGGTAATTTTTTAAATTAGAAAAGATAAATTTTTTAATTTGAGAAAGAAAAAGTATGTATTACTCAATAAAATTTAATTAAAACTTTTTTGTCAAAAGACTCAAGTAACTGAGCTTCTGAAATATATCTTTGAATTACCAGTGGACCAACCTAGGAAGTTACAGTTGATTTTGAAAAAAAAATGCCATTCAGGAATAGACACCCAATGAAATTATAAGCACACAAATAATAATCTGAGTAAATATATGACAAATATAAGGATATGCTATTTCTCACAGTTACTGCCAAAAAAAACTTTATTGAATTAGTTGATTTTTTCAATTGCAGCTAATATTCAGAAACATTGATATTCCTTGGTATCCTAAAACTTTGCCTTGATTTCTGGATTTACCAGTTACTAATTATATAACCTTGTATAAGTTCTTGACTATCATTTGATAGAAGATAATATTACTTAGCTTAGATAGTTGTCAAGAAGACTAAATTTGAAAATGGCTGTGAAAGCATAGCACAGTACCTGACATATGAATAAAATAAATTTTAAGTGGTTAAAAATTACTGTAATGTAATTATCATTTCTGTTTTGTTTCCCATTCATCATTCAGCGTTAGTACAGGATGATCTAGCAAACTATATATGAACTATCTCCTTGGGGACAGTTAAATAGAAGCCTGATGTAGATCTAAAAAAATATATTTTTGAAAGAAGCAAAGATAATTTCTACTTGTTACATTTTTATTCACACTATTCTAATACATCTACCTTAAATCTGTAAAATCTGCAAGCAGTTGTCTTGAATTTTCAGCCAGATATCCAGGAAGCTCAAATGGTTTCTTAAGTTTATTAAGTAAACAGCTACCTATTCTAAACTACTTGTCTATGAAGAAGTGGAATGCAATGAGATTATAATCACACCTGTCTCACATCTCTTCCCACACATAACCTAAAACTGAACCTCTTTAACCCATAGAAACACTGCTGATAAACCCTGCTAACATGGTTTTCCCCCATCTCACTTCTCTTTGGAATTTCCCCTTAATCTTAATCCTTAAGATTCTACTGCATACATGTGAAAAAAAATTTATTCTAGAATGAAAATAGGGACATATATTCTTCTTTACACTTTTCACCATTTCGTTTGGGATACCTGTCAATCACCACATTTTCACTAATTATCCACTTGGAGGAACTAGGCTATGGAGGGAAAGCTTTTGAACCCTTGTCAAGAGAGCTGAAAAGGTAAAGCAAATGTGTTAGACAAGGTACCTATTCCTCAACCTCTTCTCTCCTCCCACAATCCTTGCTGAGTGAGCATCAAAGCACATGACATCTGCTTTCCCCCTCCCCCACCTACACACACACACACACACACACACACACACACACACACACACACACACACCCCACAGCTGATTGGCTCAATTATAAGCACCCAACTCAAGCTGAGCCAATCAGATTCTGGGACTTAGAAATTCTAGTCTGCAACTTGGAGACATTTAGGGAGATCTTGAATGGCCATGTTTGACTTGTGAGTGAAACACAAAGATGTGCTCCATAGAGAAAGAAATTATTCAGGCAGATAGAAAGATGAAAAGATGAGAATTCTGGTGGCTCTGGAGAGAGATAGAATAGAGGTAATGAAGTCAACAGCCTTGGATCTTGATGACATTCTGTTTCCTTGTTCTAGTTTCTCACAAAACCTGTTCTTAAGTTTTTGAAATAGTTCTTTATCCTTTAAATAAATTCCCCATTATTAGCTAGTTTGAGTAAGTCTCTGTTCCTTATAACCAGTGACTAAAGAAGGAAGTAAGCTGTTCCCTAGCCTCACTTTGAAAACAAAGTTTTGCAGAGATATAGTGTTACAGACGAACTAGAGGCCCAATGCACGAAATTCGTGCAAGGGCCTTGGCCCCAGTCCCAGCCTGCTGCCACATGGCCGGGGGCCTCTGCCGCCTCTGCTATGACCCCTGCCTGCTGCAGCTTTGCCTGGAAGGAAGGACATCTGGTCTAATTAGCATATTATGCTTTTATTATTATAGACTAACCTAGTAAAATCTTTGTATGACAATTTGGATCTTTTGTTCATATTTTTTAAAATATATATTTCATGTAAATGTAAAGATGCCAAACAAAAAAGCATAAATTTAGTAAATATGGGCATTAATATAATGTGAAAATAAGAGAAATATCCTTTGGGTTTTTTGTTTTGTTTTGTTTTGTTTTTCACGTGATCTTAATTTATTTTTATTTTTTATTATTTTCTTTAATTTATCAGCTTTATTGTAATAATTCACATACTATAAAATTTACTCTTCTAAAACATGTAATTCAGTGTTTTGGGTATATTTATGGTATGATGCAACCATCACCACTGTGTAATTTTAGAACTTTTCATTACCTATAAAGGAAACCCTGTGCCCATTACCAGTCACTCCCCACTCACCATACTTAAACACACACACACACACACACACACACACACACACACACACACAAATTTACAAATAGGGATCTGTAAGTGAGTGAAATTGCTCTCTCTCTGATTCCATCTTCTCCAAGCCTGCAATCCCAAGGCCTTCAGGCTAATAGCTCCTGCTTTGCCTTGAATATAAACTAGCTAATCATTAGAGGAATTCTGCATAGTTTACAAAAACAGGCCCTCCCATTTTACTTTCACTTGACAAAAAAAGAAGCCTGAACTCTGTACTTTCTTAAAGTGGATGTGAGGAACTGCTAGGGCTCCCATCTTCTTGGTTGGCACCTTATGGATCAATAAACCTTTCCTTATTCCAAACTCTGACTTTTTGAGTTTTGGCTTTTCTAAGCATTGGGCACATGGACTTTGGACTGGTAACAGGTCCAGTTTTAAATTTAAAATTATTAGTATAATATGTTAAATATATAAGTGTGTTGTGTGTGTGTGTGAAATGTTGCCTTGACTACTCATTTCTAGTCTCTCTTACCCTTTGTTAAAATATGGTTTTCCTTTTTTTAAAATATATTTTATTGATTTTTTAGAGAGGAAGAGTGAGGGATAGAGAATTAGAAACATCGATCAGCTGACTCCTGCATACCTCCTACTGGGGATGTGCCCCCAACCAAGGTACATGCCATTGACCGGAATCAAACCTGGGACCCTTCAGTCCGCAGGCCAACGCTCTGTCCACTGAGCCACACCAGTTAGGGTATAAAATATGGTTTTCCCTTTCGAATTAATTTTAATTAGATTTTTATTTTTATCAAATGTATGTACATGATTTTAATTAAGGCAAATTTTATTAAAAGAATTATAAAAGTGAGATTCCTCCTCTCCCAAACCAAATACTGAATTCTTTTAAATATGCTCCTCCTCATATTTCCATATTTCTAAATAATAAACTTTGCTTCTGTCTCAGTATAACAATGCTATCTCTCCCACTGCTTCCTTTCCTCTTTCTCCATCCTTTCCATACAGGGTTTACTTTATTCTACTATTACTAGAAAGGGGACCTGGCCCTGAGTGGGTCTGCTGAGGGCCAGCCTTAGAGTCTGGGTTCTCAATTTCATGCAGGAAAGATTTCACAACACAAGTCCAGGTGATTTTTAGAGGACATTTATTAAAGCTGGGGACAGTGAAACAAGGAAAGGCCTAGGACAGTGGTCGGCAAACTCATTAGTCAACAGAGCCAAATATCAACAGTACAACGACTGAAATTTTTTTTGAGAGCCAAATTTTTTAAACTTAAACTTCTAACGCTACTTCTTCAAAATAGACTCGCCCAGGCCGTGGTATTTTGTGGAAGAGCCACACTCAAGGGGCCAAAAAGCCGCATGTGGTTCGCAAGCCACAGTTTGCCGACCACGGGCCTAGGATAACAGGAGAAGGGCTAGGTGGAGAAATGAGCCTACTCTGAACTGCTTTAGCTCACTAAGAAGTCAGAGGAAAGGGGCCTTGGGTACAGATACAGGTCCAGGTTTGCCCTAGATCAGTGGTTGGCAAACTGTGGCTTGTGAGCCGCGGTTTGCCGCCCTGTTGGCTAATGAGTTTACGGACCACTGGATAGGGGCTTAATCACAAGGAACAACAACAGCCTGTAATTATTGGAATCAAGAGTCTGGGTCAGTGGTCAGCAAACTCATTATTCAACAGAGCGGCAAACCACAGCTCACGAGCCACAGTTTGCCGAGCACTGATCTAGATGAACTGCCATTGCCCATTGCCGCCTTGGTTGCAAGCCTCAGGGGGTCTCTTAGAGTTTAGGAGATGCATGACTGTGGGAAGGAAAGGGGGTGGAGGGAGGGGCAGGCATGCTCCCAGGATGGAGAGCTGATGCTGGGACCTTGGCTTTCAGGGGTTTTAAAGGCTGGAAGCTTAGGGGAGGCCTTAGGGGAGGATAGAATATTCATCAGTTTTATGCCAAAATGAGATTTATTCCCTTAACTTCATCTGCCCTTGGGAGTGGTTGTCAAATGGCACTAATTGGCTTTCTGCTATCTCTCTGAATAGAGCACTTTAAGTTGTTTACCCTCTGATTGAGGAGATGTGCAAACCATTTACTCTTAAGTATCCTTGGTTAAGAGAAGATAGGATTTTCTAGATGACTTCAAACTGCTTGTTCGACTATCTGTCTCAGTTTTCCTATTCCACTTACTGGCTTACTAGCCTGTCTCACTGGCACCCAAATACGTTTTGTCAATGTAAGTCATTTAAGACAAATAGGATAGTTTGCACACATAGGACACTACAACTACTCCTTCTTTCTTCCCGCCCCCAGAAAAAAATACCTAACGTGTTCATTTGATAGTTTTTATTCGTTTTTTTATTTCCGTAAATTTACTCTTAATTTTTCTGTTTTATTTTTTTTCCATTACCACTTATTCCTTCCTTCCTTCCTTCCTTCCTTCCTTCCTTCCTTCCTTCCTTCCTTCCTTCCTTCCTTCCTTCCTTCCTTCCTTCCTCAATCCCTCCACCACCACTCCACACCCAGTTCCCCAAATCTGCCCCTGACAGCTGTAAGCTGGCTGTCTATGAGTCTGTCTTTATTTTGCTTGGTAGTTTAGTTTGTTCATTAAATTCCACAGATGAATGAAATCATATGGTACCTGTCTTTCTCTGACTAGCTTATTTCCCTTAACATAATGTTCGCCAGATCCACTTATGCAGTCACAAAGGGTAAAATTTTCTTCCTTTTTATAGCACAGTGGTATTTCACAGCCTTATAAATGTACCACAGCCTTTTTATCCACTCATCTACTGATGGACACTTGTGTTGCTTCCATATCTTGGCTATTGTAAATAATGCTGTAATGAAACATAGGGGTACATATATTCTTTTGAATTAATGTTTGGGGATTCTTTGGATAAATTCCCAGAAGTGGAATTGCTGGGTCAGAAGGCAGTTGTGTTTTTAATTTTTTGAGGTAACTCCATACTGCTTCCTACAGTGGCTGCACCAGTCTGCATTCCCACCAACAGCGCATGAGGGTTCCCTTTTCTCCACATCCTCACCAGCACTTACTTGTTTCTCTAATTTTTCAATACTGTTTTCCAAGTGCTCAATTACCAATTTCTTCTTCCTCTGCTTTTATTTATTATTTCTTCTACCTCCCTGTTCCAATCCAGACTGTTTGCTACACATGTCAATCCTGGGGACTTTCCTTGTGTAATTCTTTAGATTTCATTCTATCCATTTCCTTGTTTGAAAGTTAGATCTTTTATTGGATCCTCTAAGTTCTTAACTTTTTCCCACTCGTTTCCCACTTCCTTGATCTTTTTGTTCTACTGTCTGGGAAACTTTTTCAACATTGTTTTCCAAATCTCCTCAATTGTTCTTTATGGCTACCTTATTTTTATTCCCAAAAGCATTCCTTGTTTTCTGTTCTGTTTTTATAGCATGCTCTTCTTGTTTTAGGCTTACAATAATCATCTATTATTTCTCTGAGAATATTTCTTAAAGTATGTTCTGCTCCTTTTAATGTTGCTATTTCCCCTAGGTATTTTAGTTTCTCTTTATCTAGTCTAATATCTGTCTTTCATGTTGAAGACTTTCCTCAAATAACCTTTGATACTTAGTTATCTGTTTTGGATCCTATATAATAACAGGCTAATATGCAAATTGTCCCCTAGGGAGTTCAACCTACCAGAGTTCAACCGCTTGCTATGATGTGCACTGACCACTAGGGGCGGTGTGGAACAAAGGAAGGCCCTGGCTTGCAGCCTGCAGCCAGGGGAATGAAGGCTCAGCCAGCAGCCAGAAGGAAGGTCCCAGCAGATAGCCGGAAGGCCCCGATCTGCCCTGATTGCCAGCCAGGCCTAGGGACCCAACCCACGCACGAATTTCATGCACTGGGCCTCTAGTTTAAACATAAAATGCCATATGGAAGCACTATGTGTTTATGAAGAAGGTATCTCAGCTGTATAATGAATGATTGGTAGTGAACCTGCTTTTAAAAAAACAATTAGAATCTCTCAAAAGTGATTTTCAGTAGGCCTTTTCTTTGGAGTCATTTGGTTTTCCAGAAAAGTATTCTCTTATTCTACCATCTGGGAGGGTTTATGCTTCAATGCCTGTGTTCCAGGAGCAGGGAAAAGAAGGCTATTTCCCTCCCCAAACTCTGGTTCAGAGCCTCCTAGATGTATTAATTCATCTAGAAGCTGAAACCTTGGTATTCTTGCAGGCTGGAAGGTGGAGAGTAAATAGGAAAGGGATTACTTTTCTTAGGACTATGGAAAGTAGACAAAAATCTGATATTCTAGCCACTGTCAATTGTTCTCCTTGTTTTCAGCACTGAGCTTCACCACCAGCTTCCCCAGTACCTTGTACCTCCATGTCCTAAACCTTTCCAGGTTTCTGTAGGGCAAATTAGACTAAAACTAAAAAAAGAGAAAAGAAGAAGAAGAAAGACACAAAAAGCATGTTTCTCATGAAGAGCCTATGTAGACACCCAAGTTATAGCTTTCTTTACTAAACACTATTCTCCATCTGCTTTCCATCTCCCAAAAAAATTCTGTTGAAATATTTCATCATCATTTTTTTTCATCATAGTTTTGTTCTTTTTTATTTCTTTACTTACTTTATTGGGGCTTCAGGCGAATGAGGAAATAGAGGCATGTTCAATCAGAAGTTTTTTCCTCACTTCATTTAGTGTGAATTCAGATTCCCTTCTAAAAGATGCTTCTGCTCATTGCTCTTGCCAAGTTCTGAATTTATCCCCAGGGTATAATACTTGAGGGATTTCAACATGAAAAAAATTACCATGAAGAATTTTCTTGAATTTACATAGAGAAACTTCAATTATAATGTCCTGTAGTTTTACCAAAAAGCATGGTATTAGCCAACAAGAAAAAGCACACCATAATAGTGGTAACCACAGTTGGCAGAGTTGTGAATTTTTAGGCAGTGAACACACTGGCTCAATGAGTGGAACAATGATTCAGTTAATTTGATCAAGCTGAGTGATGGAGCTCTAGGGACATCTCTAGAGGTGGAGAATGCCATGTGTTTGCCACTGGCCCTATAAAATGTAGCTCTGCAGCCCTAAAAAACACAGTATAGAAATTTAATTTACCATATTCACTCTCTACCACTAGGAGTCATCTGAACTTTTACACAATGGCCAAGGCTTTTAAATTATTTTATCAAACTCTGAGGAAAGTCTAGTTGTAGACTATATGCTAACATAAGTTTTCACGTTAGGAAAATAGCTTAGTCCAGTTTACCAAATAAGCCTGCCCCTTTGTTCTTCATTTCACCCTGCTCTTGCCACTATATGATAGATGCAGGCAACCATTTTTACAGTCCTTTATTTAATTTATTTTTTTAACTAAGTCCTTTAAAAAACATTGTGCAATTGTAGACTTAGGCTTAAATCATTCTTCTAGAAACATCCTTACAACTTATGCTGACTTTTTGAGTCTTCCAAATTCTTATGCACATGCATTCTCATGTGCTGTTCTCTTTTCTAGATGTTGCATAGTGTAGTGAAGTGGCCATTGAGTGAAGAATAGAAGTGTGTTAGATCTAAGCTATTTTCTAAGTTTCTGTGAGTGTTAATTTCCCAGAGTTGTGTGACTCAAACAAGAACAAGTAATATGAAATGATAAAGAAATCTGTATAATCCATCCCATCATTGTTAGTTTTTTAAAGAACAGTGATTCTGTTGAAAATGATAAGGAATGAACATTTTAATCATTGTAATAAAAAGAATATTAATGGATTAATTTGATGGATTTAACTTTTAATTAAGATATTATGGCTTCATAAAAGAAAAATACGATAAGATCTTCTCCAAGTTATGGTTTTCTCTGTAACTAACAATAGCTTGGTATGGGCTGAATTGTGCCCCTGAGGATAGGATATATCTGTAACTTTGAGAGAGAGGAAGGAAGAAAGAGAGAGAGAGACACCTATGTGAGAGAGATGTTACCTCAATTGGTTGCCTCTCCTATGCACCCCAACCAGGGATTGAACCCACATCCTAGGTATGTGCCCTGGCCCAGAATAAAATCTGCAACCTTTCAGTGTATGGGACAACGCTCCAACCAACTGAGCCACACCGGCCCAAATTCATATTTTGTAGCTACACCCAGAATACTTCAAAATATGACTATATTTGGAGATAGAGTCTTCATTTATTTTTAAACAGGTTATTAAATTAAAAATGGGGTTGTTAAGGTGGACTCTAATCCAATATGACTGGTGTCCTTTCAAGAAAAGGAGACTAGGACATGGAAGACCATGTGAAGAACGGGAGAAGATTGCAACCTAAAAGCCAAGGAGAGTGTCTTCAGAAGAAATAACACTGCAGACACCTTAATCTTGGACCTCTAGCCTCCAGAATTGTGAGAAAATAAGTTTTTGTTGTTTAAGTGACCCAGTGTTAATGGTATTGCAGCACATTACAATTGCTTGAGCTGTAAGCAAGTTCTTTGGGCTGAAAGGAGATATTCTACAATCTAAAAAGCCACTATTTCATTGTGTGTAAAAATAAAATATGTACAAAAATAAAACAAAAAGGAGTTGATTAATGTTTTAAATTACTTTTAAATGATTTTAAAACTAGAGGCCTGGTGCACAGGTTCATGCACCAGTGGGGTCCCTCGGCTTAGCCTGTGGGGATCAGGTCAGTTCGAAACCAACTCTCCGACATCTCCCGAGGGGTCCTGGATTGCAAGAGGGCGGTTCTCAGGTGTCACACCCCGGAATCAGGCTCCCTCCTCTCTGGTTCCGGTTGCATCTCCCTAGAACCGCAGCTGCCAAGTCATCACAGCTTGGCAGCTCCTGCATTGAGCGTCTGCCCCCTGGTGGTCAGTGCACATCATAGCTACTGGTTGAACCATCAGTCAGTCAGCCAGTCACTTAGGCTTTTACATATATAGATAGTGAGCACATAAATAAATGATAAAATATGAATTTAAGAAAAGTTGTAATAAATAAGCATGAGCTGTTTTCTGTAAATTGTATACTGCCTTCTCTCTTGTTCCTATTTATGAGTTATTTGTGCTTCTATCTAAGGTCAACCCCTGCACTTGATTACTAGATTCCATGCCCTTTCTTCAACTCAGGTTGTCATTCTAGCCACTCTTCCCTGCTCCATCATTTCCCTTTCTTATGCATCATAAGCTTAAAAATATCTTGTGGAGAGCTCCAAAACCTCCAAACCCCAAGCAAAGAGGAGAAAACTGTAGCTCTCACTGTAGCTCCTGCTGGGTGGCCTCAGACAGTAGCTGACCTGCACCCCATTGGAGATCCAGAAGCCAGTGTACCTAGTGGTCAATGTGAGACACCAGATTTCAACTCCTCACATCCATAAGTGACACATTCAAGAGGCATACTCAGTGAGCACCAAAGCCCCACTGAAACAAATCCTGCCCCATAAGTGTGTCTTCAGCGCAGCAGTTCTTCCATTATAGACACAGCGAGTGCTCACAGCTAATTGGCCTGGAGGTCAATTTCTCCCAGTGTACCAACAGCAATTAAGGCTTAACTACACCAAGACTTTGCACTCAGCCCACAAAGGGGTGTACCAAGAGCATCCACCTCATGTGATTGAGGAGGCTGAGCTACTGCCCCCTATAGATCACCTACCACACAAAGCTACTCCATCAACACAGGGAAGCAGCCAAAATGTGGAGACAAAGAAACATGTCACGGATGAAAGAAACGGAGGAAAGCAAACTACTGGATGACATAAGAGTTCAGAACCACATTTATAAGGTTACTCAAGAATCTTCTTAAAACCGCTGAGAAACTTGATGAGACCTTTAAGGATATTAATGAGAATGCCAAAAAAATGGAAAAGGATCAGTCAGAAATGAAGCATACACTGTCTGAAATAAAGAATATACAGAAACTCAACTGTAGATCAACGTACCCCAAGAATCAAACCAAAGATCGGAAATATGTGGAAACAAAAAACATCCAACCAGAAAAACAAAAAGAAAAAAGAATCCAAAAATATGAAGATGGTGTAAGAATCCTCTGGGACAACTTTAAGCAAACCAACATCTGAATTTTTGGGGTGCCAGAAGAAGGGAGAGAGCAAAATATTGAAAACCTATTAGAAGAAATAATGACAGAAAACTTTCCCTACCTGGTGAAAGAAATAGATTTACAAGTTCAGGAAGCGCACAGAACCCCATACAAGAGGAATCCAAAGAGGACCACACCAAGACACATCATAATTAAAATGCCAAGGGCAAAAGACAAAGAGAGAATATTAAAAGCAGCAAGAGAAAAACAGTTAATTACCTACAAGGGAGTACCCATACGACTGTCAGCTGATTTCTCAGCAGAAACTATGCAGGCCAGAAGGGAGTGGCAAGAAATATTCAAAGTGATGAACAGCAAGAACCTACAACCAAGATTACTCTACCCAGCAAAGCTATCATTCAGAGTTGAAGGTCAGATAAAGAGCTTCACAGACAAGAAAAAGCTAAAGGAGTTCATCGCCACCAAACCAGGATTACATGAAATGCTGAAGGGTATTCTTTAAGAAGAGGAAGAAGAAGAAAAAGGTAAAGATAAAAATTATGAACAACAAAATGACATCAAATACATACCTACCAACAAGTGAATCTAAAAATCAAGTGAATAAAAAATCTGAAGAACAGAATGGACTGGTGAATATAATAGAATCAGGGACATAGAAAGGGAGTGGACTGACGATTCTCAGGGGAAGCAGGTGTGAGGGGTGCGGGAAGAGATTGGACAAAAATCTTACTCCTATGGATGAAGACAGTGGCGGGGGGTAAGGGCATGGGGTGGGGTGGGGAATCAGGTGGAGGGGAGCTATGGGGGGGGGGGAAGAGGAACACCTGTAATAATCTGAATAAAGATTTATTTTAAAAAAATTATCTTGTGGTTTCACCCACCAGACTTTTTGCATACTACTTTTCCCAGATACCTCTTCTCAAGGACATAAATGCCCTTCATCTTTCTAAATCCAGTGGTTCATTTTCAGTCCACAACTTACTTGACCTGTGAGTAGCATTTTAAACAGTAGCTTCCAGGACACTCACTCTCTTGGTTTTTCTCCTGCCCTAATGGATGCTTCTTCTTAAATTCCTTTATTGGATCCTTCATATCTCTTTAACCTAACCACGTTAGAATGCTCAAAGCCATCCTTGAACATCTCTATAATACATCCAGAGATATAGCTTTAAATGTCATCTATCTGCTGGTGACTTCTAAGTTTATATCTCTCCCCACCCCAAATCTCTCCTCTGACTTCAGTCTCACATATCTATGGTAACTGCCTACTTGACATGTTTAATTGGATGTCTTAAAAGCATTTCATACTTAACATGATTAAAATTGAATTCCTGATATTACATTCTTCAATCCCCATCCAAGCCAGCATCTCCCATTGTCTCCTCTTCCACAGTAATGGTAAGTCCATTCTGAAAGGTGCTCAGACCAAAACACATTATAGTCTTTCTCTCATACCCCACATCCAATCTGTCAACAAATCCTGTTGACTTTACCTTTGAAATAGATCCAGAATTTAATCACTTCTCACTACATCTATCTCACCTGAATTATTGTAACTGCCTTCTTACTGGTTTATCCTTAACCCTTTGTTCTCTTATAGTTAATATAAAAGCCAGAGAGAGCTATTTAAAAGATAAGTTAGATCATATTTGTTTCCTCAAAAATCCTCCAAAAGCTTCTATCTCATTCTAAATAGAAGGTCTTACCACAACCTACTACTCTAATATCTTCCTAGTCTTATTGCCTACTTAACCTTCCTTCCCTCTGCTTCAGCCTCATTGGCCTCTTTATTGTGGCCTTTTGTTTGTGAAACATGCTGGAAATGGTGCCACCTCAAAGCTTTTGCACTCGCTTTTCATTCTACCTAAAAAATTACTCCCCTGCTCCAGTTGGTGTGGCTCAGTGGTTGAACACTGAGCTATGAACCAAAAGGTCATGGTTCAATTCCTGGTCAGAGCACATGCCTGGATTGCGGACTTGATCCCCAGTGGAGGACGTGCAGGATGCGGCTGATCAGTGATTCTCTCTCATCATTGATGTTTCTCTCTCTCTTCCCTCTCCCTTCCTCTCTGAAATTAATAAAGATATATATTTTAAAAAATTACTTCCCCACATGTTTCCAACTTCCTGCAGTGTCAGTCTTCCCCCACCCTTCACTCCCACCCCAATCATTTCATGCCTTGTTCCTTCTTCTGTTTCAGGTCTTTGCTTTGTTGTCACCTTTTTAGTGAGAGCTTCCCTGATGACCCTATTTAGAACACTGTAACTCTCCCTCCACCCCACATTTGGAAATTAATATACCTCTTTCTGTTCTGTTACTTAATAGCACTTCTCACTATCTAATATGATGCACAGTTTGCTTTTTCAGATTTATATTCTGTTATCTTTTCATTAGAATATGAGTACACAAAAAAAAGAGGAATTATTATCTGTTTTGTTCACTGTTATATCCACACTAGAGGCCCAATGCATGAAATTCGTGCAAGGAGTTTGTCCCTCACAGCCCCGGCCAGCCCTTGCAGCCCTGGCTTTGTCTGGAAGGTCATCCGAACAGTCATTCTGCTGTTCGGTCTAATTAGCATATTAGCTCTTTATTATATAGGATAGACTAGAAGAACGATAGTTTCTGGTATATAGTAGACTTGTAATAAATATTTTTAAACAAATTAATATACACTGATATATTCTTTATATTTAACATATTCATAGCTAGATTTTAAGTAACCATAGTCTACTTTTATTTTGATAAATTATAGTCAATTTATTTTGTATTATTCTCACTATTACCCATAACCTATTCATAGATTTTCTCTTTAATCATAGGATAATATATTTCATAGATTTTTAAGCTGGGGTGGACCTTTTTTGTTGTTGTTGTTAATCCTCACCCGAGAATATTTTTCCATTGATTTTTAAGAGAGAGTGGAAGAGAGAGGGAGAGACACAGAGAGAGAAACATCGATGTGAGAGAGACACATATATTGGTTGCCTCCTGCATGCACCCCAACCAAAGCCAGGATTGAGCCTGCAACCAATGTACATGCCCTTGACTGGAATTGCTTGGCCACCAGGAACTACTTATTGAACCTCTTTGGGCCTTAGTTGTTTTTGTTTTGTTTTGTTTTACCTAATTTAATAAGTCAGGTTTTAAATTCAGGTCACTTTTTAAATCAATATTCAACTTATATATCACAATATTAGAAAGGTTTATATATAGTTTTTTCCAATATACTAAAAAGTCACTTTTGAAATGGTTTTCCAAACAGAAGATGAGGGGGTTCAGGCTGCATATCTTTATTTTGTTAATAAAATGGGAGGTGAGGTCTTCAACTGAAAAGTTGAGAGGGTAATGATAGGAAAGGGCATTTGGAAGGAATGGAAAAGATTGAGAATAGTGAGTATGAAAAGTTAAATGTATACATTTAACAAAAGTAATTCAGAATTTACTGAATTACTTTTGTTAAATGTATACAAATCATGCAAATCCTTTTTCAGGGGAAAAACATATGAAAATAGCAACAGGAAATTACAACAGTTCTTTATATGAGAAATAAAAATATTTTAAAGATTTAAGGAAATGGTACATCTAAGTAACTTTGATAGTATTGTGCTGGGGGTAGGGGAGGTCGGGGGGAGATCAATGGGGGGAAAAAAGGAGACATATGTACTACTATTTGTAATACTTAAAACAATAAAATAAATAAATAAATAAATAAATAAAATATAAACTGGTTGGAAAAAACTCTCATGTGTAAATGGGATTTTATGGCTCAAGAAGCTTTTGAGAGTTTATTTCAATTAAAGTAAAAGAATAATCCACAATTTAAAAAAAAATAACTTTATATTTTTTGTAACATACTTTAGGTACCAAAAAATAAAGATAGTAAGCATTTACTCTTATAAAGTTTTTTATGTTTTGACTCTTACAGCTTTGGAAGGAATTGTACCTTATGGGCCTTGGAAACAGTTATAGCTCCTTGAAATTCAATTAAAATTTCTCTTGTCTGACTATTCCAAGAATCTGAAATTATGAAAATTTAGTTCTCCAGTATTTTAGTTCTTTCATTTGGTCATTATTTAACAAGCAGTTTTTGAGAATCTCCTGACTGTTGCATACTGCAGGAAATTGTAGGGAATAAAAACATATAACTACTAGAGGTCCCGTGCATGGAATCATGCATGGATTCATGCACCAGTAGGGTCCCTCGGCCTGGCCTGTGGGGATCAGTCCAAAACTGGCTCTCGACATCCCCAAAGGGGTCCCAGATTGCAAGAGGGCGGTTCTCAGGGGACACACCCCGGAATCAGGCTCCCTCCTCTCTAATTCCAGGTGTATCACTGGAGAACCTTAGCTGCCAAGTCACCGCAGCTCGGCAGCTCCTGTGTTGAGTGTCTGCCCCCTGGTGGTCAGTGTGCATCATAGTTACTGGTTGGAGCATCTGCCCCCTGGTAGTCATTGCACATCATAGCTACCGGTCGTATGGTTGCTTAGACTTTTATATATAGAGAGATTGTTTTATGTGTTGTGCTAGTAATTTGAGAAGGATTCTTATCTGAAACTGTACATAAATGTTTTCTTAACAAGACCCAGAAAGAATCCCTGTTCAATCTCACTCTCAATGTTCACTCAGTTTTTCAAATAATATCAAGTCTACTTTATAATACTTCTATCCTATGTCTTCTCTTTATCATTTTCATTACCACTACCAAGCTTATACCCTAGTAACTTCCCACCCCAAATATCATAAGGGCCTCCTAATTGATGTCTGTTTCAGTCTTACTTCTCCAATCACCTTCACATTGCAATTTGGATTGCCTTCTAAAATCCAAATTTGATGTCACTCCCTGGATTAAAATCACAGGCTCCATTTTCCAACAGTACTGAACCACTTTCTCTCAAAGATCATATTATTTCATACATTTTACATGTTTTTTTTTTTCCTCTTGCTGCAATGCCCCTTGATTCCCCTACTTTGTGTTCTATGCTTAGCTAAATTCAACCTGACCTTCCATACCCCAGGCATCATCAACAAACCCTTCCTTGAGCCATTCTATCCCTGGCCCTCTGAGTTAGAACTGTATGAGCCTTTTGAGGGCTTCCGTATCACTAAGAAAACACCTTTAACATTCCATTTATCATGCTGCAATTTCAATAATAGTTGACTTGTCTATCTCCTACACTTATTTATGAGCAACCTGAACACCACAAATGTGTCTTTGAACTCTGCATTCTCAATAGCTCTTGTGGTATCTAATAAATAGTAGACATTCTTTAAATGCAAAACACTTTTTTTCTTGAGAACTATTCTATAGTGCTTCTCCAAGGATTGTACTCAAATGTTATGTCTCTATTAGTGCAGAGCAAAATAAGGACTTCTATCTATAATAATAAAAGCATAATATGCTAATTAGACCAGATGTCCTTCCGCATGAAGCCTGGGTTGTGAGGGAAGCCCAGGACCTGGGGGCCTGCCGGAGGCCGAGGTGAAGCTCAGGTCACGTGTGCCAGAGGGAAGCTGGTGCTGGCAGCTGAGGGAAGAAAGGCCTACTCTTGTACGAATTTCATGCATTGGGCTTCTAGTATGATGATAAAAGAAGTAGCAAAATATTTTCAGTAAAAAAAAAAATCTTAGAAAATTTTGAGTTAAAAATATATATATACTTTTTTAATGACTTTATTGCTCAGAAGCATGTTATTTATTTATTTATTTTTGTTTTTTAAATGGGTTTTACAGAGAGAGAGGAAGGAGAGAAAGAGAAAGAGAAACATGGATGTGAGCGAGAAGCATCACCTGGTTGCCTCCCCACACTGGGGATTGAACCCGAAATCTGGGTATGTGCCCTGGCTGGGAATTAAACCAGAGAACCTTCAGTGTGCTGGATGGTGCTCCAAACAACTGAGACACACTGGCCAGGGAGTTAAAAATATTTAAACCAATTTCTTACTGAAGTTAATCTGACTTACTTTTTTGCTCAAGTTAGGTTAATTTAGGTTTAATTTCCCTGCCATAAAATTTGCCCTTTTGAAATCTATAGTTATATCAGCTTTGACAAATGCATGCAGTTGTATAGCTGCCTCTATAGCCAAGATAGGAAATTTTCATAACTCCAAAAAGTTCCTTCCATCCTCTTTGTAGTCACTCCCCTATCCACAACCCTAGCTCATGGCAAACACTGCCCTGATTTCTGTCCCTATAATTTTACTCTTTCTATGTCATATAATCATACAATTTGTAACTTTTTGTGTCTGACTTCTCTCACTTAGTATAATGTTTTGAGGTTCATCTTGATGTTTCATGTATTCATAATTAATTTTATTGCTAAATGGTATTAAATTATTACACGATTGTACCACAACTTGTTTATCCTTACAGCCATGGATAATTTTCTTACAGTTTATGGCATTCTGGATAACGCTCTTTATGGTAATTGTTTGAAAAGGCTATGTAATCTTTTAATTGGTTGGAAACAATTAAAACTTCATTTTACCCATTGCATTTCCTTGGCACTTATATCAAAAATAAACTATATATACTGTATTCTATTCCATTCATTTATATGTTTATACTTAGGCCAATGTCACATTGATTACTATAGCTTTTTAGCTTTATCACCTTGAAATCAGTAGTGTAAGCCCTCCAATTTTGTTCTTTTTCAAAATGATTTTGGCTAGTCTGGATTCTTTGTGTTTCCATAAAATATATTTTTTAATCAGCTTGTTAATTTCTACAGAAAAGTTTGCTTGGATTTGATTGGAATTTTGTTGAATCTAGAGAGAAACTTGGTGAGCATTGACAATTTAAAAATATTAAGTTTCCAATCCATGAATTTGATATACCTCCATTTATTTAGGCATTCTTCAATTTCTTTAATTTTTTACAATTTTCAGCATATAAATGTTATAAATTTCAAAAAGATATATCTCTAAGTATTTTATGTTTCTTATGCTGTTATAAATTTTTTTAAATTTCAAATTGCAGTTGTTTGCTAGTATTTAGAAATATAATTGATTTTTACATAATTGATATTCTATTCTACAAGTTTACTACATTCACTTATTAGTAGTGGCTTTTTTGTAGCCTCTGTGGTATTTTCTATATTGACAGTCATGCTACTTGCAAAGAAAGTTTTATTTCTTCATTTTTTATCTGAATTAATTATATTTGTTTTTCTTGCTTCATTTCACTGAATAGAATCTTCAGAACAACACAGTGTTGGCTGGAACATCCTTGCCTTGTTACTGATCTTGGAGAGAAAGCATTTAGTCTTTCACCAGTCAAAATGTAAGTAACTTTGGTGTTTTTTTTTTTGTAAATTCCTTTTATCAGGTTGAAGGAGTCCCCTTCTATTCTGTTTGCTGAGAGATTTCATCATGAATGAATGTGGAATTTTGTCAAATTATTTTTCTATAGTTATTGAAAATACTACATTTGTGTGTTTTTTTTCAGCTTGTTATATGGTTAATTCTCATATTCCTTATAGAATATGTTTTAAATCTTTAAGAGGAACAATGATACAGATTTTGACCAAAGGGGTCTCTTTTTCATTGGACTTTTTAAAAGATATTTTATTTTTATTTATTTATCTTTTAAATATATTTTTAGTTGATTTCAGAGAGAGGAATAGAGAGAGTGAGATAGAAATATTAATGATGAGAGAGAATCATCCATCACCTGCCTCATGCATGCTCCCTGTTGTGGACTGAACCGCAACCAGGGCATGTGTCCTGACTGGGAATCAAACCTTGATCTCCTGTTCATGGGTCAGTGCTCAACCACTAAGCCACACCATCTTGGCTAATTGGACATTTTTTAGAACTGATGATCTATAGAACATATGGGAAGTGCTAATATGGAGAATAAATGTGTAAATTAGACATAATCCCTTTTTAAACTCAGGATTACTAATGGGAGTAACCAAGATAATGTTGATATAGCACTTAGCGTAATGCTTAGCACATAATAAATGTTCAAGAGATATTCAAATATTAAAAGCTAATTCATATGTTAATTTAAACATAAATTTTACATTTATTATATGCTTACTCTTTCAATACCATTGTTAGTATATTATTAACATGAAAATTAAAAAATGATTATTTCATATGTGACTAAGTTACTTTTGGGTTTTATTTTTTTACCCTATGAAGGAAATGGACATATATTCTGTCAGAATTATAAAGAACAGTTGTTTTAAAAGCTCAGATTTACCAGATTTCAAATTTACTCTTCAGAGAGAGGCCTGACTAAAAGGTTCCTCAACACCAACATGCTTATTATTTTAACTTTTTTCACAAGTTGGAAATAACTTTTGTGAAATTCCTTCCACAGAAATAAGAAAAGGGGAAAGCATGCCTGCTTTATGAGCTAGCTTGTTCCTGAGGAATAAGGAGACAGTTGACCTTTTCTTGTTCTCACATATCCCCTTATACATGTAGGAAGGCTTCAACTATTTGGGAAATCTTGGAGATCATTATATGAGCTTTCACCATCACTTTGTACCAGAGGAAATGAAAACACATCTAGGCAGCCCTGGAAAGCAACACACACACACACACACACATACACACACACACACACACACACACACACACACACACACACACACACACACACAAATGCAGCTTTACTTTTATTTTCTCTTATATTAGAGGCACGAAAATTTGTGCAAGAGTAGGCCTTCCTTCCCCCAGCTGCCAGCACTGGCTTCCCTCCAGCACCCGGAACCCAGGCTTCCCCCTCTGGCCACCGGCAGGCACCTGGGACCTGGGCTGGCTTCCCCCCCACCCCAGCTTCATCAGGAAGGACACCCAGAATGATGTCTGGAAGATGTCCAGTCTAATTAGCATATTACCCTTTTATTATTATAGATTTTTACTTGGAGAGTCACAAATTTACTGTCTGCGCTAGTGTTATACAATCACAGATACTTTACTGATCAATCACAGACTGAGTTTTCATTAAGAATTCTCAGGAAAGGAGAAGAACCAGATAATTGCAAGTGACACACCAAATATCTCTTTACTGTTACAAGTTTTGCTTTAAAACCAAGTAATTATGTGGCTCTGATGATTTGTGGTACCTGGGACAATAGTTCTCTAACAATTCTGAACAGCAGTTTATAATAAGACTTACATATGGGTTTGATATTACATGTTGTTAAAAGATTCAGCAGGTCTAGACTGGAGTTTATTTTTTTAAGTGTATGGTAATGATCTGCTATATTCCAAACAGAAGGGTGTGTGTGCCTATCTCAAAGCAAAAATAATTGGGTAGTAGGAAGTACCCATATTGCTTATGTTATTTGAGGGATAGGGTACAGAATAGGGGGCAGAAAAGATTCGGTAGGCCTTCATTTGCTAGCTCTGGGAATGCATAAAGGAATGGTATCTGGATCAATCAACATGCTATATACTTGGTATTATTCTGCCTCAAAGGAGTCATGAAGGCCAGGAGACTAGCTTTAAAAATCAAGAAAGCTAGGTTTAAGCCCCACCAATACCACTTACCTTAATGAATATATTAATTTTCTGATGTTTTTTCCACCTGTAAAATTCTCATCTCATCTTAATCTTAACTCATAGTTTTATGGTAAAACTATAAAAAGTAACATGCAAAATATTTTATAAACTACAAATCACTTTAGTACTTTCTCTTACTCAAATGCAAAAACTTAGAAATTATTGTTATGGTGGTTTTTCATAACCACCAAATGAGGAAAATAAAAGTGCCAAATTGGCTTTCGTTTTGTTTTATTTTTTGTCATGGTCTAAATGACTGCAAATCTATATCATGAAATATGTATTGGTGTTTTCTGAGTTATGTAGTTGATGTTGTGAATCTATAGCTTCTAACATTGTTATTTTCCCCTCCTAATAAGCACATATAACCTAGACTAATGGCCATTCTCCCCATGTCTTGAAAATAATTGTTAGTGGCTTGTAATGACTTCAGCTAATTCCTTAAGAAACCTAAGAGGAAAGAACTGAAATTTGCAAATTGAGAATTTCTCAGTTTAGAAAAGTATCTATGTTCTCATATATTTTAGAACATTCTTTCATCCATTTGTAGCCCCCTACACAAAGCATATAACAAATGAGTTTTTCTAAGACAGAGATTAAAACTAAATAATAACACTTCCATCTAATCATTAGGACAGTTGAGATATTCTTTTTATTTTATTTATCATAAACATCTTTACACTTCTTTTATTCTTCTGCATAATTATACCTTATTTTGGCTTCTTATTTGAACTCTGCAAGAATATCCTAAGATACATTCAGTAGTGCTAAATACATTATTTCCCAAGGATATTTTAGAGAAAGAGCTTTTTGAATTGCTTTAAGTGTTAGCTTCCAAGTGCCTTTATACTCTATGCCTGATTTCATTTATAAATAGAAAATTTATAATTTTGTGTTCATCTGACTTCTAAGTAAATGTTTTTAAAGTGTTGCTATGTTTTTCAAAGTACTGCTATCAGAGCATTTCTGCTGACCTCATGAAGCAATGACCCTTTTCATTGAATTAAGAACTCTTTGAGTAGGATTCTTATAAATTTACAAAATATTATCTTAAGAAGATCCTTTACCAATCTCTTAAAATACTGCTTTTTAAGTATGTTGTTATATACTGGGCATACAAAATGCTATATTTTTATTGTATAGCCATGCAGATTTTAAAATTTAATTAGTGAAATTTAATAAAATGAGAGTGCCTGGCTTCTATTAATGTTTTGGATAACTCATCTAATCAGTGAGATATTCTTAGGCAAATGTTTTTGTTTGGATTATGCCTTATTAAAATGGTTAGTGGTTAACAATAAGACACATGCCAAAGGTTTTATTAACATTAATAACTCTGTCTTAAGTAATTTCATTTACTTTTATTAAAAGTGGAGACTCTTTCACTGTATGCAAGCTTTTAATTTTTATTTACTATTTTATAAACATCATATTATTATTGATTTCTGTATTCTTATATTTCTTTTTTCCAATATTTCATTTTCCACATAGAAATTCCAATATAAAGTATTCTTAACTCTTAACTTTCTCTTAATGACATTGGCATAAACATTGAATAATTTAATCAAAATAGCATGAAATGATAATATAAGAAATGTTGCAGGTATTGCCCAAGCTTAGAAATTTTAAGTAAAAATCAATGTAGCCAATAAATTGCAGAATCAGTACTCAAATCCAGGTCTTCAGACTTCTAGACCTATTCTTGAATTCCCTCCCTTCTTGACCCCTCAAAAAGGAATCCTTATTCTCTAATCACATATGTAATACCTGTTCATTTATAAACCTTAGAAATTATAAAGGCAAAAAGAAGAAAATAAAAACCAGTAAATTAAAACATCATGGTATATATTCATCTTGATTCACGCTGCCCAATATGATAGCCACTAGCCACATGTGGTATTAAAATTAAATTAAATTTAAAATGTAGTTCCTCAGTTACACCAGCCAAACTTCAAGTGCTCAACAGCCACAAGTGGCTACTATATAGGACAACACAGATACAGGATATTTCCTTCATCATGGAAAATTCACTAGTGCTCTAAATGTATATTTTTTTCATGCATGAAAAAGGGCATACCCAGAAAGAGAGAGTTGTATAAATTTATATTTTAAAAATAAAATGGGGTCATACTATATATAATATTTTTACTATCACTTTTCATTAAACATATATAAACATTTCCAATGTTAATATATATAATCTGCATAATCATTTATTATAATAAATCATTATAAGAAATAATGATTTATTCATGAATTATTCATGCATTAAAATGATTATGCAGATTATGTAGCTATTTGCCATCATATATTTAATCAAGCTCTTTTTTTGTAGTTTTACTTTTTTTTAAATTTTTTTTATTGATTTGAGAGAGAGAGGAAGGGAAAGAAAGAGAGAAAAACATCAATGTGAGAGAAAAACATTGATCGGTTCCCTTCCACATGTACCCTGGCCAGGAATTGAACTGGAACCCTTTCAGTGCATAGGACCACACTCAGCCAACTAAGCCACCAGCCAGTGCTCAGCTTTTTGTACTTTTAGATGATTACCATTACTTTAATGTGATATTTTGCAGTGATACAATGAACATTCCTGTATATGCAACTTCATATTTTTATCTAATTACTAGAGGCCCAGTGCATGAAAATTCATGCACTGGATGGGGGGTCCCTCAGCCAGGCCTGCCCCCTCACAGTCCAGGAGCCCTCAGGGGTGGGAAGCGATCAGGGGAAGGCAACGTCCCCATAACCCCTCTGCTGCTGCCACTGCAGGCAGGGCAAGCTTCAGCCGGCCCTGGTTACCTGAGCCTTGGGCTGGCTCTGGGTGTCTGGGCAGCTGACATCCAAAGCTTGCCTGTGCCTCGGGCTGGCCCTGAGTGGCTGGGGGGGTTGAGGGGATTGGGGGACTCCAGAGACAGGCGCACAGTGCGCCTGGGACTGGGCACCGCCATTTTATGGCTGTGGACACTACCATCTTTGAGGGCGTGACAGTCAATTAGCATATTTGCCCTCCTTATTGGCTGTGGGTGCCGCCAACTTTGTGAGGGCATGATGGTCAATTAGCATATTCCCTCTTTATTGGATAGGATTTCCTTAGTATGAATCTCCAGAAAGGGATATTTTTAGATTAAAAAATATGCATAATTTTAACGCATTTGCTATAAAGACCAAATTGACTTTCAGAGAAAAGTGTGTCAATATACATCTTCACCAGTAGTGAGAGAACTCACCTGTTATTTCTTATCCTTACTAACATAGGTTTTTGTTTGTTTGCTTTTTAAATTCATGAGTACCTCATTTACTTTATTCTTGGTCCATCAGTTGCCTCAGAAGTTTTATATTTAAGAAATTGATTATGAGCTAAATAAATTACATGGAGAAAAGAGTATGAAATAAATCTGGAAGAAGTTAAAGTGAGCTTTAAATTATATATGCATATATAATAATACATGAATTATATATATCTATTTATGTAAACTTACGTATAATTATATAAAATATGAATGTAAAAGTATATTATATTGATATAGGTATAAATCTCCACACATGTCAAAATTTATACTTAGGACTAATTTTCACTTAATACTTTAATAGGCACATTATTATTTTCTGCAAAACATTATAATTATGACAAATTTGCCACTACACAGACCATTTTGAAACCACAATAATACATTCCAGGGTGTGTTATGCTGGGAAATTGCCATTCTGGGAAGTATGAAGTCACTTGGCCTTTAGGTTGGTACATCAGAATATGCTCAAGGAAAGTAATATCTAATCAAAAGTCATGTGTTACAATCACTACTTAAGTATAATTTCATTAAATTTAGTTCTAATAACACCTACTTATTCCATGGAATATTTTAAATGCTGTGTCCTCTGAATGAAGATTTTTATTAGTCATTAAATTTGTTTGTCTTGAAGTACCAAAACTTAAAAAATATATCATAAGCTATAAAACAAACCAGAAACAAAGTTTTTTCCTAATTGTGGTAGAATCTGAGTAACTAAATCCTGTTCCCCTGTGGAGTGACTGATGATCTCTGCCCTCTGAGCTCATACATTCTCAGATTCTGTGTTTTCTACTCATCCTATCACATGACCATAGGCAGTATTACCTCAATACATTACATTAGCTCAAATTAGTTTCTCAGATGATCTAATCATCATGTGAAAGCCCTGAGGGAATGGAATGCAAGACAGGTAGAGGTTGATGAGAAAATAGAGGCTGAGGGCCATTCAAGGTCAGAGCTCTATAATAGGAGTGGGATTATTGGGTTGGACAAAAATTTGACAATATATTTACATTAAGCTGGATCACTTTGTGATATTTAGGTTGAAAATCATTATATATTTTTTTATATTTACTTTGGGAAGTTTGGGAAAGAAGGTGAAATATGGAGGAGCTTTGGTGCAGAAAGAAAAGTATATCTGGTATAAAATAAAGTATGAAGAGGGAGGAAGTTCCAAGAGTAGAGATTAAATATGTTTGCTCTTGCAACAAAGACACTTTGAAAGAAATGAATCTACATATATATATAAGGCTAATATGCAAAGTGTCCCCTCAGGAGTTTAACCGGGAGACCAGGAGTTTGATCGCTCGGTATGATGTCTGCTGACCACCAGGGGGTGGCATGGAATAAAGGAGGGCCCCTGCCAGCAGCCAGCAGCCAGGGAAGGAAGGCCCCGCTGGCAGCTGGAAGGCCCCGATCAGCCCTGATTGCTGGCTGGGCCTAGGGACCCTACCCGTGTGCATATTTCATGCACCAGGCCTCATGTATTTATATAAACAATGTATGTTTCCAACTATAACATGAAGATGGATGAGTGATAGAAGTTTTTCATAAAGAAAGGCAAAAGATCATAATTATATTAATGAAATTTTTTAGATCACTGATATTTTAACTGCTAGAACCAAAGATGAAATTCAGCACTACCAAAATAGAGTTGTTGGGAAGATTTAAATTTCAGATCTAAATCACTTTAATTGATTATTAGAAATTCCAAAGTCATCTGATATACAGGGTGAGGCAAAAGTAGGTTTACAGTTGTTTATACAAAATATAATACAATAATTAATAAATAATAATACAAGAACACAATGTTTCATGTACTCACAACTGTAAACCTACTTTTTTCCCACCCTGTATATCAATACCAATTTGCTAGACAAATTTTATAGGATTCCAGAAACTGTAGCTATTGATTCAACATGTATTTTTTAAAAACCTCTTGATAATAAATGATTAGTAACAATCTTATAAGATAAAAGATATAAAATAACTTTTAGGGCACAGGTTTAGAATTTATCATTCCTTTGACTTAGTTTTACTTTATTATTTTGCTCAACTTGTACTAATCTATTATCTATAAAGTATTACCTGTAATTACCTATAAAGCAACCCTGCAATACTAAGTAATTTTTCCATGTGCATATAATTAGTATGATTTCTACAAGTTCGCATAAGTCAATGTGATATACTTTGAAGTAAAGCAATCTCTCAGTAGGAAAAGTCATGACAACATGCAATTGAAAAAATTGGAATATGATTTTGTGTTCTTACAATAATAGTGCCATAAGTATAAGATGAAACCATTAACATTAAATTCAGAATTTATGAACGGTATAATGCCCCTCCCACTGATAAATCTCTTAGAGAGAAATTTTTAGTTTATAGAAGTTTAACATTTGAGAATGGCATATAAATTCTCTTCTTGGGATCTTTTAAAAAAAGATCAAGTTAACAGTGTGCCCAATAAAATTCCTTTCAGAAAATAAACTTTACCTGTAATTTAAAATCCTACAATTCCACAATTTTATTTACATATACTTCTAAGAAACTATCATTATAGAAAACTTTTTTCCTTTAAAAGGAATTGTTAGTAATTGAGCAAAATTTAACTCGCTCTTATATAGTTTACTAATTTTGGATTGGCAGTAAATTTCTTCATGCCACTGAGTAATTCAAGTAGATACAAAGAACAGGAGTCAAATACTTTAAGTGTGTCTATGTTTGGGGAGGAAAATCAGAAAACAGGTAGACTTAAAGAAAGTCTTCAGAGAGGAAATGAGGCCTAACGACAATTTGAAACAACAAATGAGAGGTTGTCAGGTAGATAGTAATAAAAACTAGTAAATACTGAGCTCTTATATATTCTAAGTGGTGTATATGTATTAATTACTTTAATCCTTAAGATTTTCTGAGGTAGGAAATATTACCTTTATTTTACAGATAAGACAACTAGACCATCTAGCTCAGACTTTCTGTCTAAAAGTCAATCCCGGAAAGTATGACTCTGAGGCTCTATCAGAGGCAGGAGGAATGACCTTCAGTCTCTCTCACCCTTAAGTCAACCCTGCAGAGAAGATCAAATTAATTAAAACTCCTTACATATACCTTGCTTCACCCTCTCATTTACACTTTTCCACAATTCTTTATTTTTCTATTCATTTTCTTATTAACCTGTCATATATGCATAAACTAAAACTCCTTTAGAACTTTAGGAAAACACATTTCCCTCCTCAAAACCCTCTTTTTCCCTAAAAGCTTTTCTAAATCAAAAGGTTTTGTGTTTCATAACTGCTGTCGCTGAAATAGGCAGACTTCTGATTCCATCTTTTCCTCATATTCATGCTATAGCAACCCTAATCCTCCCTCAGACAATGGAGACTTCCAGCTGAAGAGAGAGCAGGGCACAACTACAAAAGGTGGGAGAACAAAAGTGTATTTATAGAATTCAAAATATTAAAAATTCAAGGTAGTTTCAGACTGTCATGAATGCTAAGAGGGAAAAAAATCTCAGTGAGGACGACAGCAAATGGGAAAAGAGATTTCAGGAAGGTGGTCAGGGAAAGCATAGTCTTTGTTTCTTGACCCCCAGTTAGGATAACCAAGCATAGGGCAACAGGGGCAGGAAAAGCAGAGCAGTCCAGGAACAAGTGTAAAGGCCTGGAAAGAGCAAAGACTTTAGTACCTCCAGGGAAGTGAAAGCAGGCCAGTTGTATTTTTAAAGTACAACTCTGGAGAATATATTCTAAAATGGACATGTGACATCCAAGTAGAAATCTAAAAGTGAAGTTTGGGTGAGCTGTCAGTATTGAAGATGTCATATAGAGCCCTGTAAGGAGGTAAGATTACCGTGGATTCAGAGAAGAGAAGATCCTGGGCTAATTCCAGATGCTATCCAAACTGAAGAGCTGTGGAGAGCAGGAGAGGCTAGTGAGGTCCAGGCAAAACTTTGACTCTCTCAGGCCAGCCAACGCTTCGTTGTCATGAAGCATGGAGTGTTGATGCATATAACTTTCGAGCTGTGTGCTCATCTAATCTATTATAAATGTGACTTTGCCAATATGAGATTTTTATTATGACCTCATGTTTTTGTCTTGTAAAAAACTGAGCAAATATGGATTGGATTGAATTAATGGTATTAGCAATCAATTTTTGGCCAGTGCAAATTAGTGTATATTAAGGAATATAATTATTACAGAGGTGGAGGTGCATTATATATGTGCAATGCCTTTTAAATGTCCAAAATCTTGAAACTGATGATTCTGACATTAATGACATCTTTTCTATCAGGCTGAAGTTAATATAGTAGCAACTATTCTAATATTTTATATTTTAGGGGAATATATACTCTATCCGCAACATAACCATAGCCTTTCTAGAAAGATACTGTGTACTGTGTCTGGTTGTCCTACTATCCCAATTCACCCAAACTTTAATGACAATTTTTTCCTCAAGCTAAATTTTATTACTTTTAAAAAGTTTATTGTTTTAAAGTTAGACTTAATGTGGGATAAACTGTATCATAGAAAACACAAGGACAAAAAACAGCAAAAGCAGATTCATTTGACACATAAATATCAGCATAGAAAAAGCAATGTATTTATCCTGTCTCGTTTTTTGAATTTCAGTACCAAATTAAGTTGGATAAAAGTGCCAAGTTTTCCTCAGGCAAAATTTTTTGTTTTCTTAACCAGCAGTTTTCACTTAATTCAAAATAACTCTGTGGCAAATGCCCAGATTTTATATTAGCACATGTAATTTTCCAGAAGAAATGTCAAGTCCTATTGCTCACCCTTTAATATGGATTGATTAGATGCAGTGTCAGAGTTCTATTAAGAACATCTGAAATAAAGAATGCCTATAAAAGTGGGTGCATCAGTGGTAACATTAATATTTTGTTTCAAGAGAGGGACTGATTTTTGCTAAAGCTGCACTTTTCTCTGGGCTTGAATGGACTGGATAGAATTTCAGACTGAATGATGAAGTACAAACACTTGCATTTAGATTCTTTGTTATTTTACACATGTATACATGGCTATCAAGGGAGTTTCTGGTTCCTTGTGATATTCATTAGCTTTGGGGGTCTCTTAAATCATCCAGCTGTAACATATAGCAATAGATGTGTACATCCAATTCCAACACCTCCAGGTCATCCTACAATTCCCATGGGCCACTTTTGTCAAACTTAAACTTAGTCTGTGAGGCTTTTGGACCCGGAGTCTTGTCTTCTTCAGTGCTGAATTAACAACAATATTGTTTTTACTGTTCCTGATTACACTTTTATTTTATGCTGAAGGATTCTTTTTCCTTTACATGTAAAGTTTTCCAAGACTAGATCATATATGTAAAACAACCAATGGTATTTATCTTTTTAAATCATAAACTAAAGTACAATAACAACTCTTTTTACCTTAAATTGACCTTGAATCTGATTGCTATATACTGTGGCCACAATTTAAAGTTTAACATATACTCACCTACAACTTAGAATTAATCGTTGTTTTATCTCTTCTCTTTTTCATCAGGGTCACAGATGGAAAAGTTGGTTTCCCATTTTTTTAGACATGAAACATTAGGGCAATAAAACAAAACAAAACATGTCTGCCTGTTTGTTGGCACTGCCTCTCTTCCTTTTTGTTCTCCCTATGAAATTTCTTATATTTACCTTATCTCCCACAAGAGTTGCTACAGTATTTTCTATGATGCTAGCTTCATTATTCATTTACTATCAAGTATTCATTGATCTTCTGTGTGCCAAACACTGCCAGACCCTGGGGATAGTAACAAGAATTTTAGACAAGTTAGACCTTCTTCCTCTTGTTGTGGAGCTTGTGAACTCATGGGGGAAACAACCAGATAGTTAATTACATTCTAGGATGTTAAGTAATACGATGGTGGAGGTATAGGTTCTAGGTGAATATCTGAAGGGACTTCTCCCTTAAACAATCCCTTCTTCTCTGTACTTCACTCTTTAGGAACTTTCAGTAGCTCTACTACAAAACTTGCTAAGTACCCACCATTTCTCTTCTATAATAACTTTTCTTTTATGCATAATTTTACTTTCATTATACCCCAAGGTAGCATATCAGTCTTTTAAAGTCCCTGCTCCTATAAGCATACTTGGCTTTTCTGAGTACAGATTCATTAATGTAGACCACTTTTTTTTTTTTGCACCAACTGCCAAGTGAGTGACTTGATACTCTGTTATTCTTCAAATGTCTTTATAAGGGGCTGATGCTTACAATAGTTTCTGCCTGGATTCTGAGAGGCTTTTCTAAAATGCCATGAATCACTAACATTCCAGAAGTGAACATAAAGATCAGGCTTACCAAAGACTCACTCTACGTTCTGAACCCTGTGTGTGATGTTCCTTGCTATTTATCATCAATATATGTCCGTTTGTGGCCCAGTACATACATAATATATACTCATTTATTCTTATGGCTTCTTTATCTTAGAGCACTAAGGAAATGAACAGGATTTCAGCTTTTATAATAGTCCTTCAAGGTAACAACTGATATAGGTTCCAGGCTATTTTTGCTAATGATACCATTAAATTAAAAAAAAAAAAAAAACACTTCCATTTAACAAATTATTTTCTGTATCAGGTACTTTTACAAACATTATCGTATCCACTGTGCCATTCAGGTATTAGTATCCGTATATTTTAGAAAAAGAAAGTGAGGTTCAGAGAGATTTATAAGTTGCTGCCCAGCTAGTAAGGTGTCAGAGAGAACCCAGACTATGAGTCCAGGTCCCAGGCTCTTTTGTTTTTGTTTGTTTGTTTTAAATATATTTTTATTGATTTCAGAGAAGAAGGGAGAAGGAGAGAGAGATAGAAACATCAATGATGAGAGAGAATCATTGATCGGCTACCTCCTGCATGCCTCACACTAGGAATCGAGCCAGCAATCCAGGTATGTGCCCTGACCGGAATCGAACCGTGACTTCCTGGCTTATAGGTCTATGCTCAACCATTGAGCCACGCCGGTCTGGGCTCTTTTGGGTTATACCACACTCCTTCCCCCCAGTGAGCAGTCTCAGATCAGCCCAGGCCCTGAGACCATCAGAACCAAGGCTTGCAATGTGTTAGGTACCACTTTTTCTCAAAGGTTGGGATATTTAATTAGTATTTTACTTACTTGAAGTTAAAATACCCAAAATGCAAACTTGGATACTTTTGTTATGGCTAAGTTACTCCTTAACTTCCATCATGGATTTTAATGAACAACCTAGCCTGCCAGTTCCCCTTCTTCTGGGTGCCTCCCCTTCATTCCCACAGCCTTTCAACCACTTACCTGGCTCTAACAACACTGACTAATGATTATATCAACATACATACATGACACCACCTTACATATTAGATTCACAGAATACAACTGGGTCTTACCTAAACCCAAGTTGAATGTTCACTGTGATTTTTTTATTCTTGTCACCTTCCTTTGGGACCTGTCCTACAGCTTGTCCTAGCTTCAGTTGCATTTATCTGGTTCTTGCTCTGTTTCTCCCTGGCCTGCTAATCAAAAAATAACAGGGCTATTGCCAAGCTTATCAAAATTTTTAAAAAGGAAATGTATATCTTACTTCAGACTTTATTTTGTTGCTCAGATTTTTTTTTAAAGATTCTAATTTTTTAAAATATATTTTTATTGATTTTAGAGAGGAAGGGAGAGGGAGAGAGAGATAGAAACATCAATGATGAGAATCATTGATTGGCTGCCTCCTGCACACCCCCTACTGGGGATCGAGCCCACAACCCAGACATGTGCCCTTGGCTAGCATCAAACCTAGGACTCTTAGTCCACAGGCCAATGCTCTATCCACTGAGCCAAACCAGCTAGGGCCAGATTTTTCTTATATATTTTTTTACTTTCTTGTCCTTTCAGATGGATCCTCCCATCACATTTCCACCAAATTCATGTTTCTGAAACTTTAGTTCCATTACATTATGCAGATGACATTTCCAGAGTTTCCTATTACCTAAATATTACTAAGTCTGACGCACAAAGTCCATTATAATTTGATCAGAACTTAGTAACCTGAGTCAGATGGGTATATACCCTATTTTCTCCTACCCCAGCCCACTTCAGAACCTTTTCTCATTTTTTTGCACTTACTCTTGCTTTTTTTTCTCCCATGCTTATCTAATTTCACCCAGTTTTTTGAAGTCCCAGTTTTATAACCACTGAGACGTACCCCCCCCCACTATGATCAGCACATACTAATCTCTCCATTTCAAATTTATTGTCTGTTACTTCTTAAACATACAGCTTCTTAAAACAACCAAATTATTTTCTAAGCTAAGACTTTTCAATGGCTTTCCATTGCATTTAGATAAAAATCCAATCTCCATGCTGTTGGTTTCAAGGACAGGTATAATCAGGGCCCTGTCCACCTCCTCTTTGTCAAGCCCTAATTGATTGGTTCTTTCATTAAGAAGTGAAATAGGGATTCAAACTCCAAGAGAAAGAAGTCAGCCAAGAGGTTTTCACCAAAATTCCCTTTATTATTTTTATCCAAGTTAATATTAAGTAATAATGAAACTTTACTCACACAGTTCCTGGTAAGATTTCATTCTTTTAGAAATCTGAATAGTTGCAATTGCTCTTCCTATCTTGCCCCTCCCCTATCTTAAGATGGAAAGATAAAGTAAGATTCATTTATGGTTAAGGTCTGTGAATGTGGTTGGTTACTTCTTCCAAAGGTGGGGTGGAGTACAGCCTTACCCATTCCTTTGTAACCCACGTGAAGATTAGTGTTGATATCCAATTACAATGTTTCTTATATGGGACATTGAGAGGTGGGCTTTTGTCATTTTCTGACTTAACAAAAACACAAATCAGCAGGGTTATATGCTTCTCTTTACTTTTGGACAGAGAATGGGATATGAGAACTTTATAAAACAACACAATTTTTTCTCTTTATTAAATTTTTTATAGAAAATTCTCTTGGAATGTCATAGTTAGATCTTGTACTACCTTTGCTGCTATGTTTGAAGAGCCGAGGTCAGTTTTCTAATTCCATCACTTAAGTAGTTAAGAAAGAGGTATAACATAGCATATTCCAAGCCTCCATCTGCTAGCAGACTATACAAAGAGTCTTTTGCCTTATCTCAGGTCTCTGGCTTTTTACTGTATTTACCCACATTGGCTTCCTTTCTATTACTCAAGAGGGCCAAGCTGTTTCCCACCTCAGGTCTTTACATGTCCTCCCAGAACATATTTTCTTCCACCTTTGTCCTGTCTGAGTCTTCTCTCCTTTTAGGCATGTCACATTCTCATACAAACCTGCACTGACGGCCCAATCTAAAAGAGGTTTCCTCTTTAAATTCTGTTTTAGCAGCCTGACAGTTGTTTTTACAGAACTTTTAACAACTTTTAAGGATTCCACTTAATCACTTATTTACTTTTCTTTAAAGTTTGGAGTATAGGCTCCATAAAGTCTGATCATATCTACTTTATTAGTTATTGTATACTGAGTACCTAGTACAGTGCCTGGCACAGAGTTCACAATCCTATATAATAAAAGCCTAATATGCTAAGTGTCCATTCGTCCGGTCGTCCGGTTGTTCATTCAAACAATCAAAGCATAATATGCTAAAAATGATATGCTAAGGTCATTCAATTGCTCGCTGTGATATGCACTGACCACCAGGGGGGAGACAGTCGACCAGTAGACCAGTTGCTATGACATGCACTAACTACCAGGGGGAAGATGCTCTGACTGGTAGGTTAGCTTGCTACTGGGGTCCAGCCGATCAGGACTGAGCAAGATGGGCCAGACACTCCCTGGAGCCCTCCTGTGGTCCCTCCCTGGCTGGCCAACCTCCTGCATCCCTCCCCGGGTCCAATCGTGTAGCGGTGGGGTCCCTCAGCCTGTCCTGCACCCTCTCATAATCTGGGACCCCTCGCAGGATGTCGGAGAGCAAATATTGGCCCAATCCTGCAGGCCAGGCCAAGGGACCCAACTGGTGCATGAATTCATGCACTGGGCTTCTAAATAAATATTTGTTAAACGATTACCTCTCATTTTTTCAGTTTTAATTGCAGTAGTTATTTTTAATGCACCTATACCTTGATTCCTCAATTAAACTGCAATATCTTTAAGAAGATAGACTCTTGCCGAAACCGGTTTGGCTCAGTGGATAGAGCGTCAGCCTGTGGACTGAAGGGTCCCGGGTTCAATTCCGGTCAGGGGCATGTACCTCTGGGTTGCAGGCACATCCCCAGTGGGGGGAGTGCAGGAGGCAGCTGGTCGATGTTTCTCTCTCATCGATGTTTCTAACTCTCTATCCCTCTTCCTTCCTCTCTGTAAAAAATCAATAAAATATATTAAAAAAAAAAAAGAAGATAGACTCTTGAACCTCTTGATCAAGGGTTACAAATACTTGTTAAATTATATGCTTTATTTATTTGTTTGTCAGAATTATAGTTCTCAGTACTCTTTTTAAAATCAGTATTTTATTACAATGTTGGTTGATATTTTTGGGAGCCCCTTCAAAATTAAACATAGCCCAGCTGGCATGGCTCAGTGGTTGAGCATTGACCCATGCACCAAGTGGTCACTGGTTTGATTCCCAGTCAAGGCACATACATGCCTGGGTTATGGGCTCAATCTTTAGTAGGGGGCATGTAGGAGGTAGCAGACTGATGTCTCTCTCTCTCATCGATGTTTCTATATTTCTCTTCCTCTCCCTTCTTTTCTCTCTAAATCAATAAAAATATATATATTTTAAATTAAATATAACTGGCAGGGGAAGGTCTAGCAATTTTAGAGCTTGAAGCTAATACAATTTGCTACTTTTTATTTAAGTGTTGATTTGGAGGGATTCTTCATATATTCTGGATACTAAATCTTTGGTTGACAAATGGCTTTGGCTCATTTTTCACTTCTGGTATCTTTTATAAAGAGTGAATTTCCATTTTAATGTAAAAGTTGTCAGTACATTCACCAGATTTGTACTTTTTTGAGTCTTACCTAAGAAACCCTCTTCTAATCCTAAGTCATAGATGCTCGTATATAATTTCTCCTATACTGTCTTCCAGAAGGTCACCAGTAGGATAGAGCCCTAGTTGCTCACAGTTCAGGCACTTCTCATCTGTGATGTCTTCCTTGATACTCAATAAAAAGTTACTTATTCCTTCATGTGACCATCTATATATATAAAAGCCTAAGCGACCATCTGATCATCCAACCAGTAGCTATGATGCGCAATGACCACCAGTGGGCAGATGATCCAACTGGTAGCTATGATGCACACTGTCCACCAGGGGGCAGACACTAAACGCAGGAGCTGCTGAGCTGCGGTGACTTGGCAGCTGTGGTTCTCAGGTGATGCATCAGGAACCAGAGAGGAGGAAGCCCAACTGAGAACCACCCTCTTGCAATCTGGGATCCCTTGGGGGATGTCGGAAAGCCAGTTTCAGCCCGATCCCCACAGGCCAGGCTGAGGGGCACACCAGTACACAAATCAGTCCTCTAGTATGTTATAAGCCAATAATATAGCACATTTTGTTTTAAGCATGTTTCTTTCCTATCATGCTGTGTGTTCCTATCTTAGTCATTACTATATTCCTATTGCCTAGCATTGTATCTGGCATATAGTAGCTACTGACTAAATGTTGAATATATTAACAGTCCACTGTGTGATTTCTTACCTGGGGACTTCTCTCAGAAAACAAAATACCACAATCGCATAAGCAACCCAGTCATTGCCTCCCTTCTCCCTTTTATTGACATCACTTCCATTACTCTGCTTTAGCTGCTGCCTCAGAGGTTAAATCTCTGGATTGTTCTAGGCTAGCAAGGTATTCATATGGGACAAACATGCTCTCTGTAAGTGAATGTCCCTCACGACATTTATTTTCTTTACCCATGTTTCAGCATTCCTGGTCTCTGAGACAGATTTTTTAACCTAAACATTGCCTCATAGCTGGCAGATTGTGTCCAGGCCCACTGAACTCCAGCTTACTATAAAAGTCTGTTATTTGCTGGCCTAACATATGGTCAGCAGGGCAGAGCTGCCCTTCTGATGCTGCAAGAAAACTTTATTTGAGAAGCTCTAATTCTTAGTGACATATTAGTATGTTCCCTTTTTTTCTTTAACTTTATTAAAGAAAAAAACTGAAACTGCCTTCAAGTATTGAAATAAAGTAGCTGGAAAAGAAAAGTCACATAGACAGTGTTGTGGCTGCTATGTATTTATCTTACCCTTCCTCTTTAAAAATTTAAATCCTGCCCACCCAGTGTGGCTCAGTGGTTGAGTGTCAACCGACCTATGAACCAGGAGGTCACAGTTCGATTCCTGATCAGGGCACATGCTTGGGTTGCTGGCTCCATCCCCAGTGGGGCAGCATGCAGAAGGCAGCTGATCAGTGAGTCTCTCTCATCATTGATGTTTATCTCTCTCTCCTCTCCCTTCTTCTCTGAACCAGTAAAAATATATCTTAAAAAATTCAAATCCTATGAGAAATAATAAACAGAAAAAATAGTTACGGTTGTTAATAAAATAGATGCCAATTCTTAATTTAGAATGACAGTTAAAAGGGCAAAAATAGAAAACTTAAGATTTTAGGCAAATTTTTACAAAGAGAGGAAAATGAGATTTTCAGGCCAGTGTGAAGGTAGAGCAATGCCAACATAACCACTGACATTATTGGATTAGTATCAGTGTATAAACAGCTGTCCTGGTGAGGTTGGCTTCTCATACTGATATCCAGTTGACAATGAGTTGAATGTAGTAAACAGGAGTGATGTGAGTGGGAGAATGGGTGGGGCTGCATCAGTGGTCAGACAGAATAATCTGTGAGGTGAATGTGGCTCAAATATTAAGTCTTGCAAATGGTGGCCATAAGTGCAAGAAGAAACATGGTGTAACCAAGATTTCAAAAAACAACCACCAAGTAAATCTCAATAACTTCAAAGGCCAATAAATCTACAAAAAGAGGTTCAATTGCACTAGTAATCAAGAAAATGCAATTAAAACAATAACAAAACATAATTTACTTTCAATAAATTACCAAAAAAAAAAAAAAGAAAGAAAGAAAGAAAAAGTAAAAAGTATTAGTATGGAAAAAGAGTATCAGGAACTCTCACATACTGTTGATAGGAGGGTAAATTATCCTATATAATAAAAAAATAATATGCAAATCAACACAGCGGTGGAATGACCGGTCACCATGACATGCACTGACCACTGGAGGCAGATGCTCAATGCAGGAGCTGCCCCCTGGTGGTGAGTGTGCTCCCACAGGGGAGTGCCACTCAGCCAGAAGCCACAGCAGCACTGAGGACCCCTCAGGATGTCCAACTGTGGGGAGTGGGCCTAAGCCAGCAGTTGGACATCCCCCAAGGGGTCCCAGAGTGAGAGAGGGCACAGGCCGGACTGTGGGCACTCCCCTTCTCCCACCCTCCCCCCCACCCAGTGCATGAATGTCATGCACTGGGCCTCTGGTATAAAATAATGTTGGAGAGAAATTTGGCAATATCTGAAAAACAGAATAAGTACACCTCAAGGCCCAGCAATTCCTTGGTAGGTATATCATAAAGAAACTCTTGCACACATGCACACGGGTGCCCAGGAATTTTCAAAGCAACATTGTCTGGAATAGTGAAAAATTGCAAAGGACACATTTTCAGCAATAGAAAAATGGATAAATAAACTGAAGTATAGTCACAAAATAGATCACAAAATAAATTTCAGCAGATTATAGATCTGTTTAAATGAATTAACTAGAGTTACATGTTTCAGCTTGGATAAATCTTAATGTAAATTTGAGGGGATGAGGCAAGGTGCAGAAGGATACATATATAAAACTTTAAAAATTTGAAAGGGTACAGTTTTTAAAAATGCATAAATACCTACATAGTAGAAGTAAAAAGAGGATGCATGAAAATGATAAAGACTAAAGTCAGTAGCTTATCTATGTAGTTGGAAAAAGAATTGAGACTTTGGATGGATCAACAGGGAGCTTAAATTTATATATAATGTTTTACTTCTTTATTTTTCTAAATTTATTTTTATTGATTTTAGAGAGGAGGGGAAAGAGAGAGAGAGATAGAAACGTCAATGATGGGAGGGAATCACTTATCGGCTGCCTCCTTCATGCCCCCTACTGGGGATCCAGCCCACAATCCTGGCATGTGCCCTGACCAGAATCAAACTGTGACTTCCTGATTCATAGGTCGATGCTCAACCACTGAGCTACACTAGCCAAGCTAATGTTTTACTTCTTTAAAAAGTCTTAAGCAAAATAGGAAAGTTATTTAAGGAAATTAAGAGGTGGTTATGTTGTTTATAATATTATTCCTTGTTGTTCTTTATTTTTAAAACCTATATTTTAAAAACATATTTTATTTATAGTGGTTGCTAATTCAAGTTCCTACTAGTTTCAGGCAGGGAATGTAAATGCAGGAGGCCTTCCAGAGGGGACCCATGTCCTTTCCAAAGAGGGCAACTGCTTCCTGGCCCCAGTCATCTGTTGCCAAGGGGGAACTCAGACTTCATGTTGCCAGATCTGATTTTTCCAGAGAACCAAATGAATTGGATTTTTTAAAAATGTGAAATGTCTTGATTTTTAAAAGTTGACAACTAATTCAGATTAACTAAATAAAGCAAAATGAAACACTGTGAGGTTACAAACAACAAATAAACATGCCTGTGCATTGGATTCAAACCATTAGCTGTATGTACTAAGGGGTCTTCTATCATAATCTCCTTGCGAGGTACATATAGGCAACATATTCTAGTCTTTTATTGTGGAGGACCCTATTCAAGTGGAGAAGGTGAAAATGTTCCAGGACTTTGCAGAAAAAGTATGCTAGACTCCCTGGAGCCCTGCAGAGAAGAGCTTTGGCTGTGCTGAGGTCGACTCAGGTTTTTGTATACTTTACAGTCTGCAAATCCTTCACTGTGAGGACCTCAAAGGAGAAGCCAGACTTTTCCATTGACTCCAAGGCTGTGTCAGCAAATGCCAGGCCCAGCAGGTTCTTTCTATTGTATGTTAAGGCTCCAAACAGCTGTAAATAGTTTGTGCCAAGATCTCTACAAGTGTGACAAACTCACAGCATTCTATATACCCCAGGAGGCCAATTAAAGCTAGGAGACCACAGATCACAGTCCCTGAATATAGTCACCACACCTCTCAGGGCTGATGGCCACAATATAAATATATTTTTTCTATTCTCTCATCAGAAATGAAACCTTGGATTGAAAGGTATTTATCCATGGGTTTTGGGTTAATTTTTAGCAGAGTGTTTTGAACTAAATATCTCCTAAAAAGAAACCATTGCCTAATGTCCACTGTGTACATTTTCTTATCAACATGTTCTCATGTGTGAATTGCGTAGCTTCTTATAGGTTACCTAGTCCATAGAAGAGTTTGGTCAGTATATTATCTGGACAGAAACTACAGTTACTGTTTTCTCAAAAGTGCTGAAAATCCATATGTTATATAGAAATCATTTGTGAAACCTTTTATAAGAATAAATTGCATCTTAATTTATAAGCTTTCAGACCAGAAAATCAGTCCCTCATAAAGGAACTTAATTCTGTTTCTGTATTAACACATCTCAAATATCTTTCAATTCTTTACCACAGTATTCTTGTATTCTTGGGCCAGTTTCATATAGTAACATAATTGTGTTATATAATATTAGCGACATGGGGCTGGAACAGCCAAATGGGGATAAAATGAATTAATGATCACATGATGTTCTCATAAATATTTGTATCACTGCCAGCTGCTATGATACCTTAGAAACCATTGTAAAGGAACACTCACAACAAATTAGGAGATTTCTGGTGTGCATTATACCAAAGGCAGCAGCGGGTAAAAGAAGGATTCTAAAGTAGAACTCCTGCCTAGTGGAAAACAGACTAAAAATAAACTAAATACAAAACCTAAGGGCAAGCCTAGCAAATTATTTTTATTTTGTGAATAGACATTTTCATATTTGGCTATATTCTCAATGAAAAGGAATCAAATTCCTGAATTTTGAAAGAACGAAGGCCTTAAATCTACTGATTGCATTATTTACAAATGAGTATGGTTTTCCATTCTTTTGTTTTATATACAATTTTATTCACATGCAATTTTATATACACATCCATCTATTTAACATTCACTGCTGAGTAATTGTCTTGGAAATCAGCTGTATGCAAAACTTTGAAAATGAGAGCATTATAAGATATCTTACATAATCAGGAAAAAACTTTTTCACTTTCAGTTTTATAGGGTATCCCAAAAAATGTATATACACTTTAACAGCTGATAGCTCACTTTTTAAAATGAAATGTATTTTAATAAACACTGCCTTTATAATTATTCAAAGTATGTGTATACATTTTTTGGGACACCCTATAAATGTAATTCATAATAGACAGGGATTATTTATTATCCAATTTATTTTAAAAACAAAACAAACAAAAACTCTATTTGTACCTATGTTGAGTGACTATGTATAAACAGATAGATAGAATATAGTTAGGAATGAAAGCATTAATCTGGATTGTTCAGGGAAAATAAACTACCACTGAGGAAAAAGGGACTATCAACATACACTAAATTTCCCTATACAATTGTGTAGACCTGTTCTTTATTTTCTTGTCCAGAAGCAAAAAAAAAAACACAAATAATAAGTCCTGGTCTTGTTTTGTTATTTATTGAAATAACAAGGAATTAACAGACCAGTAATAATTCAGCTCTACGTGGTTAGTCAAGCTTTATCACAGGGGAGCTTCGGAACAAAACACTCAAGTAGCCCTATCATTTGTCTTGTCAACGTGTTTCCACTCTTCTGCCTTGTAAACAAAACCACAATTTTATTTGGGTAGCAATCCCCCAGCACCAAGCCTAGGGAATAAATTCCTATTAGCCTCTATCAATCATAGGAACCTCATTTTTTATTAGCCTACAGTTGAGCATGCAATCTAGTTTGGAAAAATAAGGCATAAAGAGAATCTTCTTTGAAAAAGAAGTCTTTTTTCATTTTTATTTTTTGCCTGTCCTCTTCCTCCTTGCTATGAATACTCTCATATAATGCTGTAGCACCTTGTGATCATGAATAGGAGTTGAGGGCACAGAAACCAAAATAATTCCAGAAACATTGACTAATACCCTGACATTGCTGAGCCTTTGAGGAAACTGCCTATTTCCAGATTTCTTAAGTGAGAAAACAAACTTCTATGTGTTTAGAACTTGGCCCAAAACTTACAGTTAAAAATATTTTGACTAATACATTCAACATAAAATATTATATTAAATTGAAAACCAGAAACAACGAATAACAAATCTTGATTGAGTTGCTATGTGCCAAGTTCTATTTTTACCATTCAGATGCTCATTTATGCCTCAAATAAACCTGAGGTATATAGGATACTCTCATTGTTTTTATTTATAAGGATGGTAAGGTACAGATAGCTTAGCAATATGAGTAGGAAGTGGTAGAATAAATAGTTTAATCACTATACTCCGGCCATGTTGTCTGATGAAATTGCCATTTTCAGATATTTATAGATCAACTTAAAAGTTCCTTTCATTTGAACTTGAGTAAAAAAGATTATAGATGAACCTGTCAAAGAAGAATGTTTTCAGATAATCAAATCTAAAGGAAGAAGTGTAGAGGGTTCTTCTGTAGTTGCTGCTCACTCCAGTCTGTGTCTAGTCTGTGTTTATTCTACATTGTTGCTAATATGCTCTAATTGTATAGGTTTTTGTATCCATTGTTTTATAATTTTTTGGCATGATTTTTTTTAGAACAATACCTTATATTCACAGGTACAGGAAAACTTTTCGCAATTCCAACATGTAAGGAAAAAAGCTATTAATTCAATATAAAATATCAGATTATCTTAAATAAAATTTAATGGGAAGGCTAACAAAACAGGCAAAACAGTAAAATTACCACCACCAGTGTTCAATCAATGGATTTTCATTTGTTTATGACTAAAATCCAGGAAGCAATGAAAAGTTGGCTTTTCAACACCAGGCATATAAATTGCAACCACCACCAATAAGGGGAAATTGCATACTTGGGAAATAGAAATTTGGTACCAAAATTGTGCTTCTAATAGGTGATTATAAGGAAACCAAACTTTAAAGACATGATACAGAGACACATAGTGGGCACTCATTCATGCATAGACTTTTGAATGCATTAGCCCATATATTTCTATCATGACCATATAACATAAACTGTAGTTGTCACTTCTCCTTAATGGTTCATTTCCTAAGTTTCATTTCTTTTGACTTTCCCCAGAATATTTGCTTTTAAATTGCATTAAATTCTTGCCTCATTTGTGTTTAGACCCCATACTTCCATCAGTACTTTAATAATATGATGATATTTTTACAGTCTAGCTTTTATTTCATTTTGGCTTAAAGACTTTCTTTTATAGAACTAGGCTTATTAAAATAATCTACTTTTGTTCATTAAAATGTCACAGAAAAAAAACCAATATGGAAGGGAATGTGTCTCATTGTAAAAACATTGATAAAATAATCATGCTGAAGGGTAACCTCTTTTAGAATGTACATTAATTTTGGGCAGAATTTTAAAAAATCTGTGCATTACCAAATTATGCTCATTAATATCTTTAAATAGCAGCTGCAATAATACTATGTATATAGTCAATCTTCATATTGATTTATCTGTTCAGGAGAGGTACAGGCAAAATTTGAAGTAGGTCAATTTGTCTTCTCCCCTCCCCCCTGAGGCTTGGGGTTTTTTGAACTGTAGTGGAAAGCCTGTACTCACTGTGGTCCTTTGAGCAAGTTCCTTAGCGTATCTGAGTCTACTTTTCTCATTAAAAATAAAAAACAGATTCTACAGCTTCAGAATTTTTATGATAATTGCTTGAGCTGATGCTTGTGAAGCAATTTTATAAAACATTAAACATTTTAAACTTTTTTATCTCTTCTCCCTACATCATCAAAATTTACTTATTGTGTGTCGTTGTTATGGAACTGCTGTTGATAGCTATCATCTGTCATAGTTATTAAAGTTTCTAGTTATTTTAGCTGAAGGAAAAAAGAATTGGTGATGTTAATAATGAGAAGCCCAAATTTGCCAGTCTTCTAGGGTAATCAAGCAAATGTGCTCAGCTCCCTATTCTGTAGACACTGGGAAAGTCAGGACCCTCCACAATTTCCCAGGTGTTTTTGGGGTGGTGGGGGCATGGGAGAGGCTTGCAGGATCCAGACACCTCTCACTGCCAGTCACAATCTCCATTCACTGCCTTGCTTCTGTGACCTTTCTTTGTCTATATCCTTAACCCCCTGTTTATTTCCCAAAGCTGCACTAACAAAAGACTGTTGGGTGAGTAGCCAACTTTTTATTAAAAAAAAAAGTTTGGGTAGGGGGAATATGCCCAACATAGAAAAGGAAAAAGGGAAAGTAATCATTAGAAGATTGTTTTAAACTGTGCTCTCTCCCCATCTTAGGATATTTCTGTCTTTTGTTTTTTAATACACTCTCTCCTCCCTGTCCAAGACTCCCAAACCTCCTGTTATTAACATAATTATTATATAATTACTATTTTTTCTTTTTTCCCTTTCAGTTTTTTTCTTTTAGACTATCCTGCCATCACTTAAAAATATTGATATGTTTATTAAGGTATTTTTCTAAATAAAAGAACAGTATAGAGAGCTAAGACAAGCAGTATAATTAGAGTTTACCTTTAAAATGGCTTGAAACACTATGCCGATTGCTTCCATGTGTCGTCATTTCATTTAACCTTCACAACAGCTTTGTGGGATGGGTACTATCCTGCTATATAATAAAGAGGTGATATGCAAATTGACCATCACACCCTCACAAGATAGCTAGCTGCCTATGACCAGGCCAGCAAGGGGTTAGTGAGGAATGACCAAACAACTGAACAGCAGGCTGCATGGGGCAACCAGGCCAGGAGGGGGGCAGTTGGGGGTGACCAGGCCATCAGGAGGGGCAGTTTGGGGCTACCAGGCCAGCAGAGGAGGGCAGTTGGGGGTAACTTGGCCGGCGGGGGTGGGGGGGACAGTAAGAGGCAACCAGACTGGTGGGGGGGGGGTGGCAGTTAGAAATGACCAGGCCAGCAGGGAGGGGACAGTTGGGGGCAATCAGGCCAGCATGCAGAGGCAGTGAGGGGCAATCAGGCCAGTGGGGGGGGGGCAGTTAGGGGTGACCAGGCAGGCAGGCAGGTGAGTGATTAGGAGCCAGTGGTCTGGGATTATGAGAGGGATGTCTGGGATTGGAGAGGGTGCAGGTGGGCTGAGGGGATCTCCCAGCCATGCATGAATTTCATGCACCAGACCTCTAGTTATTATCCTAATTTTACAGATGATGAACCTGATGCCAAATTTGTATCTACTCACTTGTTTCTGTTCTTTTTTTAATAATATATTTTTATTGATTTCAGAGAGGAAGGAAGAGGGAGAGAAAGAAACAACAATGATGACAGAGAATCATTGATCAGTGGCCTCCTGCACACCCCCTACTGGGTATTGAACATTCAACAGGGTCATGTGACTGAGAATCAAACCATGACCTTCTGGTTCATAGGTCAACGCTCAATCACTGAGCCACACCGGTCAGGCTGTTTCTGTTCTTTCAATAATTTTGTTTAAAAAAATGTTTTTTATTTAAACTATATTTAAATAGTATTCTGATCTAAAAGGGTGAGCTGGTTTGGATTGATCCTTCCCAATAAAAAACAGAAATAGTCACTCATCATTCCCACTGATAGAAAATAATTAGAATAAAGTTTTGATGTGTGTGTGTGTGTGTGTGTTTAGTTTTCTCTAATCTTCCTTGATTTCATAGATATAATGTAATTAGCCTTGGAACATAATTATTCACTGATTACATACTTGATCTTATCAGTCATCTTGCTGTTTATAGTTATTCATGATAATCTTTATTGAGTTGTGGATTGCCACAGCTTTGGAGAAAAGTGACTTCTCTACTTTTATATCTAAAAGGAATTCATGAATCCTTGTCAAATATGCACAATTAGTTTGTAATAGTGCCAACATTGTAGCTTCTTTTTTTCTTTTTCGGCATTCACAAATTATTTGGCTTGTTTGTTTATTATTTTTAAAATATTTGTGAAAATTCAACATGATTTTGTGGCATGATGACAGAGAACTGGGAATGTTATGTTCTGATCTTGTTATTCTCCCAAAATTCCTGAGAGATCTTAGGCAATTTAAAAAATTTCTCTCATTTTCTGAAACTTTATTTCAAATGGGAAATGCCTTGCCCCATAAAGTTATAGAATACATTAAGTAAGAAATGATTTAAAATAATTTATAGCTTATTTAATGGAATTTTACAATACACAAAATTAAAAGACATTTTATATGCAATAATATAGTATGTGTTCTACTTATTAAACTTAGTGTAAAAGGAAAATTCTAAAATAAAATGAAGTAATTTTTCTTTTTATCAGTTATTCACACACATAATTCAAAAAGCTAAATTGTTCTACAAGATTATAGAAACTTTATTATGAAAAACAGCACTTTAAAGACTACACACTGAGTGGCCAGATTATTATGATCTCTGAATGCATAATAATCTGGCCACTCAGTGTGTGTGTGTGTCTATATTTATATTAGAGACCTGGTGCATGAATTCGTGCATGGGTGGGGTCTGGCCAGCCTTGCCAGGGGGAGGGGACATGGGTTCGACCTGCCTGCTGGTCGAACCCCTTGTCAAGGAGACAATTTGCATATTAGCCTTTTATTATATAGCCCAGTGGTCGGCAAACTCATTAGTCAACAAAGCCAAATATCAACAGTACGATTGAAATTTCTTTTGAGAGCCAAATTTTTTAAACTTAAACTTCTATGCCACTTCAAAATAGACTCGCCCAGGCCGTGGTATTTTGTGGAAGAGCCACACTCAAGGGGCCAAAGAGCCGCATGTGGCTCGCAAGCCACAGTTTGCCAACCACTGATATAGGATATACACTGAGTGGCCAGATTATTATGTGTTCAGCAATCATAATAATCTGGCCACTCAGTGTATGCTATTTTTCTAAAAATACATGGTTTTAAGTTTTTCAATGTTGGGTACTTCTGTTTATTTCAATATTAGGCATCATCTATAGACATCTTACTGGGGCTGTGGATATGGTTCTCTTTCCTCTCTTTTCCCATCATACAGGCACTTGTTTCCTATTCCTTATCCTTCCACTATAGTTAAAGCACAATTTTAGTTAGATCATTGCTTAGTGTTCACAGTTATATAACTTTGTAAATGCCATTGAAAAGACCATGATTTCCATGTCTACGTTTTCCCTGGAATTAATAATTGCCTCATTCATTTTAATTTGTAATATATTTATTAATTCAATTTATGCCAATTGTCTGAATCTCCACATAAGAGTTCATTTTTTTCTCCTTTACCTGCCAATTCTTTGTCTTTTTGCTACACTCTCTGGGAGATTTTCTCAAATGTAGCTTCTATCTATTATTGCTTAAATCTGCTTTTATATTTTTAACTAGAGGCTCAATGCACAAAAATTCATAGAAGAGTAGGCCTTCCTTCCCCTGGCTGCTGGCACCAGCTTTCCTCTGGCACCCAGGACCCGGCTTCCCACCTCCACCCACTGGCAGGCACCTGGGATCCGGGCTGGCTCTCCCCCACACCCCGCCCGGCTTCATCAGGAAGAACATCTGGAATGACATCCAGAAGATGTCCGGTCTAATTAGCATTTTACCCTTTTATTATTATAGATTCCCAAGAACTCTTGCTTGTCTTATGTTTGCACTAATTCTCACCCCCTGAGGATACTAGTTATTGTCAAGTTTTCTTCTTGTTGCATAGCTTCTGTTTCCTACAAAGTGTTGTGGGGTTTTTTTTCTTTTTCCTTTTTTATGTTCTGTGCTAATACCTTTCTTCAAATGTCCAGTAATCTTGATTATCTGCCCATATTTAAGGATAGAGGACTAAAACACTGATTGGAAGATCTGAGCATGAGGGGTAATTATCCAATGTGGGCTTCACAGTAGGATAACTTGGCTAAACTATTTGTTGATGAGCTCTCAGTGTCTTCACTAAAGAATCAAGTTTTCCACTACTAAGAAATTCTAGAGACATTTTATTTCTACTTCAATATTTTGCTCCTAGGAAAAAAAATAGACTCTAAAAACAAAGAATAGTTACTGGGCATATCTAAAAAATACACATGAAGAGAGACCCTTTTCATGTCAACTTTTTTGCCCTTATTCAAATCCCAGTAAATTTAATTTAGCAAATGGAATTTCTCAAGTTAAATTTTTCTAGCAAATGGAATTTCTCAAGTTAAATTATTAAATTCAAAATTATTATTGGGTGGGTAAGGCTCATCCTTCATATTAAATTGAGTAACTACAGTAGATAATATTTATCCTCCTAAATATATGCTATTGTTATAAATATTATGCTCTATTATTTTTTGAGATTCAGAAACTCTTATTGCTACAACACAGTTCTAGTTTCTGATAATAAAATTGTTCCTAGTCATATAATGGCATAAATGTGTAACTATTTGGGGATAGAAGAACAGAGTATCAAGGGTTATGACTGCTTAGTCAACTGAACAAATTGAAAATTACTTTCTTGAAGGCTCTGTCTGTTTTTAATTTATTAGAATTCGGCACTCAGCTGTAACCTAATAGCCACGGTACACATAACTGCCTGTGCAGCACCATCTCAGACAACAACATTGCTTGTCTTATCTTTACCTTTTCAACACTCAAAATATAGAATGTAACTTTGTCCTTTCTCACCTCTGTCACTTTTCTTATATTCCTGGTTGTTATGAAAGCATTCTGTTTATAATTGGTTACGAGATCCCCTAAACCTGGATCTTGATCATATATAGTTTCACCAAATTTAGTCATCTAAGAATGTTCATATGTTATTTATAATAGCAACCTCAAGGAGAAGGACTAAATCTTCACTAGATATTGAAATAAAATATAAACAAAATCATCAACTTAATTCTGCCCTAAAAGTGAGGAAATACACTTTCACAATGAGTGTAGATAAGAGCCACTTGTGTTCACCTGGAAACATAGTGGAGTTATCTACCTGGAGAACCTGTCCTTCAACCAATCATAACCTTGACTTTAGCCTCTAACATGCTTTACTTTCACCTTCTCATCTCTCTCTGCTTGTACTGCAGGCCCAACTGTTTAATAGACAGGAAAAGGGCCATGATATACATAAGCACATCAGAGGGATTACTTTTTAACCTATGTAAAAGCAATCCCACTTGCCCCCCCCCTCCAAAAAAAATGTCCACAGTTTAAATCTGGATGTCCTTAAGTGTTTTCACTGCAATGGTTAATGATTTAAGCAATATTATTCCTATTCATGTCTTATTTCTATAGCTATAATTCCAATATCATCTCAGCTAAGAAGCTTGGGTTGGTATTTTCAGGTGCAGCGAAGCTTGGCCTTCAGTTTCTCAAGTTGATCTTCAAAGGAGCCAGAACATCTGGAAGTCCATCAATGTTTTCAACTTCAAACTCCTAAGAGTTATCAACCTCATCACTAAATAGCATTTACTAGGCACCACTATGTCACTGACCCTACAGCTTCTGGAACAGGAGCAAAAGGAATAGGAGTGGATATATGGCAACTTATCCAGCAAAGCTGCTGCTATATAAACATGATTTAACACAGGCCCCGAAAAGAAAGAAATCCTTGGATTGTTAAGGTACATGTTTTTTCACTTTACACTGATTGTAACAACTGGCTTTTCTGGCTCTGAAAAGGAAAAAAACTGGTAAAAACTTGTCAAATGCTATCATTTATTGTGCATGCCACTTGTAGAATGTGTTTGTGCAGGAGAATTTGCTCTTTCCATATGGTTTAAGTTATTGGTAAAGTAAAACTAAACAAGTGCATTTTGAAAGCATGGTGCGAATGCCTTCCATTTTGGTTATTTATAGCTGTCCACAGCTATCATTGTTTTTATTTAAAAATTATTAGAGCAATTATAGGGCAGGAGATGTGTGCTGAGCTTGAAAATATGACCCAGAATGATTCATATGGTAAAGACTATATACAAAAGTAGCTTCCCTGAACAAAAAGAGTTATTCTTAGCATTTTTATTTTATCCAAAGATATTGATAAAGTTTTGCCCCTGGAGACACTCCCCATCTCTCTCTTTCCTATTACTTTGATGATTTTCTTATTTTTAAAAATGAAGTTAGACAAGAAAATGAAATAGAAGATACAACTATTGTAAGAGAGGAGACCATATTTCCAAGAGGTGTGGTTGTTTATCTAAAAGGTCCAATAAAAGCAACATTAAAATAATGGGAAACAATTACAATTCCTTAAGCATACTGGTTAAAAAATAAACAATGAACTTTCCTATACAAACCAAAAAGTTGGGTAGAAATTATACAAAAAGAAAAAATCAAATTTACAATAGAAATCAACAATCAAAAATCTAGCAATAAGCTCATTAAAAACAAAGAAAAAATTAAAATTTTGCTGAGATGTCAATATGTAGGAAAATATAACATTTTATTTTTCTTAACATTTCTTTTATAGAAATACTTATTATTGTAATAGTATAAATTATTTTAATGTAATTTATTAATTTACTCTGATCCCATTTAGAAAACTGATTTTATGAAATGTGAAAAAATAATTAAAATTTTTTGTGGCACATGATTGGATACATCAAATTATTGAGAAATGAGAAAAAAATCTGAAATAAAAGAATAATAAAGAAACATTTTTAATAAAGTTAAAGTAATTAAAATACTATGATACTCCTCACCTAGTGGCTCAGTTGGTTGGAGTGTCATCCTGTACACCAAAATGTTTCAAGTTTTATTTCTGGCCAGGGAGGCATGCAGGAAGCAACCAACAATGTTTCTCACATTGATCTTTCTCTCTCTCTGTGCTTCTCTCTTTCTCTTTCCTTCCCCCCTGCCCCTTCCTCTCTCTCTAAAAAAATCAATAAAACCATACCTTCAGATGAGGATTAAAAAACAGACTATGATACTGGAACAGGAAAAAATAATCAATGGAACATATAAGAAAAACTAAAAATGAATACAAGTACATTTGATAATTTAGTATCATCTATGGAGGAAAGACTTCATTAACCAATAAATAGTGTTGAGACAACTGGCTAGCCATTTGGAAAATAATTAAGCTAGATTCCTACCTTACTCATTACACTAAAATAAATTCCAGATGGATCAAAAAATTTTAAACAAAAACCATAAAAGTTGTTTTAAGAAAACTCAGATGACTGTTTTTAATAACATTGGAATATGAAAGGCTTTTAAAAAGTGATACAAGACCCAGAATTCAAAAGGAAAAGACTGATAATTTTTACTACATAGAAATGAAAGTTTTCTCTATATTTGAGTAAAACCAAAATATACAAAAATACTGCAAAAAGTGGACATGACAAATATGGTAGCTAAAGGGCTAATTTCTTTAATACATATTTTTAAAACTTTTAATTTGAATATCCATAAAAGACATGAAAACCCAATAGCAGAATGGATAAATGACTCAAAGTAGCTGGCCTCAGGGGGGAAAAATGCTAATCATATAAACCTATAAGAAGACACTCAACCTCATTCATAAATTTTTAAAAATGCAAAATAAAATAGAACAATACAAATTTCTATAAACATATAATAAGCAAAGATTAAAACTTGATAATATTAAGTATTAACATTTCTATGTGCATATGGGCAAAGATGAAAAAATAATATTATTGATGAAGGTTTGTTAAAAGGAGAATAAATTAATATATTTTTGAAAGGCAATTTGGCATTGTTTATCTAAATATAAATATAAATTTCCATTGATCCAGCAATTGCACTCTAGCCATTTAAGTAACAGATACACTCACGTAAATGTTAAAAAATGTATATACAAGCTGGGTTTATATTCAACCAATAGGCCAGTTAAAGCTTTGGTGGTTGTTAAAACACAGAAAGCCTTTTGGAAATGGTTGCTGCACTGAGCTCCCTGAGTTCCTCACCCAAACCTCAGCTACCTTACCCCCTGCAGGGGGCCTCTCTGTGACCCTGCAACAAAAGATTAATGCCTGGGCCAGCAGGGAGCCACAGAATCTCCCTCCAGAACTAAAATTGGGATCTTTTTATGTTTTTATTTTGGTCAGTGCCCATGACATAGGGATTATTAAATATTCTCAACATCACTTCTGTGAATAGAATGTTCACTGCAATTTAAAAAAATCTAAATACCTATTAACAGAAGACCAATTATGTGATTTGCAGTATGACAATATCATGAAGTATTATGATACAATTTAAATAATAATGAGATAAACTTATATGTAATGATGTGGAGAAATATCCACAATATATTGTTAAATTTAAAAGCCATGTTGTAGAACATTACATATGTTGTAATTCTGTTTTTACATTTTAAAAGGTTTTATAATAAGAAATATTTTTAATATACATATGAAATGTCAGGAAGGATACACACCAAAGAGTGAACTAGATAGTGCGAGTCTGTCAAATACAGTTACCAAGATATTAAAAAGAAAGCATATTTGGGATAGGGTAATAGAAGTGTTTTGCTTATTGACACATTGAATAACAATATCCTGGAGCAGGTTTAATAACTAAAGGTAATTTCAAAGAAATAATAAGCACACACAATAGTTTAAAATTTATACAACAATTATAATGTGCTATGAAAATATATATTATTTCAAAAATATATACATATGTTATTTTTACTCATGACACAGCTCCAGATACTACTAACACTACTATGGTTTGTCATTTACATTCATAATTGGAGGAAATGCTAAATTTTAGTTGGCTGTTAATAAAAATAAAGATATAATCTTTCCCATCCAAGTGTACAGATCTTCTGAATTCTAGCCATGGATCATTTGGGAGAAGATGGATTTCTGGAAACTCTGCCTATTGTATTTGTTTAAAAATATTAGTCCCTCATTTGAAGCAAGTTTCGTGTCATTCAGTGTAGCTATGAGGTCCCCTTGTTTAGAGAGAGCCAAATACACTTACAAAGAGGATAGAGTCCTCTAAAAGGATTCCCAGATTACAGTCTTTTTAAACAGGGCTTTAATGTAATAGTGTATATGAAGTTAGCTCAACTTTTCAAAGTACAGTGCATTTACAATATATTTTTTCTCTTTTCTCTCTCTACTTTCCTATTCCCTTTATCCTCTATCTGGACACAGGTTTTTCATTCCAGAAAGGCTAAGAAATAGTAAGCCTTCATGTTAGCATTTCCCATTTAGTTGCTCTGCTTCTAGTCTTTTTCACATTTTTAGATTCTCTTTTAGCTTGTTTTAATTCCAGCTCTTGATCTTGGTTTCAATGGTGGTTATAATTAACTCCTTATAAATCAAGATGTTAACCCTTATCCACTATAGGGCTTGCAATTTGAGGTAGTATTTCAGTAATAGAGTGGATTTGCATTGATCCATTCACACTACAACAGGGTCCCCACTGTGACTAATGATACAAAGGGTCAAGGTGACTGGGATTAGTGGCTATAGCATCAATGGTTATAGAATAGATCAAATTTAATGACCCTGCATAGGACTCTTGGTTCAAACCAAGGTTGAAATAATGCTTTCTAATCTAAGACTTTAAAAAATATTGATGTCAAAAATTACTCTTTTCTGAAATTATACCAAATTTTGTTAGTTCTACTTTCCTTTGCAAGTTTTAGAAAGTTTGAATGGTTAGTGTGTGTTTGTGAGTGTGTGCAGGTGTGTGTGAATGTGTGTGTGTGTGTGTGTGTGTGTGTGTGTGTGTGTGCATGTGTGTAATATTACTACAAAGCAGCTATGACTGATCAAGGTGGAGGATATATAGATATATTTTGATTTCAGAAAATACATGTTCAGAAGTCAAGGAGATTGGGAAACAGAAAATAGTTATAGGTTGCATAGCTGTCATATTAATAGTAAAATACTAGAATGTAGGGTAGCTGGGTTCCAAAGATAGTGAAGCTCTTAGTAATGATCTAAAATCTCTGGCTGATAAGGTCTCCAATGATCTCATCCATTCAGAGACTTGGATGTGTAGCTTCTGGTATATTATAAAACCTATCATTATAATTTACCACTCTTTACTTGAGCTATCTTCTGTTACTTACAACTAAATATATTCTAAGTAAGGTGTTTGAGAAAATTACTAACCACAAATTTGTTTTGTGATGATTACATTTGAGTATTCTTGTTTAATTTGTTCAGTTTGTTGGGGCACATATGTAGTCAGTACATAGGGGCTATATGGTGAGATGTCCCCATGTGTTGGAAATAAAATTATCTTCTTTAAGTGAAAAAAGTCAGAATCATACATAATCATTAAAATACTAGAGGCCTGGTGCATGAATTCGTTCATGGGTGGGGTCCCTCCGCCTGACTGGTGATCAGTGCTGATCAGAGGGCTGGCCAGCTGGGGGTGGGAGGTTGTCTGTGGGAGTGCACTGACCACCAGGGGGCAGCTCCTGCATTAAGCGTTTGCCCTCTGATGGTCAGTGTGTGTCATAGCAACAGGTTGACCAATCAGTCGTTTGGTCATTTGGTCACGTAGGCATATATATATGATCCACTCTAAAAAGAAAATTTTAAATATGTGAATGAGGACATTTGTAGCCCCTCCAGTAAAGGTTAATCTATAGATTTAATCCAGTTAATGGAAAGATGGTTTCACATAGAAAGTGATAATTAAGTGCAGAATAATACTTTGAATAAGAATTCTGATAAATCTTTCTCACTATCCTGAGTGGTATGGAAGTGCCCCAAAAGGCTTTTGTATCTATTATATCCTGACAATAGTCATGGGCACTAGTATATTGGCCATCATAGAGTATTTCCCTTCACTTTGATTTATACTTACAAAACAACAACCTTCTGATTATGATCATGTCTCTTATGTAGATTTTCCATTAGGGAAAAATACAATGGCCAGATGACAAACAGTGTTCCAGAGCACTTGACTATTATATTTATTGAAAATTAGTGAAATGGACTTCTGGGTTGTAGATCATTTTCTTGTGAGCCTAGTTAACAGGAAATTTGCTGAGCAAAATCTTTCCTTCTTGATGTAATCTTGTTTTCTGGAAATTATCCTAGAGTAATTTCTTGGAAAAGGTCCATTAGAACTTTCTTATATTGCATATTTGAAGGTGTCTTTATTATGCACTCACACTGGATTGAGACATTGGTCAGTTATAAAATTCTTGATTAAAAATAACTTTTACCCCTGCGAATTAATTCTCAGGGGAAAAGGGGTGTAAGGGGTGTGGGAAGAGATTGGACAAAAATCTTATACCTATGGATGAAGACAGTGGCAGGGGGTAAGGGCATGGGGTGGGGTGGGGAATCAGGTGGAGGGGAGCTATGGGGGGGGAAGAAGAGGAACACCTGTAATAATCTGAACAATAAAGATTTATTAAAAACAAACAATAAAACAATAACTTTTACTCAGAAAAAGAAAAGTCTATCCACTGGTAAAGCATATGTGTGAAAGCTAAGAAGGTAATAATTCTAGCAACAGTAGTCATTCATGTGTAAAGTAAATATAATTTCTAATGATGAGGTTAGAGTCACTGTAAAATGTGAAACAAGTATGTAGAGCAGAGCAAAAGTAGGTTTACAGTTGTGAGTATGCAAAACAGTTAATTCTTGTATTATTATTATTTCTTTAATTATTGTATTATTTTCCATACAAAAAAGGTAAACCCACTTTTGCCCCTTCCTGTAGTATAAATAGAATAAATTTTTATTTTGAAATACACTGATAATAGCTCTGCATATAAGTCACCCATATGTTATGACATTGTGGTTCAGATTTTTATGAATTAGTTCTACTTTTTTTTCAAGATTCCAAGTTAAAGAAGTCCATTAAGAACAAATCCAACTAGAAAGGCTCCAAAGGATCAAAACATACCACTGACAAAATATAAAAAACAAAAACGAACTATATTTGGTTGAATCTTTCAGGACACAGATAACAGTTATATGAATGATGTCCAAATAAGAACTAGCTCTAATTTAGATTGAGGGGTGGGGTGTTGTTGTTCTTGTTTGTTTCTTTTTCTTTGATTTTATCAGAGACCTACTAATGTAATTATACACAGAAACTAGTCCAGAGTGAATAGACCAAACAAAAGAATCTTATTTTTACAATAAATCTTATTGCATAATTTTAAAAAATAAATAACTTTTACTGACTATTTTGGAGGCCTATTACATTGTCTTTTAGCTTATAGTGTTGCTATTGAGAAGTCTGATGCTATTCTGATTCCTGATCCTTTAGACAAGAAAGGTTTTGTTTGATGTTCTTCTCAGTGGAAAATTTTAGATCAATTCTAGTCACTGCATATCATTCAATAGCTTTCAAAATAATTATTTCAAAGACTCATCTTATTGATTAGGAAACTGACACTCAGAGAAATTAAATAAATTTCTCAGTCATCGAATTAGAAAGTGCAGAAGCAAATTCAAGCACAATCTAACTTAAGAGTTCATGTGCTTCTCATCCTATATAATAAAAGCCTAATATGCTAAGTGTCCGGTCTTCCATTCAACCAATCAAAGCGTAATATGCTAATGATATGCTAAGGCTGTTCAACTGCTCACTATGATGTGCACTGACCACCAGGGGGCAGACACTCCAATCGGTAGGTTAGCCTGCTGCTGGAGTCCAGCCGATAGAGACTGAGAGAGACAGGACAGACCTGCCCTGGAGCCCTCCCACGGCTCCTCTCCAGCTGGCCAACCTCCCGTGTCTCTTCCCAGCCCCAGTCATGTACCTGTGGGCTCCCTTGGCCTGGCCTGTGCTCTGTCACAATCCAGGACCCCTCAGGAGATGCCAGAGAGCTGGTTTGGGCCCGATCCCACAGGCCAGGCCGAGGGACCCCACTGGTGCATGAATTTGTGCACTGGGCCTCTAGTTACATTATAACAGCTAATACCAAAATATTAAAAGGTCTGAGAGTTCAGTTAATTTAACCACTTGGCTCATACCAGTGATTTGCCTTGATTTTTATTTACCTATTTTTCTAATCTAATTCTTTCAGTGAAGAATTATACTAATTCACAGTATGGTTTTAAAAATACTACTTTTCTTTCTTAATGAAAATAATTTCAAATTATTATAAGTAAAATAATTTTATTAGTTATAGTGGGAAGTCTCTGTCACACCAAACTTATCAAGGACTATGTATGCCAAGATAAGTAATCCAATTTCATATTTCTTACATATTTTACAATATCAGTTAAAACACATTTAACACATCATTCATTCTATCTATTACAGTGTAATTTCCTTTAAAATGCAGTTTTCAAGTTTTTTCTCAGACAAGACAGTCTTCCCATTTCAATGTGGGAAGTTAATTCATGCTAATTAACTTCTTAAAATTAGTTGTCTGTCTTCTAAAGCACTGTGAAATGTGACTTGTCTTTTATGAGGTGTGCTAAATGTGTCTTCTATTTCTTTGGGCTATTTAAGTTAAATCTGGGATAGTTCTTCAAAGGCATCATTCTGAAAAACAACTGGTTCAAAGTGACAGCTACATTAACAAATAAAGAGGTTTTTATTTTAGCAAGGTATGTACATTTGAATAACTAATCCCCAGGAAACACTGGATTTGTGGAGAAAAGATTATAAAACCAAACTAGGTGGAGTTTTTTGTATTTTTATATAAATGCTTTTTATTGATATTTTTTGAGGGAGAGAGGAAGGAAATGGGATCGAGATAGAATCATTGATGAGAGAGAAACATCATCCATCAGCTGCCTCCTGCATGCCCCCTACTGGGGATCAAGCCTGCAACCCCTGGCATGTACTCTGACCAGGAATAGAGCCAGCAACCTCTTAGTTCATGGGTTGACACTCAACCACTGAGCCACACCAGCCGGGCCCAAACTAGGTTTTATACAAAAGGTCCAGAAAAAAAATGCTTCCCAACTGACCTGCTTTATAGCAAAAATTAGCTTACTCCAAACTCTTTAAGGTTTCCTCTATGAATCAGTTCTTAATATACATTCTTTCCTCAAATGAGTTCTTACTAACTCGTCACTACTGAACATCCCAATAGGAGGCATAGATTTCCTTTTGATATCATTTGAAACTAATTCAATATCCACTTACTTTTTCAGTTATTCAAGAAGTTCAGAGCATTTTAAGAAAAAAAATTTTTTAACAGCCTATCATCTGTGATTAGGTTTATAGCTGCTTAGAAGAAACTTCTGGCAACCATAGGAAGGCCTAACAAGAAGTAGACCCTAATTATCTTATTTGTTCATTCAAATAACATTTATTGATTCTCTTTTGTGCTTATTACTGTGCTATATACTGGGATGAGGGTCAAAAGAGAATAGAAAGATAAGTCGCATACTAGAAGAAAATCTTTGCAAAACGTGTATCCAATGAAGGACTGGTATACAAAATATATAATGAACTCTCAGAACTCAACAATAAGAAACCAAACAACCCAGTTAGAAGTGGGCAAAAGATCTAAACAGGCATCTCACCAAGGAAGATATACAGATGGCAAATAAGCATATGAGAAGATTCTCAACTTTGTACATCATTAAGGAATCTCAAATTAAAACAGTGAGATACCACTATACAATTATTAGAATGGTTAAAATCCAAAAACACTGACCACTCTAATACTAGTGAGGATGTGGAGCAATAGAAATTCTCATTCATTTCTAGTAGAAATACAAAATGGTACAACCACTTGGAAATTTGACAGTTTCTTATAAAGCTACCCATAGTCTCACTATAGGTTCCAGCAATTGCAATCCTTGGTATTTATCCAAAATGAGTTGAAAACTTATTTATACTTTCAAAAACTTGGAAGTAATAAAGATGCCCTTTAATAGGTGAATAGATAAGCAAATCATGGTACAAACATTGACGGGAGTACATTTCAACAATAAATATAAATGAGCTATCAAGTCATGAAAAGAAGTAGAAGGATCTTAAATGCATGTTGTTAAGAGAAAGTAGTCAATATGAATAGGTTACTTACAGTATAAACTCAACAATAAGACATTTTGGAAAAGGCAAAATTATAGAGACTGTAAAAAGATCAGTGAACACCAGGGAGAAAGGGAGGGATAAATGGGTGGAAAACAGGATTTTTATGTCAATGAAACTATTTTTTTAAAACAATTTTTTATTGTGACAAAATATGCATGACACAACATTTACCTTTTTCACCATTTGTAAAGGTACAGATCAGTGGCATTAAGTATATTCACATTGTTGTGCAACTATCACAACCATTCATCTTTCCCAAACTGAAACGCTATTCCCATTAAATAGTAACTCCCCAGACTCCTCCCCTCAGCCCCTGGCAACCACCATTCTACTTTCTGTCCCTATGAACTTGACTATTCTAGACACCTCATATTGAAATCACTTTTTAAAAACTATTTTTAATAGTTGCCTACTATTCCAATATATGGGCATACCATAGTTCATCTAATGCAGTGGTTCCCAATGTGGGGCAATTTGATTTTTAAGGGGGGTAATTAGAGAATGAGCTATTAACAGTGAATTTTTTTGCATTTCTTATGGTTCTAGGGGCCTCATATACAGTATATAAATATATATTATTTTTTAAATATTTTTATTGTTTAAAGTATTACATATATTAGTACATATATCTCCTTTTTTTCCCCATTGACCTTCCCCCAGATTCCCCTACCCCCTGTTGCATGCCCTCATCCCACCCCCCAGTGTCTTGTGTCCATTGGTGTGCTTATATGCATACATACAAGTCCTTTGGTTGTTCTATTTCCCTCCCTTCCTAACACTCCCAAGCCTTCCCACTGTAATTTGACAGTCTGTTTGGTGCTTTACTGCCTCTGTATCTATCTTTTTATTCATCGGGTTGTAATGTTCTTTATTTTCCATAAATGAGTGAGATCATGTGGTATTTTTCTTTCATTGCCTGACTTATTTCACTTAACATAATGTTCTCCAGGTCCATCCATGCTGCTGCAAATGGTAAGAATTCCTTCTTTTTTATAGCAGCGTAGTATTCCATTGTGTAGATGTACCATAGTTATCTAATCCACTCATTTGCTGATGGGAATTTAGGCTGTTTCCAAATCTTAGCTATGGTGAATTGTGCTGCTATGAATATAGAGGTGCATATATCCTTTCTGATTGGTGTTTTTAGTTTCTTGGGATATATTCCTAGAAGTGGAATTACTGGGTCAAATGGGAGCTCCATTTTTAGTTTTTTCAGGAATCTCCAAACTGTTCTCCACAGTGGCTGCACCAGTCTGCATTCCCACCAGCAGTGCACGAGGGTTCCTTTTTCTCCGCATCCTCTCCAGCACTTGTTGTTTGTTGATGGTTGCCATTCTGACAGGTTTGAGATGGTACCGCATTGTCATTTTGATTTGCATCTCTTGGATAATTAGTGACTTTGAGCATGTTTTCATATGTCTCTTGGCCTTCTGTCTTCTTTCGAAAAGATTCTATTTAGGTCTCTTGCCCATTTTTTTATTGGATCATTTATCTTATTTTTATTAAGTTGTAAAAGTTCCCTGTAGATGTTGGAGATTAAACCTTTATCAATGGTAACATGTGCAAATATGTTCTCCCATGCAGTGGGCTTTCTTGTTGTTTTGTTGGTGGTTTTCTTTGCTGTGCAAAAGCTTTTTATTTTGATGTAGTCCCATTTGTTTATTTTCTCTTTAGCTTCCATTGAGTATCGGTGAAGAAATTGCTTCAGCATATGTCTGAGATTTCTCTGCCTGTGGATTCCTCTAGTAATTTTTATGGTTTCCCTTCTTATGTTTAAGTCCTATATCCATTTTGAGTTTATTTTTGTGTATGGTGTAAGTTGGTGGTCTAGTTTCATTTTTTTTGCATGTATCTGTCCAATTTTCCCAACACCATTTATTGAAGAGACTGTCTTGACTCCATTGTATGTTCATGCCTCCTTTGTCAAATAATAATTGAGCATAGTGGTTTGGGTCAATATCTGGATTCTCTATTCTATTCCATTGGCCTATATGTCTGTTCTTGTGCCAGTACCAGGCTGTTTTGAGAACAGTGGCTTTGTAATACAGCTTGAAATCTGGTATTGACATCCCACCTACTTTGTTCTTCTTTCTCAGGATTGCTGTGGCTATTCGGGGTCTTTTTTTATTCCAGTTGAATTTTTGGAGAGTTCTTTCTAGGTCTGTGAAATGTGCCATTGGTATTTTAATGGGGAGTGCATTGAATCTATAGATTGCTTTGGGTAGTATGGACATTTTAATGATGTTGATTCTACCCATCCATGAACATGGTATGTTCTTCCATCTGTTTATGTCTTCCTCTATCTCTTTTTTCAGTGTCTTGTAGTATTCTGTGTATAGGTCTTTTACCTCCTTAGTTAAGTTTATTCCTAGGTATCTTAATTTTTTTGGTGCAATGGTAAATGGGATTGCTTTTTTAGTCTCTCTTTCTGTACGTTCACTATTGGTATATAGAAATGCCATAGATTTCTTGGCATTAATTTTGTATCCTGCTACATTGCTGAATTCATTTATTAAGTCTATTAGTTTTTTTATGGAGTCTTTTGGGTTTTTTATGTACAATATCACGTCATCTGCAAATAAGGACAGCTTTACTTCTTTTTTTCCAATTTTGATACCTTTTATTTAATCTTCTTGTCTAATTGCAATGGCTAATACTTCCTGTACTATGTCGAACAGGAGTGGTGAGAGTGGGTATCCCTGTCTTGTTCCTGTTCTTAGGGGAAATGGTTTTAGTTTTTGCCCATTGACTATGATGTTGGCTGTGGGTTTATCATATATGGTTTTTGTTATGTTGAGGTATGATCCTTCTATTCCCACCCTGTTGAGCGTTTTTATCAAGAAAGGGTGTTGGATTTTGTCAAATGCTTTTTCTGCATCAATTGATAAGACTATGTGATTTTAATCTCTCAATTTGTTTATGTGATGTATCACGTTTATTGATTTGCAGATATAGTACCATCCTTGCATCCCTGGGATAAATCCTATTTGGTCATGGTGTATGATCTTTCTGATGTACTGCTGGATCTGATTTGCTAGAATTTTGTTGAGGATTTTGGCATCTATGTTCATGAGGGATATTGGCCTGTAATTCTCTTTCATTGTGTTGTCTTTATCTGGTTTTGGTATTAGGGTGATGCTGGCTTCATAGAATGAGCTTGGAAGCGTTCCTTCCTCTTGAATTTTTTGGAATAGTCTGAAGAGGATAGGTTTTAGTTCTTCCTTGAATGTTTGGTAAAACTCCCCTGTGAAGCCTTCTGGCCCTGGGCTTTTGTTTGCTGAAAACTTTTTGATGACTGCTTCAATTTCTTCGATATTTATTGGCCTATTGAGATGTTTAGATTCTTCCTGATTGAGTTTTGGAAGTTTGTATTTTTCTAGGAATATGTCCATTTCCTCCAGGTTGTCCAGTTTGTTGGAATAGAGTTGTTCATAGTATTTTTTAACAATCCTTTGTATTTTGGTGGGGTCTGTTGTTATTTCTCCTCTTTCCTTTATGATTTTGTTTATTTGTGTCCTCTCTCTTTTCTTCTTGGTGAGCCTGGCTAGAGGTTCATCAATCTTGTTTATCCTTTCAAAGAACCAGCTCTTGGTTTTTTTGATCTTTTGTATTTTTCTTTGTCTCTATGTCATTTATCTCCACTCTGATCTTTATTATTTCCTTCCTTTGGGTTACATTGGGTTTTTCTTGTTGCTCTCTTTCTAACTCTTTGAGTTGTAGGGTTAGGTAATTTATTACCATTGTTTCTTGTTTTTTGCAGTAGGCTTGTAGAGCTATGAACTTCCCTCTCAAGACTGCTTTCGCTGTGTCCCATAGATTTTGGATTGTTGTGTTTTCATTGTCATTTGTTGCCATGATGTTTTTTATTTCTTCTTTGATCTCTTTGGTAACCCAGTCATTGTTTAACAGCATGCTATTTAGTCTCCATGAGTTTGATTTTTTTTGGATTGTTTTTATTGTAGTTGATTTCCAGTTTTATGCCACTGTGATCTGAGAAGATGCTTGATATGATTTCTATCTTCTTGAATTTGAAGAGACTTTGCCTATGACCCAACATACGGTCTATCTTTGAAAATGACCCATGTGCACTTGAGAAGAATGTATATTCTGTGGCTTTGGGGTGAAATGTTCTGAAGATGTCAATTAATTCCATCTGGTCTTGTGAGTCATTTAGGATTGATGTTTCTTTGCTGATTTTTTGTATAGAGGATTTGTCCAATGGTGATAGTGGGGTATTAAAGTCTCCTACTATGATTGTATTGCTGTCAATCTCTCCCTTGATATCCTCCAGGAGTTTTTTTTATGTATTTGGGTGCTCCTGTATTGGGTGCGTATATGTTTACCAGAGTTATTTTTTCTTGTTGGATTGCTCCCTTTAGTATTATGAAGTGGCCTTCCTTATCTCTTGTTATGTCCTTCACTTTGAGATCTAATTTGTCAGATATAAGTATTGCTACCCCAGCTTTTTTTTCATTTACATTCACCTGAAAATCCTTTTTCTATCCCTTCACCCTCAGTCTGTGTGCATTTTTTTTTTCCTGAGGTGGGTTTCTTGTAGACAGCGGATGTATGGGTCATGTTTTCTTATCCAACCCATTACCCTATGTCTTTTGATTGGGGCATTTAATCCATTTACATTTAAAGTTATTATTGATAGGTACTTACTTGTCGCCATTTTCTTTACTACTGTGTTCCTTCTTTGCTTCCTATTTCTTTTTTTACAGCAGACCCTTTAGCATTTCTTGCATTGCTGGTTTGGTGGTAATAAATTCCCTTAGTCCTTTTTTGTCTGTGAAGCTCCTGATTTCACCTTCAATTTTGATTGATAGCTTTGCTGAGTACAGTATTTTTGGATTCAGACCCCTTCCTTTGCATGACTTTGTATATTTCATTCCATTCCCTTCTGGCCTGATGAGTTTCTGTTGAGAATTCAGTTGCTAGTCTGATGGGGGTTCCTTTGTAGGTAACTTTCTGTCTCTCTCTGGCCCCTTTTAAGATTCTTACTTTGTTGTTGGTGTTTGCCAATTTAATTATAATGTGCCTTGGTGTCGGTCTTTTGGGGTTCATTTTGCTTGGGGCTCTGTGAGCTTCTTGAATTTGTGTGGGTTTTTTTTTTTCTTTATCAGGGAAGTTTTCTGTCATTATTTCTTCAAACAGGTTTTCTATTCCTTGCTCAGTTTTCTCTCCTTCTGGAACCCCTATTATGCGGATGTTGTTTTGTTTTGTGTTGTCCCAAAGTTCCCTTAGGCTCTCCTCCTGCTTTTTAATGTTTTTTTCTAGAAGCTCCTCTACTTGGGTATTTTTTCCTACCTTGTCTTCTAGCTCACTGATGCAGTCCTCTGTTTCTTCTAGTCCACTCTTGATGCTTTCTATTGAGTTCTTTACAGCAGCGATGTCATTTCTCATTTCTTCTTGGTTCTTCTTCATTTCCTCTTGGTTCTTACATATTGTCAAATTTGTCTCCCATTCTTTTCAGCCACCTTATGGCCATTTCTCTGAATTCTTTCTCTGACAGGTTACTTGCCTCCATTTCATTTACTTCCTTTTCTGGTGATGCCTGCTTTTCTTTCATATGCAGGCTGTTTCTTTGTCTCCCCATGGTCTCTCTTCTCTGGGTGTCTGGTTATGTAGTTCTCTCTCTCCTGCATTGATTTAAAGGCACAAAATACAATACAACCAGGTACAAAGCACAAGGCACTGAACAGAAATGTATTCACAATATTAATAACCCCAAATAAAGGTGACCACCAGAGAAAGGCAAATTAGAGGATAGGAGAGAAAGAAGAAGAGAGAGAGAAAAAAAAAATAAAGAAGTGCAAAAATGAATTGGGAAAAGGAAAAAAATAAGAGAGAAAAGAAAGAGAATAAGAAGGAAGAGGGGAACAAATTATATATATGGGGAGAAAACTCCAATAGAACAGCCACTAATCCCAACAAATGCCAGCAGCAAGTACCTGGAATGAATACAAACCACAAACAACAACTAATATCAAGTGAGGTGAGGGAAAACAGAAGCAAAATACAAGCAAAAACAAAACAAACAAAAAGAATAAGCAAAACAATCTCACATACAAGCATAAAAAATCAATATAATCAACAATCAAGCAAACAACAACAAAAGGACAGAGAGAAAAGCAATTTTTTGGATAGTGAAGATAGGGAAGAAAGAGGTGTGTATCTACTTGGAGCAGGGGATTGGAAATTAGATATATAAGTAGGGTGAAATTTTAACAGTGGGTAAAAAGAAAGAATAAGGAAAATCTAAAGCAGGAAAAGAGTAAGAGAAACAGGACAACAAAGGGGGAAAAAGTTAGGAAGAGAGTGATGGCATAAAGGTAAAGTTGAGATAGATTAAAATGATACTAAAGGAAAGATGAAAATGGAATGTAGAACACTAATCCCAAAGTAAAATAAAGAGAAAATAAAATGACACTTTAAAAAAAAAAAAGGTAAAATAGTAGTAGTAATAATACTGATTGAAAATAAAAATGTAATAATTAAAAAGGTAAAATCAAGTGAGGAAAAAAGAAAAAAAATTAGTTTCTTAAGTAAAAGATAAAAAAATAAAAATTAAAATGTGTAGTAGTGAAGGTCATTCACTTCCTCTACTGTTCTGTTTGGCATGCCTGTTTCCTAGTCAGGACAGTATTGCAGTTCCTTGTATTCCACTGCTCCTCAGTATTGTAAGCCAGTCCTGATTTTTAAGCAGGCAGTGTGTCTTAATTTCTTGTATTCCTTTATTTGTGTTTACACAAGAGTCAATTTGTGATTCAACCCCTGGGTGGCAGTGTTTCTGGATTGACCTCCGGGTCTATAGGTCCTCTCTAGCCAGTCTTAGATCCTGCTTTCCCTGTGACACTCAATACCAGTGTGTGGGAATGGGTTGCCCCAGAGCTGGTTCTCTGATGGTTATTCCCTGCTCTGATCTCCAGGTCCCAGAAAAACAACTTTCCCCTGCAGTCTCAGTAATCAGAAGCAAGGATTTAAAGAGGAAAAAGAAAAAAGTAAAAAAGAAGAAAAAAAAGATCCAGCATAAGTGTGTGAATTCTGGAACTGCACACAAGTCTGTGCAGTCTTTTTTTCCCCTTGGGTCTAAGCAGCCGGCACACTTTTGAAAATTGTCCTTTTGCATCAGATCAAAATGGGTTCTTTTTTAGAGTTCCCTTCTGTTAATAGCTCTGAAGACCTCCTTCCACATTCACGGATCACGCCAGCCCCAATAGCTACGGATTTTTCTAAGTGCCGACTTCCCCCGGTCCTCCAGCTCTGGCAGTGCACGCATTTCTCTCTCCTGCCAGGACCAGAGACCTCACCTTATCCCAGGCAAAATCTGACTTTTCTGTGGTGGAGTGTAGAGCCCTTCTGAATCTGTGTGTTTGTGCCAATTGGGGACTGGTGTTCTGGGGTTCGCAGCTGTTCGGTGGGTGTTGTAGTTGTAGCTTTTCAGGCTTCCGATAACATCCACTTTCCCCTTCAAAATGGCGCAGTCTCCACGTCCAAGCAGGTCGCTCTGGGAGGGAACCCAGCAGTAGTGGGGGCTGCCCGGTCAGGGGAGCCCCATCCAGCAGTCCCCCACCGTCTCCTGGAGTATAGCAGTCCCTCAACTCACCAACAAACACTCCCTGTGTGACCCTCAGCTGTTCTTTCTATCTGCTTCGGGACAAGGCTCGGGACACGTCTGTCTATTCCGCTGACATTTTTTCAATTCAATGAAACTATTATGTATAATACTGCATTGGTGGACACATGACATTACATATTTTTCAAAACCCATAGAACTATACAACACAAAGAACGAACCCTAATGTAAATTATAGACTTTAGTTAATAGCAACATGTCAATATTGTTTCATCAATTTTAGCAAATCCACCACTGTTACATAAGATGTTAATAATAGGAGAAACTGTCTACAGAGTTGGAGCAGGAGGAAGAAGGTACGTGGAAACTCTACTTCTGTTTCAGTTTTCTGTAAATCAAAAACTTCTCTAAAAAGTAAAATAAAGTTTGAGGATCACCAACTTTTAGGATTACATTTTGGCAAAGACCAGTATTTCTGAGGCCTTTGTTAAAAAAAGTGTGGGGAGGGGGGGACACAGCCTGAGGTAAGGGTAATAACAATTGTGAGAGATAATAATAACTTATGTCACAGTGTTGTTATAGTATAATATACTGTTTGTTTTCTATATTATTTATTTTCTATAGTGTTTATTTTCTATACAGAAGACCCTTTTTGAATGGACCATGGATATAATTTTAATGCATACTATACAAATTTTGTTTAATTATCTTTTCTTTCCAGTTTCTTTTAAATCATTTCAAATCTAAAAATGATGGGAAATGCTTTCAGAGTTTTGGTAAGATTAATGCACCCTTTGCCCCCCTTTATGAGGCTTTTGACTGGTACTTTAATTCTCAGGGTATGTACCCACCAGTTCTGGGATGTCTGCCCTGGAGATTAGCTGGTGGTTGACTTCTTATTATACATACTCAATCAGTCTATGATTGGCCAGAAAATTTCACATTATTTTGTACCACTTGAAAGCAAAAGGGGAGGGGAAAATCCCCAAAAGTACCCAAATTGCTATTTCCAAGTGTCCAAGTGCCATTTCAAATAACAATTGAGTTTGACCAGCTTAGTCCTACCCTGTTGCTCAAGCTGACTCAAAGCCTGTCTTTAATCAAGTTAACCACAACATACAGTCAGGGAGGAGGTAGGCATCTGCTATTATGTTGCTCCTTATCAATATAAAATGCTACTCAATTTCATAACTCCCCACAGCACTCTTAGCAGCCCAACTTCCTCTTTTGCATCTCTCAACTCATTTCCAATCTATATTATGATGTATCTGTGTTTTTCAGGAGGATAAATCATAAAAATGGAATTTTTCAAAGAGAACTGTGTACAGAATAACATGGATTATTTTAAGGTGTGTGTTTTCAAAAGACAGTAAATGGGAACAAACCAGAAACTTAGCTAATTGGATGCTAGTTCCATGAATACTAGGCCTGAAGAATGTATTATATGATATTGTGTAGATGTTGACAGCATCACTTAGTGACACATATTTCACTCAAATTCCTCTTTCCATGGGTTTGTAACTATTATACATAATAGTTTCATTGCCCTCGATACCTCTAGTGATATTGAGATTTGTCATATCAAAGTTCTTTTAAACAAGAACAATCCTTTTAAAAATAATAAGCATGTGTACCTTTTTCATTTTAAAGAGAAAGTATGGTCTTCCTTCCAGTAGGCCCATAGTGCTCATTCTCAGCCTGGATGCACATTAGAATCATCAAAGGAGATTTTAAAACATATACCAATGTTTCAACCCCTCTTCTTAGACATTCTTAATCAGTTGATCTGGGATGGTTCTAATGTGCAAGCAGAGTAAGAACTACACCCCATTCCTTCAATTCCCTGTTATCTTATTTGTTGAGTTTTGCTAGAGGGAAAAAAAATCAAAAACTCTTTATACACACTGACGGCCTCCTGATGTGAACTGGTTGAGGCCATTTTATTTATGGTTTGCAAGGTATTATCTTTACTGGGTTACATCTGGAGAGACTTCCTTAGTATCAAGAGGCCACTTCAAGAAACATGTGAAGAGGTGTCCCAAACTTTCCTCTGGCAGTGTCATGGGAAGATCAGCAACATAATGTTGAAATGAAACCATCTGGCCCTTAAGGAGTTCTACATCTATAGTAAGGTGCAGATTTTAAGCTACTCTTCAAAATAAAGCTGTTTTGGGCTTAATTGATAATAATATTTAGAAAATGATTTGTCATGCGCTCCTCTTCTGCATGGTAATGAGAGATGCACAAGTTGTCTGGGGATGAGAGAGGGAGAGATAATGGAAGTAAACATTGAAGGCCTCCATAAGAATATACATCACTGAATATTCTACATCTATTATAGGTGATTGGAGAGCAACCATTAAAATTTTTCTGATATCTATTATAGAGTAACATACTTCTTAAATGAAGAGCAAAGGGGTCAGCTTCAAGGCTGAATAATGGGGGGGGGGTGGTTAATGACTTTATGTGCCTGATACCTTCAAAACTAGAGATAGTTGATGTTCCTGTCAAAGGATCTACCCTTGAAAACTTTTAAGTTGAAAAATTGGAAGCACACATTTCTTGGTAAATCTTACTATTGGCTCCTGTCTGGTCTCTATCTGATGGGGTAAGAATTGGGGTAAAGGGATTGGGTGTCTTTCTCTATGACAAGGTAGAAAAGTGCTACTGAATTTAATCACCTCTTTTTACAAAGGTCAGTTATTTTCAGAAGAATTATTTTCATCTACAAATTCATTTTAATGAATTTCAACTATGTACATAGTGCATGGTAGGTGTGTGAGGAAAGCCAATGATGAATAAAATAACATTATTAAAACTTTCAAAACCTTATAATCTGGAAGAAAAAAGTACAAGTCCTAAAAAAATCATTAAACCATGTAGAATGTGAAAAATTCCAAGAAAATGATACATAGTTATGTAAGATTTCAAATAATGAAGAGAATATGGAATATGGAATATGTTTAATGTTTTTTCAGCATGATTTCAAAGTGGTTAGGGGCAATCAGGCAGGCAGGCAAGTGGTTAATTGAATTTCCCCCACCATTTAAAAAGTGGTAGCAGCTTTCAAATGAACCTGCAAGTCCTTCAAATTCAATTGCAAGACCTTTATATATAACTAGTGGCCCAGTGCACGGATTCATGCACATTGAAAGGAAATTAATTAGAAAGTGGCTGGCGGGGTGGGACTAGGTGAGATGGGCTGGACACAACCTGAGAGCCAACCTCCGATGGTCTCTACCTGGCCAGTGCCCCTGGGGCAGCGCCGCAGCTCAAAGGATGTCACCACAGCTCGGGAGTAAACCAGATTCGGGGCTGGCACTGCCCCAGCAACAGCATAACCCATGGCCAAAGGTGGAATTACATGGCCCTGCAAGGAATCAGGCTCCCTCCTCTCTGGTTCCAGAGTACATCACCCAAGAACCACCTCTGCCAAATCACTGCAGCTTGGCAGCTCCTGCGTTGAGTGTCTGCCCCCAGGTGATCAGTGTGCATCATACCTACCAGCTGGTTGGACAGTCACCTAGCCTTTTATATACATAGAGGCCGGGTGTCTGAAATTCGTGCCGGGGGGGGGGGGGGAGGGACGGGGGGGTATCCCTCAGCCCGCTGTGCACCCTCTTGCAATCTGGGACCACTGGCCTAACCGCTTGCCTGCCTGCCTGATTGCCCCTAACCACTCTGCCTGCCTGCCTGATTGCCCCTAACCACTCTGCCTGCCTGCCTCATTGCCCTTAACCACTCACCTGCCTACCTGATCACCCCTAACTGCTCGCTGCCTGCTTGATCATCCCTAACCACCCCTGCCTTGGCCTCCGCCACCATGGCTTCGTCCAGAAGGACATCCAGAAGGTCGTTCAGCTGTCCGGTCTAATTAGCATATTACACTTTTATTACTATAGATAGCTAGTTTTTATTGAGGTGCTTTTGTAAGCTATAAAAGCCAATGAAAATTTCCAGATAGGTAAGTGATTGTTTCATCTATCATGTTGGTTGAGTTTATTCCCACCCTTGCCTCACTCTTTTAAAGATATCTCTTCACAAGCTTGTGCATGATCTCTCTATTGGAGGTCCGGTGCAAGAAATTTGTGCAAGGGGCTTAGCACCCACCCCCCCCTGCTGTGGTGGCTGCCTCGGCCTCTGCCCGCTGCACCAGCTGCCTCTGTCTCAGCCACTGCTGCCACGGCTTCATCTGGAAGGACATCTGGTCTAATTAGCATATTACGCTTTTATTATTTTTGTAATATACTTTTTAAAAAATATATTTTATTGATTTTTTTTACAGAGAGGAAGGGAGAGGGATAGAGAGTTAGAAACATTGATGAGAGAGAAACATTGATCAGCTGCCTCCTGCACACCCTCTACTGGCGATGTGCCCACAACCACGGTACATGTCCTTGACAGGAAGCGAACCTGGGACCTTTCAGTCCACAGGCCAATGCTCTATCCGCTGAGCCAAACCAGTTAGGGCCACTTTTATTATTATAAATTCTTCTAGTGGTTACTCTTAAAAGTAATATACACTTAACCTAATAAGTTTTGAGGTGAATCAATAATTCTATCCTCTTGAAATAAGACAAGGACTTTAAAATGTTTTGTCCCATCCATTATCTATGTTTCTTTTCTAGTTTCTTTTAATGTACACACACACAGTTTTACCAATATGCTTTTGATTTTTTTGTTCATTTGTTCATCATTGGTTCTTTTACCACTTGCTTTCTATATTCAATTTCCTTTTTGCTGAAGTATAATTTTGGTTATATTTCAGGAAGAATCTATAAATATAACCTGTCTTTATACATCTTATATTTTTTTAATTTTAAAATTTACCCTTGATGTTCTAAAGTTTCACAATGATGTGTATATGTGGGTTCCCGCCATCACCATTTATCCCCTCTATGCCCTCTTCCACTTCCATTCACAACTCACCTCCCCTACCATTGCCACTTTGTTGTCCATGCCCATGAGTTCTCTTTCTCTCTCTCTCTCTCTCTCTCTTGCTCAATTCCTCCAACACCCTCAGTACACACACACACACGCACACACACACACACACCCCAGAGCTGCCTGCCTGCTCTCTATGAATCTGTCTCTATTTTGCTTGGTAGTTCAGTTTGTTCATTAAATTCCAAATATCACTGAAATCATATGGTTCTAAGTGGATTTTTTAAAGTTACCCTACAGTTTTCCTTGAGTCTGAAGACTCATGGTTTCTTTCATTTTCAGAGTGTTGCCTTTCTCCTAATCTCTCATTCTGGAGAGAATATTTATTAAATTTATTAGATATATGTCAGAATCTCATTCCATCCTCCATGTGTCTTTTTTATTCATAATAAAATTTATTTATTTACCAATGAATTAATAATTAATTAATTAATTGAGGAATAATAATATGCTAGGTACCATGTTACTTTACTGAATATATTTTATTTTAGGTGAATTGTTGAGATCTGTTTTCAAATTTACTAATTTCTTCTTTATTTTATGTTTAATATACTATATAGTTCACATATTAAAGTTTTCCATTTAATTATTATGGTTTTCATTTCTAGGACTTCCATGTTGTTCACTTTCAAAACTGCCTCTTCTTTTTTACGTGATGCTATTCTTATGATTTTTATTTCTTCCTTAATTATATCTTTGAAATTTTAAAGCAAAATTGTTTTCACATTGTTCTATTTTCTATTGGTTTTCAAAGGTGAATTCTCCTGGTTGTCGAAATTCCTGTCTCTCATAAAGTTGTTTCCTTGAGTGCTTCAAATGTTAGACTTTGACTCTATCTTCAGGTTGAATTGTTTTTGAAGGATGTGTCGTGATTCAGGGTTAAGTCATTAGTATGGGCTGTTTTATATCTACCTCGGCCGGTTCCATGGGTCTCTCAACCAGTTTTTATAATAATTTCTTGATTTAAGATTCTTTTATCAAGCTTAACATATGAATTCAACTCCCTATCCCCACATAGTATCAGTTTAGATTTCTCGAAGATGATTTTTCAACCATGACCTAGGATGGGCAGCCCATTTTTCTTATCAAATTCCCAGTCCAGTGGAAAGAACTTTTCTCGTTCCTTCTGAGTTCTCAGTTTTACTAGTACATGGGAATGCACCTATAGCTTCCCATGCTACCAGGCCTGCAAACTCTTTGTCCCCAACTCTCTACTCTCAGGTTAAAACCTCAGTAATGTAGAATATACAGGTGCAGTAGCCTCATGACCCATTTGGCTTTAGCTCCCATTCATTGCTCTGGCTTCTGATTGACTCTGTTCATTTCTGGCACCATGTGGTTTTTCCAGCTTAGATACAGATATGCATGTGTGGGTGTTTTTTTTCAGTTGTTATATTCCATTCAACAATATATACATTTAGAGCAAGGGGGGGGGCTAATAATCCATAATGACAAGACCTCATCTCCATCTATATGATACCACCTAGCTAATTTAACTTCCTCTGTATCTTAAGTTTGCATGCCTCTTTTCACATTAAATAAGCCAATAGGTCACATAGGCTGTCTGAAATGAAGCCTAGAATACTGTTGCTCTGTCTTTACAGGTCATAGTTGTCAGAGATGACAACTCCCAGGGGACAAGCACTGCACTACATGCAGACATGCATTAGCATCACTGGAACATGAAAACAAACTTAAGAGTAGTGCACATGGTATTACGGATGACCCTCTTTGCAAGGAAAACATCTTTTTCTTTTTTAAGTCAGCAGCTATCTTTTTGGCAACTCTATTTCATAGATTCAGACTCAAAGAGTAGGGCTTTTATTTTTGGTTTGGCAGTGATCATTGGTGCCTTTATATTATTTCTCAGCTTCTTTAGAATAAACTAGAAGTTTTGCTCCCACTTTTGCTTGCTGTGACCAAATCTTCAGAAACTGGAGGGTCCTTGGGCACTAGCCACAGCCATTAGCTGCAGTTGCATGACTTAATACTTGGTCAAATGTCACTCTCAAACCTGAAATATAATCATGAGATTTGAGGAGGGGGAAGGGGTAAAAATATAAACTATAAAACCAGAGTGACAGGAAGGTGCTAGGAGAAATGTTCAAAACATTGATGTGATTTATGAACATGTGGCAAACAGATGTGGTGGGGCTATAGGGACCCTCATCTCCTTTTATAAATTTGGATCACATTTGTGTCTCTCCTTCACATACCCCCTAACCCCAAGTTCATAATATGCTTTATTAAAATGCTCTGCAGGTCATATGGGTGATTAATAATTGTTGATGACAGAAGTTTGGTTTTGGTAAGCTGCATAGTGAAAGATAAATACAACTGGCTATTTTAACCTCTGTATGTTAAACTTATTAGAGTGAGGCTTCTCCGTAAGATGGTCTGTGTTGAGATTATGTGTGATATATGGAAATGTCACCAATGACCTTGTTTCTGGAAAAACTCTTAAAATCTCTTTTGTTGTAATCATCACTTTGAGTTTCAGTTGTCACTACGGAAAACCATTTTTGGAAAAAAGCAAAAACAAGAGCAATTAAAATATGTGTCAAGTAAAATAAATATTGGGTAGCTATCTGGGAATAAAATTAAAAAGCAAGCCCTGAGATGGATATTGGAATTACAAATTTATTTGTAACCAATTCTAAATGTGGTGTTTAAGCAAAGCAAATGGATAGGGAATATTGGAATATTCTCTTCCCAACTCTGACATCTCTAGAACCTTTAAATAAGCCTTTTAAATATTTCTACCTTCATTAAGAGAGCAAATGTTGTACAATTTGTGTTTGTAATATAGTTTGGAAATATTTTTCCTTTATTTTATTTTATACTAGAGGCCCATTGCACAAAATTCATGCACTTGGTGGGGGGGTCCCTCAGCCTGGCCTGCACCCTCTTGCAGTCCAGGAGCCCTGGGGAAATGTCTGACTGATGGCTTAGTGGGCCTAAGCCGTCAGTCGGACATCCTTAGCATTGCCACAGAGGCAGGAGAGACTACCACCCCTGCCGCTGTGATCGCCAGCCCGGCTTCTGGCTGAGCGGCACTCCCCCTGTGGGAGCACACTGACCACCAGGGGGCAGCTCCTGTATTGAGTGTCTGCCCCCTGGTGGTCAGCACACATCATAGTGACCGGTCATTCCACCATTTGGTCATTTGCATATTAGCCTTTTATTATGTAGGATACACTGTAGATGAGGCCCCCTAAAACCATAAGAAATGCAAAAAATTCACTGTTAACTCATTCTAGAATTGCCCCCACTTAAAATCAAATCCCCCCTCCACCCTGTGGAGCGTGTGCTGCACCTTGAGAACCACTGGGCTTGACACTTTTCCTCTCTGAGCTTCATTTCTGAATACATATGCATATAACATGGGAATTGTAATCTTTCCTCTTCCTACCTCACTGGGTTGTCATGAGGAGGTTCTGAGCTAAAAAACCTAGAAATGTTTCATCAAGTAAGTGATGTCTAAATGGGAAGGGATTGTTATTTTTAACCCTATGGGTACCCTCGCAGGTAGCAGGTGCTGATTAGAGGAGGAGGGCATGATTGTTTCCTGGGACTGTAGCTATGGAAGCTTTGCAGAGGGTTCCGCAGGCCTTGGAGGGGCAATCTCTGGCTAGCAGCCCTGTAGCAGTGGTCGTCCCTGGAGGCGCTGGTGGGGGGCAGGGCATTAGGGGGGGTGCTAGAGAGGCAGCGAGGCTGAAGGGGGAGTAATTGTCAAACCTTCCCGCTTGGTGCCATTCTTTAAATTGTACGTGGCTGTTTCACAGCTGTACCTGCTCAGGGCAGGGCTCCAATCTCCTGGAGCAGAGTGGGGGCCGGGCCAGGGCAGAGCCAGGCGGTCTAGGAGGGCAGGTTTAGCCGCACCCCTAGCGAGGTTCAGTGCGCTTCTGCTGCAGAGACGGTGGGGGGGGGGGGGTCTGACCCTGGGGGGCTGCTCAGGCCTGCCTCCAGCTGGGTCTGGAGTTGTAGGGAGGAGAGGCGTGCCCGGCCCCAGCAGAGGGGGCCCAGCAGTGGTGGGCCACGGGCCCCAGGTGCCTCTGGGGCACTGACAGGTGGTCGCTGGTGTGCTATTGTTGTGGGCGGGGGGGGGGGGGGGGGAGGGGGGTGGAGCGCGAGGCTGGGTCTTCTCCCCATTCGGTCAGCCTCCCTGTCAGCCTGGGGGTGCAGGGACTGGGTTAGGGTGTCCATGCAGGGGGATTGGAAGAGCTCCCCTTGGCTGCTTCCTCTTCCATCTTTGCAGGCACTCTCCTCAGACCCCTGGGAACTTGGCTCTGGCCACTCGCCCCCTGCTGGTCTGTCAATATGCAAATTGGTCATTACTGGGACACTGTAAGGGACAATTAGCATATTACCTCTTTATATGTAGAGATTGTTCCATCATTTACTGAAAAAAAAATGTAATAAAACAAAGCAACTTAACAAGAATTGCATCTATATGGCAAGGAATTCACAGAACAAATATTTTTATAATGAAGAATTTGTTTTCCTTTTACCCTTGTCAAATCCTCAATTTTACTTATGTAGAATTTATTATTATTTATTATGTAATTATCTATTATTTATTAAATAATAATTAAATGTAATTATTAAATAAAGGTCCTAATATTATAAACCAATCTTTCAAATAGGAATATTGAAATTTACCACAAATTGCATTTAGTAACCTGTGCTATTCACAGTGAGGTAATTGTCACTTGTAAAGCTGGTAATTATAGAAAGGTCATATACTAGTAAATCCCACCTTACTCAAGTGATATATTGAGGAAATTTTGAAAGAATAAAGGGGAAAAATTTTAAATAATGGGAATAATGTTGTAGGCCTGATGATAATTGATTTGGTGAGTTTCTGCTTTGGCTGGGACTTTGATAGGCAGAACTGAAAAATTACACACTCAAAACTCTTGATTTGCAATTTCCAAAACCCCTGCATTTATTCCATCCATTTGTCCCTGACAGTTGTCTGGAAGTCACAAAGAGTGATTGCTAGATCAGAACCTCCTACTACATGTTATAGGAGTCAGCACGGAGCAAGTCTGAGCCTAATGAGTGGGCTTAAAGGAGAAAAATAATCGAGAACCCCCATACTTTGCTTCATGCCCTCATTTTTCATTCAATTAGGGTAAATTATAAAAACAGTAACAAAACTGAAAACACACATGGTAACAATATCCTAATGTGTTTGAGAAATAATGCAGAAGATGAACTTAACCACCTCAAAAAAATTTGGGAAACTATTCAGGGGTCTAAATGGAAGTCTGGTATTTTGATTACCTGGACAACTTTCCTTCAGTTCTGTTCACATCATCAGCTTCCCTCACACTTCTATCGGTAATGACTAGTCACTCAGTTTTATACCTGAGAATGTATAAGAGAGCTCCCTTCAAAAAAAAGAGTGCTGTTGCCCTTTTTGTCTTTAAGAATGTTTTATCATCAGTCTGAAACTGGGTTAAGACATTTAGACTTGAATAACTGGATAGTCTCTTGATTCTTTTCTAAATTGAAGTGCCTTGGTGGTTGACAATTGGAGAATGATTTACAATTCCTAGAGTACTTTGTGGGTTTGGTGTATAAACCCAGTTCTTAATATTCAAGCTACTTGGAAGTTGGAGCTTGAATAATAGCTAGTCATTTCTAACATGTGGAATTTGTCCAATTTTGAGTAAGTACCCAAAATGATATGTTTTCAAAAATGTAAATAACCCCCATTCCATTGTCTTGGGAGCCAATGTAGAAGCAGTTGTGTTTTTTTCTTTCAAATTATAAAATAATATGATATTAGAAAATTAAAAACTCGGATATTCCTACTTGAATATTGTAGTCTGGATATAGTCCCCATTCACTGTAGTATGGCTTTGCAATGATATCATAAACCTGCACATCTTACCAGTTCAAATCTTGAGAATGTGGGAGGTAGACACATCGTCTTGTATATCTTTTCATAGCAAAGGCTAATGTTACATTAATCCAGACTTTCAAAAATAAATTCAAATATACTGGTTTCCCATCAGTATAGTAGTTTTGAATTACCCTAGCAATGGGACCAGTTCAACTCCTGGCTACTTTTAGCCAACATGAGCAAAATAATGCTTGTATTTTTTATCTTTCTTGAAACTAGTGAAGAAGCATTGAAGATAATATGTAATTAATGAGGAGAGGCAACTAGATAACTAAGAACTTAAAAACTGTGTTTACATCTCACCTGATCTGTTTTCACCTACAACATTGTAAATAAAACCTCCAATCATTCTTTTGCTGGTTCCACAAATAATTACTACCCTCTATATGTTAAGCATCTCATTAGGAGCTAGGTATGTAAAGATTTAAACACAAACAAATAAAATGAAACAACAACAAAAACACTATCCCTAACTTTTAGTAGCTCATATTGGGAAAAACAGAAATATAGCTACCTAATTAAAATCCTACACAATGTAACTGCTATAATAGAGGTATGTCCAAAATTCTATAGAAATACAGAGAAAGCAATTGCTAAACTCTAGAGAAGCTAAATAAAGTCACATAAACTATGTTTCATATGGTATTTTCTAGGTGTGAGGCAAGGATAACCATCGTGAGTGGTTTGAGCAGGTATGCAGAACTGTGAACAGGGATATTTGGGAACAGATATTGTTAAGGATGCTTGGGTCCACATTACAGAGTGTCTTCTGTATTATGTTAGGAAGTTTATTTATATTCACTAGAGGCAATGAAGTGTCTTTCAAGGTTTATGTAGAGGGCTGACATGATCAGAACTACAAAAAAATGGATTCTGGGGAACAAGACTGACTCTAGTAAGAAAGAATAAACAGGAGGCAACTGAAAAGATGAAAACCTGAACCAAGAAAACTGCCATGGGGATGAAGAGGAAGGGGTGGAAATTAAGTTTCTCAGCTCCGAGACACAACTGTCCATGTTCACCCCTATGTCCACCCACATCCCTTTCCCAGTAGTCTCTCCTTCCAAACTGTCCCACATTCTACAAATTTCCCATTTACCGCCTTAAAAATTAGGGTATATTTCAGATATACATAGAGTATAAGGACTAGTGTAATAAACACCTGTGAACCCACTATTCTGTTTAGGAAATAAAACATTAATACTGATGAAGGCATTTCTGTGTGGCTCTCCATTTTAAAACATGAAGATTGCATTCTTTGATTTTTATTACTTAATAGTGTTCTATTGTTTAAACATGCCAAGATTTATTTATCCATCTCTCATTAATAGACATTTAGATTGTTTCCATTTTTTTCTGTTATAAGCAATGCTGCTATAAAAATTATTGCACATGCCACTTTCTTTACATGTGTGAGTTTATGTATGAATAGAATTCCTGTCAATGTGCAGTTTCAGCTTCATTAAATATTGACACACTGTTCTGCAAAGTGATTATACCCATTATACTCTTACAAGCAAATTACTAAATTAAATTAAATTAAAAGAGAAATAAAATAAAAACTCTTGGTGTTCTAAAACTTCACGAATACTCAATATTGTCAGACTTGTAAATTGTTGCCAGATTGTGTAAAGCTTTTTAAGCCATTAAGGGCTCTTTGGCTTTTTCTCTAAGAGAGAAGGAAAGCCACTGGAGGATTTTAAGTAGAAGGATGAAATGATCTGACTAAGCAGGAACATTCGGGCACTGGGTTGGGAATAGACTATAAGGAGGTAAATGAATAGAATCCGCTAGACCAGTTAATTGGTTATTTCAATAACCTATTTAAAATATGATGGCAGATTAAGTCAGAGTGGTAGCAGTGGAGGAGGAGGGAGAACTGAAAATATATTCACCCTCTGGATATGTTTAGAAAGTGGTGACATTTTGAAAGTAAAGACAGGTTTGCTGTTGGATTACAGGCAAGGTGTGTGAGACTCCAAAGTCTTAGCATGGGTAGCTGAAAAGAAGTTAGTTGCTGTTTACTAAGATTATAAGATTAGAAGGAATTCAGGCAGGAAGTTTGGAGGAAATACCAGGAGTCAGCTTTGGGCTTGGCATGTTGGAGAAGACTTTTTTTTTTAGAGAGAGAGAGAGAATGGAAGGGAGGGGGAGAGACAGAGAGAGAGAAACATCGATGTGAGAGAGACATCAATTGGTTGTCTCCCATACGAGCCCCAACCAGGGCCAGGGATTAAGCCTGCAACCCAGACATGCACCCTTGACTAGAATCGACCTGAGACCCTTCAGTCCTTGGGTCAGTGCTCTATCCACTGAGCCAAACTGGCTAGGCCTGGAGAACACTTTTAGATGCCCAATTTAAAATAGCTAAGTCTAGAATTAATATGATAGTTCAGAACCAGAGTATACATTTTAAAGCATTTATAATATAGATAGTATTTAAAGCCCAGAGACTAGAATAGGTCACTAAAAGAATAGCAGTCAGAAAAGAAAAAAACGTCTGTGGAGAAAGTAGCAATGGAAATAGAAACAGAGGAGGAAGACCAAGACAGTGACTGTGCCAGAAGTCAAATAAAACGTGACCCCTGCTGCTGTGACATTGATCATTAGATTTAGCAACGTGAAAGTAATTGCTGATTTCTCAATAGTAGTGTTGGTGGAATGGTATGGGTGAAAACTCAACTAGAACATTTTAAGAGAGGACAGAGAACAGGAATTTATTCTTTGTATGATTTTTTTTATGTAATGGGGAGTAAGGAAATAGTGCTGATGCTGGATGGTAAACTGGGGTCAAAAGAGTTTTTTTAACATTGGAAATGTATTAGCATATTTATGTACTTATGGGAATAATTCAAAAAATAAATAAAAATGATGCTGCAATAGAGAGCAGATATAAATTCTGGAGTGATACCCTTGAGTAGTTGAGAAGGGATGGGACTAATGAGTAAGCAAAGGAAGTGTGAACAGTTCATCAATTTTGGTCAAAGGGAAGGCAGAATAAATGGGCATGGATGCAGGTTAAAAAATGGAAGTGGTAGTGAAAGGGTGTATAGTTGATGGTTTCTCAATGCAATAGGAATAAGGATCAGCTAAAAGTGTGAAAGAAGGAGTGGTGCTAGAACTTTCAGTATAGAGGATAAAGTATGAAATAGTGATCTAGGAGAAAGAGACTGGGAATTATTCTTTCTGATTTTTAATCTGCTTGGATGATTTCACTGAACTGGTCTCATAGTTTCTGTCCTTGTCCTAGATTGATTCACTTTAAACAAGATCATGTCACTCTGCTCAAAGCCTCCCAATAGCCAACAATCTTGCTCAGAGTAAAAGTCCCTCATCTCTCCTACAAGGTTCTTCTACACTATCTGTTCCCACATTGTCTTTCTAAGCTCACCTACAACTGCTTTTCCCCTCACTCACATCATCAAGGCAGGCAATTGTGTTTATTTTTTTTAATTTTATTTTTTATTGTTTTAAGTATTACAAATAGTAGTACATATGTCTCCTTTTTTTCCCCCATTGATCTCCCCCCAACCTCCCCTACCCCCCAGTACATGCCTTCACCTGCCCGCCCTCCCCCTCCCCCCCCCAGTGTCTTGTATCCATTGGTTGTGCTTATATGCATGCGTACAAGTCCTTCGGTTGGTCTCTTACAGCCCCCCTCACCCAACCTCCCCTGTCTTCCCAGTGTAGTTTCACAGTCTGTTCAATGCTTCTTTGCCTCTGTATCTTTTTCCCACCATTTCTTTCCTTTAAAAAGTTTGCCTTTGCAGACTACAAATAAACATATAATAAAAAACAAAAAAATGTTTGAGTCCCAATTTCAATGTCCAACAGTTCTGAGTCCCCGTTTCAATGTCTAAAAGTTCCTTATGTGTACATGTCAGCAATGATATCTGGATGGTGGGCACATGGTGGCAATGCAGGTCCGACCCTCTCTGGTTTGGTCCTAGGTAACCTGCAGCGGTGCACAGCTGCTGACTGCTCGCGTGGCAAGGCGTTGTTAGCATCTTCCATCTCTGGACTGTTTTTTCCTCTTGTCTTCGTGGTTGGAGCACACCTGTCAATTCCTCTCTGTTGCAGGAATCCACTTGGTCTTGGGGTTGTTTTCTGAAAATATACAAATATATTCTCGACCACAAGTTAATAAAGGAATCTTTTCTATATAATTGATTTGGGATCCTTTTTATTTTTGTTCAAACAATTTTTGTTTGTCTTATTTAGACAACATGTGTGTTTTTAATGGCCATTTGCTGTTAGCATTGCAAATGAAAATTAATTTGGTAAAGTAAAAATTTTCTAGATGTAATTTACTTATAGGATATTTTTCCTTACATGATATTGCCCTACTATCCCCCCCCTTTTTTTTTTATTAATGGAGGTTTTTGTAAATTTTATAATGCAGTCTTGATAACTTTAAATTTAAATTTTTCTTTTTGCCCAAAAATATGACTGCTTCAGGTTCATTGCATATTCAGGAATTTTACCATGAGATGAACTACCAATAGAAATTTTAGTTATTACTTTAAGAACAGCTTTTTGTCCAGTACAATTAAATTTACTTGAATATTCACTTATTTCAATTAGCCTATTTAAATTAATCTGAAAACTTGATTACTATTTTACTGTCAAATTTAATACTCTACCAACAATCTTAGTTTACCCTGTAAATATTTGTGGGAAGGATTATTTGCATTCTTGAGTGGGCCCTGAGCATTCCAGATGCTAGGCTGAATTTAGATATAGAGCAGCTGCTGTCGGCCAAGTCTCTGTCTGTCACCTGTATAATGTGAGCAGGGCCAAGTCTCTTTCTGTTGCCTGGGTCCTGATCTGAGCTGGGTGTGGGAAGCGCTAAGCAGCCATGGGGGCAGGAGATCTCCTTCAGAAGGGGCGAGGGTTCAAGCCCCTGCAATGTTGGGGGGGTGAGGGTCTGTGCCCCACTTCTGTTGCCCCTCCAAGTTCTCTCCTGATGGCCCCTCTGCGACTATGCCTGTCTTAGGTTGTTCCTTCCTTGAGGAATCTTACCCGTCTCTGGCTAACCAGCCATCCTCCGGGGCCAAGCAGGGTGGTGTGAGGTTCAGTTCTGTCTCCTTGGTAGCCTATGCCCCCATGGCCTCCACACCCAGCACCTGCCTTGGGAACCCCTGGCCTGCTGGCAGGGTCCCGGTGCTGATCACATATCTCGGGGAACTCGGGTTTCTTCTCCAGTGAGGGCCCAGCTCACACCAATTGTGTTTATTTTGTTCACTAATGTCTCCTCAGCACTTAGAACAGTATGAAATTGATTAATGGTGCCTATCAGACAGATTAATTTTATGTGAAAGAGTTATAGTGGTGAAATAAGGATCACAGAAGAATGAAGAGCCTCAGAAAAAGAACAAATGAAAGAATAGATTGTCACCCTGGTCATCTTAATTAAATGAGTATTGAAAATGGGGGAAAGGCAGATAGAATAACAAAGAAAAATATAGACTAGAGAAAGGAACAAGAGAGAACAAAAGCCCAAAGAGGGTACAATAATTGCAATTCCTTATCTTCTTTTAGAGTCTACAAGCAGATCTGTCAGAGGTGGGAAGTACCTATTCATCTATGTCCCATATCACTGCACACCTGCCTTTCCCACCCTATCAAGGGCAAAGCTATCAAGGTCAGCAGGATTAAATAGTGTAAGAACACGAGTCTTTTCCTGTAATTTTTTATTCTTTTTTTTTCTAATTTTACTCAGAAAGATAAATCTTTTCTGTGTTAAGTCACTAGGCTGCAAAATGTGGTTTCTCTAGGGAGAATTGTCTTAATAAATCAGTATTTTAATAATATTCACCTTCCATTTCACGAAGATTTTTCTTAGGAATAAGGAATTGCCTACAGTAAGGTATACTCTCCATAATATGAGAGCTAAAACTAATTTTAAGAGAACTTTAAGGGTGAATATACATATATACTTATCAAAAGAATTAGTGTCTGCCTCTAGAAGAAGACTTAAATTGATCAAACAATAATAACAATAATAACAAAAACACAAATGTGATATTTACATGTGTCAGGTGCTACTCAGCATTTTACATATGTTACTTAGTTAATTCCTTACAACCATCCTGTAAGAAAGGTACCATTACTATCCCCAATGTAGCAATGAGGAAACTATGACATGCCCAAGATCCCAGAACCTATAACTGGAATACTCAGAACTCACACCCAGGGAGTCTGGTTCTAGACCTTGGGCTTTTAAATTCTCCATCATACTAAAATAAAATGTGTCATATGGATAAAAAGGTCAATTAAGGAATGAAAGGATGGTTAAATTCAGTCATTTTTATATGTATTTTGTTTCACAATATGTGTCTTATTGAACTAGCAGCATTTGGGCATGTGAGTTTTATTAAATCGCAGAGAACCAGAAAAACAGCTCCCAGAAAACCCCCCAAAAACCCCTCTATATCTTTGTGAGTTATTGTGTATGCGTGTGTTTGTTTAATATTAGAAAGTTTGCACACTAGTTTTTGAGGTAATTTGTTGTTCTTTTCCCCAAAGCAATACATGGCTTTTTATTGCATCTTTAAAACATCACAAGTAACTCTAAGGAGTCATCAGCACCTTGCTGTTTGTAGCTGTACCGCTGAACTGTTCTTTTTCAGAAACACAGATACCACCTCCAAAATTTCTGATAAACTTGTTTTTAACTATTGTGACTTGCTGGATCAAAGCAGCTAACTTTCATACAGTTCAATGTCGTTTCCTTTAAGAATTAACTCATCTTTCTGGTCTTGAGATAACTGAGCAAGTAAAACCTGATCTTATCCAAATCCTGTGGATGTATTTTTCACCCAAGATGCAAACTGTAGCCAGTGCCTTTCCATTTTGACACCATTTGTCAACCCAGAGCCTCTTCTTTTCTTTCCAAGGAGACTGAGTTCTACATTGATGTGGTTGAAGTCCCTCTGCAGATGCCTCTGGGGCCCTTCACAATAACTGTGCATCCTTTCAGTGATGTCCACATTTTCTGGAATGTCAACAGTCTGATTGCTAAGAATGGTCTTCCTCCTCGCAGTAGATGTGGCAAAGAGAAGTGAGATAATTTGTTTCTGATAAAATTAACAATATTTTTCCAGGACTCTTCTAGAAAATTGGAACTAAAATTGGGTCTAGCAATCATATGACAACTTAGGAGAAAAATTGGAGCTAATAATTTAAGAACCTCCAGGAAGTAAACATCAAATGTGAATTGAAATAAAATATTTTCTTTGATAAACTGTTAATTTTTTTAAATAAAACTCAGTAGCTCTTTTTTTTTTTTTAACTCAATAGTTCTTTCTTATTTTTCTTAGGTCTGCACAGAGAAAGAGGGATAATCTGTAGGCCTGAAAAGTATTGCATGTGATGCTAGTAAATTTGTGCCTTGTTAGAAGATTTTGTCTGTGGATAAGGCTGCTCTACCAGAGTTCATGGAATCATTTTCAGAAGGAATCTGATAGTACTACATAGCATTGAGTTCATGAAATTCTTTGGTCTCTATAAGGTAGCACCACCAATGTGAGAGGTATGTGCTTGACCAATAAAAGTGATGAATTTGATATTTTGAAAAGCTGAGAAATCAATTGGGCTCCTTTGTTTCTAATTATGATGCTTTCCAAGTGGGGGAGCAGGAAGAATGTTTGAAAAATACATGATGTGTGTGTTACCTGAAATCATTCAATTATTCATTCAATAAATATTTGATGCTAAGTGCTCAGCATTATGTCAGCATTTGGTAAAAAAGATACTTGGTAGTCAGACTGTCTGGATTTGAATTTTGAATATGTGATGTACCAGCTCTTTAGCATTGGACAGTTTCTTAACCTCCTTATTCCTCTATCTCCTCATTTTTTAAATGTGGTAATAATAACAGCTACCTCACTAGGTAGAGAGAATTAAGGTTTCAGGGCAGTGCTTTATTCAGCAAAATGTTTAATGAGTACTTATTATTGTTATTTTGTTATATTAGACAGAACAGTAAAGAGGGAATTGTAACTAAGAGCAATGGAGGCACTGATAAGGCTGAGTACAGGATGCTGTGAAACCACAGGAAGGGCACCTAACGTAACCTTAGAGATCAGGACAGGTTTCCTAGGACTAAAGGATGAGTGAAACAACTACAGTACTCAACTCTCTGTAAATCTCTTCAATTGCAAGACCAACTTTACATGTAGCCAAATTCTTTCATAAGTTTCCAAGGAATGTTTTTCATGGAATTGGACTTTGTGAACCCATTCCTTATCCATAGAACTGCACACACACTTTCTTCTACAAGCAACATCCCCCCCCCCCCCACACACACACACACTCAGCACTCTTGGAAAAATAGAAGAGAGGTGCTTTTACCGTGGGATTATAAATTCACAATATGATTAAAATAAGAAATAAAATGTAACCTGTCAAGTCATTAATTTTACATTGAAACTGAAATTTCTGTGATGGCTAAAACCCAATCTCATCAATGACTGATGGTCATAGTCTCTTCTAGGATCATTCTATTTTTATCAGACCCTCAGCTATAGTTGTTAATCTCCACGTTTCTCAGTGCCCACAGACAATTCTGTTATATAGTGTGTCATCCACTATATGCTCAACTACCCAGTTATTTTAGAATCTGCTCATTATCACCTAATGAGGGAAAAGAAACATACTACATTTCCATATCTTTGGCATATGCCACCTTAATTTTTTATCTCTCATCTTTCTCTTGCTACTGTTAGTTCATGTATCTCAATCTGTTTCCAACCCTGCCTGCTTCCTCCCCTTACTTGGATGGATTATAAGGTAGCTGAGGATAGGGGCCATTGAAGGGCTGCCATATCCAACCCTGCTGGCTGGATGTGCCCTACATAGTTCCAGTGGGCACCATCCTCACAGTGCACAGTGTGACTGTGCCCCCTGCAGCTGAGCAACGTGGCAGCCCTGGGGCTCCTTTGTAATAGTTATCTTTATACATAGATACCTATTAAATCTAAGGTAGTCAATCAATAAATATTGATTGTTTCATTGATTATTGATTGTTCAAAGGGACAAGCTCATGTTTTATGTTTCTACAGTCAACAAACATTTAAAATTTTCCATGAGCTTTTCATCTCTAGTATTAGAATATTTCTTTTCTAAAAATTAATATTCTATTTTAAATAACCAGAATAAATTTTAGCCACGTATTAAAACATTTAAACAAATCTATTTGTTGAGGACCTAGATACTCATGTCCATGTAAAATTTCTATTATTAATTGATAAATGTATTTGTATCTATCTCGATAATAAATCCATTGGGTTAAATAAGATTTGGATATTAGAAGCACAACTTCATCAGATTTTTATTTTTACTCATAGCACCACACAAAATAATCTTTGGGTATTTATAAAACAGTGACTGAGGCAAAACCTCTTTGAATATATATATATTTCATTTAAAAATAAACAATTCAACCAGTGTGTCTTGTGCTAACACCAAAATGTATAATTCTGGAAATAACAGTTACATTATAAAATGTACTATTACTTGATAGTTTCTTTCTTTTGGCTGATTTCATGATACAGAGTATTTTCTCCAAAACTGGCTAAAAGGAGGTTTCTCTCAGAGTTTTAAAGAGGAAGCAGAATGCAATAATCACATAAAATTCAGAAAACATTTTAAATAAGTGACCTCAGTTAGAGCTCACAGATCCACATTATAAAAGATGCTTGCTATTCATTATTATAGCATTTGCTTATAATGACCCTCCATTTGGAATCAATTGAAATGCACGAGTGCTTCTAGCTTGACTTTTGAACTCCTCTGATTTGTGGCAAAGATAAGAGTAAATGATGGACTAATTAATTTGTGCACACTTTCTTGGAAAGTTAACGAATATGGTAAAGTAAATAGTTGGCTATTTCAGGCAACCTTAAGTGCATTAAGCACTTTAAACTCTTTGTTCAAATCTGAGGGCCTGTCATTGGTACTCGAGGAATGTCTTCAGCTTCTTAGTTTTCTTTGAGACTGGTGTCCCAAGTCAGGGCCTCTTTGATTGTCCATCTTGCTATAAACCTTGGCTTTTCCCTTGACCTTGGCTATTTTCAGGGCGGTGGCCTGATCTTGATTACTGCTTCCTCCAAGTGGATTATAAGTTTCCTGTTCTGATCAGTAGATCACTTCGCTTTTCCTAGGGCTACTGCAACCCAGATTGACTGCTGAGTGTGGATGTGTACACATACACATGTAATTTTGTTTGTTATTGTTGTCATAACAGTAGAGAAAAGACTAGAGCTAAGATGCATAACTTGCTTCTTATATGTACTTCCTGTAAAATACTTTCTTTAAATGTCACAATTTATGAACAGAACATATACTTGCCCAATTAAAGTATATATAAGGAATATACATATGAAACAAATAGGACAGAGAGGCCATATAATTATTTAAGGTTACACTTATGAAAAGGTGGAGCAAAATGTATATGAAGGACTTCATATCCCTTTTCAAAGAGTGTTTCTCAAAGTCATCTACTTAGCAGAATCTTCTCAGGCACTTGTTTAAAATGCATGCATTCCCTGCCTCATGGAAACCTAGGGATAGGCCCCAGAAAAACCACCCTACTGTGTCCAGAAAGTCCAAGAAATAATAGACGTTAAATGATCAACAAATAATAGAATAAAGGATCTGAAAACCCAAATGACTTTTCCACTTGAAGCATAGTTTTATGGAAAGTGTCAGGCACCTGAAAATAAGGTTTTATAGTGACAAATGTCTTTTCAGGAATGATTATGGCTTTATGCAAAGTCGATCCCAATAAATCTTTCCTACAAAGTTCAAGTCCCAGTCCAGGCTGGAAGTAAATCATTTTCCCTGGCACCACAGTTCCAAAAAGAAAGCCAGTGAGGACAATATTATGAATGTTGCTTTCCTGGCACTAGCTATCTAAAGAATAGTTGCATTGGCACAACTTTTCTCTCATGACCTGTTTTTAAACGAAGAATAAAAAATTATAGGCATTCATCTATGCAGAAAATTATAAAGACTAGAAATGAGGAAATAAACCAGAGTCTAATACATCCAGAAGGAAATCAGCATTCTATGCATTAAATGAATAGGCTTTTTCTTAATGAATAAAGTGAAGGTACACCGAATTAACATTCTACGAGACAATAAAATAAAAGAATGTTAACTTCCAAAGAGGACCTTACTGACCTGCTAATAAGCACTAATTTAGGTTATTGTTAAGAAATTCACCTTAAACCTGGTTTTAAAAATAGGCCTGCTATTATTTTCAGAAGCACACTATTTCCAGAATTCATTATATGTTAAGTTTCAGAATTAAAAATTCACCATTAAGGAAAGATGGCTTCTGCAAAGGCATTCAACTTTCAAAAAAATAAAAAGTCAAGTGTGAAAACAGCTGGTAGCAAAGAAAGGTGTCAGAATACCAAGTAAGAGCTGACTAGAAGAGCAGCAAATATCAATAAGAAATGAAGGAAGGAAGGAAGCTGTCCGTTGATGATAGAAAAGAAAGTGTAGGGTTGACTTCAAATGTTACTAAATTGCTTGCTGGATTGCATCAGCCCATCTGAAAATAAGTCACGACCTGTGCATAATTATATCAGGTCTTGTGTGAGTCAGGCACATGGACCTAAGAGGAAAACAAGATTTTCTGATTAATGTTAAATGGAGCCAGAGAATGAATGGTCTAATTTAGAGAGATGCTAATTCTCTGATTACGGATACATAAGAATGAGTGAAAATGCCATTTTTTTTCACTTTCAACAAATAATCTTTCAAAATGTATATCAGGATAATGTCACCCCATACTGACAAGTTGGGAGTATGAGAGGGAGAGGTATCCTTTCTTGGCTTGCCTTGGAGGTTCTCTGGCTGGGCTTATCCAGTCAGAATGGGAACAGCAGGCAACAAGCTACCAAGGGAAGAATGCAATAGTCAATTTTGATGAAAGGTTTTATTCATGAAAGAGGTGATAACAAGAATGGAAATGCTCCAAGAGCCGGGTTGCCTGCCTGGTCATACCAATTCTGCCATATAGTCACAGAGACAGCAATTGAGTCAAAGATGAAAACACAAGTCAAGCCTGTCAGCCTCCACTCATTTACCTGGCCACCTTGAATATTGGTAATTATCCTTGCTCCTTTGTATTTCTCTTTTGGGGAGCTTTTCCTATTTCTGTTAATTGGATACTGCTTATCAGAGACACTCTGGGGAAATAGGAAAAAAGCAATTCCTGTAACTTGTATTTTAAACATATGGAAACTTTTGCCCTGGCCAGTGTGGCTCAGTTGGTTGGAGCATGGTCCTATACACCAAGAGGTGGTGGGTTTGATTACCCAGGTTTCCGGTTTGATCCCCATTCGGAGCATGTGTTGGAGGCAAAAATTGATGTTTCTCCCTGACATTGATATCTTTCTCTCTCTCTTTCTCTCACTAATATACATATATTTTATATATATATACTAGTAGCCCTGCGCATGAATCCGTGCGCGAGTAGCTTGCTGCCGCTTGCCTCAGCTGGTCACCTGCCCACCACTGCTGGTAGCTCTCCACTGCTCGTAGCTCCCTGCCCTGCCCTCCTGGAGCTCTCTATCCACTGCCCAGCCCTCCTGGAGCTCCCCCCGCCGCCCTCTCATAGCTGTCTGCCCTGCTCCTTCCTGTAGCTCTCCACCTCTTGCTTGTAGCTCACTGCCCCACCCTCCTGCTGATGTGTGATCCGGTTGTTACCCATCAGTCATTACGCCTCAGGGTGTAATGGATAATTAGCATATTCCTCTCTTATTATATAGGATGAAAACTTTCTAAAGTAAGATTCTGTTTAAAGAATCCGTTTACAATCCCCACTATCACCAGGGCAAAGCAGTGAGATTTTACTTCCCCATAAGGACCCATCAGCCCTTTTGTTACTTCGTTTCACCTCCAGCACCACTGGTGATGCTCGTTTTAACAAACTTTTCTCTGGAGAAGATGCTAGAGAAGTGGGACATGGGATCTTCCATAGGACCTGATGGTGTAGGGTTGATGGTCTCTGGCCCTGCACTTAGAAGTCAGAACTTAACACAGGAGCACCACATCCCAAGCAGGAAACCACACTTGTCCAAGGACCAGCCACTAATGATTAATCCAGATTTTCTCTTGGCACCACAAGATTCCTCTCTGGTCTTATTTTGTGTGTAGGACAGCCCAGAAGAGCCTGACCTTTTCTCTGGAAAATCCACTGATGGCATTTTCTTCTAGCCTAATTGGTAATTGATCAATCTTTCTTTCATTCAGGCAGTTGTTCATCACTAAAAAGTTTCCTGCTGAATTAACGTGCCCACATTAATATTTTAATATTTAGTCCAGTACCTGTTCACTAGATTTCCCATCGTGAAAATTGTACTTTATAATAGAATCCAAGCAAACTGACAAAAAGTCTGTAATCAAACCCATTTTTTAGAATGGCGCACACATTCAGATTTTTTTTTAATTTTACTGATTTACCTGATTTTCAAAAATTAAGTTATCTGGTATATATTGTTGACATGTCTCCAGCTTACTCAGCAATATTTTAAGCATTTATTTTTATGACGATTCATTCTGGTAACAATTCATTCAATATGGTTGCCCTTGATGCCATGTCAATTCTTAAATTAGAACCAGTCATAATAAATCATGTTAAATATTGGCTATGATTGATTAATTGGAATATTTGCTTCTATTTAGCATACAATTGTACAAAAATGTGCTCATAAAAGATGAAAATGACAAATGTTAGTGAATATATACATGAAAATCAAAAGGAGATATACATAAAATATAACTTTATGCCTCTAAACATGGCCTTTAGAATTAAACTGGTTCTGGACATTGGAGGAATCTCGACAGAGACACAACGACCAGAACGTCAGCAGGGTGGCCTGAGGGCTGAGCGTGCTCAGCGCTGTGCGGGGCAGAGGAGCCGCCTCTGGGATGGAGAAATTTCAGGCTGCGATCCTGCTCCGGAGTGTGGGGGAGACTCTCGCTTACAGAAATGCCCACAAGAACAGGCTTCAGGCACAAAGATCCAGGGGAGCTGCAGAAACTCGGGCTCTGGATCACCTCGTGCTCTCACCGGAGAAATGGCCTGTGGGCGACAACCCTGTCATGTAGGTGACAACACCATCCTGTACATGACCACGGCTGAGGCCCTCACCACAGACTGCAGGTGCCGGGATGACCTGTACCAGGAGATGGGGAAGCACTCTGGGGAAGTGCTCCAGAAGCTTCCAGAACATTGAGCAGACCCAGCTACCACTGAAGGCTGCGCAAAGCTGAAGCCAGATAACTATCTCCTCGCTGGGCACACCTTTAGACTGAGGGTGGGAAAGGCTAGCTTCTCCCTCTAAAGTCCATTCTGGAGAAAAGCCCTGGGGCACTATCCGTCTTCTCACTAAGCAGCTGCCTTACCATTTAGCGTGAGTTGAGAGGGATGCGCCAGGGCTCCTCTGGGGCAGTGGGCAGCCTGGAGGGTCGTAGAGAGGACGCCAGCTTCCCCGGCAGTGTTGTCACCAATACCCAGTTTTAAGAAATATTTTCCACTGCGTTTTCTTTATTATTTTATTAATTTTATTACTATTATTTCCCCCCAAATCAAAGAAAACTTACACTTTTGTATGATGATTAATGTGTTTATGGGGTGATGTATTTAGGTGGCCACAGTCTCTGTCTCCAGGGTCTCGGTTGCTGGGGCCCCTGACCTGCCCCTCTGGATTTATACTGAAGGCTGGCATCCAATCAAATAAAACCCATAGTGAAGAGGGAGGGAAAAAAAGAATTAAACTGACCTCACTAGCTGTGCTAAGTACTAGTAGTGTGTACCCAGGCCCTTTTAAATCCTCAATATTTCACACCCAGAAAAGAAGAGGAAATAATAGTACCATCTCTAGTGTTGTGGGGATTAGATAACATTTTCAAAGCCCTTAGCATAGCACTCAATACATAATGATACCAAATAATTGGTTAGTTATTGCACATTATATTGATACTTAATTTTTATTTTTCAAAGTAATCTCAAAAAATGGTTGTATTATTAAAATTGTGAAAATTAGTAAGAGCAAAATCTCCTTCTTGGGCTAGATTGAGTTGAGGAATACTATATCCTGGAAACCAAGAGATAATCAAATAAATTTGCAGGAAAATAATTAAACTACTTAAGACAATAAAATCAAACTTCAAACTTATCTTGCCCACAAGAAAACTCTTCTCTGCACTCCTACCTCATATCTGCTCTTTTCATGGTTTTCCCCATTTCAGTTCATAGTAAATTCATCTTTCAGGCTGTTCAAACTAAAAACATCAGTTATCCTTGACTCCTCTTTATTCTTTCAAATGCCACATGCAATTCATCTACAAATCCTAATGGCTCTCCCTTTGACTATTTATGTCCATATCCTCTCCTATTCCACTTGGTTTAATATGAAACACTTTTAAAAATCTCACTTTGATTTGCATTTCTATAAATAAGTATAAAAATATCCATTACTGCTTTTTGTTTTTTTTCCACTCTATAGTTTGAACATAATCTTCAAAAAATTCTCTATAGGTATTTTAAATCATCACATCTACTCTTCATAAGTTATACAATTAGAACATATGACAAAACTTTTATTCAAATTATAGTGTAAAAAATGTAGTAATTGCAAACCTCTAAATTATCACTTAATGGTCAGAATTTAATCATTAGTACAAGTTGCAGTGCATTAAACTAGCATTTCTCTTATTAACTATGGGATGACTCTGTCCTTTCTTAGCATCATTTCTATATCATTTTTGTTTTTTATGTCTTTTTTCTATATCATTTCTATATTTTGTTTTCTTCTGTTGGGGAATTATTGGGACCATAAAAATGAACAGCCAAAGCAAAAGGAGACATGTGTCACTTGGCCTTTCACACTGATCCTCACTAACCCATGTTTTCATGAGCACCAGATTTACCAAGTTTTCAAAGAGGAGTAGCAAGTGTTTGATGATGCAGGAAGTTTGGATTTAATTTTCACTTTCAGACACATGGATACTATTCCCTAAAAAAAAGTTGGCACACTGAAGATGTTCAAGTGTTCTTTCTCCAGAAGCTACCAACAGCACCAACTGGATGTGAGCCTCTGGTGGCCCTGAGGGTCTGTCAAAGCAAAGATATTAGAAGCCAGCTGCTTCCTTCATTCTTTAGGTCAGACAAGGGTGTTGGTGGACTTTCCTGCCACCAAATCCTTAGAGCAGAAACTTGCATGTAGAATTTGCTCTTATAGAAAAATGATTGTAATGATATGGGGCAGAATGATAGCAGCAATAAGAAAAATAACTAGTCCAGTTCATTGCGCACTTTCCATGTACCCAGGACTATTTCTATCGTATCTCATATATTATTTCATTATCTCTAGAATATAAGCAAGCAGACAATTGTGAGCCATCCTCAGAGGAATGCCTTCGAGTAGAGTTATGAATACCCTAAATCTTCAGAGTAGTCAAAACCACATTGCGAATATGTGTATGTGTGTGTGTGTGTGTGTGTGTGTGTGTGTGTGTATTTTAAAGGCTGATGTAGGAGCTTTATAATACAATGAATTCTACATAGAAATTCTTTATTGATAAATTATATCAGTCCATTGAATAAACATTGAGTCTAAGACCCTCTATAGGAATGACCAGGAAGTAATAATAATCTTATATTCAGCATTGTTAAGATTGTTTCTTAACCATGCTTAAGTACTTATGTATTAGATATTTCAATGTACTGGATTTTTTTTTTCAGACTTCCTATATTATTTAACATGTATCAATCAAGAAAAAAAATTCTGGGTAACTCTTCCCCCACTATCATCACCAACTTTTTATTGTGTGGGGGGTTGTTTTTGTTGTTTTTTCACTAGAAATGGAATAATGATGCACCAGCAAATGCTTCGAATTTGGAATATCTTCTATTCTTTCAGGGAATGAAAAAGTTTAAACTTAAGTAGCTGCTTTTTACCACTAGATCAAGTGGTGGAAGGAAAGCATTACCCCTTATTAAGCATTGCTTCTTCCCCTTTCCTTATTCATTCTGATGTTTTCTCAGGTCAGTCTTTGAAATGGTGTCTACTAATAGAGAATTTAGATCATGGCTGTTGCCTGATCCTTCTTCCTAAGACCAAAGTAGAGTAAACAACAAGCTTCAACTGAAATAAGAAATCTAAAATGTAAGCATAATGTTTTGTGTTGGACATCTGCTGACTCTGGCAGCCTTTTCTCACCTTCTTTTGGTTCTACCCCCTGAAGTGTTTCAGGTAACCACCCATCACCCCTGCTAGCATCTCATGTGCTTCAGGAAAATATTGCTGTGACTGACACATGTGGCTCAAGCCTAAATTAATTAGCATTAGCTAATTATGACTGGTTCTAATGTAGTGCAACTAGAATGCAGCCCAAGACTTAAATCAACGGTTAAGAAATTAGATAAATGCAATATATTAATGAGGAAATGTAGCTTTGAGAGCTGCTGGCAGCGCTTTTGGAACAAGAGGGAGCATCTTCTGAGACTGGAGCAAAGATTGCGGGGGCGGTGTTAAACACAGAATTATGACAATAAAAACTAGCTAATACCCCAAAGAAGGTAGCAAATCAGGTTTCAGTGACTTGATATATTCCTTCTGACTTACTTTCACATTAGAATATTTTAGCAAAAGGTAAGATAAGCTATTCCAAAACAAGATAATGACGTTTTTAATCCTAAAAGAAACAAGTTCTCTTTCTGCTAAGGTTGCTAAGCTTGAAAACTTTGAGCCTGGTACCAGTGGCCATCTTCCCTGCCACAATAAGAAGCCTGTTGCAGAATGAAGCTAAACAGAGCAAACAGAGAAGAGAGGCAGGTAGAGTCAGAGAGAAAGAGAGCAAAAATCAAAAAGGCAAAAGCAAAAGAGCATGAGTCCAAGAGAAAGCATGAGTAAGTGAGCAAATAAAAGAAAGAGAAATGAATTGAATCAGTTTCCTATAGATAAAAATTTAATTTTTGCAGACTCATATTTTAGGTTACATTGACCGTAGGGGATGGCAATTTTAAAATATGAAATAAAGATATAGAAACTATATGTTTATTTATTCAGCAATTAATCAGTGCCAGACACTGTTAGATGCTCTAATTAAACTTCTATAAGTCAATGTAAACCCTAAGAGATTTTTAAAGTAATAAAAGCATAACATGTAAAAAAATGCAATGTTATGTGTAAGAGCTAGTATATAGAAAGAGATAATAAGGGCTTTCGGAATCCAGAGAAAAGAGAAATTTATAAGTAAATGGAGGTGGGGAAGTATACAGAAAAAGAATTCATAAGATGTAGCTAGGAGGAATCCAAGATGGCGGCATAGGTAAACACCTAAACTGCTGCCTCCCACAACAATTTAAACTGCAACTAAAAGATAAAACGTCTATCACCCAGAACCACGGGAAAGCTGGCTGAGTGGAAGTTCTACAACTAGAAGGAAAGAGAAAAGAGCATTGAGACGTGCACAAGCGCTGAAAAGCTGAGGTACGGAGGCGCGCGATCCGAGCTGGCGGCGGGCGACTGGGTGCGTTGCTTTTATCAACCCCAACGGAGACAAGCCCCCTATTACTCTGAAATCCAGTCTCTGGGGAGACGCGGGGGACCCAAACTCCTACGGGGAGAAGCTGGACTGTCTGCCAGTGAGAGTGGCTTGCTAGCAGAGCTGCGCGCAGGAATAATTGTTTACGGCACTGGGGCACAGGATTCCAGGACAGGGTCGGGACACAGAGCGGGCTTACTAGCAGCCATTGCTGTTTGCCACGCCCTAACCTAGTGACGCCCTGAGACCCCGCCCCACACAACCTACAAACCCACCCAAGCTCCAAGCAGCTCAATTAGCATAAGAAAGCCTGCCCTATCACAGCTTAACCTAGAAAACTTGCAGCCCGGGTCAGACAGCTCCAAAACCTCCAAACCCCAAGCAAAGAGGAGAAAACTGCAGCTCTCACTGTAGCTCCTGCTGAGTGGCCTCAGACAGTAGCTGACCTGCACCCCATTGGAGATCCAGAAGCCAGTGTACCTAGTGGTCAGTGTGAGACACCAGATTTCAACTCCTCACATCCATAAGTGACACATTCAAGAGGCAGACTCAGTGAGCACCAAAGCCCCACTGAAACAAGTCCTGCCCCATAAGCGTGTCTTCAGCGCAGCACTTCTTCCATTATAGACACAGGGAGTGCTCACAGCTAATTGGCCTGGAGGTCAATTCCTCCCAGCATACCAACAGCAATTCAGGCTTAACTACACCAAGACTTTGCACTCAGCCCACAAAGGGGTGTACCAAGAGCATCCACATCAGGTGATTGGGGAGGCTGAGCTACTGCCCCCTATAGGTCACCTACCACACAAAGCCACTCCATCAACACAGGGAAGAAGCCAAAATGCAGAAACAAAGAAACATGTCACGAATGAAAGAAACGGAGGAAAGCAAACTACTGGATGACATAGAGTTCAGAATCACATTTATAAGGTTACTCAAGAATCTTCTAAAAACTGCCGAGAAACTTGATGACACTTCTGAGGAGCTTAGTGAGACCTTCAAGGACCTTAATGAGAATGCCAAAAAAATGGAAAAGGATCAGTCAGAAATGAAGCATACACTGTCTGAAATAAAGAATATACAGAAACTCAACTGTAGATCAACATACCCCAAGAATCAAACCAAAGATCTGAAATATGTGGAAACAAAAAACATCCAACCAGAAAAACAAAAAGAAAAAAGAATCCAAAAATATGAAGATAATGTAAGGAGCCTCTGGGACAACTTTAAGCGAAACAACATCCGAATTTTTGGGGTGCCAGAAGAAGGGAGAGAGCAAAATATTGAAAACCTATTAGAAGAAATAGTGACAGAAAACTTTCCCTACCTGGTGAAAGAAATAGACTTACAAGTTCAGGAAGCGCACAGAACCCCATACAAGAGGAACCCAAAGAGGACCACACCAAGACACATCATAATTAAAATGCCAAGGGCAAAAGACAAAGAGAGAATATTAAAAGCAGCAAGAGAAAAACAGTTAATTACCTACAAGGGAGTACCCATACGACTGTCAGCTGATTTCTCGGCAGAAACTATGCAGGCCAGAAGGGAGTGGCAAGAAATATTCAAAGTGATGAACAGCAAAAACCTACAACCAAGATTACTCTACCCAGCAAAGCTATCATTCAGAGTTGAAGGTCAGATAAAGAGCTTCACAGACAAGAAAAAGCTAAAGGAGTTCATCGCCACCAAACCAGGATTACATGAAATGCTGAAGGGCATTCTTTAAGAAGAAGAAGAAGAAGAAAAAGGTAAAGATAAAAATTATGAACAACAAAATGACATCAAATACATACTTACCAACAAGTGAATCTAAAAATCAAGTGAATAAAAAATCTGAAGAACAGAATGGACTAGTGAATATAATAGAATCAGGGACATAGAAAGGGAGTGGACTGACGATTCTCAGGGGAAGCAAGTGTGAGGGGTGTGGGAAGAGATTGGACAAAAATCTTACTCCTATGGATGAAGACAGTGGCGGGGGGTAAGGGCATGGGGTGGGGTGGGGAATCAGGTGGAGGGGAGCTATGGGGGGAAAAAAAGTGGAACACCTGTAATAATCTGAACAATAAAGATTTAATTAAGAAAAAAATAAAATAAAATAAAATAAAATTTAAAAAAAAAAAAGATGTAGCTAAAAACCAAAGGATAATTCTGGTAATTAAATTATTTACTTGGTTAATAAATTATAAATGAGGACAAGAAGAAGGTTTGCATTGGTACCAGAGACTTTAAATTAATGTAAATTGGACCAATTTACTAGCCTCTATTACCAACATTCTGTGTAAACAGGGAAATAAAAATCTGCATTCAAATATCAAATTATTACTATACCTATTGGTTTTCTTTAATCTTTTCTTTTTAGTTAAAACTTTAAATTACACTAAACTTTTCTAAGGGCGGCTATGAGCAAGGCTGACTGGATAGGGTCCGTAGACCTGCTCTAAAAGAGCACATCAGCCAAGAGACTCTATTACTAACTCTATGGAATGTCTCTAATGACAACTGAATGACTCCCACTCCTCTTTCCTATTTCCAGACACTTCTAACAGTTTGTCTAAAGTGTTTTATTTCCTTTTGTCAACTTGTACAAAATCAATCCAATTAGAGATTCATTTGAATGAGCAATTCATTTTTCAAAGTGAAAAAGAAGATAAAAGGTATGTGTGTGTGGCGAGGAGGGATTAAATGGGTATGGGTTATAGTCATTCACATCTTAGCATTAAGTAGTTTACTTCCCTCTTAACCATGCCTTGCAGTGTGTGAGAAACAAATCCAAAATCAGTTTTGTGGAGTGATCAGAACTATGAATTTTCTTACAGTCGAAAAGATCTGGTTTGAGTTTTGCTTCCTACCATTTTGCTAGCGTTATGAGTTTGAGAAAATTATTTAATGTTTGAGGTGTCTCAGCATTCTCATCTGTAAGATGAGAGAAACATGTTTACCTACTATTTTTAAGGGAGAGAAATACAGACAAAGAATGTAACTTCCTTTTTTTCCTTTTTAAAAAAATATATTTTTATTGATTTCAGAGAGGAAGGGAGAGAGAAATAGAAACATCAGTGATGAAAACCATTGATCAGCTGCCTCCTACACACCACACTGGCTGAGCTACCTACTATTCTTATGTAATGTACACACATTGACTAGCACAGTGTCCAGAGGCTGAGTAAGCAACCAATAAATGGTAACTATTGATACTAGGATGAAGAATAAGAGGTACTTGTAGCAAAAGCAATGAAATCCTGGGTGAGTGAAAGACACCAAAGGCATACTTTGCCTTCTCAGTACTTTTGCCTATGACAAGTTCAGAGATGCAGAGTCAATAACAATGTGACAATCAGTGATGGGGTTGAGGTGCAAATGTATCATCATGTGTGCAATGATTTTGAGGATAAAAAGATCACATGTAGTGCATTAATATTGTATCAACATTTGATCGCTCCTGATGATTCTTTCTAGATTTTTTCTTCTACTGACTATAACTTACGTTTTTATGGCTGGTCCTTACAGAGATAAGCAGCTCATAGAGGTGGTTAAGGGAAGTGAAAATAGTGTCTTAATCACAGGTGAATATATAAAAATTCTGTATCCCCACTTACTCTGAAAAGACATTTTTATCAAGTCCTGTTTTGAAAGCAGTTTATTGCTGAAACTTAAAAGATTTCTCCTGTTAGAATACACATGCATTGAATACAAACTGAGCCAGAAGTGTTATTATTTTTTTATGCTTGTCATCAGCATGTTAACAATTCCCAGCCATCCATTTCAAAAGGACAGTGGGGCCTACCCATGATGCAAATGTGCTAGACTCTTCCACAGGGCAGTACACTGTGCTAAGAGACAAAATTGGCATATTCTTCAGATTTGTGTACACCTGCCAGACCAAACTCAAAGCCACACCCTTGAAAAGTGATAGAGTAAAATTGTATTTCAATTTCTTTTTTAGAAAAGTCTGGCTAATCTAGTTGATAGAAGTGACTGTATTTTCTGATCAGATATATAAACTATAAACCTCAAGGCATTTTTCTCTTGCCAGTGGTTGCCTCAATAGTAGAATAATTGCCACATTAACAGCATTCAACTCAATTTTCAACCCTGAGGATTCCTCCCACAAAGCATGCTGGAAGGATATAAGTGCCAAACCACAATGCAGTTTAATAAAACGATTCTGCCTTTCGCCCTGACTGTGTCAAGTGTAAATGCCCACACTCTCTGGAGCATTCCAACTCTGAAAGGCACAGGCTTTGTTTGTTTTCCTCCTCTTCTTTTTTAGTTTTCTGTGTGCAGCCATATTCCTATCAGGAGATTGTTTATGGGACATATAACTCTAAAGCACATAAAATTTATCTTCTGCATATAAAATTTTCAAACGTTGTGTTGTGCATTTGATCAGGTTAGTCTCTGCACTGCAACCATACTGAAATATTTTGGTTCTCAAGCTCTCTCTTGCCTTCAGACTTTGCTCATTTCAGTTGCCTCTTAGCTTAATGGAGACTGGACTGAGTTTTCTGAGTTCAGAGATACTGTTTTCTTTATAGTATCTTTAGCAGCTGGAGGGAACACAGTTGCTTTTTAGTAATTATTTGTTGTGTTATATATTTTATTTGTTCATAATTATTCTTTTCCTTACTGTCCTATGCTTAACATCTGCTCCCCTCCCCCATTAACTTTGGTTAACTGTCATGATCATGTGGTTTGCTTTCACCATTAAGGTGTGAGCAGATATGCCCTTTAGCACATCTGGGTAGAAGTTTTAAATGCACTTGCATGGTATGATACTCCTTCTCTTCTTCCTGCCTTCCATAGTCAGAAAAGCATGTTTCAAATAGTGGCTACTCCTTAGTCTTAGTTCAAAGAGAGAAGACACATAATGAAGCTGTGCCCAAAAGACCCCAGCAGAGTCCTATAATATAAGTAACAAATGACTGTTTGTTGTTGTAAGTTGCAGAGATTTGAAGATTGTTTGTCATGACAATGAAAGTTGATTAATAAAGGGGGCATTAACAGAAAACAAGGATAGCAAAGAAACCAACAGTGTTTTTGAGAGCTGTCACCCCAAAATTATCACCAGCCTGAATTTAAAAGAAGCTGTGATTGTTTGAACAATAAAACTACCCTCAAGCTCTCAACTTTCTATGGGCAGGCTGAGGAAGCTGCTCAGCAGCCATAGGGCAATTTCTCCCAAAGATGATTTTGGAAGAGGAAGGACATCCTGGAAGGTGAAGTCAAGAGTCATGAAAAACAGTAGACTATGAAGTCACCTCCAGAAAACAAAACTAAAGATTAATTAAGCAAAGTTCTCTAAACTCCTTTGAGTAGACCTTACATCTATTGCTTACTGGGATTTTAGAATTGCTGGAGACCAGTGAATAATGGGTTCTTCTCTTTATCCAGTTTCTAAATGAGTGTTTATTGTGAGTTCCATGATTTTAAATGCTCATTTAAATGAGCATGTGGGTGCAAATAACTAGTCCTTTAGTTCATAGGACTTTGGCTTAAGATGAGCTACATTTGGAATTGATGTATACTCAAGATCTTAAATTTCACTTGGTTGGAGTGGCTCAGTGGTTGATCTTTGACCTATAAACTAGGAGGTTATGGTTCGATTCGATTCACAGTCAGGGCATATACCCGGATTGCAGGCTCGACCCCCAGTGTGGGATGTGTAGGAGGCAGCCAATCAATGATTTTCATCATTGATGTTTCTATCTCTCTCTCCCTCTCACTCTGAAATCAATAAAAAAATATTTTTTTAAAATAAAAATATCTTTTAAAAAAAGTTACTAAATTTCAAGGATATTGAGACTTTGGAGTATCTTTAGGATACAAAGGGGAAATGAACATTTGTGAACAAGATTGTAGGCTGTGGTAAATTGCATTATTTCACAAATATTTTTTCCACCCATATGTTTTGCCATGCTTCTCTTTGAGCACAGTCTACTTTCCTGTCCCCTGATTTTGGCCTATACATTACTTTCTTTGGCTAATAGAATATCTCAATAGAAGTTTTAAGTGTGCTTGCATATTTTGCATGTTTTGGCACCCTCGCTCTTTAATTTTTCCTCTATAATAAGAACAGTATGTCTAAGATGCTGGCTTACTCCCTCAGCCTAAACTATGGAATAAAAAATTACTTGTGGACCCAAAGTCTAGCTCAACCAAACTCAGCTAAACCCAGCAGAGCCACAATCCTCATGAAGTTGAGCAAGTAACCAACAGAGATATTGGGCTTTGTTATTACTACAACAAAAGCTGACTAACACAAATTTTGAATGAATCTGTCGTTGAAAATTTGTTGAAGGAAGACTTATATTGTTTATAAATATGCTTAGTTTATATAGGAACACCATGGAAGGGTTTGAATACACAAAACTAAATGAACTTTTACTGAGAATTATTTGTAGTTTTGATGGACTGTTCAGACATCTTACTTTCTTTTAAAAGGAAAATTATTCAAGAAGTATCTATAGATCCAAAAATGTAAAAGAAATTCCAATAAATATTAGAAGATAAGTCAATGTGTCTAATGATATTGGTATGTGAAAAAGAGACTGGCAGATTTTTAAAAGGGAATGCCAATGTTAAGTGCTTGGGACATTGATTGTTTAATGATGTAAATATATGGCAACTTGAGTAATCAGAATTTGTACCTGGAATGTAACTCAATTGTATATTTTTTATTCTTGAATTTTCCTCATTCTATAGTTAAAATTATCTTTTTAGAGGGGGAAAAAAGAGACAGAGGTTTTACTTAGAAATATGTTTTTTTTAATATATATTTTTATTAATTTCAGAGAGGAGGGGAGAGGGAGAGAGAGATAGAAACATCAATGATGAGAAAGAATCATTTACCAGCTGCCTCCTGCATGCCCCACACTGGGGATCGAACCGCAACCAGGGCCTGTGCCCTGTCCAGTTCATAGGTCAATGCTCAATCACTGAGCCATGCAGGCCTGGCCTTAAATATGTATTTTGAATGGCACCCATGCATCCCTGAGAGAAGAACTGGATTGATGAATGTTGTGGCAAAATCCCAGGGAATTAGGAGTTCAAAATTTAGTTGGAAGTTCCATGTACAGAAGTGTCTAAATAGCCTTACTTAAAAATGTCTAACCCCATTATTCATCTTCCTAAATATTTTTGCAATTGTGAGAGGTACCATCATCAGTGTTATTTTATAAACTAGAAGCCCGATGCACGAAGATTCATGTAAAAATGGGCCTTCCTTCCCCTGGCCCGGAGCCACCTTTCTGCCTTCTCTCACTGCCCAGATGCCCAGAGCGCTGGGATGATGTGGAAAGCCTGCGTCCCGCCCCCACCCCAGCCACTCAGCACCTGTGTATGCAAGTTAACTTGCCATCTTTGTTGGGTTAATTTGCATACTCACTCCTGATTGGCTGGTGGGCATCACAAAGGTATGGTCAGTTAGCATGTTACTCTTTTATTAGGTAGATTCTAGAAAGTCATAGTCACAAGAACTGGTCCCATTTCAAGGCTTGATAGTTTTGTGAACTTTTAAGTGTTTTATCATATTCATAAAAAGAATAGAGAGGAAAGAGATTAACATATATAACATATATACATATACTCACACTGTCTTTCTTAAAGGAGAATTAATGTATTAGTTATTCACTGAATACTTATTTATTGCATACTTACACATGCCAGTCTTTTGGTTGACTGACATGGAGTATGAAAGAACTGATTGTCTACACCAGGACCTTGTAATTTAACAGGTGTGTCAAGATTAATTCTTGTGATATACTAAAGAACAAATTCATGGTGGTAAACAACTTTTATATTAAAAAGAATAGTTCATGAAATAAATTCTTTGACCACTTAATGACTGGGATAATAAAACAGCATTCATAAACATACATTGTGTATGTGAAGCAACTGAACTGCCTCATGGAATTTTTTTTTGTATTTGAATGGGTAATGAGAGTATAGGTATAGTAGTATTTGGTTCTAGAAAAAAATCAAGAGATTACCTATGCCAATTGATTTCCACTGTTTTGACTGTGGTCCACAATAAGAAATACATTTTTACTCATAATCCAATACACACACTCATAAATTTGTATATATGTTAAAGATACATATTGTTACAATATGTACCTTTTGTTTATCTAACAATAGACTGTTTGCCTTTACCATAGCTGTGGTGTCAGAGACTATACATTTTCTTTAAGGTCATTGCTTTTGTCTTCCCTTTAGTCTTTGAGTCTTCATAGAGACTTCTTAAATAGAATCTGAGACTTGTAGTTTTTGAGTTTTTTAGTTGTAATCCCGTGATACTGATGTGGTGGTACCGTGTGGGGAAGGGAAAGTACTCGGTAGTCCTACAGTTAGGTCTCAGTCTTCAGTGAGCCTCAGTTGGATATTTCCCTTCCCCCAGTCAAGCTCTGGTAAAATAGTTTCCCTTGGTAGATCTTGTAAAGAACAAAAAGCTCTGGCTATGTTTCCAAATGGTTACTTCCCCCTCCTCCTGTTGGAAGCACTAGAGCATTTGTCTCCCATCTTCACAGTGAGAACATGATAGGGCTCCCAGAGGTAAAATTAATGAACATGTGAGAGTCCCCTTAAAATTGGACCCCTTTGGGGTTTTGAACTCTCAAACTACTTAAGCCACATAGCAACTCATCAATTAGAGCTTAGTATCCCTGCCAATACTAGCTCCTGCTGCTGGCTTCTGCTCCTGGTAACTGTGATTCTCTATGTCTTCCTGTCTCTCTAGTTTTAGAGAAAACCATTTGTCCTTTGATCTAGTTCTCTGATGAATCTTAAGGGTTGATGAATTTCTGTTTGTTTAGATTTTTTCTTATGTGGGTGGGAGTGACAACTTCCAAGCTCTTTCAGTACTTTATTAGGTGCAATGAACACTATATTTTCTATTATATTTAATTTTATCTCATTTAAAAATTGCTAGTCACAGCCCACTAAACTGGGTTACTCTATGGTTATACAAGTATGAGAAAGGAATGCCATTGAATTCTTCTATAACCTAAAAGTGGGGAAGCAATAAAAATAACAAATTTGATTAGATAAAATTAGAAATGTAATAATAAAACAGCTTAAAAATGACCAACTTGGAAACAGTATATGTCACAGACAAAGGATATCCTATCTAATAAAAGAGTAATATGCAAATTGACCATATATTCACTATACCCACAAGCCACGCCCACCAGCCAATTAGGAGCAAATATGCAAATTAACCCAACCAAGATGGCTGCAGCCATGGAGCGAGCAGGAGGCTTGGGTTTCCCTGGCAATGGAGGAAGCCAAGCTTCCTGCACATTCTGGCTGGCCCAGGCCTCCGCTTAAGACTACAAAGTTTCAATTATAGAAGATAAATAAATCCCAGATACCAGGGCCTCCGCTTGGGTTGCCAATGGGCATGGCCAGCCTGAAAACCACCACACGCCCCTTGCCCAGGCCACCCCATGCCCAAGAGAACCCTCACCCTGATCCAGGACACCTTTCAGGGCAAACCAGCTGGCCCCCACCCATGCAGCAGGCCTCTATCCTATCTAATAAAAGAGTAATACGCAAATTGACCACCACTCCATCACACAAGATGGCTGCCCCAATGTGGTCAAAGATGGCTGCCTCCATGTGGACACAAGATGGCCACCACAAGATGGCCTGCAGGGGAGGGCAGTTAGGGATGACCAGGCCTGCAGGGAAGGGCAGTTAGGGGCAATCAGGCTGGCCGAGGAGCAGTTAGGCATCAATCAGCCTGGCAGGGGAGTGGTTAGGGGGTGATCAGGCTGGCAGGCAAAAGCAGTTAGAGGCAATCAGGAAGGCAGGCAGGCGAGCAGTTGGGAGCCAGCAGTCCTGAATTGTGAGAGGGATGTCCGACTGCCCGTTTAGGCCCTGATCCTAGGATCGGGCCTAAATGGGCAGTCGGACATCCCTCGAGGGGTCCTAGATTGGAAAGGGTGCAGGCTGGGCTGAGAGACAACCCCCCCTGTGCACAAATTTTGTGCACCGGGCCTCTAGTGTGTGTGTGTGTGTGTGTATGTGTGTGTGTGTATATATATGTGTGTATGTGTGTGTGTATATATATATATATATACACACACACATACACACACACACACACACATATATATATATACACACACACATATATATACACACACACACACACACACACACATATATATATATATATATATATATATAATGTTTTTAAAAATTAGCTATGAAGCCATGAAAAGACATGGAGGAAACGTAAATGCATATTACTAACTAAAAGGAGCTAATCTAAAAAGTCTGCATACTATCTGATCCCAACTTTATGACATTCTGAAAAAGAAATAAAATATGGGGACAATAAAAGAATCAGTGGTTGTTGGGCATTAGGAAGAAGGAAATATGGAATGCACAGAGGATTTTTAGGAAAGTGAAACCATTCTGAGTAATATTATAATGGGGGATATAAGTCATTATATATTTTTCCAGACCCATAGAATATAATAATAGTGAACCCTAATGTAAATTATAGGCTTTGGGAGACAATGATGTGTCAATGTAAGTTCATTGATTCTAATAAATGTACCACTCTGGAGCAAGATTTTGACAGTAGGGGACACTGTGTATGTCTGGGGACATTCTGCTGTACATTCTGCTCAATACTGCTGTGAACCTAAAATTGCTCTAAAAAAAAAAAAAGGTCTACTAAAATTGTTTTTAGTCCTAGCCAGTGTGGCTTGGTGGATAGAGCATAGACCTGAACACTGAAGGGTGGTAGGTTTGATTCCAGTCAAGCTCACATACCTGGGTTGTAGGTTTGATCCCTGGCCCTGATTAGGGCATGTGCAGGCAAGGCAACAAATACATGTCTCTCTCACATTGATGTTTCTCTCTCTCCTTACTCCCTTCCACTCTAAAAATCAATGGAAAGAATATTCTCCAGTGAGGATAACAACAACAACAAAAATTTTTAAATAATAAAGGAAACAAACCATACAAATGGTTACCTACAGGAAATAAAAAAAGAAAATAGGATGCAAGGGACAGAAATAAAGCTGAATTTCTTTGAATATTCCTTGTTACATAAAACTAACATTGGAATCATGTAAATATATTACATAAGTATAAGATAAAATAGAGTTGGAGGGAAAGTTAATTCCTAAAAGTAAAAAATGAAGTGAAAGAAACAAATGAAGCTAATATATTCCTATATGTATGGGATAACCATACATATAGGAGCTATTCCAAGGGGTTTAAAACACAGTAAGTTGACATTATAGCCTTCGTTTGATATAACCTAAGGACAAAGGACCTGCCAAAAAAAAAAATCTTACATTGTTTTTAGTAATCATATTACTTGTGGTAGTGTTTACATTATTACTCTAAGACTATCCTATATAATAAAAGGGTAATATGCAAATCGACTGAATGGTGGAACGACCAGTCACTATGACATGCACTGACCACCAGGGGGCAGACGCTCAATGCAGGAGTTGCCCCCTGGTGGTCAGTGTGCTCCCTCAGGGGGAGCGCCGCTCAGCCACAAGCTGGGCTGATGGCTGACGAGTGAAACAGCAGTGGCAGGAGCACTAAGGATGTACAACTACAGCTTAGGTAGGAAATGGGCCTACGCCATCAGTCAGACATCTCCCAAGGGCTCCCAGACTGCAAGAGAGGAAGGACGGACTGAGGGACCCACCCGCTCCCCAGTGCATGAATATCGTGCACCAGGCCTCTAGTATGTAATCCTATATAATAAAAGGCTAATATGCAAATTGACTGAACCGCCAAATGATCGGTTGCTATGATGCACACTGACCACCAAGGGGCAGATGCTCAATGCAGGAGCTTCCCCCTGGTGGTCAGTGCACTCTCACAGGAGGAGCACCACTCAGCCAGAAGCCAGGCTCACAACTGATGAGTGCAGCAGTGGTGGCAGGAGCCTCTCCCGCCTCCACAGCAGCACTAAGGATGTTCAACTGATGGAGAGTGGGACTAAGCTGTTAGTCGGACATCCCCCAAGAGCTCCTGTACTGTGAGAGGGCACAGGCGGGCTGAAGAACTCTCTCCCCCCCCGCCCCCAGAGTACACGATTTTCATGCACTGGGCCTCTAGTAATATGAAAAACCAAATGAGTAATTATGCTGAATTCATTGAGAACTGAGATTTTTGGCATAGAAGACACAAATAAAAGTTATATGAGGTTAAGGAAAATTTCTCTGGTCCAAAATTGAAAGTGGAAGTATCAGTATGAACTCATATTACCTTTTTGAAAATGTACATTTTGTGTCTACCAAAAAATTCTAAAAACAATGAACCCAGTATCAGTGAGCACCCTTTAGACACAAATTATGATTTCTAAATGCCATTTCTCACTAAAAGGAACCCTGAAACACTACAGGTACTGATAAGCCTTGAACATCATATCAACTAGAAAGCAAGGAAACTATCAAAGATTACTAAGATCATATCTAAAAGGCTCAGATGTCAAGTTGGCTTATTGACTTGGGCCTTCAAATATCAATAAGGATACTAACTGCAATGGATTGATAGAAATCCAACGTATTTAAATTTACAAATTCAAAATGATTCTTAAAAAAACTTCATTGATCATCATTATTTTGAAAATGAACTATACATTAGAGAAAGCAAATAATTAATGTTGAGAAGATTTACTTCCAGCTAATAAATAATAAACAAAGTGAGACAAACAGACATTATGTACTTTCTAGGAGAAGTAAAGAACATCTCCTGACAAGTAACTGCCAGCCATGTGAGTGAGACCATTTTGGACCCCTAGTCTTCCCAGCACTCCCAATGACACCGTGACTCTTGTCAAAGATAAAAATCTATCTAGCCATTCCCTGCCTACATTTCTGACCCACAGAATCATGAACAATTAAAACTTGTTTTGAGAAATTAGGTTTGAGATAATGTGTTACCTACCAATGACTAGCTGATTTAAAAGTTTAAAACTATCTTGCAAATAGCGATACTTCCTTAGGAGAGGAAAATAAAGACTTAATAATATAGATGTACTAGTAATCTTTAAGCAAATACATAAAGATGAAGAAGAATTTCATTTAAACACCAAATAATTGATTTCATGACCCATGAAATTAAAAATCAAATACTTCCTGAAGTAATGCAAGACAGATAGATGGCCAATAAGTGGTCTAGCATGGCTGGCATGGCTCAGTGGTTGAGCATCAACCTATGAATCAGGAGGTCATGGTTCAATTCTGGTCAGGGTACATGATCGGGTTGCGGCCTCGATCCCCAGTGGAGAACATGAAGGAGGCAGCCGGCCAATGATTCTCCCTCATCATTGATGTTTCTATCTCTCCCTCTCCCTTCCTCTTTGAAGTCAATAAAAAAATATTTTTTTAAAAAGCAGTCTAGAGTTGGAAATAACCTCTACATTTTTTTAACAGTGAGGTTTATCCAGCAAGATAAATAGTAAAATAGAGACATTAACCTTAATGTCTCAGTTAATAGCTCAGGCTTTATTCAGGAGGCAACAGAAAGTTGGCTGAAGATTCTGAGCAGGGCAGTGACATGATTACATCAGTGTTCTAACAAAAGTCGCTGTTTTAGAATGGATTGGTATTGGAAAAACTTGACACAGCAAGGCCAATTGGGATGATTTCCAGATATGAGGTTATGAGAACTTGCACTAGGGAGATGACAGTACATACACATTCGAGAAACAATCTAATGAATAATTAAGAGAAGACTGAACTGATAAAGGAAATGAAGAAGAAAAATCTATGAGAAGGAAGGAATTCTCTCAGATTGCCTTCTGACTGCAAAGGCAACATGGACTCTTGCTGGAATTTCCAGTCTGCCCACCTCCCCTGTGGATTTCAGACTTTCCAGTCCCCACAACCTCTCTCTAAAATACATATCCTACAGTTTCTGTTTTTCAAGAGAAAACTGACACTCCTATATTGAGTCTCCCAATCCATGTTCAGGCTGGGGAGAGAGGCCAACTGTGAAAGGAGGAGCTAGCACCTTTTATACCATTGTAAGTCACCTGTGCTGCCCCCCGCCCCTCCCCACTCCCATACGCACAGCACAGGGGCCACTAGCATGTCCTTGGGTGGGCCAGCAGCCTATCTTGCTCATTTTTTATGCCACAGATGTCTAATAGTGCCTGGCATATATTAGGTAATTGGTAAATATTAGTTCAGAATTTATAAGGTGTGCGTTGGTCTAGGAGACAGAGTAGAAGTATGGGACACAAATGATAGCAGTAAATACTTGATTAAAGCAGAAGGGGAAGTCTAGGTTTGGGAGTGGGAAAACTGGTCAAATTAATAAACATTTTTGAGTTGTAAAGTTGGACATTACCTTGATTCCTGTTTCCAGGAAATGTTCATTTAATTGTCTAGCCTTAAGAAACAACCCCCCCCCCAAAAAAAAAGATGCATAATACCAAAGAAAGACTATATTTTATTTTATCATTTTGGTTTTTACCATTACCAAACATGGAGAACATAAATATTATTACAAGGTTTCCCCCCCCCCCCCAGGTCGTTTCCATTTCCTATTAGTTGGTACATCATCAGTCTTTTCAAGTCATCATTACAATGGTACTTGTCTCTCAGTTTCCACTTCCAATGCCTACTCCAGATACATCTAAAGTACCAGGCCAATGTGGGAATTATATATTTTAAAGCATCTTCTGAACATGAGATGAGGAAGAGAACTAAGGCATTTTGGTAGCACATTTCATTTGTGCCAATAGGTCTTAGTGTTTCTGAGTTAATAGGTTGATTCCTTAGACTAACAAAGTGAATTATGAGGGAAAAAGCATCAACTTAGACTCATTGATCCACTCTTGGTTTTGAATCCAAAAGCCATTGACTCACTTCTGACTCTACATAAATTATTCAATTCCATACAATAAGGATGATCATTTTTCTTGAAGAGCTCTTGGAATATAAAAACATAGTAGCAAGAATTAAATACTCATAGAAAGGATGGAAAATACAATTGCAGAAGCCTTTCAGAGAGTAGAGTGAAAAGACAAAGAGAAAACAGGAGAGGAACGATGAGCAAATAAAGAACCAATCTAGGAGGTCCAATACCCAATAAAAGGATGGCCAGAGAGAGAAATGGAAACTACAGTAGAGGAAATCAACAAAGAGTAATCCAAAAAAATTTCCCAGAACCGAAAGTTATGAGTTTGTAGATGGAGAGGGCCTACTGAATGTATACATCTTGGCAAATTGGAAAAATATATATCATATCAATGCCTATTATCATGCATTTTCTGAACACTGGAAATAAAGAGAAAATTCCAGCCATTTCCTAGGAGAAGGTATATAAAAGTATCAGGTATCCAGGATGGCTTTGGATTTCTCAACAGCAGCCCTGGAATCTAAAAAAAAATAAAGCAATGACTTTAAAGTACTGGGATTTTTTAAATTAATTTTTATTGTTGGAAGTATTACAGTTGTCTTCCTTTTTCCCCTAATTACCCCCTCACTCCAACCCCACCCCCCACCCCGCCCCAGGCCTTCAACACACTATTGTCTGTATCCATGGGTTATGCATTTATGCATATAAGTTCTTTGGTTAATCTCTTCCCGCCCCCACCCCTCCCCTTCCCTCTGAAATTCTAACCTAAAATTCTATACTCTGACAAATTATTAATCAACTGTGAGGGGAAATAGACATTTCAGACATTTAAAGTCACAAAAATTGGGCTTCGGTGAACCCCTCAATAAACTGCTAGAGGATGAGTTTCATTAAGCAAAAACATAAATTAAGAAAGAAAAGCTATAGGACATAAGAAAGACAAAATACAGACTATAGAAAAGATATAGGATATTGGAAAAAATCAAACAACTCCAGGAGAGATTTCTTTTAAAAAGATGGAATTGGTAGGATACTTAATATTGGAAAGAGTTTTTAGGGGTAAAATAGGCAGGCTTAGGGAGCTTTAGGAATGAGGGGGTCCACGGGGGCGGAAGGTATAGTTGGTTGGGGGCTTGAAGCTGCCAAAAGGCATACATTCACAGAGTATAAAAGGTGCCACAGAATAAGGGGAAAGAAAGACATCCATTCACAGAAGATAGGGAAAGGCCACAGGGTATGGGGAGAAAGAGGAAACAAACTTTCACAGAGAATAGAGAAAAGCTGACAAATGGGAGAAAGAGGAAAACAGATTTTCACAGGAGATAGAGAATTCTACCACTGAAGGGGGAGAGAATGAGGGGAGCGCCGTGTGGGTTTTAAGCTTTGAAGTTAATATTCTACCAATTGGAAGGCAGCACCAAGAGACAAAGAACTGCAGCCTTTATAAACCTTAGGAAAAGGAGCTTAGTGGCTACCTTCTTTGGGACCCCCCTCCCTACATCGGAGTCCGCACTTGTTTCCAATAAATTTCCACCTTTTCATATACCACCTTTTGTCCATGGCTTCATTCTTCAAATCCACCTAGACAAAAACCTGTAAAATAAACCACCCTTGCATCCTGCTCAGAAAAAAACACCTGATTCAATATGTTTGGATATATTTAGAGGCATATGAACAACTAAAAATGGTTGAAATTAAATTATATATTTGATTATCCTATATTATAAAAGCCTATGGTCGCGACACCCTCATGCCCTAGCGACAGATTACCAGAAGGCTTGGTGTGCAGCAGGTGCACGCGGGTGGGCGGGGCTGCATGCACAGGTGGGCGGGGACTTAACACTGCGTCCTTGTGGGAACTTGACCAGGAGGTGCAATGGGGGAGTCCCGCACAGCACCAGCAGGGGCTTGATGCTGCATCCTGAAGGGCACCAGCAGGTCTGGGTCTTGTGTGATTTTGCAAGGCACACACGGGTGGGCAGGGACTTGACTCTGGGTCTCGCAGCCCCAGCGGCATTTACACTGCCTCCCCACGGGCACTGGCCCAGACTCTGACATGAGGGAAGAGGGAGCCAGATACCTATACCCAGGACTTGACTTTAAATGGGAGGCCAGTGTCAGATGGGGACAAATCAATTCTTCTATTATAGAGAAAGGGAAAATAGCAATATTAAAATATTTCCTCTAATTAATTCCCTTTTAATGTGCACGAATTTTGTTCACCATGCATATTTTGCCACTAGTATAATTTCCTTTTTATATATACCAAAATATTATGTATAAAATCACTAATCAAAGAAAAAATAAGACAATGAACTCTAATAAGAAGAAAGTAAAATTAATCTAAGTGTATTATGTGGCCCAACAGGAAATGTTGTTTACCTAGTTATAAAAATGCGAACATTGAATGCTGGTCTAACTAAACATGATTGTAACTACATCAGGAGGAAGAGAATACAGAGTAATAGGTAGGAGATAGAGATCAGAGTTGGAGACAATAGGGTGAATCGTTTCAAACAAAAACAAATGCTAAATCCTCATCTGGAGAGAGTTGACCTGAGATAATATCTAAAATTTAAAAATCAAGATGTAGCAATAAAACCATATAATTCAGAATTTTCAGGTAAATTTTATATAGGAAAAAAACATAATGATTGCTTCTGGGAATTATGTAATAGAGAATGTATAAAGGAGAAGGCAGGCGTTGCTTTATAGAATTACCGTATTTACCTCTAAGTTAAGTCTGTGCATGCGTATTTTGGATAAAAACCTATAATAATAAAAGCATAATATGCTAATTAGACCGGACATCCTTCTGGAGGTCCTTCCAGGCAACCTTCCAGACAAAGCCTGGGTCCCAGGTGCCTGCCGGTAATCTGAGGGAAGCCTGGATCCTGGGTGCCAGAGGGAAACCTGTGCCGGCAGCTGGGGGAAGGAAAGCCTACTCTTGCATGATTTTTGTGCATCAGGCCTCTAGTTTTTAAATAAAAAGAAATCAAAGATTGGAAAAGGAAATAGCTAGGCAGCTAGCTTAAAATTCCTCATAGTAATAATTTTGATAAAGAATAAGAGGAAGGCAGTTGGCTTTCTTTTCTGATAAAGAATAAGAGGAAGGCAGTTGGCTTTCAAACAATGATGTAAGTGGTGCTTAAAGAATGAAAATACAGACTCTGAAATTGTCTACATCTGTGTGTAGAGAGGGAGGGCAATAGCCCCAGACACATGGACTGTCTAGCTAAAAGTGTATTGTTACTATCAACAGTTTCTAATGAAGTAGATTGAAAAGATAGGCACAAAGTGAGGTAATATTTAATCAACTGCAGAGTTCCTAGAATCATTGTTCAGTATTAATTTTTAAGTTTTCATGCCCACATATTTCTTTGGCAATTAGGTTGAATTAAATTGAATTTAGTGAAATGTCAAACAAAACATGTGAGTCCTGTTGTTTTGTTTGGTCATACATACAAAAGACAGTATTTAGAAGCAAACTCTTCAGGCTTGCACATTTTGTGAGGTTCTAAGGATTTTCCTTTAAAGTCAAGCAATTTGTAAAAATAGGTTTATAGATGTTTATAATAGAGCTTCTGACTAAGGACAGTACTTGGCTTTTATGGCATATCTTTCAAAACCTTAATGATTAAACAGTTCCCATTAAAATGAAACATTTCCTGCTTTATATTGTGAATTAAGGATACCAAATATATAATCAGTTTAAGAAGTTATGAAACATTGTTCACCTTTATCATTTAAAGAGGATGATAATTTTGCCTGCTCTAGTCTAAAAGAATCCAGTGGTAAAATACAATTAATGTTTTTATATTCTAGCAATTTTCCTGTCAGAATTGTTGCTTATATTTGGTGACATGATATATTGATTAATAAGATGTAAAAATCTTTATAAATAAACTTTTTAGAGTAGTGGTGGTTTGTTTTTTTTTTAAACTCAGGACCTGAAGTAATGTATGTATGTATGTATGTGTGTGTGTAAGATGTAATTAGAATTGTCTTTGGACACTATTTAGTCCATTCTTAGCTTTTGTTCAAACAGTAAATTGAAGAACATATGGTTTAGTGATTCCCTACGCCTACTATTCCCACAGCTAATTGGTGGGAAAGCAGTGATAAAACATAGATCTCCTGATCCTCAATCCCATTCTATTTTCATGATACCAGTTGTAAAAGAAATCCAATTTTTGCTCATTATGAATATAAATGAAAAAGTTTTAAGCATGGTGTAATTATGACAATAACAGAAAGGAGACTTGCAAATTATTCGGTCAGAGTTGGGAGGGAAGAAATTTGTTGAGGAAAATGGAAAAAGTTTTGGAAGATTGGGAATATAACCCCGTCAAATTTCTTATATATCTATTTAACCCTATAAATAGCCCTCCCCACACTTCAGCCTGTATAACATGGGGTGGCAGAAGAAAGCCACAGTATTATTGGCCTAAGAATTTAGATAGCTGAATTTAGGACTGCCTGAGCAGCTAAAAACCTAGGAGAAAATCCCAAAAAGGAAGGGGCTACTGAGTAAGAAGCCCCAAAATCTGCATATAAACTCCCCTCAAAATGTTGGTTGACTGCCTTGATTGGTGACTGTGCCCGTGAGAATCTAAGGAGCCTCGCAGAGAACGAGCTCCAAGAGCTAAACAGACATGTTAGCTGCTGCCCACCACGGGTAACACGCGCTTTGGAGTTAAAATCCAACTAAGGTAGAAGAGCTTGGTAAACACCTTAGGCTTTTCATGAAGTTAGGAATGAACACTACCTCACCAAAATTAAAACATGAGCCTACCCTAACAAAGGGAAAACCAGGCTTCCCCAAATTGAAAGTAATGTCTGTAATTTAACTGTCTGCTAAAACAAAACTCAACAGTTTCAGAGGAAGATCCAGAGACTCTGCAATGAATTACCAACAGCATAACAATAAAAAATTATTAGAAATGGGAAAATGTGACTTATAGTCGATAGAAAGAGACTAACAAAGGAACTAGGTGTTAGAGTTGGCATAGAAAGACTTTAAAATAACTGATAAATATGTTTAAAAGTCTGCAAGAAAAGATGGATATAACATATAAAGAATTGGGTAATGGTGAATAAAGATTGGAAAAGCAGAAATGAAACTGCCTTTATTCACAAACAACCTGAATCTATCTGATTTTCCAAAAATCTGTTAGCTCCAATAAGTGAATTCAGTCAGGTTATAGGATATAAAATCAGTATTTTTATATTGTTTCAACAAACAATTTGAAAATTACATTTAAAAAGAAATACCCTTTAGAATAGTATCAAAAATATTAATTACCTAAAAATAAATTTAAGAAAAGATATTAAAGATCTCTACTTTGAAAACCACAAACCTGCAGAAAGACATAAACAGAGAGATGCACCATGCACATTGTTGCAAGACAATATTGTAAAAATGTCATTCCACCTGAAAGTGACCTATAGAATCAATATACTAGTACTCATGTACTGGGGGGTGGAATGGCCAGGGAGAGGTCAATGGGGGAAAAGGGAGACATATGTAATACTTTAAACAATATAGAATTTAAATCAAAAAAAGAAGACACAATATACTTCTAACTCAGAATGCTTTTACTCTTTGGTGGAAATTGATAGTCTAACATGAAATGTTATATGGAAATACATAAAGCACCTAAAATAGCCAAAATAATCTTGAAAAAGAAAACAAGTTAGACTACCTAGTTTTAAGACTTATTAGAAAGACTTATTATAAAGCCACAGTTACTAAGACAGTGTGTTGGCATAGGAAAAGGCAAATAGGTGGATTGAACAGAATAGAGAATTTAAAAATATATCCCGCCATATATTCAGCCAATTAACTGAGATGCCAGAAATTCAATGAGGAAAAGAAAATATTTTCCACAAATGGTGCTGGAACTGGATATCTATGTATTCTGACCTCTACATCATAACATATAAAAACTTTAACCTAAGGTAAAGTGAAAACCTAAAAATAAAAGCTGAAACTATAAAATCCCTAGAAGAAAGCATAAAGAATATTTTGCTATCATGCAGTAGGCAGAGTTCTTGATACATAAAAAACAATAATCACAGAAGAAAAAATGATATAATGGACTTGTTCAAAATTAGAAACTCTTGTTCATCAAAAGACCCTTTTAAAAAGTGAGAAAGGCAAGTCACATACTCGCTAGAGACCTAGTGGAATTGCAATACATAGCTTTTATGTAAGCAAAATATGATTTTGACCCAGATCTCTTGATTTTGAACCCTTAAACAACAAAATATAAATTTTATAAATCTTGGCATTACAAAAGTACAGAAGTTGAAGCTTTAAAAATGGGCAGGACCAAGTGTCCATCAGTAGATGAATGGATAAAAAAGCTGTGGTACATTTACACCATGGAATACTACGCAGCAATAAAAAAGAAGGATCTCTTAGCTTTGAGACAGCATAAAGGGACCTGGAGAGTATTAGATTAAGTGAATAAGCCAGACAGAGAAAGACAAGTATCACATGATCTCACTCATAGATGGAACCTAATGAACAATACAAACTTTTGAACAAAATAGATCCAGAGACATAGAAGCATAGAATAGACTGTTGAATCTCAGAAGAAAGGTGGGGGTGTGTGGGAAGTGATCAACCAAACAATTGGAATGCATATATGCATAACCTATAGACACAGACAATAGGGTGGTGGAAGCTTGGAAAGGGGGGCAGGGGTGGGCTATATTGGGTCAATGGGGTATATGTAATACTTTCAACAATAAAGATTTTAAAAATAATAAATAATAAAAATGGGCAGGAGAGGTGAAGTTTAAATAGTGATGTTAGCATCATCATACTAGCATGAAAAGTGAAGAGGTAGACTTGATAGTTGATGGAACAGGGAATAGCAATTTCAGTATAATATTTAAAGTCAGTAACCAATAGAAATCAAAGTAATAATATGATTATTATTAAAATTGGTAAGAAGGAAAAACAAGTAGAAAGTAACACAAGTTACTGTAGCTGGGAATCAACAGATAATATCCAAAGTTGATAAATAAATAAAAACGGAAAAGCATAGACATCTAACCTCAAAAAAACTGATTTAGGAATGGAAAAGAATGGAGAAGGGAATTTTGCTTTACATTTTACAATGATCCTGTATTTTTTTTCCATGAGGTAATTTTATGTGTATTTATTATGTTGTTTATAGACAAAAAGAGAGATAAGTAGATAATAGGAAAGAAGGGAGGATGGGAAACCTACATACCTAGAGGTTATGACTGCCTAGTGAGATTTTAGATGATTTCTTTCTTCATTACACTAGCCTGTATAGCTGACAATATTTTTTTAACTATAAAAGGAAAATAAAACTCTTCTTTTTGAAAGACAGAAAAATCTCAAAATAAAATAATCAGCTTTGTTGCAGTACTTTATTGCCTACTAGAAAATAACTTCTAGTAGTATTGGAGCTATCTGGTGAGAAAACACTTTTCAGAATGTCAAAGTATTATTCATTTCTTGATTTACATCACTATGTTAAACTGAATACAGACCACTTTTGTTTCAGTTGGTGAAGTCTGGAGAGTCCTTAGCCTCAAAGTGCCAGTTAGGACTGAAGAACCAAGTTGCCTACTAGTCAAGCAGAAAGTTCTCACAAATAGAATTATTGTCAAATGACATTCAGTTGTCTGCAATTACTGTGGGAGTACAGAAATCCTAAAAATACCCTTATGGCAGTGTCTTTACAATTTGTACTGACATAAACTCTTTTGGGATTCTTCTCTAAGATTAAGTCTACACCCATAATTATGTCATCATGTATGCAGAAGTGTCATTTTTGCTTGGTTCTTGTAACTTGTTTACAAGAATGGAAGAGCAATAGCTAATGTTATCCAGAGCCATCTGCCTCAGATACCAAAACCTGTTGTAGAGTTTCCACTAGAGTTGTGATGTTGGTCCATCTATATCCTAAATTAGTTGCAGAGAAAAAATTATATGCCCACAGGAATGCATTTTATAGCAGAGTATTGTTCCTCAAAGTAGTCATCAGATTATCTTGGCCATTGTACATACAGCACATCTGGGAATTATTCTCAGGAAAACATTAGGTAGAAGCTCTTACTAATGGTTTGGACTTTGTTTGACTACTGCCAAGACTGGGGGGTGGGGGAGGAAAGGGAATAAAGCACATATTTGGCTCCAATGTATAATCTACTAAAGTTAATTCCATGATATATGATGGTGAAACTTTGATCAATAATTTTATTTATTTTGTAAGATTGTATTAATATGGTATAGTAGACTCCCTCACAAATGGCAACAAAATGTTTCCAATTCTCCTATTTCTTTATTTATAACTCTGGCTCAGATATTTGCAATACAACTTCTGATGTTTGTTTACAATTTTTAATTAAATTTAGGATTCTCTAATAACTTTGCTTCAATGAAAAAGCAAAATAGTTAATAGCAGGGATTTTGAAGTCAGACCCACCTGGGTTTTAATCTTTTGCATGGAAATTGCTGGATGATGCTCATTAACTCAATGCGAACCTTAGTTTTCTCCTTTTTATAAGGAATGAAAACACAACTCAGAGAGTTGTTGTAAAATTAAATATGATAATTTGTATAAATCACCTAGGACAGTGGTTGGCAAACTCATTAGTCAACAGAGCCAAATGTCAACAGTATAATGATTGAAATTTCTTTTGAGATCCAAATCTTTTAAACTTAAACTTCTTCTAATGCCACTTCTTCAAAATAGACTCACCCAGGCCATGGTATTTTGTGGAAGAGCCACACTCAAGGGGCCAAAGAGTCTCATGTGGCTCGCGAGACTCTTTGGATTGGATTCTCATGGGAGCTTCAAAAAGACCTACTGGATCTTATGTTCCATCCCAAGACATTGTGATTTAATTGGTATGGTGTGTGGCCTGACATTTGATATTTTTTAATTTAATGTTAAAATGTTGGTGATGCTAACATGCAGACAAGTTAAGAGAACCACTGACTTAGAGATAATGTTTTGTAAACATTATCTAACAACTAGAGGCCCAGTGCATGAAAACTCATGCACTGGACAGGGGAGTCCCTCAGCCCAGCCTGCCCCCTCTCACAGTCCAGGAGCCCGCAGGGGCAGGAGGTGACCCGGCAATCAGGGGAAGACGATGCCCCCATCACTCCTCTGCTGCTGCCACTGCCGGCAGCGCAAGCCTCAGCCGGCCCTGGTTACCTGAGTCTTGGGTAGCCCTGGGTGGCTGAGCAGCTGCCATCCGAGGCTTGCCTGTGCCTTGGGCCAGCCCTGGGAGGCTGGGGGGTCTGAGAGACCTGGGGGACTCCGGAGGCTGGCGTGCAGCGGCCAGACCTGCCTGGGGGTGGGCCCAGGCATGTCACGCACCTGCTGCCCTGGCAGGGCTGATGGGAATTGGTGCTGCCATCTTGTGGCTGTGGGTGCCACCATCTTTGAAAGCATGGCAGTCAATTAGTATATTCCCTCCTTATTGGCTGTGGGCACTACCATTTTTGTGAGGGTGTGATGGTCAATTAGCATATTCCCTCTTTATTAGATAGGATATTTGTAATAATCCAACAATATTTGTAATAATCCTAAGAAACAGACACCATATTATCCCCAATTTTCAGATGTTAAACTGGGACTTAGAGATATTCAATAAAGTAATCAAGGCCAGATAACTAGTACTGTGGTTGGCAAAGTGCGGCTCGCGAGCCACATGCGGCTCTTTGGCCCCTTTAGTGTGGTTCTTCCACAAAATACCACGGCGAGTCTATTTTGAAGAAGTGATGTTAGAAGTTTAAGTTTAAAAAAATTTGGCTCTCAAAAGAAATTTCAATCATTGTACTGTTGATATTTGGCTCTGTTGACTAACGAGTTTGCCGACCACTGAACTAATACAAAGCAGAATTTAAAACCAGTTTGCCTGAATCCAAAGCCCAAGCCCTCAGTTATTATGCCATCTAGTCTCAAGCAAGTTTCCCATCCATAAATTTCCCAACCTAATTGAGGTATAGTAAGTATATCAACAATATTAGTTTTGGAAAAAAGAAAAGAAAAAAACAAAACAAAACAAATAAAACTCCAGAGTTTTGATAGTAAATACTCAATAAATCATAGAAACAACTTACCATATCTCAAAACGGTCTGAAGCAAGTCAGACTGAAAAGCTGGTAAAGACTCCTGAGGATTTTGCAAGAAATTGAGTAAGATTAGATATGTTTCTCATCAATAAATATATTATGCCATTTTTGGCAATAGTTCTTAGTCCTGCTGAGTTTTTAATAGAAATTTGCATGAAAACGCATTCCAGCTCCTTTCCAAATGTAACAAGGACTCGAAAGATAAAGAAGTCTTCTGAAGTTACACTCAGCACTTACTTTTCACTTATCTAAACTACAACAGTATTTGTCAAGAACTGAACTAATGTGGATTTCAGCCATAATAATTGAAACATGTTCTATGTTCAACAAAGTCCAAGATACAAATGCAGTGATAAAGCATCACCATATTTAACTGTGATCATATCCCTTTAAAGCACCTTTTGAACTGGATTTTTATTTTTTTATTTTTATCAGGACAGACCAGAATAACTAAAAGGCATTATTTAAAAATAGCTGTTTTCTGCCATAACTCCTGGGTTAACAAGTAAAGAAGAGGAACAAAGTTAGAAAACAAATACTATCTGATTTCAAAACTTATAAAACTATGGTAATTAAGATTGGCATACAGTCAAATAGATCCATTAAATAGAGAATAGAAAGCTAAGAAATGAGCCTACCCATGTTTAGAGTTACTTGCTGACTATTCCCTTTTTCTTTTTTAATATATGTTTTTTAGAATTTTTTAAATATTCATAGCATTTTTGTTTATAATAGCTCCAAGCTAGAAACAATCCCAATTCCCTTCAACAGGGAAATGGATAAATAAACTGTGGTATTTCCATACTTCAAGAATATATTGAGTTATTATTATAATACATACAGCAACATGATAAATCTCAGAATAATTATGTTGAGTAAAATAAGCCAACAAAAAAAGAATATATGCTATATGATTTAATTTATATTTATATAAAATTCTAGAAAATGCAAACAAATATGTAGTGACAGAAGACAGATGAGTGGTTGCCAGGGCTGAGTTTGGTGAGGTAGCAAGGATTATGCAAAAGGCACAAGAAAACTTTTGGAGGTAATAGTTATGTTTATTATCTTGATGTGGTGACTGTTTCACATGAGTATGCATGTGTCAAAGCATATATATATATATATATATATATATATATAATATATGATTTTTATTGATTTTTAGAGAGAGAAAAAGGGAGAGGGAGAGAGAGAAACATCAATGTGGGAGCAAGTCATCAATCGCCTGCCTCCTGCATGCCCCCTACCAGGGGTAGAGTCCACAACCCGGGCATGTGCCCTGACTGGGAATCGAACTGACAACCTTTTGGTGCATTGGACGACGCCCAACCAACTGAGCACACTGGCCAGTGGAAAACATATTTTTGATATACTTTAAATATGTTCAGTTTGTTTCATGTCAATTATAACTCCATATAGCTGTTGAAAAAAATGTTTAACCTTTTCTTATTTGAAGACTTCATTAGCTAAATAGAAAAGCATTGCATATGCTGGTGATATTTTTATTTTATATTTGTTTCTTTTTATTATATGCTGCAGTGATTTCTGAAAGGGTTAGCCTTTTCATTTTCTAGTAAAACATAAATAAATAAAAAAGATGACCTTGTTAAAAGCCTGTTTTATTGCTTAAAGACAGCACAAATATTTTAATCAGTTGTTTGGGGAAAAATTGAAAGCTCCTTTTTACCTCAAAAAGAAATTAGGAGTATCATGGATTAGAGAAGGTTGCATAAAATGTTACATTGTTGATAGTTTTGAAATTCAATAATTGGCAAGTGTATTCAACAGTTTGCAGATTTATCTCGTGTATCCTGACCAATTAATTAAAACAGGCAATTATGGGAGAGCACCACTGATGAGAATATACATTCTCATGAGTAAAAATATATCCTCCACCTATAAGAACATTTAATATCTGGAGCATCAATTTGCTGAAGCTTTTGTTTGTCTTTTTCTCCGTTTTCCTCCAAAGGTAAATGGCACAGCAGATTCTTTAAAGACGAAATTGCGTTTCAACAGGCTGGTTTAGGGATTTGTTCATGTTCTGTGCTTGCTGTTATTTATTGCTTTATAAAGGTTATAGATAGGTAAATATGGCTAAAGGTTGATAAAATAGAACATTTTCAGAGTACCTCATTGCTTTAACATAGTAAAACTTCTAGCATTTAAAATTATTTTAAAGAATGAATATCTTAGAATTGTTAGAAATGAAATATTCATAGCACAACTGGATAGAAATAGATACTTTTTAGATGTGCACAGAGAAGTTTCCACAACTTGCTTTTGTAATTTATTATATGGTAACTTTAGCTTAAAGTAAGGACTAAAAGTAGAATAAATTCTTATTCAGAATTTTGATGAATGAGACATTAATAATTAACATAATACTCGAGTTATTAAGTTTTACCATATATAGTATACCTGGATTTCTAATTTTTTCAAAGAAATAAAGTATTATAAAAGACACTAAAATGAAGCCCTAGAATACCTAAAACAATCTTTAAAAAGAAGAAGAAAGTATGAGGAATCACGTTTCTCAATGTTAGGGCCCATTATATAGCTATAGTAATAAAAAACAGTGCAGTATTAATAGAAAAAAAGATGGATAGGACAATGGAAAAGAATAGAGAACCCAGAAATAGACCTTACACCCTATCAATGTCAGTTTCCTGGGTGTTATATTACACTATGGTTTTGTAAGATGTTACCACTGGGAGGAACTGAAAAAGGATACAAGAGATTTATCTGTATTATTTCTATATTACTATTATTAATGATTTTTAGAAGGGAGAGGAATAGAGAGATAGAAACATCAATGAGAGAGAAAAACATCATTGATTGGCTGTCCCCTGCATGCCCACGCTGGGGATAGAGCTTGCAACCCTGGCATATGCCCTGACATGGAATCGAACCAGTGACGTTTTGGTTCATGGGTCAATGCTCAACCACTGAGCAACACCGGCTGGGCCTCTGTATTATTTCTAATATGTGTAAAGTTAATTATCTTTAAAAAAAGCTTAACTTAAAAAGACACTAAAATAGTAGCAAATAAAATATAATTTCTCTGGTTTATTTTTAAATGAAATACAACATTTTACAGTTCTTGGTGGTTTTTATTATAAAGATGAGTTTTCACATAAAAAGAGTGAAAAAATAACTTGTAAAAGTTATAAAATAAGTTGTAAAAGTTTTTAAAAATTCATCATCGTCTGTGAAACAATAGAAAATATATATTGGTCTCTGCCCCCAGGTTCTGGCACAGAGCTCCTGAAATCCTTGTTTTACAAATGATAACATTTAGAGCATCTCTTGTTCTAATATTTGCCTTTGACCCCCTATATCAGGGAGGGGGTCAAAGGCAAATAAAAACCTTTGTAAATTCCTCAGCGGTAAGAGCACCAAGAGCATCCTTTGTTCTGTCGAAATGACTCTGGGTGGGCTCCTGGATGGGCTGGTTACCAGAAGACCAAATCATGATTGGAAGCTTAGAATTTTCAGTCCACATGCCATCCTCCAGCGAGGAGAGAGGAACTGGAAATGGAGTTAATAAGTGATCATGCCTATGTTAGGAAGCCTCCATAAAACCCCAATAGAGCTTGCAGGGTGGTGAGCACATTGACTCCGGAAGGGTGATGTACCCCAACTCCACAGGAAGTTCCTGTGCTCAGAACCCTCCCAGACCTCGCCCTATGTATCTCTTCATCTTGTGGTTCAGCTGTATCCTTTATTATGTCTTTTAATAAACTGGTACATGTAAGTTTTGTAAGCCACACTGGCAAATTTATTGAACTTCAGGAGGGAGTCATAAGAACCTCCGACTTATGGCCAAATCAGACAGAAGTTGTGGGTAACCTAGGGACCTATTACTTGAGATTGGCATCAAAAGTGGGGTGAGGTGGGGGTAGGTGGGTGGCTGGAAAGAGATCAACCAAAGAACTTGTATGCATATAGGCATAACCCATGGACACAGACAATAGTGTGGCAAAGGCCTGGTGGGGAGTCTATAAGGGTCAATGGAAGAAAAAAAGGGGACATATGTAATGCTTTCAACAATAGAGGCTTTTTTTTTTTAAGTGGGGTGAGAACAGTTTTATGGGACTGAGCCCTTAACCTGTGGGGTCTGATACTATCTCCAGGTAGATAGTGTTAGAATTGAGTTGAATTATAGGACACCAGCCTGGTGTCATAGAGAATTGCTTTGGTGTGGGGAAACCCGCCATACATTTGGTGACCAGAAGTGTTGACATGAGGTGTTCTATGTGAGTAGTAAAAGAGACACACAGAGAACTGGTTTTTCCCTGCATATGATGAAAAACAACTAAGTTTTCCCAATATATCATCATTTTTTCTGCTGCTTCATCCCACTGGAATTATCTGATTCATGCTCTTACCTCACATGACTTGCCTGAACAACATAAATAGACTAATGATTTTTTTCTCTGACTTATTTCTAACCTCCCAACTCTAGGCCATCTTTCAAACTATTCTCAGAGTGATCTTTTTTAATAACCAATCTGCTCATCCTTTCTCTGTTTGAAATCCAATCATTGCTTCTGATTTCCTAATAGATAGTCTAAACTTTGCTGGCCATTGAAATCTATCTCAAACCTAGGCCCAACCTACCTGCCACTCCTAAATAAGCCTCCCACACTCTATATCAGCCACACTTATCCATCTTTTCAGAACACACTACTTTTTCTCAATGTGCGTCCTTCCATCTATAATGTCCATCTTGGTCTTTGCCTATTTAATGATCTCACTTCCCCTCCGAAGCTGTCCTCAATATCCTAAAACAGTTCATCACTTCTTCTTTTAGCTCTCACGGGATTTTTATATGGAATAATAGTTGCTATTTATTGAGCGCTTACTAGGTACCAGGCACTGTGCCTAACTAAGCATTTTACAGACGTGATCTCATTTAATCTTCCCAGCAGCCCTATGAGGTAATGTGGCACTTTTCACAGTGTCTTCTCATTCATTGTTTTCATGCCTATATCCTTATTAGAAGAAACCAGTCTTATTCATTGTATCTGAACCACCTCCTCCTATAATGTCTGATTAAATCAGGTGCTCAATAAATATTTGTTGAGTGCGTGAAAGATGGAATGAATAAAGTGAAATAAATAAATATAATAGGGTGCTTTAAGAAACAGCTTGTTAGAAAGGACTGGCTTTACCATACTGTATGTGGCCAAAACACGGAATATGCTTCCTAATTCAAATTTCTCTCTCCTTGCCCCAGGCATGCTGCCTGGAATCCCCAAGGTTCTCAGTGTTCTGTCTTTATATTTTATTCTTACCACCATTAGTCTAGATTAGATATGTCTTGCCTCTTATTTGATCTACTCATCTATTTTCAAATCTTCTCCTCTTTAATTATTACTAGACACTTTGAAAGAAATCAATTTTCCTGAAACAGCCTAATTATATATTTCCCTTGTTCAAAAGTCTTACATTTTCTAAAAGGAATATCTTTAGCCTGACTTTCAAATAGCTCCACAGTCTGGTTTCAACTTTATCTCATTCTACATTTCAAACCCTGTGGTCCAATCAGTCTGATATAGTTGCCATTTTCACTTCCATGCCTTTGTTCCCTATAATCTCTCTGCCTATCTGGTTGGCCTCTTTCTCTACATTGTCTATAAAACTTCTATCCATTTCCATGATGTTTGCCTAGAGCACACCAGTCAGAAATGACCTCTTCTTTTTCATACGTGCTTGTTCCACTGACAGAAGGATTATGAGAGACTTTTGAATGTTAAACTTATCTCCCATATTCAAATATTAGCTCTTTGAGGGGTCAAGTTGACCTTACCAGTTAACTTGCCATCTCATGAATGATCCCCTTTTTAAAGAAGTATCTTCTTCCCCACACAGGGATGAGTCAACTGGAACTTTGCTTCTGCCATATTAGCCTGCCTTTTGGAAGAGAGGTGAGTAGATCAGGGATGGGCTCCTCACCACGCTGGGCCAATAGCTTCTCTCTCCAGAAACTATGTACTTCCAACAACAAAGCTTCTTAGCCTGGATCTGTCTTTTATACAGAAGATCTGGGAACTAGAGAACTCTGAGGAGCAATGTGCCTGTGAGGCTGTGTCCCACCAGTGGGAACTTTTTGTTCACATAAGGGCAGCCCTCTAGATGATACAGCTTCAGGTGCACAAATATATGTATATATGTGTATATGTATACAGTGACCTTGGGTTGCCATAGCATTTTCCTCCAGCTGGGTCACAGAAAGAGCAGAATGAACCAAGCATCTGGGAGAGAAAAAGAATAAACCAAAAATCTGCAGAGTCTGAGGATCTATGTTCACCAGGGATGTTGGCCTATAATTTTATTTCTTTGTACTGTCTTTATCTGGCTGATCTTGCAAGGCATATAGGAATGACCCACCCATCTACACGATACAGCCACACAACCCATCACCCACCTGTCTGATTCTGGGACAAAGGCCTCCCCAGGAGATGAATTCTGAAATTCCCAGCTGTTTGAGGCACTCTGATCCTCCTGTGGGAATGAACTTAGCAGTGTGGGGCCACAGGTAGTGGAATGGGAGGCCAAGTGATTCAACAGCTGGAGGTAGGGGGAGCCAGCTATGTGCTCTAAGTGGGGAAGAATGGTACCCTTTCCAAAACTACACAATTTAATCACTGTTTGAGTTTCCACCAAGAACTTCTCCAGAAAAATAGCACCCCAATAGTCCCTGTTGGGTGCAGCGAGCAGACCCCTCTGCCAGAACCCAAGCATGACAGAGTGGTGTTGCCAGTAGTTGGAGGACTAGGAAGTGTACTCCCCAGGCTGGTGCTGTAATAATAGTACTCCCCCCCTGGAAAGGTGGCATCTGGGACTCTAATAGAATCTGTTATCTCCCAGGTGGGCTGAATCCCCACTGATTTTCACCACCAGATGCTATTCCAGTCTCTGTTGCTCTGGGTTGGGGATTCCTGCATGGGGCTGAGACCCCATGCTCCTGGGAGAGGGAGTTTTGCAGCCAAAATAACCCTCCAGGCTTCTTAGACACCGAAGGTGGGTGCAGCGGCCAGACCTTTCTGTGTCTCTGCCCTTCTTACCAGTCTCTCTTTAGCTTCTGTTAATCTTTGGTTATAATATTTTAGTTTGAACAAAAAGAAATATTTCAGTTCAGCTAGCCTTCAGTTGGTCATTCAGGTTGATTGCTTTATAATTTAGCTCTAAGTCTGGTTTGGCACCAGGAGCATGTGAGTGTAGCTTCCACCTACTCTGCAGCTATCTTGAATACCACAGTTGGTGTTTTTAAAAGCTTTCCTGGAATAAGATTAGGATTTATCACCACTGGATTGGATGTTATAAAAATGCAAACACCAAGGAAGAGCTGGTAGCATCTTAAGCCATTTTATTTGTTATCTCATCTGTATTGAATCATAGCAGATTACAGTCTGAGAAAAGATTTGGACAGTAGGGTAGAGTAAGGGTAGCAGCAGGAACAGTAGAAAAATTATATAAAAAGAGGGAGGATAGGCTCGGCTGGCATGGCTCAGTGGTTGAGCATCTATCTATGAACCAGGAGGTCATGGTTCAATTCCCAGTCAGGGCAGAACTGGGTTGCGGGCTCAATCCCCAGTAGGGGGCAGGCAACAGACAGCTGAACGATGATTTTCTCTTATTATTGAAGTTTCTATCTCTCCCTTTCCCTTCCTCTCTGAAATCAATTAAAAATAAATTTTAAAAAAGAAGAGGGAGGATAAGCATTGAGTTTTATACATATTTTTTCAAACAAAGAATTAGAGAACTAGGAGTAATTACCTAAGCCAGAAGCTGATTATATGGGTTATAATCATTTTCATTCCAAAAAAATATGGAATTCTCTTAAAGGATTTTTCATAAAAATTATAATATTGCTAAAATTTTAGTTTGATTATCAAGATAAAACAATATAACATCTTGGTGAGATAATGAACATAATCTCTAGAGCAAGCAGCATAATTAAGCAAGTGTTCATAACTTAATGTCCAATTGTTAATTCTACATTAACAATTTAATTATTAATAATGTAATTATTAGAAGGCAGCAAAAACTTCTAAAGATACATACATATATTTATTTAATTAGGGCTCTATTATGCCTGATTTCCCTACATTTGTTCCCTGAAATCAAGACTTTATTCTGCTTAAAATGTCATCGGTACTGTATGTCTTCTTAATCCATTCTGTCTGGTATTGTGGCCCTTTTAGTGTTTGTTTTTTGCCTTCTATTTAAGTAGAAGTTTCTTGGGAGAAGCAATCATGATATTCATCTTTATATCCCTCACAAGGAACTTTCTTCAATTAAAACACTTTAGTTTTATTTGTTGTATTAGGCAGAATTATTCTGTACATATATATATGGCTAATATGCAAAGTGTCCCCTCGGGAGTTTGACCAGGAGACCCGGAGTTCAATCGCTCGCTATGATGTACGCTGACCACCAGGGGGCAGAGCACAATGAAGGAAGGCCCTGGCTGGCAGCTGGCAGTCAGGGAAGGAAGGCCCCGGCCAGCAGCCGAAAGGCCCCAATCCACCCTGATCACCGGCCAGGCCTAGGGACCCTACCTGTGCACGAATTTCATGCACCCGACCTCTAGTTTAGGCATAAATTCTTCTGCAGATAATGGTAAACCATACCGCAGTGGCTTAAATCATGGGTTTATTTTTCTCATGTAGCAAAAATCCAGGTATAGGCAGTCCAAGGTTGGCACATATTCTCAAGGAAACCATCAGGTATATATATCCTTTCCATCTCTCTTCTGCTGTTCTTATTGTTTAGCTTGTTACCTCATGGTCACAAGATGGCTGCTGCACCACTAGGCATTGCATTTTTTGCAGGCAAGATAGAATAGATTCAAAAGTCCCAAAAGCACAGTTCAGCCCAATCTATCATTTTAAAGCTTTCCTGGAGTCTCAGTCAGTAACAGTGAATTGGTTAGAATGAGACATATGGTTGCCCTGGACCAACACTGGAAAATGATTAGGGAGAAAGAAATTCTGGATAGGGGTTGAGTCAGCCAGAAACATTGTACCATACAGTTTGATTCTAATTAGATTTGAAAGGAATATTACAGGTTATTTGGCACCCCTTACTGAGACCTGACAGATGAGAAAACCATGGGCCAGAAATGTCTGAGATCCACAGCCAGGTAATGGCAGAACAGAGACTAGACTATCACCATTCCTAGGTTGTTGAACATTCCATACATCTGCACATAGACTATTAGCAGGTCCCACTTTAGAAACTATGAGTCATTTCCAAAGACAGAGTTTAGAACATTGGAACTTTGTTTCAGCTTTCTCCCAAATAACCTTCCCCTTCCTTCAAACCTTCAGAGCAACAAATGGGAAAACAGACCTTCCAGTCCCCCTCTGACTTAAAAGATGGCAAAATAAATTGTTTAAAATTTCTGTGGAACATGTCCTCCATAAGTTGTTCTCTTGCTCTGTGAAACTTGGAAGATTGTTTTTTAAAATCCCTAAATGAAAATAAAATTCTTTACATAATGAAAATCCAAAATTGTTCAAGTGCTTTTTCAATGATTGCTGTTTCCCCTTAGTATATATTACTATTGATTATTTTTGCTAGGGAATTTTAAAAAATTATTGTTGCTATTAAATGACCTTAATTCTCACCCTTGACCCCCCACATAGTTTTGCTAAATGTATGCTACCTAAAGAATTATTATTCCACAATTTTTCTTTTTTTAATTTCAGAGAGGAAGATGAGGGAGAGAGATATAGAAACATCAATGATGAGAGAGAATCACTGATCGGCTGCTTCCTGCATTCCCCCCCCCCCCCGCCCCCAACCACCACCACCACCACTACTGGGGAATGAGGCCCCAACATGTGTATGTGCCCTGAGGGCGAATAAAACCATGACCTCCTGGTTTATAGGTCAACACTCCTCCACTGAACCACACTGGCCAGGCCCACAATTTTTCAATTTCTCCAAACAACCAATAGCTTCCTAGCTATAACAGTCACATTCAGAAACCCAAGTGTATCTCCATTTCAACCAAATAATGTTCTCTGCGAGAGTGTTGATTATTATTTCTCCATACTTATGACTGGTATTATTATGAGTAAATGCTGAATAAGTGGTAGCTGTTGTTAAGTTTATTTTGATTCAAGTTCAACAACAAGATAGTAGACACAAATCTTTGAAACAGTAAATCATGTTAAAACAGAAATAAATTGATTTTTATTATGTTCAAGCACATTTGGGCCAGATTTCTGGGACTCATAGTTTTTCATAACTGTATCATTACCTTATACATATATGCTTAATATACACGTATTTAAGCCACTCATCTATCTGCTTTCAAGTGTAGTTCTCTTATACCATTTTAAGGATTTATTCAGCAATAATCTTTCTACCACCAGAAACTATTAGGGAGAATAGTTTCTATGAAAATTCTACTTCATAAGCTATCATTTAAAATAGAGGAAGGTATGATAAAAAGATGTGTTAGCATACATTTTATAATAACCCTATATAGTTTTTCTAAGTCAAATTTAATCTGATTATGGTGTGTAGTTTATCAGTTATATTTCAGTTGTCCTGGAAACAGATGCAATAATCACATATACATTCTGCCACTGGGTAGACAGGCGATCTCCTCTGAGACTTGAACTTGCAAATAAAGCAGCGTGTGAGTAAGAGGCAAGCATCCTCCTCCCAGAGACGAGTACACTACAACTCTAGGACACCAGTCTCAGGTGATAGCCAATGCAGGCTTCCAAATGCAACTCTTTCTCCAGGCCTCTCGGGGAACAACTGAGACATCTCAATCCAAGGCATAAAGATACCTCCACTTCTGCTGTTAGACGGGACTTAGGTTAAATAAAACACAATGGAAAACTGTACCCTAAGAACCTGGTTCTCATCCATTTCTTAAGCCTTCCTGTCTTTCTGAAGTGGAAATTTATAAAAACACAGTTAAGCTGTCTGCAAATAAAATTTAGATGATGTTGAAAGTCGTTGTGAAAAAAAAAAAAAAAAGTAGGAACCAAAGACATTTCTGTAACAAAAATTCCCTAAGAGTCTTTCACCATGCCCTGAGACTGAGGTCATCTATTCATTTGAACTACTTCTGAACAAGTGAATGTTTTATACATGGTTGACTCAGTTAAAGGACAGAGGCTTTAATTTTTTGTTATAGAAAATTTTTAAAATAAATGTAATGAGCCTTGATGTACCCACTTCCCATATTTAGTTGTTATCAATATCTTGACACTTGTTTTATTAAACATTGTTGGTCAGATTATATTAGATTAATCATGGCATTTCACTCATACATAACTACTATATCACTAATTGGCAGGGATTTTTAAAAATAACAATTATGCCACAATTTTTTATTAAAAATAAAACAATTATGTCATATATACTTAAAAACGAGCAATTAATTTCTTAATATCAGAAATATATTTTGAATTAATAATATAAAGAGAAATTGATGTTAAGAGGTATTATACACTATTTAAAAAGCTTATAAATAAATCACTCCCATGAAAATGTATAACTGATTTATTTTTCCCCTGGAGAACCAAATACTTTTTTAAAAATTACTTTGTTGTGTGTTTTTTGTCCTAAATTATTCTCAGGCTCTTTCTGGAGGAGTCATCAACTTCTAGTTCCTATCATTTCACAATAGTGAATACCCATTGAAAAAGTTAATTTTAATTAACTAAACTAACACTGGGGAATCTCTGATGCATTCTTCCTGAATTCTTCTACAGTTGACTCAGAGGTAAGTACTGAAGGGTTATCATCCTGTCATTGCTTAACACTAAAATATTTATGAAATCTGTTCATTAAAAGCCATTGATTAAGCTATTTCTCTATGAAAACCTCTCTTAGAATGAGTCATGTTCCATTTGTTGAGTGCCCATCTATTTTTGGCTTTCTATTTAACTTCTAAGAGAGGTTTTCTGACGTTTTTCTTGTCTCCCTGTTCTTAATTTGCTGATTTCTCTATCTCTGTGAATATATTTTGCTTTTTTTTCCTTTTCTTCTTTTTCTTTTCCTTCATTTTCATTTTTTGTTTCTTCTCTAATATCTATGCCATTAAATTTATTGACCACAAGGCAATATTCTCTATTCTTAATTTTAAAAATAGATGACAGAAACATTTTGGCTTCTCTAAAAGAAAAATGGGTTTTTACTTGATTTTTTCCCCTTCAAAGTAGTAACTCTCTTAGCATGTTTGTGTAGAATACATATTTAGCCATTCTAGTAAGTAAGCTGTATATTGCATGCTCACTAAAGATGATTTCCAAAGGATGATAAGCAGTTTTGTAACTAGGAATTTTACTCATAGATGCTAATAGGATAAAGGAAATTGTATGGTGCTCTAATTTTTTAGAAAGGGTCATGCAGTTTAGAGAATTTCAAAATATCGCTTAGCAGATGACTGCAGACCCTCTTGTTTAGTGCTCAGTATTTTACTTAATAAATTTATAGTTGTTTTAATTTATTCTATCACCAAATATAGATGTAATGGGCCTTGTTAATGTCTCAAATGTGGAAGGCATCTTAGAGAACTCTATAGTTTAAAAGTCCTTCATTTTTCGGTTGGGAAACTGAGACCAAGAGAGGTTAAGTGACTTCCAAGGGTTGCCTCAAGGCTAGAAATGAAGTTAGAACCAGAACCTCAGTTTAATACTATCAGTCCAGTATTTTACAATATTTGAAAATAAGGAATGAGTATGTTACAATGTATGAGAAGACAATGCTCACTCACATTAATATAGTATACTGTGGACTTTTTTTCAGGATGCCTGATCTTTTCACAATCTTCGACCCAGCGAATCTAGAACATTAGGACAATAGATGGATGGATATCTGGCTAGAGCAAGAGGTAGGCTGGAAAAGGTTTCATCTGCTTTCATTAGCATTATGCCGAATGCAGCTCATGGTAACTTACTGAAGTCAGGATACCTTCTCAGGGGAATTTCAAAATAAGAAACTCCTCCCTAATGAAGCAAGAAATATTGGAATAATTTCATAAAACCACATTCAAGTTTGCAATTGAGAAAGGGAAAGGATGTCCATTTCATCCTTCACCTTCAAAAAACCAATGTATTTGTTGACTCAATACAGTCCCTGTCATTTTGTTCTGTTTCATTAATAAGTTTGCAAAGAGCATGTCACCAGCTTTGATTATATGGTGAAATGTAAATGGGTACTCATTTTTGTTATGAATGAAGTGTCTTGATAATAATCATGAGAAGGAGGTAATAACACATATGCCTAAAAACTAATTAAAGTGATTTGGTTTCAATTACTTTTCCTCTCCAAAAACAGCTTTAGAAACTGTATTTTGGTATTTCATCTTCCAAATAGATGAGCTATATTTAAAGGCATTATTAGCTTTAAAAATGGCATTTTTTCATGTATTTTAAAAATTATTAGCTTTATTTATATTTATATCTAAAATAACTCCCTTTTACAACACATAATTTCATTGAAAAGATACATAATCAACAACTCATAGTTTTTCTTTTAGTAGATTGGAATTAGCACTGGTGCTGAAAAAATACAGTCCTTCATCCTGTGTTTCCAATGAGAAAAATAAATAAATAAATATTAGAAATGTCACTTTGGTGAGGTTATTAACAACCTTAAATTAGAGGGAGGCTCCTCTAAAGGGGAAAAAAGGATGATAAAACACATCCACTTGAAATGGCTTCATAGTTTAAGCAAACAGCATGGCCAAAAAGTCCCACCCAGCAGGAAATGGTAAGAACAGCCTTAAAATATTCCAGAGAAATAGGTTGTTTCAATAAAAAAGAAAGGGGAAAAAAGTCAGCCCATGGCATCAATTGAATTTTGACTGAGTCTTTTAAAAACTTGGACTGGAAAGACACGATACTAGGGAATCTAAAATCCTTCAGCAGCATTGAAAATCTAGCTCCTCACCCCCAAAATAATGGAGGTTAATGCACAAAAATAAGGTATGGATACTGGTCTTATGCTGTAATTCACTCCCCCCCCCCCCCATATTAAGCTTTAAGTATAAAATTGAACAATGTCACAATGTAGCTAATTAATTTATTCCAATATTATTAAAATGTACTCACTGAGAACACATTCTTCCAGATCTCTATACTTCATATCAAACTCATGCTGTGAATTATTCAAATGATCTCTATAAAAATATCCCAATATCCTGAAAATTGTTCTTAATTTGTGGTAGCTTTTCCATGACTATATAGTATCAAATAACAACGAACTAAATATTAATAATCATAGGAGATGATATAATGAAAAGAACTGGGGACTTCAAAGTTAGTTCAAATGTTTACATCCTAGTCAATGACTTTGAATGGATTATTTAACTTCTATGAGCCTGTTTTTTCTTATGCGTAAAGTGGGAATGATGGTATTTACCTTGTTGGCTCTCCTTTACCACTTAAGGAAGATTAAATATTAGCTTAGTCCATGGTAGATGCTCAATTAATGTTTATTTCTTCTATTTTATAGCCTGAATTAAACTCTGGCTATCTTAAAATGCAGGCCAGTGCTCTTTTCCTATAGACTACATAAATTGTGTAATCTGGAAAGCCACACTGGGAAGGTTGAGAAGTAAAGATTGTAAAAAAAAAAAAACCTAATAAATTTTTAAATGTTCAGATGGACAGTATAATAAGCAAGAAGAAAACCATGTATGAATTAAGTGTAGAAATGATGCCTCAGACTTCTGTGTCTCCAACATCTAGTGTATCGTAGGAATCTTTGTGGAAACACAAGTATTCTAATACACTGGCTATGTTCTGCATTGTATCTTATTTATTTTTCTTCTTTTAACGTTTTTTTTTTTATTTAAATTCTTTATTGCTTAAAGTATTACATAAGTCTCCTTTTTCCACCATTGACCTCTCCCTGGCCGCTCCCACCCCGCAGCACATGCCCTTGCCCCTCTACTGCTTGTGTCCATTGGTTATTCTCATATGCATGCATGATAGTCCTTTGGTTGATCTCTTACCCACCTCCTAACCCCCGCCTTCCCTCATAGGTTGGACAGTCTGTTCAATGCTTCTATGTCTCTGGTTCTATTTTTGTTCATCAATTTATGTTGTTCATTATATTCCACAAATGAGTGAGATCATGTGATATTTATCTTTCTCTGACTGGCTTATTTCACTTAGCATAATGCTTTTCAGTTCCATCCATGCTGTTGCAAATGGTAAGAATTCCTTCTTTCTTACCACAGCGTAGTATTCCATTGTGTAGATGTACCACAGTTTTCTAATCCATTCATCTGCTGATGGGTACTTAGGCTGTTTCCAAATCTTAGCTATTGTAAATTGTGCTGCTATGATCATAGGGATGCATATATCCTTTCTGATTGGTGTTTCTGTTTTCTTAGGATATATTCCTAGAGTAGGATTACTGGGTCAAATGAAAGTTCCATTTTTAATTTTTTGAGGAAACGCCATACTGTTTTCCATAGTGACTGCACCAGTCTGCATTCCCACCAACAGTGCAAGAGGGTTCCTTTTTCTCCGCATCCTCGCCAGTACTTCACGTTTGTTGATTTGTTGAGGATAGCCATTCTGACAGGGGTGAGATGGTACGTCACTGTTGTTTTGATTTGCATCTCTCAGATGATAAGTGACTGTGAGCATGTTTTCATATGTCTTTTGGCCTTCTGTATGTCCTCTTTCAATAAGTGTCTAAGTCCTTTGCCAGTTTTTTGATTTGATTGTTTATCTTCCTTTTGTTATAACATCGTTAAAATGTCCATACTACCCAAAGCAATCTATAGATTCAGTGCACTCCCCATTAAAATACCAATGGCATATTTCAAAGACCTAGGACAAACTCCAAAAAATTCATCTGGAATAATAATAAAAAAAAGGCTCCCAATAGCTACAGCAATCTTGAGAAAGAAGAACAAAGTTGGAGGATCACATTACCAGATATCAAGCTATATTACCAAGCCGCTGTTCTCAAAACTGCCCGATACTGGCACAAGAATGGACATATAGACCAATGGAACAGAACAGAGAATCCAGAAATCAATGCAAGCCATTATGCTCAATATTTGACAAGGAGGCAAGGACATACAATGGAGTCAAGACAGTCTTTGCAATAAATGGTATTGAAAAAATGGACAGGTACATGCAAAAAAAATGAAACTAGACCACCAAATTACACCATACATGAAAATAAACTCAAAATGGATAAAGGACTTAAACATAAGACAGGAAACCATAAAAATCTTAGAAGAATCCATAGGCAGCAAAGTAGCAGACATATGTCATAGCAATATCTTTACCAATACAGCTCCTAAGGTAATGGAAACTAAGGAAAAATTAAACAAATGGGACTACATCAAAATAAAAAGCTTCTGCACAGCAAAAGAAACCAGCAACACAAGAACAAGAAAGCCCACTGCATGGGAGAACATATTAGCCAATGTTATCTCTGATAAAGGTTTAATCTCCAAATTTATAGGGAACTCATGCATAGTATTTTAAAGATATTTTCATAGAAATCTCAAATTTTCTCAATGAAGCCTGGGTTTGTGGTTTGTTTGTATTCCCTGATTCTCATGGGATATACTGTGTAGACATTTATTTTACAAAATATACAGGTAATAGTTAATAGACTGGTGAACATTTGTATAGAATACTACCACCTTTTGCTTCAATTTTAATGAGAAAGACATGTTTTAAGTGAACTGTCTAAAAATTCAGTTTTACAAACCTCAGAATGGCCCAGGCAAGAACTATCTCAAATATGTTTCCTCTTATTTAACAACCCCATTAGTGGTTGAATATAGTATTATCTGGTCAAGTCAAAGGCATTTTCCTCTTATTTTCTACTTATGCAGTTTCTGGAGGGTGCTTTGAAAATGCCCCTGTTTTGGTGGCAACTAAGTAAGTTTAAATTCTCAGTCTTTGTCCTGTGCTATGAAAGAGCATAGTCACCGAAGACAATCACTCCTACATACAAGGTCATGTTTAAGGAAGGCAAACTAAAGCTCCACCCTACTTACTGCATGTCATCACTCATACATTGCTGTAACAGAGCTTGGCTTTACATTTATTATCTCCTTTTTACAGTTTCTGGAGAGAAACATCGATCAGCTGCCTCCTGCACACTCCCCATTGGGGATGTGCCTGCAACCAAGGTACATGCCCTTGACCGGAATCAAACCTGGGACCCTTCAGTCTACAGGCCAAAGCTCCATCCACTGAGCCAAACCAGTCAGGGCAAGAAACAACTTTTTAAATAGATACCTAACAGATTAGAAGGAGTTAGTTATTTTATAGAATTATAATGAATCATCCTATATAATAAAGGGCTAATATGCAAATCGACTGCAGCAGAGCGACCGGTCGCTATGACATGCACTGACCACTAGGAGGCAGATGCAGAATGCAGGAGCTGCCCCCTGGTGGTCAGTGTGCTCCCACAGTAGGAGCACCACTCAGCCAGAAGCCCTGAGCTGGGCTCACAGCTGGCGAGCACAGCAGTGGTGGCGGGAGCTTCTCCCCCCTCTGTGGCAGTGCTAAGGATGTCTAACTGCCTGCTTAGGCCCACTCCCCTGTCAGTCAGATATCCCCCAAGGGCCTCCCCCACCCCTGAGTGCATGAATTTCGTGCACCAGGCCTCTAGTTTAATATATGTGTTAAGGTCTTTTTTAAATACACTTGCTCAAATAAAATTTTTTAGATATCAAAGTTTAGGAATTATTTTCTAAGGTCTTACTTTGCTTCAATATGCTATGTTGTATTTCCAACTTTTGTGTTCTTTGTATTCTTTTATGTGAGTGCATCCTCCTATCCTGAAGAATTCTGTGTAAAAAGATCTTATGAACTCTTTTTTTGTTTTGTTATGAATTACACTTTCTGCATAGAATCAGATCTCAAAAAGGATCTCCCATTGAGGAATATCAAGACACATCTTGGGTAATGCCTTCAAATGTTCTCAGGAGCTGCCTCAGCCTAACTGTATTATTGTTCAATTACGTTTTCCTAGTATTGTACAGACTACCTGGGTAGAAAATCACAGGAAGACAGGGTCCATGTCTATCTTATCTATAGAAGTATGTCCCCCAGACATTTCTTGCATCACATCATAACGCTCTTAATATAAAAGAAGTGATAATACACCTTTGCAAAAATAGAAAAAATGTAACCAATAGTATAGAGAGGCAAACAAGGGTAGGAGCAAATAACCCAGAGAGCTTTGAATCTCATTAGAATAAAGATGGTGGCAACTTGACATGCTTCCTGTATAGTGATCCAAAATTTTATATTCACATTTCAAATAAGAACTTTTAGCTGGAGGAGGATTATCGAATGAGACATGACCTTTTCCTTCAGCAGTCTACAGTCTGGCTGAGGAGACAAGGCTAATGAACATGAAACAACCTGGTAGTAATTAAGTGCTGGGCATGAGGTGCTGAGAGCCTGAGCTATGCTGGAGGCAGAGAGAATGAGGAGGAGGAAGAGGAACATGCATTTAGAATTTGGAGTTACTCCCTTTTATATGCCTGCCCATGTCAATTTGTCCATTTAAAAATATAATTTCCTAGAGGATAGCAACCAGGCCTATTTATTTATTTGTTTATTGATTGATTGATTTTAGAAAGAGAGATCAATTTGTTGTTCCACTTCTTTATGCATTCATTGGTTGATTCTTGTATGTACTTTGACCAGGGTTTGAACGCATAATGTTGGCATATCAGGACGATGCTCTAACCAACTGAGATACCTGGCCAGAGCCCAAGCATGCCTGTTTAATTGACTGAACTCTGATAACTAGGACAACTTCCACATCACATGTCTTAGAGTCTCCCAATCTGTGAGGTGATTCTAGCTTCTCCATAGCTGTCTCTATTAAGGTCAAATTCACCTGCATCCTCTACTAATTTTGGGGGTTAAACTCTTAGGTACCCACTTCACCAAAGTGTGTCTGTTTTGCTGGCTCTCCAGTCCTCCAGCCTTGACATGCTGACCTTTGAAACCTGCCCCATATTTGTTTTTCTTTGCCTTAACTGACCTACTTAAACATGATAAATTCCCAGCTAGTTTGCTTGGTGAAATGAATTCCTGGTCCAATCCTTTCCAGGCTAGATTGCAACACTATCATTTCTGCCCCCTCATATTAGTTATCTCTTATTGCACAACAAATTGCCCCAAAATTTAATGGTTTAAAATAATGAACATTTACTATCTTACACAGTTCCTCAGGATCAGGAATCTGGGAGCAGCTTAGCTGTATGGTTCTGGTTCAATCTCTCAGGAGGCAGCACTCAAACTGTCAGCTGGGGCCATGGTCACCCAAAGACTTGAGTGGGGCTGGGAGATTCACTTCTAAGCTCACTCATGTGGCTGTTGGCAAGAGTTCTCAGTTTCATGCCGCTAGGACCTCAACATAGAGTTTTTCACAAAAGGGCAGCTGGTTTCCCCCAGAGTGAATGATCTGAGAGAAAGACCACACTGCCTTATATGACATATATCACTAGTCCCACTTTATTCTGTTCATTAAGCATGAGTCACTTAAAAAAAAAAAAAAAGAGTCACTAAGTCCAACCTACACTCAATGGGAAGGAATTACACAAGAATCTACCTAAGAAAAGAGTAACATGCTAATTGACCATACCTTCGTGATGCCCACCAGCCAATCAGGAGTGAGTATGCAAATTAACCCAACAAAGATGGAAAGTTAATTTGCATATGCAGGTGCCATGACGACGACATAGGTGTTCCGCACCACTCCGGCCACTTCGGGCCTCTGGGCAGCTTGGGACAGCGGGAAGGCAGCTCCGGGCTGGAGGGGAAAGGTGGCTCCGGGCTGGAGCAGAAAGGTAGCTCTGGCCAGAGCGAAGGTGGTGCCAGCAACCAAGAGAAGGAAGGCCCATTCTTGCATGAATCTTCATGCATTGGGCCTCTACTGAGATTATAAAGAGGCAGGGACCATTAAGGGCTGTTCTAGAGGCTGCATCCTACACCCTTTCATGAGGTGACTTCTCAGTTCTTCATTTGAAGTTTGTTCGTATATTTAACTCCTTGCTAAAGTGATTTATAATCTGTTTGCCTGTGAAACTATATGGAGTTAATATTTTATACTTTAGTCACAAAATAAGAATTTCCTTTCTGCCTACTGACAGATTTTACCTTTTTGAAAATATACTTATCTTTTTACCCAATATTATCTTCCACTGAAAACTGTAGGTCACCATTTCAAACTCATGTTGATTTGTAAGTTTGTCAGGATAACAACACAAAATATTCCTTAAACAATGTTGAGAAGCAAATGGAGAATTCTTTCTTCTCCTCACTGCCAACTAAAAAGAGTCATATCCAAATCCTTTAGCCACTCAGCCAACAAGCCAAACCCACTTCGCTGTAAAAGTGAGCATTTGCCAAACATTTTCCTCATTTACTTATATCAAATAAATAAAGGACTGTATTAGTGTGAGCATTGGTTTATTTCAGAAATAATTGAAATAATTCAGGGCTTGAGTCTTCAGTATTTAGAGGAAGCAAAAACTAAAACATAACCTACTACTATCATGCTTTAACTCTGGGCAAGATTCTTAAAAACCAGGTGTAAATTAGAAATTGAAATTCAAAGTCATGGCCTTTGCCATCAGGAGTTTATAGTTGGTGAGCATGTTAGAACTTGCCTCCTGAAACCACCACACCTGCTGTCATTAAGAAAGCAAAGACCAGACTGATGCCCCTCTTTTTTTTTTTTTTTTTTGTCTTCAAGAAAACAGCAGAGATTTTTGTCCTTTCTTAAATACATGCCTACTTTGACAGCACTGACAAAAAAAATTGTCTAAAGAAGGAATGATGCTAAAATACCCATGATGGCAGGTACACCATGCAGAGCTCTCTCACATTCATAGTTTTGGACATAGACACTGGTTCAAGTACATGAACAGAATGAAGACAAGACTGTATTTCATTCCACGTTCACCATAGCTGTGTTAATTTCAGCAGCATCTCTGAGCTCAGTTTCCTTAAAAGTGAAATAAGAATAATTACCTATACATGCAGATTTGTTTTAATAATTAAAGCGTATTGAACTTAGTAAAAGAGCTGGCACATAGTAGGCATTCTGAAAATGTTGGTTCTTCTTCCTCTTATATCCCATCAAAAATGTACTGAAAATAACCCCGCCAGGAAGCTTTTTATCATGCAGGTAGTAGTTGCTTTATCTTCTGGCTCTGCCGGCAAGCTTGGGTGTGGAGGGGAAGCTTTTCTACCTTCTGCATAGAGGACATTACATTGTTAACTATATTCTGGATACTTAGGAGAAATTGAGCTGAATATTTAAGTACTCCCTGAAGTCAATGCACGATTTAGGAAATATGTATATTAGAATGTTATGCTGCAACATGATACATTAAGTCCCAATGAAGCTGTGGTTTCTAATTCAGACTGTATTAAGTTTCTCTGCTTAAATTTTATTACAGTGTAGATCATCAATATCAAGTGAATCAAGCCAACTATAAAAGCATCACTAATAAGAGAAAAACATTTTACTGTATCAAGAAACCACTCTGAAATTTTATACAAAATATACCACTTATTTCATAGGTATTTGCTGGAAAATTGTTAATGTCAAGTTTTACATTATTTTTTTTTTTTTTACCAAATGCTTTGCAGTCACATTTATTTCCCATCTCTAGAGACTTTTGATAATGGATCAAATCAAACCACCAACTTGGAGAAGCGATTCTGCTGCGGTAGAAGGCACCATTACACCACACGCACAATTGAAAATTTAGGATCATTTGATCTACAGTGTCCTGTAGTGCCCCTTCTACTGTCAAAATAGCCAAGCTATAGTTTTGAACCTTTTCTTGCACACTCTTTCTCCCATGAACTGAAAACTATATTGTCTCCCAAACCCCCTTCACTTTGCCCACAAAGCCAGGAAGAAGAGTCAGCACTTTCTACACCTTCTACTCCTTCCAAGTCATTTATTGTTCCACTGCCGCTCAGCTGCTTTTCTTACTAGAACCAAATGCAGTCCTCTTCTTGTCATAGGCTCTGCGTTTCTTTGTCACATCCATGCTTGATATATTTTTAAACAATATCCCAACCATGCTCAGTCTTCATCTCACACTACTCACATTTGCAAAGAACTGGCATATATTAAACCATGGCCCAATTCTTAAATTTACAATGATAAATATGACTATCATGTGTAGAAAGCACAATTACTCGGGTTGAAAATGAGTTCATTTTATCCCTGTAGGCCAATTTATGAGGAAGCTGTAATAGAATCAGAAAGCTGCTTGGTGAAGCTGGAAGCAGAGAAGATAAAGTTAGTTCGATGACATTCTTAGTTAATGTTATACCCTATGATTGCCTGATAGCTTTCCTCACTAAAGACCATGTTGCTAAACAGACTAAATATTTGACCAGTTCGTAGGAGACAATGTTTTGTATCCATACTGGAGGCATACACAAAGTTGTTATAGTACTTTTTGCCTTCCTCTAAATAGGCCCCAGGCAGACTTGAAAAAATGGGCTTTATTCTTTAGCTACAGACTCTTTTCTTTACTTAACACAACATGACTGAGGCATTCTTATAGTCACTTTGATAAATATTGGGTATTCTTCTATCACTTTAACCATCCATTGATGATTATGCCATGTGATTTTTCCAAAATTCTTCATGAAGGAGTATTTAGACAGCTCTTGTGCCCTACTTCATGCTCTCTTAACATATTTCTAGCCCAGGTGTCATTATGACAACCAGGTGTACAAAAGTATTACATGACTGCACCTTGTCTCCACTGTAATTTCTTGTCTTCTGCATTAGGAAATTTTTGCTGTGTTGTCTGTGGGAACCTACTCAACTGAATTGTGACTCATGAAAACCTCTAAGTATGAGGGAATTAACACAACAAGGGATAAGAATCAGTAAAGAAATACTCCCCTCTCTCATCCTTTGAGCGGACAAAGTCTGAGGTGTGGTCCCCATAACTCCTTAGACTATCCCCATATGATAAAATCACGTCTGTTGATTTGCCCTATTTTTTAAAAAGGAATTCATTTTTTTCTTAATTGAAAAAATGTAGAACTTGGGGATATTTTAATTATGCCCATTTTTACATTGGCAAGTAGAAAAGCCATCATGACTTTCAGAAGTATTTTATCAGCTCCCAAATCAATACGCATACTTTTCAGAATATTTAAACCCAACAAAATACTTGGACAATTTAAAAAAATAAACAGCTTGAGAAAAGTTTTAATGAGGAAAAATAAATAAACCAAATGTTAAATAGTCTGTATAATTCTCTTCTGTTCAATGTTGTAGCATAAAAAAAGTGAAAAACTGGAGATTTGCCCTTAGAAGTTAAGTATTTTTCTCTCTTTAACTGGTGGAAACATGCTATGGAAACTAGTCACAAAATTGCTGCATTATAAATATATAAAAAAATGTAAGGCCCTAGTACATGACATGGTCTTTGAATTTGCCTCAAGAAGATATCCCATTTAATACTTTCCCTTTAATATTGATATAAAATCAGAAGTCAGCCAAGCATCTTGGCAATCCTAAGAAATTATACTTTAAATGAAGTATGCAAACTCTTATTTTTGTTTTCTAATCTTAGTTCAGAGAAGATGGAAAGTACAAATATTCAGTCCCCAAAGAAATATTAACTCCTCACACTGGGCTGCTTTAGAATAAAAAGTCCTACATGTGTTCCCTGTGAACTTAGTTAATATAACTATGAGTGCTGCAATTTCTGCATTTCCTGATTTGTACTAAAATTGCAAGTATATTAGTTTAATACTTTATAAGGGTTTTGGAAGACTGCTCTTGAAATTTTCAAGGTCTATGTAGGGTTGTTATTCCTCTGGAAGGAAAAATCCAGCATCTGACAATAATTCTCTATAATCTTTTACTTGGACAAAGGCTCTGATTGATTGTAGTTATGGCTTTTCCTCACACACAAATTGAACAATTTCACAAGTGAAGAGGTTCACTTTTTTCTCTTTTGTTCAAAATAACAAAAATTGTACACCATACCCTCTCTTTGCCCCTGTCCTAGAGTCACCACAGTATTAGGTCTAATCGCACCCTGATTAGTTACCCAGTCATCATAAATACTTTTAAAAAGGGAGAGTTTTTATCTGAACACTAAAATTGTGCTTAATGTTTTGCAACAGTTTCATTGACTTCATTCTTTATTCTGTGTTGTTTTCTTTATTTCTTTGTTTTTGTCACCCTTCACAACCACAGAGCACTCTTTTATTGACTATTGACCAAAACCTATTCAAATAATAAACCTTATCATAATTCTAAGTTATTTTGTAGAAATAACAGGTTTATATTCAGCTGCATAAATTATCCTACATAAACCATTCTCTCCAAAAGAAGTATGTAATTTTGTTTTCACATGGTTATAAGAAACAGTAAGCTTTTTGTTATTTTTTTTTTATAGCAGCATTCATAGATCTTAAATTTTAGGTATATTGATGACATTACCTGGAAACTTGCTAGAAATCAAAACTTGCAAAATTCAAGAGAGTTGGCAAATGATTTTAAAATTATTAAGTTTGATTTTAAAAGTAGTATAAAATAATCAGAGCAGTTAGCATTTACTGAGTACTTTTTGTTAAGCATCTATGACAAAGAATAGTTAGGCCTCCTCAACCATTCCCTCTCTGTTGGGTCATTTCTATCAACATGCTATATAATGTCTGCCTCCTTTAAAAAATTCTTTGGGCCTTTTCCCCCAACCTAGCTTGTTTTTCTCTTCTTCCCTTTTATAGAAAAACATCTTAAAAGCATCTGTACTCACCATCCGTACTTCCTTTCCTCCTATTTGTATTTTTAACCCCCTCTGATCAGGCTTTTGTTTCGTGACTCTTCAAGGTCACTAATTCTTGCCAAATCCAGTGATCTACTCTCAGTCTTTATTGTATTGTACCTTTCTCAAAGCAGCATTTGACAATAATTGATCAGAACTACTTGTGGACAAACCTTCTTTTGGCTTTACACTTGTTTTCCTCCTATGTAACTGGCCACCTCCTTTTTCCCTATCTTTTCTTACTCTTCCTTGCCTCTAAATTTTTAAGTGCCCTACAAACTGATCTTCCCTGAAATTTTTATGTTTCTTTGTTACTGTTTGCATAGAACTCTGAGCTCTGTGCATGTAAAGATCCCGGTTCCCGAAGAGAGACCATTTCTGCTCCGGGACATGGTAAGAGTCCAACTGAACTGCAAAGTATAGCTGCTGCCCAGACATTTCTAACTTGGTGTCCAGGGACAAGTCAGCAAGATAAGGAATCACCATTTTTGCAAGGAAAATTGACCCTGATCATCAAGATGAGGTAGGGGTGGTTGGAATATGTGTGGAGCTCAGGTGATCCACTGGAGTGATCCTTAGTAGAGCCTCGTCCAGTTCTGATGAAATATTGACAAGTCTAGCCAGAGAAGGTCATGGTGAGCAGTGATCACATACCACAGAGAAAAGAGTCTGGGTCATGCCAGCAGGTAAGCCATTAAGACCAGTAGAGATGATGAGTGAGGGTGAGGAGAATCTAGAAAGCATAGTTGAGAGGAGAGACAGACTGTTAGTGGTGATCCTGTGACCAGCTGCAGCAGTGGGAACTCTGGTTTGTCCCACTAACCTTTCTTTTTCAAATTTCCCCCAGGAAGAAAGGCTCATGGAGAGCTGCTTGTGGAAACCATGCAAAGATTGAAGGGCACAAGGGCTGAAGTATAGTAGATATTTTGACTTATTTCCCCAGCTTCTGGTAATGCTACTAGAAGATGATCCTTATCTGGTAGCCTTCTATTGGGACTTCCTCAGGTGAAGAAAACTGCCTTGCCAGGATAACTGGAATCCAATGACCAATCAACATGGGAATATAAAGGTTCAATCCCAGTGCCACCACTCAAGACAGCTCAGAAGGGCTGTCCTGGCTGCTCAGCTACACATGGGGTCAGCTGAGGTTTTGGGGGGGACTGCATTGCAGTTCCACTTCTCCCTCTGCGCCCTCCCCCCCCCCCCATACTTCATTACCCTCTTCCACAAGTGTTGATACTCAGTAAACTTGCTATTCCCTAATCTCCATCTCAAGGTAAGCTTCTGAGGAAACCCAATTGGAGACAATAGAATCTTTTAATATTACTGACTAGAGAACATGAGCAGTCCCTGTAGAGAGCAAGAGATGACACTGATATTCTTATACTTTCTGTTCTGGGATTCATTTCTCACCCTTTTCCTATTCCAGTGGTCGGCAAACTGTGGCTCTCGAGCCACATGTGGCACTTTGGCCCCTTGAGTGTGGCTCTTCCACAAAATACCATGGCCTGGGTGAGTCTATTTTGAAGAAGTGGCATTAGAAGAAGTTTAAGTTTAAAAAATTTGGCTCTCAAAAGAAATTTCAATCGTTGTACTGTTGATATTTGGCTCTGTAGACTAATGAGTTTGCCGACCACTGCCCTATTCTATTCTGTCTGACAGAAAGCTGGCTCCTAATACTTCATTTCCTTGTCTCTGTTGCGAATTGACTTCTGTTTAGGTTTGCCCAATGGAGGTAGTGGTGGAAGACTGGATGGCAGGAAGAAGAAGGTCGGGTATTTTGATCCCTCTGTGTGCATCTCTATTGTTATCTACATGCTCTTTATCTCCCTGGACAACTCCTATTCTGCTCTTCACTCCCACTCAGCAGCCTCTGCTCTGTTTCTAGTTCCCACCAGTTACACCCAGCTCCTAAGCTCACTACATGATTGTGACCCAAGCATGTAATTAACTACAATTCCTGAACATACCAAAGAATTTGTGCATGCTTAGCACATTTTCTCTCTGCCTAGAATACTCAGCTGGGTTTTGTCAGAGCAACTCACATTCATCCTCAAAGACTCAGTTCAGGCCTTATCACCTCCCCTAACACCACCCCATCCCCAACATGTGTTCCTTCAGAGGCCTGTGCCTCCCTCTATCATACTAGGTGTACCGGTTAATCATGCGGATTGTTTTTTCAATAGATGGGGTTCAACATATGTTGATATATATGCACTTCGATATGTATGCTGTTTTGTTGTACTGACAACAAGCTTCAAAACTACATATGTCAAATTTTCTGAAGGTGTTAACATCATAGATATTTTTACACTTAAAAACGTCAAATTTCATGCCAAAAAAGAGCATTTGCGGGAAGTTTTAATTCATTATTTTGAAGAAGAGTGCTAGTGATGGACATTACTTTGAATAAAGCACTTTTGATGTTTCTCTTTAAATTATCATGTTTTCTTTGATTACAAAATCCCCATTATTAACCAGTCAATAATTAATCCACATTATTAACCAGTTAATGATTAATCCACATTAATAACCAGTTAATAAAGGAATGCCAACAGCCACCTGAAGCCAGAAAATGCAAGGAATGTATCTCTCAGACTCCTGGGAGCAGTGTGGCCCTGCCAGATTTCAAATTTTCAGCCTCTAGAACTATAAGAGAATAAATTTCTGTTGTTCATATCCACCAAGTTTATAGTAATTTCTCATAGCAGACTCAGGAAACTAATACAGAAACTATCATCAAATCAAAAATAAGATCAGTGTATAGTTTTATTTATAATAGCAAAAAAAATGAAAACAGCATGAAATATCTACAATACAGGTTTCATTAAAAGTTACACTATAACCTCCCTAGCCAGGTGGATTGGTTGGTTGGTGCATCATCCCAAACACCAAAACCTATGGATGTTTCTCTTACATCAATGTTTCTCTCTCTTCCTCTCTCTCTCTCTCTTCCTCTCTCTCTAAAATCAATAAAACATAACCTTGGGTTAGGATAAAAAAATAATTAGACTATAACCATAGGATAGAATATAGATCATGTGGCAAAGTAATAATAAATAATATATTTAAAATGCATTTTAAAACTATTTTATAAAACTGTGTGCAAAGTATTATTCCATGTTTGTTAAAAAATATATTGGGAATTAATATCTAGAATATATAAAGAACTCTTACAATGCAACAACAAAAACAAAACAAAATAAATAACTCAATCAAAAAAATGGACAAAGGACTTGGCTAGATATTGCTCCAAAGATAATACACAAGTGGCCAACAAACATATGAAAAGATGCTCAACATAGCCCTGGCCACTGTGGGTCAGTAGTTTGGAGCTTCATCCAGTTCACTGAAAGGTTGCTAGTTTGATTCCTAGTCAGGGCACATACCTAAGTTTCGGGTTCCATCCCTGGTGAGGGTACATGCAAGAGGCAACCGATCAATGTTTCTCTGTTGCATTGATGTTTCTCTTTCCCTCTCTCCCTCTCTCTAAAATCAGTAAAACATATACTTAAGTGAGGGTTTAAAAAGAAAAAAAGATGCTCAATGTAACTAATCATTAAAGAAATGCAAATCAAAATCATAATGAGGTATCTTATACCTATTAAAATGTCTAATAAAAAAAAAAGCAAAAAAAAAAAAAAAAACCAAACAAACAAAACAGAATTACAAGTGTTGGCAAGGATGCAGAGAAATTGAAATCTTTGTGCACTGTTGATAGAACTGTAAAATGGTGTGATATGGAAAACAAAATAGCAATTCCTCAAAAAATTTAAAATATAATTTCCATATGATTCAGCAGTCCCACTTCTAGATTTATATCCAAAAGAATTGAAATCAGGATCTCAAAGAAATATTTGCACTTTCATTTTCATAGCAGCATTACTCAAAATGGCTAAGAAGTGTAAGCAAACCATATGTCATTGACAGTTGAATGCATAAACCATGTCTATATGTACAATGGAATATTATTCAGCCTTAAAAAGAAAGGCAATCTTGTCATACTAGGCGCCCACTGCACAAATTCTTGCACCTTGAAAGGAGCTATGGGCCGTGAGGCTGCAGTTGGCACAGGAGCAGGTCTTGGCCCATCCTCCACGCCCCCACCTGGACCCCCAAGTCCCCTGTCTGCTGGCAGCCCTGCTCCAGCTGCTGCTGCTCCCGCACGCTGAAGGCACCGGCCCACTCACACCCACTGACGGTGCAGAGCAATTGGGGCTGGTGCCAGCATGGTGCAAGAGGTGGCTGCTGGCCCCTATCGCCCCTCAGGAGCAGGGTGAGGTAGAGAAACCCTGAGGGGCGATTGGGGCCGGCAGCCACCCTGGCACTGACATCAGGTGCAACCAGGGCCAGTGCTGGCAGCAGGTGCGAGTACCAGGTGGGACCGCAGCATGCAGGAGCAAAGAATTTTTAGTAACCACCAGAGGCTCACCCCAATGACAGTGACCAACGCCCCACCTGGGTCTGGCGCCCCCGCTCACCTGCTCCACCATCCCACCGTGGCTGATGTCCGCTACGTTTCGTGCTCTGCTGTCTGCTGCCTACGCCTGCCATGTTTCTCGCACACCCCCTGGTGGTCAGTGCACATCATAGTGACTGGTCATTTGGTTGTTCGGCTGTCTGGTTGTTCTGACATTTGGTCTATTTGCATATTAGGGTTTTATATATATAGATGTTATAACATAGATGAACCTTGCTTTATGAGTATTAGCTCATCTAATGCAAAGAAAATTCTGTAATGTGGTACTAAATTCCATTTTACAGAAGAAAAAGCTGAGGAACAGAGTTATTAAATGATTTGCCTAAGATCATAGCACTGGTAGGAGGCAGAGCTGGGATTTGAGGCCAGGCATTCTGACTTTGGAGTTCATATTTTTTTAGTCACTTGCTAAAATTATACTTTCCCATATATTTTATAAAATATATTTTTATTGACTTCAGAGAGGAAGGGAGAGTGATAAAAAAACAGATAGATAAAAACAATAAAGTTTTTTATGAATAAAAAATAAGTCAGATGGTCCATCTAGTTTAGAAGTTTGTCTTCTCTTGGTAATACTGAGCAAACATGTTTTTTTTCTAATTCTATTTTAGAAATCCTTATAATATTTTAGCACTGTTATCGAAAAAAGATACCGTTATATATGTGTGAGAAAAATAGTTTGCAATAGCAATAGTTTACAACATAATAGCAACTGTTATGAAAATTAAAGTTTATAATCCTCCAAATTTTTATAGTCTTTTCATCAATTATAATTTTCTAATTGTATGTAGGCTGGGTGACAATAGCTCAAATTAAATGCAAGGCTGCAGAAGTTTTTCATATGGATGCCTTGTTGACCTACTATTTTTGCAACACTGGGAAAAGCCATGGTAGGTTTGGTGTTGATCCTGCTTTTCCCCTGGACAGAGTCAGTTCTGGCCTGCTCTATCTCTCATTACTGTGATGACGGGCTCTATCCAGATACTAAATACTCGGGAGACACTCTAATACAGTGTTAAAGACTGAACACTTCCCCAAAAGAATGTGCATTCCAAGAGAAAACAGGCCTCTGTCTGACACTAGTAAAATTGTGAAGGTGTGTGATAAATTAGGCATTAAAATGAGAGGCCACAAATTCTTAAAGGTGCTCTGCCCCTCACAGTGAGTCCCTCCTCCTCTCTTTCCAACACAGAAACAGTTATATATTTTAAATAATGATAACAATAATAAAGCCTATAAATATACACTAGCAGAAACAACAAAATATTTTCAAATATAAAGTGTTACAATAAGCTGTTATGCAATTAAGAAGGCTGTTCTACATGGGAATTGGAGAATAAATAGGTAGAGATATAACTGATAATCAAAACATGTGAAATATCTTAAACTATTTGAGGGTATTTGTTTTGAGGGGATAGGCAAGAATATCTTGTCCTTAGAGCTTTGGTTTCTTCCATTGTCTTTCCTCCCTCCCTTTCTCCCTCCTACCTCTCTCCCTCCCTCCTTCTCCCATCCCTCCCTTCCTCCCTTCATTCCTTCCTTTGTACAGAAATTTTCATTTTTTTTACATTCACAAAACAGTAGTACCATTTTTTGTTGTTCATTTAAAAGTACCATTTACTTGAAACATCGACTTCCTAAAGAAATACAAAAATTTTTAAATCTAAAATAATGAATTTTATTTATATATTTAAAAAGTGGTGTGGCTTGTTTTTCAAATAAATCTGACTATAAGCTAGGATAATTGTATTTCAGATCAAAAGTATGTAAAATATTGTTCTAAAATGACCAGTGCCTAAATTTGCTTTAAAAATGCAAAATAATTTGCTTAAAAAAAAAAGCAACAAATTATGATGTGTTAATTAAGATTTACTAAATAACCAATTTATTTATTTTGGTAAAGCAATGTATAATTCCAAGTATTTTTTTCTCCTGACTTTTTATTGTGATATAACTTAAAGTATACAACCTAAATATACATCTTGATATATCTTTAAGTTATATCCATGATCCACCAACCAGATCAAGATAGAGAACCCTTAAAAGACAATGTTTCCTCCAATTTTAAGAATAGAAGTCCTCGATAAGAATAATGTTTAAAATGCATATTCCTAGGCCACACTCCAGAGATTCAATATTGAAATGTCTGGATGGGTCCCTGAGACTGAATATTAAGTAAGTGCTGCCATCTGGACAAACTCAACCTATAAAGAGAGCCTAACTTGACTCATAACTCTGGATGTTCCATTACTCTCAAGATAATTGTATTGGAAAATCTAGGTGGTTTTCTTACTGAGGATGAATGTCTATGACATTTACTGTCCCTGAGTAATTTTAAATTTTAGTGTTATTTTCTCCATCCTTGAACCAGAGTTGCCTAAATGAAGTTTCCATCAGTTCACGGCAAAATGAAAACTAAGTGCCTAGTGAGTTTTTAATAAAAGTGAAATGTATTTAAGGATTGCAGTTTATTGAGATTACTAGAGGCCCTGTGCACAAAATTTGTGTATGGGGGGAGGGGGTTGTCCCTCAGCCTGACCTGCACCCTCTCCAATCTGGGACCCCTTGGGGGCAGTCGGACATCCCTCTCACAATCTGGGACTGCTGGCTCCCAACTGCTTGCCTGCCTGCCTGCCTTCCTGATGGCCCCTAACCACTTCTGCCTAACAGCCTGATCGCCCCCTAACCGCTCCCCTGCCAGCCTGATTGATGCCTAACTGCTCCCCTACTGGCCTGATCACCCCCAACTGCCCTCCCCTGCAGGCCTGGTCACCCCCAACTGCCCTCTCCTGCCAGCCTGGTTGCCCCTAACTGCCCTCCCTTGCTGGCCTGATCGCACCCAACTGCCCGCCCCTGCTGGCCATCTTGTGGCAGCCATCTTGTGATGTCACGCTCCCACAATGCCACCTAGGTTTTATTATATAGGATACTTTCAGGATTTTGAAGTGCCCTTTAATGTTATGAAATCACTCCACAGTAAAAAGAGTTGGTGTTTTTAATTTAGAAAAATAAGGCTTAGTAGAAAGTCTCTGTTGTTCTCCTAATTTCAAAAATCTGGAATTTTTAAGTTAGAACCATGATCCACCAACCAGATCAAGGCAGAGAACCTTAAAAGACAATGTTTCCTTCAATTTTAGGTATAGAAGTCTTTGCTGAGGATACTATATAAAATGTAGATTCAGGTCTGTTCCTGGAATTAGATTGCCACCAGGTGAAGCAGAGTGCTACAGTCTGTACAGCTTAAATGGTAGGGGGATTTTTGCTGCCAGAGCATGTCTAGTTTGACTGAAATTTTTCTGCTGCTCCAAAAAATGACATTAGCATCTTTTCTCTCCTTATGTAAGTACCACATCCTTTCTACAGAAAACTTTCAAAGAATGGGGGGACATGAAACGACCAAACCATTGTTAATACACTGAGTTATTTTTTCAATGTTTTAATGCATGACTTTTTGTTAACAAGTCAAGAATATATATATATGACCATCTGATGTTTGGGGAATTTATAAAACAGAATGAGTTGGCATGATTTCTACTTTCTGGCATATTTAACAAGGTGCCATTGATCAAGAAGGGAACACTAGAAGATAGCCGGATCTTGATTTTGGATTCCTTGGAGACATGCAAGTATAGATGTTACCAAAGCAGCTGAATGATCAGAAGCTCAGAAGAAGTGTCTGAGTCAGAGAGAGAAATTTGATATTTTTCCATTTAACATACCTGGCAGCAAATAAAATAGGGCATAACTAAGGTACCAAGAGCAGGTAAAATGATTCAAACACACACACACACACACACACACAGACACACACACACGAAACAGGTGGAAGCTAGAAGCAGTGAAAATGTTAATATTATCTACATGTGCATCATTGTACATGATGTAGGGGCACAAAGGTGAATAAGATATGGCTCCTAGTGTACTGTCAATGGAAGAGACAGACATGTTAGCCAATCATATATATTTTACTTGGTTTATGACAAGAAGTACAAGATGCTGTGAGATCCCAGAGGAAGGCAGTTAAGTCTAGAAAGTTGAATAAGAATTAGAAGAAGAAAGGCATTTCAGGCAGAAGCAATAAAATGCACAAAAGCATTGAGTCTTGAAACAATATCATATATGTATATGGGATCACAAGCAGTCCAGTAGTATTAATACACAGGGTTTGAAGGTTAACCATCAGGAGGTCAGACAAAAGAGACCTCAATTATAGCGGGTCTTGCATGACCTGTCAAGGAAGGAGTTCAGGATTTATACCCTAGGAATAGGGGAGGGACATGGTCATATTTGCAGATTAGGGAGACAACTTAAATCAATCATAGAGAGCTCGGACAAAGCTGACCAGAGCAGAACTGGTTAGGAAAGAAATAAGTTGCTATGTGTATAGGGAGTGTTGACTGGGATAAAAAGGGGCAATACCTTTAATAAATATTTAGGTCCACTCAGTTCAAAATGCCTGTGTGGAAGATTCTATTTTCTTAGGGCAAGGCTTTTCCCAGCTTTAAAGGCAGTTGACAGCGATTCAGGTGAGATGGAGGAAGCCCAGTTTTAAATCTCTGAATTCCTACAAAACAAAAAACAAAAATAAGCAAATAACAACTACAAAAACACAGCAACTATAGGCGAAACTAAAACGCCTGGGCAACATTTACAGCAAAGCTAGGGGACCCCAAAATACAAGAGGGTGGAGCCAAACCCCCAAGGGTCTGTACAGGACGGGCAGGTGAGGAGAGGTGATCACCGCTCAGGTGCGGCAGGTGCGCTTGGCCCCCAAGACCGCGGGGGTGCTCCAGGCTCAGCAGTTGGTAGCACTCAGCCTGCGTGGGAGCGAGCGCTTTGTTCGCTCTGCCTGGTGCTGCAGCCCGAGTGACTGCAGGGACTGTAACTCCAAAACTGTGACTTGCTGGTGCTCTGAACGGGATACGACCCCGCACTGAGGAGGAGAAGCTGCGCGGGCAGTAGATCTCAGCAACACCTGCACAACTGGGACAAAGTAAAAAAAGGTTCAGGGGGTTGGAAACAGGACCAGGGAACCCCAGAGCACAAGCCACCAAGGTTTTGACTGCTAAGCATAAACAACAGAAGGAAAGTCTTTCTCCACCCACATCCCTGTAAATGTTCAGAAGAAAAACTAATTTGCATAGAAATGAGCACAAGGAGAATGTCGAGGGAAAATCCCACACAAAATTATGTATATATATTTTTTAAAAAGGAGCAAACTAATATTCCTACAGACAAGGAAAGCAGGCCAGTAAGATATGCCCACAACATGACTCCAAACTGTAATCTACCATTTCAAAACAAGCCTAAAAGACATGAAGAAAATGAAGCAAGGGGGGATAAGGACACATATGTAATACCTTAATCAATAAAGAAATTAAAAAATTAAAATAAAAAGTAAATAAATAAATAAAAAAGAAAATGAAGCAAGACATGAAATGACATCATAAATCAGAGCTAGAAAAGCTCAGCATTGATGTGGCATAACTCAGAAAATGATTAGAAATACAGTAAAGGGGAAAAATGAGTTCTGAAACAAAGACGAAACCAAAGGAACATAAGGACAAATAAACACAGCAACGTCCTAAAAGACACAGAAAGAGAAAAAGATGATTTTTTTTCATTTATAAAAGAAATTATTTTAAACATCAAACAGAAAAGAATGAGAAAGAGCAGCAAGTACACAGATCTTTGCCAGCTGCTACAGACAGGGCCTCTACTTTTTACCTGTGGCTGCTTTACAGCCTTTCTTTTAGGCATCGCTATATCTTGTAGTCCTACTCAGTTTTGTCACATGATAGGTACAGAATACTTTAGTTCAAGCATGTCACGCTCAAAGGCTAACACGGGCCAAATAAACAAGATTTAAGTCTATGTGGGCTGCAAAAAGCAAAAACTTCAATTTTCATAGAAACGTAGGTTTATTTCGATAGAGACATGCTAGATACCAAGGGCTGAAATAAATGAGTAATCATTAACATAAAATCATAGAATATTTTAATAAAAATTAATATTTTTTTCTTGAACATTAACTTACCAGACACTGAATAACTGCACTAATTAATAAGCGTAACGCAAATAAACCTATTTTTCTTGTTCTCCGAAAGTGAAACATTTCCTGTTGCACACACCAAACAAGTCAGTCCAAGACTAAGACATGGCAATCAGCGGCTTAAATATTCGCTGCTAGTGGAGAGAAATGGTGCGCCTACACGTAAGGCACATAAGGGAAATGAATGCAACACGATTATAGCAATCAGACATTAGCGAACGTTGTAGTTCCGTTATTAATAATTATGTATAACAGGATATTGTAAAAATTAAGTTATGACATTTTTATTAAACATTTCTTACATACCATTATATTGGCTGGGCCACAAAAATATTCGTTGTGGGCAGCGAGTTTGAAATGCTTGCTTTAGTTAAATAAATGGTGTTTGGCTCCCTCATTTCCTACCTTCAGGACTGAGAAGCCTTCAAAGATAAGAATACCACACTATAAAAGATAAGAATACCATTAAGCCAGTTCCCTTCCTTCCCTGGCATTGAGTTAATTTTCCATTGCCACTTAGGAGGATAAAAAGTGGAGAGCGCCTTTTCAGAGATCAAATACCAGGAGTTATGTTCTTTCCTTTTTCAATAGTTCTACTTCCCCTGTGCCCACTGTATCCTGGTATGTGAATTATTTTTCTATCATGTAGAAATTTTCAGGACACAAACATATTTTTCCCCTTAAATCAAATATATTCATTCATGCAAAGCCAAGAGTTATGCAACAAATAGTTACTGGGGAGTAATGAACAAGACCACAGATTAGGTTCCTGCCTTCACAGAATTATCTTAAGAAGAGAAGATTGTAAACCAGTAAACATATAAATAAGATCATTATAGACTGTGATAAGCACTGGGAAGGAAATAAACAAGGTAATGAAATGAGTGAAGCTATTCTAGATAGCAACATCACGGAAGACTTCTCTAACCATACCCCATAGTTTTGTATCATCTGGTTAGTTTGATAACGCTAAAATTCTCATGTGCCTTTCCATGAATCCCAGTTGTTATTCTTCTTTGGGGATACCTACAGGCCTTTTTTTCAATTTTCTTTATTTCCTCCAAAAGGTAGGTACATGGGTATAGAAATAAATACACCCCATTCCTGACTTTGTAGAAGTCATAGCTTAGTGAGAGACTAAACTCACTAAACTATATAGGGGGTTCCAGGCTGAAATTCTGCCTGGCTCCCTACATCATCTCAATATTTACTTTTTCTTTGTTGACTAGATCAAAAGAAACTTGATTTGCATACAATACTAGCTTCATTCCCTCATATCCAGTAGATCCTAGCATTGGCTTGAGGTATATAGCTTACAGTAACATGGAAATTTTACTTTAAAATGCCTTTATTAAAGAGGCCACATTTTGCATCAAAATTTTCAAATAAGTGCTAAATAAGATTTTTTAGTCAGATAATTGAAACTGGTTGCTATAACACAAGAGATTGTGTTCAAATGATAACTGTCATTGTTAGAAGTCTGTAGTGCATTTCAGTATCACTTACTGCTATCAGTATGTTAACTAACCATGTTGGTCTGGTAATCAGGCAGTGTTTACTTGGACTGCAGGAATTTTTAAAGACAGATAACACAGACACAGAATATTATATAAAAGACTCAGAATTAGAAGTATTTGAACAGATATGGAGGTATTTTATGTTTTGGGGTGGCAAGTTGTTTATATGAGTGTGTCACCTCTTAGATTCATCACAATTCTTTCAGATTCCCCTTAGATACTCCCAACTACTGGTAATTGCTATTTTCTCCCCCCAAAAAATGGGGTTCCCACATTCCAGGTCCTGGCGTTGGGGACTGGTGAGAAAGAGCAGTGATGAATCCCTCCATCCAACATCCTTCACTTGGCATACTACAAGGTCCCAGAATAGAGTAGAATCAGCTGTCAATCCCAGATTTATATGAGGTGATAAGTGAAGAAAGAAGGGCATTTAAGTCTTCTGAAGGCGCCTTCTCTCTGTGATTCTTTCATGAGATGACAGCACGACTGAGGCTTCTGGAAATTCTCACACAGGCATGAGGTGGTGTTCCAATAAGATCCCTCCAGAGCAAGACCACAGGGTCAGGAAAAAGTCACCTACTCTCCAAGACGCAATAATTATTTTGGGGGGGAAAAGTTAGCAAACACCTAGATGTAAGAAGTGTCTGTGCTTTCCATGTAACTAAAGCACTCTACTAATGCCTCCTGCACGTCTCTATCGTGGCACTCCACTTCACTAAGATTGGTTTATGGATCTGTCCCTTTTGCCTAACTGTGAATTCTTTTATGTATGAAAAGCATTTTAGTTGTTTTCTTAACCTCGGAATCTAGCACTGTGTCTGGCACAGAAAAGGGACCGAATAAATGTGCGTTGAATAAACCAACTGGAACTATAACTAAAGAAGGCAGACATATTAAAATGCAATAGGCATCTTCATGCAGTATATAAACAAAGTGACTGGATTAAAAAGAATGTTATTTAGAAATATCTAAGAGAGCTAATCAGACATGAGCATCTAAAAATGTATCCACGATAGCCTGGCTAACGTGGCTCAGTGGTTGAGTGTTGACCCAGGAACCAAGAGGTCTCCAGTTTGATGCCAGGTCAGGGCAAATGCCTGGGTTGCAGCTTGGTCCCCAGTAGGGGGAGTGCAGGAGGCAGCCTATTGATGATGTTCCTGTCTCATTGATGTTTCTATCTCTCTATCTCTCTCCCGTTCTCTTTCCTCTCTCCCTTTCTCTCTCTCTGTAAACATCAATTAAAAATTATTTTTTAAAATAAAAATTAAATGTATCCACTATAATAGACTATTGCAAATTATGGATGAATTCCTCTCAAGGATGTGTAGGTCTGGACATCCAGGTTCTATGCATATTTATTCATTTCTACAGCATTTCTTGAGTACTTTTTATGTGCTAGGAATTAAGATAGGAATTGGATCTATAACAGATATTTATAGTCATTCTACTCAGTATGTTTAGTCTAATAGGAGGAAACATGTTTTTAAAAATGGGCTTAAACATTAAGGCCCTGAGATAAGTTTGTTGCCAGCAGAGTGGAGCAGGAGGGAGTGATTACTTCAGATATGCTCTGCTAATGGGAAACACAGAATAGCAAAGATTATTCTTGGTCTGGGTCTTAAAAAGTGAAGAGATGGTCAACAGGTTGGGAAGGGTAGAAGGACATTTTAGACTGAAGGAGCTGCTGGAAAACAAGGCAAGAAACCATGAACTTGGTGACCTGTGTAAGCAGAGCTCAGTGTGGAAGGAGTGTAGGATTCTGGATAGATAAATCCCTAAAGAACTTCATAGAGTATGCTAAGAAGTTTTTGCTTTATACCATATGAAATAGGAAGTGCAATGTACATTAGTTTGCTAGGGCTGCCATAACAAAGTATAGCAGATCTGGTGGATTAAACAACAGAATTTTATTTTTTCACAATTCTGGAGGTTAGAAGTCCAAGATCATGGGGTTTACAGGGTTGTTTCTCTTAAAGCCTCTTCTCTTCTTGGCTTGTACATGACCATCTTCTCCTGTGTCTCTACATGGTCTTTCCTCTGTATATGTTTATGTCCCAATGTCTTATTATTACTAGGACACCAATCATATTGGACAAAAGCTCACTTAATGACCTCATTTTAACTTAATTACCTCTTTAAAACCCTACCTCCAAATACAGTTACATTCTAAGGTTCTGGGGGGCAGGGACTTCAACATCTGAATTCCGGGAATGGGGCATAATTCAACTCATAACAGTGTTAGATGTGCATTCAGATCACCCAGGCAGCAGGTCAGAGGACAGGTAGACAGGTGCAGAACCCGGGACAAGGAGATCCTTTGGAAGACTACCACAGTTGTCTATATGACAAAGGATCAGAGCCTAAACTAGAAAGACAGATCAGTAGATCAAAAGGAAATGTTAAGAGAATCACCATAAAAACTGGCCTGCAGGGTAGAATTCAAACTTCTCAGCAGAGTCCACAGCACCCTTAACTATAGACCCTATGTGCAGACTCATGTCTTGCCATTTGTCATTACACACGCTACCCTCCAGGCACAAAGGCCTCCAATGACTGTGCCTCTTGTCAGGGCTAAGCCTGTGTACCTGCCCTTCTCTCTGCTTGAAACATTCTTCGCCCTTTTCTTAGGCAACTGAACATCTATTCAGCTCCAACTTCCTCTGGTAGCAAGTCACTTCCTTCCCTAGACCCCAGGAGCATTCTGTGCATAGACTCTCTCGCATTGGGCTATAAATTAGTTTACATTTTACATGCTTGCTACCCCCATTAAACTGTAATCTCCTTGAGGGCTGGGATTCATTTCCTTTCTTTGTTTCCCCAGAGCCTGAGATGGTGATCAGCGAATGGAAAGCATTCAATAATACTTGAGGAATACTAGTATATGAGAATCAAATCTTCACCTTGCTCCTACCTAGACTACCAGGTGAGCCCTTGCCTGTCTTTCCAATGTAATCTCTCCTTTAAACTAAAACACTAGGAAGAGACTAAAGCAAAAAGTCAGATTTTCCACATTTGGGCCTAAATTTCTCTTATAAAAAGAAACAAGATATTTTCACAAACCAGCAAGGAAAATTCCAGACGAAAAGCCAGGCAAATCAGCAGAGTTTCCAATCTGTCACCACTTTAAACCATCTTGTAAATCACTTCCAGTTTAATTTTAACGGACAAAACACCACTGTCTTCATGTCTTTTTTTTCTTTTTAAGAATTTAACGAGAGGCTCCCATTGCTTATCTGATCAAATCCAAGTTTTCCAGTCTTCCACAGCCTGGCTGCATTTCATCTATACAATCCCCTATCAATGCAACTATCAGAAACACAGACTGAATTATTCACTCTTGTACTCAAAAATACTTTAAAGTTCCTCGGGACCTCAAATAAATTTCAAATTCCTCACACAGGCATTTTAGTAATTGGTGCTGGTCTTTTTTTTCTGATATTCTCTCTGATAGTCTTCAATCTTCAGCTAACTTTCCAAGTTGTCTTTCTCAAATATTTCTTATGTTTTCCTGACTTTTGTGTCTCTACAGTGTCCAGATTGTTCCTGAACCACCTGCACAACTCCCTTCCATATCTGTTGTAAAAGTCAGCAGTCCCAATACAAAAAAAAAGTCCAATCTGCAAGCTTCCTCCATTTTTTTCTATCCTCTTGAGAATCAGTCTGTTTGAGGCCAGTCTAATTGGAACCCATGCTCTTCCTAAATCCCCTATCTATCTCATATTTTATCTTTTTATCACAGTTACTTAAATACGTATTGTATCATGTCTATCAGCATATACACATATTTTAAGACTCTCCCTAGACCCCATATCTATCACTACATTTCAGTTTTCCTTTTTAAAAAAAATCTTCAAAAGATTTATTTATATATATTATTTCACTTCCTTTCCTCCCATCTTTTAGCTCACTCCAAGCAGATTTTCACTCACTGAAACTATTCTTATCAAAGTCATCAATAAACTGAGTATTTTCAAAGCTGATAGGCATCTTGAACTAACAGCACCATCTGGCATAGTTCATTGCTTCTTGCTGCTTGGACCACTCTCCTCCTTTGGTGCTAGGACACCACTTTCTCTTGCTCCTCCTCTTCTCTCCTCCCTCTACTGGCCAGTCTTTCTCTGGCTTCCTTACTTGCTCTGAACTGTCCCAGCCCCTACAAACTGAAGTGCCTAAGATTTAGCCCTGCTCATCTCTTTTCCCAGCACATTTACACTCTGATCTCATCTAGTCCCATGGGTATAAATTTCATCAATACATTGACAAGATCTAGTTTTCTATCTTCAATTCTTACCTTTTTCTTGAATTCAGATTCATATGCGTCACTGCCCAATCAATATCTCCACTTATATGTCTAATAGGCATCCCAAACATACTATGTCCAAAACTAAACTCTTGATTTCTCTCCTCTCTAAAACATGTATCTGTCACATCCTTCCTCTTCCTCAGTTCATATACACCTTAGAATCATCTTTGACTCTTCTCTTTCTCATCAATCCATTAGCAAATTTTGCTAGCTCTTCATTCAAAATACATTCAGAATTTCACTACTGTCCACAACTCTTTCACTACTACCACTAAGCCACCATCACCTCTTGCTTGAATTATTTCAATCGTCTATTAACTGGCATCTGTTACTGCTTATTCCCCAAACCCCTACCCTCAATTCCTTAAAGTGGTCTTTTAAAAACATAACTTTGATTATGTGACTTCTCTGCCCCAAATCCTCCAATAGCTGCCCACCTCATTTGGAATACAAGGCAAAGTCCCTACCATGACCTACAAAGCATTACATTATCTGGTCCATCACTCTCTGACATCTTCTACCACGCTTCTTGTTGTTCAATCAGCTCTTAAATTTCTCAACTTCTTGCTGTTCCTCAAGGATACCAAGCACACTTTTGCGTCAGCACCTTTACACTTAATGTTGTTTCACCTGGGAATTTCCCTCCTCCAGAAAGCCATAGGCTCCCTCACTTTCTTCAGGTCTCTTTTCAAATTCTACCTTATCAAAGAGGCCTTTCCTGACCACTTTATATAAATTATATACATATATATTAAATTCCCCACAATTCTCTAATTTTTAACTTGCATATTGTTCTTCATAGCACTTATCACCACCTAACAAAGTATATATTTGTTTATATGTTGAAATCGTCTCCTTCCACTTGAATATAAGTTTCTTTTCTTTACTGGTGAATTACCAGGATGTAGAACAATGCCTAGCACATTGTAAATATTCAACTTATATAGAATGAATGAGTAATTGTCACCTATTAGAAAGCTTCTGTGGCCATGGACTAGCTCTGAATGATAACATATTCCCATTTTATCTAGCTTAGTTCTTTTCATATGATAAAAGTTAAAAATATTTGTCAAATTAAATTACATCTTATTTCTCTTTGCTTTTTTAAAGATGGCTCGCTGATCCTTTTTGGCAAGTTTCCACACTTTCACCTGCTTCCTTCCTTCCTCTGTCATAGGTCACTTTTATGGAAGCCTCAAGTTCTTGCTGTTTCTCTCTTTGACTTCCTCTTTTCCTATCTATATTATATCACAACTTTATTGTCTGGGATTCCAGGAAATTTCATATTACAACTGACATTTCATAATTCTTAAATACTATAAAAATACTATTCCCCACAGTGTAGCAGCCTATACTATCATGTATTTTCTGCTTCATGGGAATTCAGCCTTGTTCTCCCAACAATATGTAAATGGCACAGTATTGTTGGCACAATGACAGAGATCATATCATACCCTCAAATCCTTGAAAACATCGTGTTCGAGTTTACAAGCTTAGTAAGTGAGTAACAACTATATCAACTGATCCAAAATAGTATTTCCGTTTTCATACTATACATCACCTCTTAGCTTCTAATAAGGATCTTATTCTGTCTCAAATAGAATTCCTGATATTAGCACCCATACATATTCCTTTGCCATTCTTCTCCCACCCCCTCCATATTTTAGTCACCAGTAGGTATCTGCTTAAGTCCAAATTCCAGGAATTATCTTTAAATTTAAACTTTTATTCTGGGATAGTAGATTCGGTCTGGCAGTTCCTCTAGCAATTAGTCATAGATTTACTATATAACCCTGCAATTCCACCTCTGGATATATACCCAAGAGAATTGAAAACATACGTGTACATGAATGTTTGCAGCAGCATTATTCTTAGTAGCCAAAAGGTAGACACAACCCAAGTGTTCATCAATGAAGGAATGGGTAAACAATATGTGGTATATGTATAAAATGGAATATTATTTGGCCATAAAAATGAGTGAAGTGCTGATACATACTACAACTTAGATGAACCTTGAACACATTAGCTAAGTAAAAAAAAAAGACAGACAGCCCAGCCAGTGTTGCTCAGTGGTTGAGTGTCAACCTATGAACCAGGAGGTCACAATTCGATTTCTGGTCAGGGCTCATTCCTGGGTTTCGGGCTCAATCCCCAGTAGGGAACCTGCGGGAGGCAGCTGATCAATGGTTTTCTGTCACCATTGATGTTTCTCTCTCTCTCTCTCCCTCTTTCTTCCTCTCTGAAGTCAATCAAAAATATTTCTTAAAAAGTCAGACACAAAAGGCCACATTTTATATGATTCCATTCACATGAAAGTCCTGAATAGAAAAATCTACCAGGACCAAAAGTAGATTAGTGGTTGTTTAGGATTGAGGGAGAGTGAGCAAAAGGAAGAGATGGAGAAGATGAAGTTAGAGGTAATGGGTCCAGGTGAACTAGGTGTTCAGGGTTCAATGCCCGGTCAGGGCACATACTTGGGTTTCAGGCTCAATCCTGAGAAGTAGGCATGCAGGAGGCAGCCAATCAATGATTCACTCTCATCGTTGATGTTTTTATCTCTCCCTCTTCCTCTCTGAAATAAATAAAAAAACATTTTTTAAAAAGTCACTCTTGCTGCTGTATGGAGAATAAACCATAGGAGGGAAAAAAGGGGAAGCAAAGTGATTAGTGAAGAGGCCATTCCAAAAATCAAAGCAAGAAATGATGAAGCTTTAGACTAGGGGTTAACTTTGGAGGTGGTTTGAACTGATTGGACCTGGATATGCTTTAAAGGTTAGAACCAAAGGATTTGTTGGATTCCATGTAGAGTGTAAGAGAAAAGTCAAGGATGACTTCGAGGTTTTGGGTCTGGGCACCGGGACAGATAGAATGGGCATTCACTGAGTTGCAGGAGTGCAGAAGGAACAGGTTTTGGTGAGCTAAATGGGGAGGTTTTGTTTTGGGTATGTTAATGTTGAGATGTTAAGTAAGCAGTTGGTTATATGTGGGTCCATGGTTAACTAACAGTCTGTGTTGGGGCTACACTTTGAGAGTTGTCAATGTGTAGATTTCATTTAAAGCCATGAGGTTGAACGATATTAGGGCCTAGATAGATAAGAGGTAAGATCCTAAGGCACTCCAAAATGAAGAGGCCTGAAAGATGAGAAGGAACTAGCAAAGGAGAATTCAGAGCACTTAGAATAAAATCCACGTTCCTTACCTTACTCATGACCTGGCCCTTCTCACTATCTTTAACCTTACTCTTCACTCACACAAGATATTCGTTTTTTAAACACACCAAGTCCTTTCCTGTCTCATGGCCTTTGTTTTGCTGTGCCTTCCATTAGGAATGTTTTTACCTAGGCTCTAATTTTGGTCACTTCCTTGTCTTAGCACAACTCTCAGGTACATTTTTACCTTGAGTTTTCTCTAACCACTTTAATTCCCACCCGAGTTTCTTCTAACTATCCTCATTAACTATCCCCGACCATCCCCACTAAAGTTATGGCTCTTCCTATAATCTGAAATTCTTGTTTTCTATCTAGAAACAATTTAACAAACGCTTACAAAGCCGTTACTATCTGCCAAATTAAAGCTCATATTCCTCCCTGCATGTGACTTTCTGGAGATCGGGGTCCTCATTATCTTGCCTCTGCCTACATTGCTTCAGTAATTCTGAGTCTTCAATATTTATTAACGGAATGGATCGTAGGGCACTGGCAGCATTTCGAACAGACGAAACTTGCCGCCGATCATTTAAATGTCAGAAAATTCATGGATTGTAGGACACTGACAGCATTTCATTGCACCCGCGCGTGCGCTATGGGTCTCCGAGCACTAGGGAGTAAACCCCGCCCCTTAACCAGGGTTGGTATAACCACTGCGCATGCGCGCCACGGGGCCTGTCTGTCTGTCGGCGCTATCAATAAAGTTGTAGTGAGCTAAGCCTCTCCTTTTCTTGGCAAGATGGCGGAGTACGACTTGACTACTCGCATCGCTCACTTTTTGGATCGGCATCTAGTCTTTCCGTTGCTTGAGTTTCTCTCCGTAAAGGAGGTGAGCGGGGCCTTAGGTGCGAGGAAGCTGTGGGAGCGCGTGAGGTGCGGGGCAGGCCCGCGGGGCGGCGGCGGTAGCCCGGGCCTGCCTGACACACGTGTGGGGCGGCTGCGAGTTTGGTCCCGGCCGGGCAGTCGGCATCTCCTGGGAGTTGAGCGTCATCGGGGCGGATTGGGCCGGCGGACACGCGGCCCTGCGGAGGGGCGAGGTGGTCATGGGAAATTGGGGGAAGAAAGCGGTCTCGGCTTTACTTCTTGAGGTGCCCAGGACCCAGGGACTTCCTGTTCAGGAAGTGAACGCTGCGCCGCTCGTTTCGCTTGAGCTTTACTTCGGACCCACTCCTCAAAGCCAATGGGAGGGTTAGAGATTTTCATTTTCCTTCCGGGAACTGTGGGAAGGGTTGTGCTTGCTTGCCGGATCATTTGGATTAATTTTCTGACGTTGAAATGAAATATCCAGCACTTTTAAGTGCCATAAAGTTGTGCGTTCTTTGCATTGAGTTTTCCTGGTCTTTCGATAAGTGGCCAATTCTACCAAGTGAAGCAATAGTTTGTCGGATGGGGACAGGGACCCCACTCCCTCCCACCCAAAAAAGCAAACCCGACACGTTTTAACCTAAAAGTTCTTTCCCAGTTATAGATACATATACTTCGAGTGATTTGAATTGGTGGTTGATGTTCATTTTAAGCTACTCAAGATATACTGAATAAGTACGATGGCCTTGGCACTTCGTTTTTAAAAATGCCTCAGTCCTAAGAGTTTTGAAATATTGAGCTTAGGTTATTCTTTGAGTTTATTGGGAAATTGATGCATTTTAATAATCACAAGTAGTATTACTGTGATGAAAGCATTAGGATATAGGCCAGAAAGATAAATGAATTCTGTTTCTGGAAGCAGATTTAAACATAAGTCTTATCTAGGGAACTCCACATTTGGGAAGTAGATTGTCCCCCAATAGCAGTAAGACAAAATAAGCCCTACAAGTAAACATTAATTTGTTCAGGTAACTTTTCAAATTTTCTTGTATATGGTTCATTAAACATATAATACTCAAATTCATATGATCTTTTCCTAAGCACATATAGACAACTCTGAAGTTGCTGATGTTAGAAATACCCAGTTTATTTTTTAAATGTTCAAGAATGTCTTTCCTTATAAAGCTTTATTTTGAAAGGATATAGTTTTGCCTTGGTGTTTCTTCACATGGGATGTACTTACACCTATATTTTAGAGCTTGATTGTAATAGTCCAGTCTGCCTTCTGTTTTCTTTTCTGGATAAATAATAGAGAAATAACCATATTTTGAAATCCTTTGCCAGCTACTTGTAGAAATGTTTCTAAACGAACCAAACTTCACATTTTCATATATTCTTTATACTTCCATTTTCCAAGGCAGATAAAAGGGAGGAATATGTAAGTGTAAATTAGTATGTCATAGGGCAAAACAACTATAAATGGCGTCACAGAATCAGTGCAAAGTAACTGTGCTCAGTACTTTCTTCCTTGGAGAGAATGTTGGTGAGATGGCCATAATGCACCCAAGCGGTTGCTGGAATATTTATTGAGCAATTACTAAGTTTAGGCTACTGTGGAAATGTGATAAATCCAAGGTAAAACCCGGACACCTCACCACTAAAATCGTACCTATCTTTTAGAGGAGATGAAGGTCTATTAAGTATAAGGCAAAAAGGGACATGTTAGAAAAGTACTGGCAGAGTGCTATCAAAGTTGAGGAGATTCTAATCTGGACAAAAGGACTTTGAGGAAGAGAGGCTTTAAGTTGAGTTTTGAAGGATAGGTGGTTAGGAGAGTCAGTAACCAGGATACATGAGGACAGTTTGAAATGTTGGAGAATATAAGTTTAGAGAGAGCGGGAACTTTGCTTGGTTCTTTGCTCTGTTCTCAGCACATAAAATAAGAGTCTGGCGTAAAGGCTTTGAATGATTATTTAATAAATGAGTAAATAAATACATATTTGTATCTTCTGTGTGCCCCCCCCCCCTTTAATCCTCACCCGTGGATATTTTTTCCAATTATTTTTTAGAGAGAGTGCAAGGGAGAGGGTAGAGACACAGAGAGAAATATCCATATGAGAAAGACACACCGATTGGTTGCCTCCCACAGGTGCCCCAATCGAGCCTGCAAAGGTGCGTACTTACCCTTGACTGTAATCAAACCCAGGACCTTTCAGTCTGCGGGCCAATGCTCTAATCACTTAGACGCACTGACTAGGGCAGGTTTTGATTTTATATAAATGGAATTAAGCATTTACCATCTTGTACTGCTTGGTATGACTTTTTTTTTCCCAATATATTTTATTGATTTTTTACAGAGAGGAAGGGAGAGGGATAGAGAATTAGAAACATCGATCAGCTGCCTCCTGCACACCCCTTACTGGGGATCTGCCCACAACTAAGGTACATGCCCTTGGCCAGAATCGAACCTGGGACCTTCAGTCCGCAAGCCGACGCTCTATCCACTGAGCCGAACCAGTTAGGGCTGTGTGACTTTTTTTCATTCAACATTGTTCATCCAAGTTTTAGGATGGCAGTAGTTTGTTGATTTTCAGTGCTGAATGTTAAGTTATTTTATGTGTATACTAGAGGCCTGGTGCACGAAATTCGTGCACGGGGAGGGTCCCTAGGCCTGGCCGGCGATCAGGGCTGGCCGGTGCCTTCCTTTGTTCTACGCCGCCCCCTGGTGGTCAGCGCACATCATAGCAGGCGATTGAACTCCCAAGGGGATACTTTGCATATTAGTCTTTTATATAGAGAGATAGATCATAGTTTATTCAGTCTAACATTGATGGACTTGGCTGTTACAAATAGTGTTGCTATGATCATTATTGGAAATGCCATTTTTCTTGGGAACCTAGGAGCAGAACTGCTGGGTCAAAATATGTTTAACTTTAGAAGATAAAAATAGCTTTCCAAAGTGGTTGTACACCTGCCATCAGAATAAATGTTTGTGACTCTACATCAGGGGTAGGGACCCTTTTTTCTGCCACGGTCCATTTGGATATTTATAACATCATTCGAGGGCCATACAAAATTATGAACTTAAAAATAAGCCTGTCATATTTGGTCAAACATTTAAATAACTCACCCCTAATGCCCTGGCAGGGCCAGACCAAATGATTTCTCAGGCCTTATATGGCCCATGGGCCAGATGTTCCCCACCCCTGCTCTACATCTATTCCAAGACTCATGTCAAGTGTTTTAGTTTTTAGTATGGTTTTAGTTTGCATTTTCTTTTATGATGAATTACGTATAGAACCTTTCTAATGTCTTTTGGGTATTTGGTGAAGATTTATTGATATAGGCATATTAATTTTTTAGTCATTTTCAATTGGATCCTCTCTCACTATTTTGTAGGAGTGTGTTTTTTTAATATATTTTTATTGATTTCAGAGAGGAAGGGAGAGGGAAAGGGAGATAGAAACATCAATGATGAGAGAGAACCATTGATCGGCTGCCTCCTGCACACTCCCTACTGGGGATCAAGCCCGCAACCTGGGGATGTGCCCTTGACTGGAATTGAACTTGGAACCCTTCAGTCTGCAGGCCACTGAGCCAAACCAACTAGGTCTTTTGTAGTAGTTCTTCATGTGGTTTGGAAGATTCAGTTTTGATCTCATGGCTATACCATTTGACCAGTTTCATCTTTTCCTTTCATGGTGTAAAATGGGAGCCTTCCCGCATCGTCGCTGCTTCCCACTTCCCTTGGCAAAGTTAAATTTAGTATAAAAACCTTTCTTTTGCTGAATGACTGTTTGATTAAAAATTAATTTTTATTACTTTCTCTTTCCCTGAATACTATTGTTAAAATCTCCAAATATGGCTTAATACACTTAATTTCATGTCTATGAGAGTTTGCTTATTTGGTCCCTGTAGTATGGGTTACATTATATTTCTTGGACTCTCTGCAAAACAAAAACAGATATGACATCCTGACTTAGAGAATCCTATATAATAAAGATGGAATATGCAAATTGACCATCACTCCATCACAAAGATGGTTGTTCCCATAAGGAGCCTTAACGAGCAATCAGCAGGGACCTGAGGCTATGCCCTCACCCACCCCTGTGGGGCTTGACAGGGGACCTCAGGCCCACGCCCCCACCTGGCAGGGCTTGACGAGGGACCTCAAGGTGCGCTCCCCATCCCGGCACCAGGCCAGGGGACCTGAGACTGCACCCCCCTGCCTGGCTGGGCTTGACAGGGGACCTCAGGTTGTACCCCTGACCCAGCGGGGCTTGACAGGGACCTCAAGGTACACTCAGAGTGCTAGGTCGGGGGAACTCAGGCTGTGCCCCTGCCCATCAGGGCTCGACGAGGGACCTCAGGACATATGCCTCCTGCCCCGGTATGGGCTGGGGGACCTCATGTCATGCCCCCTGTCCTGGTGCCGGGCCAGGGGACCTGAGGCTACGCCCCCTGTCCGGTAGGGCTTGACAAGGGTGGGACTGGCTGGGTCTGGGTCTCACGTGATTTTGAGGTGCATGTGGGTGGGCGGAGACTTGACTCTGGGTCCTGTGGTGAGCCCCAGACTCTAACAGGAGGAAGGTTTTCATATACATTTTACTAATTTTCTTTCATCTCTGACACTTCTCTATTAAAGAGAAAGGGCAAATAGCAATATTAAATTATTTCCTCTAATTAATCCCCTTTTAATGTGCACGAATTTCGTGCACCGGGTCACTAGTTGGATCCTAATTATGTTTCAGTGGTATAGGTGGGGAAGCATTATAAAGGACTGTAACTGGTGAAAAAATATGTAGGGATAAAGGAGAGGCTACTTTAAATAGAGATGGGAAAACATGTGGATATTGAGATACCAAAATGTTACGTCAATTTAATAGTTAAGTTCTAATTGCCATATGTGCCTACCTATGGAGTTGGTGTGGTTGTTTATTTAGGCATAGTCTGTTCTAGAAAGGATAAAAGGTCACTTATAGGGACACGTAAAAAATAAGATAATTAGAATTAGGTGGGAATGGCTCTGCAGTGTGCAGTTGCCTTCATTTTTAAATTATTAGGTAAATAGAATATTATTATGTTTCTATAGGTTGTCTTCCAGGAGAGTGAATTAATAGTATGTACTATTTTATTTAAAAAATTGTATTTCAGGAAGTATATTTCCAGGTAAACTTATCTTGGTATTAATCATTTTACTTGGAAGAACTTCAGTGTACTTATTAGTAAGTAATTGTCTCTTGCAGATTTATAATGAAAAAGAATTATTACAAGGAAAATTGGATCTTCTTAGTGATACCAACATGGTAGACTTTGCTATGGATGTATACAAAAACCTTTATTCTGATGATATTCCTCATGGTAAGTTTTGTCATTAGAACTGAAGCTTGTCTTGTGAACAGAGGATGTGTGAATTAAAGTTTTATGATTTATTAAAAGCTGTAGCCAAAAGTCTTAATAATTATTTAAAAGTTCTTTGGATGAAAGGTAATAATAAGGTTATAGGTCTTCTAAAGCATATTATTTTCTCACCATAAAAGATGTGAAAATGCTTTAAGACAAGGTCATAAAATACCTTTAATTTATAGTATTTCGTTCATAGTTTCATCAGAGTTGTGGTTATCAATCAGATCGTTGCCTTAGAATTATCTGAGACTTTGGCAATTTTTTGGGTTGACTAACTTTTTCAGTTAGCATTTTGTCTGCCTTAGGGGTTTATTTTTCATCTGGGTATAGCCATGGTCTTCAAAAGTGTAGTCCCCAGGACCAGCACCATTAGTTCTCCTGGAAGAGCTTGTTAGAAATGCAAATTCTACAGCCTAATTAGAAACCTTTGGCTGAGGCCCAGTGTCCACATTGGAGAATTACTGGTCCCGTGTTTTTTAAATCCCTGTTTTCTGTAGTAATAGATGTTCCTTAAAAAATGGCGGTCTGTAAGTTTGGAAAATACTGAAATATTCTGTATCATTTCTTTTATGCACAGTATTTTAAAATAATCTAAGAACTCTTTCAGTACAGAAACAATTTACTTTGTTTAAATTGACATTTCTCAAAATTTGATCACAGATCCCCTTCTGTTTTGAGAAACACTGTTCTAGTGTATACTTTGTAATATATAATGCAGTTATTACATTAAACATAATCATCTTTTGGCTTATATTACAGTTCCCTGCAATAACATTCACTCTTTAAATTTAGTTTGTGATGAAAAGTTCTTATTGAAACTTTAAAACATGCTAGCAGGGTAGGTTATATGTGAATTTTCTCTGACTCTTCATGATGCAGTAAAAAGAAACTATAGAATTGGATTTTAGAGATTACAGAACTGGACATTTATAGCAAAAAGAAAGATTACTGACTGGATTTAAATCCCATTAAACTTAGCTGAAAACGTAATAATATGTAAACTCCTCTGATCTCTGTTCAGAAACTCTGGGATAATATATTCACCTGAGAGAATTTAATGAGAACAAATATAAAAACACTGGGAATGAAGTCTCTGAATTGTAGAATTAGATCATTTTTCCTTTGACACCCCTCTCTTCTTCCCTTCCCTCTTCCAGGCTGTATCTCTCTATTCCCCAGTTTCTCTTGAGTAAAATGATTCCTTCCTTCTTTATGTGCTTATCATTGCTAGAAAGAAGAAATTTGATCTGGGGAAGTTATTGAGTTGGTGGTTATTGGCATGTGAATCTATTAGGGTAAATACATATATGCACAATTTAAGTAAAATGAAAATTTCCAGAGACATCCTCCTGGGGAGCAGTTACAGTTTAACATTATAGTACTCCTTTGCATTTTTAATCAGCTTTGAGGGAGAAAAGAACCACAGTTGTTGCACAACTGAAACAGCTTCAGGCAGAAACAGAACCAATTGTGAAGATGTTTGAAGATCCAGAAACTACAAGGCAAATGCAGTCAACCAGGTAACCTCTCCCTTAAGTGGAATTATAAAACTTCTCTTTCCAGGATTAATACAAATGCTTACTTGAACTTTGATTGATTCCTTTATGTATTGTTTTTCATTTATCCTTATTGTGTAAGGACCAGAAAGTCTTAATGTTACTATTAAATTCTTTTTAGAACTTCTTTACCATGTACCTAAATCTGATTATGTTGCATCAGTTCTGTCTCCTTGGCAATGTCTGGAGACATGTTTGGTTTTCACAACAGGAGGAGTGATATTGGCACCTAGCAAGGAGCGGCCAAGGATGCTGCTAAACATTCTACAATACATTGAACAAATCCTGCCCTCCAAAAAAGAATTACCCAACCCGAAATGTCAGTAGTACTGAGGTTGAGAAACACTGTGCCTAGGCAGTACCTAGAGCACGTGGGTTGTTAGCTGTAAGGAAAACCTGAGCTCACTTTATCAGTTTGCTACATTCTCCCATATCCGTCCAACCTGATGCCCAGCCCAAGGAGAGTAGTGTAGAGCTGATAAGGTTATTTTATTCCTAACTTCTCCTTAGCTAGAAAAACTTATTGTTTGGTTTCCAAGAAAATGTTTTGCCTTATTCTGACTTAATATCACTAATTGAAGCCCTTTAAATTATTTAAAATGTTTGAAAATAAAATCTACTAAATTTAATATTGCTTTTTGGTAAATCTTAGCTACCAATATATTCCCTTGAGAAATTGCAGATTTTGCCATCTTGTATCTTTAGTTCTTATGATATGTTACCAAGTCAAATTTTAGAGAGGTTGGCTCTGAATTTTCACTTGTGATTTGGGAAAGTGTTACCAGATATTTTTTTAGAAAAGCAGCAAATACTACACTATTGCTATCCCATATTATAATGTATTTTACTATAGCACACCATATTTTACTACATACATATATATCTACACACAAGTGTTCATATACACATACACAGAGATAGCTATATTTAATAAAGCCAGCATGTATAATATGTATTTATATATAGCTATCTGTATGCGTGTACATATACATATGTAATACTTAACTACTTACATATATTTATGAGTAATTGTAGACCTTCAAGTCACATGTAAGTAACCACAAAGGGACAGCTGAAATAATCCAGAAATTAGGGTACAACAGGAAATTTAGGATTTAAATTGTAAATTTAGTCTAGTCATGTAAACACTCGGATATAATGGGATTTAGGATATAAATTTCACCTTATTCATATCCTAAATCCCATTATATCCGAGTTTACCAGATATTAGAAAGAGAGAATTCCTTGTAGCTTAATATACACTAAATTGGAGATAAATGAAAGGATGGAATTGTGTGTTAAAAACTTGTAACCCAATTAAACATGTAAACACATTTCATATTCTGTATTATAATATACCCATGTTAATTTTAGTGATATCCTATCCACCCCTCATTAAATAACTCTTCAAGTAAAAGTATGCTCCTGAAAGACATGCCACAGCATACATCCTGGGAGGAGCATTAAAAAATGTTTTTATATTTAAAAATGCCTAGCAGGTAGGCAATGGCACCCATCTATCACTTGTTCCTTGGAGTCTTTGTCACCATTTTACCATTCTGCCAACATATCAAATTATGCAAAGCTAAAAAAATAAAAAGTTGAATTGGGGTGACACTTTGGTATAGATAATAATTACATAGGGTGTGTAGCATACATGTCCTATAAGTTAGGCATGATTTATTAATCTTATAAATTTGCTAAATTACAGTCCTTGTGAAAAATACTAACAAATTGGGAGAGGGGCAAAATTTTCATATTGGATTAATTTCTACTAGTTTGTACAGTCCACATATTCCAGTCTTCATTCTGTAATAATATATTCTCTATTTAAAATGTACACTCAAGATAGCAAATATAGAAACTCTATATACAATGGGGTTTTGTCCTGGTAAACCCATGGTAAGTTGAAAATTGTAAGTAAAAAATGCATTTAATACACTTAACCTTTCCAACATAGCATATAGCCACACATATGTTGATTAAATTCAGAACGCTTTCATTAGCCTACAATGGGGGGAAAATTATCTAATACAGTGAATACACTGTATTGTCTCAGTTGTTTATCCTCATGATCGCAAGGCTGACTAGGAGCTGTGACTTACTGCTGCTCCCCACCATCATGAGAGAGTTAACACACTACATATTGCTAGCCCATTAAAAGATCAAATTTTAAAGTATGTATTATTTTTGCACCATTGCAAAGTTGAAAATTAGTAAGTCAAACCATCTTAGGTCTGGGACCATATGTATCATTTTCAGTAAGTTATCACCTAAGTTGACTATTGGATCTCACTATAAAAATAGTCAGAATGTTCTGGTTTTATTACCTAAAAACACTTCTAAAAGGGCATTACCATGGATGTGGTATGACAGAACACATGGTTTTCAATTAGGACTAAATAATCTGAAATGAATTTTGAAACTTGCAATTCTTCAGTTTCTATTTCTTCAAAACATTTACTGTTCCATTTATTCTGGAAGTCTTTCTTCTGGTGTTTGAGTATTAAGGTATTTAAAGTGGCTTTATGTGGATAATAAGTTAGAAGTTGGATGTGCTTATTTTTTTTTTGTGGACTATGAAATACAGTAATGTTTGTTCTTATTAAGGGATGGTCGGATGCTGTTTGACTACTTGGCGGACAAGCATGGTGTAAGTAGTGTCTTTAAAATTTTTATAGTTGTCATGTTATAAGGGTAATTAAATAGTGCTGTATAGATAGGTTCCTTGTTCTACAGGAATATAATTTTCAGATCCATTCATTAATTGTAATATCTGGTATGTTTTTTAAACCAGATTTTAAAAATTGGTAATGATAGAAAGATAATATACCTATCTTTAGGTAACAGAAGGTCTCAAAACTTTGGATTTATTTTTTTAGACTAATCAGATAATAATGTTTTATGTTTCTGATGGATTAACTAATAAGTAAAGACAGAACTAAATTTGAATGAGAAATGCCTTGAGTAATAAAATTAAGTAATACTTTGGCTGCCTTGTGGAATAAAGTTGCTCTTAATATTATCAAGGCCTTCATAAATCCCCAAATTCACAAGTAAAGGAATGATACAGGCTTTTCTAGCCATCTCCCAATCTCTTTTCCCTTGTGTTAGCTCAAAGCATAAGGCTTTGCATACTATCACTTCTGTAACTTGCATTCAAGTGTTCTCTCTCTTTTAACAATTATTGTAGTTGTTAAATGAGAGAGGCATGCTGACCATTGTGCAGAATACTTTTTCTAGTTTCCATGTCGAATGTTTACTGGATTTATTAATGATCTAGTTTGGAGCCCTTATATTTCATCACTTTTTCTTGCATCAACTCTAAAAGTTGGCATAATTTGGGGGCCAGTTTTCACAGAGAACAGTTTATTGTACATATTATTTGTACTGAATCACAAAACCTTACATATGTCTGGTAATTGTCTAAGCTCGGTCACCAGCTAAGACACACACATCACACCTTCAGCAGCAATTCAAGTTTGTATCAATTGTTAACAAAGTAGGTACATTATAATTCATAATTCTTTGAGGCCAGAACTATGAATGTTAAATTTACCAATTCTTAAATTTATGTTTTGAGGGTATTTATTTTTTATGGCAAAAAAGTATTTAAGAATACTTTGACAGAATTGACTTCTGCAGCATTTAAAGGAGTAAATTTTTTAAAAATAGAACTTCAGCTTTTTTGTTTTGTTTTCTTTTTTTTTTAGTTTAGGCAAGAATATTTAGATACACTCTACAGATATGCAAAATTCCAATATGAATGTGGGAATTACTCTGGAGCAGCAGAGTATCTTTACTTCTTTAGAGTGTTGGTAAGTAATTTTTTTCTTTGTCCTCTCTTTTGTAGGATTCCCTTGGATTCTCAAAATATATCTATAGATTTGGGTCTGTCTGTTGTGTTTTCAACAGTTGTTGGTAAAAGGATTAAAAAACAATAATTTTCCCCAACAAAAAAACAAATATATACAGGAAACCCTATACAGAGCCTCAGAATTTGGAGGGAGAATGAACTTGTCCTTGGAATCCCCAAAAGTGGGAACCCTCGATTTGTTATTTATGTATAATTGTCTTTTAACATTAGAATTCTATCATGAAGTGATATTGCTGGACAGTACAGTGAGTGGCACATTATCAGTGCTTAATATTTATTGAATAAATCCATTATTCATATATATATATATATCCATTATATATATATATATTCCTTAAACTTGTTCTAAACAACTGTGGGAATGATCTGCCTTAACAGTAACTTTATTTCCATTTAGTTTTCTAATCAGCTATCTATATATATATATATATATATATAAAAGACTAAACGACCAAATGACCGGTCGACTGGTCACTATGACATGGACTGACCACCAGGGTGCAGACGCTCAACACAGGAGTTGCCCCCTGGTGGTCAATGCACTCCCACAGCCAACCTCCCACGGGCCCCTTCCCCCACCAGCCAACCTCCTGCCACCCTGATTGGCCCTGATTGTCTGCCAGGCCAAGGGACCCCCACCCATGCACGAATTCATGCACCAGGCCTCTAGTTAGAATATAAAAAGCTCAATGGTTTTCCGTTATGCAGGGAGTGGATTTTAAATGGTACTATTTCGAGCAAATTCCTAATTATAACTTGCCCTGTTATCTTTATTTGTCTGACAAGTTCCTAAATTCAGTGCTGTTGTTAGGGAAGAATTGTGTGAAGCTAAAGAAAAAAATTAGACCTTCAAATTGACAGATTTTTTTCTCACTCTGCCTTCTCCTTAAGTAATTGTATCAATAAATGCCTTCTGGAGTTGTCAGAATACCCTGTACTTAACCTCTCATTTGAGAAATTGTAATTTGTTACTCACTTCAAGTTAGTAAGCAATACCTAAGTCTCTGATTTCTCTAGAAAAGACTTGTGGCTGCTATTTTAGTTGTATTCTTGGAAATTAAATTTTCTAATTTTTTTTTGGCGGGGGGGGGGGTTGGGGGTTGGGATTAGTGTTATTAATTCAGATAATTTCTACACCAGAAAAAGTACTTAGATAGCTTCTTTTTTTTGTAAGAGAACATCTATTTGGTAAATCACAGAGGTAGAAAAAGTAATTTCTGGAAGAAATTGGCTTAGGAAACAAGTTATGGCGGTAAAGGAAGGGCCCTTGGAGGTTGGGAGTGAGGAAACTAATGGCAATGTGCCTGGTGGGGGTGGAGGGGGAAGGAAAAGGGAAAGGCATGGGCATGCTCACAGCTTCATTTTTTAAAAATACCTTTCTCTAAAGAAAAAGATCTTTTAGTTTATTTCCAAGATGGGTTTGAAATAATTTTCTCTTGCTCCCATTTGTAAGCAAATTCTTAATTTGTAGGTTAGCTGTGGTTAGCTTGCAAGTGCATTAAAGGTAATCAGTGATGCTAAACTTGTAGTGACTTATCAGAAAATTCCATCAGTTTTACTTTGAATATTATGAAGGATTTAGGAGAGCAAAAGTTGATTACTTTGGAAATGTAAACAGCTTAAACCAGGATTGTAAAATCAGAAGGCTGATATGATTACAGGAACATGAAAAGAGCTGGTTATTCATATCATTTGTTAATGCTGGGAGTGAATTTTGAGAATGAAGATTTAGTATCATGTTAGAGTTCTAGCACAGTAAATTTATTGTTGCTGGTCAGTGAGTGAATGTGCCATTTTGCTAAGACATGGAAACTTAAGGTAACTGCTGGAAATCCAGATATTGAAACTCTTCTAGCATATCCACTCTTGAAAGCAGGTTAGTATGAAGAGCCAACTGTAATGACATGGACTTGAGCCAAAGTAGTGTAGTATGCATGAACCTTCTGGGGATTAAAAAACGTGCTGCGCTGCTACAAAAAGCTTTTATCCTAACATATATAACATATTCTAGTTTTAATGGCATTGTTAGATTTATGTAGCATGGCTTTATAATTAAGTTTGAACTTTTCTACAAGTGATAGGTAAATATTTACAGGCTTGGGGAGTTTTTATGTTTACTCTTTTAAATATTAAGATCCAAGTTAGTTTTCAACCTTAACGATTTCTGGGTTACTTTTAAACTTTTACATTGCCTAACAAATCTTGTGTTGGAACTCAAATGACATGTGGTTAAGTAACTGAATACCATGATCTGAACACAAAATTAATATTTTACATTAAGAGCAATCAACATTGGATGGTGCTTAGAAATTATGTACAATTAATTTTTAAATTGCCACAAAACATTTGAGATAGATTGGAGTTCGTCATCTCCTGTTGGCTAACAAAGCTAAGTTTTAATAAAATATAAATTATTTTAGTTCCCTTTTTCTTTTGATTGAGATAGGCAGTACTATAAAAATCTGTGCATTTGTTTGAAATTTTGTTGAAGCAAAGATAAAAATCATGTTTTGGATTTGGGATGAATGCTGTTTTGCTTATTTAAAAAAATTTTTTTTTTTTTTTTTTTTGCAATAGCCTTTTTTCATTTCTGAATTCTTTTCTGGTGGTTGGTTATTCTTTTAAATCTATGGGTAGGGAAACATAAGCTATGAAAGAACCATTGTAACTATGATCTGAGATTAGAATTTGACTCTCCGAGTGACCTATTGTAGGTCAGTGTTGTATAAATTAAAGCTGTGTGACCCTAGAATCCACCTTTATTTTAAAAAGACTTAGTGGCTTTTTTTAATGATACGGTGACGCATATTTGGTAGAAATTTTTTAACATTTCTTTCTATTTTAGAAGTCATTAACACTATATTTTAATTATTTTTTAAAAATCTGCCCTCCCTGTGACCTTTGGTCCCAAATTATAACCCCTCTCCTCATTTAGTAGCTATTTGAAATAAATGTGATTTTTAAGATACAAAGACTATTATTGATCATCTTTTTATAGGGTTTTTTTTTCCCCCCACTCAACTTAAAATTTATCTACTGTTAAGTACATGCCATTTGATTTAAAAGTACTTTTCCTTGACTTAAAAAGCTTGAGTAATGACGACTTTTGGAAGCTTTAGAATATTGATGGAAATGTTGGGTCTTATTTACCCAGTTTGATCATGTCAGTATGAAAGATGTCTATTCCATCCTGACTTTCAGGTACACAGTTTAATACATTTTCTGAAATTGGAATATATCTTGAATTGGTTATAGTTTGGGTTTAACCAACATAAAATAGTGTATCCTTAAAGATGATGGCATCTTAGATTTGATGTAATATTTTGTTTTTATTTAATCCTCACCTGAGGATATTTTCCCAGTGATTTTTTAGAGAGAGTGGAAGGTAGAGAAGGGAGGAGAGACAGAGAGAGAAAGAGAGAGAGAAACATTGATTGGTTGCCTCCACTATGCATCCTGACCAGTGCCAGGGATCAAAACTGCAACCGAGATAACTGCCCTTGACTGGGAATTGAACCCTTGACCCTTCAATCCACAGCCTGACTCTCTAACCACGGAGCAAACCGTCCAGAGCTGATGTAATAGTGTAATACTCAGATTTCTTTGTAAGGATCAAACATTTTATCCTTTATAACTTGAACAGTGATTTTAGGCTTTTTTATAAATTAATTTTTAAATTCCAATGAATTTTGACAACTGTATATACCCAGGCAAGTATCACTAAATCAAGATAAAGAATATCTCTCTTTCCCTCAGAAAGACCCTTGTGCCTCTTTGTAGTCATACCTTATCCTGGTTTATCCGTTGATCTGCCTTTCATCTGTAGATTAGTTATGCCTGCTCTAGAATTTCACATAAGTGGGATGAAATATGTAAGTTTGTGCCTGGGTTATTTTGATGCAAGATTTTGATATTCACTTGTATTATTTTGTCTATATCAGAAGTTTAGTTCTTTTATTGCTGAGTTGTACTCCATTTTATGAATATACTATAATTTGCGTATATATTCAGCTGTTGATGAACATTTGGATCATTTTGTTTTTGTCTGTTACAAATAAAGTTGTCCTGGATATTCAGTGTTTTTATAGATATATGTCCAAATTTAATATACAGAGTTAGTCTGTTATTTGCATGTTCTTAGAGTTTGCTAAATGTTATTGACTACATTTGAGTTATTACTGCCATCAAAGGAAGGATCTCAGTATAGACAGAGTCTGAATTAGATATTACTGTGATCCTCATAATTTAGACCAATAGAGTACTCTGATATCATTTCTAGTTTCATCATTGGATACTATTTCCTGAGTTTTTGTATCAAATGATGTTGTAATCTCTTTACATGTATTATATCATTTAGATTGTACAGCAGCTGAGGTGTGTTCTGTTACTATCTCCATTTTGTAGATGAGGAAGCTAAAGTTAAGATGGTTCGGTTCTTTATACTAAGTGATAGAGCCAGAATTATTGGTGGCTGGATTTCCAGTCCTGCCCATGCAATTTTATGTAACATGTAATTGTAATATATACTAATAATGTGTTATAATTATACTACCATGTAAATGCTTCAATAAAAAATTAAATTCAAAATTTTAACTTAGGGTTATATTCTTTGTGCAATACCCTCACTTGCTTCTGCTGCTTTAGCACATCGGATCAGTTCAGAGTCTTTCTATCCAATTATCTTGCTCTGTTTTGAGTGTCCTCCTTTACTCGTTTTTGTCATTTGGTGTAGTCTGTATAGGTGTTTTGGGTTTATGACCCTCTTCTAACAGTGGCAAGAAAAGGTAAGGTGGCTCTCGGTCCATTTTTGTAGGTTAAGACTAGAGTATAAAATTCATAGCTTCCATGATCGAGGTTTAAATTTTGGACGAATTATACTGTCCTTACATCAGTTCCCTGTCTTTAAAATGTGAATAAAACATTATTACTTACCTTTTAGGATTTTTGTTAGAATTATATGAGAAAACAAACATTTATTACTCAATACATATTCCTTTGATAATAATTGTCTTTAACCAGTAGACCTTTTTTTCTCCATAACCCCTTCCATTTGTATCATAATCTGGAAAAAAAATTTTTTTCTGGAAATAATTCCTCTAAATTATAAATCAGACCCCACATCTTCACTCCACTGATTTTAGCAATGAATTGCCTCTGAATCTAATGGTTTCCGAAGTTGTAGGTGCCTAAAATTTTATTAGTTGTATTAAATTTTCTGAAATGGATTACACAAAAACTCTGGTGCTGTATCCTAGTTTTATGTTACTCTTTATTTTCTGATGTAGGCTGAATATTAAAGACCTGAAGTTTTTTTTTATTTTAGTATAATTAAATTATGAAAGTGGTTTGAATCAGTGTGATCTAGTAAAGACTTAGATGACTGGAATTTTTGGGTAGAGAGCCACTGATCTTTTAGTAGACTAGATGGATTTAGGGTATAGAATATAATTAATTATTGTATCTCACATAGGTTCCAGCAACGGATAGAAATGCTTTGAGTTCACTCTGGGGAAAACTGGCCTCTGAAATCTTAATGCAGAATTGGGATGCAGCCATGGAAGACCTTACACGGTTAAAAGAGACCATAGATAATAACGTGAGTTCAACACTTTTGGTTATTTTCTGGAATTTCTACGTGTCCTTCATATTTTGTGTGTACTTTTAAAAAAAAAGGAAGAAGAAGAAGACAAACTAAACTAAAATATTAAGTTTAACTTCCGTTGGCCAGACATAAAAATCACAGTGGGTTGACTAGTTTCATTGAATCTCCTTGAAAGAAGCTGTCGCTTCTTTTGGCTCTTAGAGAAAAGAACTCAGTTTTCATTTTTGTTAACAACTGTACCTTTTTTATCTGTATCAGTGAAAATTACACAATACTGTTAGTGCCACCTATTATTTAAAGTCCTATGCAGAAGATGACAGTTTTCATCTATAATGCTTAATAAAACTACTTCTTTTGGAGTGCTTAGTTCATTTCTTACTTTAAAAATATTTTCTGAAATAGCTCTAACTTACAGCCTCTGTACAAATGGCTTAGTGGACATTATTGATTCTGTCTCTGAAAATGAGGAAATTTTGAATGTTGAGGATCATATAGAGTAGTGTTGTATAGGACAGTGGTCGGCAAACTGCGGCCTGCGAGCCACATGTGGCTCTTTGGCCCCTTGATTGTGGCTCTTCCACAAAATACTGTGGCCTGGGCGAGTCTGTTTTGAAGAAGTGGCATTAGAAGAAGTTTAAGTTTAAAAAATTTGGCTCTCAAAAGAAATTTCAATCGTTGTACTGTTGATATTTGGCTCTGTTGACTAATGAGTTTGCCGACCACTGGTCTAGGAGATTGGACTTTGATCATAATGACCCTACCTAGCACATGCCTTAGAAAATTTTCATTTTTAACTAAATTCTGAGATGAGCAGTGTTCATTGCCTTGCCTCTTTCTCATATATTAATATTTCCTATGTGTACTTTTTTAACCCTTTAGTCTGTGAGTTCTCCTCTCCAGTCTCTTCAGCAGCGAACATGGCTCATTCATTGGTCTCTGTTTGTTTTCTTCAATCACCCCAAAGGGCGCGATAATATTATTGATCTCTTCCTTTACCAGCCACAGTAAGTTAATTTCCCTACATAATTTTGGTTTTAATTATATGTAATTACGTAGGTTTTTTAAAAAACAAAAATGTACTTCTCCCTAGCATTTGAATTTGTTGCCATTTTCCCCCCTCTTCATGTGGTACATGTACTTGTTAATTGAAAAAGCTTATATGTGGGGGGATCACTTTGTAAATTATATGTGTCTAACCACTATGCTGTATATCTGAGACTAATATAAAATAACTAGCATCCTGGTGCACGAATTCGTGCATGGGTGGGGATCTGTTGGCCTGGCTGGAGATCAGGGCCGATTGGGGCCATGGGAGGTTAGCCAGCCTCAGGAGGTTGGCTGTGGAAGCACACTGACCACCAGGGGGCAGCTCCTGCATTGAGCGTCTGCCCCATGGTGGTCAGTGCATGTCATAGCAACCGATCGTTCGCTTGACCAGTTGGACAGTCAACTGGTCGCTTAGGCTTTTATATATATAGATAGTAAATGTCAATTGTAATTGAAAAAATAAAAATTTTAAAAATGGTGAAAGAAAGAAAGAAAGAAGAAAAGAAGGAAAGAAAGAAAGAAAGAAAAAGCTTATGTAACTGTTAAGGAAATAATTTGATAAAAAGTGCACTCTAAGCCCTCTAAAGTGCTATTTAAGTTTGGTCCCTGAGCCAACATCATAAGTATCATGCAGAATCTTGGACCTTACCCTAGAATAAGGTTGGGAAATGTCCAACCTGCTGGCCGTTGGTGTGGTCCTGCCAATGCATTATGGTGAGTTATTTGAATGTTTGACCAAATATAGCAGGCTAATTTTTGCATTGGTAATTTTATATGGAATGAGAATATTATAAATATCCACATGGCCTTTGTGGCATAAAATAGGTTCCCCACCCCTGCCCTAGAGAAACTAAATGCGTTTTAACAAGATCCCAGGTAATCCATCTTTACATTAGAGCATTAAAATTAAGGCTCTAGCCCATATTATTTGGAAGGAATATATATATTCCAGGAGAATCTCTTTTATATTATCTTTGGTTGGTCATCCAGCTTTTGGTGGTATGAAATTTTATTGTTTTACTTTTAGGCAGAACTCTTTTTTTTAAAATTTATTCTTACATTTGAGATCAGTGCCTCTGAATTTTCTGCCCTTTTTTTCCTTTTCTTTTTCTAAATATGGTTTTATTGATTTCAAACAGAGGAAGGGAGAGGGAAAGAGAGATAAAACATCCGTGGTGAGAGAGAATCATCCATCAGCTGCTCTCTGCACACCCTCTACTGGGGATTGAGCCCACAACCTGGGTACGTGCCCCGACCGGGAATCGAACTGTGACCTCCTGGTTCATGGGTCAATGCTCAACCACTGAACCATACTGTCCGGGCATGACCATTATTTATTTGGTTGGAACAACTGAAAATAAGTCTGTTTTAAGAAAATATTTAAGATATTTGAATATTTTGTGTTATCTATCCTTCCATACTAAATAGATGTTTTTATTGGATTCTTTAGTATTTTAGTTGTTGCTTTTAGTTAATCGCCTCATTATCTGTAGCCTTCTTAAAATCTGGATTTTTAAATTTGAAATCATATTCTAGGATTGTTAGGGCTAAGCTTTATAAATTATAGTGGCAATATTTTTGCCTGTATTCCAGCGTTAAATTTTACACCTGGTTTTCACTCAATTTGTTGAGAAGGATAGGAAGAAAACCTAACATCACACAAATGTATTGGGGAAAGAGAGGTGTTTTTAAATAGCCTTTTTCAGGATATCGTTTCTGACAATATACCAAAACTCTACAGGTAGTAGTTTTGTAAAGGTTACTGTAATGTGGTACCTGAAACCATATTCAATTTTTGGATTCTAAACTAAATAGGTATTCAAAAATATATTGATTGGCCTTGCGCACTTCAAATGGGTCTTTTACCCATGCTTGATTTATAACATTATGCATCGGTTGTTTGGGAAATACTGGTTCACTGAGATAATAGATATTCCAAATATCTCACATGTTGACATTACATAATACCGAAAAATCACGTTCATAAATAACACTATTAACTCTATTAGAAAAGGCTTCAAGTATTGGAAATAGTCAAGCTCTTGGTGACATATGCAAATTTTCCAAAATTCTATTTTTTGAAAACTCGGATTTTATCATTTGTTTTAATTGAAGGATAGACTCACTTTATTTTTTAGAAAGTTTCTTCCACATGCTCAAACCTAAGTAGCTTTGGTTTGTCCTTTTTTTCAAGTTAAAATAGCATTCTGTGAGAAAAGCAGCTAGCTCAGTTTGCAATTAACTCAGTTATACAAGTAATTTTCAACTTAAGAACCATGACACCAAAGTACATAGCAAAAGAGCTTATACTTACTTCCCATTTAGTCATACAGAACATTAAAAAGATAAGCATGCAAAGTTGGAGTTGTTAAAAATTAATAATTTTTACTGCCCAATCAAGGACGTAATTGAAATCCTTTTTTAAAAACTGCAAAAGTGTAGTGGTGAAAAATAACCGTGACTACTAGTATAGTATGATGGCACTATCTTTATTTGTGCTAAGGTTACCAGAAGACTTTGTTTGTTTATAATTCACTGATTTTTGTCACTTTATCAAATGATGCAGCAATCACCATAAATTAGATGTTGAGCATTTTCATCTGCCAAAAAAAAAGAATCCTTGTACGTACTTTTTTTTATAACAAAAACAGCCTGTTAGAAAAATACGGAAAAGAAAACTACTCAGTAGTATTACATATCTTTCAGTTCCCCCCAAGATATTGTGCTTACTGTTTCCACTTGCTGTAGGGTCAGGTTACCATTATATTTTCTTTCTCAGTAGTAATGTCTTCATGGCTTATTTTGATTTTCCGTGATTCTTTTTTTCATATGAAAATACACCCAGTTGGCTTGATAGATAATTGTTTCATCCATTTTTCTGGATTGTGTATTTATCTTTAAGTAGAATAATTATGTAGATGGTAGTTGACCTTTGTGTGTTTTTCAGTAGTCTCTGATAGATAATAGAAATTAATGGAAAAAGTGTCATAGTCTTCTAATACAATTTAATGTCATTCATAGAGTATGTGTTAAATTAATAATTTATATAGATTATAATTTCAGGCTTTTTTTAAATATAAAAATACTTTGGAGGTAAATTATACTTTTGTCCTTGAAGTGAAAGTTTAGATGCACCTGCAGGTTAAGTCTCTTACATCATATATATTACCATTTCTGTCATAATTATTCTGAATCTAAAATGGAGATGATTAACACATTTGAAAAATGTTGAACTTTTAAATGTAACATAATACGTAAGATAAGGTATCAGGTGTAAGATAGAGCAGTGTTCATAGGCTATTAGAGATGAGCTTTGGCCACAAAATGTAGATGTTATTAGGGAAAAGAATGCATTTGTAATACAATGCCCTAGTTACTCTCCAATTTGAAAAGAAAAAAAGATTTAAAGTTCAGTTAGCACAAGAGTGTTTAATTTGTTTTCTAAATAAAAATTTCAAGTTTTATTAGTGTCCTGAATTTATCCTTGACTAAGCTTTCTGCCTTTCCCCTCTGTATTTTCTAATTGTTCCTGATCTTTTGGTGCAGGTATCTTGCTATAGCTTAGCGTGACCGCTAAGATCCCCATCTAAAAATTTATCCTCTAAAGTTCTACTAAGTATTCTCCCCCTTTTGTTCTTTCAGCTTGTCTTTCTGGAGATGCCTTTTTCTTCTGCCTGTTTTTTAAGCTCCAGTGCTGGTTTATTTTATTCATGAAGTCCTATATATTGTGTCTACCACATATTTGGTATTTAATTACGTAATGCCTTTAAACCAGTGGTTCTCAACCTTTCTAATGCCGCGACCCTTTAATACAGTTCCTCATGTTGTGGTGACCCCCAACCATAAAATTATTTTCGTTGCTACTTCATAACTGTAATTTTGCTACTTTAATGAATCGTAATGTAAATATCTGTGTTTTCCCATGGTCTTAGGCGACCCTGCTAGCGGTTCTGAACCTGTGGGTCGCGACTGTTACGATTCATAACAGTAGCAAAATTACAGTTATGAAGTAGCAACGAAAATAATTTTATGGTTGGGGGTCACCACAACATGAGGAACTGTATTAAAGGGTCGCGGCATTAGAAAGGTTGAGAACCACTGCTTTAAACGAAAATCCTACAATTGCCTTATCATCCCAATGAGATTATAAGGGTATTGGAGGACAGAATTTTTATTCTTTTTTTAACATCCTGCACATAATAGATACTTACATATTTTTTATTTGGGGCCATATTTTGTCTTATCTTTTGATTACTAAATATTCTGGCTTGCTATTAGAAAGCTGTAGAAAAACTTCTATAAAATTGCACAATTGGAGCAGGATTGTGCTAGAGGAAAAAAATAACTAAAATAGTTTTACTGACCTATTGTAATATAACATCAGAACACAGTCAATGCAGAGGCTCTTATTTAAAAGAAAAAAACAATAAAATTAGATTTCAAATATAGGGTCAGTATGGTTCTTACATGGTTTATAACCCAAACAAATAACACAAGAAATAGTGTAAGAAGATTTAACTAGGTACAGGTAATTGTACATGCTAAACAAATAGTAGGTTTAACATCTGTCAGTGAGACCTGGAGAAGTTCGAAGAGTCCAGTGAAGATGAAAGTTGATCTGGCCTGTAAATTTCAAGTGTTAGTGAAGGAAGGAGATGATAAGAAAGCAAGTAGAAAAAAGAGCACAATGGTCATGTGTAGGCTATTAACCACCTCTAGTTTTGCTTATATTTCAAATTAAGTATATAATTATTGATGGTACCAGAATGTGAACTAAGATAACTTCACAAGAATTACCCTTAATCCCCACTCCCCTCCTTTATGTACTGACTTATATACATACATGCATGCGTGAATGTGCCATGGAAGGTAGGGAGTTCTGCCATTTTTGGAAGTCAAGGACCATGTTAATGCTGTGTACCAGAGGTCTGCAAACTATGGACCATGGACTAGGACATCTGGCCTACTGACTTTTATGGCTTTTACATTTTAAATCTTTGGGGGGAAATGAAAAGGAATGTTGTGTGACGTGCAAATTACATGAAATTAAAGTATTTTAAAACATTTTTATTGATTTCAGAGAGGAAGGAAGAGGGAGAGAGAGATAGAAACATCAATGATGAGGGAAAATCCTTGATTGGCTGCCTTCTGCACTCCCTTGCTGGGGATTGAACCTGAAATCCAGGCATATGCCCTGCCTGGCAGTGGAACCCTGACATCCTGCTTCATAGGTTGACACTCAACCACTGAGCCACACTGGCTGGGCGAAATTAAAGTTTTAGTGTTCATAAATTTTTATTTGAACATAGCCACACTCATTATTCTATTTACACTAGTCCTGCTCCCACCCCCCCATCCATGGGGGGTATGTTTCAAGAACCTCAAGTAAATACCTGAAACCGTAAATATTGGAACCTCTAATGTTTCCTATACATACATACCTATGATGAAGTTTAATTTATAAAGTTTAGGTACAGTAAGAGATTAATGACAATAATAATAAAATAGAAAAATTATAACTATATGTAATAAAAGCTATGTGAATGGCTTTACGACCATTGTTAAGTAAAATAAGGGTTACCTGAATGCAAGCACTGCGATATCAAAACTCGATCTGAGATGGCTACTAATTGTCTAATGGGTAGGCAAGTACTGGATGATACATCCAGGGGTGGGCAAAAGTAGGTTTATAGTTGTGAGTACATGAAACACAGAGTTGATTCTTATATTATTAATTACTGTATTTTCCATATGAATAACTGTAAACCTGCTTTTGCCAACCCCTGTATACAGTGTGGATGTGTTTGACCAAGGAATGATGCACTTTATGGGCAAGATGGAGCATGACAGCTTGAGATTTTATCACAATACTTAGAACAACTTGCAATTTAAAACTTAGGAATTATTTCTGGAATTTTTCATTTAATATTTTCGGATTATTATTGACCACAGGTAAACTGAAACTGTGCAAACCAAAATCATGGATAAGGGAATTCTTGCTGTGTTGTCTTTGGCAGCTTTTGAAGGGTATGGTAGAGTTGAGTTGTGACAGAGATCATACATTGTTGCACTCTCTTTGCCTCACAGTATTGCTCTGTACACTATGAGTCCCAGAGATGCTACATACCTAGACAGTGTTTCATGTGCTGTTTATCCCCATACTGCAGCATTTTGTTTTGTTTTATTACTAGTGCATACTCATCCTGTCAAAGCAAGAAAAGTGGACTTCAAATGTGCTTTTAAGGCACAGTGGGGTAGGAATTATTTTGTCTCAAATTAGAAAGCAAAGCATTGAATTTGCACTGTAGGTATGCTAAAAGAATACTATATACATCCACATTACTAGACTGTCAGCACTCATTATAATATTCTCACTGACAGCAAAGCAGCTGCCAGAAAAATTGGGAAATTTAAAACAATATCAGCAGAATTTCCTCACAAAAATTAATGAAAATGAGGCTTTAACCAATGAAAATGAGGCTTTAACCAAAAGTCAATTTCTGCGCGGCTCTTTTGTTAGTCAAGTAAAGAAAGCCATTTTCCAATAGTGATTCTGTTTCATGTTCAATTGCAGCAACTAAAGAAATATGTCTAGAAAAAATAAACAAATTTAAAATTACTAGCCTTCAGTGAGAACAGTTTCACTGTTGAAGATATTGGGAGCAACATCAACAATCAATTAAAAAACAATGCATATGATTTTTAGTGGTTTTCTTTGGCTTTTGATGAGGCAATGGATGTTACCAATATGGTTTAGTTGTTAATTTGAGGAATCTGATGGAGTGGCTGAAGAACATGTCTCTATGGTAGTCTGGTGTGGAACAACTATAGGTGAAACAATTTTAAAGTTAAGAAAATACTAATTTAGTACAGCCTGAAATGATATTGGCTAAGTTGTGCTAAAACTTTTGTTGGTAAATATGTATGGAGAAGAAAAGGGCTTAGTTGATCAAATTTATAAAACTTGTGAGGTATTCAGAGCTTATGATTATTGATTGCATTATTTATCACCATGTACTTTGTGGAAAATACTTGAATCTGTGGTGTTTTATTGAACCATTAGGTTCCACAGTGAGCTTATTTACTGTCATGGAGTTAACTGTTACCAATCCATGAGTTTTTGTCAGAAATAGAATATCTTGATTTTTCCCTACTATACAGTAATTGGATAGCTTCACAATGACAGCTTTAATTGTGACATTTTTGAGCTTGAGGTGCGATTGGAAATTTTTTGAATAAGAAAAATAGCGCTTATCCACTATTATCATGCCCTGAATGGCTCTGTAAATTATTTTTGTTATAGCCTAGATAATGTTATTAAAATTCAACCTAAAATTACAAAGTGAAATAGTACTTATACTGTACCAGTAACTAGAGGCCCAGTGCACAGATTCGTGCATTAGCGTGGTCCATTGGCCTGGCCTGCGGGATAGGGCCGAAACTGGCTCTCTGACATTTCCCCGGGGGTCGAGGGTTGAGAGAGGGTGCAGGCTAGGCTGAGGAACCCCACCGGTGCATGATCAGGGTCGGGGAGGGACGCGGGAGGTTGGCCAGCTAGGGAGGGACCGTGTGGGGAGGGCTTCAGGACATGGCTGGCCCATCTTGCTCAGTCCCTATGGGCCCGGACTCCAGCAGCAAGCTAACTTACCGGTTGGAATGTCTGACCCCTGGGGTCAGTGCACATCATAGCAAGCAGTTGAGTAGCCTTAGCATATTATTAGCATATTAGGCTTTGATTGGTTGAATGGACAACCAGACACTTAGCATATTAGGCTTTTATTATATAGAATAGTCATTTTGATGACAACAAGTGTCTAGCCATTTTATATTTTTTCTTCCTTTAAAAGTTAAAAGAAAATGAGCTCTAATTGGTTTGGCTCAGTAGATAAAGCGTCGGCCTGCAGACTGAAAGGTCCCAGGTTTAATTCTGGTCAAGGGCACATGCCTGGGTTGTGGGCTCAACCTTAGTGGGGGACATGCAGGAGGCAGCCAATCAATGATTCTCTCTCATCATTGATGTTTCTCTCTCTCTCCCTCTCTCTTCCTCTCTGAAATCAATAAAAATACATTTAAAAATTTTTTTAAAGAAATAAGACCTTCATTCCCACACAAAATTTCAGCAGATAGGTTTTTTTGAGCCCAAAATACAATTCCAGAAAGTTTTAGGCCTCATTTTAATTACAAAAGGAAATTTCCATATTTCAAAATTCATTAAACTGTGTAGTTGTTGAATTGGAAGTGATTCATTTGCAATATAATGATATATCAAAAGAAAATTTAGCAGAATTATGCAAATTTTTGCCAAGTTATGAATATGCTAAATTAAAAGCACATGTTTGTTCATTGATAGCCATATTTGGTGGTACTGATGTTCTTGAAAAACATTTTTAAATATTAACTATGTTACACAGATCATCATTAACAGATCAACAGTTGCAATAAATTTTCATGATAGGAGTCTCTAACTTTTGAACCCAATTAAATAAAATTTCCTCAATAAAGAAATTTAATTCTTCACATTAGACCTGTATTTAAAAATTTGCTACTAAACTATTATATTTTTAATTTTTCAATAAAACACTTTGGAGGTTTCTTTTTTTTTTTTCTTTTTATATAAGTACCTGCATGATGTTCTCAAATTTGCTTTCTTGGCTTGCAAACCCTAAAGACTTCATTATCTGGCACTTTATATACATTTTGCTAAACTCTCATTTACTCAAAGAAAGAGAGAGATGATTTCCCAAGGAACTCATCCTCAAAAAAAAAAAAATTAAGATCTTTGTGGTACAATAATATTAAAGTTAGGAAAAGCAGAAATAAATGTTTAATGTCATATACAGTGAAAAAGTTTTTGTAATACTGTATGAATAAATTCATGAATGAGTTCCCTAAGTGCCTGCTAAAATTACCTACTTCAAAACTAATACTAAGAACAGCAGTCATGCTTTCCTGAACTTGTACGTGAAATAGACTAACAATTGTTCTGAACCAGTAGTGTAGTTTAAACTTTTTTGCCTGAATCTCAGCCTTAATTTTTTTGATAATAAAACTTTTAGTTGATTTGTTTAGTTATCTTTTCCTAGAAATGGTTTTATTCTTGAGTAAGTGTTAATTCTTTTTATACCCTGTCTTGTTTGGAGGGAATTTAAGGGGGAGTGGAACTAGATATTATTTTGAGTTATTGTCAGATTCTAGGGTCCTCTAAAGAATTCAAACAACATTTTATGGGGAATCTGCAATAAAATATAAAGATTTATTAATATTACAGTCTAGGGCAACTTGGAAGATCAGGCATCTGAGCTTGACCTTAAGGGATGGCTAGAATCTAAGTTTCAGAGTTTTGTATTTGTGAGAGCAGTCCATGTGGAGTGAGGTGTGAGTAAGGAAAGCAGGAAGCAGTCAATGATAGTTTGGTGTTAGATGGAGCTGGATGGGTACTTTGGAGCTAGAATATTCAGCTAAGAGGAATGGGCTTTACTGACAAATATTTCTTTATTGGTTTCAGAGGGAGGGAGAGGGAGAGAGAAAGATAGAAACATCAGTGATGAGAGAGAATCATTGATCGGCTGTTTTCCTGCACGGTCCCCCACCGGGGATCGAGCCCACAATCCAGGCACGTTGCCCCCAGCCGGAATCGACCCCGGGACCATTCAGTCCGCATGCCGACGCTCTATCCACCAAGCCAAACCAGCCAGGGCTACTGACAAATATTTCTAAGCTTGTCATAGTGTTGGACACTCAGAGGTACTTAGTTTCCAGTTTTTCATTTCCTGGATATTTTAATTTGTGTAAATGCCTGTTTTTCTGATTATGATGAGTAATTTGCACATAGAAATTTTCACACATTTGTTCTACTAAGTCAGTGGTCGGCAAACTCATTTGTCAACAGAGCCAAATATCAACAGTACAACGATTGAAATTTCTTTTGAGAGCCAAATTTTTTAAACTTAAATTTCTTCTAACGCCACTTCTTCAAAATAGACTCGCTCAGGCCATGTAATTTTGTGGAAAAGCCACCCACACTCAAGGAGCCAAAGAGCAGCATGTGGCTCGCGAGCCGCGGTTTGCCGACCACTGTTAACTAAAAGTCATTGCCTAGTCTTTTGGAATAGACTGATGGCATATATAGGGTCTTCCTAAATACCTTTTACTCAACAGTGATAATAGGATTATTTAACTTTTAAGTGAAGCCTTCCTCCAAATTGGGGGAATATCAGCTGGCATTTCCTTGGAGCAAATGGCCTTTATAATATTCATTCTTAAGTGTTTGTAATCTTAGATTGCTTAAACAATACAGTCTAATGGGCTGTTTGAGTATTTCCTTTTAAGCACTTAATATATGATTATAGGTCTAGAAACTAGGTAAGTTATTAATATTAAATAGCCTTTATATTTTTACCTTAGGTATCTTAATGCAATTCAGACAATGTGTCCACATATTCTTCGCTATTTAACTACAGCAGTCATAACAAACAAAGATGTTCGAAAACGCCGGCAGGTGCTAAAAGATCTAGTCAAAGTTATTCAACAGGTAAAAACTTAAATCTGTATTGATTTTTTTTTAACATGCCTGAACTTTAGGTTTAGCCTTTTTTTTTTTTCCCCCAAGTACTACTCTTCTTAAGGTAAAGATGTTTTAAAAATATGAGGAAAGTATACATGGAGAAGAGCCCAGGAATCCCAAATGGATATTTACTTATCTTTAAACTCAAGATATACTTACGCTAGATGTGGTATGAATGATACTGTTCTCTGCTAGGTGGATATTTAATATACATTGTATATTAGTGTTTCTCTTATTGCAAAGAGTGAAAGATCTGGAGCCTAGAACTGTTTGTGGGGAGGTCACTGTCTGCATAATTCCAGAGTAATGGCCTTTACATTGAATACAATAATAGTTTCCAAGTTGTTAAAAGCTGTGACCCTACTTGTTCGTTTAGTGAGTTTCTCAGCAATCACTGTGGGTTAGAAAGGAATCTAAATATTTATTTGATATAAGAATAAATTAAATTTAAAAATACAATTTCCCCTTCAGTAGGGTATAAATATTGTTATACTTGGGTAAGTTCATCAGTTTATTAAGGAATACTTTTGGCTCCAGAGGAATTTGAAAGCTTTTGGAATGGTTCTAGGATGAGAATTTGGAGAACTTGGTCTGGAAGGCATTAAAAGCTTAAGGTGTGGCCTGGAATCAGGATACAAGCAATTGCTTTGAGGAGATAAATACTAGGTAATTTGCTGGAAATTAATGGGAACGGAGGAGAAAATAGGAAGATTGGGATAGTCTAGGGGCAATCTACCAAACAGTGTTGAATTAGATCCAGTTTGACCTTTGACTTTATTTTACAGGAGTCTTACACATATAAAGACCCAATTACAGAGTTTGTTGAATGTTTATATGTTAACTTTGACTTTGATGGGGCTCAGAAAAAGCTGAGGGAATGTGAATCTGTAAGTATGAATTTTTACTTAGAAATTAATAGCATTCTTAAATTTTTATGTATTGTAATAATTAACCTTGCAGTGTTTTATTAAAGTAATTCTATCAGGAATGTATATTAATCTTAAAGTGGCATATTTTTTAGAAATGTGCTGGGATGAAAACATTTTTAATGTTGTTGCCATGTGTGTATCCTTTTAGTTAGTACAGCTTGTTAAACATTGGGTGTATTATAAATTCACACATACACCCATAATTCCATGTCTTATCCTGAATAAGTAAATATGTGAAATACTTAATATCTGTGGGCAAGGTTGTTTGGAATTGCATATCACAACTATGATTCCTAATTTGTTTTGTAAGTGGGCCTATTTTTAGAAATTTTCACATTTGATATATTTAACGTTTGCTATAAATCAGTCAAGCTAAAAGCGTGATTTTTATAACCACAGTGTCTTCTCTTGGTTATTGGAAACTAAAGTACCTTCAGAGCAACTGAAAAAGTTAGGTTTATGGGTATGTTGTTTTTCTTTTAATTAAGTTAGTTTTGAAGGTTTAACAAATTAAACTAAGAATTTACCTATTAAATGCATTTACCAGATCCACAAGTTACTATATGTCAACTTCATTTTTGAACCAAATATTAGCACAAAAATATGTTGAAGGACTAAGATTCCTTTCTCTAAGAAAGAAAATTATCATGTAAATATACCTTCTGAGGTGATTTTCAAACTTAGGACAAAATTTAAATTATAATCTAGTGTAATATGTGTTCATATAGTCATCAATATTACTAACATGTCATATAGCATTATTAAATATTTGTATATATCTGTTATATTAAGTATCTAGGCCTTGCTAAGATAGAAGAGCACTTGGTTGCTATTAAAATGTTCTCTTAATTATGATACCACCCCTTGAATTTTTTTCCTTTGTAGATTTACTATCTATTTTCTATCATAGAAATATGCATATCTTTGCTTCCCTCATAACTATTTGAAATAACTGGAAAAGATATGCTATCTGTAGGGCATTTATGTAGGATAATGGGCAATACAAAGCTAATTTGTCAAATATTGTTCAAATCATCACTGGAACAAGGAAACATTGCAGTTCTTTACGTCTTTTTCTTATAGCATTTACTTGTTTAACTTACATTATTAGCGTCTTCATTATAGTGTACTAGAAAGTGTTGTGTAGAACTTGTGCCCATAGATGAGAGAATTCTAGTGAAACGGAACAATGAGTAAGGCACACAAAGTTTTTGAGTCAAGTGCCATTAATATTTTTTTCTTTTTCATTTTATACACAGGTGCTTGTGAATGACTTCTTCTTGGTGGCTTGTCTTGAGGATTTTATTGAAAATGCTCGTCTCTTCATATTTGAGACTTTTTGTCGCATCCACCAGTGTATCAGCATTAAGTAAGAACATCCTGATTTAATTTGTATTTTATACTTTTAAATTTCTAGAAATTTCCATTTATTGTAAAGTACACTTAATAGGATTCTAGTTGATTGAATTTTATTTCCTTTTGCTTTAAAAGAAAAAGGAAACAGTCTGATAGAGATTTATTAAAAATTGTAACTTTTGTTTGAATTCTGGGTTAAGAGACTCAAAAATATCTTTAGCTTCTGTGTGTGGCACAACATGATTTTTTAAAATGATAAGTTCGAGGCAATGTTACTTATCAGTTACTTTTTTTAAAGACTACTATTATAATAGGAAGAAAAGAGAAGAATATAGTTTTAGAGTGGTTTTCAGCAGGAGTTCAAATAAGGATTTAGCCCTTAGTAAATCGGAAATATTGTTGAAAGACTACATTTGGTAATCATTTTCAGTTAATTGAGTTTGTTTTATTTGATTATATATTTGAATTCTTATATAGTAAACTCCAATGACATCTTAAAATGTTGAAACATGGAAAAAATTATGGTGAATTTTAGTTGAAATGTTCTCTATTGTGTGAGAAAAGTATTGGGGAGAAATGTGAAACTTACATAACCTATTAGAAACTAATTTTATGTACTAGAATTTGAAAAATAACCAAAGCCCTTTGGCCACAGATGAAGTCAAACAGTAAATACTCCATAATATTTTAAAACTTACTACTTTAATGTTTGCCTCTTAGGAATTGTGTGTAGACCAAAGTTTTTCTTTAGTGATTTTTGTTTTTTTGCTAAGGCATCCATACTTGCTTGCCTAATTTTAGTGGGTTGTCATTGAAGTGGTTATTCAGAGCTAGAAGTATAGTGTGATCATGGGGCTTTTCCTATGGGAATTGAAGCTTTGACTTAAGGTTTTTTAGTATTTTACTATAGCTAGCAGATCTATACTCTAAAAAATCTGATTCTCTTAAAGAATACTTGCACATTCCTAGTATGTTGTGGTTGTGATATGTGGGACTCTGCTGGACAATAAATAGATCCCAGAATGCTAGTGTTGCTTTTTTTTTTGCTTTTTTTAAAAAGATTTATAATTAGGCTTGTGAAAGAGGGATGCTAATATTTTTATTTCCCTTGTTGAAATTTCCCCATATTTAATTAGAATTTGATCACTTGGGTGTTTGGGGTTTTGTTTTTTTTTAAGCAGATTTTCCTTTTGATATCTTTAGCACACACTATACTAACTTTGTACAGTGTAGATACTTATAAATATTTGTTGAATGAATACATTTCTTTCCTTGGTATTAATGAGTTCATATTTTTGTCCATGACAGTGCTTTGTCGCTTTGGTGTGTGCTTTGAGAGTACCATGAATAAGAAAGTCTTTTTCCAGTTTTAGTTCTTTTTATTAACTCTGGGGCCTTGTATTCATTATTGTGCTGCTTATGATTCAGTTTACTGCCCTTACCAGTAAAATAGATAAAAGTATTTGTCCTATCTTCTTACTTGAGATGTGTAGCTCAAATAAAATAATATAGTGGGACTGCTTCAGTAAACTTTATGTGACATTATCATTACCTAAGAATTTTTCTAAAATTATATTTTTCTTCATTTCAGAGAGGAAGAGAGAGATAGAAACATCAATGATGAGAGAGAAGCATTGATCGGCTGCCTCCTGCACTCCCCACACTGGGGATCAAGCCCGTAACACAGGCCTGTGCCCTGACTGAGAATTGAATTGTGAACTCCTGGTTCATAGGTTGACTGACGCTCAGTCACTGATCCATGCTGTCCAGACTCGGTGTTGTTTTTTATTATTTTATGTATGTATGTATGTATGTGTTTTATTTTAATTCTCACCCAAGGATATTTTCTCTATTGATTTTTAGTGAGTGTGGAAGGGAGGGAGAAGGAAGGGAGAGAGAGAGAAACATCCATGTGAGAGAGACACACAGACTGGTTGCTTGCTGCACTGTCCCCAGACGGGAGCAGGGATCAAACCTGCAACCAAGGTATGTGCCCTTGACTGGGAATCAAACCCGAGACCCTTTGGTTGGCAGGCCGACACTCTTAACTACTGAGAAAACTGGCCAGGCTAGTTTTTTGTGTGTTACTTTATTTTATTTTTTAATTACAGATGGCATACAATATTATATTAGTTTCAGGTGTACAACATAGTGATTAGAAATTTATATACCTTATGAAGTGATCACTCTGACAAATCTAGTACCTGCACGGCGCCATACATAGTTACTATAATATTACTGGCTATGTTTTCTATGCTGTACTTTACATTCCTGTGACTTTTTCATAACTGTCAAATTGTACTTCTTAACCTCTTCTCCTTTTTCACCTGTTCCCACAACCCCCAGCCTGTCTGATAGCTAACTACCAATTTGTTCTGAGTTTGTGATATTTTTTTTTCTTAGATTGCACATATAAGTGAAATCATACAATATTTGTCTTTCTCTGTATTATTTCACTTAGCATAATGACCCTCTAGGTCCATCCATGTTGTTGCGAATGGTAAGATTTTATTATTTTTTTTATGGCTGAGTTCTATACTGTTGTATATAACCACATTTCTATTCCTTCATCTGTTGGAAACTTTGGTTGCTTCCATATCTTGGCTATTATAAATAATGCTGCAGTGAACATAGGCATGCATATATCTTTTTGTGTTTTGGATTTCTTTGGATAAATACCCAGAATTAAGATTACTGGGTCATATGATTATTTAATTTTTTGAGGGCCCTCCATGATGTTTTCCACAGTGGCTGCACTAATCTGCATTCCCACCAACAGTGCAAAAGGGTTTCTTTTTCTCCCCATCCTTGCCAGCATTTATTTGCTGATCTATTAATGATTTATTAATGATAGCTGTTCTGACAGGTATGAGGTGATATATCTCATTGTGGTTTTAATTTTTATTTCCATGGTGATTAGTGGTGCTGATTGTCTTTTTGTATGTCCTCTTCGGAGAAATGTCTATTTAGCTTTTCTGCCTGTTTTTTAGTTGAATTGTTTGGTGGTTTTGGTGTTGTTTGAGTTTCTTAAATACTTGGGATATTAACCCCTTATTGGAGGTATTATTGGTGTATACCTTCTCTCATTCAGTAGTTTTTCTTGTCTACAGTCCAGAAATCTTTTCTCTCTTTCAGTGGTAGTATTTCCTTTTTTTTTTTTTTAGGTTTAAACATTTTTGGCTACCTGTAGAATGTTTTACTAATTTAGATGATTTTGAATAGATAGGTTAATGCATTTTCTTCAAATACTAGGGATTAATTTTAGAGCTGGTATAAATCATAGGGAGCTTCTAATCCAACAACACACAATTATTAAATCATTGACAATAGGACTTTTCAATAGAACTTTCTACAGTGATGGAAATACTTTATTTTTTGCGTTGTTCACTATGGTAGCCAATAGCCACATGTGGCATTTGAGCACTTTCAATGCGGCTCAGATTTCAAGTTATAGAACCATGGTTTTTAAATTTTGTGTCTGTAGGACTTGCTTTCAAATGCCATATTAAATATCTGTGAGTATATATATTTATGTACAGTTCACCTTGAACAACACAGGTTTGAAATGCATGGGTCCACTTATATGCAAATTTTTTTCAATAAATAAAAAGTATTTTATTAACATTTTCTCTAGTTTATTATAAGAATACAGCCTATAACATACAAAATATGTGTTAATCAACTTTATGTTATGAATAAGAGTTTGGTGAGCTCATTTTTGGGGGATTCAAAAGTTATACACAGATTTTTGTGCAGAGGATTGTTGCCTCCAACCCCTGCATTGTTTGAGTTAACTGTATATGTGTAAGCTGATCAAATCAGAGCTCCTTCATCCTGTTTAGCCTGTACCTTTATTCAGCTTCTCTCTTGGCTGCTAAGGCACCTCTGTTTAACCCTGGAAACAGTTCTGGAAACAGAATTCTACAAAGCACTGATTGGGTAACTTCCTTCTTGATTGTAGCTGGAAACTGAAGGCTGATTAAGTCTTAGTTAATGATAGAGCCTGTGCTTACTAGGTCTCTGACATTCATTGTGTTGCACCTCACTGAAATTTTATTTTTTCATTGTTGAATAATTGATATTTTTAGACATAACAGATTTAGATGAATTTGTCAGGAGTGTGTCACTTGAGTTAGAGGATAAAGTGAAAATCGTAAGTCATTGTTTCATTCTGTGTCACAGAATCTCTGTAGAGTTTTATTTTACAAATACAGTCTCTGAAGCTACCCCAAATTTTCTGGATCAAATTTCCTAAGTATGCCGTGGTATGATGTGTAATGGGGCTACTGTGTTGTAGCTTAAGAATGGTTATTCCAAAGCACATCCAGGATTGAGACCCACTGCATCAGGCTGCAATTTTTTAGGCATCTGATTGCAACCTGCTAGAGCAGCAATTTTTAACTGGTGTGATGCAAGAATTTTTAAAACATGAAACACCTGACTATTTAGTTAGGGGCACTAACCTCTTTGCAAATAAAAAAATGACAACCAGCACAATAGCCATCTGGTGTGAATGAATCGAAATTTACCTTTTTTTTTTTTTTTTTTAGTTTGGCAAAAAATGTATGTTTTTGGTGTGCTGTAGAATTTTAGTAGTTTTTGTGTGCATGAGATGATAAAGATTAAAAATATCTGTTCTAGAATAAGGGAGTGAAAAATCAGTGGTTTAATATCTTTCGTATATAATGAATTAAGAAAGTAGGGGCAGAGCAGAAAGTGTAGCATGTGAGAAAAGATATTCTTCTAAGAGTAACAATGAGATTTCAGGTTGTAAGATTCAAGAAAACATGGGGCATCCACTCAGTAGGACTCAGTCCTGGGGTGGGGTAGGCCTCTCTATGTTTTGAATGGGTTAAGAATATGGCTGAAAATAATGTTAAGTGTTTAAGTTATGTTAAGAATATGGTTGAAAATAAGTTAAGCTTTTATAAATAGAGCAAACTCCAAGATAATGATCAATTGAGGTAATGTTTACCTTTAAAGAATACATTAAGGTGAGCTCATTTTGGGGGGGATTCAAAAGTTGAGCTCCCAAATTGTTAATGTATTGTTCCTCCAATCCGGAGGTTTTTAAATATACGAAGAATAGATTATCTGGCTTCACCTGGACCTTCTGAATCTGAATCTCTGGGATCAGAACTTGAGAATCTGGGTTTAAAGCTTCCCAGATGATTCTTTTACAATTAATCTCGGGGGGGGGGGAGTCATTGTTCTAAGTTAGTGATTTGTAGTCCTAACTGCATTTTAGATCAAGTGGGAAGTTGTTTTTAAGGGGGGAAAAAAAAGATGGAAAAATAATGGATGACAGTCCAAAGCCTAGAAATGAAAACATTCTCTGGAGGAAGATCTCAGTGTCTGTATTTTTTATAGCTCCTAAATAATTTTGATGTAAAACCTCTTTTTTTCATTATACATTTTATTCTGAGATGATTATTGATTCACAAGCAGTTGCAAAAAATAGAGATCTCCTGAGTTCTTTATACAGTTTCTGTCAACCTTGCAAAACAGCATCACAACCAGCATATTGATATTGAAACATTCGGATACAGAACGTTTTTGTCACCACAAGGATCCCTTAACTTGCTCTTTTATAGCCGTCCCCACCCCCACTGCCACCTTTCTTTAACCCCTGGCAACCACTCATCTGTTCATTTCTATTATTTTGCCTTTTCAAGAATATGCAAAAACTTTTTTAAAATGTAGTGTTCAACTTTATAAAGAAGGTAAATATGCTACGCGTAGTGATCTGTATATTTAAAAGCCTAAGCAACCGGCCGACCGTTTGGTAGCTATGATGCACACTGACCACCAGGGGACAGACACTCAAAGCAGGAGTGGAAACCATAGGCATGGAAAAGACTGATGAATCTCAGAGGGGAGGGGAGAGGAGAAGGGGGAGTGTGGGAAGAGATTAACCAAAGATCTTATATGCATACTAGAGGCCCCGTGTTTTGTGCACCAGTGGGGTCCCTTGGCCTGGCCGGCAATCGGGACTGATCGGTGGGGCTGGCCGGCCCGGGGGAGGGACAGGGCGGGGCAGCTGGCCAGGGAAAGGACCACGGGAGGTTGGCCAGCACCCCCCCCCCAACTCAGGCCAATCTGGGGGCTGGCTGGGGGGAAGGGGCCACAGGATGTTGGCCATGGGAACGCACTGACCATCAGGGGGCAGCTCCTGCGTTGAGCGTATCCCCCTGGTGGTCAGTGCACATCATAGCAACCGGTCGTTTGGTCTTTTAGTTGCTTAGGCTTTTATATATATACATTAGTTAACAACAGTATAACTTAAGTTATTCAAGAAGAAAATATTACAAATGTGAATGAGCAACTCTTCCCCCCAGGCATTGAGAAGATAAGATAGTAGGGAGCACATCCTCAGACCTTAAAATCCAGAGGTAGAAACAGATATTAAATAAAGATTAAGTTATAAACTATGTGAAGTAATTTAAAGTTTCAGTAAACCCTTATATCTCTAAATGGCTTATCTTTAAGTACCAAGGTAGACTTAATTTCACTGTATACTAATTATGACAAATTACTACATTCACTAGTTTATGCTTGCCTATCTATCTCTGCCTCTAATTTAAAGTTATTTGATATTCAGTCTTTTTTTTTTTTTTAATATCAGGGAAAGGGAAGGATTTGGCCTCCTTTTTTCTCCAGCTGACAAATTTCAAATGCTGAATAGAATAGTATTGAGTTTTATAATATTATTGTTGTCTATTAAACAGTTATTTCCATTTGTGATTTGGAACATTTCTCTTTTGATAAGTTTCTTGACTAAATGGTTGTAGGCACATAGCTCTATTAAAATGCATATTAAGAATGCTTTTATCCCTTTATATACAACTCTGTAGGCTAAGTTATGAATCTGTTTACCATAAAATATGCAACATATGTCAAAAAAGATTACTGTGGTGGGATTTAATTTAGTATAGCTGAATAGTTTATTAGATATGGTGTGTGTCTGAAATTTAAAAGCTGTTCTAGAATAATTCTTGGACCTGTTTTCAATTGTAGATAAAAACAAAAGTATGGAAATAATAATTTGAATGTGTGTGATAAACATGTTGGAGCATACATTAATATAATTTCCCTATAGAAGGTTAGTTTTGACTTTTCACAAAATATTTGCCAACTGCTTTTGCATTTCCTTGAGGTCATTTCTACTTTGCTTATTTTATTAACTTTTTTAAATCTTAATATGTTTCTTAAAGTTGTTACTACCAAATGGCAATTTATATTCATAATTATACTTCCTAATATTAGAGAGAAATTGAAAGATACACTTCCATATGCAGATAAAATAGTTTCAAAAGTCATTATTGCATTTCTTCGTTAACTATAAAATAATACACTTATTTTTTACTGATGAGATGTTGGAAAAATGAATGAAAATTTTAAGTTGTCACACAGCAGTTATCATTTCTCAAATTTCTTTCTCCTAATTATACTATGTTAGTAAAGTTTAGGTAATATTATAATTAAAATTGTTTTTCTTGAAATATTAATGTTTATTGCATGTAAATGGCTAATTATTTTGTATGTACAATCTGGTAATAGATTTATTTTATATACTAGAGTCCCGGTGCATGAAATTTGTGCATGGGATGGGGTGTCCCTCAGCCCAGCCTGCACGCTCTCCAATCTGGGATCCCTCTCACAATCCAGGACTGCTGGCTCCCAACCACTCTCCTGCCTGCTTGCCTGATTGCCCCTAATCACTTCAGCCTGCCAGCCTGATCACCTCCTAACCACTCCCCTGCCAGCCTGATCGACGTCTAACTGCTCCCCTGCTGGCCTGTTCACCCATAACTGCCCTCCCCTGCAGGCCTGGTTGCCCCCAACTGCCCTCCCCTGCTGGCCTGGTCACCCCTAACTGCCCTCTTCTTGTGGTGGCCATCTTGTGTGTTGGAATAATGGTCAATTTGCATATTACTCTTTTATTAGATAGAATTGTAAAAAACAAAAATGAAAAAAATAGTTTACATTAAACACCTATTGTTTAATTAGTTGTCATAGTGTACCCTTATAAGACTGGAGTACTTTGGATATACTAAATTGGTGGCCACTGTTCAGTGAAAAGCAGGCCAGAGCCCTGGCAGTGTGACTCGGTTATAGTGTCATCCCATGCACCAAAAAAAGTGGCAGGTTCAGTTCTCGGTCAGGGCACATAAATAGGTTGCAGGTTCAATCCCTTGTTGGGGCATGTAGTGGAGGCAGCCAGCAAATTGATATTTCCTCTCTCACATCAGTGTTTCTCTCTGTCTCCCCCTTCCTCTCTAAAATCAACAATAATAAAAAACACAAATAAACATCCTCAGATGAGGATTAAAAAAAAATAACAGGCCAGAGGTTCTCATAGCTTAATGCTAAAGTCAGTAGTATTTTAAATACATTTGCTTATGAAATAAAATTTGAAAAGCCAGATTATTTAAAGATGTAATATAATAAGCATCTAAAATTATAGAACCCAGATTCTTATCTGTTAAGATACGTTGGGGTGTGGGTGGTGGAGTATGGGAGGGAGACTGTCTACATTTTGAAAACCTTATAGAAAGTCAACCTAGAGCCCTAACCCATTTGGCTCCGTGGATAGAGCATTGGCCTGCGGACTCAAGGGTCCCATGTTCGATTCTGGTCAAGGGCATGTACCTTGGTTGCAGGCACATACCCAGTAGGGAATGTGCAGGAGGCAGCTGATCAATGTTTCTCTATCATCGATGTTTCCAACTCTCTGTCCCTCTCCCTTCCTCTCTGTAAAAAGTCAATAAAATATATTTGAAAAAAAAAGTAGTCAAGTCTTTAAAAAAAAAAAGGAAAGAAAATCAATCTAGAGTTGGTGAAACCCTAATTGATTCTTTAGATCTAAATTCATATATCTTATGGTCTTAAGTGAGATCACTGGTCTTAATTACTGCCCAGAACAAGAAAAGTATCTTGTTTTGTTCTAGAGGCATGAACATGTTTAATTTATGAAATTGAACTGAGAGTAAAGTGGTTATTTTAATAAGTGTCATAATCCTAATAGCACTTAGATTCTGTGTATTCCCCTTTTTTCCAGGAATTATTTTACATTTTTTTGTAATTAATGTTATTGATCTTTTTCTTTATGGTACTGGATTTTGTTTTATTTCTCACAATATGTTTATACTAGAGGCTCGGTGCACGAAATTCATGCACAGGGGGGTGAGGCGCAGGATTCTACTGGTAGGATCGGGCCTAAACAGGCATTAGGACATCTCTCTCACAATCCAGGACTGCTGGCTCACAACTGCTCGCCTGCCTGCCTTCCTGATTGCCCCTAACTACTTCTGCCTGCCAGCCTGATCACCCCCTAACCACTCCCTTGCCAGCCTGATTGATGCCTAACTGCTCCCCTGCCAGCCTGATTGCCCCTAATTGCCCCTAACTGCCCTCCCCTGCAGGCTTCATTGCCCCCAACTGCCCTCCCATGCAGGCCTGGTCCCTCCCAACTGCCCTCCCCTTCTGGTCATCTTGTGGTAGCAATCTTGTGTCCTCATGGGGGCAACCATCTTGTGTGTTGGAGTGATGGTCAATTTGCATATTACGCTTATTAGATAGGACTAGAGGCCTGGTGCATGAACTCGTGCATGGATGGGGTCCAGCCAGCCCGCCCTGATAGGGTTGGGGGGGTGGCGATCAGGGCCAAGGCCAGCCAGGTGGAGGGCCCGGGTGCCATTGGCCCGCTGGCCCTAGCCCCTGATCAAACTCCCAGTCAAGGGGACAATTTGCATATTAGCCTTTTATTATATAGGATTATATCTATGTTATCTTCTAGAACCTTTATGGCTTTATTCTATTTAAAGCCATCTAGATTTTATTTGGGAATAAACAGTGAGAAAGACAACTGCCTTTTTCCCTAAATGGCTAACCAACATGACTTATTGAAAAACTATCTTTTCCCTTACTGGTTTGAAAAGCTACTCATATTACGTGTTAAATTCTCATTTGTACATGGGACCTTTTCTTTTCTGAATTCTTTAATCTGTTAGAATTGCCTGTGGATTTTTAAACCAGCACCAAATTGTTACAGATAAGGTAGATTTGTAATGTGTTTTAGTATTATTCAGTATTTGTTTTCTCTGGAGCTAATAATTGCTGACCCCTCCCTCCCAGTTTTGCTTTTCTTAACATCTTTATCATTAATTCCACTTCAAACTCTTAGACAGTTTATAAGTCTCTTCTCAAGATTATTTAACAGTTTTATCTTCCTGAAAAATATGTGGACTTGTTTATCTCTGTCCTGGTGCATTTTTGTCTTCCTTTGTCATGTATTTGTCCTGGGGATACCCTTCACCTCATCTCCTATTAGAGAACTTTAGTTTCCTGGACATTATTTTGTCTTCTACTTTCTTGGTTTACTCTCATATTTTGGTAAAGGATATCCTCCAATAACTTTATAAGGAAGGGTGCTTTGAAGGTAAATTTTTTTATATCTAAAAATGTCTATATTTTATTCTCATCATTTAATAATGTATTGCAAGGCATGTAACTCTAGGTTGAAAACTACTTTACTCCAGATTTTGGAGACATTATTCTGTTGGAGCTATTTTCAACCTTTTTCATCTTATGGCATATGTTAACTAATTACTAAAATTATATGGCACACCAAAAAGTATATTTTTGGCTAATCTGACAAAAAAAATAGGTATAACTTTGATTCACTTACACTGGATGGCTATTGTGCTGGCTGTTGTCATTTTTTTATTTGACAATCTAAAGGTAAAGCGGTCAGTGGCCTTTGACTAAATAAGTCAGGTATTGCTTGTTTTAAAAATTCTTATGTTATACTGGTTGAAAATTGCTGTTTATTGCTTTCTAGCTTCCTGTTACAGAAGTCAGAAGCCATTTTCATTCCTCAACTTTCTGTTTTCCTCTCTAGAAATTTGGAGGATTTGTTTTTTCTTTGTTTCACAATGATATGCCTTAGGGTAGGTCTATTTTAATTCTTCATACTGGACCCTTTTAATTTGGAAACTCCAGCTCTCTGTTTCTGGGAAATTTTCTTGAAAATTTTCTTTCATGATTTCTTTACTTTTGTGTTCACTGATTATTCTTTCTGGAACTCCAATTGTTTGATATTGAACTTCCTGGTTGAGGCTCCCCCCCCCTCCCCCTGCTGTTTTCCATCTCTTTTTTTTTCTGCTCTACACTGAGATATGCTCAACATCTTCCAACCCTGATTTTATTTTATGGATGTAATATAGTAATTTATAATTTTTCCAAGGGTATTTTAATGATAATTTTGTTTCGTTTTAGTTTTTATATTAAGATATGACATAACATTAGTTTTCAGGTGAACAGCATGATTTGATAATTGTTTACATTGTGAAACGATCTCCCCAATAAGTAGTTAACATATGTTCACAATAATTAGTCACACACAGTTATAATTTTTTTCTCCTGATAAGAACTTTTAAGATCTACTTAGTGCCTTGGCAACTTTTAAGTACAAAATACAGTACTATTAACTATCATGCAGTATATTATGTCCCATGGCTGGAAGTTTGTACCATTTCCCCAACCCTCAATCCCTGCCTCTGGGATTTGTTCTTTGTATCTGAAAGCTTGTTTTTTGATTTTTTGTTGTTGATATTATACGGTATATTTTTTTCTGTTTCACTTATTTCATGTAGCACAGTGCTATTGAGATCCATTCATGTTGTTTCAAAGAGAAAGATCTTATTCTGTTTTATGATTGAATAATATTCATGTGTGTGTGTGTGTGTGTGTGTCTCACATTTTCTTTGTCCATTTATCTATCTGTGGATATTTAAGTTGCTGCCATGTCTTGGCTATTGTAAATAATACTGTAGTGAACATGGGTGTGCATTTATCTTTTAATGTTAGTGTTTTTTGGTAGCTCAATTTGAAGTTATTTAAAGAACCTTCATACTGTTCTCCATAGTGGTTGCACCAATTTAATTTTCCACCAACAGTGCACAAGGGTTCCCTTTTGTCTTGTCTTGTTTATAATAGCTATTGTAATAAGTGAGCTTATATCTCGTAGTTTTGATTTTAATTTCCCTGATTATTAGTGATGTTGAGCACTTTGTCATGTACTTGTTGGCCATCTATATGTCTTCTTTGGAAAAAATACCTTTTCAGATCCTGTGCCCATTTTTTAATCAAGTTATTAGTAATGTTTTCTCCTATTTGGTGTAGGTACCCTTTTCATTTTATAGTTTCCTTTGCTCTGCAGAAGCTCTCCATTCTGTTCCATTGTGTCCTTTTAATGCCAATACCATACTGTTTCATTTTATAGCTTTGTAATATAGTTTTAAATCAGGAAGTATGATGCCTTCAGTTTGTCTTCCTCAAGATTGCTTTCATAATTTGGGGTCTCTTTTGGTTCTATATGTATTTCTTATTTAACATACTAGCATGTTGTTGTGTCACTTTTGTAGAAAGCTAGTAAACTAAAAGATGTGTATAAGGGTCCAGCCACTGTGGCTCAGTGGATTGAGAATCGTCCCATGCACCAGAGGTTGCTGGTTCAATTCCCAGTCAGGACACATGCCTGGATTTCAGGCTTGGTCCCAGTAGGGGGAGTGCGTGGGGCAGCCAATCAGTGTTTCTCTCCCATTGATGTTTCTGTCTCCCTCTTCCTTCCTCTCTCTCTCTCAAATCAATAAAAGACGTATTTTAAAAAGGGGATTTACATATAACATTTAAATGCCTACTTCTACTACCTATATACAAGGTTGAGATGTTTAGTGTAATCTAAATAACTTGGAAATTATTTTTGTTTAAAATCTATCCATATTGAATTAGATAATTTTTCTCAGAAATTCTGCATTTTGATACGTGTTGTCATTTAGCTATTGATAAACAGAATTTTAAATAATACAAGATAAGTATGGCATAGAATAGCTTAAAGCAACTTTTTGTTTTTTAAGCTTTAATAGGATATTACATTTTTATTTTTAAATTTTTACTATTTTTGCATTCCACAAAAAGATCACATGGCATTGAAAAATGTAGACATAAAGCTCCATCTTCACTATTACTACCCATTTGGGGAAAAAGGAAAATGGGGTAGAGATGACAAAGAAAGAACCAGATAATATCTCAAGTGATGGAGGGTGGGACCAGTGGGATGCATAGTGGTGGTGCATCTTAGAAGACTGATACAAAATCTTTACTGAAGAGAGCCAAGGTGACGGCATAGTTAACGCCGGTACTCACCCCTTCCCACAACCACATCAAAATTACAGAGCAACCATCATTCAGAAGTGCCTGAAAGCTGGCTGAATGGAAGTCCTACAACTAGAGAAGTTAAAAAAGAAAGCACATTGAGACTATTGGGAGGGTTGGAGGCATGGAACGGGCTGGTCCAACACCTACGTGTGGCATTTCTTTAATTGGGAGGGTTATCTCCAAGGCCTCCATGAGAAGCAGGGGGTCTCAGCCCCACACCAGACTCTCAGCACAGGGTTACAGAGATGGGAAGAGAAGTCCCCATAACTTTAGGCTGTAAAAACCAGCAAGGATTGTGGCTGAGTGACATGGAAGCTGCTGGAGTCCCAGGTATTCTTAAAGAGCCCTCACACAAACTTACACGGTCCCAATTCCTCTGAGCTCCAGTGCCGGATGATGGCTTTAGGGGAATCCAGTGACATACAGGATGAACTGGACTGTCTGGCATAAAGGAAGGAACTTGGGGGCAGCTTGCTCCCAGACAGGGGTGCTCACAGGGGTCACTTCCTGTGCTGAGACCTTCCCCATTGCAGAGCTGACTGGCAGCTATATCTGAGTTTCCATAAGTGTGGCACACACTGTTCACACCACCCTGGTGATTCCCTGAGACCCCACCTAAGCTGTTAGTAGCTGCTTTTCCATATGAATGGTCTGTCCTGGTTCAGGCTTCAGACTTTGCTAAAATATCTTACACAAGCAGCAGCTGGAGTCAGCATGCCCCACACCTATCAGTAAGTAAGAGACCCAAGACCCAGCACTAGCACTGACCTGCCTTACCTCACAGTTGGGCACTTCCTAGCCCAATACAAATAGCAGCCATTTGCAGATACCTCTGAAGCTCCTGCTGAGAGGCTCAGGCAGGGGCTGACTTTGTACCTGCCGGGAGGCCCCAGAGCCAGTGACCTGGTGGACAGCTCAGACCATACCAGATTACAACTCTATACATCCACAAGCAACACACTCAAGGGGCAGACTCAGTGAGCACCAAAACCCCACTGAAGCAAGACCTGCTCCATAGGAATGTCACCTGCATAGCCATTGTAGACAAAACTGGTCCTCACAGCCAATTGGCCTGGAAGCCAATTCCTCCTGGTGATGCCAGTCAAGGCTCAACTGCAATAAGACTGTGCACATAGCCCACATGGGCATAGCACACCTAGAGTGCCCAGCTCAGGTGACTGGGGAGGCTGGGGCACTGGGCCATACAGAACAATTATTATACAAGGCCACTCTACCAATTCCAGGCGACATAATAGCTCTCTACCTAACATAGAAACAAACACAGGGAAACAGCAAAAATGCGGAGACAAAGAAACCTGTCACAAATGAAAGAAACGGAAGCAAGCATACTACTGGACACAGGTCAAAACAATGGTTATAAGGTTACTCAAGGATCTTATGTGAGAGCTTCAAGGGACTTAGTGTGGCTTTCAAGGATCTTAGTGAAAATGTCAAAGACATGAAAAAGGACCAGTCAGAAATTAAGCATACACTAACTGAAAGAATAATTTACAGGGATTCAATAGTAGAGTAGAGGATTCTGAGACACAAATCAACGATTTGGAATATGGGGAAGCAAAAAACACCCAATCAGAACAAAAAGAAAAAATAATCCAAAAATATGAAGATAGTGTAAGGAGCCTCTGGGACAACTTGAAGTGTACCAACATTCACATTATGGGGGTGCCAGAGGAAGAGAGAGAGAGAGCAAGATATTGAAAACCTATTTGAAGAAATAATGACAAAAAACTTCCCCTACCTGGTAAAAGAAATAGACTTACAAGTCTAGGAAGCCCAGAGAGTCCCAAACAAGAGGAACCCAAAGAGGCTCACACCAAGACACATCATAATTAAATTGCCGAGGTTTAAAGACAAAGAGAATCTTAAAAGCAGCATGAGAAAAGCAGTTAGTTACTTATAAGGGAGTCCCCATAAGAATGTTAGCTGATTTCTCAACAGAAACTTAGCAAGCCAGAAGGGAGTGGCAAGAAATATTCAAAGTGATGAATAGCAAGGACCTACAACCAAGATTACCCAGCAGAGCTATCATTTAGAATTAAAGGTCAGACAAAGAGCTTCACAGACAATAAAAAAAATATAGAAGTTCATTATCACCAAACCAGTACGTGATGAAATGTTGAAAGTTATTCTTTAAGATGAAGAAGAAAAGATTAAAAATATGAATAATAAAATGGCAATAAATACATATCTATCAACAATTTCATCTGAAAATCAAAATAAACAAGAAATCTAATGAACATAATAAACTGATGAATAAGATAGAATCAGAGGAAAGAGGTTGGAAGAGATTAACCAAAGATCTTATATGCAAATATGCATTACCTATGGATATAGACAATAGGGTGGTGAAGTCCTGGGGTAGGGCAGGAACTGGGTTGAGGGGTGTAATGGGGGAAAGAAGTGGGAAATTTGTAATATTCAACAATAAAGATTTTTTAAAAATAAAAGAATCAGTCTGGTTGGTGAAATAGGATAGGTCAGTGGTCGGCAAACTGCGGCTCGCGAGCCACATGCGGCTCTTTGGCCCCTTGAGTGTGGCTCTTCCACAAAATACCACGGCCTGGGCGAGTCTATTTTGAAGAAGTGGTATTAGAAGAAGTTTAAGTTTAAAAAATTTGGCTCTCAAAAGAAATTTCAATTGTTGTACTGTTGATATTTGGCTCTGTTGACTAATGAGTTTGCCGACCACTGGGATAGATCATGCATAGTACAAGATAATCACACAAATGAATAATGTAGCTATTAAGTATTAATATTTAAGAGAAGGTAACCCATGAACACCTAAAAATCTGTTTGCAGACTGTGGGTCAAAGACTATGTGCTTAAAACTAAGTTTTTAGACTCAATGTCCTTTTTACTTTTTTCATTAGTATGTTGGCAGATAAGCTGAACATGACTCCAGAAGAAGCGGAAAGGTGGATTGTCAATTTGATTAGAAATGCAAGACTGGATGCCAAGATTGATTCCAAATTAGTGAGTATTAAGCTAACTGTCCTACATAACTAGATAGCAGTTGCTGGTTTCTTTATACTTTTTCCTGAATATTCATTAGGAAACTTTATTCTATTAAGAATTTGTTTTGTTTTAATGTATGATAGTTCTTTGAAGGCAACAGCAACCTCCTGTTTTTTTAATTGGGTAAATATTGTCATCTCTCTAGTACATAAAAATTATGTGCAGCAGTTATTTAATGCTGCCATGTCATGCTTAAGACATACCTGGGAAATGGTCATTAACATTACAGGATCAATTTTTCTTTGTCTTCTTTTAGGGTCATGTGGTCATGGGTAACAATGCAGTCTCACCCTATCAGCAAGTGATTGAAAAGACCAAAAGCCTTTCATTTAGAAGCCAGATGTTGGCCATGAATATTGAGAAGAAACTTAATCAGAATAGTAGGTCAGAGGTAAGAACCACACATTTTCTCTTTTGTATGGGATTTAGCAATAATGTAACATAATTGTTAAATGGACTTACTTTGAGAGCATCATAATATCAGTTGTATCTGATTTTGCATTTCTGTTTGTTGCGGGTATGAACATTTTGTTTAAGAAATTACTAAATGGAAAAGAATTTTTCTTAGATGTATTACATGCATTTGTTAGGGAAAGTAAAAAAACATTAAATTTCCTTTTACTCTTCCTGTGTGACTTCATTAACTCATTTCCTCAGGGTTTTTAACACATAATTTTGATAGTAGAACGTTATAAGTTATGTGTATAGCCCTCTTTTAAGTGCTTGAAATTTATTTATTTTTTTTTTTTTTCAATCTAAAGGAACACTTCTGTAAAATGTTGATTTATTACATGTTAGTGTTAATCTTTTAAAATTTGATTTTATCAGATTCAACTTTGTCAAAAAATATATTCCCCTTTTTGATAGAGATCCTACATATTAGACATTAAAACAACTTGCATGGCTTTGTAATTTTGGCATTCTAAACCAGTTTTAACTCTCTAGCCATTGTGTTTATGTGTAAATGGAGAGTGGGAAGTTTTTAGGAAACAGCTTTGGAACATTCAAGGACCTCAGTTTGTTGAAGTTTAGCAACAGGTTTGTGTCCTTAGAAGTCCTTAAAAGAGAAGGATGAATTAGGAAATTATATTCAATGCCTATTCCAACCAAGTGTAGAATAACTGAGCCTGAAAAATATCTTTTATATAACAGATTTTTTTTATGATTTGGGATCAATTTGTATTGTATAATATTGTTGATATTGTCATTGTTATACTTAATAATTAATTGGTCAAAAATATCAGATGGTATTTTGATATATTTTGTTCTAAGTGGAACATCTGGCATTTAACAATTGCAGAGGTTGTTAAAATCTTAGAAAATGCTTTGGCAGGAATAGTGCTAAAAGGAAATGCTAGTATCACTTTTTCTAAGTTTTTTCAAAAATTACTTTCTTTTTTACCCTTTTTTTTTTTTTATATTTTAGGCTCCTAACTGGGCAACTCAAGACTCTGGCTTCTACTGAAGAACTGTAAAGAAAAAGAAAACTATGAAGTGAAGATAATAAAACCATTATATAAAGGGTGACATACATTGCAGAAACAACATATTGAGGATAAATTATGGAGAATTTGAATAAAATTGGCTGTGTTTCATTATCTTGTGAACTTCCTTGGGTATACAAGTATATGTGTTTTTAACGTTTTATTTTGAAATAATTGTAGATTCACAGGAAGTTGCAAAAACATTATAAAGAGAGCCCCTGTAACCTAAACCTAGTTTCCCCCAATATTTTCAATTTATGTTACTATAGTATAATATCAACCAGGATACTGACATTTGTACAATGTGTGTGCATAGCTCAAATATTATGAAGATCTCTTTCATGCTACCTCTTTGTAGTCACACGTACCCCCACCACCACCACCATTCCCATACACGCTAATCCCTGGCAACCACTAATTTGTTTTCAATCTCTATAATTTTGTCATTACAAGAATATTACAGAAATGGAATTATACAATGTCACCTTTGAGATTAGCTTTCTCTACTCATCATAATGCCCTTGAAATCTATCCAAGCTATCAGACACATCAGCAGTTTGTTCCTTTGTATTACTAAGTTGTATTCCCTGGTATTGATGTACCACATTGTTTGACCATGTGCCTGTTGAAGGTATTTGGGGGCTGTGACACACAAAGCTACTGTTTCTTAATTTCTTAAAGTGGCTCCTTAGTCATTCACTAAGCAGCTACAAAGACTAAATAGTATAAGTTGAGTTTTTTTTAATCCTCACCTGAGGTTATGTTTCTATTGATTTTAGAGAGAGAGAGAAACATCAATGTAAGAAAAAAGCATCAATCAGCTGCCCCTTGTACACCCCCCCAACTGGGGATCAAACATGCAACCTAGATATGTGCCCTGGCAGGGAATTGAGCCTGCAACTTTTGGTGTATGGGATGACCCTCCAAAATAGCCACCTGGCCAGGGCATAATCTGAATTTTATAAATGCCTCCTTGAATATTTAAACAACGCACACAGTTTATTGCACACCCAAGGTATTTAACATCTACCTAATAAAAGTAACATGCTAATGCGACACCCACCAGCCAACAAAGATGGTAGGTTAATTTGCATATGCTGGGGGCGGAGTAGGATGCTTGCATTGTCGCCATGGCGACAACGCAGGCGTTCCACACCACCCCAACTGCTCCAGGCCTCTTGGCAGCATGGGAAGGCGGAAAGGAGCCTCCCGGCTGGAGCAGAAAGGAGGCTCTGGCCCAGAGTGAAGGCATTGCCAAGAGCCAGGGGAAGGAAGGCCCGTTCTCGCACGAATCTTCGTGCATTGGGCCTCTAGTGTGTATATAAAGTCCTGATTGAGTCTCCTTTACACATAAGTGGTTTGATTTTTCTCTTTGTTGCATTAAAACCCTGTCCCATAATAGAAATTTCTGTTTCTGCTTTCAAGGCATGGTATGGAGTTAAAAGATAAATGGATATTATTTTATTTGACATCTGATTAGAACATCCTCGACATTCAGTTAAGTTTAGAGAATACAGGTCTAATTTGGCCCAGGTGCTGTGGTTTCAGACCTCTGGTTTGCAGTGTAGTTTTCAACTGTAGCCCAAAGCTAAAGTTAATGGGAGGATTACTGGTCAAGGTAAGCCAAATGCTACTTTTTTATTCATCTCTAACCAGTGTGGTGAAAACACCCAGTTTAGAGGATCATTTGTAGTACAAAATGGTCAAGGTTCAGAAAGTACTCAAAAGTTGTATATGAGTAACTACTTGGAAACAAGTCCTTACCTCGTGTAGGATCTAATTCCATGGATAAAAATATATAAGAAATAGATCTATAGTTACATGAAACTATATAAAATTGCATATATTACTCAGGATATGTAGAAATGGGATGAATGTTAAAATGCCTGTTTCCCTCTTTATCAGTGACCCAAGGGCAAAAAGTTCGAGCCATCATTAATCCTCACTTTTTATCTTAAGATTATATATAGCTCAACCAAGCTACATTAATAGCAAAGATTTCTACGTGATAACAGTAGTTAAAAGCAAGTCCAACAGTTATTTAATATGCCTTAGTGGACTAGTAAAAACCACAGGGAAGAATGTTAGGAAGGTAATATTCTTTACTGTGTGTTAGGCTTTTTCACATCTAATATCTCTAAACAACCCTAAGGAATCAAGCATTTGAGTACCTGGAAAACTGAAATTTTGGTGCTAATATTTGTATACTACTGATGAGAAAGCATACTCAGATGATTACTTAAGGTCATATCTAGTCAATGTTTAAGCATGGAATTGGAAACACCTTTTCAGTTATATCACACTGCCCCTCACATTATTGCCTTATGAATCCTTCGGGACTAAATTTACAATAGGTGAAGGGATATATGTTTACTAAGTTGTAAATGAGGATCTTGATCCACAAAACTAAGTCTATCAGTATCTACCATTAGATACTAGTTGCTTCACACACACACACACAAAATAAAAAACACCAAAGTATTGAAACACAATACTGATGACTATCTGATTGTTATTCTATTTATGCTCTGCTCCTTTTAAGGTTATCCATTATATGCATAATTAATGTTTGCTCTTTCTACCACTTTGTGCTTTTCACATACTGCTGGTCTTTGAAAGATAATGCAGTATGAATTACTAGCATCAATCAGAAAAAAACTATATAAACTAATGGCCAGCCCTAGCCGGGTGACTCAGTTGGTAGGGGCTACATCGTGTATACCAAAAGGTTACGGGTTCAAATCCCAGTCAGGGCATATACCTGGGTTGTAGCTTTGATCCCCAGTCCAGTTCATGGAAGGCAACCGATTGACATTTCTCACATCAGTGTTTCTCACCCTTTCTGAAAATAGGGTCATATTTTCGGGTGAGGATTACCAAAAAAAATTAATAATGGCCATTTTTCCATGTTGCCAACATTTTGTTCATCCATTAATATGCATTTTTAAAGTTTGATAACTGGTAAACTGTCCCAGTAAAATGTAGAGAGCATAGATTATGTACTGATTAATTTTCTTTTGTGTGTTTTTTTCCCCATTAAATAGTGAGAACCTCCTAAGTCAGTGGTCGGCAAACTCATTAGTCAACAGAGCCAAATATCAACAGTACAACAATTGAAATTTCTTTTGAGAGCCAACTTTTTTAAACTTAAATTTCTTCTAACGCCACTTCTTCCTCACCCAGGCCGTGGTATTTTGTGGAAGAGCCACACTCAAGGGGCCAAAGAGCCACATGTGGCTCATGAGCTGCAGTTTGCCGACCACTGTCCTAAGTGACAGCAGCTTTTTACAGGGTCTGGGACACATCCACGAAGAAGAGTTCATGAACATTACATTAAAGAGTTGTCTCTTTTTAAAAAGATTTTATGCATTCACAAGCATTTGTGTTTATGCTTTTAAAAATGAGAGGTATACAAAAGAATGAATATATATATGTATATTCAGTTGAAAAAATAAAACCAATACCTATATACTCAGTGCCTCCTACCTGCTACTGGATTAAGAAATAGAATGGTCCTAGTACTTTGGAAGAGCTTGTGGGCCTCTCACTAATCTTAATTTCCTCTTTAGCCCTGGAAGTAACCACTACCATGATTTTTGTGTTAATTCTTTAATTTGTACTTGTGGTTTTATCCTATATATGTATTCCTAAAAAAAAGTTTAGTTTTGCATGTTTTTGACATTTATTTAGTTGAAATCGTACTTGATATTCTGCCTTGCTTTTCTAGACACTGAGATTCATCCATGTTGACTTATTCATGCTGGTGTATTTGGCTTTAGTTAATTCTTTTTCACTTCATAGTATTAACGTTGTCTGACTTATACCATAATTAATTCATTTAAGTGTTTATGAATACAGTGTTTTTATCTTCTTGCTTGTCTGGAGTTTTAGGAATCAGTCTGATGGTCATGTTTCTGTTAACTAGAGAGATAAATTTATTTTCTTTTATTGTGATTACTAACATATGGGTTTATTTCTATCATCATGAGTTTTCTACTTTTCCAATTTGGATTTTTACCCCTTATGGTTCCATTTTTCTCTCCGACTAGTTAGGCATCTAAACATTGTATTTTTATTCTTATAGAGGTCACTCTACACATTTCAACATGTATATTTTGAAGTCTTAAAATTAATATATCTGCCAATAATATGAGGAAGGCTTTTACGGCTATCATCCTCCAATTTTTTCTTGTTTATTCCTTTTGTAATTAGACTTTTTTCCTCAGGTTGCTTTTAGGATTTCCTTTTCATTGGTGTTCTGCAGTGTCACTACAATATATATCTAATTTTCAAAATTTGAATTTTTGAAATATTTTTCAATATTTGAATTTTCAAAAAATTAATACTGCTTGGAATTCACTGGACCTCCTGTGTCCAAAAATAGCTTTTGTCTCACAATTCTAGAAAATGATTTCTTTGGATATTTCTTCTTCTTGGTTCTCAGGTTTTTGAGTTTCTACTCCAGAAAAACCTTACTCTCTGTCATGTGTTTATTATCTCTGTCATCTGTGCTGCATTTCATTTGGGGTAATTTCTTGATATCTGTCTTCTAGTTTATTAAAGATCTACTGTGTCTTAATTTGCTGTTAAATGTCCATTGAATTTCTTATTTTATTTTTTAAATAAACCTTTATTGTTCAGATTATCACAGTTCCTCTTTTTATCCCCCATAGCTCCCCATCCACCCGGTTCCCACTCCACCCTCTGCCCTTCCCCCCTCCCCCCTACTGTCCTCATCCATAGGTGTACGATTTTTTCCAGTCTCTTTCTGCACCCCCACACCCCTTTCCCCCCAAGGATTGTCAGTGCACTCCCTTTCTATGCCCCTGATTCTATTATTTTCACCAGTTTATTCTGTTCAGATTTTTTATTCACTTGATTTTTTAGATTCACTTGTTGATAGATATGTGTTTGTTGTTCATAATTTTTATCTTTACCTTTTTCTTCTTCTTCCTCTTCTTAAAGAATACTTTCAGCATTTCATATAATACTGGTTTGGCGGTGATGAACTCCTTCAGCTTTTTCTTATCTGTGAGGCTCTTTATCTGCCCTTCTGTTCTGAATGATACTCTTTATCTGCCCTTCAATTCTGAATGATAGCTTTGCTGGGTAGAGTAATCTTGGTTGTAGGTTCTTGCTATTCATCAATTTGAATATTTCTTGCCACTCCCATCTGACCTGCATAGTTTCTATTGAGAAATCAGCTGACAATCATATGGGTACTCCCTTGTAGGTAACTAACTGTTTTTCTCTTGCGGCTTTTAATATTCTCTCTTTGTCTTTTGCTCTTGGCATTTTAATTATGATGTGTCTTGGTGTGATCCTCTTTGGATTCCTTTAGGGTTCTCTGCGCTTCTTGGACTTATAAGTCTATTTTTTTCACCAGGTGGGGAAAGTTTTCTGTCATTATTTCTTCAATATCTTGCTCTCTCTCTCTCTTCTTCTGGCACCCCCATAATTCGGATGTTGGTACACTTGAAGTTGTCCCAGAGGCTCCTTATACTATCTTCATATTTTTGGATTCTTTTTTCTTTTCTGGTTGGATGTTTTTTGCTACGGAGAGATCTGCAGATTCCTCTTCTTTCTTTGGGGTTTGGAGGTGCCCAGATGAGGCCCAGCTGTGAAGCAATGCAACCTGCTGTGGGGCCTTGGGCCTTCTTTTGGGTGTTCTGGGTCTCTCTGACTCAGCTGCAGTTTTTCAGGTAATTTTAGATTTCAAAGGACCAGGCCATTCATATGCAAAAGCCTCTGCACACCTGGGGTGGGATTGTAAATTGCGTGGGGTGGGGTCTCAGGCAATCAACAGGTCGAAGCCAACAGCTATGGCTGATCCTCAGACCGGCCCTAAGAGGTCCCCGGGTCTCAGTGTCCCTTGGTAATGGCTGCAAGCACCTCTAAGAGAAAGCTGCCCTCGAGTTCCACCTGATGCCAGACAGTCCACTTTTTCCTGGTATGAGTCTGAGTCCCCAGAGTCTCTCCCGGAACTGCAGTTCAGAGCAGTTGGGAGCTTGTGTCTCCCTCCAATTGAAAAAGACAACTCAGTTGCCAGCCCTTTTCGCGTAAACCTCCATACCTCCATACTTTACTTCCACAGCTCCTCTGAGTCTCAGTGTGCTTTTCTCTTTCCTTCTAGTTGTAGAATTTCCACTCAGCCAGCCTTCCCGTGGTTCTGGATGATGTCCGTTTTGTCTTTTAGTTGTAGTTTTGAAGTGGTTGTGTGAGGCAGCAATTTCAGGTGTTTACCTATGCCGCCATCTCGGTTTCTCCCTGAATTTCTTATTTTAATAGTATTTTTCATCTTATTAGTCTCTTACGCTATTTCTAGAGGCCAGGTGTACAAAATTTGTGCATGGGTAGGGGCCTTCTGGCTGCTGGCCAGGGCCTCCCTTACCCTGCTGCCGGCTGGGGCCTTCCTTCATTCCATGCCACCCCCTAGTGATCAGCGCATGTCATAGCAAGTGATTGGTCTCCCGGTCAGACTCCCACAGGGACGAATTGCATATTAGACTTTTATATATATAGATTAAATTTTCAGTGTGCACTTCTATTCTTTAAACTTATTTTATATTTTGTGTTTTGAATCTATCCTGCATCATTCTTGCCCAAATTATTATCCATCACTTAATATGTACAATAGCTTTTGAGTTATTCTCATTTTAACTATTCTTGACCTCTTATTCTCACCTATTTTCCATATTACAGAGTTCATCTTTTCAAGTTTAAATTTTACCATTTTTTCTCCCCTGTTTAAAATCTTTAGATGGCTTTTCATTATGCTTAGCTTAAAGACTAAATCCTTAACATGGCTCTCATTATCTGTTATTGGCTTGCAGCATCAGCTTCATTTTATGCGAGCCTGGAGCCCGAATGGCCTCTTAGTCCTTTAAAACGGTGGCTTTAAGCTATTTTGACTGCTACAGAGTAAGAAAAAGGTTTTGCATCATGACCCAATACTATAAAAATAAATACATTTAACTGTTACAAAAGTTTGTAAAACAATACTCACCTTTACTATATGTGGTGATATCTATTTTTTATTATTCTATGTAATTGTCATTGATACCATTAATTGCTATCAATCCACATTTGAAAACTGCCTTAAAGAGCCACAATCCATCCTCTGCTTTGATATTTACAATGCTGTTTCCACTACCTGAGGATTAATTTTTCTCCCTTTAATCTCACTTCCCATGCATATATGTACTTCTAGTTTATATGTTATTTATACTCCAGAACTCAACTCAGATACCAAGGAAAACTTGACATTTTCTTCCCGAAGGAAAAGTTTTCCTTACCTCTAGACTAGGCTACATTCCTCTATTAAGGTATCAGTCTCTTTTGTATTATTCACCCCACTTGTAATTGCATTGTTAATTTTATAATTAGTTGACTACTGTCTGTCCTAGACTGTCATTTTCATTTGTTTATGAATCACATCTGGTTTGTTTATTATTGAATTCCTAATGCCTGGCTCATATTAGATTAAATAATTGAATAAATGAATCTTGTTCAAAATGGTATAATGGAAAAAATGTGGACTTGGAGGGGAAAGGTTGATAAGTAAATGTACTTGTCCAAAAACCTTAATTTTGATCCTGTTATTATCAGGTGATCTTGTACAAAATTATGTGTTTCTTATTCTCTGATTCCAAATCTGTCTAATGGCAATATTAACTGTTTTGTGTGCCTGGCTTCTTGAGATTAGACACAAGCAAAAGACTGCCGCAGTCCTTCTCTCCATGAGTTCACAGTTGATGTCTGAGATGCAGACCCACTAACATAATACAATATAAGTACTATTGTATGTGAAAACAGACTTATAAGTATGAAGTGCTGTTATAAGATACTTTATTACGGTTAGGTCAGTTGAATATTTGTTAAAAACGTGTTACTGCAATTTATGAAAAGTTTCAAACCTTGTCTTTCTCATGGTCTTGGCTCTATCTTGGTAATGGAAGTAAAAATGGAGGGAGGCAGATATATATACCAATGATTTCAGATGTTTTCCTTCCTTTTTACTTCCAGTGGTAAGGAAAACAGCTGGATAGTATACAAAATTATTGACTCAATTCACAATATTTTGAACTTGTGTTGTTTGCCAGCCTACTGTTGATCCCCACATATGACCACTCTTGTTTTCCAGCTAGTGGATGTATAGACACAGTACAGTCAAATACCCTCAAGCATCTTGCAGAGGTCAGTTGGGAAGTAAACCCTTTGGTTCTACTGCTGCTGTTAACACAGGAGCAATTGAAATCCTAAATCAGATTTGCCTCAGCAGTAAGTGTCAGTAAAATACTGAGCAGTCAAGACCATCAGTAAGAAAAGTAATCAAGGTCAGGGCCAAACTGCTAGAGTGAAATGTTTAAAACTTCCAATGAGTCATTAATTAGACTCTTAGAAAACAGGCTGCTGTTAAACTGTTTTGTGTGTTTTCCATGCATAATTTACTCTGCTGCGTTTTTAATTCTTTCAGAGATCCAACAATCTCCTGGAAAAGTGTTAACTTCCTGAAGAGGTAGCACAAACACTGTTAGGTTTTGTTAATTTTTCATCTTATGGATTTAGTAAACTGTTTGACTGTTAGAATCTGTAAGAAATAACATTAAGGCCATTTCCTATTTTGGTTCTAAAATTGTGACTCTTGTTCTGACTTCCATTTAGTCTGATGCGATTGAAAGAACAGTGCCAGATTGATTAATTTTGTTTTTAAGTGTTGTGAAGACAATTGAGCCATGAGAAGAAGTTGACATTTTGAACTGGCAAACAGCTTGGGCACTTAGGCACAATTCCAGGTAAATAAGCTAAGTATACTTAGTTGTGCATATCTAAGTCCGATTGCTTAAAGGTATACATCTAAGATCCCATGTGATCAGTGCTCGGCAGCAGCTGATGTGCAGAATGGCAGGGGAAGAAAAACTGGATCACAGAAAGACACTCTTACTAAGGACTTGAAATCTGGCAGCTTTCCTAAGGGAATAAAAATACTGTTGGATTGCATTTATTTGTGGACATTTTTTTCTTGCCTTCTTCATTGCCCTTTAAGCACAGAAACCATGATTTGTTCATCTTTGTACTCCCCAAACAGTAGGCATGATTGTCATTACTAAGAGATAGCCACTCTCATTACCCATTTGTTCATTCAGGTCCACAGGTGATGTTTGGGAAATAGTAAAAGCAGCAGTCTAGCAAAGAGGGCATTGCCGTGATTCTCTCTGGCTTCCTCTGCTAGGGAGCCTGCAGCTTTTCACTTCGTTTTAAAGACAAATGGTCTGCGTAGAGGAAGCACATGATTAGCTGTGTCTTTATTCAGTTGGCTAATCAGGTCAGAGCTGTTGGTCCATCTGTGAATACAGCAGTTAGTGTTTCACCACTCCTAGCCACACATTTGCACCTTGAACCTTTGCCAGCCGTTTCCTAAGTGCATGCCTTTGGATGTGAGGGAGACCAACAAAAGAGTGCACATGGATCAGCTTAAAGTCATCACAACTCTTCAAACACAAAACAAAACAGCTTAACGCATGAATCCCATAGTGGCAGACCAGGAGCTTTATCTTTGTGTATCAAAGGTAAGCGCGGTGGTGCCACATGTATAAACACTACACTGATAGGGACTAAACTTAAGAAGCTGTGACAAATGAGTATTGGAACTTCTGTTATTTTTACTTAAAAAAATTAAATTTCTTAGGGTGTTAGTATAACCAGCCCTAGAAAATATTGGGTGGAGGTAGGTAGTCAAATTGATTCAGAAATGGTCCAGAGCTCTACACGATCAGCATGATTTATGTTTTCATAGAGGACACAGTTACAGAACATTATTGGTTGTCTAACTTGGGGACTTCGTTCTTTGAAGACCTGTGGTACTTAAATGAGGTTTCACTAACAATCAGTAATAATGCCTCTTCTTTGCTTAGCATTTCCACTTTTCCTTAACATTCACCTGTAATTGTTTATTTCATTTCAAGTGAGTCTCAAAACAATCTTGTAAGTTGGACATTACTTTTCAGGTTTACCACTTGATCATCCAGCAGCCTTTTCTTATCTGAACATCAATGTGATTTAAGGAACTCCAAGAACAACAGTTGACTAAAAAGTATATAATGTCCCGTACTGACAAAATTATTTCTTTTAGAAGCTGCTGCATTCTCTTAGAAAACAGAATGAACATTTAGGTGAAACAGCATTCATCAAGTTAAAAGAAAATTACCGAAACAGATTGCTCCCTTCTAGAGCATCTGAGGGAAAAGGTGGAAAAACTTTTCCTTTGGCATCTCTGGATATTTGAATAGACAGCAAGGAGGAACTGTAGCTTTCTTCTTCTTTCTTTCTTTCTTTTTTTTTTTTCAGCTAAATTATCCTAAGAACACTCTTCTTCAACATAGGAATTCCAGTGGAATAAGAGATGGTAACACAAGATGCACCAGGAGACTCGAGGTTTTGTGTGTTTGAAACTTATATTCTACTATAATGACTAAATTGTAGAGAAGCAAAACTAATGTGTGTGTGTGTTTTTAAATTTATCCAGTGTTTTTCTGGTTCTGTCTTCTAGGAGCAGACAAACTTCTTTTGTGTTTTGTTTGTTTGCTTGTTTATTTTTAAAAGTTCACTCTTAAATTTTATAAAACAATATAAGACAAGGAAAATTAAAGTGACACTACATTGGAACAATGTATTTCCTCAAAATATAAATGCCGAAGGCATATAAAGATATAAAATGGTATGCAGTGTTTTCCCCCACATTATTTATTTAAATTGGTAAGACTTTTTTGTCTTTCAACATTTAATTTCACTATAAACAAAAGTGAAGTAAATACAATGATTGTTATCAACTGAATACTAGATGAGGTCTCAGTATTTAAAAGAACATAGATCTCTTCTTATGAACTTGCTTTTGATTTTAATTCAAGAATAATTATGCTTGGTTCTTATGTCTGACTGGACAAAAAAACATGTGGTTGTGTGTTTTGGCATATGTTCTTCCAGATTTTTCAGTGATAGTTATGATAACCAACAAAGGAAATTTAGATTGAAAGGCTTTTCTGTGGGAGATTCTAATCATCACCCTAAGAATAATTCCAACACCTATTAGTTACTTTTACTTGGAGACCAATGTATATATGCATGCCAGTGACTCTTAAGAGGTGGACAACAAGGGACATGGAATTCCAAAGAATAAAGTTTTGGAATAGATACCTGCACAGTACCAGCCCCACTGCTGTTACTAGAAGAAGATTTGGGTAAGTAAAAATGAAATTAGTAAAAACACAGTGTTTTTATATTTGTTTCATATTTATAGCTTTCCCCTGAGAGAATTAAAATTATAAACCATAGCTTTAATGTATATTATTACTATAAAGGAAAATAATGTATGTACATGCACACACATATCACGGCATGTATGCACCCACACACACATAGAAAAGTCTAAATTTTTAGTATCTAACAGAGATGTGGATGTTGTGCAATCAACAAAACACTGTTGTGCAATAATTAAGGAATTTTTAAACTGAAGATTAAATTGGAATGTTGTTATAAACATAAGAGAAATGGACAACATTTTTTCTTGTATCAAAAGAAAACCCTTTTCTAAAAATAAGCACCCTCTTTGTGATGACCCTTTAAAATAGTTTTAAGTAATTCCATTCACAGATGAGCTTTGAGTCCACAGCACTTTGCTGTAAGTGGCTTGCTCTTTGATCCTGCAGCCTTTAATCAGGTGTGTATCCAGAAGCAAGCATTGACTTGGCAATATCACCAGCCAGACTGCATCTCTGAAAGCGAATTGAACATGGCATGACTAAAACATGCTGCTGGGTCCTGAAAGGTTTTCTTTGGTGTATGAATCTAAGGAAATATTGATTGGTTAAAGCTATTTCCCATTACTAAACTTTATCTTATCAAATCGAGGCAAACATGGACCTTCCTAAAGTTACCAAAGTAAAAAACTTGAATTTTAAAAAAAGGAAGTGTTTTTTGTTTTCTCCCATGTTTCACTTTACTTTCCCAGAAATGACAATGGAGTAAAAGGATTGAGAATGTTACCTTGTCTTTTAAGTGTTGTTATTGACCATCAGTGGTCAATTCCTTTGTAATGTGAAATTGATTTAGTGTAATCTAAAGGACCCTTGTTTTTTTTGTTGTTGTTGTTTTTACTTAGAGTGTCTTGGATAGTGCTTTCACAACTGCAAAAAACAAAGGGGTATCCTCATTTTATTCCACTTTTCCACTCAAATCCATATTTCTTATCACTACTGATTCTGTCCTTTAGACACAAGACCATTATTTTCTTTTTTTTTAAATATGTTTTATTGATTTCAGAGAGGAAGGGAAAGGGAGAGAAAGAGAGAGAAACATCAATGATGAGAGAGAATCATTGATCCGCTGCCTCCTGCACACCCTCTACTGGGGATCGAGCCCACTACCCAGGCATGGGCCCCTGATCGGAATCGAACTTGGGACCCTTCAGTCCGCAGGCTGACGCTCTATCCACTGAGCCAGACCAGCCAGGGTTAAGACCATCTTTTTCTTTCCTTTAGCTTCCACTATCTAATCAGTGTCTCCTCCTAAAAATTAATAACTTAGTGGTTAAGAACTAGGCTTGACTTTTTTGCCAGTTGCAAATTTTGTGCTCTTGGACAAGTTACTTAACTTCCGTTTTGAAGGTTAATAGGATTAAATGAACAGTTCACATGAAGCAGTTAGCATAGGGCCTGCACTCAATACGTATTAGCTACCACTCTTCTCCTCCTCACCCTTCCCATCTTGTCCCCCCAGGACTCCTCTTCCCACCCTCCTCTTTCTTCCTTCTCCTCCTGCCCTTCTTTCTTTCCTTCCTCTTTGAGTGAGTGCTTGACACAAGGTAAACAATAAAATGGTCCTTTACAAACTGCCTCTTCCTCTCCAGGAATCAGACACTCACCATTTTCCCCCTGGAATACTGAATTTGTTAATTGGCCTGCCACATCTTATTTACCTCTGTCCTTCACATTAAAAATAGTTTTAAAAAACAGTTATAAATTCAAATACCTATCGACTTGAATTTATAAGTTTTTTAAAACTATTTTTTATTGATTTTTAGAGAGAGGAAGGGAGAGAAACATCAATGTGAGAGCAGAACATTGGCCACCTCCTGCAGGCCTTGCACCTGGGATTGAGCCCACAACCTGGGCAGTGCCCTGACCAGGAACCAGTGACATTTTGGTGCACAGGACAATACCAACCAACCGAGCCACACCAGCCAGCATGGTTTTTAAATCCAGTCATACATTTGGTATTGGGAAATGAAGTATGGAAAACAAAAACACTGTTAATAACTATTATGCTTTCGTTTTCTGATCATATTCTGTCTTCATATAGACTTATTTGAAGATTTTTAAGTGACTTTGATAATGTATATAAACTGTTTTACTTGAAGAGTTTATCATGTGCTAGGTACTATAATTTAAGTGCTATATATACATTATCCTATTTAATTCACAGTAACCTATGCAATATGTACTATTATTACCATCCATTTTACAGAGAAGGAAACAAACAGTTATGCTTAAGGTCATATAGTTATAAATAGTAAAAAGGATTTGAACCCAGATGGTCTAATTCCAGAGCCTTTGCTTCTAAACACTAGTCTATACTGCCCCCACTTCCCTTCCCACCCTCACTTCCAGGAATCCTATCTAATAAAAGAGTAATATGCAAATTGACTGCCACTCCAACACACAAGATGGCCACCCCCATCTGGACACAAGATAGCCACCACAAGATGGCTGGCAGGGGAGGGCAGTTAGGGGTGACTGGGCTGGCAGAGGAGGGCAGTTGGGGGCAACCAGGCCTGCAGGGGAGGACAGTTTGGGGGGACCCAGGCTTGCAGGGGAGGGCAGTTTGGGGGGACCCAGGCCTGCAGAGGAGGGCAGTTGGGGGCGAGTAGGCCTACAGGAGAGGACAGTTAGGGGCAACCAGGCTGGCAGAGGAGGGCAGTTAGGGGCAATCGAGTCAGCAGGGGAGGGCAGTTGGGGGGGACCAGGCCAGCAGGGGAAGGAAGTTAGGGGCAATCGGGCCGGCAGGGGAGCAGTTAGGCATCGATCAGACTGGCAGGGGAGTGGTTAGGGGCAATCAAAAAGGCAGGCAGAAGCGGTTAGGGGCAATCAGGCAGACAGGCAGGAGAGCAGTTGGGAGCCAGCAGTCTTGGATTGTGAGAGAGATGTCCGACTGCCCGATTAGGCCCAATCCCCCTGGGTTCAGGCCTAAATGGGCAGTTGGACATCCCTCGAGGGGCCCCAGATTGGAGAGGTTGCAGGCTGGGCTGAGGGACACCCCCTCCCTGCATGAATTTTGTGCACCAGGCCTCTAGTTTTAGTATATTTATCTTTTATTCTGTTGCTTTGCTAAAAACCTATTAATTTTAGAACTTTGTAAAGTTGATTTTCACTAGTTTTCTAAGTATATAATTGTATTACTTACACAACAATAGCATTTAATACTTTCTAACTCTATTTTCACTTCATCTCATTGTTCTGGAATTCCTGATGGATGCACTATTAACCAACAATGATGAGAGTGGGCATCTTTTCAGTTTCCTGATTTTACCATATATAGTTTTAATTTTGAACAGCTATTTCCATTTTTGCTTTGTCTGTTGATTTCCAAAATCAGGAATCTGTATGGAATGCCATTTGACATCTAATAGCATCAATAGCCCTCCATCTCCCTCAGCTACAGTTCTCACTGGGTTTTACAGCCAAAAGTTATAGGCCTTCTCTTTCTGGTACCGGAACCCTGGGCTGACTGGTGTGGGTCTGGGACCCCTCGCTCCTCAAGGGGGACTTCCGCAGCAGAGATATCCCTCCCAATATTTAAAAAAATATATATTTTTATTGATTTCAGAGAGGAAGGGAGAGGGAGAGAGAGATAGAAACATCAATTATGAGAGAGAATCATTGATTGGCTGCCTCCTGCACACCACTGGGGATCAAGCCCGCAACCCAGGCATGTGCCCTTGACCAGAATCAAACTTGGGACATTTCAGTGATGCTCTATTCAGTGAGCCAAACCGGCTAGGGCTCCCTCCCATTATTATTATTATTATTATTATTTATTTATTTTTATTAATCCTCACCGGAGGATATTTTTTCCATTGATTTTTAGAGAGAGTAGAAGAGAGGGGGAGAGACAGAGAGAGACACATTGATTGGTTGCCTCCCACAGGTGCCCTGACTAGGGCCAGGGATTGAGCCTGAAATCGAGGTACAATGCCCTTGATTGGAATTGAACCCAGGACCCTTCAGTCTGCAAGTCCATGCTCTAACCAATGAACAGGCAGGCTATGGCTCCCTCCCAATTTTTAACCACCACACATGGGTATGGGGCCAGCTAGGTCCACATCTCCACCTTTCCTACAAACTTCTTTTTTTCCCCTTCCTACCAGTCTTGATGTGGCTCTTCTTTTTGTTCTTAGTTGTAGGACTTCTGTTCAGCTACATTCCAGGTGGTTCTGAATTATGGTTGTTCTGCAGTTTAGCTATAATTTTGATGAGGTCATGGGAGTTTTCAAGAACCCCCACATTCACCTCTTTTGGTTCTTATGCTGCTAAGACTCTAGCTTATACCCAGCTTTCTTCTTTCACTTATCCTATATAATAAAAGACTAATATGCGAATTGTCCCTTTGACCAGGAGTTCAACCAGGGTGTGGGGCTGGCTGGCCAACCACCCATGGCCCCTCCCCACAGCTGGCAGCAGTGGCAGGGGGAAGGGAGGTGCCAGGGACCCTACTGGTGCACGAATTTGTGCACCAGTGTGGTCCCTTGGCCTGGCCTGTGGTATCGAGCCAAAACCAGCTCTCCGGCATCTCCCGAGGAGTCCCAGATTGCAAGAAGGAGCAGGCCAGGCCAAAGGACCTCACCAGTACACAATAGGGGCTGAGGAGGGACGTGGGAGGTTGGCCAGCTGGAGAGGGACTGCGGGAGGGCTCCAGGGTGTATTTGGCCTATCTCGCTCAGTCCCAATTGGCCAGATCCTAGCAGCAAGCTAACCTACCAGTTAGAGTGTCTGCCCCCTGGTAGTGCATGTCATAGCGAGTGGTTGAGCAGCCTTAGCATATCATTAGCATATTATGCTTTGGTTGGTTGAACAGATGACTGGACACTTAGCACATTAGGCTTTTATTATATAGGATAAGTAATGGTACTTTTAGAAACTATCTTGTTACTCAATAGTGCTTGCATACACCACCTTAGGATAGTGCCATTACTTTAAAAGCAGAAGGCATTGATTGCTTTTATCTCTCAACTGCTATGCATATAGTGTTGGTCAGTTAGTACTTGCTCTAATGAATGTTTGATTTCATATTGATAGCTTTGATTCAAACTCATTTTAGGTAGGTGACATTATAATATATCATCTAAACTCAAATATATGATTGCCCTAACTTCATGTAGTGTTTTAGAGAAAGGGTTTTCCAAAGAGGCATACAGGTTCTTTGGGGATATTGATAAGAGTAGAAAAATGAATCTGATTTTAGAAGACTTCAAGTAAATTTGAATCTGTAGGAAAAAATTTTACAAAAGTAAAAAGTGAAAGTTGGATAAATATTTATTAGGACCACTTTTATTTTACCATCTTTATTTTATTAAGTCAGATTTTGACAATTACAGCCATAGCATAAAATGCAGATTAATCCTTTTGAGTCCAGTTCAGTGGCAGAATTGCTTTAAAAATTATGGAAACAGCAATAATTGGTCCTAGACTTACTGAAATAAGTTAGTCATAAATTTTGGAACCTCCAAAAGAAGATGGGCATTGGGCATTTTCCAACTCATTTCTCTTGGCATTTACTATATGGGGGTCAAAAAAGCATCTGAATTTTAATAGCTTTAGAGTCTTGAGTCATTTCTTGAGCCCTATTTTGTTTTTCTCAAGTCAGCGTGAGTATATGAATCAATTTTAAAGACATCTGGAACACATTTAATATCATCTGAAATTTCCATAATTTTATTTTAAAGTCAGAATCACATGAACCATAGTAACTTCTTTTGACTAAGAAAATTAGTAAGATATTTAATATATTCTCTTTAAAATGTCAATAACCATTTGAAATATAAGCCGCTTTACAAAGATGTGTTTGGGGAAGATGAAAACCCACCATTTACTCATTTGAAGTTGTTACTGAGTTTCCCAGGTAAATTTTGTTCTAATGATTAAGTGATTTTTTAAAGTAACAGTAAAATGATGCCGTAGTTTATAAGATAGGTTAGAGTGAGGCAATTCATGAGCTCTATTTAAACATAAATCTATTTGGGATTTGCTGCCTCTTACTGAGTATCTTCTATGATATAGATTGGGATTTCTTCAAAACATCTACAGCTATTAATATCAGAATAATTGGGGATTCTTGTTTAAAATGCATCCAGTTGGAATACATCATTCTAACTGATCAAACTTTAGCAAGACTGACCAAAACAAAGAAAAGAGAAAACCCAATTTACCGGTATTAGGAATGAAATGGGAGTTACCTCTACAGACCCTAAGGAAATTAAAAGAATTAAATGTACCATGAACATCTCTACACTTACAAATTCTACAACAGGTTAAGATGAAAAATTTTTGAAAGACACAAATTCCCAAAAATCATTCAGAAATAGATCACCTTAACTGTCCTATATCTATTAAAGAAATTGAATTTATATGTTAAACTAGAGGCCCGGTACACGAAATTCGTGCAGGGGGGGTGGGTGGACAGGGGCGGTTGTCCCTCAGCCCATCCTGCACCCTCTCCAATCTGGGACCCCTCGAGGGATGTCGAACCGCCTGTTTAGGCCCGATCCTGGTGGGATCGGGCCTAAACAGGCAGTCAGACATCCCTCTCACAATTCAGGATGCTGGCTCCCAACTGCTCGCCTGCCTGCCTTCCTGATTACCCCTAACTGCATCTGCCTGCCAGCCTGATTACCCCCTAACCACTCCCCTACCAGCCTGATTGATGCCTAACTGCTCCCCTGCCAGCCTGTTTTCCCCTAACTGCTCTCCTCTGCAGGCCTGGGTCCCCCCAACTGCCCTCTCCTGCAGGCCTGGTCACCCCTAACTGCCCTCCCCTGCAGGCTTGATCGCCCCCAACTGCCCTCCCTTGCAGGCCTGGTCCCTCCCAACTGCCCTACCTTGCTGGCCATCTTGTGTCCACATGGAGGCAGGAACTTTGACCACATGGGGGCAGCCATCTTGTGTGCTGGAGTGATGGTCAATCTGCATATTAATCTTTTATTAGATAGGATAGAGGCCTGGTGCACGGGTGGGGGCCAGCTGGTTTGCCCTGAAGGGTGTCCCGGATCAGGGTGGGGGTTCCCTTTGGGCATGGGGCAGCCTGGGCAAGGGGCCTGTGGTGGGCAGGCCGGCCATGCCCCTGGTGACCCAAGCGGAGTTCCTGGTATCTGGGATTTATTTATCTTCTACAATTGAAACTTTGTAGCCTGGAGCGAAGCCAAGCCTTCTGCTTGCTCTGTGGCGGCAGCCATTTCTGTTGGGATTTTTGTATCTTCTATAATTGAAACTTTGTAGCCTTAAGCGGAAGCCTGGGCTGGCCAGGGTGTGTGGAAAGCTTGGCTTCCTCCATCACTGGGGGGCAACCTTAGCCTCCTGCTCTTTCCAGCTCCGTGGCTGCTGCCATTTCTGTTTGGATTTATGTATCTTCTATCATTGAAACTTTGTAACCTTGAGTGGAGGCCTAGGCCAGCAAGGGCAGGCAGAAAGCTTGGCTTCCTCCATTGCTGGGGAAACCCAAGCCTCCCTCCTGCTCTCTGTGGCCATAGCCATCTTGGTTTGGTTTATTTGCATATTCGCTCCTGATTGGCCGGTGACCATGGCTTGTGGCTTGTGGGTGTAGCGGAGTGATGGTTAATTTGCATATTACTCTTTTACTAGATAGGATGCTTTCCAATAAAGAAACTTGTACCATTGGCAAATTATACAAAACATTAAGGAAGAAGTAATATGAATTCCACACAAATTGTTTCAGAAAGAAGAAGAGGAATAAACACTTCTCAACTTTTCTTAATGAGCTCAGCATTATTCTAATACCAAAACTAGACAAAGATAAGAAAAGAACCCAACAGGTCAAGATATCTCATGAACATGATAACAAAAATCCTCAATTATCAAATGAAGCAACATATAAAAGAATAATACATCATGACCAAATGGGGCTTATCCGAGGAATGTAGGGCCAGTTGGACATGCAATAATCCTAATGTAATAAAAGGCTAATATGCAAATAGACTGAATGGCGCAACAACCGAACAACTGGTTGCTATAACATGTGCTGACCACCAGGGGGCACATGTGGAACATGGCAGGTGTCGGCAGCAGGCAGCAGAGTGCGGAACATGGTGGGCATTGGCTGCGGTGGGATGGTGGAGCAGGTGAGCAGGGGTGCCAGACCAAGGTGGGGCACCAGTTGCTGTCATTGGGGCAAGCCTCTGGTAGTTACTGAAAATTCTTTGCTCCCACGCTCCACAGTCCCTCCTGGTGCTTGCAACTGCTGCTGGTGCCAGCCCCGCTCACACCCATTGCCAGTGCCAGAGCCACTGCTCACACCCACTGCTGGGACCCAGTGCCGACCACTCAGCACTGTCAGCGGTGCAAGTGGCGGCTGCTGGCCTTGATTGCCCCTCAGGGCTTCTCCACCTCTTCCTGCTCCTGAGGGGTGATAAGGGCCAGCAGCCTCCTCTCACACCTGCTGCCAGTGACGGCCCTGCTCACACCTGCTGCTGGTGCCTGGTGCCAGTCCTGATCACTCAGTGCCATCAGCAGGTGCGAGCAGCAGCTGCTGGCCCTGATCACCCCTGAGGGTTTCTCCACCTCCCTCTGCTCCTGAGGGGTGATCTGGGCAGCAGCCACCATTTACACCCGCTGCTGGCGCCAGCCCCAACCACTCTGCGCCATCAGTGCATTGGAGCAGCAGGGTCGGAATTGGGGATGCTGGCAAACAGGGGACTGGGGCCACGGTGGGAGGGGCCAGGCAAGGGCTCGGAGGATAGGCCAAGACCCAGCCCTGTGCCCACTGCAGCCTCGCAGCCCACAGTTCCTTTCGAGGTGCACAAATTCGTGCACTGGGCTCCTTGTGAATCAATATAATTCATAATATTGACAGACTAAAGAAGAAAAATTCCATGATCCTCTTAATAGATGCAAAAAAAAAAAAAAAGACTTGTTGAAATTCAACAACTGTTCATGATAAAAAGTAACAGTAAACTACAAATGGAAGAAAACTTTCTTAACTTGATAAAGGGCATAAAAAAATACTACAGCTAACATCATAATAGCAAAAGACTGAATGTTTGCCTCCTAAGGTTAGCAACAAGTAAGGATGTCTGCTCTCATCAATCCTATTAAACATTGTTGTGGAGTCCTTGCCAGCGCAATAAAATAAGAAAAAAGAAATAAAATGCATACAGATTGGAAAGGAAAAACTGTCTATTTAAATGAATTAATCAAGGTTATAGGATACATGGTCAATATGCAAAAAAAATTATTTCTATTTACTAGCAATGAACAATTAGACATGGAAAAATTTAAAGCTAGTACTTACAACATTAAAAACAAAAACATTTAGGTTTAAATCTAACAAAATATATGCAGTATCTGTATACTGCAAATTATAATTTTTTGATGAAAGAAGTCAAAGATAATCCAAATCAATAAAGATATATATTGTGTATGGATTGGAAAATTCAATCTTACTAAGACATTAATTCTCCCCAAATTGACTTATAGATTAATGCATTTTTCTATCTAAATTTTAATAGGATATTTTATATATATTGACACGTTGATTCTAAAATGTATATGAAAAGACAAAGGATCTAGAATCACCAACATTTGGAAAAAACAAAAATGGAGAATTAATACTACCTGATTTCAAGGCTTATTTTAAAGGTATAGTAATCAAGAGAGTGTGGCATTTCTGAAAAAACAGGCACATAAATTAGTGGAACAGAATACAGAGTCCAGAAATAGGCTCATATGTATATGGTAACTTGATTTTTGCCAAATGTATGAAGGCAAATCAATGAAAAAAGATAGTCTTTTCAACAAATCTTGCTGTAACAATTGAAATATGCAAAAACAATGCATTTGGACCTATAATCCATTCCTTATACCAAGTTTATCATAGGCATAAATGTAAATAGTAAAACTAGAAAATGAGAAAATCATTACCTTAAATTAGGGCAGGAATTCATAGATACAACATCAAAATCACAATTTATAAAAGAAAACTATTGACAAATTGGACTTCAAAAAACATTTTTACTCTGCAAATGACACTGATAAGAAAATTAAAATACAAACCATAGACTTAGAGAAAATATTTGGAAACACCGTATCTGACAAAGATCCAGATATATAATGAAAATTCAAAAATAAGAAAATCTAATTTAAAAATGGTCCAAAAATTTGAACAGATACTAGAGTTTACCAAAGGAGGTATGCAGATAGTATGTACATGAAAACATGCTCAACATTGTTGATCATTAGGATTATACAAATTAAATTAGAAAGTTAGTATCACTAATCATAGATTCTAACGGCTAAAATAAAACACTGTATCACATATGCAAAAAGGTGTTGAGCAACTGAGCTCAACTAAGCTGGAGAGAATGCATACTGATACTTTGGAAAACAGTTTTGTAGGTGTGTTTTTGTTTTTTACTGAAAAGCATACACTGAAATTACAACCCTGCAATTCCACTTATAGGCAATTAAGTGAAATAAAAACCGATGTTACATAAAAGCCTTTATGTGAATATTATAACAATTTTATTCCTAATTACCAAAACCTGTCAATAATCCAATGTCCCTCAGCTGGGGAATTTGATAAACAAATATTCATACAATGGAATATTGTGCATCAATAAAAAGGAATGAACTACTGATTCATGCAACAACATGGATTAATCTCAAATGCATCATGCTAAGTGAAAGAAGCTGGATTCAAAGTCTATATAACATGTGATTCCATTTATATGATGTTCTGGAAAAGGCAAAACTAGGGAAAGATTGCAGATCAGTGGTAGCCAGGCAGTAGGCTAGGGGGAAAGTCTGACTCCGAAGGAGTAACCTAAGGTATTTGGGGGGTGGGGGTAGTTCAATGGGACTATTTTGGATTTTGTTTGTGGTGATTGTTACACAAGTCTGCATTTGTCAAAACTCATGGAACTGTATGCTGGAAAGAGTGCATTTTATTGCTTGTAAATTAAAATAAAAAATGCATCTATACCTCTGGATTCTATAATTTGTACCATCTCCTGGTCATTTCTGTGCATACTAACTTTCTAAACTCCTCTCTGGCTGATTCAGAAAGTAGCTTCTCAAGGGGCACCTCTACAATTTCAGTTTATAAATTGCTTTGTAGTTATATAAGCAATAAGATAGCTAAATACCATTTAGGGGACCAAGATTGAGTGACATATGGTACTTTTTACTAAAAGTATAAAGTTTTAACTATTATTTAAACTACTAGAGGCCCAGTGCAAGAAATTTGTGCACGGATAGGATCTGTAGGCCTGGCCAGCGATTAGGGCCAATTTGTGGGGCAACTGGCAGGGTGATCGGGGCCCCAGCTTGCAATCGCCTTGGCTGGCCTGGCACTGCCCACTTGCCGGCCCCACCCTCTGCCACTGCTGCTTGCAGGCTAGGGGCAGCTCCTGTGTTGAGCACCTGCCCCCTGGTGGTTAGTGTGCGTCATAGAGGCCAGTCATTCCGTTGGTTGTTCTGCCATTCAGTCGATTTGCATATTAGGATTTTATATAGATATTATAAACTATAAAAATAATACTTATGATTATAATTGTATTTCTCTCCCAATAGTTCTAAGAGCATTGTGTGGTGTTTAACTTTCACTAGTCTGAGCAATGGATGTAGGATAAACAACAGGGAGAAGAGCCAGTTGGTAACTTCCACCCTCAGGAAACAAGGATCCAGTGACTCATCGGAGGGACGGGTGGCAGAAGAGAATGTCTTGACACTTACCAGAGTCTTAATGAGCAGAGGTGATGGTCATGTTATTTTTTACCTCCTGTTCTACAGACAGTCATTTATGGTGACCTACATAGAGAGCAAAACAATAGGGATAAAAATGTCCAATACTGTTTGGAGCATCCAATACTGTTACTCCAACTAGTGATGATCACTCTTCCCTGGATATCATTGCAAGTTGGAAGCTTGAATTTTGTAGTTTGAAGAAAAATATCCTATAACCAGAAGCAGAATGTGTGTGTGTGTGTGTGTGTGTGTGTGTGTGTGTGTGTGTGTGATTTAACAAGGACAAGCATCAATATCAAAGGGTTGGTGCAATCTACAGAGAGGTGGCAGAGCATAGATGTTGAGGTCAGACATATTTAGGTTCAAATCCCAGCCTGTCACTTAATAGTTATTTAGGCAAGTTACTCAGTTTCCTTGCTTTTATTTTATTTGTTAAAATAGACGTGGGTTTTTTTAAATTTAAATTTATAAAACAACCAGCCAAACTGATATTATTATCACATACAGCAAAATACAAAACATCTTTCATGAATACTTGATAAATAAACAAATTAGCAAAAGGGGCCAAGGAGATCAGCAAAGCATATTATAGCTTAATCATCACCTGAAGTGAGGTTTTTTACAAGCTTCCCAATCCCAGAAAATACAAATAATCCTTTCACACATTTTTGTACTTTTACTTTCTATTCTTGAGGTGAAGATTCTAGATCCTAGAGTTATCCAAAATAGTATTATATCTAATTATGTATAGCCAGAGACATCTTTTATCATTTGTCTATAGCAGCAAGGCTACAGAAACCTCTGAGTAGACACCAGTCATACCCACCCCACTGCTCCAAATTGGAACACGGGCATGAGAAGCAGCATATCAAGGCAGAGATACATAGAAAATCCTAGGAGAGGTAATACAGCCACTGCCAAAATTGAGATTGAATAATATACCCATCATCTCACTTTATGTTCATGGAGTAACCTGGGAATAAATCCATGGTTTGCTGGGTACTACACTACTCAGAGGGGTTTGCAGTCCTGCATCATAGCTTCCCCCAGCAGTTTCTAAGGTGGCCTCCAAGTCACTGGCAGGATTTTGCTGCAGGGATTTCTCTTCATAACTGTAGAGCTGATTGTTTCAGGCCTGATTGTCCCAAGGCCCAACTACTCCAGGAATGGTGGTTACAAGATGAGCTGTTCCAGGGATGGTCCCTAGTTAGGTTACTGGAGCTCTGGTTGCTCCCCCTTGAAGGGTTTCCAGAAGCCAGACTGGTGACGACGGGAAGAGAGGCCCAGCTACTCTGCATTGCTGAGCTCAGCTGAGTCACACTGTTGCTATTCTTTGGCCAGTTGTGTTTCTGCCACCTCTTACATTTCATTTTCTGGTTCTGGAACCAGGTCTTAATCTGTAGCTAAGATTCAGGATGTTGGAAAGTGCTTGCATCTGCTGAAGGCTGAGATATTTCTATCTCTGAAATTTCTGAGTACACAGAGCTGGGTCTGTGAGAAGACAGTTCTGATCTGCTTCTTGACACTAACTTAATTCTTCCTCTTTACTCTCCTGTTTGCCACAGAAGTGGGTAGTATTACACTGGAACTGGTGGAAGAATCAAGGCTGTCCTGAATAAGCAAATCTATGGAGGAAGGAAAAGGAGAGACAGTCTCCAAGTGGAGTGTCCCAGGTGTCATTAGCAAAGATGCATAGTTTTCTTCAGGCTCACGTGAAGGTTCCCTACAATTGATTCTTTGGGGTAGAGCAGGCTTTGGGAATGAGTTGAATCCACACTCATGCAGCTGAGTTGAGAGAGACAGAGAGATTGTAATAAAGGCCCAGGCTTAAGTATCTAGATAGAAGAGCTTAGATAAATATAAAGATCTCCAGATATCAAAGTATCAAAAAGATGGCATGAAGTGATACTTGCAAAAGGTGAAATTTTTGGAGGATTTTAAGTTGGAAATACAGTACCTATCATAATGAATTATTGGGAGAATGAATGAGATCATGTAGGTAGCTGAATTTAATATTTACTCTTAAAGGTACTCAACAAGTAATAGCTGTTACTATTTTTTTATTTTATTGATTTTAGAGAGGAAGGAAGAGGGAAAGAGAGATAGAAACATCAATCATGAGAGAGAACCATTGATCAGCTGCCTCCTGCACATCTCCCACTGTTGATCGAGCCCACAACCTGGGCACGTGCCCTTGACTGGAATTGAATCCGGCACCCCTGAGTCTGCAGGCAGACGCTCTATCCACTGAACCAAACCAGCTAGGGCAGTGGTCGGCAAACTCATTAGTCAACAGAGCCAAATATCAACAGTACAACAATTGAAATTTCTTTTGAGAGCCAAATTTTTTAAACTTAAACTTCTTCTAACACCACTTCTTCAAAATAGACTCGCCTGGGCGGTGGTATTTTGTGACAACAGAGCCACAGTCAAGGGGCCAAAGAGCCGCATGTGGCTTGCGAGCCACAGTTTGCCGACCACTGGGCTAGGGCAATAGCTGTTTCTATTAATGCTATTGCTATGACTATACCTTTGTAAATCAGCATGGAATAACTAAATTGAATATATTAAAGTTTCTATTCCTTTTGTTCTAACACTCACTACTGTATGACTTTGGGCACGTTACATCACTTCTCTGGTCTTAGTTGTCTCATCTAACAGGAGGATAAGCATAGTGGTACCTATATCATAGTATTGTTGTGAAGATTAATTAACTTAATACTACTAAAGCTCTTAGAACACTGACTTGCACATAGTAAGTACACAATAAATGTTAGCTAGAACTACTACTACTATTACCATTATTGTTATTGTTATTATTCTCAACCAAGAATTAGCATGTACTAATTGAGCACTGTTATGAGCCCAACCATGTTGGTAAAATAAAAGACTTGTGAGCTATACTGAATATTAAATTGAATAGTATTGTCTAAGTTCCTAGTACTAAGTACTTAGAGTATTTGATTAATTAATGAAAGTCTGCATTAGTAATTCAGAGAAGGAACAGTAAACTGGTAAGGAAAAATCAGGAAGAACAATATTCATATTTTGAGAGATTTGCACACACGAGGAGAAAAAAGGAGAGTATCTGAGGCTGGACATGGAGGCAAAAGTGGAGCAAAGTGCATCTGGACAGTGAAGTAATACAATGGGCTACTGGACAGCAAAAAATTCCACTAATACTGCCTACATGTCAATGGGGATGGGACTCACAGACAACATGGAGCGAAATAAGCAAGTCACAAAATAAAAGCCATCGTTCCATTAATGTAAAATTCCAAGACAGGCAAAACTAAATTACATTGTTAAGTGACAGCATATGTAAATAATAAAACTATTAATAATGATTGTCACAAAAGTTAAAATAGTGTTACATCTGGGGCAGGAAGTGAAGCTCTCCTGGGATATGAATGTTCTATCCTATCTAATAAATGAGTAATATGCAAATTGACCATCACTCCAACACACAAGATGGCTGCCCCCATGTGGTCAAAGATGGCTGCCCCCATGTGGCTACAAGATGGCCGCCACAAGATGGCCAGCAGGGGAGGGCAGTTGGGAGGAACCAGTCCTGCAAGGGAGGGCAGTTGTGGGCAATCAGGCCAGCAGGAGAGGGCAGTTGGGGGGGACCAGGCCTGCAGGGGAGGGCAGTTAGGGGCAATCAGGTTGGCAGGGGAGCAGTTAGGCATCAATCAGGCTGGCAGGCAGAAGTGGTTAGGGATAATCAGGAAGGCAGGCAGGTGAGCAGTTGGGAGCCAGCAGTCCTGGATTGTGAGAGGGATGTCTGACTGCCCGTTTAGGCCTGATCCAGTTGGACATCCCTCGAGGGGTCCCAGATTGGAGAGGGTGCAGGCTGGGCTAAGGGACACCCCGACCCCCATGCACGAATTTCATGCACCAGGCCTCTAGTCATTTCATAATGGGTATGTGTGAGAAGTTGAATGCTTGCTTTACAATTGTTTTTTTGTTTTTTATGTGAAGGTATGCTTTATACATTCTTTTTTATGAGTGACATATTTCACAATAAAAAGTAAAATCACTTAAAGGTAAGAGTGAACGGGGTCCAGGAAGTCAGCAAGCCCAACCTGAGGATATTGTATTTGTGGAATAGCAGAAATTAAAGCAAACAAGGTGACATTCAATCAATCCATTTTTGTTTTGAGTGCTAAACAGCATTCTATTGGTTGCTTCCCCCCACCCCCCACCCACCTGGAAGCTTAAAAATCTCACCTTCCTCAATATATAGACACAAATAATGGAAGTCATCAAGCCGAGTCAAGGGGTTATGATGGAGGGTATTGAAACCTACATGAGGAATGTTACCTCTGACACTTAGCTAGTGGGGCTGGGGTATCAGGCACAAGCCAAGAGTAAGGTGTTGATAGACAGTATCGATATTCAGGGCTTCCTCATTACAATCAAGGCCCTTATTCCAGTTGACAAATGACACCCCACCGAAAGAGACGATAGAATTCATTCTGCTATCAAGGGTATGGCTAAAATAGAGTCTGGTCAGTCCTCAGTGGGAAAACAGAAGAGATCAAGTGAGGATAAACCAAAGGAATGTACTTCTACTAGGAAGATCAGAAAGAGATATAGGCTGATATATGTGCAAGTTTAGAAACTTGGAGTTTATCTCCTGTGTCCGAAATCTGCCCCAGACATTCCATTATTCGTTACTCTTAAAAAAAAAAAAAATCCTGCTGTCGAGGAAGTAAGATGCAAGTTGAGCAGATGGAAACTAAAGTCAATGTTTAATATTCTATTATTGAATTCTAATATTATAGAATTTACCCAGCAAGGAAAATGTTCCTTCTGAACCCTATATTTTAATGGGCAACCAGCTAAGAGCTGCATAGCTGGATATTTGGAAGTATTTCTGTGTTATTTGGGTTCAGTCAAAATATTTCTCCCTCTCTCTCCCCTTAAATTATTCTGGGAACAAGGTAAATGACCAAGGCTAACTAAGAGAAAGACCAGAATACTCTAGCAGATAAATCCTTCTTTGTTATAATAATTATTTTATTGTCATTGTTGTATATAAAGTGGTAGATACTTCACATAATACCTCAACCACCTCACAAAACTGGTATTTTTCTAGATAAGAAAACAGGTCGTATGAGGTTAAATAACTTGACCAAGTATGTATAGTGAAGCTAGGATGCCAACTCAGTTCTAGCTGAACACAGAGCAAAAGTGATAGTTTGGTGATAACTCGTTTCTTAAAAGCAGAAAGAGGGGACTTGAAAAGGCATCTTATCAGAGCTGGTCAGAGAGGCAGGATAGTTTCCAGAGGGTTTGGTATATCAGGGGAAGGCTTTCTAAGCGAATGAAAGACTGGGAGGTGAGGCTATTCATTAGCATGTACCAGGGAACTTCCTAAGGAAAAGAGAAAGATGGAACCATTGAAAAAACTGGGGGGAGAAAGTGAGAGTGGGCCCCCAAATTTATTTGAACATCGTCATCTAAATCATCAATTATGGTTCAACTTTTGCCTTTTTTATTGCCCTGGAACCTAGGGCAATCATTTTACCAATTTGACAAATGCAAACTACAGCGTGTCACAATGAATTGAAGTAGGAAAATGTGTGAGGAAACTTAGACCCGTGATAGCTTGGCTCATGGAAGGAGTGAAGATACTAGTGTCAAGCCATAGGTTTAATGTTTATACATCTTCATTTCTTTCCTTTTATTAGGTAAGACTGTACCTTTTTCTTCCTGCACTGCACTGGATTGTCTTAGCATCCTAAGGGACACATTCAAAGCACTCTGACCAGGAGATGCGTCCCTGAAGATAGAGTCATTCTAAGTCTAGTTCCAGGGACATACGCTGAATGGAGCACAGGATGAGGCCGGGAGAACGGCAGTTCCAGCTGGAGACCTCCACCTCAGCAAAGGTCAGCCAGGTTAAATACATCAAGAAAGGAATTTGGTTTAGAAATACTTTGAGGAGGGGGTGTGGTTAGGAGAGGGAGCTGCTTAATGGGCTCTGCACTACAGCTCTCCTGCAAAAATGCTCTCTAATTTTTAAACATAAAGAGACCTTTGTTTATCTGAAAGAGGCTTATGATGCACATCACACACTCAAATGCCTAAAATGACCTCAAGTGAAGTAAGCTGAGTGTGCACGGACACTCAGTCCTTTTGTTTTCTCATTTGGGTAAGAAATACGCTTCTACTACAAGGAACAGCTTGTGTGCAGATAAGTGGCACGTGCCACTCAGTCTCAGTGGAGGGCAGCTGTTGGGAATGATGGGGACGATGTGAACTGAGAAAGGCATATACCATTTAAAGGGGGCAGTGGCTACTCATTTCCAGCTGATTATTATAATATGGCATTTAAGCCCAGTGTTGTTAAATTTCTTTTTCAAAAAGCCAGAAATACAACTTTTAAGTAAGAATCTCCTGATTTAAAAAAAAAAAAAAAGACTATATTGGGCCTGACTTTTTATATAAAACACTAGAGGCCTGGTGCACGAAATTCGTGCATGAGGGTGTGTGTCCCTCAGCCCAGCCTGCACCCTCTCTAATCTGGGACCCCTCGAGGGATGTCCCACTGCCCGTTTAGACCCGATCCTACTGGGATTGGGCCTAAACAGGCAGTCGGACATCCCTCTCACAATCCAGGACTGCTGGCTCCCAACTGCTTGCCTGCCTGCCTTCCTGATTGCCCCTAACCGCTTCTGCCTGCCAGCCTGATCACACCCTAACCATTCCCCTGCCAGCCTGTTTGCCCCTAACTGCCCTCCTCTGCAGGCCTGGTTCCCCCAACTGCTCTCCCCTGCAGGCCTGGGTTCCCCCCAACTGCCCTTCCCTACAGGCCCAGTCGCCCCCAACTTCCCTCCTCTGCCAGCCTGATCACCCCCAACTGCCCTCCCTTGCAGGCCTGGTTCCTCCCAACTGCCCTCCCCTGCTGGCCATCTTGTGGTGGCCATCTTGTGTCCACATGGGGGCAGGATCTTTGACCACATGGGGCAGCCATCTTGTGTGTTGGCGTGATGGTCAATCTGCATATTACTCTTTTATTAGATAGGATAGAGGCCATGAAGGGTGTCCTGGATCAGGGTGGGGGTTCCCTTGGGGTGTGGGGCATCCTGGGCGAGGGGCCTATGGTGGTTTGCAGGCCGGCCACGTCCCCTGGCGACTCAAGCAGAGGCCCTGGTATCTGGGATTTATTTATCTTCTACAATTGAAACTTTGTAGCCTGGAGCGGAGCCAAGCCTTCTGCTCGCTCAGTGGCAGCAGCCATTTCTGTTGAGATTTATGTATCTTCTATAATTGAAACTTTGTAGCCTTAAGTGGAGGCCAAAGCAGGCCAAGGCTGCAGAAGCTTGGCTTCCTCCATCACCATGGGCAACCCTAGCCTCCTGCTCTCTCCAGCTCCATGGCTGCCTCATTTCTGTTGGGCTTTATCTTCTATAATTGAAACTTTATAGCATTGAATGGAGGCCTGGGCCGGCAAGGGCAGGCAGAAAGCTTGGCTTCCTCCATTGCCAGGTAAACCCAAGCCTCCCTCCTGCTCTCTGTGGCTGCAGCCATCTTGGTTGGGTTTATTTGCATATTCCCTCCTGATTGGCTGGTGGGCATGGCTTGTGAGTGTAGCAGAGGTTCAGTCAATTTGCATATTACTCTTTTATTAGATAGGATTATAATGGCTAAAGAATGTGTTCAGTCTGAATCTGCCTTGTAGGCAACTGGTTTGCAACCCAGGACTTATTTCAGTGCTGGAAACCTGCGCTTGCAGATGGTCTTCCTTCTGGCCTCCAGGATTAACTAGCTATCCTCAGGAAAGCCTTCCCTGGCTGGATTAGCTCTCCCAGCTATACTTTCTCTAGTCCTCTCTATGTTTCCCTGTCCTACCTCTCCACACACTTTTTGGGGAATTGCGTGTTTGTTGCTTTTTTTTCCTGCTGGACTATAAGTTCATGAAGAAGGGAGCCACTTCTGCGTATGTTGGTTGTTGTCATTGGGTTTGCTGGAATTGGACCTGCTGATGGGGAGCTTTGAGAAGGCTCACTGCAGTATTTCTGGGAGCACCAGGTGAGTGAGGAAACAGGGCTGGACTGGGAGAGGTTTAAGGGAACCTTTTAGAGTGCTAGCCTGGGTCATAGCTTATATATAGTATATAATAAATAATTTATACATTATTATTTTAACATAAAGATATAAAAAATGAATGTTGACTTGAGATTATATTAAATTCTGTAATGTTTACTTTTCTTTATATAAATGCTATTATTTAAGCCAAAGCAATAGAGCTAGTTAACAGTGAGAGTAGCAAGTAAGAGTAGGACTAATTTTAACAATATTTTGATATTATTTTCCTCTGATGCAATGATTTATTTTAATTCCTGTTATTTCTTGATTGGATATTAAACAATTTCAGGCTAGTTGTGTATATTTTAAATTCCATAATAAATAAATATTACCTATATCGAATTCAAAAATGATTTTTGAAAAATGAGATGCTTCTTTTGTCTCATGATACAAAAGGATATTTTGACTCTTTCAATTTCCTTTTCCAGTAATACTTCTCTGAACTGCCCGCAGTCTTTACCTCAGGACATCCTTTTTTTCTTTCATGTGGTAAAAGTAAATAGCTCTCCCCTGAACCCACATTATACTGATTTCTGATGTCAGCCCAATGTGGTGACATTGGTCTACATGCCTTGAGCATTGACTACTTGGGATTTTACTCACTAGAAACAGTGGGTTTTCAGACTCATAAAAATTTGTTTCTAGCTCTCCCCAAGTGCTCATTCATTTGTTGTCTGCAGACTTGATTTGGAGAACAGCTGCTTATCAAGCAGGCCCTTTGCAGGTAGAAGTTACTTAATAGGTTATCCATATCTAAATTCTCCATCATTTTTACACCACACTCTTAAGCATATTGGATGTCATCATAAGTTAAGAAATGGTTTTAAAGCAAAGAGGTAATTTGAACTTGTGAAATTGAAGTTGGATTTCAAATAAAGTACAGTGTTAGTAAAAAAAAAAAAAAATTAGAAAGTCCTATTTAACTTGGCTGCCATTTCCTGAGTTTTGAAGCTGTCATTTTTTTTTTAAAGTGGGGTTTTTTTGTTTGTTTTTTTACTCTAGGAATTTTGTTGTGATCTTCACATAACATTACACAATTCATGTGTAGCCAGTTCATCCTTTTCCAGGTCCCATGTGGCCTCTTCGAAGATCATCAGACAGTCCCAGAGAAATAGCATATCAATTTCTGGTTTACTGTAATCTTTTTTCCCATTCTCACTCTCATGCATTTTCAAATTAGAGATAGATGGTCTCCTTGTCCACTTTGAAAATATGATTTTATGGCAAGCTAACATTTTAAGATCTTTTCTATGGCTAGGAGCAATGACATCCATCTTATAGGCATATGTCTAAGGAGGCAATTTCCCTCCATTTCTATAAGGTCAATAATCTCATTAAGTGCTTCTGCACATTTTAAGGAAATTGAAAAGTGACCAATGTTTTCATTTGGAAAGTCTCAATAAGCAAATCACACTCCCCGCCACCCTTTTCATCAGTGTTGTGTACAAGCTGTGTAGCATATATAGCAGGTAAGAGCTTTTCATTTTCTTTGATGATAAGTTTATGAACTTTCTAAAACATAATTGTACAGTACATCTGCTGCATATGCAGATAGCTGAGCAAAGTATAGTTCTACTGGAACAAGGTGTCAACAGATTTTATGAAGTTTCATTAAAATCTTCATAGAAAACAAGAATATGATTTGAAATTATTTTTTAATCAAAATACCTAAGGGTCAGAGGAACATTTTTTTTCTTGCCATGATTTAATTTATAATTATACTATAGAAAGTATGATCATTGGTAAGATCTGGCATCACCAGCTCTACTAAGGGGCCAACACATCTGTTATAAAAATTCTCCCTGTTGTTTATCCATGGGACATTTAGATATAACTACTCAGCCACATAGAGCAATTAAGGGATGATATGATAATGAGTTTTACTTGATGTGTCAAACTAATTCAATGGTCACTATTTTCTTGGTAAAAAAAAACAACCCTTTATTTATTAAATTTATTGGGGTGACATTGGTTAACATGAACATATAGGTTTCAGGTGTATAGGTTTCTGTTACAAGATCTGTATATTGATTGCACCATGTGCCTACCACCCAAAGCCAAATCTTCTCCTGTCACCGTATATTAGGATCCCCTTCTCTCCTCACCCCCTTCCCTCTGGCAACCACCACACTACTGTTTGTGTTCACGAATTTCAGTTTTATATCCCACATATGTGTGAAATGTAGTTCTTAGCTTTTTTCTGACTGACTTATTTCACTTTGCATAATGTTCTCAAGGTCCATCCATGTTGTTGCAAATGGTGCTATTTCATCCTTTCTTATGGCTGAGTAGTATTCCATTGTGAATATGTACCATGACTTCTTTATCCAGTCCTCTATCATGGGATGTGTAGTACCTCTATTCTTATTTTTTTTTAGGAATCACCATACTACTTTCCATAGCGGTTGTGCCAGTCTACAGTCCCACCAGCAGTGAATGAGGGTTGCCTTTTTTCCACAACCACTCAAAAACTTGTCATTGCTTGTCTTGTTGATAATGGCCAATCAAACAGGTGTAAGGTGATATCTCATTGTAGTTTTGATTTGCATTTCCCTAATTGCCAGTGTGGTTGAGGTTGAACATCTTTTCATATATCTATTGGCTGTTCATATGTCTTCTTGGGAGAGGTGTATTTTCAGGTCCTCTGACCACTTTTTAATTGGGTTGTTTGTTTGGTGTTGCGTTTTATGAGTTCTTTATATATTTTGGACATTAAATCTTTGTCGGAGCTACTGTCTGCAAATATCATCTCCCATCTGATTGACTGCCTCTTTGTTTTGCTGTCAGTTTCTTTTGCAGGGCAGAAACATTTTAGTTTGATGTAGTCACATTCATTTACTTTTGCCTTTACTTTCCTTGTCTTTGGGGTCAAATTCAGAAAATGTTCTCTACAACCAAGATCCATAAGTTTGGTCCCTATATTTTCTTCTGTGTAACTTATTGTTTCAGGTCTTATATGTAGGTCTTTGATCCTTTTTTTTTTTTTTTTTGTACTTGGGGACAAACTGTAATCCAATTTCATTTGTTTGCATGTGGCTTTTCAGTGTTCCCAGCACCATTTATTGAAGAGACTATTTTTACTCTATTGTGTGTTTCTGGCTCCTTTGTCAAAAATTATCTGTCTGTACACATGTGGTTTTATACTAGTAGCTGGACTCTCTATTCTGTTCCATTGATCTGTGTGTCTGTTTCTCTGCCAATACCATGCTGTTTTGATTATTGTAGCTCTGTAGTATAATTTGAAGTCAGATAGCATGATACCTCCAGCTTCACTCTTTTTTCTCAGGATTGCTTTGGCTATTCGGGGTCTTTTGTGGTTCCATACAAATCTGATGATTTCTCATTCTATTTCTTTAAATAATGATGTTGGGATTTTTATGGGGATTGCTTTAAATCTGTATATTGCTTTGGGTAATATAGCTATTTTAACTATGCTGATTCTCCCAGTCCATAAACATGAGATGTTTTTCCATTTTGTTGTGTCTTCCTCAACCTCTTTTAATAATGCTTTGTAATTTTTAGGATATAGGTCTTTCACGTTCTTTGTTAGGTTTATTCCTAGGTGTTTTATTCTTTTGGTTGCATTTGCAAAAAGAATTGTTTTTTCCATTTCTGTTTATGAAGTTTTGTTGTTAGTATATAGTAAGGCAATGGATTTTTGCACATTGATTTTATATCCTACAACTTGACTGCATTTGTTTATTGTTTCTAATAGTTTTTTTGGTGGAGTCTTTAGAGTTTTCTATATATAAATTCATGTCGTCTGCAAAAAGTGACAGGTTGACTTCTTCCTTCCCTATTTGGATGCTTTTATTTCTTTCTCTTGCTTTATTGCTCCAGCTCTATGTTGAGTAAGAGTGGTAAAGTGGACATCCTTGTTTTATGCCTGATCTTAGAGGAAAAGCTTTCACTTTTTTACCATTGAGTATGATGTTAACTGAGGGTTTATCATATATGGCCTTTATTATGTTGAGGTACTTTCATTTTATTTCTATTTTATTGAGTGTTTTAATCATAAATGGATGTTGTATCTTATCAAATGCTTTTTCTGCATCTATTGATAAGATATAAATTTTATCTTTTTGTTAATGTGGTGTATTACGTTGATTGATTTGAGTATGTTGAACCATCCAGGTGCTTCTGGAATGAACCCCACTTGGTCATGATGTATTATTTTTTGGGTGTATTGTTGTATTTGATTTGCTAGTGTTTTGTTTAGGATTTTTGCATCTGTATTCATCAGAGATATTGGTCTGTAGTTTTCTCTTTTTGTGTTATCTTTGTCAGATTTTGGTATCAGGGTTATATTGGCCTTGTAGAATGTGTTAGGAAATATTGCCTCTTCTTCAATTTTTTAGAAGAGTTTGAGAAGCATAGGTTTTAAATCTTCTTTGAATATTTGGTAGAATTCACTGGTGAAGCCATCTGGTCCTGGACTTTTTGTTTTTTGGGAGGTTTTTTGATGGTTGTTTCAATTTTCTCACTGCTGATTGTTCTATTTAGATTTCCCCATTCTTCATAATTTAGTCCAGGAAGGTTATATATTTCTAGGAACTTATCCATTTCTTCTAGGTTATTGAATTTGGTGGCATATAGTCTTTCATAATATTCTAGTATGTTCCTTTGCATATCTGTTATGTCTGTGGTAACTTCTCTCTCATTTCTGTTTTTGTTTATATGGGTCTTTTCTCTGTTTTCCTTAGTGAGTCTAAGCCAGCAGCTTGTCAATTTTATTAATCTTTTCAAAGAACCAGATCTTTGTTTTGTTGATGTTTTATATAATCTTTTTGTTCTCTATTTTATTTAATTCTGCTCTAATTTTTATTAATTTCCTTTCTTCTGCTGACTTTGTTGCTTTTGTTCTTCTTTTTCTAGCTCTTTAAGGTGTGATGTTAGGTTGTTTATTTGGTATTTCTCTTGTTTCTTGAGATAGGGCTGTCATGATATAAACTTCCCTCTTACTCTTGCTTTCGCAGCATCCCAGAGTTTTTGATATGTTGTATTGTCATTCTCATTTGTCTCTCTATACCTTTTGATTTCACCTTTTATTTCATCTCTGACCCAGTTATTTTTCAGTAGTATATTGTTTAATCTCCATATATTTGCAGGTTTATTTACTTCCTTTTTGCAGTTGATTTCTAATTTCAAGGCATCATGGTCAGAGAATATGCTTGGTATAATTTCAGTTTCAATGACAGACCACACCCGGAGCTATATCTTTTACTTGGGTACTCCTCTGACTTACCACTTCATTTTCAACTGCTTAACAGAGTTCATTCTAATTCTTAGAAACCTGTTCAGTTTTTCTACATGCCGCATGAACAGGAAGCTGTACTGAAAGCGAGGTCCCAACTGGACATTGCTGTGAGTCCTGGAGTCACTTAGTACAGCACAATGGAAATGAAAGCCACCTCCATTCTGTTGTTCCATTTCTCCTTTTGGATGAGCAAACGGAAATCATCTTTAGGTCATTATGTATTCATTAAGGGGCTGTGACCTTAATCCATAAAGTCCTATAGAGTTTATGCCTTGATTACCTTAAAGCCTGCCTCCCCCTATGCAGTGTCCCAGACAATGAGAATCGCCCACGATGTGTCTGCTATCAGTTCACAATGTCAGTGGACTGAAGACCGAGCCATCTGGTAAATAGGGCTTGGCACAGGGATTCCCCTTTAGGAGATCTGACCACACCACACAGTTTGCCTGGAAATCTCCCAAAATGCCATAAAGCTAGGCCAGTTTTTAGAACTCTCTTTGAATTATTAGAGACTATAATAACAAAAAGATACTATGATTATTGATCCACCATAATAAAGTCTCCATGAACAAGTTACACATGTTTCTAAATAGTGGGCATTTAGGGATTTCCTGTTATTAAAAGAGGATAAATAAGGTTTAAGTTCAATCAGAGGTATTAGGGAAAGAACAAATATTTTTGAAAGGCCTACTATGGATAGGAAATTGATATGTTTTCTAATGTGGCTCTCACAACTCTATGATGTAGATATCATTATTCCTATTTTTCTAAATGAGGAAACTAGCTTACAGAGGTTAAGTAACATTTCCAAAAGCACATAGGTAAAAAGTGATAGACTTGGAATTCAAGTTCAAGTGTGTGGGCTCCAGAATCCAGTTCTTTGCACTCTATTACTCAAATAATAATCTCTTTCTGACCTCCCTACTTCTCACCTCTGCTCTAATTCACTTCTTTATCCTCTTTACTCTTACTATGTTGTCCAACGGATTGTCATATTTTTCATCATTTCTTTTCATAATCTCTTTACTTATTTTAATGACTATATTTTTAGTTTTATTTCTCATCTCCAACAGTGAAAGGCATTTTCATCTAGACCAATACATTACTCTCCTAAATGGTCTCATATGTATTCTCTTTCCCCTCATAGCCTGTTGTCTACACATGATATAAGGAAATAAATAATCATGCTACTCTCCTGCTCAAAATCCTTTGATGGGCGTATATCACAATTTAGAATATACTTCTCTCTTTTGATGGATGAGAGGGTCCTGGGTGCTCTGCCTCCACTCTTCTCTCTCACTATGTCTCTTGCCACTGCTCCCCATGCTCAAACTGTAGTCAGTCTGGTTTTCTTGCAGGACCTTGCACTCCAAGCTCATTCCTGCTTTTTTACTTGCTGCTCCTTCATCTTCCCTCTGATCTTTTCTTGCTCACTCTCTTACTTCATTTAGGTCTCTGATGAAACATCTTTGACTCTCATTTTCTAAAATAACTGCCATCCTTTCACAAATGCCTCAGGAATAATCAAGGTGATCTTAGCAAATTACTTTTCTGGTCTCTTGAGTTATTTCTTTCTTACTTATTGCATTTTTTAGTTAAACCCCCACTCTAGCAATTGATCGTATACTGCCTTATAATATATTTTGTATTACCTAAATAAATTGTATAACAATATAGTTTGTATGTTTATCTTGTTGATAAGCATCACAGTAGCAGCTTAAGCATGAACTGTACTACTCTCAGTATTTCCCATAGCAACACAGTTCATTGATAGCACATAGCAGAAGATGCTTTGTTATATGATGATTGAATTAATGACGTTATTAAATACCTACTATGTACAAGACAACATCCTAAGCGCTTTTTCAATATTATTTCTTTTATCCTCGTGACAACAATCTGAGAGTGGGAATCCTTATTCTCATCTTGCAAATAAGGAAACTGTAGTTTCGAAAGGAGAAGTGACTTGCTTCATTAAGGCTGTACATTTAAGAAAAGATGAAGTGGGTCTTACACATAGATACTGACTTGCTCTGGCCGGTGGCTCAGTTGGTTGGAGTATCATCCCAAAGCAACCAATAGATGTTTCTCTATCACTCTCTCTCTCTCCCCTCTCCCCTCTTTGTTCTCTTTCTTTAAAATCAATTAAAAAAACAACAACATACCTTTGGGTGAGGATTAAAACAACAACAACAAAAATCTTTAAACATAGATACTGTTTTCTCTAGTTGAAAACAACTGCTCTTCCCACTAGAGTCTATAGCTTTGCAGTAAATCTCTGTTAATATATAGATTCATTCATAAAGCACAGTGACTCCCAAATCATGCTGAGCTGACCTGTCTACTGTAAGGGAAGAAGAATATACTGAGTGGAGTATGTTACTTTTGATTATTGCCTTTATGCCACGTGCTTACAGAGTTATGGCAAGAAGAACTGAAGCCCTAGCTGGTTTGATTCAATGGATAGAGCGTTGGCCTACGGACTGAAGGGTCCCAGATTGGATTCTGGCCAAGGGCAGATGCCTGGGATTGTGGGCTCGATCCCCAGTAGGGGGCATGCAGGAGGCAGCTGATCAATGATTCTCATCATTGATGTCTCTATCTCTCTCTCCCTCTCTTTTCCTCTGTAAAATCAGTAAAAATATATTTTAAAAAGAAGAAGAAGAAGAAGAAGAAGAAGAACTGAAAAGGCAACTGAATCTATTCCAAAAAAAGGTTTTAAAAAATGCAACACTGCCGGTTGAGCATCGACCTGTGAACCGGAAGACCACAGTTCAATTCTCAGTCAAGGGCACATGCCTAGGTTCCAGCTCAAATTCCCAGTGTGGGGTGTGCAGGAGGCAGCCGATCAATGATTCTCTCTCATTGTTGTTTCTTTCCCTCTCTCCCTCTCCCTTCCTCTCTGAAATCAGGAAGGGAGACAAATGGGTGTGCACCACACAAATGGGTGTGAAGGATAAAGTACAATTCTGATCCAATTTTCATTATTTGGGTTCCACATTATTTGAGACCCAAGACAAAGCATGTTGCTTTCCCTTTTCCTTCCCATGACCATTATTCCTAATTAGACTTGAGGTGTAGGAATGTGTAGGGCTAATTAGAATTGGGAAACTCAATATGGAGCCTATGGGAAAGGAAGTCAGTCACTAGTTAACCACATTTCAGTCCTCCACAGTTGTCCAAACCTTGCTTTATCCTGACACCTTTGCAAGCATGACATTGTGTAAGGTGCCTAGCAAAACCAGAGATATGGAATCCCTGCCTAGAGAGCAGCACACAGTGGGTATTTGGTGATTTGGTGAAGCTTGACGTTTCATGAGATCTTTACATTTGCTGTACTTTCTTATTCAAGCTGAATTTCCTGAATGCTATCATAAACCAGTGGTTCTTGAGTTTAATATATTCAAGATACCAAGGCACCCTCTGTGGAAAAGCGGACCTTAGGGTCCTCACTGCCAGAGGTTCTAATTTATTGGGCTTTGGGTTGAGCTTGAGAACCTGTCTTAAGCAAGTACCTCCAGAGGATGCTGATAACACATTACCCATATAGATATATAAGTAGATATAAAAATAAAAAAACTCTTTCCCCTCAGATATTTTAAGTCTGGAATTATGTTTCATATATTTGAATAATATATTATTTCCCACATGAGCATGGAGGACAAATGAATATGCTATTGTGTTAATATTAGAAACTCAAATCCAAAATGATGATCAGCCAAGAGATTCCTCTTATAATAATTTATTCAAGCCTTCTTTTTTTTTTTTTTTTTTTTTTTTTTTTTTTTGTCTTCTAGGGCTTTTAATGCACAGTCCATCTTTTAAATTAGACATTGGCCAAGCTTTAGCTCACAATCTATATTACTAAGTACTAAAAGCTGGCCCAGCATTCTGGCAGGAAGGATGGGCAGTGAGCAGCAAAGCCTGACAGCCAAAATGGTGTGAAGTGCTTAGATCACCCTTGGAGGAATCTTGGCACAAGTGTTAATCCCTATTTCCCAGAAGGTTCCCCTCGTGTCACACAATGGGGGAGCCGTTAGCAGATACACTGCGAGAGGACTTCGATTGCTGCATCTTCTGGGCAGTTTTGTATAGCTTCCATTACATGTAATTTCTCTAAATATTATTGCAACACCAGAGTAGACTCTAAAGAATTATATATGTCACAGTCCTTGCTTCTATGCCCTAGAACCATGGTTGGCAAACTGCGGCTTGCGAGTGTGGCTCTGCCACAAAATACCATGGCCCCTTGAGTGTGGCTCTGCCACAAAATACCATGGCCTGGGTGAGTCTATTTTGAAGAAGTGGCATTAGAAGAAGTTTAAGTTTAAAAAATTTGGCTCTCAAAAGAAATTTCAATCGTTGTACTGTTGATATTTGGCTCTGTTGACTAATGAGTTTGCTGACCACTGCAAAGGTATGGATAGAAGCAGACCTGTATGTTATTAGTCATGACGGAATATGAAAAGCACCACACAGAGGATCTGAACAAAGTGCTCAGAGCTCGAAGGTGGTGAAGGAGACCATGAGGATGACATCTGAGTCCGTCTGTAGGGGATAAGTAGTCTTTCACCACGCAGAGAGGGGAGCAAAGCTCTTTCTATTGAGAAGAACTGCCTTGGGATAAGACAAAATAATAGCAACTAGCATTTATTGAGAACTTATTACTTGCTGGACACTATTATAAGCACTTGTGTTTCATCTCATTGAATTCTCAAAAAACTCTATGAAATGGGTGCTGTGATTATCTTCAGTATGTAGGTGCAGAGACCCAGCGGGGTGCATATGTGGACACTCAGGGAGCAGAGCAGGAGCAAGTCAAGCAGTGGCAAATGGCGTGGTGTGACCTGAGTCAACAGAGGAGGCGTCAGCAGTAGGTTGGGGCCAAGTGATAAAGTGCTTTCATTAGATGGTGATACAGTGCTTGCATTACATGGAGGGTTTTGTTTTGCTTTTAAAATTATTTCTTATTCCAGAAGTAATGTCTACATGTGATTTTAAAAATCTACAAGAACATACAACAAAAGGCATTTTTGGCACCCCAGACCCTAGGTTCCACAGCCTCTCTCCTGGGAAGCAGCTGTGACCATTAACTTCTGTGTATCTTTGTAGAAGTAGTCCATGTGTAAATATCTCCTTTCTCAGTCCTTTGTTGCACACACAGGAGCATCCTATACGGACCTTGCTTTGTACCTTGCGATGGTTCCATGTCAGCACATTTGGCACATTTAGATCCATCTCGTTCTTTTCCACAGCTCCATGTTTCTAACTATGTGGAGGAACCAGGGTTTATTTAACCAATCCACTAATGAGAGACATCAAATGTGTTGCCAGTCAATCCACAATGATTGGAATATTCTTGTCTTAGAAAATCTGCAAGTATTACTGATAGGAGGTACTCCTCAGGGTGGAATTTCTGTGCTCTAGGAAGGAATTCAGACAGGGGAACAGCAGGGACAAGCTATGGAGCCACCAGTCTGACAGGTGTGTGGAGGATGGAGTGAGGCAGAGCAATTAGAACAGGGAGACTGGTCAAGAGTCTCTTGCATTTCTCCAGGGAGAGGCAGGAAGAGAGAGCTGCTGAGACCCTGGCCATGTGCAGGTGGAGAAACAGTTTATGAACAGAACCAGTTGAGAGAGTTGGCTCTTCCCTCCACGGCTCCCCCACCCCCCGCCACCCCATGTCTTTCTATTTTCCACTAAGCTCTCTCCAGCAGACACCCAGATCCTGTGATCAGAAAGTGTGAGTCACAATACCCATCTTTATCTTTGAGGGTAAAGCTATATGTTTTTAGTATTTGGAGATTAGCAACCACAGAGAATTTAATAGGCTGAGGGAGGAAGTCCTTTTTACAAACGATTTCCAAAAAGTGGCAGCCATTTAATCTCGATGGTCAGGTGTGCTCCTGGCTCCATCAGAGGAGCATGGATGAAGCTGTGCACTGTGTATCTTTTATTGCCATCGTTCCCTTTTCTTTTCTCATACCAACAAAAGCACACTTGTTATCCTTTCCATTTGTGGGTAGCTATGGTATCCTCATTAAGCCCCGTGACTTTTTTCAGTCATTGTCTAATCATAATCTTAATTACCCCTACTTTAGAAAGCTTAACCTACTTAAAGGGGAAATAACACACTAATCCTAGTTTGACAACACATGTATGGTGCATCTGGCATTAGGACCAGCGCGGTCTACCCGGCATCTATCACTGTGCAGCTTCAAGGGGAAAATGCAAGGAAGTATAGGCTCCCAGCAGCTGTCCTCTTTTCTCTCTGTCTCATGTGTGGAGTTCACTTTGGGAATGGACTTACCCCACACCCAAGCTCCAGAGAACTCCACAACCCATGTGCCCTAGGGCTGTCCAGCTTTGTGGAACCCAGAAATGAAGCAGAACTCCTTCTGCTGTGGTTGCAAGTCAGAATTTTAGAAACATAAAACCGAAAGCCAGAGGACAGTGTGCTTTTCTGCCAGGGCACGCCTGTCCCGCCGATATGTGCACCAGTGTTTATTCGGTTTGAGGGGGGGGGGGGGGGCGGGGGGCGCGGGGCAGGAGTGCTCCAAGTGCTGAGCTCACAGGGCTTTGGCTCAGAGGAAGACCCAGTTGTCACAGGTTGTGCTGCACACCCAGCAAGCAGGTAGCTGCTGTGCATTTGGCCGGGGGGGGGGGGGGGGAGGCGGGGGGAGTGGGGGGGGGTAGGAGGGGGGAATAGGGAATCTGCAGCAGCTTGGTTGTCTTCCAGGTGCATAGTGTTCACGTTTAATTACTTCCATTTTAATTACGATTGTTCTGCTTTCCTGGAGGAAGATAAAGGAAAGCTATAACTGTGATCTTTTAGGTGGTGGGCATATTTGTTTGTTTTTAGTGGTGAACCTGACTTTATGCAACAATCCTTTTATCCTTGGGAACATTGAAATGCAGAGCAGGTGAAGGAGCAGAGAAATGGAAGAGGTGAAAAGGGCAGGAGATGGGGTAGGTTCTCAATGACCTTCCTGCCTACGTGCCTGGAACATTTCTCCAAGGCGGAACTTCCCAAACAAGATGGGTTTCAGTTTTGATAAGATATCAAGCCTTTTAGCTTATAGGTGGCAGGACAGGGTCAAAAGGGCCTCAATCTGCCTTTTCCATGTGAACTTTTTGAAGGCACTAAGAAATGTTATCTTAGCCCAGCCAGTGTTGCTCAGTGGTTGAGCACGTACCTATGACCCAGGAGGTCATGGTTTGATTCCAGATCAGGGCACAGACCCAGGTTGCAGGCTCAATCCCCAGCAGCAGCTGTGCAGGAGGCAGCCAATTGATGTTTCTCTCTCATTGGTGTTTCTATCTCTCTATTCCTCTCCCTTTATGACTAAAAATCAATAAAAAATACTTTAAAAAAAAGGAATGCTATCTTAGAACATAAGAGTCCCAAATTCTTGTATAGAAACACAAGATAAACATTGACCCCATCAAACCTTTACTTTTCTAGGTTGTGTGGGTGTATGTGTGTATTTACATATATAGGCACATATGTATACGTGTGTGTCTGTACCTATAGCTATAGAGAATGTTCTGGAGTTAAGCATAGTGGCTAATAGCACATCTTTTGGAGTCCAGTGGATTTGGTTTGAAATTCAGCTTCACACCACTTTCTCACTGTATCACCTTGAGTAGGTTCCTAAACCCTTCTGGACCTTAGTTTTCTGGAGGATAAATAACCACCTTTTAGAATTATGACCTTGAGCTAGTTCCATTTCCTCATCTGTAAAATGGGCTAATGATAGCACCTACCTCATAGTTTTGCTATAAAGATTAATATGTTAACTCATGCATTAATACATGTGTTCATACAGGTAAATCACTTAGAACACTGTCTGGCACATGGTAAAGTATGAAATTGTGAGTTCTCATATTTATCACCATCATCATCATCATTACATAAGTATTTAGCACAGGGTCTTACATACATGGTAGCTACCAGCATCCACTTCATCATTATTGTAGTTAGCTTTGGGAAAGAAAAATGTTTTTGTTCCCACCACAGAAAACCAAAATGTGTGGTGCTCCAAAAATGTGGTAGCAACCTTTGAGAACATAGGAGATAAGACTCTTGTCTGGGTGACTCCAAAATACACAATCGAAGTCATCCTTGCAGCCTAGAAGATGGGCTCTAATGTGGGGCTTTGTCTAGTCAGAAGTTTCTCCTCGTTACCCCTTTCTTCCAGTCTCTCTTCATCATATTCCCGTTTTTTTGTTAAAACATTTATCCATTAATTCTGCCAAAAAGAAAAATGGGAATATTTGTGTTCTTTGGAGCCCTGGCCTGCCCCTTGCCCAATTATAGAGCCGCTGCCAAGGCTTCACCTTAGCATTCCCATTCAGCTGCTTCCACATAGGCTGCTGGAGGAAGCAGTGTGCATGGGAAGGTCCGTGAGGAGTCGGCAAAAGCTGGGCTGGGCTACAGGGTTTTTAGAAACAGAAAAATGGAGCTTTCAGATGGAAAGATGAAGAAGCAATCAAAACCAAGGAGTCTTGGGCGGATGTATCACGCAGTGAGTGTGGCATGACCAATGACCTTCTGAGGATGCCTCGTTGCTACCTGCCGTCCCATCACAGGGACCAGGAAATGGGCAGAAAGCTGCCCCTAGGAGAGGAATAAAGCAGGAATCACCTCAGTTTCCCTCTTTTCCCTCTGTACACGCTTGACAAACTGATAGCTGGAGGAAGGAGGGAACAAGTCAGAACTCGAATATTCCACCCAGAGTTTATTCCTAAGCTCTCAGGCTGCTGCCCAGGGACTAGGACAGCTACATGGGGGTCAGAAGGACCCGAGTTGAAGTCCTAGCTCTTCTCTGTGACCGTGGTCACATTATTAATTTTTCGAAGCCTTGGAACCAGCATCTGAGAGATGGCGGTACAGGCAGTTGCACACATCACATTGTGCTCAAATGAGTTAATGTATGGAAAGAATTTGCGACAGTGGAACATCATAGGTGCTTAATAAGTAAATGGTAGCTGTTGTTATTCCATCATTATTATCATTAACATTAACATCACTTACACACTGTTCTCCAGTGGGTCTGCCCACTGCCACCCTGCGAGAAAACCTTTTTCCTTTTTCACTCACTTCTGCTGGAAGCTTCCTGCTGGCCTTTCTTGACTCCATTTCCCCTTTGAATACTGCAACTGATTGTGCTTTTGATCTGGATTTTCCTTGTGTAAACATGTTCACTCTTTGTGAAAACCCCTGGACCCTGAGCTCTCCTCGGGCCACCCTGCTCAAGAGTGAGGCTGGGAGAGAGAGAGAGAGCTCACAACCTCGATCCAATCTCGTCTCCTGCTCTGAACCCTCCAGTCTTTCCCTGCCACATCCAATCTGCCCGAGGAGTCTTATAAACTACAGATGCATTCATGGGGCACTGGCTTGGGTCAGGAAGAGGAAAATGATCCTTCCCCATAGCATGATCCCTGGGCGGGAAGGTGAAAGGGAGCCTGGGTTACACAACAGGGAAAATTCTGTGAAATCTTGCTGTTGATAGGTTCTTACTGGTCGTTATTTTGGTTTCTGGTTTTGAAACTTCTGTGCAAAGTCAGCTATTAACAATTTGGGTTGCTGTTTGTTGATGCAGGGGGATTATAAGCCCAACCAAGTTCCCCAAACCTCTTCCCTGAGATTGTTTCACAGAAAAATAAAGAGAGAAAAAATGATATTACTATCTTCTCCCTCCAAAGCTTTGGAAGCATCTCCAATTATCATTCTAGAAAGAGCTCTCACCCAGCATTTCATAAAAAATCCCAAATGAAGCATGCAAAAATAATCTTTTCTGGGCTGCAGAAAGGGATGACATTAGATGCTGCAGATAAAAATGCTGGCTCCAGGGGACTGAGTGTCAGTATGAACAGAACCATCTTGATGGTCATAGAGAGAGGGACTCCATGGGTTAAAATGCAGGCAGTGTGCTTCAGCCTCCTAATTAGCATGTAAAGAAGGCACCAGGATACTTGGAGTAACTTTGCAATCCCAGGGTCCTAAGCCTTACAAACCAGCAGACACCTTTGGTAGAAAATTTGGTTAGCTTTGCAAAGAAATAAAAAGGAAGAGTTTTAATTGGGTAAATGAATACCTGGGTAATACTCTAAGTCTGTGTATTTCAGGCACCTCTCTTTGCTCCTGAGCACAGTTTCAAGTGATATTATCTACAACTGTACTGAAATGACTCAGGATATAAGTATTCCTTAGCCCCACCTGAGTGATTCACTCTCTCCTACCCCCTATGTCTAATGACTTCTTGCCACTAAGTTCAATTCCTGGAATTAACCGGCCAGTAAAATTGTCTAAAATTTGGTATGTCTTGATCATATCTAGTTAAAGAATCCTAACTCAATTCATATGCATTGTGTTACAGAGTGGCTCTGAGGTCTGCATCCTGGGACTGGAGGGGATAAAGTAGTGCAAAGAAAAGAGATAAAGGGATTCTACCCTTCCAAAGATAATTTCCTATTGAAGTTAACCTTTGGCCAAGATTATGGCCTCAACCTTGCTAGCCAAGCTAAGAACTATGTATTTTCTCCTGTCTTTCCCCTAATAGGGGATTTATTTATTTATTCAACAAATGTTTATTGAGCATCTACCATGTATGAGGAACTCTTCCAGATCCTGGGAATATAACAGTGAACAAAACCAAGTTTATGCTCTTATGGAATTATATTCTACTAGTGGGCAATAGACCAATATCCCAATGAATGAGGATGCCAGTGGAGATAGATCCTATGCAGAAAAATAAAGCAAGCTATCCAGCAGAAGACTTCTTTGGAAAGCACACTACTCTTTTTTTTTAATTTCTTTATTGATTAAGGTATTACATATGTGTCCTCATCCCTCCATTAACCCACCAAATCACCCCCCCCCAACTCAGCCCCCTGGTATCTGTGTCCATTGGTTAGGCTTATATGCATGCATACAAGTCCTTTGGTTGATCTCTCCTCCTTACCCCCACCCTCCCCTACCTTCCCTCTGAGATTTGACAGTCTGATTGATGCTTCTCTATCTCTGGATCTATTTTTGTTCATCAGTGTATGCTGTTCATTATTTTCCATAGATGAGTGAGATCATGTGGTATTTGTCTTTCTCTGACTGGCTTATTTTGCTTAGCATAATGCTCTCCAGTTCCATCCATGCTGTTGCAAATGGTAAGAATTCCTTCTTTTTTACCTCAGCATAATATTCCATTGTGTAGATGTACCACAGGTTTTTAATCCACTCACCTGCTGATGGGCACTTAGGCTGTTTCCACATCTTAGCTATGGTGAATTGTGCTGCTATGAACATAAGGGTGCATGTATCCTTTCTGATTAGTGTTTCTACTTTCTTGGGATATATTCCTAGAAGAAGCACACTACCCTTGAGCATGAGAATAAAACATAAACACTTCAGACATCATTCATTTGGCAGAGTTTTTCCCACTTGAATGCCTCAGGACTCTCAAATGATGTTAGTGGGTGCTCAGAAAACATGGAGACATATGCACTGAAGGAACCCTGACTCAGTGTCGGTTTTGACTTCCACATGTATAGCAGCACTTATCTCAGAGGTGGAGCTAGGCAGATGCAGGCTTGTAGTGCTGAACTTGACATATCTAATTTAGTTCTTCTTTTGGCTTTAAATCTACATTTTTTTAAATCATGGTGAAAAAACACATAACATAAATTTACCCTCTTAACAATTTTTAAGAACAATATTGTTGACTATAGTTGACCTAAAAAAATGCAGGGGTTAGGGGCACGGATCCCCATACAGTCAAAAATCTGCATATAATTTTTGACTCCCCCAAAACTTACCTTGTTCCTCACAGCTGTGGGGGATTGTTTCCAGGACCATACCCAAATCCACAGATGCTCAAGTCACCTATATGAAATGGTGTAGATCAGTGCATACAGGTAGCTCACCATTTCCAGAGACATCCAACTGAGGATCATGAACTGTACAGGCATTTATTTATTTATTTATTTATTTATTTATTTATTTATTTATTTTTAAATAAATCTTTACTGTTCAGATTATTACAGGTGTTCCTCTTTTTTTTCCCCCATAGCTCCCCTCCACCTGATTCCCCACCCCACCCCATGCCCTTACCCCCCGCCACTGTCTTCATCCATAGTAGTAAGATTTTTGTCCAATCTCTTCCCGCACCCCTCACACTTGCTTCCCCTGAGAATCGTCAGTCCACTCCCTTTCTATGTCCCTGATTCTATTATATTCACCAGTCCATTCTGTTCTTCAGATTTTTTATTCATTTGATTTTTAGATTCACTTGTTGGTAGGTATGTATTTGATGTCATTTTGTTGTTCATAATTTTTATCTTTACCTTCTTCTTCTTCTTCTTCTTCTTCTTCTTCTTCTTCTTCTTCTTCTTCTTCTTCTTCTTCTTCTTCTTCTTCTTCAAGAATACCCTTCAGCATTTCATGTAATCCTGATTTGGTGGTGATGAACTCCTTTAGCTTTTTCTTGTCTGTGAAGCTCTTTATCTGACCTTCAACTCTGAATGATAGCTTTGCTGGGTAGAGTAATCTTGGTTGTAGGTTCTTGCTGTTCATCACTTTGAATATTTCTTGCCACTCCCTTCTGGCCTGCATAGTTTCTGTTGAGAAATCAGCTGACAGTCGTATGGGTACTCCCTTGTAGGTAATTAACTGTTTTTCTCTTGCTGCTTTTAATATTCTCTCTTTGTCTTTTGCCCTTGGCATTTTAATTATGATGTGTCTTGGTGTGGTCCTCTTTGGATTCCTCTTGTATGGGGTTCTGTGCGCTTCCTGAACTTTCACGTCTATTTCTTTCACCATGTAGGGAAAGTTTTCTGTCATTATTTCTTCTAATAGGTTTTCAATATTTTGCTCTCTCCCTTCTTCTGGCACCCCAAAAATTCGGATGTTGGTTCGCTTAAAGTTGTCCCAGAGGCTCCTTACACTATCTTCATATTTTTGGATTCTTTTTTCTTTTTGTTTTTCTGGTTGGATGTTTTTTGTTTCCACATATTTCAGATCTTTGGTTTGATTCTTGGGGTACGTTGATCTACAGTTGAGTTTCTGTATATTCTTTATTTCAGACAGTGTATGCTTCATTTCTGACTGATCCTTTTCCATTTTTTTTGGCATTCTCATTAAGCTCCTTGAAGGTCTCATCAAGTTTCTCAGCGGTTTTAAGAAGATTCTTGAGTAACCTTATAAATGTGGTTCTGAACTCTATGTCATCCAGTAGTTTGCTTTCCTCCGTTTCTTTCATTCGTGACATGTTTCTTTGTCTCCACATTTTGGCTGCTTCCCTGTGTTGATGGAGTAGCTTTGTGTGGTAGGTGATCTATAGGGGGCAGTAGCTCAGCCTCCTCAATTACATGAGGTAGATGCTCTTGGTACACCCCTTTGTGGGCTGAGTGCAAAGTCTTGGTGTAGTTAAGCCTTAATTGCCGTTGGTACACTGGGAGGAATTGACCTCCAGGCCAATTAGCTGTGAGCACTTGCTGTGTCTATAATGGAAGAACTGCTGCGCTGAAGACACGCTTATGGGGCAGGACTTGTTTCAGTGGGGCTTTGGTGCTCACCGAGTCTGCCTCTTGAATGTGTCACTTATGGATGTGAGGAGTTGAAATCTGGTGTCTCACACTGACCACTAGGTACACTGGCTTCTGGATCTCCAATGGGGTGCAGGTCAGCTACTGTCTGAGGCCACCCAGCAGGAGCTACAGTGAGAGCTACAGTTTTCTCCTCTTTGCTTGTGGTTTGGAGGTTTTGGAGCTGTCTGACCCGGGCTGCAAGTTTGCTAGGTTAAGCTGCAATAGCGTAGGGCTTTCTTATGCAAAAGCCGCTGCTTAGAGCTTGGGTGGGTTTGTAGGTTGTGCAGGGCGGGGTCTCAGGGTGTCACTAGGCTAGGGCGTGGCCAACAGCAATGGTTGCTAGTTAGCCGGCTCTGAGTCCCTGTCGGCAGTCCCGTGCCCCAGTGCCGTAAACAATTATTCCTGCGCGCAGCTCTGCAAGCAAGCCACCCTCACTGGCAGACAGTCCAGCTTCTCCCCGTAGGAGTTTGGGTCCCCCGCGTCTCCCCAGAAACTGTATTTCAGAGTAATCCGGCGCTTGTCTCCCTTCCGGTTGAAAAAAGCAACGCCCGCCGCCAGCCCGTATCACGCGCCTCCGTACCCCAGCTTTTCAGCACTCGTGCACGTCTCAATGTTCTTTTTTTTTCTTTCTAGTTGTAGAACTTCCACTCAGCCAGCTTTCCCGTGGTTCTGGGTGATAGACGTTTTTTCTTTTAGTTGTATTTTTGAAATTGTTGCGGGAGGCAACAGTTTAGGTGTTTACCTATGCCGCCATCTTGGATTCTCCCAGGCATTTATTTTTAAAAATCTGCAAATAAGTGGACCTGCACAGTTCAAACCTGTGTTGTTCAGGGTAAACTGAATATGCACCTAGTTCATATTCCAGGTCTCCAGAACTATCTTTTCCTGCGTGACTGAAATTTTATAGCCACTGAACACTCCCCATTTCCCTCCGCCAGCCCCAGGCAACCACTTCTATTTCTATGAGTTCGATTACAGGAAGTACCTCATATAAACGGAATCATAGATTATATTTTTCCTTTTATTTATACCTTTTTTATTAAATATTTTTTTTTTGTAACCAAAAGAAACCTTTAATGTGTTGGCTCCATTAGCACAAAAGAACTTTGTAAACAGTTCAATGAGGCCAGTTTTACATCAGTGTCTTCAGATGCTTCAAATAGAAAATCAGAATAAGTTAAAAATCAGAATAATGGCTTGATTTTTTTTTTTTTTTTTTTTTTTGGTTTGCTTCTTCATGGAATCAGAGAAAAGATTTTTGGTAGTCAACCTTGTAAGATAAAATCTCTGGCACTAAAATAAATATTACCATAAATTCAGTTGACAAATTCAACAAGCAAATTAAATTTTTTGGTTTTATAGTGACAGCATAAATGCAGAATCATACATTATTTGTCATTTTGTGACTTATTTCACTTAGCATAATGTCCTCAAGAGTCATCCATGTTGTAGCATTAACAGAATTTCCTTCTTTTTTAGGCTGAATAATATTCCATTGTAAATATGTCCACTTTCTTTACCCACTAATCCGTTGATGGACATTTCTGTTTCTTCGATATTTTGGCCTTTGTGGATAATGCTACAAGAACACATGTGAACAAATATCTCTACAAAATCCTGTTTTTAATTTTTTTGGAACCAATTTAGCCATTCTTGAAACACTACTAGTATATGATGTGTGGCCCCCTAACCCCCCATGAAACGTATGAATCATTATTTTCAGTGGTTCTCTGGTTCCTCTAACTCCCATGCCTCAAGCACCGGCTCTCCCCCAGACACTGGGAGATAATAATATACAAAACTAGCAATTCTACATGCTGGGCACTCTTTCACACTAACCATGGGAGGTAGGTGCTATTAGAATCACTCCCCATTTTGGTAAGGCACACTTAACTGGAAAAAAAGAGACTGGGATTTGGTAGCAGGCAGTCTGGCCCCAGAGACTGTGCCTGTAACCATCAGACTGAACAATCTCTCCTCTGCCTTCCAAGTGTTCCAGGGACGGCAGGACAGACTGACAGACAAAGAAATGACCACATTCAACAGCACAGGCATTCAGCAGTGTGGATTTGCTCAAACCATTTGCTTCAGGAACATGGAGCAGAAAGCACGGAACTCTACAAAGTTGGGCAGGGTTTTTCCAGAGGTGCAGAGGTTTGGGTTGGACCTGGCAGATCAGTGGGAGGAAGCATCGACAGCATCTTCCCGGTAAAATCAATTCCATGTATTTGCATACCTGTTACATGCGTACTTGCATCCAGTTCCTCCTGTTTAAGTACCTTCTGGATGCCAGATCCTATGGTAAGTATTGTCTTATCCCTAACAAAACACTGAAAGGCAGGTGTATGGATCCTCATTTTTCAGATGAGGAAGCTGAGTTTCAGAGAGGGAAAGCACATTGCCCAAGACACACAGCCCAAGTCCAAGTGCAGTGTGTTTGACTCCCAAGCCAGTGCCCTGCCACTGCAAAATATAAAGGGAGGGCAGATGGTGTTGAAGTCAAAGTCTTCACCCTGGGAACCCCCAAGGGTGCAGTTGCCCAGGCAAAGGCGTGGCATGAGCTGGTCCAACTTGGCCTACTGACTGATAAACCTGACTAGAGTACACAGCAGAAAGGGAAAGGTTAAGAAAAAGGGCAAAGAAGCAAGATCTTTCTTTAAGGAGAAGAAAGCCGGCCTCCTCCTCCCCCAGCCTGGCGGTGCGGCACCCAGGAGGAGCTGGGTGTTCGGTTGCCTTGCAGCCGCTGCTCTCTGTTCTAAGGTTGCAGCGCAGGCCTCTGTTCACCTGACACTATTGAGAAGCAGAGCGAGTGAAACAGTGGCTTATCACAAAGCACTGGAGGTCTCTGTTTCTGGCTGGGTTCTACCGTGCACTTGGCATTCATAAAGCACTTGTGGCTGGACTGCCAAAGTGCCAGCTTTTTTTTTTTTTTTTCCCCAAATCCAAGGTAGGGTCAGATTTTCTCTCCATCCACCCCCTCTTCTTTCCCCGCAGTAGTAATCACATCCCCGGGAAACCTGAGCTCACTTGTTTCTTGCTGCCTGCTCCTGTTCGCTTGGAAAGGACATCTGCTGGAGAAGACTTTGGGAGGAGCCAGATTTATCGCTCTTTCCCTGAGAAATTTTGCTTGTGAGAATTCTATTGTGTCAGGCCCTGGGTGGGATTTAGGTCTTGCTCTAAAGGATTGAGTCTTGGAAATGGGATTCATAAAGGGCATGTTCTGGCCCCTCCAAGCACTGTGATGTGGTAACTAATGAAGGCGAATAGAGAAGCATGGCTTGTTAAACTGTCTTTGCTGTAACTATTGGTAGATGTGTAAATACCAGCCTGCTGCACCCTGTTGGGCATCCAGGCTGTCTCTCAGGCCCTCCCTGGGCTTGGAGCACACACACCTCCATCTCCTAACCCCTCACACACAATGGCAAGATGCCCTGGACTAGGGGAACAGAAAAGGACTAAAAGTGTTTTCCCTTTAATAACAAACAGCCTTAGTGATGTCGGTGCTCTGTGTATGTGTTAAATGGATGAGCTGGGATTTGAGGAAGAGCGAGTGATGTGGAAATCAGGGCAAAGGGAGGAAGAGGATGGTGGCCAGAATGGAAAGACAAAGCTCGTGTCCAGACCTCCTTTGCTTTCTTCATCACCAATATCTTTTTACAATCCTGGCTTGAGAAATCAAATATGCTCAGTATGTCCACACAGAGGAGGGCCTTTCTCTGAACTGACATGTCCGGGGAGTATTTTTAGTAGAACTTAAAATCTGTTTTAACTTTGGTGTTCTAAGACGAACCCAAACCCAGTGATATTTTCTCTTTTGTGAGACAGTCACATAGTTGAGCACTTGTCAGCACTGGGCCCTGGAGTAGTTTCTTTTTTGTAACCATCCTGAGTGTTTGAAGAGAAAAAATTTTATCATTTCTCAAGTCCAGAAACTGTGTTTTGGTAGATATGAAGGAAAGAATATTTTTGACAACTATATGGGAAGGTGGAACAAGGATTACCTTGATGTTCATTCTGAAAATAATCCAATTGCTATTAAATGGCAAAGTACAAAGTTATAAGCAGCCAGCATAAACATTTCTGAAGGGGTGGGGCAATTATGTACATTCTTAGCGAGGTTGGACTTGACTCCTGAATTCTAATTTACCTGTTGGAGAGCGTTATTTTCCAGTCTTCTACTAACTTGAGGATAATTTGATACACAGTTGCATCTAACTACTTCAAGAGAGGAGCCCGGCCATGGTGGATCAGTGGTTGAGCATTGACCTATAATCCAGGAGATCACGGTTCCATTCCAGGTCAGGGCATGCACCTGGGTTGCAGGCTCAATCCCCAGTGTGGGGCATGGAGGAGGCAGCTGATCAATGATTCCTTTCATCATTGATGTTTCTATCTCTCTCTCCCTCTCCCTTCCTCTCTGAAATCAATAAAAATCTATCAATTAATTAAATAAATAAATACTTCCAGAGAGGGGGGCAAATGATGAAAATGCTGACAATTTTTAAAACATATTTCAGTTATCTTTTTTTTTTTTTTTTTTAAAGAGGAGAATCTGGAAAAGACCAAGTAAATTTGAGACCTTGCTCCACATTGCTCATGAGCGAGAAAGGAGTCTTCATTGTCAACATGTTGAGACCCAGAGGAACATAAAGTGGACTCAGAGTCCAGCAGTCCTCTCTAGATAGCAGAGCATGCCCGGAAGCTTTCCCCGTGGCCCCTGAGACACTGTAAAAGCCTTGAGGTCCAGGGCAATGTCTCTCGTGCATAGTTCTATCCAGGACCCCTGATGAAGACTGGTTACCCAGTGAGTACTCAATCAATAATTTTCGTGTAGACAGAATGGAATAAAATGTAAAAGGTATTGGGTGGCCTCTACTGTGCTAAATGCTGATGATTTAGCAGTGTGTAAAACAAAGGCCCTGCCCCAGGGTGCTTCCATTCGCATACCACGGCGTAAGCGTAAATAATTTCATCAGAATTTTCCCACCCATGACATATTCTGGTTGAGAAACTATTTTTCTGGAGTGAATTGTACCAAATCGATTTAATTCCTTGATCAATTTTCTATAGAGTACAGTTAAACATTTCTAATATTTCCTTCTTATTTTATTAATTTATTTTACTATTTTTATTGAGATTTTTTTTTTTTGCCCTGTGAAAAATTTACAACGACATTGGATTCACTGGTTAGTTGTGTGTTTTTCCCCATGTAAAATATGCTAATTACAGCTTCTTTTAGTTGTTTTTGAACCCCCTGTTGGTCCCTGTATTTATTAAGTCTAACTTTCCCAGATCAGATTGAAAACCTCATAATTTAGCAGTTGCCAATTTTGTTTCATGTTGATTGATTCTGCTATTTGTTGTAAATGGGATAGAAGATCACTCGTTTGCATATATGTCCTAACAAATCCTTGACGCAGTGCGGGATGGCTCTACTGCCTGGAATTAAGTCTCCCGCATTGCTAACACAGTTATTCCGATCACTTTGCATACTCTGTTCTCCCTGTTGGCGGAACAGAATGTCTTGTCCTGTTTCATCTCTAACTTTATTGCATCCATGACACATTAGGCATCACAAGTTCCTGCCAAATGGACTTCCCACTGAACGTTGCTTAATTTCTTGTTCTTTCCCAACTTGAGGGTTTTTTGCTTACATAAATTGTACCAATCTCTTTAGATCTCCACAAAGATGTTTCTGAATCTTCCAATCAGAGGTAATTTTTTAAAACAATTCTAATGTCACAGATAGGATGTTATAGTGTTTTATTATGCTGTATTTTATATATATATATATATATATATATATAATATTTATATAATATAAATGACCCTGATTTGTTTTCCATATATATCTTGAAATTCTTTGAAGACAGGGTTCATGTCTTATTTATAGTTATGTTATCTAGGATTATTAAAAAATTAAAGTTGAACCCTTGTCACAGTACGCAAGAGGGATTACCAGTCTCATTTCTGTTGCTCCTCTCCTATCACCAGTCCACACACTGCTTCTTACTGAGACACCTTCAGTCCAGCTCGAATAGCCCTTTCATTTTCTGCAGCTGTGCCCCATCTGTACCACACTTGGGCGTGGGAAACATAGGCACTGGGCGTTCCTGGGCCAAGGTTTCTTGGTAACTCCTGCATCCAGTTCTCGGAGGTCTTGTCAACTCCCAGTTGACTTGTGCTCCCCTCGGATGGGCCTGGGTCCCCACTCCTCTTACTTTTCACAGAAAACACGGTTCTCTGTTCCACCCATTTAGGATCTTTAAAATAAACACTTTGGTAAGTTTTTCCAAAAAGATGAAAAAAAACCATCTTTAGGCTGCTTCTGCCTTCTTCTCAGCCCAATTCTTTGTGTCAAGAAAATACGAAGGCCTGGCTACTTTCTTGGAATGTTAGGGGAAAGAAAAAAACATGAAGAATAAATATGTGTTAATATTTTTGGGGGAGGGGGATTCTTTTCACAGACGAAAGGTTGAAAGATTGGTCCTGAGATGTAAGCATTTATAAAAATGAAGGACAAGTCTGAATCAGGATTGTAATTAACTGGTCGAATAAATATGTGTTAATATTTTTGGGGGAGGGGGATTCTTTTCACAGACGAAAGGTTGAAAGATTGGTCCTGAGATGTAAGCATTTATAAAAATGAAGGACAAGTCTGAATCAGGGTTGTAATTAACTGGTCGAATAAATATGTGTTAATATTTTTGGGGGAGGGGGATTCTTTTCACAGACGAAAGGTTGAAAGATTGGTCCTGAGATGTAAGCATTTATAAAAATGAAGGACAAGTCTGAATCAGGGTTGTAATTAACTGGTCAACAGACTTGACTCGGGAGACCAGACAACTCTTAAACAGTAAGAAGTAGGAGGAAATAAGTACTGGCAAGTGAGCTGCTGGAGATTTGACAACTAGCAATAGCTAGAAATGTCAACAAGAAGAGAAGAAGCATCAGGAAGGCTTGGCAGAGAATGGAGAGTAGAAGGCTTGGGACTCAGGGTTCAGACACTGGCCATTGGGAAGACCAATGGGACCCAGGTAGGACTTTAGGTATGGAAGGATGGGCTTTGGATCAGGCATCCCAACAGGATATTAAACAAGGAAAAACACTATGAGAACCTAGTTATTAGAATGGGATTCAAAGGTTAACTATGTCCAGAAGCAAAGTGACTTCATTCTGGGTTGCTGAGTCACGAAGCTACTTGCTTAAGGTTCCAGAATTGCCCGCTAAGAGGAGGGAGGAAGATTGGTCCTCAAGCTGGGGGTGGGGCTAAGCTTCAGCCTGAGGCAGAAATCTGAGTTGCCCCAGGGGTGGGGAGTGGAGGGAGCGGGGAAGGAAAGGAGAGTGAGTCAGGCAGGCCATTAAACCGGGCTTTTGATGCACAGGGCTTGAAAAAGACACTGGCATAAAAATTAGTCTTCACACACTTCTCCACACATGGATGCCATCAACACTTAACTTAAAAGATATTGACCAAAATAAAAATGGCCTGCTTTTCAAAAATCACCATGTATATTTCCTTCTCAAAAGCTCAATTGCCACAATCCAAAGTAAAGAATGTCTCATATGTTGAAAACATAGTGACAATGTTATTCTGACAATGACTGTTAGTGAAGTCTGAGGGAAGGACTGGCACATTTTCGGGGGGGATTAGTGAGCATGTCCTGGATGATTGCCAGTTTGTGAACCATTAGTCAGGAAACACTTGTGTTAGGGTAACTCTAAGACCTTCGGTTGTGCAACAACCGTAATTGTTGCTGTGAAAGCACTTGAATGTTTTTCAGTGACTTCATAAGCAAATAGATCCAATCTCTTTCCACTTTAATCTATACCACATTCTGCGACCACAGAAAGCTTTCTTAAACGGTTACTTAAATACCTTCTTCCTCTTACTTCAGCACTTCCAGTGGATCCTTAATATGCTCCATGTCAAATCCAAAGCCTTCCTGACCAACATCGCCACAACTTGAACTCACTCCACCAATTTAGTCTTCTGCATTGCTCCCAGGCATAGTCTCCACCTTCCTCTGTTCTCTGCATATGTGAGGCTAATCATTCAAATCTGCATTCCACTTCTGGTGATGCTGTGTATGCCACTCCAGTAAACCCTTTCTGTCTTCTTTTACATATCTAACTTTTGCCATCTAGCTCTTGTTTCACTTTCTCCATGAAACCCTTTCCAAGAATTTTTCCCCTCTTCCAGCTCTCATTATTTCAGAAATAAATGGTCATCTACCAATCTCCCTTTCTTTCTTCTTTATAGAATCCCAGATCCTTTGGAGCATGAAATGACAATATTCTGGCCAGTGAGACAAATACATTTCTGGGAAAATTGCTTTCCCAATATTGACCTGGAGCCATCTTTTCCTCCTAAGGTACTTTTTTCATCTCTCCCCCCTCCCACCCGCACCCCAGCCTTATTGAGATATAATTGACATATAACATTTTTCAGGTTTAAGGTATACAATGTGATGAAAAATATATATTATATATATATATATATGTATATCAACCTTCCACCCCTGGCAACCACCAGTTCACAACTCTCTTTCTATGAGTTTAACTTTTTTAGATTCCAAATATAAGTGAGGTCATACAGTATTTGTCTTTCTTTGTTGGGCTTATTTCACTTAGCATAACGCTCTCAACATTCATCCATGTTGCTGCAAATGACAGAATTTCCTTCTTTCTCAATGGCTGAATAATATCCATTATATATGTGTGTGTATATACTAGAGGCCTGGTGTACAAAATTTGTGCATGGGGGGGAATGGGGGGCCGTCCCTCAGCCCAGCCTGCACCCTCTCCAATCTAGGACACCTCAAGGGATGTCGAACTGCCTGTTTAGGCCCGATCCCAGTGGGATCGGGCCTAAACAGGCAGTCAGACATCCCTCTCACAATCCAGGACTGCTGGCTCCCAACTGCTCGCCTGCCTGCATTCCTGATTGCCCCTAACTGCTTCTGCCTGCCAGCCTGATCACCCCCTAATCACTCCCCTGCCAGCCTGATTGATGCCTAACTGCTCCCCTGCCAGCCTGTTTTCCCCTAATTGCCCTCCCCTGCAGGCCTGGGTCTCTCCCAACTGCCTTTCCCTGCAGGCCTGGTCACCCCCAATTTCCCTCCTCTGCCAGCTTGGTCACCCCTAACTGCCCTCCCGTGCAGGCTTGATCATCCCCAACTATCCTCCCTTGCAGGCCTGGTTCCTCCCAACTGCCCTCCCCTGCTGGCCATCTTGTGGTGGCCATCTTGTGTCCACATGGGGGCAGGATCTTTGACCACATGGGGGCAGCCATCTTGTGTGTTGGAATGATGGTCAATCTGCATATTACTCTTTTATTAGATAGGATAGAGGCCTGGTGCATGGGTGGGGGCCAACTGGTTTGCCCTGAAGGGTGTCCCAGATCAGGGTGGGGGTTCCTTTGGGGCATGGGGCGGCCTGGGCGAGGGCCCTGTGGTGGTTTGCAAGCCGGCCATGCCCCCTGGCAACCCAAGCAGAGGCCCTGGTATCTGAGGTTTATTTATCTTCTACAATTGAAACTTTGTAACCTGGAGCGGAGCCAAGCCTTCTGCTTGCTTTGTGGTGGCAGCCATTTCTGTTGGGATTTATGTATCTTCTATAATTGAAACTTTGTAGCCTTAAGCGGAGGCCGAAGCCGGCCAGGGCTGCAGAAGCTTGGCTTCCTCCATTGCTATGGGCAACCCTAGCCTCCTGCTCTTTCCAGCTCCATGGCTGCCACCATTTCTGTTTGGATTTATGTATCTTCTATCATTGAAACTTTGTAACCTTGAGTGGAGGCCTAGGCGGGCAAGGGCAGGCAGAAAACCACCCTCTTGCTCTCTGTGGCTGTAGCCATCTTGGTTGGGTTTATTTGCATATTTGCTCCTGATTGGCTTGTGGGCGTAGCTTGTGTGTGTAGCGGAGTGATGGTTAATTTGCATATTACTCTTTTATTAGCTAGGATATGCACATTTTCTTTATCCATTCGTCTGTTGTTAACACTAGGCAGTTTTCATGTCTTGACTTGTGAATAATGCTGCAATGTACATGGGAGTGCAGATAGCTCTTGTAGACAGTGATTAATAACAGTGGATAATTCTCTGCTGTTTTGTTTTACTTTATAATCCTTTTGTCTTTAATTTTTTGTATTAAAGTGTAGTTGGCATACAGTAGTATATTAGTTTCAACATTGTCATTCAACATTTTTATACTTTACAATGTGATCACCACACCAAATCTAATATTCATCTGTCACCAAGTCATAACAATGTTATTGACTATATTCCCTGTGCGGTACGTTACATCTCTGTGGCTTGTTTATTTTATAATTGGAAGTTTGTACCTTTTCACCCATTCTCTTATAGCCTTCCCTCCAGCAACCATCAGTTTGTTCTCTCTTTCTGAGTCTGTTTTTGTTTTTTAATTGTTTGAGAAACCTCCATACTGTTTTCCATAATGGCAGCAACAATTTACATCCCCATCAATAGTTCCCAAGGGTTCCCTTTCCTCCAGTCCCACCAGCACTTGTTATCTCTTGTTGTTTTCTTTTCTCTTCTTCTCTTTTCTCTTCTTCTCTTTTCTTCTTTCTTCTTCCTCCCTTCCTCCCTCCTTCCCTTCCTCCCTGCTTCTTCCTTCCTCCCTTCCTCCCTTCCTCCCTTCCTTCCTTCCGTCCTTCCTTCCTTCCTTCCTTCCTTCCTTCCTTCCTTCCTTCCTTCCTTCCTTCCTCACCCAAGGATATGTTTTTTAAAGGGAGAGAGAGAAACATCAAGTGGTTGCCTCCCATAAACACCCTAACCAGGGACAACCAAGGTATGTGCCCTGAGGGGAAATCTAACCTGAAATCTTTTGGTGTATGGGATAGCACTCAAATCAACTTGGCCAGGGCTCTTGTCTTTTTAATAGTAGCTATTTTAACAGGTGTGAGGTGACATCTCATTGTGGTTTTGATTTGCATTTCCCTGATGATTTGTGGTGATGAGCACCTTTTCTTGTAACTGTAGGCCATTTGTAACTGTAAGCCATTTGTATGTCTTCTATTCAGGTCATTTGCCCAAGTTTTCATCAAAGTATTATTATATTTATTTTGCTATTGAGTTGCATAATTAAAAAAAATATATTTGGGATATTAACCCCTTAGAATAGATAAATGGTTTACAATATTTTCTCCCATTCCATATGTTGCCTTTTTAATTTATTTATTGTTTCATTTGCTGTGCAGAAAATTTTTTAGTTTGATGTAGTCCCACTTATTTATTTTTTGCTTTTGTTGCTTCTGCTTTTAATGTCATATCAAAAAGAATTATAACCAAAACAACATATAGTAGCTTTTCCCTATGTTTTTTTCTAGGAGTCTTATGCTTTCACATATTCCATTTAAAATTTTAATTTTTGTGAGTGGTGTAAGATAGTGGTCCAATGTTATTCTTGTACATGTGAATATCCAGTCTTTCCAACACCATTTATTAAAGAGACTATTCTTTCCTCCTTGTGTATTCTTAGCTGCCTCATCAAATACTAGTTGGGCATGTCCTCTGCCCATTTTTTAAATCTGAATGTTTATTTTTTGTTACTGAGTTGTATAAGTTCCTTATATGTTTTGTATATCAACCCCATTATCTGATATATCTTTTGAAAATATCTTCTCCCATTCATTAGGTTGTCTTTTTGTGTTGTTAATGGTGTCCCTCACTGAAGAAGCTTCTTAGTTGGATGAAGCCTCATTTGTTAAATTTCTAACTCAATTATTCTATTTATTCTTTATTTTTCATTTTATTATATTTTGGGTATGTAACTTCTCCTGTTTAATTTCATTTTGTAGAACTTACCAAGGATTTTTTGTGGCCTACTATATGGTGGGGTTTTGTCAGTGTCCCATTGCTGTTGGAAAAGACTACACTTTTGGCTTGGGTGGTCTGGAGTTTGATATGTAGCTCTTGAGTTCATTTTATTGATTATATTATTCAATAATGAGAACACAAATCCAGACAGAGGTTAACTAATTTTGTGTTAAACTCAGAATAATCTGTGTATACTATTACATAAATAGCTTGTTGTATTGAAGAGAATTTGAAATTTAGCTAATTTGGGAGATTAGCCCTGTAATGCCAACTTTGACAAATTAATTGATTAATTAATCGATTAATACAAGTTTATTATTTTAAGCTGAAAGTTGTTAAGAGATGTTGCCTAAAATTTAAGATTATTGGGTGGGGGGGACAATGGTAAGATATGTACACATATAATACCTTAATTAAAAAAATGGAAAAAAATAAAATTTAAGATTATTGAAATATGAGAATTTGAGATTCTCTTTCTACACACACACACACACACACACACACACACAATTTCTTAGATAAAAGAGTTGTATAAATTCTAGAAAGGATTTGCTTAATAGTGCTATGTACCTGCCTGATCATGCATTTGAAGTTCTTTAAAATAAAATATGATAATCTGAAATGAAGTTTTAAGTGCTTAGGGAAATTAATTAAGTTTATAAATTAAATGGCTTTAGTGGAATTGAGTCCAGTCTACATTAGTTGGCTAAACATTAATTGAAGACTCTCCTGAAAATTACTGTTCTTGTTTTACATAAAATTTACTAGATTTATAGTTAAAGTAAAATAATCTCTCAGGTGGATTTAAAACCTTAAGGAAAATGTGGGTTTTAAATTGGGCACTTCATTATATTGAATATTTAAACCTTTTGTAATTCTAAATAGTCTTTTCTGGGCACAAAAGCCTTCCTTGAAGAGCAGAAAATTCCCATTGATGTAAACTGATATTTTAATCAAAATTCCAAAAAGGGTGCGGGGCGGGGGGGGGGGTATGACTCTCTAAGCAAGGAAACAGAAGAAATCCCAGTGAATGACTTTTCAGGTGAAAATGGTAGCATGAGCACAGGTATCATAGAATCCTTCCATCCTCAACTGAATGAACAAAAGAGTACAAAAATAGAGAAGCTGTATGTAAAATTTGAAAGAAGATTATCCATAGCTTACATACTTTCATAAATTTTTGCTAGATTCATTGCAAATTGGACCAAATTTACAGAAGATATCAAGGGTCTACCACTGTTGCTTTTAAAAAAGTAAATGGACAAATAACCTGAAAAATATCATCAACATCCTCTAATTTTGAGGGGCTAGGGCTGGACGCAAAGGATGGGGGCTCTGGAATGGGTCAGGGGAGTATTTCAATTAGAGTCTCTTTCACCACCACAGATCAAGAGTTTGGAAGCAGAATGTCCGAAGGCAAGTGTGGGCACACTAGGCAGAAAGCTGATTCTTCCCTCCCTGTGTGACTAGATAAAGGCTCATGATGTGGCTGTATTTATTACAAATAGTTCAAATCAATGGTGATACACTGAGGGAGGAGTGATGTAGGGACTGATTCAGAGTCATATGAAAAGGGCCAGGCTCTACTCTCATCCTGATTTGTTTATACCTGCTGAGCCTTTTTACACTACAAATTGAGTCCTAAGATTTATTCCCCTACTTCCTTCTGTGGTTCATTAGGGATGTCAACTCTATTTCATTGGAGCTCTAGACGATGGACTTATGGAATTGGGGAATGAATGGGAGGGAACCTGGTCTATACCAGACCCTTTTCAACCTTCCTGTTGACTGTAGAATCTGTGGTCTTCAATGTAGGCCTATGAACCTGAGAAGGTGATGTATGATTGGCTTTTTTACATGTATAATTTGATAGAGTAAATGCATTGTAAAATGGATGTCAAATTCATCCATCCTCTGTTTTAGTGATGCCATTTTACGCATGCAATGAATTACAAGAGAATAATCATTTATTATCTTATGATTATACTTGTTACCAGGCAAAGGAATTCATAGGCATTTTACCTTGTCTTTGACATGGCCATGGCTGAAATCATATTGTTTTGTTAAGAAAAATTGATCAAATACAACTGTATTTGAAATTGTTAGTTGTTCTCTGTCACTTTTTACTTTTTTGGCTTAAAGAACAGTTGGCAGCTCAGGGATCTGTAAATGTAAAGTCTTAACTAGTTGAGCAAGGATTTACTCAGTGTCTGCTTTAAAGTAACAGTGTGGGTTAGTGGAAGAGCAAGGGCCTAGGGCCAGACAGACTTTATTTACTTGCTGGCTTTGCTGCTGACTAATGTGTGATTTGGCATAGATTATTCCATCTTCCCAAGTCTGTTTCCTCATCTGGAAAGGTGGTAACACTGCCTACTAATTGTAAAAAATAAATTACTAAATTAGACAGCAAAAATCCTTGAACATAGTGCTTAAAACATAAAACATGTCCCTTAAATATAGCTTATAATTTATTCTAGACTAGTGGCCCAGTGCACAAAATTCATGCACATTAAAAGGGGATTAGTTAGAGGAAATAATTTAATATTGCTATTTGCCCTTTCTCTATAATAGAAGTGTCAGAGATGAAAGAAAATTAGTAAAATGTATATGAAAACCTTCTTCCTGTCAGAGTCTGGGGCACACCACGGGACCCAGAGTCAAGTTCCCGCCCACTCACATGTGCCTCAAAATCGCGTGAGTCCCAGACCTGGCTGGCCCCTGCCCCCATTGGGCTAGATCCAGACCTGGCCAGTCCCACCCTTGTCAAGCCCCGCCAGGCAGGGTACATAGTCTCAGGGCCCCTGGCCTGGCGCCAGGATGGGGGGCGTGGCCTGAGGTCCTCCAGCCCAGACCAGGGTGGGGGAGATGCCTTGAGGTCCCCCGTCAAGCCCTGTTAGGTGGGGACATGGCCTGATATCCCCCGTCAAGCCCTTCCAGGTGGGTGGCGCAGCCTCAGGTCCCTCATCAAGCCCAACCAGCAGGAGGGCACAGCCTCAGGTCCCCTGGCCTGGTACTGGGGCAGGGGGGGGGGTTCGGCCTAGGTCCCCCAGCCTGGTGCTGAGGTGGGGGGCATGGCCTGAAGTCCCCTGTCAAGCCCCACCTGGTGGGGAACATGGCCTCAGGTCCCCTGGCCTGGCACTGGGGTGGGGGACATGGCCTGAGGTCCCCCAGCCTGATGCCAGGGCAGGGGGCATGGCTCAGGTCCCCTGTCAAGCCCTGCCAGGTGGGGGATGCGGCCTGAGGTCCTCTGTCAAGCCCTACGGGGACAGGCGGGGGGCGGGGCTGAAGGGGAGGGCGTAGCCTCAGGTCCCTGCTGATTGCTCTTTAAGGCTCCTTATGGGAATTTGGCTTCAGCTGTGGATGCAGCCATCTTTGTGATGGAGTGATGGTCAATTAGCATATTCCCTCTTTATTAGATAGTTTCTGTGCTATGAGTAAAAACCCTTGGGGTATTGATTTTCAACTATATAAAGAGACCCTCAAACTTGGCTATAAATTATACAGAGAGAGAATAATTCCCAGACATCTGAACACCCTTCTAGTCTAATGCCATTCCTCAGTCTTGGTGTATTTGGATACCTATTTATATTTCAAGGTTTAAGTTCAGATGACACATTTTTTAAAAAGAGAAACTGAATTTCATTCCTGTACTTTCTAGTGCCTAAAAGTCATGCCAGGCACTTTGCTTTGTGGTACCTATATATGAGAGATGAATGTTAAGATGAATGTTAAGGTGAATGTTAAGGTAAGATGAATGTTAAATTAGCGGTATAAAGGATAAAGGGAAAATCAGGATGATGAAAGTGAGAGCAACAAGAAACACTGCTTCTTTCTGACTTAGGTTATGTTTGCCCATTCATGTATGACACATGTCTGAGAAGATGGCCTGTGTAACTGACTTCTTGATGGGCACAATTTGGTAGAGTCATGGAGTTTAGTGACTCTGAAGTAGCCGGCAAACAGCCAGGTCCTGCAGCAAATGCACTAATTTGCATAGGTGCTATGAAGGGTGGGAGGAGCTGGGTATGAGAGAGTAGGGGGAAGACTGAGTAGCACCGTAGTTTTGAGAACTGGTTTTAAAAACAACCCAATGACAGCTTGTCTCTTTACATTCAACAAATTCCTACATCCATATTAACTTAGTTTATATGTTAGACTCCCTGGGTCGTTTGTAAGCTCCTTGATGGCAGGTACCATGTCTTATTTATCTCTGTACACCCCCTCTGTAGTGTAGACACTCTGTCAGTGTTTGATGGATGAATGAATAAATAAATGAAATCACAAAGTAGTCTAAGGTTACTGAGCTGAAGGTGTCCAACAATCCTAAAAAGTTAAGACTGTAACTTCAGTAAATATTTTTAGAGGCTAACTTTGTCCATTTACATGTCCAGAGAAATGTCACTCACTATCACAAAGTCAAGGCCTACAGTCTTAATCTGGTAAACAGTGTGTATATGTGTGTATGTACGTAACATTTTTACATTAGCTACACATGAAAATTGGGATATGTCCTAAAAATTTAGATTTATAGACTTTTCTTGATTAGCTCTGGACTGATACACCATTTTCCTTGGAAAAAAGGAAGATTTGGCTTTAGTAGATCAAATGCTTATGAGGAAAAATTTGCCCAGAACAAAGTAGTGACTGGCCTCTGGATGGGACATGTAATCTGTAGTTCACCACCATCTCCTCCTACGCATGTAACTCCTTTATGTTACTTGCTTGATCCCAAAGACCTGGTTGAGTTTGTGACCTCTGCACCATGTGATGGTCTGGTTAAAAAGGGGGGAGGGGCGAGCACATTGGAAGAAGAGGATACCTCCTCCTCTTCTAAAAATCCCCTGAGAAATCTGATTGGAATCTGATTGGAGCAGTTAGGGTCGAAGGAAACGCATACCTGCAAAGTGGCTGCATTTAGGGCAAAGCTGATACAACTGTCTGTGCACAGAGAGACGGAGGAGAAGCCATGGAAGATTCCAAATTCCACTGCGGTAGGCTGCATAACGGCCCTTCGTGGACAAGAAGGACCAGCCTTTCGGCGGCCAGGGCCTTGCAGTTAACTTGGTTTCTGAAAGGGGGAAGAGCAGGATGGAGGTGGGCTGAGGTTGCACTCCATCCAAACTACCTCATACAGCTCTCTGGTTCTTAGAAGTCAGCCAATTCAATTTACTTACATTTGGCTTCCACTTTCAAAAACGCATACACTGGATGACACAATCTGTTATATTAGATTTACTATTTTACAGTGATGCAGCAAAGAGCAGGCCAAGTACCTTAGATACATGAGATTTATGGCCAGTGATTAATCTTGTAACAATAATAAATTGCCACTAAAAAGGGGGAAAAGAACGGATTCTTTCCCAAACAGGAAAGGAAATCTAACCCACTCATTTGATGGATGAGTATTTCTTTAAAAAAACCAAATAAACAGAAAACATTTGAAATCTAAAAAAAAAAATCTCTTTCTGAACACCCAGCAGTCAACATCTTCCCAAACCTTACCTTAAGAGTATTAGCAAATTGCGATGGGTGCTTCCAGGAGAAATACGATCTTCTTGCGCCAGGACTTCCCAGCAGGGACGCTGCTCCGACAGCTGGCAGGCTCCCACTGACACACGCAGACAGGTCCAGTTTGAAAGATGAGGATTCAGGATGTAGCGAACAGCATATTTTTCTTATTATTTTTTATGTGTATCTAGACTTTTGGGGGAAAAAAAACCTAGAAAAATATCCCTGAAATTGAAACTCAAATGACTTATAAAAGCCATCCCTTAATTTTTTCCCTCTAGCTCCTACTTTCTTCCCCCCACCGCGCCCCTGTGATTGGAAAAGAAAGGTTGAAAATGAAATTTTCTTTTTTAGATATAGGGGAAAAGTAATTTTAATTTTTTTTGAGGAGAGCTGTGTAGCAGGTTGGCTAAAGCTATACATACTCACATATATACTGGATTGCTAGTAGTACTCTTGTCCATTATTATCATCTTATAAAGTGAAAATCCCACCTTATAGTGGTGTTACCTTATAGTCCATTGTTTTTTTTTTTGTTTGTTTGTTTTTTCGGGTGGGGTGGGGTGAGGAAGCTTTATATAAAAATTCAGGCGAGTCTTGCTTCACTGGTTTTTCATGAAAGCAAACATTTCCTTTGTAGCTTGGAATTAAAAAATGCAACTATTGGAGTTGTTTTCCTTTTCCTTCCTCTAAAACCAAGAAACATATTTTTCTTTCTGCACTGAGACTATTACTGAACTATCAGATGACCAGTTAGGTCCTGAAACCAAGATATTTATAGTCTGTAAATATTTTTATGGTGGTAGTGGTGAGGAAAGGGGTGGTCTTCCCTATACACACAGACAGCCTTATAATTTTTTTTTAACATTTAAAAGTAAAGTCTATTTTTCCTACAATGAGAGCAAAGCAATCTAAGTCTCCGCTGGGAGAATTTATGGAGATTCTCTTTTATTGCATTCTTGGGCATTGTGAATCTGTGAGTTATATGAGTAATAATGAGTATGGGTCGATTTTTGGTGGTTCTTTTTCAGGTCCTACATAGGTATTGAGAAATAAAAGAGAAAGAATTATAAATGTAGATAAAATTATATTTCACACATTCTATTTTTTTTTCTGAATTAGATTTATCTCAGAGCATATAACCCTGGAAACAAAGTAACTCAGGAGTTTACTTTAAATAATAATTGATGTTTGCCTGGCCAATGTGGCTCAGAGGTTGAGCATCGACCTATGAACCAGGAGGCTATGGTTCAATTCCCAGTCAGGGCACATGCCTAGGTTGCAGGCTCAATCCCCAGTAGAGGGCGTGCAGGAGGCAGCCAATTGCTGATTCTCTCTCATTGATGTTTCAATTTCTCTCTCCCTCTCCCTTCTTCTCTGAAATCAATAAAAATATATTAAAAAAAATAACTGATGTTCGTGCATCAAAGGCAATTTAATGATGCACAAGTCAGCTCTGCTTTGGTAACAAATGATCCCTCCATCTCAATAACTTGGAATAACAAAGGTGCCTGAGGGTCAGCAGTGGCTCCACTGCATGTGTCCTCTTTTTCCAGGATCCAGGATAAAGGAGCAGCTCTTATTAGAATCATGCCATTTTTGCATTCAAAGAAAAAGAGCTAGAGACACTAGCTATGGTTCTTAAAGCTTCTGCTTAGATGTTATGGGTCAAAAATGCTATTGACCAAAGTAAATCGCATGGCCATAGCGATGTCAATGGGGCAGGGAAGTGTGTTTGTTCCACAGAAGTCACTGCAGGCTCCATGGCAATGAGTAAGATGAATAATTACCGTAAAGGGAAGGGGAAGGGAATAATTGAAAACCACATGCAATCTACCATGATGATCAAGAAGAACTTTCCATAAGCCCATCACCAGTCTGTCTAGGGTGTTTCCAGTCTCCTTCCATCCATTGAAACCAGGACTCCCCCTGCCATCCAGAACACATACAGAGTGCCTTCCTTCTGATGTTTGATGTGCACTCACAATATTAAAAAATAAATTTTATTATTTGCACAAGCAGAGGAACTTTGGGAGGGTCAAAAGTCTAAAAGAGCTCTATCTACTGAGCTGGGTTGGCTCAGTGGATAGAGCATTGGCCAGCGGACTGAATGGTCCTGGATTCTCTGGTCAAGGGCACATGTCCAGTTGCGGGTTCGATCCCCAGTAGGGGGCATGCAGGAGGCAGCCGATCAATGGTTCTCTCTCATCATTGATTTTTCTATATGTCTCTCTCCCTTCCTCTCTGAAATCAATAAACATATATTTAAAGAAAATCTAGGAGAAAAACATTATAATTTAGCCCATAACTGGAGACACACAAAAGTGTTGCTCAATAGTCCTAATTTCTTCTACCTGCTCTTATTCTTCACTTTTCTCTTCCAATTTCTCTCCTTCGCCCTTTCCCAAAATATATAATCTTTATTTTCTTATACTCTCTCACTTTTTCTTCATTTCTCTTATTTCCTATTTCCTTTTCTCTTTGCATTTCATTAACTGATTCCTTCAATTAACTAATATTGCTTTCTGAATATATCTAGGACACCAAGGTAAACCATATATGGTCTCTACCTCAATTTTTGAAATAAGAAAGCCTATGTCTCTCCCAGGTACCTCTCTGAAATCCTATGATTACTTGCTCCTCAAGGTATGCAGATTTGTAGGTGAGATAAAGAATTACAAAGTTAGCCACACTAGGAGGTTAAATGTTTTAAGTTCCAGGAAAGGGTAATTGAGAAACGGAAATTTAGTAGAAGGAGATTATTTTTAGGATGGGTTGGTAATAGGTCAGTCTTCTATCTGAATTTTATAATCATTTCCTCTTAAACTTTCTGTTCCTTCTTTTACTGATCCTTTCTCCCTCTTTCAGATAGTTTATTCTTGTTGACCAGTCCGCTACTCTGACTACAGTTTTTATATACCAGGACTCTCTTGTTTGCAGAAATGCAGTTTAAACTGGTTTAAGCAGAAAAAGTAAGTGTACTGCCTCATAAAATGGAAAAGTGTCAGGCTCAGAATCTAGGTACTTAAAGGATGCCATGAAGAATCAAGTGATCAAACAAAGAACTTGTTTGCATATATGCATAACCATGGACACAGACAGTGGGGTGGTGAAGGCCTGGGGCACAGGGTGGGGGAGGGCTGGATGGGGTCAATGGGGAAAAAAGGGGGATATATATGTAAAACTTTCAACAATAAATATATATTTTTAAAAGAAGCTATTTCTCACCCTGGCTGGTTTGGGTTCAGTGGTTAGAGCGTTGGCCCCTGGGCAGAAAGGTCTTGGGTTCTTGGGGTCTTGGGTTGATTCCAGTCAAGGGCAGGAATCTCAGTTGCAGGCTCTACCCCCCAGCTCCAGGTTAGGGGTTCAGGGGGTCAGTGGCTCTCTCACATCAGTGTTTCTCTCTCTGTGTCTCTCCCCTTCCCTTCCACTTTCCCTAAGAAATCAATGGAGAAAATATCCTCAGGTGAGCCCTAGACAGTTTGGCTCAGTGGATAGAGCATCAGCTTGAAGGGTCCCAGGTTCGATTCGGATCAAGGGCACGTATCTCAGTGGCAGGCTCAATCCCCACCCTGGTGGCGGCACGTTTGGGAGGCAACCAGTCGATGTATCTCTCTCACATCAATGTTTCTCTCTCTGTCTCTCCCCCTCACTTACACACTCTCTAAAAACCAATGGAAACATACCCTTGGGTGAGGATTAATAACAAAATAAGAGATTGAAAAAATATCCTCAGGTGAGGATTAACAACAACAACAAAGAATCTGTTTCTTGGCTTTGCTTTTCTTGATGTTGGTTTTAGTCACAGGCAGGCTCTCTCCTCAGGGCACCCAGCCACCACCCTGCTAGTTTACCTGTTTCGTGACCTCAGCAATTTTAGTTCTCTCAGGAGTTCCAGCAAAAGTTCTACTTTTATTGGGCTCTCTTGGGAAACAGTCCATTGCTGAATCAATTACAGTAACTGGGGGAATGGAATGCTTCCATTGGCCAGGCTGCGGTCACCTTACCACTCTTGGAGTCTGGAGGAAGGTGAGACTTCCTTGTAAATGGACGTACTGCATGTGGAAATAAAATTGCTGTTTGAGAGGAAGGGAGAATGGAAAATAGACATGCAGAAAGAACAGATACCTGCTACATAGGAAGGTATGTAATGCTTAAGAATGCATTTCAATGGAAATAATGCAGTTATTGATTTTATCCATTTTATAGGCATGTATGGATGCAGAGAGTCCTTTCTTTTCTCCCCAAAACTTTATTGTTCTTAGCCTTTCCCCCCCTATTTCCACTTACAATCAATTCTACCCCCTAAAGATATTGTCAAGCTTGTTTTTTATTTCTTTAAACACATTAAAGTATAGCTGTTTTGTAGTTTGCCTGGTTATACCCAGAGTCTGTTGTCTATTGCTTCTTGTCCACAGTGACTGTTTTGTGTATATATGTCTAATTATCTTTAATGTAGTGCTGCTTATTATATTTGAAAAATTATTCACAGAACTAATGTGACTTCTGGATAAAGGTACTTTATTCCAGGCATTTAAAAAAAATATATATTTTTTTATTGATTCTAGAGAGGGAGGGAGAGAGAATCATTGATCGGGTGCCTCCTGCACGCCCCATTCTGGGGCTTGAGCCTGCAACCCAGGAATATGCCCTGACCGGGAATTGAACTGTGACCTCCTGGTTCAGAGGTCAACACTCAACCACTGATCCCAGGCAGGTTTTAAATTTGCTTCTGCCAGCACCTGTGGGCACTATCCATACAGGTAGAGGATCAGCTTTTTCCAACTCAGTGCCTGAGGGTCTCTAGACCACCGAGGTGATGTTAAGTCTGGAATGCAAGGTGTGGTGAGGGCGGCTTTACTGCTGAGCCACCCTGACTCTAAAACTACTATTTAACCTTCCCTGAAAAAAAAAAAAAAAGAAAATTCACATTTTTATGTTGGTCAAACAGCCTCAGAATAAAGTGGCTTTTGTGCTCATTTATCCTGAGTTCTCTTTTAGCCTGTTATTCTTTACTATCTTACTAGCTGCTTGTGGCTATTGGAAAAAGTGTTATTATAATCAGCATTTTTAGTGGTTTCCAGCAGGAGAATCAGTTCAAATAATCTAGCTCGCCGTTCCTAGGAACTGGAAGCCTTCTCTCTGAAAACCCTGGTGTGTGCTCCCTCATTCCTGGTCCCTGGTTTCTGGTGTCTGCTCTCCCAGTTTCCTGCCCCTTTCTTTCATTGTCCTCTGCTAGTAGGTCGTGTTTGCTGGAATGGGATAAGCAAACCTGTATTTCTTTCCTTTTTAAAAAATATTTTTATTGATTTTAGAGAGGAAGGGAGAAAGATAGAGATAGAAACATCAACGATAAGAGAAAATCATTGGTCGGCTGCCCCCTGCATGCCCCCTACTGGGGACCGAGCCCACAACCCAGGCATGTGCCCTTGACTGGACTCAAACCTGGGACCCTTCAGGCCAAAGGCCGATGCTCTATCCTTTGAGCCAAACCAGCTAGGGCAAACCTATATTTCCTGGTGTGACATTATGGATCAACTTCTCATGATCTTTGATGCACATCTTTCTTTCTCTCTCTTGAGACAGATGGTGTGGGTGCTTCTGATTTCCCCAAAATATTATCGTCTTGGTCCATTGGACTCTGGTATATTTCCAATCTTAACTTTCCCATTTTTGACTCATTTCTACCATCTGAAAGCATCATAAAAATTACAGTGTGACACAGGCGAAGGGTACCAAATATACAAGCAATGCTGCATATTTAGAACTGTATTACATAATTGTCACTGATATTTATAACTTACTTTTCCCCTAGAACTGAAATAGATGGGCAGCCTACTAAAGTCTTATTTTATTTATATAACAGAAAAGGTTTGACTTATGGAAATGTAACTTGAGTCACCACACTGGAGAGTCACAGCCCCTTAACTAATCCCAGACTTGAGCCAGTTCACACCCCCAGAGCTCCTTGAAGAGGAGGTCAGGTCTCTTTAGCAAGGAACCTCACTGGGAATTTCTTCTGGCCTTCCCCAACAGGACCTGAGGCCATTTACTCAGATGACTGTGTGTTGTTTATTTTTTTTTTTGGGGGGGGGGCAGGGAAAATAACCAGACTTTGGATAACCACTATTAATTTCTTGACATTCAAAATGTCAAAAGAAGGGGCTTATGAAGACTAGGTAATTAGTGGACTTTTGGCTTGGGTCCATTTCCCAGTGGGTTTAGTGGATCACCAACTTCACACCATGATTATGTCCTCAGTTCTGGAAAGAATAGAATAGTCACACTCAGCAACTAGAAGAAGAACCCTCTGGCTGGTTGATTCTCTGACCTGTGTTTATATTTTTGTATCTTTATGAATGTAATGTATGTATTATTATTTTTTGAATTTTGTATATTGTTCCCAAGTTAAAGTGGCTTATAAAGATGCATATGATATTGCAAATTAGAATACATTAAAAATAGGTGGGTAAAACATAGCAAGAGGAAAATAAGAATAGAAGCATAAAATACAGCAAGAAATGAGACTAGTAAAAAGCCTATCTGTCTTGTACATTTGCCACAAATTTGCTTTTGTGCAATAATGAAATTCATTATAACTAAGTTAAAGACAAACCAGTGGCTTAGTAGAAGCATATCTATTTTGGATACTAGTACTGAAAAAAGTGCTGGGAAGGTATTTCCTGCTCTTAGGTATCCCCTATTCCATTATTCATCTCAATTAGTATTGCAGTTTAAAAGAGATATTCTCTTCGCATTAATGAAAACTGAGTCTGATTCTTAAAATGGCTGAGAATCTTTATGTATCTCTTGTTATTAACTGGGTGTAGTAACACTTCCTCCCACAAAAAAAGAATGGAAATGACACATTTTACTGTAGTTCAAAAGAGTTTAGAACACACAAGATTAAAGAAAGGAAGTAATTTTAAAACTTGAGGTCAAATCTTGAGATTTCTCTTATGAGCTGGTCAGAGTGGGACTTCCTTTGAGGAGAGCCTCCTGGACCTCTTCCATGGAGCGGAAGAGCAGATGAGAAATGGGCCTTATCACATCCCTCCACAGACAGTTCTCGAGTATCAGAGCACAGTGTTAACATTTGGAGGAGTAAAATACTCACACATTTTTCAAATGTTAAATAAATGATTATGGTGTGGCTTTCGAAAACAACAAGTTGGCCTGGATAAGGACTGGTCAGTGACCTTGTTGAAGATCTTTCCTGTTAATGAATTTAATTATTTAATACAAAATATGATAAATGAATATAGGCTGTTACATGCAACCAACAAAATGGACATTCAGCTTATGTTTAACAGAAAAAAATTATACTATCCATATGATACAATGGCAAAAATGACGTAATTTATTCCAAAGTAATTAATGAATAAATTCTAGACCAGAAGAGTGAATACGTTATCAACAAATTTCAACAAGGAATAAGAATGTGGGAAACTTTAAATCAGAGAATATGAATATCTGATAACATAAAAGATAAGCGAATTCTAAATCAATTAGCTAATGAAAATGAGAGTCAGAGCCAAAGTCAACCAAATCTGTGAACAAAAATGTTTAGGAAAGATTCAGAAAATGTTAAATCCATTCTAATATAGCCATGTCGTACAGCCATAAAATTACTGATATCTTATAGTTTTTAACATTAAAAAAAGTATGCAGAAATTGCCAAATGAAAATTTAAGAAGACTGGCATGGGGAAGAGCTTTTATAAGTATTACACAAACATAGAAGCTATACAAGATAAGGCTGACAAATTTAACTACATAAAAATATTTTATACTTTTCAACATAGTAATATACGTCAAAAGCAGAATTAAGAGACAAGTGAGATAAACTCAGAAAAATATATGAAATTCAAATCTCAAAAGATAATATACATCTACTTGTGGCCCAGTGCACGAATTCATGCACCTTGAAAGGAACTGTGGGCTGCAAGGCTGTGGTGGGAACAGGGGCGAGTCTCGGCCCATCCTCTGTGCCCTCACCTGGCCCCTCCCACCACAGCCCCAGTCCCCTGCCTGCCAGTCCCCTGTCTGCCCGCAGCCCCACTCCCACACATTGATGCTCACCAGCAGCAGGTGTGAGCTGGCCAGGCGCCTTCAGCAGATGCTAGTGGTGGCTGCCGATCGCCCCTCAGGAGCAGGGGGAGGTGGAGAAGTCCTCAGGGGCAATCGGGGCCAGCAGCCACCCCTCGCATCCACTGACAATGCTGAGGGATCTGGGCTGGTGCTGGGCGCCGGCAGTGGGTGCAAGCCCCTGGCAGGTCCATGGTATGGGAGCAAAGAATTTTCAGTAATCACCAGAGGCTTGCCCCCATACAGTGACCGGCACCCTGTCTTGGTCTGGCACCCCCGCTCACCTGCTCTAGCAACCCACCTCAGCCATCACCCACCATTTTCTGTGCTCTGTCACCTGCTGCTGACGTCTGTCATGTCTGCGTGTGCACCCCCTGGTGGTCAGTGCACGTCATAGCGACCAGTTGTTCGGTTGTTCCGCTGTTTGGTCCATTTGCATATTAGGTTTTATATATATAAATATATGTGTATTCTACAAAACAAAAATTAATGACAAAGAACATATAAAAAGAAGTCACCAATATCATGGACAGTTTATGGAAAAGGAAATATGACTTGATTAAGTATATTAAAGACACATAATTTATTTAGAAGAAAAGAAATAAAAAATGAAAACAACTGAGATACCATTTTTTGCCAAAGACCAAAACATGTTGGTCGATTTGTAGGGAGACAGACACTTTCATACACAGTAATTTGATAGAACGTCTGTGGAAGGTAATTTAAAAAATACATACACATGTACACACACACACACACACGCACACACACAGAGACTCACACACACCCAACTGTTTGATCCAACTTTTCTAATTTTAGAAGTTTATAGTGAAAAGATAAAATGACCCATGAAAAGGTTACTTGAAGCCTTACTTACAACAGAAAAAGAATGAATACCATCTAACCATCCATCAGCAGGGAGCTGGTTAGATATAACTGGGCAATGAAATAATATGTGGAACAGGAAAGTCCTTTATGAACTGATATTGAATGAACTCAGATGCATAAAAAAATGGAAGTGCATATTAGTGAATACAGTATTCTAGTTGATGTTTGTAGGACAATGAGATCACCTAAGGAAGGACTCATTTTGCAGAATGTATCCCTGTTGTTAAGCAACACATGACAGTGTGTATACACACACACACAGGCGCGCGCGCGCGCACACACACACACACACACACACACACACGTTTTCCTGATAAACACAACATATCTCTGGAAGTATACTCAAAACCTGGAAGGTAATCATGGATAATTGGTTGTTTCTGAGGAGAACTGGCTGGCTGGGGCAGAACCTTTTCCCTGTATGTCCTTTATTAGAGATGGAATTTTAGCTGTATGAATGAATTACATACAGCTAAAAAGTAAAGTACACAAGTTGCCTCGCATCTATAACATCATCCCCCATCCCAGCCCTCAGTTAACCATCTCTGTCACCCATGAGTGTTATGAAGTCTACCTCATCTGTATGCTTCTCTGTAAACAGACACCAGGTACATGTCCATTTACAAAGCCAGTGTAATGAAACTGCCATCTAAACTCAGTTTGAGGAAAAAGTCCATTGAGCCTCCAAGATGGAGAAACTATGAACTCTTAGCCTCAACAACACATTCAGGGTTTAGAAATGAGAGGAAACAGAAATACAGAATTAAAGTTAATAATTTAGGACCCACTTGAGTGGTTATTTTTTAGAAGTGAGATCTTTCCTGGAGTCTTGAAATCAGGAAAAATATTCAGTGAATGGCAAAAATAAAAAAATCTGCATTATCAACAGACTAGGCCCAAAGAGATTATGTACTTCAAGAACTAAGTGTGACAGATATTTGAGGATCAGTGGTGTCCTTTAAAAAGCAGAGACAAACCAGGAGAAATCACAAGAAGAAAGGAATTAGGCATCTTCTTTTCTCCCAGAGCCCATTCTTATCTTATTAAGAGCATTAACCAATCTCCAACAGAAGTGGTGCTGTTAGAATTCTCCTTTCTAAAATGGATCTGGGAGTTCACTAAATGGAAAAGTATCTTTGGTTTAAAAAAAATGCCAACTGTGAAACCCAAATGATTAAAATTATGGAAGTAATCTTTGAAGACAGAAGGTTGTAAGTGGGCTGTAAATTTAAGGAGGACAGTAGCTGACTTATTTTCCTACATTGAAAACCCGTCAGTGATGAGGTTTGCCCTCACACTGGTTAGACTCCACATCAAACTTCTTGACGGAAATAGAAAGTGGATTGTAAGCCAGAACATAATAGAGATGGAAGAGTTCTTGGTCTAATTTCCTAAAATTATCGCCAAGAAGCTGAGAGCCAGAGAAATGCCCCAAGTGACCCTGCTGGTTAACGAGAGAGCTAGATCTACTTGGTCTTGTGCTTAGTTTTGCTTTGAAAGATTTGAAAAGACACTGATAACCACTGTTCTTGAATGAGTGTTAAAGCTGTACATGAGGACAGAGGGCTTATCTGGAGAAGACTGTATTCTCCCATGGGCTTAACTGCTTTAGAAGTGCAGTTGCTGTGTGCATGTGTGTGAGCGCAGGGGAAAGTGGTGTTTATGATGGAGGGCTATTCACTGCAATATCAAGTCATCATGTTTGTGTCACCCACTCCCTAGGCTGAACTGTTTCCAATCGCTTCCAAATTCTTTGATAAAAATCAAACACTCTGGGAGCAGAGAAACAGACCCTCTGTTTCTGCAATGTGTTTGTCAACTCTGTGCCCTATGGGTCAGTCTCAGGGGCCAACTTTCCTTCTCTAGGAAATGGAACTAGTGATCACGACTCAGATTTATGCAACTCAGACGTGCATAAAGGGAATTCTTAGCACCTAAGCATGGCTATGTAATAGTGATGTTGGTAAAAGTGGTTATAGGTAGGCAATAATGCAGTAGTTAATAAACATGACTATTCTAATACAGTATTCTTATTGTTACGATATGATTGTCTCAAGTATCCAATTCCCGAACATCTGAAACTGAAGGCATGGAAAAGACAATTAAAATGGCACAAAACGCTCCCATAATCCAAAACGTCAATTAAAAGTGGCCCAGGTGTGGCATCTTTGGGAATGCGGCTTAAGTGTTTTCTCCTCTTGTCAGAAGCAGCAGCAGCAGCAGCACAGAAGCCATCAGTGGCTCAGATCCTCCTGCAGGAAGGTTATCGCGGAGGTTGGAACCGACCACAGAGTGCCCAAGAGGGAGCCCACGGTCAACGGGAGCCCCCACCCCTGCTACCCACTCCAGGAAAGCCCGGAGGGGGCTCGCTTGGGGTTAGGCTAGCTGGAGGCTGTCAGCGCTCTTTAGGACCTCAGGGAAACCCGGGAGTTTCTGGCTTTAGGACCCAGGAACTCCTAGGCAGCTCTGACTTAGATGCCGTGGACCACAGCACCACCTACTTATAGAAGCATCCTGAGCCACAGCCGGCTGCATCTCCGTCGGAAAGTGCGCTCGCCACATCCCTTCGGCCTCCCGTGAGCGTTTTGTCTCCCTCGGCTTAGAAAGGGAGAAACCTTAGCCGTGAAGTAGCTGCGGAGAGAGCTTGGGAAGCCGCCCAGTTGGACAGGGACCCAGGGAGTGAGAGCGGGCGCGCCCCTCGTCCGAGGATCGCACTCACCGGCGGGGACGCAGCACCCGCCGCGCTCCTGCTGGGCGCCACCAGGCCGGAGGACCCTCCGCGTACTTTGAACCCGCGGCGGCGGCCGCCGGCATCTGGAGCTGCCAGGCGCTCCCGGCGGGTCCCGGCTAACTTTCCCCCGGCGCACGTGCTAGCGGGGCGGCTGACTTCCGAGCCCGGGATGGGGCGCCGCGCCTAGGCACCCGCACCGCCCGAGACGTAAGTGCCCACGGCAGGCGACCCCCGGGACCACGGCGCCTGGGTGTCCCACCTTGGGACCCAAGGGCCGAAAAGCGCTCCTTCAGCCCCGCGCCCTCGTGCCTTGGGAGCTCTTGCCTTTCCCGAGAGCCGCACACGCCCTTTCCCCCCAGGTCGGAGCCTCCAGAGCCGCGGAGGTTGCTAATTTACTGATTGCAATCACCTCCCGCTCCCAGTCAGAGGCAGCTGTGCGCTCGGGGTTAAGCTGCTCCGCGGCCAGTGCCTGGCCATGAGTTCGCTCCCCGCTCCCTCCCCTTAAGTTGGGACGCGCGCAGAGGCGGCTGCCTCCCTGGGGCTCTCCACCCCCACCCAGCCCGTTTCTCCTCCTGGTCTCTCAGGGTCAAGGCGGGGAGATGCCGGCCGCGCGGAACTGACCAGCGCTGTCCTCGGGCTACTGGCGACTCTCCCTCTGCGTCTTCCCAGCCGCGGGCAGCGCCGGCTCCTCTCCTCTGATGAGCCCTCCAGTTCCCCGACTCTGAGAGGCGTCTCTCCCCCGCCCGACCGCCCAGATGCAGTTTCGCCTCTTCTCCTTTGCCCTCATCATCCTGAACTGTATGGATTACAGCCACTGCCAAGGCAACCGGTGGAGACGCAGCAAGCGAGGTGGGTGCTTTCCCCCGAGGTGCGTGGCGCGCGCGGGAGGGCGGGTCGCGGCGCTCCCTCCTTCCCGTGTTCCCTGGGCTCCAGGGAGCAGGACAGTGCCCCCCACTGCAGGACACACCACCGCTCCCCACTTTCCGGGAGCGGAGCCCTGCGCTACGCTGTTTTCCTGTCCTCAGAAGGTGTGGCCGACCCGAGCGGCTTGTGCGGGGAGCCGGGCGATCCCGGCTTCCGTTGGGTGCTCGGGGCTCACTGGTGCGGTCCTGCCCAGGTTCGCCGCCGCGCGTCTCCTCTGCATTCTTCTCTCCTTCGGTCTCCTTTCTTATTTGGCACCCAGTTTCCTTGTTCTTCTCTGTCTCCTTTTCCTTTTAGTCCGTTTGACCGTCTCCCCTGCAGCTCTACCTTCCCCCGCGCACGTGCGCCCCGAATCGTGACCCCAGATCGCTCTGGACGCAGCCTACCGGCGTGTGCGCGCGCGTGTAAGAGAGGGAGCGGGGAGCGGCTCGGAGGGGTACCAAGCCGAGGTTCGGGACCTGCATTTCCAGGAAAGGGGCCACGTTGATGTCTTTTTCTGGAACCTCAGGCTGCGTGAGATGCTTCGGGGAACTTTCTGCTTTGAGCAGGAGCCGGTGAGCAGGTTTTCTGGGGAGCGCTCGCCAGTCCAGTGATGTTTTGGGGACAGGCCGGGCTTTGCGCCCCCTCTCCCCCCGCCCCCATGTACTTCTCTCCACAAAGCAGCTATTTCTGAGAGAGGTTTCTGGTCTCCATGAAATTCACTTGCGGCGTTGAAACCGCTCCCTCCCTCTCCATCACTTGTGTGAGCTGCGGACTAGGCGAGGGGAAGCCTCCAGAAAGGTTTCAGAGAGCTCGCTCTCCTGCAGATGTAGAGCGCCGAGTTCTGTCTCTGAGCCCCGCTGTGGCTGTAGCTAATCCAACCGCATTTAGAGGAAGAGCTGCTAAACATAATCAAGTCTGCTGCGGGATCTACCCCCCCCTCCGCCCCCCGCAACCCTCCTACACCTTGCAGGACCCGCTCCTGGGAGGTGCGCAGCCGCCCTTCGGAGCCGTCTAGCAATTTGAACTTTGGCGCGGTTCGAATTTGCCTTGAGGTTAACAGATCTTGATTTCTCTGGGCTATAAACGTCTCGCTCGACCTGTGATGTGATTTGTTTATAACTCGTTTTATGGAATCTCCAGTCCTGCATCCACATTTTGGAGAGAGCTTTTCGCACCCTAATTTTTCACAGTTTTTTAGGAAGTCGTTAAGCTGTTCTCACCTCCCCGCGGGCCTGGAGGTTGGCCCCGCCGGGGGCAGAGCTGGAGACAGCCCGTGGTGTGCAGCCTCCCCAGCCTGTGCTCCCACGGACGCTGCAAACCTGTGGTTTATAAGGAGACTCCTCGCTCTCTCTCGCTCTCTCTCTCTCATTTCTGACATTTGGAAATGCTTATTTTTAGGAACTTTTCTGTATAAAAATACTAGGGAGAAATGCCTCCCAGAGGCCATGAGAGTTTGGTATTGATATCGAATCTTGGAAAAGTCCCTTTCTGTCTCTCTCTTCTCCACTCCTCCCACTGGCTCCTTTCTCCACCCCAGTGTTTTCTTTCGAGGTATTATTTGGTTGAGTTGGCAATTTTTGATTACACTGTGGTCAAAAGTGTTTGGAGAGGCTTCCCCTTCTTCCCCCCTCTTCTAAGCAGAAGTTGCAGTCTCCTGGGTCGAAAAAATCAAGTGCTTGGAGTTTGAGAAATATAGAAATAGCAAAAAGCCTTTGCCAAGTGCTTGTGTATTGTCGGACTTGTTAATTCAGGAATGTCTTTCTGATCCACACAGTCTGTCCGGTGGTGGCTGAGCTGGGAAGAATCCGGCGTATTGTTTCCGCAGACTTTAACGTGGAGCATGACATTACAGCACTCCTGCGGCCAGAAGCGATACTGCAGGCTTCTCTCCCATGCCATCTCTAAGTCCTGCTCTGCCTTCTTAGGTATCCCAGGCAAAGCCTATTTATTTCAAAGCTGCTTTAGCAAAATCGCATACCCTCCACACCCCCAAGTGCTGACATTTAGCAACCCGGTCCCGAAGTGTGCCGTGGTAACTTTTGCCAAACCAACTTTTCGCTTTCGTAAAATTCAGATGCTTTCAAGTACATGTACATTGGGAGGGTTGTACAGAAAAATAACATCCTAACCGAGTGTATTTCCCCCCTCCCCCCACCTCTTTTTTTCTTAACAGATGTCCCTTCCCAAATCCCAAGTTTCTGGCTAAAATAACTGCGGTCCTTAAAAGTGACCACACTATCTGTGCCAACAAAGGGGGCACTGTGTTTTTAATTAAAAGTGGAACTACTTAAAGGGCTGGCTAGACAGTGTAGGGTGATAGTAGCTATTCTGCTTTGCAAGGAAGCTTAAGGGTTGCATTGTGAGGGTATGGAAATGAATAGAGATCTAACTCAGGTTGTGTGAATTGTTCCTCTTCACAAACTTAAGCTGGTTTTAATTGATCTCATGTCCACTGATTGATCCCACACCAATTGTTGCGCCATACCACACAATTGGCTCTCCCGAAGGAGATGGATTTAAATGAGTTCCCTGGTGAGTGCTTGACTACCGGCCAGATCATGTCCGCAGTGACAGCTGACATGCTAGAGCCTGTGGTGGTACCAGCAGTTCCCCCTTTCCCTCTGTGTCTGAGTGGTGGCCGTTAAATAGTACTTTCCAGGAAGGAAAGTGATCAGTACCTTAACAGAAGAAGGTGTTGTGGTTCGGAAGCTCAGTTATGTTCTTGGCTTTGTGCTGCCATGCAGGCAGCAGTGATCCCAGGATTGGTTAAGCTAATGCCTAGGATCTGATACTGGTTCCCCCCCCCCCCCCTTCATATTCCATCTGCAAATAATCAGACCTTCACTGTGGAGCATTCTCAGAACTTCTTTGGCACTATGTTTAGTCTGCTCTATGATCTCAGATGCACTATAATATCATTTTCTTAATGAAATAAAATTCTTGGCAGAGATCAGATAATTTAGTCAGTTAAAATCAATTGCATCCAGTGTGGATTAGAGAGCAAATATACCATTTAACTCTATGTTTTATTTCAAAATATAGCCAGAGGATTTAGAGAATAGAATACCGACCTCCCCTCCTTTTCCTGGGGGAGACCATCATAAGCAACCCCGATTAATCTTTCATCCCCTTTAGTTAGAAACATTTCTAAAATAAAAATGCATTTGATAAACACTAATAGGGCCTGGCAGCAATAATTTTTAAAATGAATTAGGCATGAACACAATACTGAGAATATCTTGAGGGGAGACACGTGTCAACGTTTTGAAAAGCTGATTGACAACTCCTGTGCAGTCTGTATGTTAACAGTCATAACTCATTGGCCCCCCTTTACCCACCTCCCATTCAAATGCATAGTCATTATTAGCTACTGTTAACCCCTACTGCCTGCATCTGTCTTTGGACCGCTCATGATTTATTTGTATGATAAACTGGCTTATTTGATTCATTTTATTTTTTGTAGTGGTTGTAAGCCACATTTCAGGCTGAATTACTGAGAGGTGGATAGACACATCATTACTTTATTGTAGGCTCCTGGGATTTCTCGAGCCTGGTACATAGTGACTTATATTTATATCTCCCTCATTCTGTTTATATGCTCAGTCCCATTTTAACCAGGGTTTTATGAAAACTTCTTGATAAAATTCTTTTAAACCAGCAAGGCCCCCAGACCTATAATTGGTAATCCTGGTGGTCTGATGGTAAGGGGCGCAGCGTAACAAGTGCTTCCTGCCGTAGCCTTTTCCATACTGAAGTGTGGGAGCCTTCTCCAGTTTTCCTAAGATTAGATTTGGCTTCTTCCATAAAAGTGAAGTATTTATCACAAACCGTGTGGGGTGTTCCTGGCAACTGAGGTTGGTAAAAAACATAAACGTTTTTCTCTTAAACCTGAGAGGGCTACACTAATTTGCATCTTTAAAAATGGAATGAAGAGATTTGGAGATATTTGCTTTTACAAGTACTTTGAGTGATAGCTTATTCCTCACAGTATTCTTTCAAAATATGAAATGGCACATGGAACATATTAACCTGCACTTAAACAAAATAGTTCAAAATACATTTTGTATGCTTACTTTCTTTAAGTTCCAGAGTATTTCAGAAAAGCTGATGTGATGTTTAACTTTGCAACATAAACACGTTCTTTCTTTTCTTTGGTTAATGGGCTGCTTTTTCTTCCTGCGTGATTCTGAGTTTTTCCAGCGAGTGTCAGCAGTGCACGGGGGTCAGGAAGGCGCCATGCCCCAGCCAACACCTTAGCTGGCTACTGAAATTTTGGAAGTGATTCAGAATAGGTGACACTCTCCCAGGCCTCCATTTAATCCTGGCTTTCTGTATCCGTGTTTAAAATCCAGCTTGGGTGGAATCCAATATTTGCAGAAATCACAAGTTGGAAATGACACTTCTAATTCCTTAATGCAAAACCACCTCTTGGTCTAGTCAGAGACTAACTGGCCAGTTTATGGATTGTCCAGGCTAGTTTTTACTTCTTTCCTCCCAAATGGCTGCCTCTTAATCCATTCCCCCCCCCCCCCCCCGGAAATAAGTATTCTCGTCCCTCCCAAGGCCAGGAAATAGATTACAGACATCATTTGATATATCACTTGATCACCACTCTGCTGAAAGGAGATGGTAAGCTCTCATATGAAGATAAAGTTTTAAATTTTTTCTTTTTTTTAAAATTATCATGATAATCATTATTTCCCCCCAGGATTTACAGCAATCAAGGACTCCCCCTTAGGTAAATATAGTGTTACATAACCATGTTTATAAATTTTCATATTTTAGCTAGAATACATATGGAGGGTGGAATTAATATTAAAGTGCATATATTACAGACCTAACTATTTATATGATAGGGCATGTATATAAGCATACATGTATATATGTGTGTGTATATTTAGGCGTGTGGGTGTGTGTCAAGAAGAGGGGTGGGATGGTATGACTCTAAGGGGTTGGGTTTTTGCAAATAAAAGGGATTTTCACTTTTCTTTCTCAGTTCTTGTTTTCTTTCCATCTTTCTCTCATCCAGGTTGACAGAACAGGATGGGAGACAGGGGCTGGGAAGGAGGAGGAGGAGAGGGAATGAGTAAGAAAGGATAGAGCATTTTCAGTTTTTCCAAGGCCAACCCTTATTCTTCTCTCTTCTAGGACTTTCTGTATCACTCACTTTCTTCTCAAGCATGCTGTTGCCCCCTAATTCTAAAATTCTTTATCTCTTTCTTCCCCAGGGATTTTTCCAATCTCTTCCCCCCGCCCTGTTTTTTTCACTTCTCCTTTCCCTTGCTTAACAGTCCTTTCATTCATTTCAGGAAAGGGTTTTTACTTTTATTTTTTTATATCATCCATACCCAGTACTCACCTCATTGCCAACACCACCAACATGGTTGCAGTCCTGTTACTCGTTCTTCGGGAGATATCTTACCACTCCTATCCAGAAAAGTCTCTTCCTCTGGCTAGTGGCTCCACTTTCTAGTATTGCCTCCACATTCTGCCTACTTCTCCTCTTATGTCCCTCATTTGGAATGGGCATAGACTGCTATTTCTTTATTCTTCCCACCCATCCCTACTTAATCTTGAATTGTTATTTACACATAGAGTCCTTCAACTCAAGCCCCAACTTTTTTTTCTTTTTTAGAATGAATGATTTTTTTGAGCTTCAGAATATATTACCCTCTGATTTCCCAACTACTGTTATATGGATAGATAGTCCATGCACCTTCCTGTGTGGGTATGTTTTCCATTTCATGCACAACTTAACTTCTTTTTGTCTTTTATGCCCTCTCCCAAATGGGTTCCTCTGCCTGTATTCTTACTTTTATTCATAGGGTTTCTATGTGTCAAGGCCGGAAGCCACACTGTAGGTTTTGACTTCCCTCTTTCCTCTCTGACTGGTTCATTCAGTCCTAGTGAGTCTACCTCAGAAATGCTGTTCATACCCACCCTTTCCTTTCCATTCCCAAAGGTATTTTGTAGCTCAGACCCTCACTGACTCTCATCTCCCAGCATCCACTTCTGCCTCACTTCATCCTTGAGAACGATTGCTTGCCACAGTGACTTTCCCTCATCCACAGACTTGATCATGTGACTTCTCTTCTAATAAACCTCAAACCTCCCAGGTCTCCATACCAACTACCTTTTTTACATTGTGTTCAAGGTTCCCTATCATCTGACCACAGCCTGTTCCCAACCTTCCACCACCCTGAAAGTACTCTACGCGTAAGCTATACCGGATCACTTCATTTCCCACCACGCCATGTGGTTTCACGTTCTTGAACATGTGGTAGTTCCTGGCTGAAACGTCACCGCCTCTATCTATGAAGCCTTCCTGGAATTTTCGTTTTCTTAACTTTTTGTGCTGCTCTTAAAGAACCCTTATTTTCACTTTTATTCTGGTTATTTTGCCATGAATCTCATTACTGTATTTTAGGTTCCTCTCTGGCAGGACTTTAGCATATTCGTCTTGATACCCCCCCTCCCCGGCTCCCAAACGAAGTCTAACGAATGCTTCCTCCACAAGTTGTGGCTGAACAAAAAGGCATTGACTGTAAGGTTTTGTTTCTTTCCCATTAAAATGATCTTGGTGACTTCATGAGAAAATTTTTTACGTCAAAGGTCTTTGGACATAGTTGCACTTTGAATGAATGATTAGACAATGAGTACAAACTCGCTGTTTACTATAGTCTTTAGAGACAAACAAAACAACACGGATGTATAAAAGCATCCCCAGCCCGGTCCTCCTCTTGTGGTCTCTTTTCATAACCCTCAGGATTTCAGAGTGTTAGTGCCTATGTGTTACATGCGGTTGAGGTTCTCTGACTCCTGATGACCCTGTGAGTAAGTGATGTCCCCAATGTCCTGTCCTCAACAGCCCCCCACTAGCTCTTATAGACTCGTGCCTGTGGCTTCTGTTACGGAGTATTTTACTACACATCTGTTTGTAATTTGAATGATACAGTATCTCAAATGACAGGTGAGTTTGGGGCAGGGTAGGGTAAACTCTGTGGGGGGTAACCTATATTTTAAAAACACTTCTGTTAGAGAAAGAGCCAGTAAGGGATTTTTTTGGCCCCCAAATACTTTGTCTACATGAGTAAGCATTTAGGGGAAAAGAAAAGGAAGCGGTATTTATCTTCTTAAAAGGTAATCGTATCAATAATATAGATCAATTAGTGCAGGAGAACATTCAGTCTGTGTCCTTATGTTTTTGACTTTAGTGTAAATCTAGCTATGCAGGGATACCCGTGAGAGGCACAGGAATGTGTGTGTGTGTGTGTGTGTGTGTGTGTGCATGTGCATTTTAGAAGAAGTTCTTCTGTAGGTGTGAGTAGGCTATGTAGTTTCTTGTATTGTGACTTTGAGGAGAGCACTGGTAATTCACTACCTTTGAAAGAGTTGAGACTGGGTTGACTTATTAGAGAGATGGGCTGCTCACTGAAAGACATGTGATTTGATAAAAACTAACAGGTACATTGAAAAGAAATAGAATTAGAATTCAACCCTCCTGAATTGCCTGGCTTTTCTTGTACACTTTCAACATAAATATTCATTTTAAAAAAGGAAAGAAACCACCTTTGTATCCGTTCAAAGTTCTTTGGTCCACAGACTATTATTTAGCCTCAGAACTAACTACAATTCATAATTATGCTAATAACATAACTGATATTAAGTAATGGAGGGCTAAGGGGGTGGGGAAACTGAGGTGTAGGACCATAGGTGTGGTAAAATTTGCATATTAATATGGCTAAATTTATTATTTTAAAAAAAATCGATCTTGTATATGAATTATAGGAACCTCTTTTATTTCTGGTATTCCAATAGCCAGAACACATGTGTGTGTATCTGTGGGTGCACACTCATGCATGTGTGTGTATATATGTATTTTATGTATACACACATATGTTAGCCATCAGAATACAATCAGATAACCAATCAGGATTTAGAGAAAAGTTATTAAATATTTCTTATATCTACTCTAAAGCCTAGAAACTAATTATAGGTAGCTTTCTCCCTTATATAGTTGTTGGGAAAGCCTTACAATTTACTGAAAATTTACTTTTCATTTGCATCACCCATGGGAGGAAAGTAAGCACACTTGTGAAACAGAGGTAGGCTTGGTTGCACATTTTTTATGAGTAAGGTTTCTTCACTTGGGACTCCAGAGGTGGGGGCAGTGTTTTTGTGTCTCCTATAATTAGAAGGAAAATCTTTTCTGTTTTGTTTTTTTTTTGGGGGGGGTGGGTATATATAGAGAGGATCTAGGGTTTTCGCTGATTTATCAAAGTGGCCCGCAGTTCATCTCTTTCCTTCAACACGCTAAGAAGCAGTGATTAAAGAAATAGGAGGTATCCTTCTTAATTAGCATGGTGCCAACAGTACAGAAATTTGTTCTCCAAGTTCATGTTCTGTATCTCGGTTTCTAGACGCTTGCCACGAGTATCCTTTGCAGTATGAGGACACATTGGGAGCACCATCTCAAGATTTATTTTAGTAAATACTTCCTTGGCTAGTACTCCAAGACCATAGTTGTTAAAGTCTCCTCTCCATTTCCCTAAAAAGTTTATAAAAGTACAAAATAAATAGACAGAATAAGGGGTTCTGTTAAAACTTCTCATATGGTCTAATTTTTATCGCATTAACAAAGCAATGATATAGTGTTAGCAATTGCTGTTGCAATCTTCCAGCTGATGCCATATGGTGCTGGCACTGGTGTGACTTGTATGTTTTGCGCTGCCAGTTAGTTCATAGACTGGTCAGAACCAGGCTGAGCCCTCATCAGTTTGGGCCAAATGGGCTTCTACTGGATCCTTGCTGCTGGGTCAGCACATTTGGAATATTTCCACAGTGAGGGCCTTAGCCTCTCACCTATTGCTGGATATGACTTGCAGCCACTCCACAATGAAAACGCTCAGACCGATAGAGGGCACACTCTGCATTCTTTCCTGGTGCTTTGTTCTCTGACTTTCTGTAGGATTAGTGTTTGCTTTGCTTTCCCCTGTAGGTTCAGGTGGCAAACCTGCTCTGCTTTCCCCAGTAAGATTGATGCCATCATCATCATCATATCCTCACAAAGAGGGTGGGGCAAAGGAACTATAAAGAAAGCTTTCAGTCTGACTGAGCATTTCTGGGTTTGGTCCCTAATCTCCTTTATACAAGACCTTTTCATCAAAAGGCAAATGTAGCCAACCTCTCAGTTTTAATAATATCTGGAAGGCAGATATTGAAGCTAGGAATTGCATTAGCCCCAGGGATGGATTCCAGCTTCTGCAGCCACTTGGAAAACATTAGGGTTTTTTGTTTGGTTGGTTGTTTTTTAAGGATGTTTCCCATAGAATGCATGCCTAAAAAATTAAGCAACTGGTAAAATTTAGGGTTGCCCAAACAAGTTCAAATTGATACTTCCCAATTAATTGTTTGCCAAATCCTTTAATGTTTATGGAGAAACCCATTTCTTTCAATGAGTCAGCCCTTTGAGAATGGTGGAAATTGTCTGATTTTATTTGAAAAATCCAAAGTTGGTTTATTTTAAGTTTTCTCTCCCCTCAAGTAATGACAGTCTGACGTAGGATTAAAAAATCCTCTCGTCCCTTGTTGTTCACCTTCCATGCTGTAGTCAAAGCTGGTTTCTAATGTTGAGGAATTTGTGCTATATGATCATCCACTTGGATATTTAGTTTATCACACCGCTCCAGTTTCAAGACCAGGTTCCAGTTTAGTTGAATCAGCATGGGGTTAATATCCCTATACCCAAGTGACACATCCTATGTCTGTCATCCCCAAAGAAGTAGACCTTCGGGGGGTAATGAAGGTATTTGTTTTCTCAGCTCTTCTACTGCCATGACTGGTCTTTGAAGACTCCCCATTCGAATGAGAAACACTTGGCAGCCCAGTGGATGGAGAAGGACTGCACCTGGGGCTCCCAGTTACAATCTGTAAATCTGAGTGAAGTGAGGACAGACCTAGTCTTTGACTTACTCCTCTGGGCAGTTTCTTGTAGGTGGGAGAATACTTTGTTACAGGCCATGCTCATTTGGACACTTTGCTTCCTGATGATATTTTAGAAGTTCACTTTCTTTGGAAGTATGTGTGCATGTGTGTTTCAGGGTCAGGCTTAGAGAAGAATTTTGAGGGAGCTGGTTCTGGGAAGATGTGGCAGAGAACAGCTGTAGGTTGGGTGATTGGAATGAACAAACTGATTTGAATTCTTTTATTCATCCAAGGATCTGGCTATCTGTTTAATGCTGTGAGAGAAATCAGAGCTGTCCTATCCATAGCATTCCTTCTACTGGTGAAAGATCTTTTGTGGTCACCCTCCTTCCACCAGCTCAGTATAGTGGAGAAACTTTGTTAGGGTCAAGAGACTAAGTAATTTGAAAAACCAAATGTTGTTTGATAGTGGACAGTGGTGGTTCCCAGAGGCACCATTAGTGGACTGAGGTTAGTTTGTTGTGGAGTTAGGGAAGCCAATCGTTCCACTCCTGGTGGCCAATAAGTCATGCAGTGGCTGACTTGATCTTGACTGAATCCTGTCATTTATGAAATATTTATTTTAAAGCAAAGCCCAGATAGGTCCTTTCATCCTATGTATTTCTTGAAAATATGCTTATTCTTTGGTAACACATCTTAATCAGTATGTAATCAAACTCCATCATTTGTCTCAAAAATATCTTAATATAGCTAGTGTGTATGAATCAGCATTCGAGTAATAGCCACACATGCCTAGATTGATATGTCTCTCAAGTTTCTTTGATTCTAAATCAGGACTTACCCACCCATCTTCCTATGCCATTGACTTACTGTAAAATCCTGGTCAGTTTTTTGCAGAATGTCTGATATTCTGGATTTTTCCATTTTCTCCCTTCTGGGGGGGTCATTTGACTTTTTAAAAAAATATATTTTATTGATTTTTTTACAGAGAGGAAGGGAGAGGGATATATATAGAGAAACATCGATGAGAGAGAAATATTGATCAGCTGCCTCCTGCATACTCCCCACTGGGGATGTGCCCGCAACCAAGGTACATGCCCTTGACCAGAATCGAACCCAGGACCCTTCAGTGCGCGGGCCGACGCTGTATCCACTGAGTCAAACCGGTCAGGGCGCCACTTAACTTTTTATGTATTTTCAAATATCCTCCATATTATCTGTTAACTTAAAGGTTTCCTTGAAGGTTGGATTAGATTCAGGTTCAATGTTTTTGGCTGGAACACTTCCGCAGTTGGTGCTCTGTGCTTCATTTTACACCAACCAGTAAGCACAGGATCCTGTGTGCCATTCTTAGTGATGCTGAGACTGATCAAGGGTTCATGTGGTAACAGCCTGATCCTTCCATTTTAAGGTTCCTATTAAACTTTTAGCTAATGGTTTCTTCTATTAATTATCTTTGTCTGAATCATCAGTTTTCATTGGGAGTTGCAAATAGTGATCTTAAAAATGTTTTCATTATTCCTTTCACATGTGTTAGCTGAAATTTTATTAAAAATCAGTTCAGTCCTGGCCAGATAGGGTCTGGTCCCAATACACCGAAGTTGTGGGTCCACCGGTCAGGACACATACAAAATCAATCAACGAATGCATAAATAAGAGGAACAACAAGTCATTCTCTCTCCCTCCTTCCCTCCCTCCCTCCCTTTCCTTTCCTCTCTCTCTCTCAAAATACATTTAAAAGTTAATTTTAGCTGTAGATATTTTATTCCTATGAAACATAGTTATTATAGGAAAAGCAGACAATGCACATAATTCTTTCCCTTTAATTGCCAGCCTTTAGAGCACTGCTTCTCAACCTTTCTAATGCCGTGACCCTTTAATACAGGTCCTCATGTTGTGGTGACCCCCAACCATAAAATTGTCTTTGTTGCTACTTCATAACTGTAATTTTGCCACTTATGAATCGTAATGTAAATATCTGTGTTTTCCGATGGTCTTAGACGACCCTGCTAGCGGTTTTCAACCTGTGGGTCGCGATCCACAGGTTGAGAACCGCTGCTATAGAGCCTAAGACCATCGGAAAACATAGATATTTATATTACGATCCATTAACAGTAGCAAAATTACAGTTATGAAGTAGCAACGAAAATAATTTTATGGTTGGGGATCACCACAACATGAGGACCTGTATTAAAGGGTCGCGGCACTAGGAAGGTTGAGAACCGCTGCTCTAGAGTAAGGAGTTGGTCCCCGTCTGGCCAGCCAGTGGATCAACTTCACTACAAGTGAATGAAATGCTTTGATTTGTGTCAAACCATTTTGCCTGTCAGATGGAGGAGGTGAAGTCTTCCAATGAATAGTTCCTGCTACTGAAACAGTAGTGGGAGACTGACATCCAAAACATCTTTTTGGCTCCTGCTAACAAGAATGAAATGCAAACCTTCTGAAAACCTGACTTCTATTAGACATCTTCTGATAATGTTTTCTGTTAACAGCCTTCAGAGAAGCTACTGAGTGAGCATACAGTAGCTCTGGCCTGGTGTAATTGGAGGCTCATTGGGTAGAAAAACAGTACTTTGTGCTACTTAAACACTCTCTGGAAAGCTTAGAAAGGAGAGGAAGGAAAATATTTGAGGGGATCAACTGGATGTTGTAGAATACAAGTAACGTCACCTGAGGAGGATTAAAGTTTCCTGAAGCTTGACCTGAATGGCAGCTGGCCACTGACAATGTGCTCTCCAGATCCATTGGTGGCTCATTTTGCAGTGCAGTCTGACTGGCAGGCAGAGGAGGAAAGGGTCTAGATATTACATGTTTTCAGTGGGGAAATGACAGCAAAGTTGTAAAAAAAAATCTATTTATTAGATGCAGCTGGCTCTTTCAATTACAGAAATCTTGCCTTTTTCCATTTAAAAACCTAGCTTATTGCTAATAAAGCTGCTATCGGTGTAATTTTTGTATTACCCATTGAAAGACACCATAATATATAGATTTAATAATTTCAACTTGAACATTTAATTTACACAAACGTCCACAGGGAGGACCAAATTGGAGAGGATGTCAGATATTTTAAACATAAGCATATTGGAGACACGACTCTAGCAAGCCGTTGCCAGAGAAGCGCAGCACTTGGGAGTCAAGTGGCTTCCCCAGATGCCAGGGAGGGCAAAAGTGTGAACACAAGGCATGGTCATGTTGCCAGACAGGGACGCGGGGCTAGGGATGCACACGGCGGAAGATTCTGGAGAAGGAATCTTTTCCCCCTTGGACCTGTATGTGTTTAAGAAACCAGCTGAGCTGTATCCACTAATTAGGGGCAAGTAGTTTCTGTCCTTCACACTCCATTTTCTTTCATTTGGTTTTGAAAGTCATTTTGGTAATAAATCCCCATATTGTTGAGAAACTTAGGTGTTTTGTCTTGGAAGCAAGTGGTAACGACTTGACACCATGCTCACATAAGTTGTTGGTTTAAAGAAGCCACTAGCTGAGAAGTATTCTTTTTTTATGAATATAAACCAACATTTAATTCGTTGTTGGAAATTTGGAAAACCGAAAACACAATGAAGAAAACAAAGCTAGCAATCATCTCTCCACTCAGTGATAACTTTTTGGTTTTTATATTTCCAGATGTTTCCTTCCCTTCCCCATAACTAGAATACTTTAAAACAATACATCATAAGCACATAATCTTAACTCTTTTAATGATATTATTTGTAATACTTGGATCATAAGTTATTTCTTAAATTAAGAAATTTAAAAATCCATACCAGTATTAACTTTTCAGTATTACTAATAATGCTGCTGTGAACATCCTTGTTTAGTTTTTCCTTAGGAACCATTTCAGCACTAGATATAACAATTATTATACTATAATCATTGCATTTATTGAGCAGTTACTATATACCACGCATAGTTCTTGAGGCTACATATGATCTCATTTCATCCTCAAATGACCTTGTGAAGCAGGCTCTATTTCTTCCTCCTTTTTATAGATGAAGAATCTTGAGGCGCAGGAGAGTCAGTACTTTGCCCAAGGTCACAGATGTAGTAAGTGGCCGAGCTAGCATTTCAGTCTAGGCCTTTGACTCAGCCGTGGTCTTAACCACCAAGAAGCAAAGGTGGCACTTCAGATCTTACTGCCAACCTTCCTTCAGAATGTTGTACTGATGCTTATTCTGTAGGTGGGAGATGGTGTGTATATTGCCTTGAGGCTTTGATAATATATATTATTTTCTTTTAAAAATACCTTGTTGGATTATTCTTGTTGAGCACACACAAGAAGCATCTCCCTGATCCCTAAGGAGCTCACGAGTTAGAGAGACACAACGTTCCCGTCTGCTTTTCCTGCCTCCATGTGCCATGAATATCCACGTAGTGGCTGAGCCTTTGCTCCTGGTTTTCTCAGCAGCACTGACGTCTGTGTCCCTCTCCAGTGTGTTTTGAACCGCCCTTCTCTCCGCCTGCTGACATGCTGTGGAGCAGGTCATCAGCATCTGCGTCCTGTGCCACATCCGCAGCCTTCCAGCCCATCTCCCCACGGGGTGACCAGAGCGATTGGTCATAAAACAGAGGTCAGAGCGTTTGCTGTCACCGCTGAAATGCTGCAGTGGGTTTCATCCACATCTGACATACAGCCCAATGCCTCGTCAGCCCGGGGCGCTGTGTGACTTGGTCTGCTTATTTCTGCAGGTGCCTCAGGCCCATTGACCTCTTTCTGTTTCTCAAACAGGAAACTTGCTCCTGTCTCGGGACCTTTGCATTTGTTGCTTAACTCTCTCTCAAAAGACCAGCTCCTTTCCCGATAACTGTAGCTAAAGCAGCATATTTCTCTTTTTTCCATTTTCTATATTAAATTGTCCAGGATAGGGGGAGGAAAGGAAGGGGGCAGTTATGGCATAAATCTCAAGATATAGTTGCCTCAGCCTGGCTGGCATGGCTCAGTGGTTGAGTGTCGATCTAAGAGCCAAGAGGTCACAGTTTGATTCCCATTCAGGGCACTGCCCAGGTTGTGGGTTTGAGTCCCAGTGAGGAGCCTGCAGGAGGTAGCCGATCAACGATTCTCTCTCATCACTGATGCTTCTATGTGTCCCTCCCTCCCTGTTCCCTCCACTCTGAAATCAATAAAGACACACACACACACACACACTCTGGCCTTAGGCTATGAGTGTGCAGCTCCTTACATTTTGTACTGTAGGAGCTTCGTTCACTCCATCCTAGTCCCAGCCCTGCTCTAGTATGTCAACTGTTTTTTTCTTAAACATTCTAGAACTTTCCCTGTGGCTGAGAACATTGTGTTCATAAAACACATTTCTTATGCCTCTTGGGCATGTAGTTTGACCAGTGGTCGGCAAACTCATTAGTCAACAGAGCCACAGTTTGCCGACCACTGAGTTAGACCATTCCAGACACCCTGGGAGCTGGGTGTGGCCAGGGGCCAGAGGTTTGTAGTGGAAAGTGTGCAGAAGTGATGTAGTACTACCATTAGACCTGGCCCAGGAAACCCCTTGCGGAGCAGTCCCTCACTCTTCTTGAGTCAGTCAGCTGGGTAGAGAGGACCTAGGCCCCCCGCCCTTCCCTGACCCTGAGCCCCTGGGGACAACAGGGCCTCCATCCAGGTAAACGGTCTTGGGCGCCCGAATGACCCCGTGGGAGTCCCCTTCTGTGTACACACTCTGGATCCCGTGTGAGCAAGAAACACACTTTTGGTGTTTAAGCCACTGAGATTTTGACATTTGCAACAATATGAGTGAATCTGGAGGGCATTATGCTAAGTGAAATAAGCCAGAGAAAGACAAATGTTGCATGGTATTACTTATGTGTGGAATAATAATAATAAAAAAAATCAAATTCATAGAAACAGTAGAAAAGTGGTTGCCAAGGCCGGGAAAGTCAGGGAGACAGGGAGAGGTTGGTAAAAGCTGCAAACTCCTGGTTATAAGATGGAATAAGGTCAAAGGATCTACTGTAGAACGTGGTGACTATAGTTGGTAACCCTGTATTGAATAATTGAAATTTGCTAAGGGAGTAGAAGAAAAAAACTAAGGTAAATATGTGAGGTGATGGAGATATCTATTAATTCAATGGGGGAATCCTTTCACAATGTATAAATATATCAAATCATCTTTAAATACATTACGAACTTAGCTGTCAATTATACCTCAGTAAAGCTGGGAAGACAAAAAAATAGCACTGCTCGCCCTCGCCATTGTAAGCTCTGGTATCCCACCAGAGGATTTGGAACTTGTGCTCCAAAAGGGTGGGGACCTTGCTCATATTGTACCAAAGAAATATTTATTTGAACAAATAAATGTAAAATATCGACATCGGTTTATAGACTATTCAAGACAGAATGCTGAAGAATGATGCCAGTAGGAAATGTCTCTGGGTTTAGAGGGGGAAGGAGCGGGTGATGCTCTAGAAAAAGATTTCATGAAAATGGGACTTCCTTCTTTTAAAAAATATTTTTATTGATTTCAGAGAGGAAGGGAGAAGGAGAGATAGAAACAGCAGTGATGAGAGAGAATCATTGATAGGCTGCCTCCAGCACGCCCCCCCACTGGGGATTGAGCCCGCACCCCTGACCCGGAATCAAACCATGAGCTCCTGCTTCATAGGTTGACGCTCAACCACTGATCCATGCTGGCTGGGCGGGGCTTAACTCCTAAGTGTAAGATATTCACTGTTTATTGAGTGGTCCTCATAAATTCCCGAGTCACAGATGTTTTGAAAAACTACACCAAAGGTATGCCATGGTGCTTTCATACTGAAAGTATAGCATTTAATAACAGTTTACATACTAGGCTACATCCAATCATTTTTAGAGTTACATGCCTACAATTGGAAAGTACTGAAAATGTCCTGCCTTTACTTCTTACTGATTATACCCAATGCATATTTGAACTTATATTTTAAGAATTTTGTAACTTATGCAACAGAGAAGGAAAGCCTGCTTTTATTACTTATATAGTGGAATTCCTTGATGTCCAAGGTCAGTTGATTATTTTGCTTGCCTAGTGGGAGAAACATTAGTGTGGGGTTAGAATCTGTTGGCATTCTAGAAATGTCCAGGCTCTAAGGAGAGGATTTTATTTAGCATTGAATAGTTGATGATGGGAAGGATTTGGTAAGGACTAAAGATTTTTTAAAAAAATGTAGTTTATTGATTTTTCTACAGAGAGGAAGGGAGAGGGATAGAGAGTTAAAAACATCGATCAGCTGCCTCCTGCACACCTCCCACTGGGGATGTGCCCGCAACCAAGGTACATGCCCTTGACCGGAATTGAACCTGGGACCTTTCAGTCCACAAGCCGACGCTCTATCCACTGAGCCAAACTGGTTAGGGCAGGACTAAAGATTTTTAACCCTTGTAAGAAGAGACACTGTTTGTAATTTCTTGGGAGCCTTGAGACTGGGCATGGATCACTGCTGCTAATGAACTTTCTGGGCAGGTGGGAGCTGGGGGCGGGGAGGGTGTGCTTCTGCTGGTTGTCCCCGGAGCCTTTCCACCTAGCTGCCTACCCTGCAAGCCGTGTGACAACAGGATGGACTGGGGGCAGCTGATGGCCCAGGTTGTATGGGCTATTAGATCTAGATCTACAGACTCAGCACCCCAGCTAAGACCTAGAAGAAGTAAAATCTGGGGCTTTGTTCCTCTTTATATTCTAAACTCACAGGTAAGGTGTGTGGCTCTCAATGCTGCCTGCACTGGCCCTGATGAGGAACTCTTTGCCAGGTCTGCTACGGAGGGAGGGAGGGAGGGGGAGAGAGAAGGAGGGAGGGGGGAGAGAGAGAGAGAGAGAGAGAGGGAGAGGTTGAGTTGCCTTGTTGACAAGACATCCTCTTACTTAAAATAAAAGGCTTGGACTAAATGGTCCCAAGAGTCCTTTCAACAATAAAATTCATATTTCTATTCTTAATTTGTTCGCAACTTTTATACCAAAAGTTCTTCCAACCCTTCATTACTCTGTAACATTGATCAGGTTATGTCGCAGCTCTGTGCTTCCGTTTCACTGTCTGTGAAGAGGGGTTAATACTGTTACTGAACTTGTGATTTCTGCTGTGAGAGTCAGAGGGGACACGTCAACCCCTTGGAAGAGTGCCTGGCACTGAGGGAACGCGCCGTGACCGTTAGCTGCTGCTAATTACGTTTTCCACTTGCTTACTCTGTGGATGTCTTTCTTACTCGTATGTACGCCCACATCAGATTTCTAATAAGCTCTTCATTCATGGTTTTGAAAAATTTCCCCAAATGGCGACTTTTTAAACTTTATACTGATTCTAACAAACCACTAAGTTACTCCTAAATTATGTAGGAATTAGAGAAAAGGTAGTTTTGTTACTTTATCTTTGTTGAATGTGGCGCTGAGGAATATGTACTTGCTGGAAATTTGTTCAAAAATCAGGATCAGGAAAGTCTGCATTTCTCAAAGGAAGCAGCCTTTTCTCTGACACTGGCTGCTTCTGGTGAGAACAAAACATTCCATGCTTAGAGAAATCAAGTGCTGCTCAGGAGGATGCAAAGTGCACCTTACACAGAGTAATGAGTTCATGGAATCATGTTACTGTAGAGCTCTAAGTCTTATGCTCAGTTTTCTGTATGATCCAGTTTGATATAAATAGGTTTGTCTCACTGTGAAAAGGAGTCACATTAGAAATACTCTACCAGCTGGAAAGTCAAATTTTCCTTTTCATACTTTTAAAAAAATTGATTTTAGAGAAGAGGAGACAAAGAAAAAGAGAGAAACACATCAACACATCCATGTATGAGAGAGAAACATTGGTTTCCTCCTGCATGTGCCCCAACCGGGGATCGAACTGGAAACCTTTCGATGCACAGGATGTTACTCTAATCTGAGCCACATTGTCCAGGACCTTTTCACACTTTCAACAAAGTAGACATGTGCCCAGCCGGCATGGCTCCGTGGTTAAGCATCAACCTATGAACCAGGAGGTCACAGTTCGATTCCCGGTCAGGGCACATGCCTGTGTTGTGGGCTCTAGACCCAGTGTGGGGCATGTCCGAGGCAGCCGCTCAGTGATTCTCTCTCATCACTGATGTTCCTCCCTCTCTGAAATCAACAAAAAATATTTTAAAAAGTATACATGCAAACCAATATGTTAACATGTACATGACTTAGTTTAGTATAAGTTACCAAAGAACTAAGATGGATTCCCTAAGAAAACACTTGAGGAAACAAACTTAAATTTACTTAACCCTGGTTGCTCATGTGATTTAAAAAAATTTTTTTATGGAGATATAATCAAAATTTGTATGTATTTGATATATGCAATTTGATGAGTTTGGGGATAAGTATACACCCATGAAACCACTACCACCATGAAGGCCAGAGACATATCCATCACCTCCCAAAATGTCCTTCCGCTCTCTTTTGTTTGTTCGTTGACTTATTTATGCATTTACTTATTGTGATAAGGACTTAACATCAGATTGACCCTCTTAGCAAATTTTAAGTAAGCAATGCAATATTGTTAGCCTTGGCACTAGGCCAACCGTAGTAGATTTCCAGAACTTATTTATGTGGATGTGATATGAGTTCTTTGGTGATCATTTAGTTAGAAAGTGCTGACTTAAGCCCTAGATGGTTTGGCTCAGTGAATAGAGCACTGGCCTGTGGACTGAAGGATCCAGTTTTGATTCCAATCAAAGGGCACGTGCTCCCGCTCCCGCTCCCGCTCCCGCTCCCTCTGCCTCTGCCCTGCCCCCTCGCCCCTGCCCCCTCTGCCTCTGCCCCTGCCCCCTCTGCCTCTGCCCTGCTCCCTCTGCTCCCTCTGCCCCCTCTGCCCCATCTGCCTCTGCCCCCTCTGCCTCTGCCGCCTCTGCCCCCTCTGCCTCTGCCTCATCGCCCCTCACCCCTCACCCCTCTGCCTGCCTACCTGATCACCCCTAACCCCTTGCCTCCCTGCCTGATCACCCCTAACTGCCTCTGCCTTGGCCCCCACAGCCGTGGCTTCATCCAGAAGGACATCTGGAATGATGTCTGGAAGGTCATCTGGCTGTCTGGTCTAATTAGCATTTATGCTATATGTATATAAATATATGTATTTTTTAAAAGGAAAATGCTGACTTAAGAGGCAGGAGGCCTGGGTTGGAGTTCCTTCTGGAACTATAGTCCTTCAGTTTTTCTGGGCCTCATGTTAAAAGAATGAATGAATTTGAGTATGTAATTGTCACCCCTGGCCCCCCCCCCCCCCAAAGACTAACTCCTTATCTTTCTTCATTTACTGGGATGATACTCAAAATCCTTTTGTTCAGCTGCCCCACTTATCCTTTTAAAATCACAGCCTGATAAGACCCAGACCCACCTGTCCTCCTCTCAAAACATCCATGTGTTTTCTCTGTGCATTGTTGTTTTAATTGACAAGACTTAAGCCATGGGTAGTATTTTAAAAATTTATTTGAAGTCATTTGACATCTCTTAGTACCCACACTTTCTGTACAGTGCAAGAAGCAGCCAGTTCAAACGAGAAATTAAATTTCTCTGCCACCTTTTCTCCTGCTGATGGAGTCCCCAACCCCAAACTTTAACTGGGCTAACTTTGAAGTCTTATTTTTTTTCTTCCCCCTCTAAACTGTCTCTGCAGTGCTCACTCTCAACGTGGTGACTGCCAGTGACACACATCTACATTATTTTATAGTAATAGGCATCCCATTTTAATATTTAGATGAGTTTGTTTTTTAAACATTGACTGCCCATTTTTATTCTCTCCCTTAACATTTCAATGAGGTTGGCTTTTTTCCTTCACCAAACGCGTTATTGGTGGGGTTGGGGTGCAGCGGGCTAGGGAAGCTTTGCTCACTGCTGAAAGCCCCACAGCATCCTTCGGTCTTGCACACATCCTTACATGTGGTTTTGATTTTATGGGGTGAGAGGGTTCTTCACGTGTGGATTTACCTGTGCTGTGTTGCTATAGCTGTCACTGTCATTAGCCTCCCAGGAAGAAATCTGAAGGTTGAGGTCGGTAAAAGGGAACCCAAGAAAAATGAGCTACATAACTTTTTTTTTCCCCCCAGATAATTCTTCTGTCCTTGGAGATGTAGATATCTTACTTCTCACCCTCATCTCATTGAGGATACTTGGCTGTTTTTTAATGCAGAGGGTGTTGGGATGGGAGCAGGTTCTCCAGGTCCCAGGTCCCAGGTCCCATTCAGCCTGGACCAGGTCCTGGCAGCAGTTGTCCCTGGAGACTGTTTCATTTATTCATGCTTACAATTTACGTTTTAGCTTTCTTTATCCCAAACGGGATTTTGTTAATGCCACTGTACCTCCTATTGTCTTTTTAAAAATACTTTCACCTGTCTTTATTTATTTATTGTTGAGAGTATTGCAGATGTTCCCAGTTTTCCCCCTTTGCCCCTTCCACCCAGTTCCCACCCCACTCCCTTGTCATTTAGAAATAATCAGAAACATAAAAGGATGACCAAATAAACATCCACATACCCACAGTTAACATTTTTGCCATAGTTGCTTTCTCCATCTGTACACACATATGTTTGTTACTTGTTTTTAATGGGGAAACTATCACCATTTAATGTGGATGGTCCTATGAAAGAAGTGAAGAATTATCCAGAGAGATGTTTACTCTCATATAAACTCTTTAAAATATATATATATATATATATATATATATTGATTTCAGAGAGGAAGGGAGAGGGAGGGAGAGATAGAACATCAATGATGAGAGAGAATCATTGATCGGCTGCCTCCTGCACACCCCCTACTGAGGATCAAGCCCACAACCCAGACATGTGCCCTTGACTGGAATCGAACCTGGGACCCTTCAGTCCACAGGCCGGTGCTCTATCCACTGAGCCAAACCAGCTAGGGCTCTCATATAAACTCTTTTTAAAATTAATTTAGTTATTATCATTAACGGCTCTGTACCTCAAGTCCAAAATCTTATGAAAGCAAACGTTCTAGCCCTTAAATATGTATAAGTAGAAAGCAGTTTGTTTTCATTGCATGGCTTTTTCTGGGCTGTGGAAATTTTATTTGAAAATGCAATAAATATAAAACAAATATATCCTGGAAATACACGTGGCTTGGAAGGTAATGAGGATTTTCCAATGTTCTAACTGCAGTGGAAACAGTAGAGCAGTGAGTAGTCTAGTGTTTTGTTTTTCCCCCTGAGACTATTGACCTATGTACAAGACAGAATTGGGGGGGGGGGGGGCGTGTAAAAAGAAAGGTAAGTGGGATGGAGTTGTATTTTTCTAAACATCAAGGTTTTAAAGGGATAGTAGCAGAGCCTAGGCTGTTTGTAACTCTAGAGAAGGAGTAATTTTGGAGAGCCAAGATTTCAAGTAAATGAAAAGGATGATTTTAAGTGTAGGAACTTAGAAAAATGGATGTATTTCTTACTTAAATATATTTATTTCCCCGACTCTAGTAGATTTTCTGTAATTTCACTGTTCCTTTGTGGCTTTGTTATTAGATTTTGACAGGTTAGTTCCACTCTCATCCTGTCCTGTGGCCCTGGAATTCACTTTCTTAAAGTCCTCAGGAATTTGTTTTCTCAAGTGTCCCCCCTCCGCCCCCCGCAGTGAGGCATATAACAGACGTAGGGTATTTAATGGATTGCCCCCTAGGTCTACGCTGTGTGTTTTCAGCAAGTTGTTCAGACTCTCTTGGCCTCAGTTTTCCCATCTGTTAAATGGAGGCTAGTAGTACCTGCCTTCTAAGGGTAATTGTGAGGATCAGACAATGATACATAAAAAGCACCTAACAGCTCGGCCGGCATGGCTCATTGGTTGAGTGTTGACCTATGAACCAGAAGGTCAGAATTTGATTCCTGGTCAGGGCACATGCCTGGGTTGTGGGCTCGATCCCCAGTAGGTGACGTGCAGGAGGCAGCTGATCAGATTCTCATCATTGATGTTTCTATCTCTCCCTCACCCTTCCTCTATGAAATTAAAAAAAAATATATATATATATATATTTAAAAAAACAAATAAATAAAAAGCACCTAACACAGTACCTAGCACACAGTAAGGATAAAAATGTTAAGCTGCTGTTACTTTTCTGCAGAATTATTTAACATACACACAAAACAGATCCTTGTATAGAGGCATTTTCTCTTTACAGTAAAGAGAAATCTCGTCACTTGCCCCATTACTTTGGGTGAGTATTATAAACACAGTGGGCTATCGGCTTCCTCTTTCACTGCATCCAGTTTGTTACTTTGCCACGTTATTTGCTGAGTAAGAAGCAGCACAGGTTCAACAACCTTTCTAGAACTTCCCTGAGGTGTTCTGAAGAGCATGTCTGGTAAAGTGTGCAAATTTTTCACCGTTATCAGAAGATAGCACTTTTGCTGACAAGACACGCGGTCACAGACTCCCCAAAGTCCCCTTGATACACCTGGCATGGCCTCTGACCTAAGCAGTAACAAAGGCTGCAACTGAAATATTTATAGTGGTTGAAAGCTTTGCTCGCTGGTACATGATTACGTTTCACATGCATTCATAATATTTCATATTCGAGATAATGCCCATAGGTTATATTAAGTGACACTGAAGAGCAGGAAGGTGAGCAAATATTTCCAATGGCCAGTCCTCTGTCCAGGGGGTGGCCTCTGGCAAGGAAACGGCATTCTGGCTGCCGAGTTCTGCTAAGCACCATGTCTCTAGGTGCTACTTTCTGATTCTGACTCACGCAGTTTCCAGTATCCAGCTTTGCTGCTTCCCCCTCTTCCTCTTGTCTTTTTACCTTTCTTCACGTGTTTCTCTCCAGACACTTGGAATTCGCTGTGGTCCTAGGGAGTGATTAGGATTTTTTTTCTTTCCAATTATGTCTGCAGACTTGAAACTGCTTTGTCTGCACACCCAAATGGTTCATTTTATTTCTAGAAAGCCTGTGCTGCGGATGGCCTTTTCCAATTTCACTGGGAGAGGGCATTCATAGGATGAAGATTAAAATTCTTGTCCATTTCGTGTGTGCTTTGGCAGAGTTGCATCAGCACGGCCGGGCCAGGCATGAGTTGTAGACGGGAAGCATGCGCCGTTCCGAGCACTGGCGTGTCAGGCCGCGCAGAGAGCAGTCGTGTACAAATGATGCTTTTGTCTCAAGGGGCCAATTTCAACCCCAGAGGAAAGTTTACATGGCTGGATATGACGTAAGAGTGTTCCTTCCCTACACGAGTGGTTTACAAAAATGACCAGTGACCATTTTCATTGCTGGCCTAAATTCTTTTTATTTTTCCTCTCTCTCTCTCATATCATATTCATATCTTAATGGTTCCACCTACCACTGAAGAGACATTTTTCTTCCTTTCTAATCATTTGAATAGTCTTAAAGAAGTACTTGTTAAATGTTTCCTGGTGGATGCGGTGTGAGAAAATCTATAATTGTTCTTGATTGAGACATTTCTCAAGGCAATCAAACCCCAGATATTGCAATCCATGATACATGATAGCACATTTTATCTCCCCATTTGTGAAATCTCGTTATACTGCTCTGCAAATGTATAAATGTCTTCTTTCCAAAGGCCCTGGGCCTAAATTATGGCCGCTCATTAACAAATGGCTACCGTGCCAGCGGCGGCGCCATCAGGTGCACAGGCTACAGGGGGGTCAGTCAGCACTCACTCTACCTGTCTTGGCTTCTTGCCTCTCTAAGAGAAGCGGTATTTCATGTTTTATTGAATATTTACTCATGTGAACCCGAGGCACGGGATTCTCCACGTCAGTGAGTGAAGATGGCAAGGCAGGAAGGAGAGATTTAAAACGTAGCTGTGTTTTCTATTACACAGTTTAATTCCAACCATATATGTATTTATCCTGGAGTGCTGACTCTGGGGCAGTCTGAATGGAGTAAGCAGCTAGCAAATTGTTCACATGTTTCCCTCTGCAACTCGCTGAGGGAGATGGAGAGAAAGCGTCTTTTACTGTTTAAGATGTATATATCAGTGTAACATACACAGACAAGATGGCTATCTTTCAGTGTCTTGAAAAGGTGAATATAATCCAGCTAAGCTTGTGTTGCAAGTACATGTGGAACAGACATTTCTTCCCTCTACCCAGGACCCCTCCCCCGAAAAAAACTTTAAAATATATATATATATTTTTTATTGATTTCAGAGAGTAAGGGAGAGAGAAAGATAGAAACATCAATGATGAGAGAGAATCTTTGATTGGCTGCCTACTGTACGTCCCCTACTGGGGGTGATTGAGCCTGCAACACGGGCATATGCTGTTGGCCAGAATCGAACCTGGGACCCTTTAGTCTGTAGGCCGACACTCTATCCACTGAGCCAAACCATCTAGGGCTCAAAAAACTTAAAAAAAATTATTTTTTATTGATTTCAGAGAGGAAGATGGAGGGAGAGAGAGAGAGAAACACCAATGAAGAGAGAGAATCATTGATCGGCTGCCTCCTGCACATCCCACACTGGGAATCGAGCCACAACCCAGGCATGTGCCCTGACCAAGAATCGAACCCTGACCTCCTGGTTCATAGTTGTGGCTCAACCACTGAGCCATGCTGGCTGGGCTAAAAAAGTTTTAATGTTTGTGAGTTGTGGTATTTGTGAATAGTGAGGGAAACATACTTCTTTTTTTTCCTCCATTTTTTTAATTAAGGTATTATATATGTACATATCTTACCATTGTCCCCCCCACCCCACTCCCATACATGTGCTCACCCCCAATGTTTTGCGTGGGTTGGTTATTCTTATATGCATGCATATAAGTCCTTCAGTTGATCTCTTATTTTCCCACCTCTCCCTACTTCTTTATGATTTTGAATGTATCATATCTCTCTATATAAAACCCTAATATGCAAATAGACCGAATGTTGGAACAACTGAACAACCAGTCACTCTGACACGCACTGACCACCAGGGGGCAGGCATGGAACATGGCAGGCATCAGCTGCCAGCGGCAGAGTGCAGAACATGGTGGGTGCCAGCTACTTTGGGATGGTAGAGCAGGTGAGCAAGGGCGCCAGACCAAGGCGGGGTGCAGGTCGCTGTAATTGGGGCAAGCCTCTGGTGGTTACTAAAAATTCTTTGCTCCCGTGCACCACAGTCCTGTCTGGTCCTTGCACCTGCTGCCAGCGCCAGCGCTGCTCACATCTGCTGCCAGCACCCGGCACTGGCCCTGATCGCTCGGCGCCACCAGTGGGTGTGAGTGGTGGCTGCCAGCCCCATTCACCTCTGAGGATTTCTCCACCTCCCCCTGCTCCTGAGGGGCAATCTGGGCAGCAGCTGCCACTTGCACCCACTGATGGTGCCGGCCCTGCTGGCACCCACTGTTGGCGCCAGCCCCAATCGCTCCACGTTGGCAGCGGGTGTGAGCAGGATAGGCACGGGAGCGGGGCTGCTGGCTGACAGGGGACCAGGGCCTGCGGCAGGAGGGGCCAGGTGGGGGTGTGGAGGATGGGCCGAGACCCGCCCCTGTGCCCACTGCAGCTTCATGGCCCACAGTTCCTTTCAAGGTGCACAAATTCATGCACTGGGCCCCTAGATAGATAATAAAAGGAGGAGGCAATTAATGTTCTGAGGGCATTTGGATTTGAACCCAGATGTCTAAAACATGGGCTTTGTAATCAGAGAGAAATTTGTGTTTAAAATTAACTTAAACTTTTAACAGCTTTTTTGAGGAAGCATAGATATTAGTGTTTTGGTTTTTCTTTTAAAAGAGCATTTAGGAGTGTTTTTTTAGGAGCATAGGTATTAGTGTTACTTCTTGGCCTCTAAAATAAGGATCTGCCCCTTTTTGATCACTTCCTAAGTATTTATAGCATGTTTTCTGGACCACAGAATCAGTGGCATTTTATGACTATAATTTAGAATTAGGGCATAGTCATTGGGACATTTTAGCTATTCATGGACATGGATTCATTGAGCAAAGGTTTCTTCAATTCCTACTGGGTGCCAGGCATTGTGCTAGAAGTGATTTATTTGTAAGACAGTAAAACATTGCTTTTCTGCAAAAAAAAACTTTTTAGTGGAAAACAGCATTTTTTTCTCTAAAGTTGCTATTGATAATTTGAATGCAGTTTTATCCATGGGATGTCTCTTCACATTTCTGGTTATTAAAACAATACTGGTCAAAAGTGGCTCTTTCATTTCCCTTTTCTCTGGAAGATTCTAGCCTGCTGGAAACTCCTTTTCTTTCCTCATCCCTGCTCTGCGGTTTTCACATTCTTGTGCCTCTTGATTGGCTAGCACAATTATAAAGTTCAGCCAAATGGTCATGGGTATCTCTTCAATTTTCTTTCAAATTCAGCGTGGAGCGAGAGAATGTTGGCATGCTTCAGGGCAAGAGGTGCTAAGACTATCTTTTGGGTTTCTTTCCCCCCCACAAGATTCTACTCTTTTTTCAAAAGTATATTAGTAAAGAGCATAACTAAATTAAAAGAACCATTCTCCTGTAGCAATTTAGCAAATTGAGCCATGTTTTAGACAGAATTTTAGAAACACTTTTCTTTTGTTCCCTTATTAGGAACCAAATATTATGTCTTACTTGGTCCTGTTAGGAAACAAAGCAGATGAGAGAAAAGCGTTATCCAGTTAGAGAGAGAGCAGCCTGGTGGAGGTCTCCATGGGGCAGGCTCTCCAGGGCACCCTGCCTCTATCTCTATGGCTCAGACAAGATGGGTTTTTAAGGTACAGATTTTCAAGTGACAAAGCATTAATGTAACACATAAACAGAGTAAGTATTTTAATCAAAACAAGCTTCCTGTTACAGATTGAGTACACTCACCCAAAGGTTTACAAGCCCCGTGTATCCGGGCACTTATTTTGAATGTTGTTTTTGTATACTTACTATGTCTCAGCCACGTACTTTATAAGTACTCATTATTGTACTCGTTCCCTGCAGCAGCCATCTGTAGTTGGTATGGATTTGGAAATGCATAGATGAGGAATTCTTAATGCCAACATGTGATGGGACCAGGTTTAAAGCTGGGCCTGACTCCAAGCATAGCCTTGGCTCCCCCAATCCTGCCTCCAGCCCCCCAGTCTCTTGCTTCCTTCATCATTTCCCACCACTGTTGTCCTAGACGCAAAGCTTATCTGTACCTGCCGCTAGGCTAGTCTAGGAAACACCTTTAAGAACTCGGCTCCTCACTTCCCCATGCTCCCCACATTGTCATGTAGGTTCCCTGGGTGTCAGGAGAAAGCTATGTGAATGACAAAGTTGCTTCCATTTCTTTCTGGCGACTCCTTCCATCTTCTTGCCTTTTATTAGCTCAGCATTCAAAGAGCACCAGTATTGAGCTGTCATGAAACCTGGGTTGCAAGCCATAATGCCTCTTTTCTGGAATCTTCCTCTTGGGAAGACCCTCTCCTCTCATTTCTCCAGATTTCCTTGAAAAAGGAAGGAGAGCTTCTTATTTCTCTGTGCCCCATTTAACCATTATTTCCCACCATTGTTATGTAAAACACTCTCCCTCTTTGTTGTTGACTGCGTTCATTTCTGCTGCTCTTCCCTAACCCTAAACCTACCCCCCCCCCCCGCCCCCGCCCTCCACACACACACATTATCACACATCCATGACCTTCAGGACATTTCTTCACCATCTTTCATTACACTTGGGTCCTAGGGTTACTTCAAACTCAGCACCAATAGATACCCTGTTGGTGACTCATGAGAATTTGTCCTTGATCACGTTTTCTCCTCTATGACCTGGTGAAGTAACTGTATCTTGAGACTTTTCTAATTCCCAGTTCTCAAATTTGTGTTTTCTTCTCTTGAATATCATTTATGTGGCTCAACCTTTCCTTACCATCCCTTAATCAACTTGTTCTTTGACCTTTGGTAACCACAGACCTCTACATTTCATTTATTTATTTTTTACTACCAGCGTATTATTAGACTCAGGATTCTGACTGGACCTGTAGTGATCATCTTAGTCCGGTTGGGCTGCTGTAACTGAATGTACAGAAGGAGTGGCGTATAAACAACAGAAATTTATTTCTCATGGTTTTGGAGGCTGGCAGTCTGAGAGCATGGTGCCCGCATGATTGGGTTTGGTGAGGATATTCCATGTGGCAGATGGCTGTTCTCCTGTATCTTCATGTGATAGAAAGAGGGCTTGCGGGGCCTCTGGCCTCTTGTGATAAAGGCACCAGCTCTATTCATGAGAGTTCCACCTCATGACCTGATTGGTTCTCAAAGGCCCCACCTCTAAATACCACCACTTTGGGATTAGGGTTTCAACATAATGAATTTTGGAGGGACACAAGACATTCAGGCCAGTCTTCTAGGCTGCCATCTTTTTATCCAAATGCTTTCCCCTTTGACCTTTTATGATGCAAACTCATGCTGCTAAGGGGTATTTGGTGTGTTCTTTGCACACAGGTGGAATTTATTTTCCATGGAAATCCTTTCCAGCATTGGATTTGGAGTCCTTTTTGCATCTCCCCCACAGTGTCTTTTGCAAACGGTTGTCTGCAATCTGATCTTTATTCCATACTGTCTCCTGTCACTCAGATAACCACTTTGCCACTCAGTTTACTGAGAAGAGGAAACTTTTATCTACCAAGAGCTCACTTATCGGTCTGCTTATTCTCACTACACTTGCATTTTCCTGTTACCATAAAACTTAAAAACGTCTTTATTCAGTCACTCCTTCTCTTAAATTTATTTAAGTGGGGCCTCTTGCTTCTACTTGTGCTTTGGTCCCATCTCTTCCACTGGCCGTGCTCAGATATGACCGATTCTGTTTGTGTGTTCTTCCTCTCATTCCTGGCACCCTGCCCTTTCACTTGGAAACATTTTTAGGTTATCTTCAATGTTGCCTATGAAAGTGTCCTTCGACTCTGCAACCCTAAAGAAGTAGTATTTTTGCTTTTGTCATTCCTCTCATTGTTTAACTTCTTGGAAAAAATAATCATTTGAAATCCCCATAGGATTTCTCTTTCTTGCCATACACACAATCATTCTTTAACTTCTAAATTGTTGCAAGGAGTAGAAACTTGATTTTAGCTCATGCTTTGGGACTCTCCTAAATTGTTTAATAACTTTAAAATCTCTCTGTGACAAGCCCTGTGTTTTCATTTGCATGCTGGAGAGCTCCACTTTCTTGGCCAAATGAACTTGTCCTCAAAGCAAATTCTCTGTATGCTCTCCCCACAGCCAAAATTAAGCAAGTGGAAGCCACAATCCACACTGTCCTCTTGTTCAACCTGGACATTGCTTTTGATATTAGTGATACCTCAGTTCTCTCTCCCCGCAAGTTGGAAATGGTGACAATGTCTTCAAATAGCCTCTCTCCTTCAGATCCTCACACTCTGTTACCAACAGGGGCTAGGTTTTTGGTTCATGATTTCCCCTTGCCAATGCTTTGGCCCAGATCAATATTCCAGTCATGATTATTGCAAAAGTCTCTTAACTGAGTTTTCTATTAATTATCCTCTCGCTCCATTAGATTTATATGTCAAACCAGATTAGTCTTCCTATTATGATTCTTTGTCTTGTCGTCCTCCTGCTCAGTTTTAGGAACTTCTCAGTACCTGGCAGAAACTAATTTTGTTTCTCAGCTATTCCATGGTCTATGTGGTCTGGACCCACCTATCTTTCCAGCTGTCTCCTGAGACCATCAAGCTATATGCTGCAGCTGAACTTGTTCCCAAACATTTGCTCATGTGGGTATTTCTTTTCCTGTCTAAAATGCCTTTACTTCCCCTAAACCTTATTTCTGCTTGAAGCCCATAACACCCAGTTCAAATTTCTTCAGTGATCACCTGGTTGAGAAGTTAGTGGATTAAAGTAAAAATTTCAACACTGTCTGTTCATATAACCTTTCTGATGGGATATTTTTAAAAGACTTTATTTTTTAATCTTTATTGTTGAAAGTATTACAGATGTCTGTTTTGTTGCCCCCCCCCCCCCCATTGATCTCATCCTCCCTGCACCCATCCCTCTCAAGCTTTTGACTCACTACTGTCTGTAATCATATTTTCTATTTTCTGATTCCTCTGAGTCTTCTAGCAACAGGTGCTTAGTATTATCTTCTTGATCAATCCCTTATACTATTTATTATTTGGCCAAGAAAGTGTAAGTATGTGTGATTACTCAGTAGACACTGAGACCCCCTTAAGGTTCAGGGGTGGGGTTGATGGGAAGGCTGGATGGATGAGCTCATGCTTCTTCATTATCCAGACTTCCCCCCCCCCCCCCGCTTTTGAAAGGAACCTTAGAATAAACCATCTTTCAAATGTATCTTTCTTTCCTTTTTTTCTCTCTTAAACACAAAGGAAAACACACTTGAAACTATTTTTGTTCTGCACACTAAAGCCAGACTACCTGTGTCTGAATTCTGTCTCTGACACTTAGTGGCTGAATGACCTTGAACCAGATAATAACCTCTCTGTACTTCACTTAACCCTCTGTATACGTGGAATAATAACAGTATCTCATAAGGCTTTTATAAATATTAAATGAGTTAATACATGCATAGCATATGAATCAGTGTGACATAGAGTACATTCTCAAATGCGAGCAAATATATTACTACTAGAGGCCTGGGACCCCTCGGGGGATGTCTAACTGCGGTTTAGGCCCGATCCCACATTGGGCCTAAACCGGCAGTCGGACATCCCTCTCACAGTCCAGGACTGCTGGCTCCTAACCACTCACCTGCCTGCCTGCCTGATTGATGCTTAACTGTTCCCCTTCTGGCATGATCGCCTCCAACTGCCCTCCCCTGCCAGCCCAATCGCCCCCAACTGCCTTCCCCTGAAGGGCTGAGGGGACTGGGGAACTCTGGCTGGATGAGGCAGGGCTGAGGGGACTGGGGGCCTCTGGCTGGATGAGGCGGGGCTGAGGGAACTGGGGGCCTCTGGCTGGATGAGGCGGGGCTGAGGGGACTGGGGAACTCTGGCTGGATGAGGCGGGGCTGAGGGGACTGGGGAACTCTGGCTGCATGAGGCGGGGCTGAGGGGACTGGGGAACTCTGGCTGGATGAGGCAGGCATGAGGGGACTGGGTGCTGCCATCTTGTGGCTGTGGTTGCCATCTTGTGAGGGAGTGGCAGTCAATTAGCATACCCCCTCTTTATTGGGGGTGGTGCCGCCATCTTGTGAGGGTGTGGCAGTCAATTAGCATATCACTGCTTTATTAGATAGGCTTATTAAGCAATGAGGAAGTGCTACAAGAAAAAGGGCAGATATTAGAATTTACAGTTTTTAATTTGCTTCCCAGATTACTAAAGGGCTATGATTTTAACGCATGAGGTCAAGAACCAGCAAGATCTAGAAACTCTACAGGGGAGCACAGCGAAAGAGAATGAATGGAAATGTCAGGAGGATTATGGAATCTAGCCTCACATTGGCTGTGTTGCCATGTACACCCTGATGTAATTGCTTAAGCTATTTAAGCATGTGCATGATTACTTGTGTGATTCCTAATTTGCACTAAGCAAAGCATTTATCGAATGCTTCCTTGATGCTGATCATATGAAGAGAAATAATGCATGGTCTTTGTATGGGGGATGCTCGGACTTGTGCAAACTGGAAGATACGTGCAGCCCAGCTCTGATAGCACTGTCACCACAGGCGCCCAGGCCTTTCTGCCAAGACCAGAGGGAGGTGTCATAGGAGCTGAATCTTTAAAAGTGGCCACACTCTTACAAAGGGTCCGGAGACTTTGCTGTAGACTTCAGTAGTTTTTTGTTGTTGTTGTTGTTTATAATATATTTTATTGATTTTTTACAGAGAGGAAGGGAGAGGGATAGAGAGTTAGAAACATCGATGAGAGAGAAACATCCATCAGCTGCCTCCTGCACACCCACCACCAGGGATGTGCCTGCAACCAAGGTACATGCCCTTGACTGAAATCGAACCCGGGACCCTTCAGTCCGCAGGCCGACGCTCTATCCACTGAGCCAAACCTGTCAGGGCAGTAGTTTTTAATAATGTGAAGTGGGTTTTTTGTTTGTTTTACTAAAATCTATGAGGACAGCAAAGTGCCAACGATGGTTTACTTGATATGAAAGGAATGCTATTGTACCAAGTGTTTTGTTTTTATTTTTCATGAAGTATTTTAGACTTTGAAACTTTTTAGAATGCCGTGTTTTAATACTTGGAGGACAGCATGTACAGATTTGCAGGATGCCTTTGTGTCTCTATCTCCGGATTATATCTAATAAAATCAAGAAAATGCTCACCCGAGCCAGGACATGGATAGACGCTGTCTGTGGTTCCTAAACCTGATAATAGCGGGAATAACCTGGGGGAGCCGGGCCCCAATCCAGGTAAACTGAAACAGACCCTCTGAGGGGAAGCTCGGACGCTGTGTCCAGGAATCACAGACGTGTAAGGGCTGCAGGAGAAACCAGTGCTACTCTAAGCTTGTACCCTTGACATGGACACTACTGGTTGTGTCTGCGATACTAATTCATACTCTTCTGAAACACCATGAGGAAACGGAAACGTGAGTTGAAACTCAGTAGGAAGTACCATCAAATTCCGACTTGTACTAATCTGGTAACTCATCCTGAGAAGCAGCTATGAGAGGCAGTAAATTGAAGATAATATAATTCAGAAAAAATATTTAGATTTCTTAAGTTCTGTTGCGACTGCTGGAAACTCAGGTAATCTTTCCATCTTTTGTCTCCATTATACTGTTTTCTTGGAAAAGGGTCCAATCTTCTTGTTCCCAACTTCTTTTTTTTCCTCCCTCTACTGAGTAATAGCCAAGACTTGGAAGATGTGTTTACCTGGAGGAAGTTTTCAATAAGTTTTGATTGCCTAATCTAAACCATGTTCGTTGGTGGTGGGGACAAAAAACAGCCTTTAGGGGAAACGTTGGTAATTCAGTCAAAACATGGGCCATGTGAGGTTATCACAGGATTTTCGTTAGGTGTTCTGTGTATGCGCACATCTTTTCTAGACCTCATATTTCGGGTGCTTCCTGGACTGACCTTCACAAAGCTTTGGCCATCCTGGTCACAGCAAGTCTTCCTCTATTTTGATGCTACGGTGCCCTCAGACCTCAGCTGGACCACTGCAGTCGTTATGCTGAGTCCTATAAAGAGGGGACAAGTAGACATTGTGAATATTTTTATGTGAAAAATTTCAATCAAATCACAAATAGAGGATAGCCCCAAATATGAGTTACTCAGATTCAACATTTAAAAAAATATATATTTTATTGATTTTTTTACAGAGAGGAAGGGAGAGGGATAGAGAGTTAGAAACATCGATGAGAGAGAAACATCGATAGGCTACCTCCTGCACACCTCCCACTGGGGATGTGCCCGCAACCAAGGTACATGCCCTTGATTGAAATCGAACCCGGGACCCCCCGGTCCACAGGCCAACACTCTATCCACCGAGCCAAGCTGGTCAGGGCCAGATTCAACATTTTTAAGTGGATATATGTACTAGTATATTCTATATATGCTTCATCTGTTCTTTCTCTTTTGTCTCTGCTAAAAGTATTTTTAAAAAATATTCTTACTGATTTCAGAGAGGAAGGGAGAGGAGAGAGAAACATCAATGATGAGAGAAAATCATTGATTGGCTGCTTCCTGCATGCCCCACACTGGGGATCAAGCCTGCAACTTGGGCATGTGCCCCGACCGGGAATGGAACTGTGACCTCCTGGTTCCTAGGTCGATGGTAATCACTGAGCCATGCCAGCAGGGCTTTGATAAAGTGTCTTAAAGCAAATTTAAGATATCATATATTTTACTTTAATATTCTTCATTGACTATATATAAAGTGTAGTTCTTTTATAACCACAAGGCCATTACCACATTTAACCAAATTAACATAAATTTTCCAGCATCATTTAATATCTACCACAACAAAATTTCTCAAATTGTCTCAAAAATGGCTTTTTATCATTTGTTTATTTGAATTGGGATCCTTGTTTATTTGGATTGGGAAAAGGACATTTTTAAGGGTGGTACTAATGACACACTTAAAGAACACTTTATTCCTGATATAATTAGAAAAAGCGGGAGGAAAACCCAGAAGCTCATGGGATCTCTTAAGTATTTCATGGAAGGAACTAATACTTTTTCTCAATTTTCTGTCCTTAAGGGGCCCTGTGATCTATCCCCGGAGAATGAGCGATCCGATGTACTTCTTGAACAATGTAAACCACAGTTTCTGGTTTAATGAGAGATTACTTTTCACATTGCATTCCACCCCGGTGCAGATACAATGATTTCATGTTCCACAGTTAGTCCTGCAATTACCATTTTGATTGCTCCTAGAAAAATGCACACAAAGAATACAGTGACTCAGCGAGGGGTGATGCCCGTGGGTTGCAGTTTTTAGCTTTCCAATTATGATGGAATTGCATAAAGAATGTACAACACCATGTTGCATTTTTTTGCCCCCCACCCCAGGCCTTTTTTTTTTTTTAATTGATTTCAGAGAGGCAGGGAGAGGGAGAGAGAGATAGAAACATCAATAATGAGAGAGAATTATTGATTGTCTGCCTCCTGCATGCTCCACACTGGGGGGTTGAACCTGCAACCTGGGTGTGTGCCCTGACTGGGAATCGAACCGTGATCTCCTGGTTCATAGGTCAATGCTCAACCACTGAGCCACATGGGCAGGGCATGCCCTCCAGGCCTTTTCCCCCTTCCCTCCACCCCCCCGACCACACACACACACAACACCACCAGCACCAAGCGAACCAGCCTCCTTTCTCTTCTCTTAGTTTGTTGTTGTTTTTTAATATTAACCAGGGTCTGTTTTTAATATTAACAAGCGCAGTACAGGGGTGAATTGTAAAACGCCCTCGCAAGTCTTCCTCTTAATAAGCAGTAAGCTACCCATGCCCTTGTGATTACAAAGACTCATGGGTTATATTTAAAGAAAATAATCCGGAGAGTCCGAAGAAGTCTCATTTTGAACATAAATTAATGTCCATGTGACCTCTCAGTCTGTGAGGTAACTGAATGTTCTTATTGCAAACATGTGACTGGACACTGAGTTGAACAAGACATGACACCTTCCAGATATGCCTGTCTTCTGAAGGGGATGAAAGCAGGGCATGGAGAAGATTAGTGGTTTGGAGGGGAGGAAGCTGGAATCAGGGTGGGGGAGGAGGGCACCTAGAAATTCTTGCAATAACCTGGGCACAATTTAATTACCAGCTGGAGTAGGATGCCAGTGTTAGACAACAAGAAGAGAAGCTAAGAAGGTTTAGAAATATCCTCAACTTGGTGACTTAAGAAGGTGGTGACCAAGTATTTGTGCCACAATACACAATAAAGGATACTTATTATGTTTTTCTTTTTTTAAGAGAGAAATTGATGGGGCAGGTTTATTTTGGAAAATTCAGTTGCTTCAACTTTGAAGTCAGAGGCAACTAAAGGAGAAATGTTCACTAAATATCTAGTTTATGCAGCCAGGATACAGGATAGAAATGGGTTTTGTTGATTTGGAAGATAATAAAACCATTTATTCATCTATATAGAATACATTGACATTCACTAGAAACTGTATTAAGGTGCCAGTGATAAAATTTTAAGAGTGTTTGCCCTCAAAGACCTCATCATTTAGCATGAAGGAAGATGAATGAGGAAGTTCTCAGAGGGATGGACCACATGTGAACTATGTATATTATTAAATTTTTATGATTATATATAGTTTACACAATATTATGTAAGTTTGGTAGAAACAATGGATTTTTGAGTTGGTAGAACCAACTCTCTTCTTTCTGTTCCTATTTTTCTTTTCCTTATTTTTAAAAAATAAATGTAATTTTAGAATTAGGACATGCGTGTGCAAGGTGATTTACTGAAGTTGTTGAGTTGAAGAAGCAGGATCGGGATCAGAACTTGTATTTGTTCTCTATGCCTGTGGTCTAGTCGTATTTCCTGGACGAAGGCCACAGCCTGATCAAGCTGTGTGCTGCTGTATAGGGTGACAGCCCAGCTGTCCCTTCCCTCACTGCTCTCTGCCAATCTAAGCCACTATTGTAGCTACCAGGCCAGTCTGCTGTGAGCAAAGTGTGGGCCACCAATCCTGCTTTATTCTACCACTTTTTTTCTTCTTTTCTACTTGTGCTGGAGATGGAGGGAGCTAGTACAAAGGATGTAAATGACCTCAGCAGCTTTGTGTATCTCCTGGTTCAAGGTTACTTTCCCCTGCCTCCCATCTTCCGTGAACACAGGAAAAACAAAAACACACAACCTGAATCAAAGCTTCAATCTTTAGCATTCCCAGTGTCAGCAGTGTTTTTACATTTTTATTCAGGGGTCATCTTGAATTTTCAATGTGCAAAATTATGGTCTTTTCTTGTCCTGATTTTTTATGTGATGTATCACATTTATTGACTTGCGAATATTGTACCAGCCTTACATGTTCTAATTTTGATGTCATTTCTTATTCTCATCCAGGTGACACTTAATACTTTAGTCCTCTTGTTCCGAAAGAGCTTTTGGAAACATAAAAGGTTTGGTCTCTTAAAAAAAAAAAAAGAATCACATTGTACTCTGTGTATTTTTCAAAGTGCATGGGATGCATAGTGTTTTTAATAATCAGTAATAAACATTACAATTTATTTTTGTAAAGTTGGTAGCATAATAAAGCCATTTAGTTACACCACAAGAAAGGAAAGCTCATAATGGACTTCATCTGTTTACTCTTACAACTTCCTGAGTCAAGTTTTCTGCACTATGTAATGGTGATCCATTAGTGATGCAAGATATTTGGGATCTTTTAAGTACCCTCCGTACAGCCATTATTTGAAGAAAGATGAATCTGGTGGGAGGTTCAAGCGTGTAATACCATGACTTATAAATAGGCTGGTTCAAGTTATGCTTGTTTCAGTTTGAAAACGTAACTTAGATGCATATCCTGTGAAACACAAGAACAATTAAACAATGGAATTGGTTGAGCCTCAAAAGACTCAATAAATGGGAGCCACTACTCTCTGGTAGCATACAAAAATCATCTTGTTCTTTCATGACTGTTAACACAGGATTATCATCATCAGTAGCAGAACGTTTGCCAGTTCTGCATGCAGTGATTTCAGTGGATGTTAGAAACACTTGATGAAATGTATCCTGTGGTACCTGCAGGAGGGGAAAGCTGAATAGCTGACAGAATTATGAAAAAGAGAACCATTTCATGACAGGGAATGGCTTTCTTTGTTACAGTCTTAGTAAAATCAAACGTAACTGGTCTTCCTCGGAGTTCTTTCTGACTTGCTTCAAGTGGCTGGAGTTGGAGTCCCTTCTCTGGATTCCACAGGTGCTGTGCACACCTCTATCACAGCACTTACTATGCGGCGGGGTTTTATTTTCATGTGTGTCCTAAATGAGTAGGGCGTATTAAAGCCAGCAGAAGAATGATTGAAGGACTATGGGTTCCACTCCCAGCCAATTTCTCCCGTTATTTCTGGGCATCACATGCAGTCACCATGTGGCACCCATCCTGGCTTTCCTCCCTTGCTTAGAACCCACTAGTCCATGGCTGTGGCTCCTGTAGTCATTTGGGGGAGCCTCACCATGACCACTGCCCACAAGAGGGCAGGTATTAGGCAGGGACAAACAGTCTTGCTTCTGGAAGTTCTCAAGTTGCCAACCTGTAGGGTTCGGGCCATGCTGACTTACATGCAGAGATAGAGACACCGGCAGCCTCCTAAACTTTAAGGCGTATTTTGATCTTAAGCATAAATCCTGCTTGGGTCTCTCCACAGTCTCCTCAACCAGCTCATCCAGCTACGATTCCTCACCCTTTTCACTTCTGGCCAAGTGGCTCGCGACATCACAGCCCTAGCTGCCTTGACTTTTTATCTGTCCTAGGACTTCCCCTTGCAGCACTCTCCCCTCTAAATAAAAATGACGTGGAGCTGAGAAAAGGGGAGATGGGTCATTACTTCTAAAAGTGTTTGAACTCCAGTTTGAAGAATTCAGATAACCCTGTTAAGTGCATGTTTGTGTGCCTTCCTGGACTCTGACCCCGACAAGGACAGGGGCTGTCTTTATCTTGGGTCCTTGGCACTTAACACAATGTTAAAGGAGTCAAAGTTAATTGCGGGAAGAATTAGTGCACAGGCTCAGTCAGACTTAATAGTTTTCACAACTCATTTTAAATGGAAATAGCTCCCATTGGTACCCTCTGCTTCTTATCCATTAAAGATGATTAAATATGTAAATATACTTGTTGCTCAAGTTCTATTTCAGGATTCCTTTTAGTGGAAAAAAATGGTATATCTTTTATTTCTCTTGACCCATCGTTGTTCTTGATAAAATGTCTGGTAGATGAGTGTAAGAGTTTTGTGGTAGGTAATGCTTCCTGAGCCTCCAAATTTGTGGCAAAATAGAAATGATGATTCTTGTAGTGTTTCCCTTCTGTCTTAGGGGTGGAATATTTGAGAATAGGGTGTTTTGGCTGTTAATTTTGTATGCTCATAGGAATTTTTAAAAAATATATTACTTTAAAATTACTCTGGTATTTAAATTGATAACAGCCATTAATATGCTAGGCCATAGCAATAAATAACATCTGCTCTGTGATCCTCACAACAATCCTTAGAAAAGGGATCAGCAAACTTTATCTGTGAAGGGCCAGAGAGTAAGTATTTGAGGCTCTGTGGATCATAAGTCTCTATAGCAATTGGGAAAAAATTTGGACTCAGATGTTAAGAGACTTAACTCAAGACCACCTTGCTTAAGGACCAGCCCCAGAATTTGAACTGACTCCTCTCTGTCATGGTTCAGAAAAATATAAATAGTAAGATACGTGCACCTGCTTCCTCGAATAGGGGTGCCTACTACCCGCAAGGCACTATACTGTGTAGTTATGGAGGTGATACAGGTTTGGTTACAGGACCCCACAGTACAGGGGGGGAGGCAGTCAATAGATAGCATGCCTGTTACACGCCAAAATCAAGCTGTGAGTGATAACAAATGGAAGTTTTCAGATGAAAAATGAAATATTTTTGTTACTGGTGAAGCTGATACTAGAGAACATGGCTTTGATGTACAGGACAATGAGCCTCCTGATTTCAGACCTTGGATTCAGACAGACCCATCCCTCTAGGTACGGACAGTGTGGCCAACCACTGGACTCCATGTGGAGCTGCTTCTGTAATACTTTGGGAGTGCCAGCCAACGCCAAAGGGGAAGGGAAGGAGAGCACTTGTCTGCAGTGCATAGTCCCTTGTTCCTAATTCTCCATCCAGAGGACCCCTTTCCCCTTTGTAGGGAATTGGTGAGCAGGAGGAGGATGTGCATAGTATGTGATGAGATGTCCCCACCCCCACACACATGTGAAAAAGGACACATCAGGAATAGGGAGTAAGTGCCTCCTCCTTCTTTCTTTAGGGAGTAAGTGCCCAACAGGGAAGAAATGGCACCATTGAGTTGCTTTGGAATTTACAGTGAAGAGAAATTCTAGAAATGGAGAAAAAGAAACATAACCGAGAACTTGGCATTTAGATAAGTCCTTGAACAATTGTCACTGGGATATGTGGAGATAATGGGGGGCTGGATGAGCCAGAGAAAAGGAATATCAGAAGCAAAGGTGTCGTCGGGAGGTCAAGAGGTCAGTTGCTGAGTCACAGAGCTAGGGAGACCAAATGTTCGATTTGTCTGAGACTCTGGGTTTTAGCCACGAAAGCCTCACATTCCAGGGAAACCCTCAGTCCTGGACAAACTGGATGGTTGGCCTCTTGAGTACCAGGCTAGGAACTTGAAACTTTAATTTGTTGAGTGGTACAATGTATAGAATGGCTGCATGTATGGCAGGTCACTGCATGTGTGGTATGTTTAATTCCACTAGGCTGGAAGCAAAGGGTGAGAAGCCAAAGGTTATCAATAGACACTGGGAACCATTGAAGAATTTTTGAAGGGTGTGAGTGTTATATTGAATCTCCAAGTACGTAAATATTGGAAAGGAGTTTGTGGACTGTTGAATATAAAACCAAAGGAGAATAGATCAGGGAGTAAATTGAAACATCAAGGGGGATTTTATTTTTGAGAATGATGACATCCTAAAAGAAATGCAATCCCTTTTTATTGTTCCTATTAGGCTCTGCAACGAACTGCTTAGAATTAACTCCCCAAAACTATATCCATTCCAATCTGTCCATTCTAGTGGGTAGTGATTTATGTGATGTGATGGAGGTATTAGTCAACACTCTGGTGGTGATCATATTGCAATATATAAATGTGTGAAGTCAACACATTGTACATCTTAAATTTACACAATATTAAATGTCAATTATAGCTCAATAAAAAAGAATCTAATGGACAGTGGTAATTTGTATTTCCCCATATAAAAATGCCTTCCTAATGGAGGATGCATTCCCAGCAAGTTTCTTAAAATTATTCAAGAATTGTTTTCATTACCAGGGCTATATTGAATGTTCTGCCTGAATGTGGCAATCCTGCCAGATTGATAACTCATTTGGCAAAGCCCATTGGATAAAGCTTCCATGGCAGTTTGATTTTGGCACTGAACTAGTAAAATGGGATGAACCAGATGTACCAGTAGATGTTATCTGTGTAAGCATCTAGATAGTGTCTTTCATTGAATAACTATTTGTTAATGACTTAATCAGTTGGTTACTGAGAAATCTAAAAGGAAAATGCAATATGTTTGGGTATGTTAGTCTTTTAAGTAATTATCCTTATTATGTAAGAAATATCAGAGGTGTTTTTCATGATTTACTCCAAAGCTCCAGGAAATATAGAAGTGTTATAGAGATCTGGTTCCTTGGAAAAACCAAGAGCAGTTTCACAAAACTATTTGCATTAGTTGATATAGTTATTTTATAGGTAATTATCATGTTAATTATTTTGAAATAGATTGGTTGATTATTGCTTTTTCTGCCTAAACTTGGATTACTATATTAACTTTTTATTTTGAAATAATTTCAGACTTATAGAAAAGTTTAAAAATTTGTACAAAGATTTCTTATATACCTTTTACCCAGATTCCTCAAGTGTTAAAATGTATCTTCCCATGCTCCAAATTTGCTATATCCTATTATCTGTCTCCATTTTCCTGAAAATTTGTAAATAAATTGGAGACATATTGCTCCTTAATAACATCAGTATGGTCCAGCTGGCGTGACTTAGTGGTTGACCTCTGAACAAGGAGGTGATGGTTCGATCCTGTCAATAAAAATATATTTAAAACAAGAAAAAACATCAGTATGTATTTTCTAAAAACAAAAACCTAGTTTATAACCACAATTAAAATAAGGAAACGAACATTGATGTATACTGTCATCTACAGAACTTACACAAATTTTCTCAATTGCCCCACTAATGTGTTATGATGTAAAAGAAAAAAAAATTGTTTCAGATCTAATCCAGGTTTTTGTTTTTTTTAATTAATATGTTTTTATTGATTTCAGAGAGGAAAGGAGAGGGAGAGAGAGATAAAAACATCAATGCGGAGAAAGAATCCTCAATCAGCTGCCTCCCGCATACCCCATACTGGGGATCAAGCTCAAAACCATGTCATGTGCCCTGACTGCAAATTGAACTATGACCTCCTGGTTCATGGGTCGATGCTCAACCACTGAGCCACACTGGCCGTGTTCTAATCCAAGTTTTTAACTCTTTTCTAACAATGAGAAACTTCTCTCATTTGCACAATTCTAAAATACACATAGAATAGTTTTAGAAAAACTAACCTATGCCACTGGGAAAAACCCACTGTGAATCAGTGTTTATTTACGGTGCTCATTGTCTTTAGCATAAGAGTATGTAGTCAAAACATTGTTCAAAAGTTACCTAGGTTAGGTTCCCTCCCACTTCAGTGTAGTTCTGTTATTCATTTGCAATTCAGTTAGATTCATCTGTGTTTATTTTTTTCTATTTTGGTTTTCCTTTTCCCCATCCTTGTTGTTTTCACTTATTTATTTTTCAAGTATGTCAACAAAAGAGGTGTATGTACTCCCCACACTCTGCCCCTTCTGTTTTGCTCACATTTCCTTATCTTTTTTACTCCATTTCACCTGCCTACTGCAGGCAACTAATCTCCCTAACTTTTGGTTCCGTATCTTGTTATACAAATGAGCAGACATGCATGTTTTTTTATCCCCCCCACAGGTAACACACATTAGGTATTCTTTTGCACTTTGCTTTTTTCTCCACTTCATACCAGGTTAGCAATCCTCCTCATTCTTTTTTATGGCTGCATTGCACCCCGCTGTGTGGCGGCACCATAATTACCCACTTACTCTCCTGTGTATGGGCATTTGGGGCGCTCCCAGGATGGTGCAGGGACAAACAGTGCTGCAGAGGACAATCTTGTGCAAATGTACTCTCAGATTAATATACTTTTTATTTCATCAAGGTAACTTACCCCATGTGTTCTCCAAATTGTCTTTGTTGGGGAGCATTTCAGAGTTATGCGTTAGCTTGTTTTTCTTCCTTCGGAACTCTCCTCAGTGTATAAAATTGTTAAATTCTTTTACTTTTAAACACAGAAACACACCATATTGGGACTGCACACCATGAAATTTCAGTAATTTAATTCATGTTTAATGTGTGGTCAAAAGAGCCCTTATGCTTCCTGGCTTTTTATTATCTTAGGTAATCTGAGTAGCTTCTAACGAGAGGTTCTGAAAGAATTTGGGTAACTGGTTTTATAGCCGTAATTGAGACACAGCCCCGCGTAACTCCTTCCATCCGCCACTTCCTCCTCCCTGGGCAGGATGCTGGCCTTAAAGACCACAAGGAGGGCCATGTGCACTTTCGAATTAATAGTTGTTCTTTTATTATCAGTAGTCTCCGAAACAATGCATTTTCTAAACACTTGGTTATCTGATATCTGTGATCTGTGACCACAGCACAAGGTCTTATTCAACAGAACCACCTATCTTGTGGATTCACAAATAAAGACGCTTGTAGGGCTGCTCCGCACCACCTTTAGTATAACCGCTTTTCTATTGAACGGCCACCTCCTAAGAGTACGCCAATCTTCGTTTTACTTGTTCATCCTTTCTCTTCAGGGTTTGCATTCTGCTGGTTTCTTAACTTATAATCCGAAATCAAAGCATATCGTTTTAGTTCAGATGCTAGGTGTTGTGTTTTATCTGCTACCCGTGCACTTGAACTCCAGTTGCCTTGACAAAGACTCTGTTGTTTCTGGAGTGATTGACTTTAACCAGAAGCTGGTGCGTTCGAAGCCTCATTTTCGCGTGGTCTCTGGGGGCCGGGTGGCACGCTTAGGGCCTGTGGGGCGCTGAAGGGCTGTGACGTTTCCTCCATTCTGAATTTGCTGCATTCGAGTCTAGTGGTATAAGTGTATTCCTTTGCTGTCACCAGGAAAGGGGGCTGTTCTCACTGTTTCTGATGAGTAAGTTATAAATAATGATATGAATACCGAGGGAGTTCAATTTTAACACTTGCTGATTGAGTTGTTCCATTGTAAGAAATGAATTCATCTATCACTTCACTTCCCCTTTCCCTTTTTCTCTTTTTGTTCTCATTTTTAGTCACACTTACTATACATAAATATATCCTCGTGGTAAATAAAAAAGCAAAAAGCATGTTTCCCATGTCCCCTTTCATTCACCTTCTCTAGCTGCGCCCGCTGTTGCGTCAGTTTCTGAGACTGTCTGTGTGTTGATACGTGGACCTCCGGAAACTCTCATCTGTGTTTGGGAGCTTGGGGACGGCGAACTGTTTCTCCTCCCAAAGGCGAGGGTGCGGTCTTCAGGAAAGCCACTCCTCGGTTCCCTGCCGCTGACAGGAAGGGGAGAAGGCCTTTCCTTCCGCCGCTGGACACCTGCTCAGGCGTGGACTGCTCTAGCTGCGCGGTGGTGAGAAGGGGGACCATGACATGGACACGGCCTCTAGTAGGCGCTGGAGACAGAGCCTGCGTGTTACAGGCTGGATGAGATTAGGGATTATGCTCCTTTAAAAAAAATGTATTTATCTTTGTTATTTGTCTTTTTTCCGATTGACTCCCTTCTCCCCGCACCTGCCCCTCCCAAACCTTTGCTACACTAATGTCTGTGTCCATGGGCTATGCATGTATGCGTATAAATTCCCTGGTAAAATTTTTTCTTACCCTCCTAGATTTTAGATTTTATTGGTAGATATAAACAAGTAAACAAGATATTACACTGAACTCATTATGCTGAACAGAACAAAAGGGGAATGCTAGTTGCGCAAAAATTAGTGGGTTAAGCTGAAATGCAATATTTAAGGCATACCTTTAAGGTTACACAGTGTCACCCCTATAAATTAAATTAAAGAAAAAAAAAATCCTCAAATCAATTAGTGCTATTGACCCCAAGTTAAATTCAGCCAAATAAAGTTATGCCAAGTGGAACCTTTTCATTCTTTCCCCAATGTTGTATTTAATTAAAACAAATACAGTAAAAATTTGATGATGTTTTTATGTTGTCCATTGCTTTGGGGGAATTGTTTATAACTATAACACACCCGTGTATACTCCTAAAAGACAAATCAAAACTCAGTTTTGCATTGTGATCTTCTTTCTCCTCTTTGAACGATTCATTTATGCATTGTTTCTTAAAATTTCTCTCCAGCTCTGGCTTCCTTGACGTCTTTTTACATGATTCTCTTCCTTCATACACAATATTGCCTTTGTGGTGTCTAGTATTGGTTCTTATTTCTCTACTAGAGCCTGGTGCACGAAATTCATGCACGGGGGAGGGGCTGTCCCTCAGTCCAGCCTGCACCCTCTCCAATCTGGGATCCCTCTCACAATCCAGGACTGCTGGCTCCCAACTGCTCGCCTGCCTGCCTTCCTGATTGCCCCTAACCGCTTCTGCCTGCCAGCCTGATCACCCCCTAACCACTCCCCTGACAGCCTGATTGATGCCTAACTGCTCCCCTGCCAGCCTGTTTGCCCCTAACTGCAGGCCTGGTCACCCCTAACTGCCCTCCCCTGCAGGCCTGGTCCCCCAACTGCTCTCCCCTGCAGGCTTGGGTCCCCCTCGACTGCCCTTCCCTACAGACCCAGTCATCCCCAACTTCCCTCCTCTGCTGGCCAGGTCACCCCTAACTGCCCTCCCCAGCAGACTTGATCACCCCCAACTGCCCTCTCTTGCAGGCCTGGTCCCTCCCAACTGCCCTGCCCTGCCCTGCTCTGCTGGCCTGATTGCCCACAACTGCCCTCCCTTGCAGGCCTGGTTCCTCCCAACTGCCCTCCCCTGCTGGCCATCTTGTGTCCACATGGGGGCAGGATCTTTGACCACATGGGGGCAGCCACCTTGTGTGTTGGAGTGATGGTCAATCTGCATATTACTCTTTTATTAGATAGGATAGAGGCCTGGTAAATGGGTGGGGGCCAGCTGGTTTGCCCTGAAGTGTGTCCCGGATCAGGGTTGGGGTTCCCTTGGGGCGTGGGGTGGCCTGAGTGAGGGGCCTGGGGTGGTTTGCAGGCCGGCCATGCCCCCTGGCGACCCAAGCAGAGGCCCTGGGATCTGGGATTTATTTATTTTCTACAATTGAAACTTTGTAGCCTGGAGTGGAGCCAAGCCTTCTGCTCACTCCATGGCTGCAACCATTTCTGTTCTTCTATAATTGAAACTTTGTAGCCTTAAGCGGAAGCCAAAGCAGGCCAGGGCTGCAGAAACTTGGCTTCCTCCATGGTCGCAGGGGACCCTAGCCGCCTCCTCTCTCCAGCTCCATGGCTGCCGCCATTTCTGTTGGTATTTATTTATCTTCAGTAATTGAAACTTTGTAGCATTGAGTGGAGGCCTGGGCGGGCAAAGGCAGGTGGAAAGCTTGGCTTCCTCCATTGCCAGGGAAACCCAAGCCTCCCTCCTGCTCTCTGTGGCTGCAGCCATCTTGGTTGGGTTTATTTATTCCCTCCTGATTGGCTGGTGGGCGTGGCTGGTGGGTGTGGCCTGTGGGTGTAGTGGAGGTATGGTCAATTTGCATATTATTCTTTTATTAGATAGGATGGCTCTAGACTGTTGGGTTCGCCAAGAGATTGTGCTCTTTGACAGGACCTTTGTAGCATCATGGGAGGGGGGTACCCTGCGGACATGGTATTAGCTGGAGGATGTGATGAGATTTATAAAGGGACTACCGAAGTCTAGGGAAGTTGCTATTGGTGCTAACCTACCAGGTAAGTTTCCTTTTGATGATGAAGGTGATGAAGGCATCACTTTTCCTTCCTGAGCCCATTGGCAGCCAGACCATCATGGTCAACTAAGGAAAGGGATAAACCCTCATCTTTTAAGTGCAAGACATGGTCCTTCCTCTATAGCATACGGGGAGGTTAATATATCCAGCCTATATGATGGGGGATTAACTTTTCCTGCCTGTGTGCTGGGAGGGGGACAATGCAATTTAAATAGATGATTTAAAATAAAAGGAAATGTGCCTTAAATATGCAAGAAGAACTACTGTCATAAATTTCAGCTTGCTTTCATTTATGGAATCTGCTCAGTAATGTCTAAGGAACTGATACCCAAAGAGAAAGTATGGGTGCAAGGTAACAGAAAAGGAGGCAGATTTGGGGGGGGAAAAAACATTTAATTTACATATGAGTCAAACTTTCTCAGTAAATGGTTAATGGTTTGTTTGGCAAAGAGATACAGTTGATTTGTCTTTCAAATTCATGATCTCTAAAACATTGTCGTAAGATTGTTCCAAATGATTGAGACCAAACCTTAGAGATTTTCCTCTTTATTATATAATGTTGCACGAAATTTGGCATATCGTGCATGCATATCTTATTAAGTTAAACTGTATGTTCCTGAAGACTAGGAGCCTTATTGTATTTCCTCACTAGCCAAGTAAAAGACGTGTGCATTAAAGTTTGTTAATGGAAACGTACAGCATTTTAGCAATTTATTTTTGCATAATAGCAAACATCTATACTAGGTGCAAATCACCGAGGTGGACTCTGGGCACATCAAAATATATAGGAGGTGACACATGCCATTGTCTACTGAGGAAGACACACAGACAGCTGGGTGATTTCATCCTAATGTGACAAATATAGTAAAAGAAGACAGTCCAGCATGTCTCAGGGGCAAACTGTCATGGCCCTTCACCCCTTAAAAGTGGTTATAAGAGAAGGCTTCCTGGCAGAGATTGATGTTCCTATGTCATTTTACTTATCCCTTTGTCCCTAGTGTGCAGGGCATATAAAATAATCATAAACGTTGAATGAATGAGTAAAATACAACCTGATAAGAGTCTTGAATTATAAATATAGAGTAACTAGAAAAATAAGGGCAAATTGGGGATGAAAGTATTAGGGGTGGATGGTGAAGAGCAGAAGTAGAAACTCCATAGTTTGGGGCTGGTGTTTTGTGCAGGGATGAGACATCACTTGGCGATGAGACTGGGCTTATTTCTTTGCGTAGTGGAAACAACAGTGGAATTTTAAATGGGGAATGGTCGGATTTTAATTTTTAAATCCCTCTGAAAGTTTAGTGGAGAAAGGACTAGATGAAAGTGAGAGTTGGGAGCTCAAAAGTATGTAGGCTAATAGAATAGCCCAAGTTCTGCAGTGAGAAATGTAATTCTAGAAATGCAGAGAAGTTCTTGGAGTGATTGACGCATTGGAGAGGGAAGATTGGTAGGAGTTGGTAACTGACCGTGGTGAGGGGATGGGAGTCTAGGATGGAGGTAAGGTTTTGGTCTCTAAATATAGGCAGAAGTCTTCTGGACCGGGCTTCTGGAAAAGCTTTTAGGTTCTAAAAAAATGAGAGAGACCCCCTGGCATATACCCTTGTCCCTGACTAGAGTGCATGCAATGAGTGCCTCCTAACTACCAGGGGGTCTGGGAAATTAGTTGCTCAGCCAAGCATATGTCCTCCCTCAAGAGATTTGGGATCCTGAAAGAGGAAGTAACTAGTAATGTCTGATACATATACACAGGTAAGTTACTTTTTAGTCATCCTACACTAGTATTAAACAAAGAGCATGAGTCAGTTCTTTTTTAATGTTTTTATTGATATTTTAGAGAGAGAGAGAAACAGCGATTGACTGCCTCCCGCATACTCCCACAGGGGCTCAAACCCACAACCCAGGCATGTGTCCTGACCAGGAATTGAACCAACAATCTTTTGGTGCATGGGAAAATGCTCAACCAACTGAGCTACACCAGCCAGGGCTGAAGTCTGTTCTTTTTGAGAACATTTTGAGGAAAGCAGAAACCAATGGGCAGTTTTTCTATCTATAGGAAAGATGTGGCTGTTATATCTACACATGCACTCAATCAGCAAGTGCTTTAGCACTTTCTAAGACTAATTATCGTTCTAATCACGGAGAATAGCAAAAAAAGATAAAACAAAAAAGGAAAGAGGTAATTGTGTTCCTTCTCACCCAGCTTGATTTGAATGAAAAGTTAAAAAAAAAAAAAAGAAACCATCAAAGGAAAGTTTAAGAGCAGCATGTAAACATGTGATTATAATGTGGTTCAGACCAACAGGCTAAGGGAAACCCACAAAAGGGAAAGGCTACCATGGAGCGGCGGTCAGCTTTGTAGCCCATGCGATAAAGATGGACGAGGGAAAGAGTGGAAGGGGTTGTATTTGTTTTTTCAGTAAGAAGCAGTGTTGGGTAGTTCATTGTAACATTTTGAATTAAATTCAATTTGTTGGGTTTGAAAACAGTGGAGAGTATGAGGTCCACAGAACAGAAATAAAATAATAAATCTATCAGGTTTGCTTTTATATACATCTCTTTTGTATTTATATTTTAAATAATCTATATTATATTGGCTACACTTAAATATACTACCATATGTCAGTTTTCAAAACTATTTTAAACATATAGGCAATAACATATGTGCAATTCTTGGGCTGGCATGAAGTCTGTTTTCTTAAAGTGTGAATTGTTAAATATAAAAGCCAAACTCACTAAAAGATCATGAAGGCATAAAATTTAGAGTACTGGCACTTTTCAATTCTTCATGTTTTACAGAAAAAAAAAATCTTCACATTTGATGATACATGATTCATTCTTAATGCTTTATCTGGACTTTCTATCATGTCCCTACGCTCTTTCCATTCCTACTTAAGAATTTGAGACATCTTGGCAAAGAGGAACAAAGAGTTTTAATTCTTAGTGAATATGAAACTCCTTAGGTCTGGATAATGTCTGTATTTTTGCTAAGTCTGGGAAGATGTGAGTTTTAGCCAAGAATGGAACAGCTTAAGAAACTATTGAAATCTTACATGTATTGTTTTGTCTCTTATGTAGGAAAGTACTTCTGTGTGGCCTGGTTTTACTTGATGTGGTCCTACTTAATCTGGTTGGCTGTTTGAGGACTCTTATGTTGACCTAAAGGAGGTTTGGGAAATATCGGTTAATATAGTACAGCGTGAGAAGGATTTATTACAAATGCCATGTATTATTAATAAAGGCATTCTTTTCTTGTAAACCCAATATTTTGTATAAGAATGCATGATGATAACTTGTATTAATTTTCTCATTTTCCCCTGAATAAAATAAGAGATCTCCCTAAAAGGGTTCATCATACAATGAGGTGAGCTGTGTGTCTGTCTTGAAACTTACTTTCTGCCAAGATTTAAGTGAAGCCCCCTTTTAGTAAGGAAATATAAATATGAATTAAGGGTATAATTTTATCCACAATTAAGTAAATAAACATGTTACGACAAATAACATTTTGTGTTTCTCTACATTAAGGAGGTTTTGTTTAATTGCTGAAAAGGCAACCTAGTGTGGAATGAGACCACAGATTTTAAAGTTTTGTTTTGTTTTGTTACTTTTCGGATTGGTAAAAATTAGAAAAATTTGAATATTATAATATTAATTTCTGATAGCCCACAGAATATTAGCATTCAGCTATATATTTCTTTCCCTTTGACTTTGTAAGGGCTATGTAATTGAATCTTTAGTTTGGAATTTCTTCTAATGTAATCCCATAAAATTAAAATTTCCCCAAGTATAATTTACCAATAATTTATTCTAATATTAGAAGAAAATAAGTACATCCTTTGTTTCAAAAATTTTGTTTTTATTTAAGTTATACACACACATAGTTTAGATGAAATGTTCTACCAGGGTTGTCACGAGAAAACGACTGTTCTTGTCCCAGTGCCTTCCCGCTACCTCTCCCCTGACTGTTTTAAACTATTTAAAAATCTTTGTGTAGTTATGTTCACAACTCCTCATAACATGCTTTTATTGCTATTGCTCAACCTTTCTTTGGGGAGGGGAAGGGTGTTGTTGAATTTCCACTGTGGGAGATAAGGATTTAGCTCACTTTTACCACTTCCCTTCCTCACTAGACACAAGCACGCTTCTCCTCCCCATCCTTCTAGTATAGTTATAGTGTGATTTTGGAAGGATGAATAGTTTGTGTTTACATTCTTATAACCATGCTAACATAGCTGAGTCACATAGTGTGTGTATATACTTATTACGTTTCCTATCTGACATAATTTGTTGTTTTCTTTAGAGATGGCTTTTCTTTTACAGCTACATGCCTAATTCAACTCTAAATCTTCTTCAGTTTGCCTACATCTCTTCCCAATATGTTAGAATATATTGACTAGTTGACTCATTTTATATTTTTTTAAAATATATTTTTTATTGATTTCAGAGAGGAAGGGAGAGATAGAAACATCAATGATGAGGGAGAGTATTGGTTGGCTGCCTTCTACATGCCTCACACTGGGGATTGAGATCGAAACCAGGGCTGTGTCCTGACTGGGAATTGAATTATGACCTCCTGGGTCATAGGTCGATGCTCAACCACTGAGCCACACCAGCCATGCTAATTTTATCTTTTTTCAAGAAACTTCTTTCAGAGTCTCTGATCTGCACTACAATCTACTCTGATTGCTTTAGGGCTGTTTGACAGAAGTTATCTTGGGATTTCCCTTCACCATTACCTTTGGGTTCCTTCTGCCTTTAACTTATGTTTGATACCCTCTTTCCTGGATTCCATTTTTACTTTTATTTGGTTACTCCCCTGGTTTTGTGGGGCATATTCTTTAGTAACTTACCCTAAAAGGCATGTGGGATATATGTTTTTGAGATGCTACATATCAGAAAAGTCTGTATTCTGCTTCACAATGGACTATTTTGGGTGGTCCTGGATACTTTCTGGAGATTTTCTCCAGCCATCTCCTTACTCCCAGCTTTCAATCTCAGGATGAGTCCACATACTCTCCTAATCGCCTCTTCAGTTCTTCAGCACCCCAGTGGGTGGTGGGTGTTAGGAGCACGTGTGCTTCTCCTATCTGCATCCTCACCTTTAAAAGTTATCATGGGTGCTGAGTGTTGGTATCTTATTTTACTTTGGGTTGTCAAAGAGAACTTGAACTGGACAATAGTTGAAGTGGCAAAAGCAGATTTTATTCAGGAACTATTGCAATAGGAGAAAAGAAACCCGGGTATAGAACTGGACTCGATTCCAAATACAGCAAGAAAAAAATGGGGATTGATAGTCTAGGATTAGGGTGGGGATGGGGTTAGTGGGTGCAAAATCAGTAGGGGAATTCTTGCTAAGCTGACTTGAATGACTGTTGATGAAGGCAGGCCAGGGTGATAGATATCCAGAAAGGGAGATGAGGAAATGTGATTAGATATCAAGGGTGGGAATGAGGAGTATGATTGGGTATTGAGGTGATCAGATATCAAGGGTGAGGAATTCTGTCTAAACTGACTTAGCAGGATTCTTGCAGTCTCTGGGCTATGCAGGCCCAGTCCCAGGCTCATAGAGAAGAGGGCTCAGAGGAGCCTGACAGAGGTTTGGTCCAGGGTACAGTCTTTGTCACGGCTGAAGTTCTTGTGACTTTACATGTGGGTTCAGGTATTAGAGAATAAAAGAATTCTCCAGGAAATTCTTATAATACTTCTCATGAGTGATGTCAACTTATTTTTTGTGTGACGTATAAAGGGTAGTACCATAGCCATCAAATTACCTTCTGGGGATAATTTTTTTTAAGACTAATCATGCTTACTTATTAGCCATATTGATGAATTTAATAAATATGTATGTGTATCACAAAAAAGTGATGTAAATTTATGCATAAAAAACTTTGTCACCATATACTTGGGGAGTATATACTTTTGCTGCTTCTATTATGGTTAACAAACTAACTTAGGTCTAAGAATCCTAGGTGTAATGTGAGGCATTTTTCTATAAAGATTGATGATTAATGTAGTCCAAAGGTAATTTATTACTTTGTATACAGGTTCTCCTGCCAATACTAATCTCTCCCGGGTAGTAGAAGGCCAAGCCAATGAAAAGAAATTTTAGAGCAAACTCTTAAGCTTACCTGAGTGTGCAAAAATAGAAATATGCAGATGAATTTATGTTTACAGGGGTGGACAAGTATATCAGTGGAGGCAAAACAAAACAAAAAAGACACAAAGAAGGTAAATTATAAGTATGGAAAGTTAAGTGTCTAGATTATGTTAATGTTCCTAGTGTTGATGAAGGGTTGCAGGACCCCTAATAATTTTGACTGAGGTCTTAAACCATTAGGAAAGGAATTTTGAAATCAAGTACAGCACATTCCCTTATCGTTGAACGCATCAATAGTGTACCCACTTCTCCCAGAAGATATGTAGTGAAATTGGAGAAGATATAAGAAGCACACTAAAATGGTCAAGGTAGGAGGTGCCTGCCCACAGGGAGTAAAGAAAATCAATAAGAATCTATAGACACAAGTGTGAGGAGATAGGGCCATTTTTTTGACATCATGGATGATACGAATAGTATTGACAGTAACAACACTTATTCCAAGGTTTGGTGATCAGGGAGACTAGAAAATATCACCTTGCCCAACTAATTATAAACTAATGGAACTGATTACTCTAAGAGGAAGTAGGGGTGGAAAATATAAATAACCTCAAAAATGATTTAACTAAATTTGTGGATGACAAATCCATAATAGGTTATTACAGGGAACTACAATGTTTTGGGTACACTCCTAACCTTTGAGGTTGACATCAAAGAACTGCCATTCTTCCCACAGTGTGTCCCTTGGTACCATCATCTGCATCCTGGACAAGAAGGATCATGAGTCTGATCCAATGTGGCAAGACCCATTAGTCTCTGATCTGTGCCAGATTTATGTGGGTTGCCAATTCAGGGTAAATTCCAGTATGAGGATCGTAAATTTCAATGAAAACCTTAATGTTTATATTTCCTAAGTTGTGTTAATTCTCCTTTACATAGTGTACTCATTTTCAACGTTGGGGAAGATCTCATGATCATGTAGCCTGTACTTGACTATGATGGTACTTTGTGACCTAGTAGTTGTCCATACTGTAGGTTGAATAGGGTCAAGTAATAATCCTGGGAAATTAATCTTCTCCCCTTGGCATTTCTTTTGCATGTCAACTCATTTCCAATTTGCAGTTTAAGACTGGGAGAATAAAATAGAAAGATTCTACGTCAAGTATGACTTTTGTGTTGCTGTTTTTTGATAAAAAAATATGAATTTCCCCTTTGAACTGATCTTAATTTATGTATAAGAAGGCATAAAGGGAATTTTAGTGTTTTTAGGTACAGAAATTTATTCTCCTTATGTTATTTTTTGGGGGGTGGGTGGTGCTGCATTTAAAACTTTGATCTAAATGCCTTTAAGCCATGTGGAGGAATTGCCTGGGGATCTTGTTTTAATATGGATTTGGTTTCAGTAGGTGTGGGGGGAGGCCTGAGATTCTACCTCGAGGCGAAGCTGCTGCTAGGGCTGAGGTCCTTGGGCAAATTTGCACACCTTGCTAATGCAGCCCTCCAGTTTTAGAAAACAATCTTGGTTTCAACTTTTCAACTAAATATGTTTTTGGAAAATTTAAGAAATAGTTAAAGCAAATCATTTATATAAACAGGATGCGAATACTATGTTTATTTGGATGATGTTGAACCAATCTAGAATTCCTTCTTTTCACCTCTTCTGAGTTCTTCCATCTCACTTCCTTTTCTTTCTTAAATACTCCCCTTTGGTATTGACAAACGTGGGCTAAATGGCACAGTGTCTCTTGATTATATTAAACTTACGCACATGCACATGCACACACTCTTCAGTTCTGTGTACGTTGCCTAATTACTGGCAGTAAAACTCAGTAAAGGGATTTAAGGCTTATGAATGTTCTACTTGGAGGAAATTGTAATTAAGGTTATTAAAGCCTTTGGGTTCCTGTGTGTATTTTAAGCATATTAGGGTTTTGTGTGTTTTTTAAAGGGACAGTAACTCTTCCCTGACCAATGATTTCCTTTGCATGGATGAGCACGCCCATTTATTGCATGTGGTTTAAATAGCACATGCCCTGCTTTGTTCTTACAGGTAAATCATTGATGTAAGTTAAGGATTTCTGCCCCTCCCCCCCCACCCGGCCCAATTTCATGCGTGGAACTCTGGTAACGTAAAGTAAAACGTTAGAAATGGAGAGAAATAGTCCATTGTACTTTGGTACCAAAATTATTTTTAAAATCAAATTATTCTTTAATTTCTTTAAAATATCTTAAGGCAGAATAATTATCATTTACCTTTTAGTTCCTAAATAGCCTGTTTTCTGTAAAAAAAAAAAAAAGTAACAGGTTCATTGCAAGACATATGAAGTGCCAAATTATATAAAGAAAAGGATCAACTCATTCTACCTCCTTGCATTAACCACTGTCAACATTTTTGCGTCTATTTTTCTAAGACATTTTTCTGTGTGTATGTAGAAGGTGGAAATTTCCTGAGACACATACTCGGGAGTATAACAAAGTCACTTTATTTCCAAAACTTGAATTTAGTGTCTACCTTGAGGCCTTGTTCCTTTGAGTAGTGGAAAATTAATCCTGGTACATTCATGTACTCTGTCAATTAAGTGTTTTTCCATTTTCATCCCCAGATGAGCCCTGCCCTTCCCTTCTCCTCCCACTCCCTTCTCAGGAAGATTTGCATCAAGTGTGTCTGGGGCAGGAAAGCAATGGAGGGCATTGTCACCCTGATGCCACTTGCCACTGCTGCACCCTGCTGCCCTGCTGTTGATCTGTACCCCTCCATGTCTAGCCCAGCACACCCCACCGTGACGTGGCATGCACTCTTGGGGGCTCTGTTTGTCTGTCCATGTGCTTTTGCCTTTTGTCTTGACTTGGAGGCTGTCCCTGGGCTGTGATCTCTCTCAGCCAGTTCTGAGCTCTTCTTGGGAGGTGAGGTTATTTGGGGGAAGGGGGTCTCCTAGTCTGCTTTGGGCTTGAGGGGACCTGTTAGGTCCTCTCTGTCCTGAATGCCTCACTCGCATGTCCCCCCTCCTGTTGCTGTAAGTGTCTTGGTTGGAAGGGCACACCTGGGTGCCCCTACTTTCTTAGGATTCGCAGAGATCTTCTGGTCTGAATCTCAAATTTATCAGGACCGGATATGAATATTCATTTGTTGCCCCTCCCCCCTATTCCCCTAAGTTTAGGGGACAGGTCCCTTTGTAGAGATGTACTCAATATAAACTTGTCTCCCTCCCAAATTATTGGGCCTTTATCTTGTCTAAGCAGGTAAATGTCTCTGATGGGTTCCACAGTCCGCCATGATTATTTAGGACAAAACGTTTTTTGTTCAGTGTCTTTGTATCTCTGGTTTTTGATACTCAAAACAGCAGCAACAACAACAAACTCAGTGACTTCTAACACAATAAAATTAAAGGGAAGGCTTTTGTCTCTTTCAAAAGTTTTAAAATTGTTTGAAAACTCAAAATTTGAGCATTTGCACCTCTTTGCGAAACCTGTCCCTCTGTATATTTCAATGGAGAAAAAGCTAAGGGCTAAAAATGCATTTAAAAGAAAACATTAGTTAATACTTCAAAATATCATATCATTACACATAATATTTATTTATTTATTTAAATTGATTTTTGAAGAGAGGAAATTAGAAGGAGAGAGAGATAGAAACATTGGTGAGAGAGGAAGTCATTGATCAGCTGCCTCCTGCAGGGCCCCCACTGGGGATCAAGCCCACAACCTGGGCATGTGCCCTGACTGGGAATCAAACTTCGACCTCCTGGTTCCTGGGTCGATGCTTAACCCCTGAGCCACACCAGCTAGGCTATCCTATAATTATTAATTCACAGAGAGAAAGGTTGCATTGGTTTCTAAGATGACTTAAACCTCCCAGTTAATAAGTGACTGAACGTTAGGAAAATGCTGTACAGGACAGCATGAACTCCAGTGCCCTGTCTCCTTTGTGGAAGGTGATCCTCAGGGGCCAGGTGGTGGTTCTGTGAGTGAGGTAGGTCATGTACTTCACTGTGGAGCGTGGTGAGCAGAAATAGAGAGTATTTGCCTGGTTAGTGGAGGCAGCTGTTATACAGCTGCGGCCAATGGTTATCAAACTGGAATGGGAGCCATGCCATCTGAAGGTTCAAGAAAAAGCCAGAAAGCTGGATTTCCATTTAAAAAATTTAGAGGGAAAAACGTGGTATGAGTGAAACAATGCTTCTGCAGACTGCCTTAGGGTTCATGATCATCAGTTGGGAACCTCTAGTTTACATTCTTTCTGGGCAGAGGTCCTCTGCCTAAGTGAATAGTGCCCCTTAGAGCAGTGTAGTGCATAACCAGGCGCAGGGCCCCAGACATGCTTATATACCACAATGATAAACTATTTTTTCTCAGAAAATATCTAATTTCCCCTTTTACTCCACTCCCTTGGGGCATGTGTAGTGTGTGCATACATGCAGGCCTATGTATATGAGCCCAATGATCTACTCTTACATTGAGCAGAGACAAAGCACCTCATAATCACTATCTACTGTCTCTTTCTGTTGACAAGCCTTCTATACAGGTATGGGCTCCCCATTTCATCACATCACGAGGCTCATGATGCAGTTGGTCCCATTCTTGGTGATGTTCAGTTCCATCACTTGGTTAATGTGGATTTGGGCAACTCTTCTAAATCATAAAGGCAACTCCCCCTTTTGGAATTAATAAATAATCTCTTGAGTGATATTTTCCCCCCAAAATACTTTCACCTAATTGTGTTTGGGTAATGATAATAACTGCCTGAATTAAATGATCATATTAATGATGGCAAAATAATGAGTCTAATTATGTGTACATTGTAGGATATCCTACAAGACACCTGGCCTGGACTCTGAACATCTAGATTTAAAGAAAGAATAACAACAACAAAAAATGGGCACGGAGTTCCAAATGGAAAGGACTAGAGAAACAATGCAAGCACAATGCACAGTCCTTGGCTTGTTTCTGAAGAGTTGAAAAATGAAGCATTTTTGAGAGAGTTGAGCAAGTATGAGTAGTCAGGAAGTTAGTAGTATTATCTTATGCATATCAGTTTTTCAGGTCAGACCATGGCATTGTGATTATGTAAGACAATGTCCATATTCTCAGCAGGTGCATGCTGAAGAATATAGTGTGAAGTATTGTGATGCCTGCAATTTACTTTCATATAGTTTACCCAGAATGTATGTATGTATATTTCATTCCTCTTTATCTACAGATCTATGTGTATATAGACATAGATATTGACATGTAGATAGAAAATTATGTGGTTTTTAAAAAAATTAGGTTAATTTTTGTATAACTTATTCTCCTGTTTTAATTTAGAAACATTGACTGCAAACCCAAACCTGCTTCCTTTCAAACTTTTGAAAATAAACATTTCTAAAGTTTTAGATTATACAGTCTCTGCTTCACTCTTAAAAACCCCATGGCACCATCATAAATTTCCTATTTTCAACAAATGCCTCCTGTATCCCAGTTAAGTACTGAGCAGCTCCTTCTGTCGTTTCTGCATTTGTCTGGAAGTGGCACTGTCAATAAGTCAGGCCAAGGTTTACCAGACAAATGGAACCTTTTGTCTTTCTATTCCACAAAACTATGTGCACATCGCTCCTTGGGATATCCTCTGCCAATTGGCAAACTCCTGCTTTCTCTTCAAAACCCAGCTCACATTACCTCCTACTCTTAGCTCTCCCAGGATAGCTTAGAGCTCTTTCCTCACTACTCCGAGCACTTGGTGCCATGCACATCAAATAGTTTCAAAACCACAGCACCTTGAAGGATTCTTCCTGAACAAGTCTAGGCTAAGTTGAGTGTTCATATAGTAACAGATTATTGTCCACTGAATAAAATCCACGATTCCCTACTAATATAAACAAACAAGCAGACAAACAACCGAGGGAGAAGGGGATCTCTCTCTAATACTAGAATGCCCTCTAATGAATAGAGAAGGAATAATGGCACTAGAAAGCCACTTTTCATAACCACCAGAGTAAGTGTTGATTTACAGGGGTTATCAATGAATACCAAAACAAGTGTGTGGAATTTTGGGGAAGAATAGGCTACTAATACAGTCTTACTGTATCTCCTCAAAAGTTACTTGTTATAGAGGCAAAACAGTGACTTTACAATGTAGAAACCTGGTGGACACTCTCTTAACCTGGCAGACACTCTCTTAACCAAGAGATCAAAGTTAACATCACCAGTAATACAACCAAACTCATCTTGGGCCACCTGATGCACACAAGGAAAGGACACGACATCATTTTATACATTTCCCCCAAAGTGCATGACCAGTCATGAAGGAATATTAGACAAACCCAAATGGACATTCTCTAAATAACTGATCTGTTCTCTCCCAAAACATCAAGCTCAGGAAAGAGAGACTGTCCAGGTTAAAGGAGACTAAAGAGACAAGACAACCTGATTGCAGTGTGTAATCTTGTATGGGATTCTAATCTTGGAGAAAAATAGATATAAAGGATGTTATTGGAATAATTGAATATGAGCCATGGTTTAGAAAAGAGTAGTGTATCAATATGGCTGATATAAGACAATGTCTTTGTTCTTTGGAAATACATAGTGAACACTGACAAATTTAAAGATAAAAAAGCATAGTGTCTGTAACTTGCTCTCAAATGATTCAGAAAACTAGTATATGCATATATTTGTATACACACAGAATGTCTATGCACATAGCTATGTCTGTATACACACGTAACATCCTATATAATAAAAGCCTAATGTGCCAAGTGTGCAGTTGTCCAGTCATCTGTTCAATCAAAGCGTAATATGCTAATGATATGTTAAGGCTGCTCAACCGCTTGCTATGATGTGCACTTACACCAGGGGGCAGACGCTCAATGCAGGAGCTGCCCCCTGGTGGTCAGTGCGCCCCCACAGAGGAAGCGCCGCTCAGCCAGAAGCCGTGCTCATGGCTGGCGAGTGCAGGGGCAGTGGTGGGAGCCTCTCCTGCCTCTACAGCAGTCAGACATTCCCTGAAGGCTCCTGGACTCTGAGAGGGTACAGGTCGGGCTGAAGGATCCCCACCCCCAGTGCATGAATTTCGTGCACCAGGCCTTTAGTATGTCTGCAAACACACCTATGTCTGTATACACATGCATTTTTGCCACTTTTTGAAATGACCAGGTACTATTTAGTGTCCCATTAACATTTGTGTAGTTTGCCTGTGGCTTCCAAGATGTGGAGGGAGTGGAGAAGAACCATAGTCAGCGAGCAAATTGCTCTCTTCTTCGTGTCAGTCTGTCAATCTATACCTCCTTCCTTTTGCACATCTTTAAAGTCTAGTTGCATCCTTTGCGGGTCTTGCCCAGCCTTTCTAATTACATAGGTATGCCTGCTGTGCTGCTTCAAAGGCCCCTTGGCCAGGGCAGGATCTGTCTTCAAAGACAGTGAGGAGAGTGGCCCATTTGCAGGAAATTGCATGGTTTGGGGGTGATTTTTTTTTTTTTTACTTTGAACTTGTCAAGTGGAGATTCTTATTTACAAAGTGCTGGTGTTTTGCTGTATGCCCAAATAGTTCAAGACTTTCCATTTATAATTCTGAAGCCTTCTCTCTAACCTATACCAGAGAAACCTGTAACTCAGTTTCCCCCATTACCTTTTTTTTTTTTTTTTTAATGTATCAACTGTTTTATTCTGAAGTGCTTTTGTGGACAACACCTTAATTTTGTTGGCTGATGAGACTTAATATAGTCCTAGTTACGTTAGGAAAGAATTAGTATCGTACTCTTAGTGGCTAATCATCAAAAGTAAACTTTGATTATTTTGCTGTAGCTAAAAGCAGAACAAAGCGGCAGGGAGCAAATTATGAGGGTACAGCCTAATGAAAGAGTGTTCTCACAGTTTTAATCATGGTATAGTGCATTTCTCCCCACCCCCTAGGGGCTATACATAGATCTCTTAAGGGAGAAATAGCATGGCTTTTTAAAAAATTGATTTGAGAGAGAGAGAGAGACATCGGTTTGTCCCACTTATTTATGCGTTCACTGGTTGATTCTGTATGTCCCTGGACCAGGGATCGAACCTTGACCTATTGGGATGATGCTCGAACCAACTGAGCTACCTGGCAGGGCCAGAAATATCATGGCCTTTGGAATCAGAGGTTAGAGCTGGATTCACATTTGTCACTAACAAACTGTATGACCATGTTCCACGCACGCCTTCTGGTAGTCAGCACTCTCTGATCTGTTTATTTCGATACACAGAAATCATAAGTAATAAGCATTACTTTCAAAAAGTATGCAATCATGTAGCCTGCAATTTGATACATGGCATGTTCCCCAAAGTTCATTTTCTTTTCTCCCCCCAGCTCATTTTTACCTTCCTCTTTTTCATTTCTTCTTCTGAATAGAGAGAATTTTTTTAGAGTAAGAATGGTTAAGAAGCTAGATTTCAAAGCAGTTCCAACGTATGGGTTGTTGTGAAGTTGGCAAATCAATAAAGCATGTTAAAAACAAACTGTTTATAAAATTTAAATGCAGGCAATGATTAAAAAATGATTGAGAACTAAAACTTGTGTAGGTCTGAAGATTCAGTACTGAAATCATTCTGAGTTTTGTTAACATATGTGATATTTTTTACCAAGTGACCTACACTGAATACAATAATACTTTCACTTTTTTTTTTTTTTTTTTGCATCCGAGTCTATTCCTGAATAACTCTTGCATAATACTCTTTGCCAACCCTAAGGCTTTGTTATTGTGTTTTTCATTAAGGCAACTTAAGCAAAACTTTATTATCTTCGTTTGAAGAAACCTTTCTCTAGGACAGTAGCTAACAGAGGGCTCATTCTCAATTTTAAAACAGTGGTCTGACCCCTGGAAGTTTCCACATCTACAACACGTGGAGCCTTTAATCTGGTTAGTTATGACACGGATTCTTCTTGGGGGTTGTGTTTATGACACCAAACAAGCCATCCAGTTTCCTTTCCACTTATTGTTTTAAAATGAAAAGAGTGCAAGAAGCAGGAGTTGGCAAACAAATTTCTATTCTAGGAAATGGGTGGTATGTGAGGGGCAGTCGAACAGCTTGTTCATGATGGGAACATACGTTAGATAGACTCCATCCTATCCCTCCTGCCTTTGAAAAAACGCACCTTAATCTTTGGCTAGGCAGGAGGGGGAGACTTTTTCCTATGGGCAGTGGGGTAGGTCAGACACTATGGCACTTATGTTACAGTATTTAGGAAGCATGAAAACTATTTTGGAACAGTGTTAATATAAAAAGTATTTAAGGACTTTATGGAGTAAATATCTGGCTCTGTTTGTGAGCCCCTTGTTTTTTATATTTAAACTAGGCGCCCAGTGCACGAATTTATGCACCTTGAAAGGAACTGTGGGCCACCAGGCTACGGTAGGCACAGGGGCAGGTCTTGGCCCATCCTCCATGCCCCTGCCCAGCCCCTCCCACCCCAACCCCGCTCCCACGTGCTGACAGCACCTGCCCTGTTTGCACCCGCTGAAGGCTTGGAGCGATTGGGTGTGAGCTGGCGGTTGCAGTCAGTGGCTGCGAGTGGCAGCTGCTGCCCCAATTACCCCTCAGGAGCAGGAGGAAGTGGAGAAGCCCTTAGGGGTGATTGGGGCCAGCAGCCACCGCTCGCACCCACTGACAACATCGAGCAATTGGGGCCAGCACCAGGTGCTGGCAGCGGGTGCAAGCGGGTCGGTGCCGGGAGCAGGTGCAAGCGCTGGGCGGGTGATGTGGGGTAGCAAAGAATCTTCAGTAACCACCAGAGGCTCGCCTTGATGGCAGCAACCGGCACCCCACTTTGGTGTGGTGCCCCCACTCACCTGCTCCACCATCCCACCATGGCCGACGCCCGCCATGTTCCACGCATGCCTTCTGGTAGTCAGCACAAGTCATGGTGACCGGTTGTTCAGTTGTTTGATTGTTCTGCCTTTTGGTCTATTTGCATATTAGCCTTTTATTATATAGGATAATTGGATTACCTCCTTATGTAAACACACAACCATGCGAACGTGGTGGTTTCACAATGTTTAGAAATGTATATATTTGGATTTGCTCATGTTGGAGTTACCATTAGCATCAACAGTCTGTCAGCATTTCCATGGGGTCTTTTAAGTATGTTGGGAAAGCCCAAGCCAGCCCTTGGCATGAGTAATCCATACAACACAGCAGTTTCTAGCTACGGCTTATAGGATCCCATGCATTCTAACTAGAAGCTTACTTTTCTTTTGGCATTAGAACAGTTCCATGGAGTAAATTTTTTCTCTTTCACAGATATAAACAGATGGCTTATTTTATACAACATAAGGTATGATTTTTACCTTGTTTTAAAACATCATACATCTTTGAGAAAATGAGCAGTCTCAAACCATCTTTCCCCTCAGCCCCCACCCCCGACTTTATCAACTAATGTGACTGGTGTCAGCAGTTGCAGATGCTGAAGAGCCCATGATTCTGGTGGCATATGTTGCCTGCTTTCATAGCTTAGTTTTGTGATGAGAGTGTTCCCTCCCTTCCCCACTACCTATCAGAACTAACAGTGTAGGGATATGCATTCAGATTTGTTTTTGTGTCAAAGGAGGCACCAAAGGAATAATGCTTATAGGGTTTGGTTCCCAGAGTGAGTGTTAATTAGGAAAAGTTCATTGTTTAAGGGATTTGTATATGCTAAACTGAAGGCTCATGATGGTAATTTTTTAAATCAGGGTCTATACATAGCTACTTCTTTTGTATGTGTGTCTTGTCTTTCTGCTTGAATTTGGGTATTAGCATGTTTTGAAGAATTTCTGAATTCCGTTTAATTTATTTGCATTCTTATGTTCTACTTGAGCTCCTTACTCTGGCATAGGCTGGGAGGTGACTGACTCTTGATCAGTGCATAGATCTGGCATGTCACAGTGCCATTTAGCGCCCCTCTGTGGTGCTGAGCCCTGAGGACCAGGGCCTGATGATGCAGATAGAAAGCACTGGCGTCTCTTACATTGCAATTGATGTGCATTCAGAAGCTCAGGGGAATCTGTGGTTCTCACCACCAGATGTGCAACCTACATCTGCTTCAGCTGCTTACGTTTTGGGTGAACTGTGTTGAAGGAATGCTGCTTTGTCTCAAGGTAAAATGTGTTGAACCAAAGTTATTTTTCTTCTAATGTCTGTAATGATTGTTTGTTTTGGTACATGCTTTCAATCTCCACCAGGATTTTTTATATTTTTACCTTGACATTTTGAAAAATATATTTTTATTGATTTCAGAGAGGAAGAGAGAGGGAGAATAAGATAGAAACATCAATGATGAGAGAGAATCATTGATCAGCTGCCTCCTGCATGCCCCCTACTGGGGATGGAGCCTGCAACCTGGGTATGTACCCTTACCGGGAATTGAACCGTGACCTCCTGATTCATACTAGGTAGGTTGACGTTCAACCACTGAACCACACTGGCCGGCCCTTGAATTTTTAAAATTTTACTTTCTCTATTAAGTTTATATTCAGTATTTATTTTGCATTGGTTGTGGGTGTACAGCACAGTGGTACAACCAAATACTTTACAAAATGTTCCTTCTGATAGTTCCAGTACCCACCTGGCACCATATGTATAATCTCCTCCAGTTTTGCAGACTGTCTTGGATGTTGATGATGTGTGTGACTTGTTCAATGAAAAGCAGAATGTTTAGCATGTTCTTGATAGGCCTGCTGTGCCCTCAGACAGACACATGTAAGACACTATCCACATTCATTTTGCAACCATATCTTGGTTCATCTTTCCTTGACCTACAGTAATTGAGTCTCCCTGGGATACCTTAGTTAAATCAGACTTGAAGCTTTCTGCTTCCCTGTGTGCAAAATATCCTATCCAGTGAGCCACACTATGTCCATGGTTAATTGTGACTGTAAATGTACTTCTGAGGTGTGCCCATCTATGAGGATTATGGCTCAAATGGTGCTGGCACTGCAGAGTAACTAATAAGAAGCATATAATTATGATCATTTTCTTCATGTTTTAAAAAAAATTCTTTATTGAAAGTATTACATATGTCCCTTTTTTTCTCCCATTAACCCCTTATAACCTGCCCCTAGCCCTCCCCCTGCCCCTCCCCCCTGGCTCAGGCCTCTACCACCCTATTGTCTATGTCCATGGGTTATGCATATAAGTTCTTAGGTTGATCTTTACCCACCCACCCTCGCCCTCCCTTCCTCTGAGATGCCCAGTCTGTTCCATGCTTCTATGTCTCTGGGTCCATTTGGTTCAACAGTTTATTTTGTTCATTAGATTCCACATATGAGTGAGAGCATGTCATATTTGTCTTTCTCTGACTGGCTTATTTCACTTAGCATAATACTCTCTTTTTTACTATTGCACATGTTTTGTTTTAGAAGATAGTAGCACTTCATGTGTTAAAAAATAAATTTGTGACTTTATTAACTCTCTTCCTTTATATTTTAAAATCTCCTAGTAGCTTAATTTGAGTTTTCGCAGAAGCAAAATCATCCTGTTAAAGACCTTTAATCCTATTGTCATTAACAATATTCATCTCTAGAGGTGATTTCCATATTTTGAGGGACTTGTAAATTTTTAGAAATATTATTTTCTCAAGGGATACATCTAGAGGTAAGGATATTTCAGGTCTTTCATTCCCAATTAACATATTTTAGGTGCGTAAAATGGTATTAATTAATAATGGATTTTTCTTTTTAAAATTTATCTTTATTGTTGAAAGTACCATTTCACCCCCCATTAGTCCCCTCCATCCACACCCCCCCTCCAGGCCTTCACCACAATAATGGATTTTTCAAAGCTACTACTTGGAGGTTAGTTTTGTAAGCTTTTTATCTAAAAGTATTATCAATTGAAGAATTTATGACAAAAGATAAAAAGATTGAGAAAATAATGGTTTAATTATAAAAGTTCTATCATTTTACAGTTTTTGGTACATTTGTCCTTATTATGCTCAAAATTTTTCTAGATTAAATTCATGTTAATTTAGCCCTCTAAAACTTTAATGGACATGTATAAATGTACCTCTTTTTATTAACATTGTTAATTTTAACATTTATTTTCTGTCTAGGGCATGATGGTGAACATCTAGAATGTTAAAATTTGGTGTTGGTATCAAAGATCAGGCTACATGTTTTATGGTGATAGTTTCTATAAATACTTATAATTTAGTATGAAACGAAGGAAAATGTCCTAAGGTAGGCATTTCTCATTTTGGCCAAATCTTGTGTGGCTCAGTTCATGGCTTGATTGCTTAGTTGAGTTTGAGCATGGTGGTACACATGATTACAGGATTGCATTTTTACCCCAAAGGTGCCAGCTAGAGGGAGGATCTATGCCTATCTTGATTTGTATAAGATCCAACATGCAAGTTCCTATTATTGGTGCCAGCGACAGGGTTTTTGTCTTTAATTATAGGTCTTGAATTTGGAATTGGGCAGAGACAAACATTAGCAATTTTATGATAAGCTTGATCAGTTAAGTTCATAGTGATTACTAATTTTTAAAAATCTGTTGAACTTGTAACGCTATCTAACCAGCAAATATGGAGTAAGGCTAAGATGCCAGCTGCCCATTGTTCAGTCCTATTATTTTCAAAATGAGAAACCTGTGCCTTTTGTCAGGAATGGATGCCTTCACTGAGCAGGAATGTAGATTTCTTCTGGCTTGGCCAGGGCTAACTCCAGAAACAGGGGAGCACTTTTAGAAAGTGTTAGGATTATATTAGAAACAGATGGGCATTCAACACCTGCACAGAATGCTCTATGGAATAACTGACTTTGATTTAACAAAGGATCAAACTTAAAATACCAAGTTTCATTAAAAAACAACTTACTTTGCAATTTAAGAGGAATCAAAAGTAAAAAGTTCTACTGATGTTGTGTTGCTCTCCTGATGCTCTTGTTAGAGACCTAGGTATTGTCACCTGATTTCTGCCTCATGATTTGTCTTGTTTTCTATATCCACACATTCCTTTGGAAATATGCGTGGATTTGTGTTAACACCACTAACATCATTTTGAGGATTTTTCATGTTTTGAGCAATATATTTCATCTTTAGGATTTTGGGTGGGTCTAGTTTTAGAACAGTGTTTTGGTTGGAATGATGAGGCTCTGGGTCTCAGCAGGCTTTAGGGTAGGAAAAGTTGAAGCTTACAGAGAGAGCAAATAAACATGTTATCCGAGCTGGGAATTAAGATCTGTTTATTCACCTGCACACTTGAATTAAATCTCAAAGCAATAGGCAGAGCCATTTGACTTATTACGATCCTGGCAAAATAAATTACCTTGGTTCTGTTTAAAGGTCTATTCTTGCCTGACTTTAGATACAGAGATTGGTGTAGCCACCATATTACAGATGAAGAAGTTTTTGTTAAATTGTTAAGTTATTGATTTACAGCAAGGAGGCTACTAGGGTACTAGACACTGGGCATGGTTAGTTAAACTAAAACGTCTATTTGAGGTTTGGAGCATGAAGCTTCAAATTGCAAATCCTGCCCTTCAGCATTGAGGAGCACTGTTAATGACTAAAGAAGGTTGGGGGAGAGGAAGAGAGAGCACTTAGGTTGGGTGTGGTTCACGTCAGGACTGTTTAAGAGAATTCCTCATCTGTAGGGGTTATAAAGATATCCTAAGATAGAGACTCAGGTAAGTATCCCTAATTCATTTTCACTAAGCCAGTCTAGGTTCAAGTAAATAAAGCAATGCTTTTAATGATTTAAGAATACCTTTAAAAAATGTGAAGAACAATTTGTTGGCGGAAAGCTTTGTGATCAAGATGAAAGTTGGCATCTGATACATAAAAACAGAACAAAACAAAAAGCCTTTCATTTGTGTTGATTCTCCTGGTTCTGTAATTCTCTGTTCTCCTATGGTGTGTGATTTATGGTGATAAAGGGCTCTTGGGTTAACTTCTGAACTGAAAGTAACTACAGCTTTAGCTTTAGATTGTGATGCCTGTGGTCCAGAGAACCTTCGTAAGCCTGCTGCTCTGAATGTAGATCTTCCAAAGCCTCTCTTTACTTATGAAGCGAAGTTTGGGATTTGGTAACCTTGATATTGCCTCTTCAAATCTGTAGTGAACCTGAAGACCAGAAAGCAGTCAGCAAACTCCTCCTAGACAGGTTCCTACTGTCAAGGCATTCTCTTTCACAGAAGAGTCATAAATTACTTCTCCAAATACCATGCCATGGGGTCTTTGTGCTTGAGGTGGGCTCTGTTCTTACACAACCTTGAAAATTACAATGAGTTGGGCTCTCCCTAGTCACCACCTCCTCTGCCAAAGCCACTTCATCCATCATTCAGCGACTGGATATTCCCAGTTCTGTTCCTCTCACTCAGCGTTCTTCACCTACCCATTCCTCTCCCCAATCTTACCCCTTTCTTATGCAGAGAAGTTGAGCTGTATCCCAGTTTTTGAAACTTACATGCTCACTCCTTACATCCTGTTCAGAACACCAATAGCAATATTAGAATAAAACCTTTTCAGAAGGCAGCTGGAGAAATTGTAAATAGTAAAGGCTTATTTTCAGATAGTTGAAAATGCTCTATAAACAGACCATAATTATCTCAGAGTAAGGTGTAACAGAAACCCTTAAATAAGCATAAAAGCAGAAAATGGACCCAACAATAGAGTGTAGAGTGAAGTGGAGAGAGGTGGGTAGGGGTTGGGTTGCCCTAAGTAGATCTAAGTGAGAAAAGTAATAAGGGCCTGCGTTATGAGACTAGTGAACTCATAAGAATGAGGGTTGGAATTACGTCTCTAGAAGGAGACATTGTCATGAAAGCTAGAGGAGGAAGGAAACTTTCAGCAGCGACTCAAGCTACCAGAGTTGTGAGAACCAGGAACTGAGAATGGGGTCTTACTGAAGATTAGGAAAGTGGTTGTGGTTTTGGGAAATGCAGTGTTTGGGATAATTGATGGATGCTAGTGGTAAGTAGAAGTGGCAGATAAAACCGATGCATTAAAACAATATCAGAGTGATATTGATCTGTTTCATCACTATGAAAAGATATTCACAACTTAACTGAAATTGAGCAAGTTGTGTCAAGTCTGATCACAGTTATGAAAAAACACAAATTACACATTACATATATATACATGTATAATATAAAGGGTTATCTGAAAAGTTTGCCAAATTTTATTAAGAATTATTGCTGAGGAGGCGAGTTTCATCTGAATGGATTATTTCTTCCTCCACGATGACAGATATTAAAAATAAGGCAGTAAATGAGAAATAATTTGAGAAGGGTAAGTAGGTTTGCAAGCCAGAGAACGTCCATGAAATAGGTTCAATATGCAGAGAAAAGCAGTTGAACAGGTTCTAGAAAAACATTTTGGAATAAATGGGCAGCAGTAGATCTGAGTGGTCAATTCAAGATCTTTTTTTTCAATTGACTTTATTGGGGTGATGTTGGTTCACAAAACCATACAGGTTTCAATTGTACAACTCAATAAGACATCATCCACACACTGCATCGAGTGCCATCGCCTCAGCAAACTCACTTTCTGTCCTTATTTTCCTCCCTTGCCTGGCCCTCAGGTGGGTATTTGAAATATTGGGGGGAGCACTTTGTAATGTATGATGGTTTAATCACTACGCTGTATACCTGAAACTAATACAAAATAAGTATTGAATGGCCTGGCTGGCGTGGCTCAGTGGTTGAGTGTTGACCTATGAACCTGGAGGTCATGGTTCAATTCCCCATCAGGGCACATGCCCAGGTTGTGGGCTCGATCCCCAGTAGGGGGCATGCAGGAGGCCTCTGATTAATCATTCTCGCTCATCATTGATGTTTCTATCTCTCTTTTCCTCTCCCTTCCTCCCTGAAGTCAATACCGATATTTAAAAAAAAGTAATATTGACTGTAAACTGTAATTGAAAAGTATAGTTTTTCAATAAAATTTTAAAAATTAAAAAATATATTTTATTGCAATAATATTAGAAGTAAATAACAAGATGGGAGAATTGGATGAAGGTGGTCAAAATATACAAACTTCTAGTTATAATATAAGTACTTGGGATGTAATTAATATATAATGTGATGACTATAGTTAACACAGCTGTACAGAATATTTGAAAGTTGTTAGTAAAATAGATTCTAAAACAAAACTCTCTCTCTGTGTGTGTGTGTGTGTGTGTGTGTGTGTATATATGTGTGTGTGTGTATATGTGTGTGTGTGTGTGTGTGTGTGTGTGTGTGTGTGTGTATATATATATATATATATATATATATATATATATATATATATAAATGGTCCTTATCCTGATCCTGAGTGCTTTCATTGATCCCTTCCCTGAGAGGTAGGCTTAGCTCTGGTTTTGGGATTTCCCTGGAAGAGAGGCTATAAGGCCAAATCAAGGTCAAAAGGGGGAGCGCATCTTATGAAACTGAAATCTATATGGATTTGCTACAAGTAGCTGTAGGTAGATTGGATGTTGAATCCTTATAAGTAAAGGAAGTATATGGTATGCAGTGTATTTTGTGGTATTGCTGCTAGTATGAATACTTATTGCTTGATATTTTTTAATAAAGATTATATGTAGAGCAAATAGGATGTAGTCTCAAAGCTAAAAATTTCAATAATAGATGAGTTTTCTATCCTTCTCTTATGTCTCTCTTTTGTAGGTTAACCCAATAAAATGAAGTTACTGTGGCATTATATATCTTGTTATATTTATGACCTTGCTTGGTATAGTAATAACTAAAATTATGTAAATTTTTCACATTTTAGAAACTATACTGGGATTTCAAATTGTATTATTTCTGAATTTTATATCAGGACTAGAAACATATTTTGTTTCCTTTTCAATTACTAGGTGTAGTGAACTTCCTAAAGCTCATATATCAATTTTCAGATGCTATTTCTACATTTACTTAGTACTAGCCACATGATCCCTCCAATAGGACATTTCTTGTTTGTTTTTGTTTTTGTTTTGTGTGTGTGTGTGTTTTAAAAACAACATAAAAATAAAGAATAGGTGAGGATTCAATATAGTTTATGAATCTTCAAATGCAATGAGGTTATAAGTAACTACATCATCCTTGAAGTTGTTGTATATAATATATTGTATTATAATTTACTTATAAATTATACACATTATTTATAAAAATGCATAGGTCTTATATGCACAGTGTGATGAGTTTTATAAATATAGGATGGGGCAAAAGTAGGTTTAAAATTCTTTATATGAGAAATAATACAATAATGAATAAATAATGATACAAGAATAAACTGTTTTTCATGTACCTACTTTTGCCCCATCCTGCACATATGTTTGTTTCACCAATATCCAATCAAGATTAGAACATTTCCATGACCTCCTGCAGTGGGTTAAATAGTCCCCCACCGGCCCCCAGCCCTTAATTCACATCCACCTGGAACCTCAGTATGTGCCCTTATTTGAATACAGTGGCTTTGCAAATGTGGTGAAGGTATCAGAATAAAACCCTTTCGGTGGAGGTAAGGATGCGCCTGAGATCATACTGGGTCCGGGTGAGAAACAGGAAAGGATACACAGAGTCATGCAGGGAAGGCGCATGTGAAGAGAGAGGCCGGGATGGAGTGATGCTGCCACAAGCCAAGGAACCCCCGGGGCCACCCGCAGAGGCAGGCAGTCCTGTCCTGGGGCCCTGGAGGAAGCTGACCCTGCAGGCACCTTGATTTCAGACTTCCAGTCTACGGGACGGAGAGAATACACTCCTGTTGTTGAAGCTACACGTTGTGGTAATACGTGAAGGTAACTTTAGCAAACTAATATACCTACCAAAATCCCACCATAGCCCTTTCCAGTTAGTCCCCAATCCTCTAAGGCATTAGTCACCATAGCTTAGCTTTATGGGCCCTTGCTATCAACATAAATAGGATTATTAGGATAGACACTTACTTTTCCTTTTGGTCTGGCTTCTTTTGCTCCACAAAATGCATATGAATTTCATTTATGTTTGTGGTTGTACTGCTAGTTTAATCCTTTATGTCATTAAAATTCATATTAAGAATACTAGAGATCTGGTGCATGGATTCGTGCACTGATGGGGGCGTGGCCTGCAGGGATTGGCCCACTGTGGGAGCACCGCTCATCCCAGTCAGCCAAGTGGCGCTCCCACTGTGGGGGCGCACTGACCACCCGGGACAGCTCCTGTGCTGAGCGTCTGCCCCCTGGTGGTCAGAGCATTTCATCGCAACTGGTCCACTGGTCCTTCTGGTCATTCCACCATTCTGTCGCTGGGCTTTTATATATATAGACTAGATGCCCAGCACATGAAATCATGTGCGGGTAGGGTCCCTAGGCCTAGCCTGCGATCAGGGCCATCTTCTGCCCACTTGCCAGTTCCCAGTCCCGCCCCGCTGCCACCCACCCGTTTCTCTGTGGTTCCACATTCACCATGCTGCGATCGGAGCCTGCAGGCTGTGGGGAGGGACCGAGAGGTGGTCAGTGCACCTCATAGCGACTGGTTGAGCAGTTGTTCCAGTCGTTACACCGTTATGGTCACTGGGCTTTTATTATATAGGATACCATGATTTATCAAATGTTCACAGACATTTGGATTATTACTTCCTACTCATTTTTTTATACATTTATTATATCTGTTTGTAGCCATCCCTGGTTTATAAGTTTTGCATTACTCTTTTTGTAGTTGCTATTTGGAGCTTTAATTTAACAAAGTTTAATTTATATTGGTCTTCCTCACTCATAATAACAGAAAATTTGAGTGTTTTAACTTGGGCTTCCCTCAAGTTGTCTATGCTATTGATGTTGAATATAAAATATGTATTATTTTTAAACCCTGAGGCTTAATCATTATTTTTGAAATTGATACTTTTATAGGTACACCACCATTTTTCTCAAATGGTTTGATCACTATTGATTATTACAGTCTACTTCCTTCTGGGTTCCATTTTATTTTCCCCAATATATACAGTTTATTCTTTTAGTGAGCTTTTCTGATTAATAAGTTCTTTGCCTTTATTTTGACCTCATTCGTCCACTATCATTTAACTGCTTATAGAATTATAGTTTGAGAATTTTTTCCCCAGCCTGTTGAAGATAAGATTCCACTACCTATCTAACATTGTTTCCAATGAGGAGTCTGCTACAAGTCAAATTTTTATTCATTTCTAGGTAATCTGCTATTCCCTCTGGTTTGATTTCCTCCTTTAATTATAAATAGGCTATGTTCAGATGCCAACTTGTGTTTGCTGATCTGCTCAGGACTCTGATTTTATCATTGAAGAATTCATGTATTTCTTTGATTATGAAAACTAATTAGCCATGATCATTTTGAATATTATGTCTTACTCATTCTCTTTATTTGATTTTGCAATACCTAATCATGTTTTGGAGCTTTACCATTTTTTTCTTTCATGCATCGCACCCTTTTTACATTTTTGCCTTTATTTTGTTTTGTGCTTCAGTTCTTTAAACCTGTTTTCCAGTTAGCTCCCTCTGTTCTAGTTTACCATTTAATTGGTCAGCTTTAGAATTTTCATTGCTTTCTAATTTTTGCATATTTTTTATGATATTCTGTGATTTCTGGTCCTTATTTTATCTCTTCAAATATCCTAAATATACTCCTTTAAAAGTCCTTTTTAGATTGTTCTGTTATTTCTGACTTTTTTTCTGTTTGCCTTATAAGTTTATTGTCTCTCTGAAAAATCTTCATAGAAAATTGTGATTTGGTTTTTTAGCTCTCAGCAGCCCATTGCTGAGCTCTGAGGAAGCTTGCTTTATTCTGAGCTACCCAATCTTTCTTCTGGGCAAGAGACATTTTGGGATGGTTCTACCTCTTCTTTTTAACTTCTTTCTTAGGCTTCTTCTCATAGACTGGATTCTCTCGTATAGCAGCATGAGCTTTCTTACACATCTCCTCCATCATGTCTGGAGTTACGTTGTTCTTTATATATTGAGAGAACTTTCTTGTAAGCATCTTCTTCCATTAGATAATGCACATAATCTGCAACGTTCTGACCCATGATGTGCTTCTAATGTACTTCTGCATTGAATTCCTTGCTTTCTGAATCGTGACCAGGGAATCGTTGGGTACTGTGAGGGATAGATAGGCCTCCATCCACAGCTCCCTTCAGGGCCCCAAAACTTCATTTCCAGTAGTAGTTCTGACAAGCCCTGCATCCAAATAGCAGGGCTTTCCACATTGTATTCATCTCCAGTCACCTCCACCTGGCCTTCATAGATCTTGTCCATGCCAAACCTATTGAGAAGCCTGTGGGCCAGCAGCAGGCCAGTATAATATGCTGCAGCATAATTTGTCAGACCAACCTCCACACCATACTTTGGGAGTTCATGAGCGTAAGCTGCACAATCATATCTCCTGTACGGGCATAAGCAGTCTGACAGATGATCATATCTCTGTTGGTTACTCAAACTATCATCCTGTATTTAGGTGTGTTGTACTTACTTTTATCCTGGATTGCCAAGCGTTTCTGGGCGTAGTAATCAGTTTTACCCTCTCGTCATATTCTGAATTTCACTTGGTATCATTGAAGTAGGCCTTATTCTTGACAACTTTCACAAACTCCCATCCTGCAGAAGAGAAACCCATGGCTGCAGCTCGCCACAGACCTGTAGGCCTAGCCTAACTCCTCTGACTCTTTGTGTGTGTGTGTGTGTGTGTGTGTGTTTCTTGTTTTTTTTTTCTTCTTGTTTGAAGTATTACAAATAGTAGTACACATGTCTCCTTTTTTTCCCCCCATTGACCTCCCCCCGGCCTCCCCTACCCCCCAGTACATGCCTTCACCTGAACCCCCCCCCCCCAGTGTCTTATATCCATTGTTGTATCCATTGGTTATGCTTACATGCATGCATACAAGTCCTTGGGTTGATCTCTTACAGCCCCCCCCCCCCCAGGCCCCGCCGCCCAACCTCCCCTGCCTTCCCGCTGTAGTTTGACAGTCTGTTCAATAGGTATGAAATCTCTCTCTCACCGAGACTGATGACTCTTCCTCACAGCGGTTTGCCTGTATGTGTGACTTGTTCATTTTGTTCAGGGGGTTTCCCATGAAAGCCCCTGGTCTCAGGATTGTAAAAAATTTAACATAGTTTCAGATTTCTTTCTTTTTTTGTGGGTTTTACTAGATTTGGACAAGTTTATATGTTAACCTTTTGACTTAGGCACTCCATACACATCAATAATTTAGGCTTGGAGCCCACTCTTGGATGTCTTGCAAATGTGAGTACTTATTTCTCATGGGTTACATTTTCTCTCTTTTCTGCTCACCCTCTTAATGCCCCTAATCCAGGGTTGGAATCTTCTTCTCTGGCCAGTTGGAGTGGGAGCTTCTAAGACTTGTCTCATGGACAAACAGCCCTCACAACTCCAGCTCTTTACATGCACATTTCTTGGTCTGGACTCAGGACCTTGCCATGAGGTCTACCTCTGTCTGGTCTAACATCTCCACACGCTAGTCCATTTGAGCTTCTGGCCTCAACTCTGACTCTGAGTTTTCTCTCTGTTTCTGACATTGGCTGTGCATTAATAATTTTCCTTGGGGGTGGCAGAGGTCATTTTGTTTGGATTTTCTATGCGAAGAAAATAAAAGAACAAGAGATACTTGTCTACACAGCATATCATAATTGACCAGCCTCATCCAATTTACATTTAAACATGCTTTCTGTTGTTTTGCTTTTTCTTTTACAGCTAGTTATGTATCAAATCCCACTTGCAAGGGTTGCTTGTCTTGTTCAAAGGACAATGGGTGCAGCCGATGTCAACAGAAGTTGTTCTTCTTTCTTCGACGAGAAGGCATGCGCCAGTATGGAGAATGCCTGCATTCCTGCCCATCAGGCTACTATGGACACCGAGCCCCAGATATGAACAGATGTGCACGTGAGCAGCTGACTTTTGTCTCCCCTCTTTTACTGTTTATGCAACATAGGGGGGTTAAGTTGAAATGTTTTACTACAACAAGGATATATCTTTAATATGTAAATATTAAAGAAAGATGTAAACTTCAAGTTTAAAAAATTGAGTGGGGTGAGGTAAGAACACTTTAAATATATCTTTTGTGGTGAAGTATATTGCACACACTTTTTAAAGATTAAGTAATTTTTTTTATAACAGTCATCTCAATACATAAGCTGATTAGGCAGATCTTTGTAAGGCTTATGCAGCACTTAAAAAGAAAAGAAAAGAAAAGAAAAGAAACTTAAATACCTTTTTTTTTTAACTGGGAACGTTTTCCCCAGTTTACCCCACAGTATTTATAGCTTATTTCCCCTCGTTTGCCTGAGTTTGTAATACCTTATTTAGTCTAATGTTAATTTAATACATTCATTTTGAAGTTCTGTAAAGCACCATTACTGATAAAAGATATAACTAAAATATTTCGTTTACTTCAAAGTATTCTAACTTCAACAGCTACCAAGAACAAAAAAAAAGCTTATTAAGAAATGGCATTTTAACATACATATGTGGGAATGCAGGTGCAATGTTTCATCTTCTAATCCAAAAATCATTCGTAGAATACTACAAAAACAGTAGAAATTAGAGTTTAAAAAGGAACATCCATTTCTTAAAGGAGTTCAAATTCTAGGGAATAGAGGGGATAAGAAAAAGGGGAACATGGAGTGAAATGAAAGGTGGGTAAGAAGTTTGATCATAATTTAATACACTGTGCTAATCAGCAGGCAACCAGTGTGCTATGGGAGTGATTTAATTATCTCCCATTAACACACTGTGTATATGGCTATTAAATCAGTTGAGCTCTTTGGATAAGAAGAGAGTTTGAATTGTATCATCCAACTACAATATTATTTTGGATGGAGGCAGAACTAGCGGAGGGGAGGTTAAATAGATTCTAGGAAGAAGGAACCACACGTGTAAAAATAATGTGTTTGGCATTTTGGTAAGGCATCTTGTCCTACATTGCTGGACCTTTTTTGTCCTTAGTTCCTGCTCATTAAATGTCTTGTGTACCCTCAAATCATTGTGACAAGCAAAAATGTCCCCAAACATTTCCAGATACCTAGGAAAGCAGTACCATCTCTGGATGAAAACCATGGAGTATTATGTGCTTAATGGGAAGTATGGTTGGACTTAGGGATGGAAAGTGGAGTTTGAGTGCAATTGATAAAGGTCCTGAGTACCATGAGAAGAGATCTGGATATTTTCTGAGGGTTCTGAGCAGGCAGTGGACTAAAGAAATTGTTTTATTTAAGATAATTCTGGCAGAAGTGAGGGAGATGAATGAATTGGAGAAGAATAGAAAGTAGAGGAAGGGTACTTTAACAATCAAGAATTGGAAATAGTGTTCCGATGAAAGGTTTGTGGGTAATGAATTCCAGAGATTTTAAAAATAGTCAATGGAATACTACTCAGCCATAAAAAAGGAAATTTTACCTTTTGCAACAGCATGGATGAACTTGGAGATAATTATGCTAACTGAAATAAGCCAGTCAGAGAGAGACAAATACCTTATGATCTCACTTATATATGGAATATAATGAACAAAATACACTGACAAACAAAATAGAAACAGAGGTATGGACACAAGGAACAGACTGACAACTGTCAGAGGAGAGGGGGGTTTGGGGACTGGATGAAAGAAGGTGAAGAGCCCTAACTGGTTGGGCTCAGTGGATAGAGCAGCGGCCTGTGGACTGAAAGGTCCCAGGTTCGATTCCGGTCAAGGGCATGTGCCTTGGTTGCGGGCACATCCCCAGTAGGAGGCGTGCAGGAGGCAGCTGATCGATGTTCCTCTCCCATCGATGTTTCTAGCTCTCTATCCCTCTCCCTTCCTCTCTGTAAAAAATCAATAAAATGTATTTTTTTTTAAAAAGAAAGAAGGTAAAGAGATTAAGCAAAAACACATGAATATCATATGAAGACACAAACAACAGAGTGGTGATAGCCAGAGAGAAAGGGGAGAGGGGTAGGTGGAGGTGGGCAAAGTGGGAGAATATGGGGACAGAAAGAGACTTTGCTTGGAGAGATGAGCACACAATGCAGTGTGAAGCTGATGTTTTATTGTGTTGTACACTTGAAACCTGTATGGTTTTGCAAACCAATGTCACCCCAATAAATTCAATTAAAAAATAAAATAAAAATAGCCAATGAAACTTAGTAACTAATTTGGCAGAGTGAAGAGAGAGAATTAAATTTGATCCTACGGTTTCTGGCTAAGGTGACTGGGTGAATAGTTTTGCAATCAGCAGAGATAGAAATATATAGGCTTAAAGAAAATTTGCATCTACTTCCATTTCATGAAATTGTTTTAGATTAATAACTAGAGGAGGCATAACTCCCAACAAGTATCAATAGACTGGCTAGTTTTTGGTGTTTTTTTAAATCCTCACCTGAGGATATTTTTCCATTGATTTCTTATAGAGAAAGGAAGAGAGAGGGAAAGACAGAGAAATATTGATGTGTGAGAAACACATTGATTGGTTGCCTCTTGCACGTGCCCTGACCAGGGCTCAGGCCAGGGAATATCCTGCAACCCAGGCACGTGCCCTTGACTGGAATGGAACTAAGACCCTTTGGTCCGCAGGCTGATGCTCTGTCCACTGAAGCAAAACATCTAGGGCTAGACTGGCTAATTTTTGCAAAGAATTACCTTATCCTTAGGCCAGTGGTCGGCAAACTCATTAGTCAACAGAGCCAAATATCAACAGTACAACGGTTGAAATTTCTCTTGAGAGCCAAATTTTTTAAACTTAAACTTCTTCTAATGCCACTTCTTCAAAATAGACTCGCCCAGGCTGTGGTATTTTGTGGAAGAGCCACACTCAAGGGGCCAAAGAGCCGCATGCGGCTCACGAGCCACAGTTTGCCGACCACAGCCTTATGCTGTATGATTTGGGCTACCTAGTTATTTGTCTTCTATAGTTTTTGAACTTCATAGGAGGATGGGTTCATCATTAAACGGATTCCTACTTAGGTTGCTTTAGACCACTTTGGGGGGATTTGAGTCCACAAATATTCTGTGTGATTTTTTATTTTAGACTTTTAATGCATAAGGAAGATGAGGCAAGAATGTAAATAGTCCTGGAATTTATCTCAAGTTCTAGGTCTAGCATTTTACATACTGTGTATGGATGATAGGGTGACCATCTAATGGGACATTGGGCTACAGATCAGTTGGGTTTCCTAACTTACTCTTTGATGATGAGTGCATCTCATATTCTCTGAGCACTGGTAAAAACTCATCTGTAAAACCTAGGGGAGGCTATGAGATCATTGCTCTAACATTCTGTGCTTTCTATGAATGCCTCTAGAAATGATTGCTATTTGCTATTCCAGACCAGCCCTTCTCCTCAAACTCAAATTCCAGGTGGAAATGGCTATTCCAAAACTTGTTTAATAACCATATGTGATATTGGTAAACATTAACATTTTACTATTGAGAAGACGAGCTTAGAACCATTCAGGAACCTACCCAAGGAACCTACACACAGTATGACTCAAAGCTAAGAAGGGGATGCAGTTTTTCTCAGATTCCTGTTTCTTTAACCATACCACCCTGATGCTCTTGGAGAAAGCAAAATAACAAAAACAACAGTATTGGATAAGTTTTAGAATCTATCTTTTTTGAGGGGCGGGCACTCTTTGAAAGGGCAGTCTCTCAAGCTAGTTTCTTCTCTAGAAAGAGACCTTGCCCTATAGGCCATGCTGCAGAAGGTACCAAAGAAAACATCTTTCCAATAGTTCTTAAAGGAGAGGATGTTTAGTTCAATTAATAAACACTTTTACCTTTCAACCTGTGTGTGAGTGTGTGTACATGTGTGCATATGTGTGCATGTGTGTGTGTTTTCACAACCCTGTAAGTCCTCTTTCAGGCATGTAGACATTTCCTTAAACTAATAAAAAAAATGATGCATCTAGTTCTGGAAGAGACCAAATTGATTCTATTCTACCTGTCTTCCTCCCTTCTCCCCTGTTCCTGCCACTCCTGCCCCCAAGAAATTTGCATATTGAGGTTTATAAAGGAAATAATTCTTCAAAGTTACACAATGCGTCAGTAGCAAAGTACCCTCAAAGTCTGAGACTCCAATAGAACATTCTTGGGGGGGGGGGTGCATTATACTGTTCTTTAAAAATCAAACCATGTGATACAGACAAAACTATTATGCACAGTTCCAAACCTAGTATTAGACAAATCTCAAAGTTTCTTTGACTATTTTTTTTTTCCTTAAATGAATGGTCAGTTTAAGTATTTTAAATCCTATTAAGGCATTTAAGACAGATTTTATCTTCAAACAGAGAAATCCGTTTGTGGTAGATGACAACTTTAAAAGAACACTGGGGCCCTAGCCAGTTTGGCTCAGTGGATAGGGTGTCGGCCTGTGGACTGAGGGGTCCCTGGTTCGATTCCAGCCAAGGGCACCTGCCTAGGTTGCAGGCTCATTCCCCAATAGGGGGGCGTGCAGGAGGCGGCTGATCAGTGATTCTCTCTCATCATTGATGTTTCTCTCTCCCTCTCCCTCTCCCTTCCTCTCTGAAACCCATACATATATTTTAAACATACAGCAAAAGAACACTGGGTTGGAAGGAACTTTGGGCTCCGATTTGAGCTCTGACAGTAACTAGCTTTGTGAGCTTAGACAAATTACCTAACACACTCTGGAATAAATAGCCTTCTAGTTCTAGTGACTCGCATGAGTCGGTAAAAAAATCTCTAGAGAGCCCTCGCCAGTGTGGCTCTTTTGGTTGCATGTTGTCCCATGCACTTAAAGGTTGCTGGTTTGATTCCAAGTCAGGGCACATGCAGGGGTTGCATGCTTGATCTGTGGTGGGGTGCGTGCAGGAGGCAGCCTATCAATGTTTCACTCTCATATCATATCTGCTGTTGGCAGTTACCTCTTTAATATTGATCTCTTTGTGACTTTATATGGATTTTTAGTTCTGGTTTCTGCAGTGTTCAGTCTCTCCCTCCAACTCTCATCTTTATTAAGTTTACAGTTAAGGAATATGCATAGTTTTTATTTCTTAGATATGAAAAATGAGACGTAAGAGCTTCAATGTAGTATAAAATAAATTGGTACCTAAACTGGAAATGGAGCTCTTCATAATCTAAAGTATTTTTATTGGTAACAAAATCATGCAATTGCATTAAAATGTATGAGGTGGACTCTTTTTCAGTGTTTATTCTAAACTGATAGAAATTTAAGTATGAAATTCGTTAGCCACTCAGCAGATAGATCATCACCTGTGTGATGGACCCGTGAATATAGAACAGAAGACATTCTCTGTTTTCTGTATGGGACCCCCATTTAATGGTGGGGGGGGGGTGGTTGTGATGAACATAGTGACCGCAACGACAGAAGAAGTGCTGTCACAGTATCTTGATGTGGGGAGGTCATGGGGAGGTCAGATGAAACTAGCATGGACAGGATGAAAGGCACACGTGGAGGTGAAGCTAAGGCAATGGATGGGTGTGTCTAACAAGAAGGATCTTCTGTTTTAAAATCAAGGATTTGATCTGAATCTGGAAGTGACAGGGAGCCACTGAAGGGTTTTAAAGCAGGGAAATGACAAGACTGGTTTGTGCTTTTGAAAGATGGCAGTCACTCAGCCTCCCTCAGCTTAAATACTACCATTTTATGTTTTCAGAATGAAACCCTTTTCTTTTTTTCCTTTTCCCTCCAATGTGCCTCATGCATTTATCAATCATCCTCTAGTGTAGGGGTCAGCAAACCAAGGCTAGTGGCCATAATCTGGCCTGCCCCCCGTTTATGTGGGGCCCTGGAGCTAATTAGTAGACTTTAGGTTTTTAACTGGCCCGGGGGAAAAATCAAAGGAAGAACAATATTTTGCACCACATACAAATAATCAAGTTTCAGTATTCATAAATAAAGTTTTATCGGAAATAGCTACACAATCATGTATCCATTGTCTACGGCTGCTTTTGTTCTACAGCAGAGCAGCGTCGTTGAGACAGAGATCCATGGCCCACTAGCCTAAACTATTTACTATCTGGTCTTTTACGGGAAGAGTTGGCTGATTCCTGCTTTCGCCTATTTGACGTGTGAAGGGATTAAGAGATTTTTTGTGTGCTTTTTTTTTGGGTGGAGGTTGTGTGGAGGGCAGGGCATATATTAGTTTACATATGCTTTTCCATTTAGTTGGAGAGCTCTGCTTTTTTCAATGTTTTAAAAAATGCGACTAAGACTCAAGTCTGGTTTATTAAAGTGCTCTGCTTCTGTCTAATGTGAAAGGGTGAGAAGTCACCAAAAAAGGAAAAGCACAAGGAGTAACCGGGATGAGAGAGCTGCTACTGGCAGGGATTAAACATCTGATAAGAGATATTAATTTGGTTTGTAATTTTAAAACCATTTTTATTGTTAATCACATTCCCTTCCTACTTTTGTTTTGAGGGAGCTGTCCTCCTCTTTCACCACCTTTAGATGGAAAAAAAACACCCCTCTAAAACACCTACTCTTGAAGTCCCAGCAGATGTATCCAAGTTTTAATTTCGGTTGTTTTGAGTATGATTTCAAATATGCATCACTTGAATACATGAGAAATGAAGCCAACATTTTTATAGTTCTTCATTACTTGACCACACAATTTTGCACAAGCCTCAATATTTCTTCAGCTTTTTTTGTGTGTGTGTGGGTGGGCAAGCTATCATTTTAAAACATTCAAATATTGCAATGAAGCTACCAGCAACATATTCCATAAATTTGAATTTTGGGTTTTTATTTTAATGAACTGTTGTAATGCTAAGTTAAAATGAGTCAGGAGGGGAAAAAAATTACATTTGACAGCATATATATCCTCAGAGCTTGAAATAAAGGTCACTTTTGGCATGTAAGATAGAACTTAATAGCTATCTGAAAAATAATATGTAGGTTTCTGGATGGAGTCCATTCATCTTACCTAATTGCAATTTGGAGATGAAAGTAACTGCCAAGGCAGGATCTTGCCATCCTTGTGGTCACAGCCCGAAGGGCCTTGACAGACCTCCTTTAGTGCACGGTAGGAACCGAACAGCTTCCTTGTGCTCAGAAAGGGGCCTGCACATCTCAAACGGTATCTATTGGAGGGTAGTCTTATTGGGCTCTAAGGAGTAATATACATTTTAGGTGGCACCTTTTACCTATTCTTTTGTTCTCACCTTTAATTTGATACTCTGAACCTTCATCTGATATAGGTAGGTCAGGCATTTCCCCCTCCTATCTGGCGGTAAAGAGAATAGGGCACACAGAGGATGTAATTCCCCCACCCCTGTCTCTACCCCCCGATCTAAAATTGCATTTAGATCTCAGTTTTCCTAAATCCTGGTTCCTAATGTTTGAAGTAGATCACTTTCCATGCAGGTATTCAACAAATGATTGTAGTCAGTTTGTTTAGCTGCATGACCAAAACAAAGGTAGAGATAATTTACTACAGATAATGCCTTTTATTTTTAGTAAGTATACTATATATATATATGATTATCTATTATATTATCATATAATTAATGTATAAAATTCCATTTTATTAAAATTATTACATATTACTGCAAAGAATGTAATTTTTTAGATTTTAGGTCATAGTTTTCATCAGTCCCAACTCTAATGGGATTACTGCCATAATACATGTTAGAAATACATGATTTTGTTAACATAAAGCTTAAAAACTGCATTATAAATCACTGGGAGTTTTGAGAAGGAATGTTAAACAGCATTATTTGAAGTTTTTAGAGAAACCTAAAAATATTGAAGCAGTTTTACGAAACCTCATATGAAGTTGCACAGTCTAGTACTTTCCATCTGAAAAAAATTGCTCAAGGTCTAATTCCATATGCCTTTTGGAACAACCTGTCACCTTCATTTCCGTTCAGATTTTAGTACACCCTGAGCAGAGAGCCGTAGAGAGTTTTCCAGGGGTGGACTTGGTGCTCTTGGATTCTTCTAACTGCACTTGAAGACGAAATGCCCCCGGCGGGGGTCAGCGTCTGCCTCATTCGGAACTGAGATGCTGGTAGTCTGACAACAAAGGGCAGCTGAGGAGCAATCCGCAGCCGGGCGGCCAGGGTGTGCCGATGCAGCCTGCAGCCCACAGCCTGTGGCCAAGAAATAACAGAAAGGGCTTCCTTGGTGTGTCTCTTCACAGCTGGGCTTAGCAAAGGTTGATTTTTCTCTGCTTTCACGCCAGGGTTTTAGTTTTTTGTTTAGACGACTGGCCATGCTGAGATACTCAATCAAGAGATGGTTCTTGTCCTCTAGGTCTCTGCCAGTGTGCCAAGACCGTCCAGCTGTGGGACCACAGGCAGAGGGGATGATGGCCGACCTGTGGCTTCTCTCAGTTTTCATCTCACCTCAGCCTGTAGGTTCTACCGATTCATGGAACTCTTTTCCCAGGACTGTTTCCTTTTAGAGAGTTGAGGCTCTAGGCGCCTTTCCTTACCATCACTCTCTTCCTGCTTGCAGGAAGCTTCATTTCCTGAAAACGAGGGCTCCGCAGCTCACTCTGTGCGCACTTCCGAGCAGTGAGGTTGTCACCTCATTGCCTGCCAGGGACGGTCCCCTTGAGTGGCCTGAAGATGCGGGTGTGCTTTTTCACCTGTGCCTTTAGTTATCCATCCTGATGCCTGGCTCCTCACGGCTTTTACTGGCTGAAGTGAGGGAACAAACCAGGTACCATCTTTGTCATGTTACTCTCAGGTTCAAGAATTTTTACAGTGGTGAAAGCAAGCCCTAATCTTGAACCTAACTTCACTTTTATTGTTAAACATTAAAAACCACACAAAGTACAAATAACTTAGAGTCCTACTTCCTTTTTGGAAAGTACATATGAAGTGAAATTCCCTGTCCACAGCAATCTAAGCCCAAGTAACCATCCCCTCCACGTAACCTCCAGCTCATCCCAGCCTCTCTTCCTGGGGTCCATCACGTGTGTGACGTTTCTTCATTGCCTCGTTACGCCTGGTGGTCATGGCCAGATCTCTGTCTTCCCTCTGTCTTTTCTAACACCTGCTCAGCGGAGGTTCCAACGTCTATAGCGCAGATTGCCTGGCACCCTTCAGTGTTGACATTCTCCATTATAATTGCTTTCCATTTAGGTGTTTTCTATTTCTAAATAGGTATTTCACTGTTTGTTCCTCCAATAAGATTTATGGAAACCAACCAACTTTTCTTTTTAAAGATATTTACAGTGCATGTGTAAGCAATCTCAAACTAAGCATTCAAATGATCCATTAAATGCTATAAAGGAATTGCATTTTTAAGTGGCATGCACGTGAGTGCACTTGGCAAGCCTTACAACCCCACCATGTGCCCGGCTCTGTGTTAGAAACAAGGAATTCACAGACTGAAAACAAAAGACAGAAAAGTGATGGCTGAACAGAAGGGACTCCATCTTCCCTGCCTCGAAGGTACCCAGCGGGTAACTACTGCGCTATGTGGCCAGGCCCTGGCAGTGCCCATGGCCCCCTGCCTTTGGTGTTCGCACCTCCAGGACAGGGAATGGGTATTATAATTCTGTGTTCTCAGGGTCTGGCACAATGCTACATTTTTGGAGAATGTTTGGAATGAACTGTTGAACTGTGCTACAGTATAATTTGAAAATGTTATAATGGAGCCTGTATGGGTACTGTGGGAGGACAGGAGAAGGGGTGCCCAGCCTATTTTTTCCCCTCTTGGCCAGAATAAACCCCTCTTGCCAAATGACAGCCCCGTCAGACTGCATTGGAGGCAGTTTCACTTGGACAGTAATTTTACTCAAACCGATATTGGCAGTTCTCATTTCGTGGATTGCATTTTTGAGGAGGCATGTAATTTAGAAGCATGTAAGTTGGCTAACCCAGGGTCTTATATTTCTGAGTGAGGACTTAAAGCCCAGATTTTTATAGAAAGGACCTATGTTTGGTAAACTTTGATATACCTGTTTTTTTACACAGTCTAAAATTTTCTAAGGTTTATCAGTCTATTAAATGATCCCACTGGCATTTTAAAACTCATTTATTTATAAAGTTGACATAGAGATTTTTCTGAAATGCAATACAGCTGCTGTTTCTGAGAAGTAGGCCTGCTATGCCATTTAAGGAAGGGTATTTCTGAATGCTCTTTGAAACCTTTTGTGTTGTTTAGAATTTTTATTTATCATGAGAATGTTTTACTTTTATGTTAAGAACTAGTAAATAGAGTAGATTTAAATTCCAATTACTTAAAGATAACAAGCTTAAGCAGTGTTGGATAGAGTAGCTGGGGTGAGGGGAGCTATGAAGCCCCACCAATAGTGGTTTTCTCCAAAGCAGAAGGGGTAGTTTCCGGAGAAATGGCGGAAGAGGGCAGGGGGCCGTGGGTGGGCCTGGAGCAGTGAGGAAAGGCTTTCAGGCGTGGAAGCATGTCCAGATGTAGGTCTCCAGGGTAGTAGTCTATGTAGTTGCTCGCTTTAAAAAGCTTTCAGTTCACAGGTGTCTGCACATAGGTGAGTCGAGTCGGTTCAGGCCGCTGATTGTACGGGCTGCAGGCGTTGGTTTTATGTTGCGGCAAAGAGTGACTGAGACCAGGAAGGCCAGCAGAGCTTCTAGTGATGTTGGGACTTGACACCAGTCAAAGCTTTTGTTTACTAGTAAATGCTTTACTGAACAAAAATTAATTTAGTCCTTTTCCTTATGATTGGAGTGAAGGAAATGTGCCATTGACCATATGAAAACAAAGGATACCGTCGAGAGTTGGTCAAATGATTGTGTAATTTGAAGGCTAAAGCAAGGTTCAGCATTATAAAAGAATGGGTGTACTTTCATGCACCCAAATCTAAAAAAAATTGGGATGGGATAATATTTCTTCATTCATTCTTACCTTGAAATCCAAAGAATTTATTTTAGAATGCTAATAAAGTTTTATATTCTGTAAATTCAAGTAGGTCACAAATGCATATTGCAATAACTTTGGTTTGCTTTAATACTAAATGTTTTACAATGACAAAGGATTCATATAATTGAGAAATATATAATTTTAACATATTTCAAAATTCTACCACCCTTTCCCAAATTAAATTCTCCAAGCTATTCATACCCCATCATGCACATATATATGGTTTTATTATATTATCCACTAGATATATCTTGCAACTTGGTTTCTTCACTTAACTGTTGATCTTCATGTTTACAGTCACTGCTTATAACTTATCTCGTGCCTTTTCATGGTTGGCATATTCAACAATTTAAACGCATCAGATTTTTGTTCTACTTAAATTTTAGGACAAACAATTAAGCTTTCTTCTAGCAGGATTTGTGCCTGAAGACATCCTAAGGGACTTGACAGAGAATGATAGGTATTTCGGAAATACCACGTTCTGTGGACTGGTATTAGGAACACGGAACAAAATGAGGAAAGGGAGTTACAGGTAACAATAAAGATCAGCAAAGGACCTTGTAAAATTAATTCCAAATGCTTATTGTTATAACTTTTTGGCCAAAAGGCTTAATGGTGCAGGTCATGTTTTAAAGAAAAATCAGACTTTCTAGATAACAATTGATTTATGAAGTGTATAGTCCTTTTTAAAAAAATATAAATGGTTTGTTCTTTTTCATCCTTTAGTTCTGTTATATCTTTGGAATATTTATCATTATTTCTTGGGAAATAGTTCTGCTAACAGGAAGGGCTGCTTGCTTTAAAAGGAAAAAAAAAAGTAGCAAGAAAACTAGCAATTTGTGGACATGATGGTCATGTATTTTCACCATGATTAAGAAGCTACTGACCAGCTGTTGACCACTGTTGTGTTAAAATATATGTTACACTTTTAAGACTACAAATGAACCTTTTATAGGGTGATAAAGTGTCCTGTGCCCAACCATCCTCCCCAAAAAGAGCAATACTATAATTTGACTATGGACTTTCACCCACACATAGTTGGTTTTCCAGTTGTAAATATGGTAACATTTTAGAAATTGAATTAACTGCTTCATGGTGGTCATTTAATACATGAAGAGCTGTTTAGACTCAATATTGAAAGGTGAAGAGTTACCATTGTCTTTTTATAGGTCTAGAAATTGTAATTATTTATAATTTATTTTAATGAAATACACACACACACGCACACACACACATATGTATGTATTTTAGCCTTTAATTCCACTTTCTGGCTTTATTTTCTCAATTTTCAAAATTTTAATATTCAGTGAGTTCATGCTTTGGTTACTATTTTTTATTCCATTTTTTCTTTGATTATAGGAACTGTATAATTTAAAGCTTTGCTGAATCATGAAAGCCCTAAATACAGGACTGGCACTCTGAGGCTTGTTAAATGAACATAAGCAACGCCATGGAGTTTTCATAGAGCTTCACATGCTGTTAATTACCATCAATTAAATCTGTTGCGAGTAATAATGAACTATAATCTGTTGAAAACCTGACCTGTCGATGAACCAATCCGTTAACCTTCTCTCCTTCCCTCTGCAGAGCAGTTTAGAGTATATTTCTCTTTCCCCACGCAAGCCTGCTATCTTCTGGCCCAGATGTCACTGGCCTATTCGGGAATCTGACCTATAATACAAAGTACATTTCTGCTTCTTTTTACACCTTGTTGTAATGTGTGTTTAGTGGGAAAATACATGTTTCTAGTCCGCTCTTGCTTCTATGTGCAGATTATGAGCCAGTCAATTTACCTATATTATTGCAAGTTCTCACAATAGCCTTGTGACTTCTCTGTTTTATACAGAGGGAAACAGCGGCTCAGGGAGGCGTGTAGTTGTCTGGAGTCACAGAGCTGGTCGGGGTAGATCTGGGGTTCAAGTCCACAGGGAGCAGGCCTGAAAGCATTGCTTCACTAACTGCTCCTCACCAAATTCAGTTAGCGGGTCAGAAAAAGGAGCCCAGATGCAGGAGACAATCAGTTTTGGGGGCTGTCAGAACCCACTTCTAGCTTTAGGACTTAATTCTCTCTTAGTCTCAAATTCTTTATTTGCAAAATAGGGCTAGTACTGCCCTCCTTGTAGGATTCTTATGAAAACTAAATGGAAATGCATATAAAGCCTTTGGCACATTGTTACGTGTTTTTTTGTTTTGTTTTGTTTTGTTTCTTCTTTTTTTTTTTCCTTCTAATGACCTGAACTACTCCTCCAAACTAAGGAACCTCCTCTGATGAAAGTAAATGCCAGCACTGACCAACATAAACAGAATTTTAATTGACTGTCCAGAAGCAGAAGATCCTGATTAGAGTATCCCCCTTTGTATGTTTTCCATTGTACATCTTTTGAAGAGCAGAGAAGATTTCAATCCCAGCAGCAATGTAATTTGTAGTGGGGGTGTTTTCTTTTTCTTTTACATCCTTTTTAATCCCATTTGGAGTTGCAAACAGTTCAGAAGGGTCTCATGGCTGCCCAGGGCCTTGGGCTGGAGTTGTGTCTTAGCTTATTGATGTGGTGAGCTGTTGCAAGAGGTAGGAGTGATTTAGAATGAGATGGCATTAGGAAACAAAGGAGTTGAACACATATTGCTCTGACCACTAGAATTTCAATTGATCTGACTGATGAGTTTGTGAAAGTTTTATTTGTAAAAGGGAGTGCATTCCTCTTTGACTGAAATTTTCTCTTTTTCTCTTTAAAATTGTTTTTAGGATGCAGAATAGAAAACTGTGATTCTTGCTTTAGCAAAGACTTTTGTACCAAGTGCAAAGTAGGCTTTTATTTGCATAGAGGCCGTTGCTTTGATGAATGCCCAGATGGTTTTGCACCATTAGATGAAACCATGGAATGTGTGGGTAAGTAGTTTTTTGTGTAACTTTCAAACTGCAACTTTTTACACCTGTTTCTTGGGGAGGAGGAAATGCATACTGGGTTATTCAACCTAATAACAAACTGGTTGTCTTGCTGTTAATTAGAACTAAAAATTATTTGAGTTTTTTGCTGACTTTCTGAATTCTTTAGGCATCATGACATTGAGTTGTTTTATATATTACATCTTGCTACAAAATTTGCAAGTTGTACATTTGCTAGATTAAACTACTTAGATGCTGATAATGCTTTTTATCATATGTGTAATACATCTATTTCTTATCTTAAAAAATTATTAGTGTCTGTTAGATAAAAACATTTTGCTTAAAATAAAAATAAAAATTTCAAGCAGTACCATGTTATTAATGATTCTATCGCTTTTGTTATGTATATTAATTATGGCTCTTCTTAGCCACTTGTTTTTAAAATATCATTGGGAAGAAAATTTTTGTGCAAAATATATTTTGATGATTGACTGTATGCTGCAAAGTGCATTAAAACAGTTTTACCTTTACTAAATTTATATAGCTAGAATGCATAATTTAATATATACATATATACCATTTGTGAATAATAATGAGAAGTACACATTTTATAGATTGTGTATTTTTTGAGTGTTTATAAAACACTTTGGTTTTTATACTACTTTTTCACTGTGTTTATATAGTTTTTATATGGTTTTGGCTTTTATACTACCAATTAAAAGGTAAAGTTCTGTCAGTACCTGCATTTTGATGAATGCCTGAATCTGTTCTTAGGTGCAATGGCATCTTCACTGCTCCCAGCCCTCTGCACCTATCCCTGAATTTTATTTGGCATGTTATACATCTGATATGATGTACAAGAGAGCTATGTATTGTGATACTTTCCATCTTCTTGAAATGGAGACTTAAGAGAAAATTGAGAACTTTTTTTCCTAAAGAAATATTGCTAAAATGGTCTATATATATAAAAGCCCAGCAACCAAACGGCAGAATGACCAGAACGACCAGGCAACCAGTCGCTATGATGTGCACTGACCACCGGGGGAGTGGATACTCAATTCAGGGGGCTGACCAGGTTGAGTGGCACTCCTACAGCGGGCCGATCTCCACAGGCCATGCCCCCCACCAGGGCACGAATCCGTGCACCTGGCCTCTAGTAATTATATATTCAAAAGCTTGCAGAGAACACATTTAAAGAAGAGGTTTATGAAGAAATGTGTACTTATGTTCCTATTTGTGTGCGAGTGAATAACTTCATACAGGCAACACCCGATTAAACATTGGAAAGCCACTAGAAGAGCATATTGAGAATGCTGAGTTTGCTTTTGAGAGGCAAGATCTACGCCCCTTAGAGACAGTCAATGGGAGCTCTTATGAAATCCTCAAAGATGAACAAATTACAAATTGAGTCCTATGCATTCCCCTGAATACAAATCATTTTGAATAGCTTTGAAACATCTAAGAGTAACCATGACGATGCCTGCTAAGATCTGGAATGCTGAAGTATTATGTGTGGACCCTGGTTCTGAGCCCTACCCTGGTAGTGTCACGGCTTTTTAATGGGGAGTTTGATGAGGAGGTTTAACTTAACCAATTTTTGTCCTTTTATTCCCCAACCTCACCCAAGGAGATTGTAGGCTAGCCCACTTTTCCACTTTATGATTTTATAAAAGGGGATGCTAAAAGCAGATATGTAAACTAGAAAAAATCATACATTTTTCATATACCTAACCATACTTGTTTACTTTTCACACTATAATAATATATAGCACCAATTTTAGGGAATAGGAAATACATACTGTGGTTTCCTGACATCCATTGAAAGAATTGAGATAATCAGAAAATGCAAAACAAAAACCCTATCCTTTTCACCAAATACTTACTTTTAAAATACATATACATATAAATACATATAAGTGTGTGTGTGTGTGTATTGGTTCCAGAGAGGAAGGAAGAGGGAGAGATAGAAACATCAATGATGAGAGAGAATCATCTATTGGCTGCCTCCTTCATGCCCCCTACTGCTCTAACCAGGAATGAAACCATGACCTCCTGGTTCATAGGTTGAAGCTCCACCACTGAGTCACCCTGGTCAGGCCCAAACACTTACTTCCAAAGTAAAACTAACACACTTGTGTATTTCAGTGGGGGCATTCGTAATTAGCATGAAAAGTTTTGTCTTCTGTCATAATATGAAAATCGTATCTTCGGCTGTAGATTTTAGCTATTGAATCTTTCAGAGATTATATATTCCAGTGTCTTTAGAATGGACCAGAAGCATCTCTTCAAAAAATGAACTAAGACAAATTGAAAGTACTAGTTTTAAAATTACTTACGTGGCAATTATTATAAATGAAAGTAACCCTATGGTTCAAAGAATATAGGTCTTTGTGGGCTGTACAGCTTAATTTGGGGAATCTGAAAGTGGGGAGAGTATATAAATTTGATGATAGTGGAGCAGATGGGTTCCAAATTATTTGTATTTGTTTTGTTTATTTTTATTCTTTATTTAGAAGGATGTGAAGTTGGTCATTGGAGTGAATGGGGAACTTGTAGCAGAAATAATCGCACATGTGGATTTAAGTGGGGTCTGGAAACCAGAACACGGCAAATTGTTAAAAAGCCAGCAAAAGATACCATACCATGTCCAACCATTGCCGAATCCAGGAGATGTAAGATGGCCATGAGGCACTGTCCCGGAGGTGAGTGTGGGTAGTCACTACCGTGGGTGATGTGCTTTCTGAATTTGCCTCTTCCCTCCCCCCACCCCCAATAATGAATATTTCTCCATGGAGGAAACCTGATAACAACAGTGGTCAGAGGGTCAAATCCCACATTAGTCTTATTTAAAGATGGATGCTTACACTGTGGCGAGTAGAGAGGGAATATTTCATTTACTTTCACGATACGTTGGTAATCATTTAGAAGAGTGGATTACAAATGTGCTTTCCAAATTGAGATTTCTAAGAGTGTGTGTGTGTGTGTGTGTGTGTGTGTGTGTGTGTGTGTGTCTTTTTCTGGCTAATGTACCATACAAGTAGGTCTTATGAAATCAGGCTTTTGCAGATGTTGCTCTGAGGGAAGTGGCCAACTTTCAGCTGAGAAGAGTTTAGATTAGAAAGGTTTATGGCATCTGTAAAATCATCGGCATCATTACTAGTTGAAGATGACAACTTAAAATAAACTTGCCCAAACACTGGGAGGAATAAACGTTGTCTTAATGTTACCACAATTAGCCGGTTCTCTTTGTTTTGATAATAATTTGTAGAAAACAGCTACTGGTATGTGTGTGTTTATTCATGTCTTTGTAGTAATTGTGCTGATTTGCAGTAATTATTCTGTAATAACAGGATTAGGTCCATTTACAAATTAGGAGACACGTACATAGCTCAGGTGCCTGGTGGAGCCGAGTCAGTCTGTTTGAGAATGAGTTCTCAGCGCCGTCACTGTGGTTCTTAAAGTGTAATCGCTTGTTATCATTTATCACTAGTGGATGCTACGTTGTTGGAGATGAAGCTGGGGTTTTTCTAGTCTACAGCATAGAAGAGCAAAGAAGTTGTGTTTGGAAAATTGCCCTGTGAAATAATCAACATTTTTGTTTGTCTTTATTTTATTTTTTTCTGTGGGGGCACAGTTTTTCAGTTTTGTGGTTACAGGCCAGAGAGAGAATACCTATCGGCTTAAAATGGATTTACATCCGTATTATGCTGCCCCATAGAGAATGTCTATGATCCGTGGAGGAAGACAAACCTTTAAGACTTGAAGACTCCAGTCGGCCTTTGAGAACTATTAGATCCAGATTCAGAAGCTACTATTAGGAAGGCAGCTTTTCCTCTTGAATTAGTTTTGCTTTGCTTTGCTGGGTCTTTGAAACAAAGTTTTTTTGGGGTTTGCTTTTCACTAACAAGGATGGTTTTGTTCGCTTTAAACTGAGTATTTTTCAGTCAAAATATAAGAAAATATTTTCTTACAAAACTAATAAGCCACTTCTTGGATAGCTGAGAGCATTTAACCTGCAACCTCATGCCTAAAAACAAACCTGATGTATTCAGGTATTGGAAAGAAAGGCTTCCTTTGTTGTATATTGTTTATATAACTACCCTCCCCCCATTTCTCTTCCAGCGATGTGGTCCCCCAATTGTGGTTTACGTTAATAGCAAAAATTAACCTGAAAATGCTCCTATAACAAACATGCTTATGTGTAACAAGAGCCAGAATATTCCCCTCCCACTATTTTGACCTAGCCCCAGTCTTGCTTGAGAATTGGTAGATAACAGCTAGATTGTTAACTTGTAATGTTTATTGCACTCATAGTTTCTGTGCTACTAACAACAGTGTACTGTCTTACAGAGTACAGCCCGACACTGTCAGCAGTGTCAATTATGCTGAAACAAATGCGTATATATCATCTGCTGATATTCTCTTTTTGATAACCAGTAATGAACTCTGACTTAATTCATATTTAGGTTTTATCGAGTATTATTTATTAGGAGAGATTGGCCATTGTTTTAATTCCCAAATCTACATTTTTCAGTTGAATAAATTCAATTTTCATATGACGTTAGTAGGTCTAAAAGGGTATATGGAAACTTGTTTTATTGTTTTTATAAAAAGGGACCTACAATAGAATTGTTGATAGAAGTGGAAAGTTACTCCGCAATAAAATAACTTCTATTTTAAAATGTAAGAAATTACAACTAGAAAATTAATTTTGGAACTTGAGCACCAACTTATAAAAACAGGCATAACTTCCAGTGTTGTATCCCACCTTGCCTCAGGTGAGAGAGCAGAAAGTGGCTTTCTTCAGTAGGTCACGGTGGTGAATGGGAGAGCGGAGAAGAAAAGCGCTTCAGCCGTTTTACATCTTGATTTGATTTTAGTGATCTGCTTTGACAAACCATGCAAAAATGTAAGTCGTAATCAGGTTGGGAATACAGGCATTTTTCAGATCTTTTCAACATATGTATGGATTTTTCTGCTATTGGAGCCAATCTTAACCTGATTGCGCACAAACACAGCCTTCACCTCCTTCACACTAAAGCACCAGCACATTAAAATCAGCTGCTTTCCATTACTGGAAGGCAGAAGTTAAAGGTCAATGCAATGGAATAGTCACTAAGTATATAAGATATTACATTAAAAACTGCTAAAAATAAGAAAATAATAGATGCAAGATTTAAAAATAAAAAATGGTGTAATGCTTCAGTGTAGCTTCCCCTTAATGGTCAGATGCTTATTGGCTTTTAAAAGAAGATTCTCAGAAAACATCCTAAGTCATGGATTGATTTACACTTGAAGTTACTGGGTGTTCCTTCCCAAACTTCTCTTTTTAACCAGTTACCTTTTCTTCCATGTCTGGTGATAAGAGCCTGCAGAGTTTCTTGGGCTTTGCGGACACTCATTTGTTCAGGATTCTGTTCTGGCGATCAGGAGATCTGGTTCTCTGTACCCTGTGAAGCCATTAATTCTGTGACCCTCGGCAAGACACTTAACCTCTTTTGGCCTCTATTTCCTCATTTGTTAATTGGAGGGGATGAGGGTAGGCGACCTGTAAGATCCAGCCCTGTTCTAAAACCCAGTGATTCTAAGATTCATTGTTAGATCTGGGCAAGTTCTGTGGCCGAGATGTGCAGGGCGAGGAAGAGACTGGAAGCCCAGGATCGCTGTTTCACAAACAAAGAACTGAACATTTTTTCAGTAGCTGCACTGGGCATGTGCCAAGACTTTCACATTGGGCAGCTTTCAACCTCTTTCTCCCTTCTCTTTCTTTCTCACAGGTAGTCAGCCCTCAAAGACTATGCAATACTTTAAATCCACATATGACCTGTTTATCTACCGAGATGCAGGAGGGTAAAAAAGGGAAGATCTTAAAAAAACCATGGTGAAAGGAGAAAGGTGGATAATGAGTGAGAGGAAAAATATACTGAAAAAAATGAATATAGGAAACAAGGGGGAAAATAATGGACTACTTAAAAATGAAGCCTATACTCACTGCAGATATAACTGCCTTCCCTCTCTTCCACCCTGAGCTCACTAATGAACAGAATTCACCCTGTTGCGACTAAGTTATTCTCTTAACATATAACTTGAATCCTTATTTTTTCATGTTTTTTTTTGTTTGTTTTTTTTTCAGAGAGGAAGGGAGACGGGGAGAGAGATAGAAACATCAATGATGAGAATCATTGATTGACCGCCTCCTGCACACCCTGACCCTGGGGATTGAGCCCACAACCCGGGCATGTGCCCTGACCGGGAATCAAACTGGAACCTCCTGGTTCCTTCATAGGTCGATGCTCAACCATTGAGCAATGCTGGCCGGGCTATAACTTGAATCTTTAAATGAAAGGAATTTTGAGTTTGAACCATGTTGTATATTAGGCAATACATTAATAGAAAAATATAAGCATGTTACCATTATATATTTAAATGACAAATAGAAAAACTGAATCATGGTTGTGGAGGGACAAAGTTGGCAGAGGCTCATGTACAGGGGGAAATGCTGACATTTGGAAGTGGCTGTACTCTTCCACTCCTTCGCAGGGTCGGCCAACATAACCTTAGCCTGAGATGTCCTGTCCTATCTGTATGGGACTCACTGTTTTGTAAGGCCTCAGGACAACTAATTTTCATGTATTCATTTGACATTTATCGAGCATGGCTATGTATCAATCATTGGGCATAATGAGTCCTTATAAAGCTTTTCTAATGGGAATCATGGCAATAAAGAAGTGGATGAGTGCATAATTTTCTGCGGTGATAGAGGCTGTGAAGAAGAATAAAGCAGGCTAAGGAGCCAGTGAAAGAGTTAGGAGTGCCTGTTTTTTTGTAGGGTATTCAGAGGAATTGAGGGAGTACCATTCGGTTATAGATCTGAATGAAGGAGAGCTTTGGATAGACCTAGGAACAGTCGTTTAGCTACGGACTCGATGGCTATGCTATGTGACCATCTTGATTCTTCCACTTGCATAGGGTAGAGGAGGGAACTGAGATTTAGGCAGGCTCTGACTGGACCAAGGTGATGCACAGCAAGTTTCTAGTGGGAGAGCCAAGAGTAGGACCAATATTTTGCTGCCTAGGAAACCCAAGTTTTCCCCTGCCTTTTTCTTGTTCCTTATAATAAAAATCAAGGACAGAGCCATGGCTGTCCACCATTGAAGTAGCCAACTTTAAACTATTTCTCCAACAGACACATCATTTTACTTTTGCTCTACAAATACTTAAAAAAACACTCCAGGGCATTCTGCCATCACCACGCCCTCCCAATATCTTCCAACTTGAAACAGCCAGTGGAACATACCCCAAAGGTCACTTAGTAAATGCCGAAGTGTTGAGCCACTCACTGGCTTTGTTTTGGTTCAGCTGCCCTACTAAGACCTCTTCTTCTATCATTTTACTGTCATTCATCCTCAGTTTGTTGGGGTTAAAAAGAGTGACTTCAAGCTTGTTTTTTTTTTTTTTTTTTTTTTTTTTAATCCTTAGTTCTTCAAAGTCACCCTCTCGCTGAGGCTGCCTTATGTTGAGTCCCACCCAGCATCCATCTCTGTCCCTTTGCTCCCTGGTCTGCACAGAAGCACTGGGATCCACGCCCCACCCCCGCACCCAGCCACTCTGTGCCCCGCATGGTTTTTCTCTTTCTGACACATAGAAGCAGTCAGATAGTTAAAGTAATTTAGGTGATGCTTTGACATGTGCTTAGATAGCTTTTTATCCCTTCTACTCCTGGCTACCTCAATTCACCATACACAATTGTTAGTAACAATATAGTGCAATTCTTTAAGCCCTAATATTTTCTTAGGAGTGTGTTAAAACTTAAATATGGAATCTGCTACTACATACTGTTTCTATTGGAAAATAACTTATTCCTCTTATGAAACCTTACTTGACCATTATCTCCTTTTTTTTTAAGTGGCTTTTAATTTGATAGGAAACAAAAGAAAATATTTTTTAGTAATTTAGACCCTTAATTTCTGCAAACATTTTCTTTTTAAAAAGCAATAGTAATAAGCCCTCTCTAATTTTTGTTTTTTGTATATAAATTGACAGCAACATGTAGACTAGGTATTAGATAATATAACTAAATATGGTTGTAGATTGTGATGGATTAAACTGAGAGCAGGAAATAAGCACATTTTCAGTAGGATAAGGGTCAAGAAAATATGCTTTAGACATGTGTTTTTTATTTCTGTACATTTTGTTTACATTTGAGTTGCAATTTATGTGGTCTGTTTTATACATGCCAACCTCAAGAATAGTTTGGAAGAGAGGATAAGAGTAAAACCTCTTTTCTTTTGAAACTTTCATGGCTGTCTGGAATGTAGATATTGAAATTTTTATATGAAGAAGACAGCATCTGAAAAAGGGGGCATTCTTGCTCCCCCTCTGTGATGCTAAATACTTTATTATATTTTAAAATCAATGACTGTGTTAGTTATTTTAAACTGAGCAAATTGTACTGTTTCCCAGGTACCTCTGGATACATGGCAGCTAATTGTCACGTTATTTCATAGCGTTTATAAACTGGGACAGTCACCCAGAGGCAGCCACATTTCAAATGTTAATGTATAACTATTATATTAAACTAGAGGCCCGGTGCACGAAATTCGTGCATGGGGGGTGTGTCTTTCAGCCCAGCCTGCACCCTCTCCAATCTGGGATCCCTCTCACAATCCAGGACTGCTGGCTCCCAACTGCTTGCCTGCCTGCCTTCCTGATTGCCCCTAAATGCTTCTGCCTGCCACCCTGATCACCCCCTAACCACTCCCCTGCCAGCCTGTTTGCCCCTAACTGCCCTCCCCTACAGGCCTGGTCACCCCTAACTGCTCTCCCCTGCAGGCTTGATCGCCCCCAACTGCCCTCCCTTGCAGACCTGGTCCCTCCCAACTGCCCTCCCCTGCTGGCCATCTTGTGGCAGCCATCTTGTGTCCACATGGGGGCAGCCATCTTGTGTGTTGGAGTGACAGTCAATTTGCATATTATCCTTTTATTAGATAGGATTAGATAGGCTAGAGGCCTGGTGCATGGGTGGGGGCTGGCTGGTTTGCCCTGAAGGGTGTCCTGGATCAGGGTGGTGGTTCCCTTGGGGTGTGGGGTGGCCTGGGCAAGGGGCTGTGGTGGTTTGCAGGCTAGCCACACCCCCTGGTAACCCAAGTAGAGGCCCTGGTATCTGGGATTTATCTTCTATAATTGAAACTTTGTAGCCTTGAGCGGAGGCCTGGGCCTGCCAGGGCAGGCAGAAAGCTTGGCTTCCTCCATTGCTGGGGGCAACTCAAGCCTCCTGCCCTCTCCAACTCCGTGGCTGCTGCCATCTTTGTTGGGATTTATTTATCTTCTACAATTGAAACTTTGTAGCCTTGAGCAGAGGCCTGGGCCTGCCAGGGCAGGCAGAAAGCTTGGCTTCCTCCATTGCCGGGGGCAACCCAAGCCTCCTGTATTCTCTGTGGCCACAGCCATCTTGGTTGGGTTAATTTGCATACTCATTCCTGATTGGCTGGTGGGCATGGCTTGTGGGTGTAGCAGAGGTATGGTCAATTTGCTTATTACTCTTTTATTAGATAAGATTGATGGTTAGCCAAGATCCACCTGCCCTCAAAAACTTCTCTCAGCAGCTCAAGTGTCTGGAATTCTGCCCTAGCTGGTTTGGCTCAGTGGATAGAATGCTGGTCCACAGACTGAAGGGTCCTGGGTTCAATTCCCATCAGGGACATGTACCTCGGTTGCAGGCTCAATCCCTACCCTGGTTGGGATGCCTGTAGGAGGCAACCAATTAATGTGTCTCTCAAATTGATGTTTCTCTCTCTGTCTCTCCCGGTCCCTTCCACTCTCTCAAAAAAAAATCAATGGAAAAATATCCTCAGGTGAGGATTAACAAACTAACCAACAAACATACATCTGTAATTCCTGCTTCAGCAATCTTAACAATGAACTTTAGGCAGCATCTGGGGAAGTATGCCCACCCTCTCTGGCACCCTCCACCCTCCACTTTTTAATTCTTTTCCTTGTTTGCTGGAAAGTGGGTAGGTGATAACTATTCACACCTGATGTTGGGTTTTTTTGTTTTTGTTTTTCTGGGGGTTTTATTTGAGCAATGATTTCTTTCAGACCTACTAATTGTCACATTTTAGAGGGTACAGGTCCGAGGAAGTGGAAGAGCAGAAAAGTGGGCTGCAATGTGGTGTGCCCGGGACATCACAGAATGTCCAGAGAGTGCAAAACTACGCGCCATCTTGGTCTGAGACGTGGGAGTCTTGGGGCGTGCAAAGCACCCATCCTGTGGAGGCTGAAGGCGGGCTATAAGGCAACTGCTTCTCCCCATTTCATTTTGAGCCTGTCCTGGTGCCAGCCTGGCTTGCCGGAGGGCCCAGGGAAGCGTGAGTGCAAGAAGCCACACCTTGGTGTCCTCTGCAGCTTCCCATCTGCAGTCTGCACCAGCCCCACTTAATTACAGTCGGGAGCACCATGTACTCGTCTCTTTTACGGGTCCTTGTAAAAGGATTTCTCAACTGCATATGCCACCGAAGGCCCGATGTTCTGTGTGCAACAAGGCAAGGGCAGGAAAATTCCAAAGGAGCCTTTCTTTTATGAATTTTACACAGCAGTAAGCTACTCTGATCTTAATGTAAAATATATACAACAATTTTTATGGCACTCTAAAACAAAAACAGCTTTAATAGGGCACACATGGTGTCAGTGGTAGATGCCCCCACCCCTCCCCTTCCAGAGGACGTTTTTTTCTTTTTCCTCATGAGATAAGAGAGTCTCAAGTATAAATCCCCTAGTGAGTTCTTAGAACAACTTCTGTTCCTCATCAGACACCTCTCTGGGACTTCGGCTGGTGTTGACAAGAGGCGCAGGCGGTTTGCTCACTGAGATTTCCTGTAAATGTTCTCCAGCTACTGGAGTGACCCAGAGCTGTGCTTGTGGAAAGCCTCCAGGATCAGGGCGCAGGAAGAAAACACACACACACACACACACACACACACACACACACACATTTTAATGGAAATAATGACAGAGTTTTACTTAAATCCCAGTGTGATTCATATTGTCATCATACAGAAGTGCTTGAGATGATCAAGGTATTTGTGCAATAGAGAGGGGCAAAAGGTTCAGGTGGCAAAAGCTATTGCACTTAATTTAGGCTAATGATGTACAGGCAATAGATTCTGCTGTGCAGGTGACTTGTTTATATAATACTTGGCCCTAATAGTTCTGTGTCAGTGTTATTTTCTTGTATTTGAGCTTGCATATAGTCAAGAGACATTTCATAATTAATGTTATGCCCTTATATCCTGACCATTACTCGAAGGATTTAATAACTGAATGTGAAACGTTATTTAATAATGTGCTAAAAGCAAAACAAATTTACCAGTATAAGATCAGAGCTAGGAAAAACTTAGAATGAGGGCTCAGGACTGATAAAGAAAATAGAGCATACAAATATGTGTTGGTTGAAATAATGAGGCTAAAAATTTGGGCCTCTTACCAGACAAAGGGGAAAAGTAGATATGGTTCTTTCTATTCTTAAAGGAAATGATTAATTATAAAATGGAATATCAATTTCGTAACAGCTTTTAAATGGAAAAATCACCACATATATGTGTCTATCACCACATATGTGTGTCTATATCTACACAACCATTTGCATGTGTATATATACTGAGTGGCCAGATTATTATGATCTCTGAATGCATAATAATCTGGCCACTCAGTTATATATATATATGGCCCGGTGCATGAATTCGTGCAAGGGTGGGGGTCCGGCCAGCCTGGCCAGGGGGAGGCCGGCCTGTCTGCTGGTTGAACTCCTGGTCTAGGGGACAATTTGCATATTAGCCTTTTATTATATAGGATATACACTGAGTGGCCAGATTATTATGCATTCAGAGATCATAATAATCTGGCCACTCAGTTTATATATATATATATACACAGCACATATATATGTATACACAAAAATATATGAATATATACAAACACATTTTATATACATATATCACAACACACATATATGAATACTCATTCCAATTCAGACACATTCATGTGTGTGCATGTGGGTGGGAGGGATGTGTCCTATATCATAGAATTGAGGAAATTAGTCCAGCCACTGTGGCTCAGGGGATGAATATCGGCCTATGAACCAGGAGGTCATAGTTGGATTCCTGATCAGGGCACATGCTTGGGTTGCAGGTTCAATCCCCAGTAGGGGGCATGCAGGAGGCAGTAAATCTATGATTCTTTCTCATGGTTGATGTGTCTATCTCTCCCTCTCCCTTCATCCCTGAAATCAATAAAAATAAAAAAGAATTGAGGAAACTAATGATAATTCTCATAGTAAAGAAAGCATTCTAGGTTCAAAGGAAGACACACAGTAACGTATTTCTCAAATGGGGATTCTCATCCAGAGTCATGAGTAGCACGGTGGACAGGTCTTCAGCGTCTGTGTAACAAAGCGTGTTTCCCGAATGCAGAGGCAGCTTGGGAGGCATATCCCTCAAAGAAAGCTGAAGGTATAATCATGAAATGTGATTCGGTAGAGGCAATGTGGAATCAGGACTTCTTGATTTACCTGTTATATTTGAGTGAATCATCCACTTGGTTCTCTTAGTGAGTATTGAACACATTTAGAAGAGCCTGGTGTCTAGTGAAGCTAGAAAATATACATTTGTGCTGAGGGTCAGTTACCCTTGGAACTTGTCAGGAAATGTGGTGTCTTTCCTACGTAGTACCATGTTCTCAGGTATGATCAGGAGTTGCCTTATTTAGATGCAGAGTTATTTCTGATAATGATTTTAAGTCCTGCAGTAATATTTTAAGTAACCTTTTGTGATTTTTGTTTCTTCTCCAAGACTGGTCTTCAATTATTTTAATCTGACAAAACTATTTGATATGAGAACCACATGGATTTTGAGCAAATACTCACTGAGTTGAATTGACTTTATTGAAATATGTTACAAAGTGCCTTCTAATTCTTCTTTTGAACCTAATTCTACAGTATAATTCAGGTAGTAAGTATTGGAGCTAATTTCCAATGCAATCCATGCTTTTCCCATTGCCATGTCTACAGGTTCATCAAACCAGTTATTTAACATCTGTTAATGCCTGAGTTCTAAAGAAATGGACAAATTGGGAGCAGGGAAGATACAGATAAGAGTTTATGGTCTAACCAGGGAAGATGAAAATGCAAATTAAACTAAACGAAGCAGAGGTCTATTTGTAAATGTGAATAACTATTGTTACAGGCTCTGATGTTTTAGGGAAAAGTATCATTTTGAGTTCTTGTGGCCAGGGAATGCTTCCTGAAGAGCAAAGCTTAGATTATATTATGAGGCAAACACGTTGTAAAAAGGGGAGAGAGTTTTCTAGCTAGAACGTTGTGGGGAAAGACGCCGCAGTGTACCCTTCGGGTCCGAGGCGGATGAGCAGAAGAACCTGCTTGAAGCTTGGAGTTTGAGAATGGCAGTCACAGAGGCTCACAGCAGAGACCTAAGTTGTATACTGATGGTGAAGTGCCTCTCATGGCTTTTGAATTTTACTTTGCACACAGTGGAGAGCCATAGGGGACTTGTGAGCACAGAGGTGGAAGTGACTGAGGTCGTGTTGGTAGGGTGTCCCAGATTCGGGGGCAGCTCTTTAAACAGAGTCTGAGTTTGGGAGAAGCACCAAAGAATACTTATGCGTTCTGATGTTTATATACTTTAGTTCTGCTTGCTTTTCTGAAGAGTGCAGGATGCTGCCTGATGACCCTTATATCATTTTCTGCCAAGTTTCTAAGCCAAGCCATTCCCCAGTTTTATTAGTGTAGTTTATTTTGTTACATCTAGGCACATTTTGCATTTACCCTAACTGAACTATATGTGCGTTCTAACTTCTATTCCTATATGCCATTTACCAAGACTCTGGCTTATGATGTTAATTTCTAAAGGGGGTTTCCTTAGTCAGTGTACTCTGAAACTTTAAAGTGCACAAATATTATTCAGATCAAGGATGAAATGTTCCTACAGGGTCCAATTTCAATTGTGTACCTAAGTTGGTTTTATGTAGCATGTTGCTTACTGGCAGTTGCCTGGAACATTGGATTGAGGAGGATTCTGAGTTAAGTGCTGAGCTCAGAGAAAAGTGTATAGTTACCAATTTGTGGTGTTTGCGGCATTGGGTGGGAAGCAATATACCATGTATTTGTTCCCCCTAATTCTAATGCTTTAACCCAATCTGTTTGTGACTCTTTCCCCTGCCTCCCCTCCAAGCCCCCCAGTACACCCTCGGATGTCTTTGGGAAACAGTCATTTGCTTCTATTTTATACCTTCAGTGATGGTGCATGATTATACATTGGAAAAGTAGTGTACAGACTTGTAAATTTGTTATGTACTGGTCTTGGTCACTTATTGGTTGAATAACATTGGGAAAATTACTTAATTTCCCAGGGTATAGCCATATATGAAATGAAGATAATGTGTCACAAGATTGTTGTGAGGAGTAAATGAGCACATATGCAAATAGGTATGTTTTTGATATTCTGGTACATTTTGTTATAATCCTGTTGTTAATTCTTTCCATGACTGGCTAACACTTGCCGCTTTGGTGTTCTTTGATTTTGTCCACTTCATGGCTTCATTCGGATGCGAATCAGCTTCCGTTTGAGCCCAAGCCTACAGATCTGGCTGTTGATGGGCATCTTCCCTAGACACCAGAATAACAGGTGACACATACCTTGCTGTCCCTTCAAAATCTTATGTCTCCTGGGGCAACTATTCTTCCTAATGGCATTATTAGCCTCCCAGTCACCGGGCTCTCAGCCCTACCTTTGAATCTCTTTCTCACATGACAAATCAGAACTCAAATCTTTGTTCAACCACTTGAATGTATCCAAAGTTGAGAAGTTTACCTAATCTGTCTAAGCCTCAGTGTCAGCATCTGTATCCTAGGGATAGCAGATGCCTGCTTTTTAGGATTGTTACAAGAATTAACATTCCCTGGCCATACCATGTTTTGCACTGTCAAGGATCAGAAAATGTGGGCTGCTATTACTTGAAAAAAACAAAACAAAACACCCACTCAGTCCTGTTTCTCAATTGTCCGTTCATCTTCATTTCCACTGTCTTTACTTGACACCTTTTGATTCTTTTTACCTAGAACAGTGGTTCTCAACCTTTCTAATGCCGCGACCCTTTAATACAGTTCCTCATGTTGTGGTGACCCCCAACCATAAAATTATTTTCGTTGCTACTTCATAACTGTAATTTTGCTACTGTTAATGAATCGTAATGTAAATACCTGTGTTTTCTGATGGTCTTAGGTGACCCTGCTAGCGGTTTTCAACCTGTGGGTCGCGACCTACAGGTTGAGACCCGCTGCTGTAGAGCCTGAATTGAGCCCCATGGATTGACCAGTGCACAAAAATCTGGAGAATTATCCCAGGGAAGAGGACATCTCTGCCCACTTGTGATTCATTTACAAACCTCAGGCTTGGGAATGTGAATATTTAAAAAAAACTGAAGCACGGGTATGACAATGAGGCACAGTTCATAACAAATGAATCAGCCACCTATGCCATAGTGATGAGCCTAATGGCAGGAATATGGGAACGGATGTATACCATTCGGTGATGTGTGTCACTTCACTGTCCTAAAGACATCTTGTTATGAAAATTCAGTTTCTTAAACCCATTATGTACTAGAGGCCAGATGCACGAAGATTCGTGCAAGAATAGGCCTTCCTTCCCCTGGCCGCCGGCACCCGGGATCCGGGCCTTCACTCTGGCCGCTGCCTTCCGCCTTCGCTCTGGCCAGGAGCCGCCTTCAGCCTTCGCGTGATGCCCAGAGGCCCAGAGTGGCCGGGGCGGAGCGGAACGCCTGCGTCATCGTCACTTACATCCCCTCTTTTACATGTTGGAAGCTAAGTTCAGGGAGGCTGAGAGAAGTCTCCATGGCAATGTTAGATACTAAAGGCAAAGTTGGTGTTTGCTTAGACGTTACACCTAGAGCTTTCTCCCAGATAGTCTGTTTATCTTCCAACCCATAGTAACCCCTGGAACTTCCTCAGAGGTAATGCAATTAGGATTGTTCATGCTATTGCATCATATATCCTTTATGGTGATTGACCTTTTATTTTTGCATTGTTTTCTCTCCAAATAGTTGTATGAAACTTAGCATGGACTGAACTCAGTAATGTATCTACTTTTTTTGGTAGACCCTGCAAAATTCTATGAGGGACCAATTTTTAAAAATCTCCTCTTTAAGTGGTTTACAGGTTTTCATGTGGATATACAAATTACATACAGTTAAATATGGTATGTTAGAAAAGCTCATGATATGTTCCAAACACAACTTTACTTCATCTTGAGCTGGCTGCCTCTTGAGCATTTTAGCCAATAGGTATCATCTTCCCTTGTTCCTAGGAGAAAATTCTGGCAGAGCTGACATCTTTTCTGCTCCCTTTCTGGTGATAGAGTCCAATGGTCGCTGTTAGTTATTGACACAGTCTTAACTTAGTTGTTAGAATATTTAGCTCAGTGTAGCAAAAGACTAGAACCATGAGTCAATAATAATTCTCTGATTATTATCTTGGACTTATAAATAGAACACATATAATAGACTTTGGCTGATATGAAGAGCCTGTTTTCAAAACACCTATATAGGGAAGAATCAGTTTTCCAGACGACCTCTTCCTTGAAAATTCTAAAGGAAATGAACCCCTAATGAAATGAAATGGTAAAAAGCAACTGAAGGCTAATTCCTGGAAGAGGTATATTGTGTAGCCTCCCATCCCTTTCTCCCTCTTATCTTTTCATCTTATGTCAAAACCTATAGAAAGAAACCACATGCAGGTCTTGCATGTGAGCAAAGATTTCTTGTAGTACTCTCATGTTGAGAGTGGTATTGCTAACTCAAGTAATTTAAGGTAATTTCTGCCTCAAATGTCAAGTGTTTGTTGATTTCAGATCTTCCTCTCTGTGGTACAATTGTCAAATCCAAGTGCACAGGCTGACCTAATCCAGTCATCAAACGTGCTTTGAATTAAGAGTTACTTGGCTAGCTCCTGTAGCTCTGTTTGAAGCAGTAGTGGCAGCCTGGGTTGCTGGGACCACGCTGCTTCGACGTTAACAGAAACATAAGACCTATACATCCCAGGAACCAGTACGTGAAATTTTCCACCAGGTGGATGACATGTGAGCCTCTCCAGTTGCAACGCTGTGACATTGGCAGTAGCCTAATTTGAACCATTCCTTTTATAATGGCTTACATTTATTAAGAACTTGCTTAAAGGAGTTCAAAAAAGGGTGGTGACCTCTTAAGCACCCATATTTTAAAACTTTAAAAAAAAATCATACAGCCTTCCAATTGTTCATCTTTTATGCAACCTTAGGTACTTAGTAACAAATCATTCCACAATCAATATTATGCAATGAATGCACAATTAAAGATGATTGAAAATTCAAAATAGGTGGTCATTTATTCTCATACGTGTGTGTGTGCGCGCGCGCGGGAACGAGGGGTGAAGGTGGGAGGGGAAGGAGCATTTGGGGTTTCAGCACTGTGTTTGGGGAAACGTTCATTGTTGTGCTCCCCGTTTTGTTTGACAGTTGTCACATTGCTTTCATTGTCTCCCCACTTTGTTTATTTCCCTGCTTCTTAAGCAGCCTGATGAAATCTCATCAACTAACCAGGATTGAATTTTGATGACTGCCAAGTTGCTTTGATGAAATCTAGTGTAATTATCTTAAACCCGACTTTATTTGGCTTTAATTCTGGCATTTTCCATATTGAGAAAATTAGTGCATTTGTCCGCTCCTGGAGAGAGAAGCCCAGTGAGAAACAAAGATAGCTCAAATACAAAAAGCATCCACAATTTAAGTGCATTTTATAGCTCTGTTTCAAAGCTAGCTTGTCTGCACATTTCCTCTTTATGTTTTAGCATCTATTAGTGCCTTTTAATAACAAAATCAAAAATAGCTATTAACAAAAACCACCCTCACCCCCTAACTGGAGAAATAAAATATATAATTCCTGTTGGCCGGAAAAAGCTTTGGTGTCTTACTTGGATTTTTTTTTCTAAGGTGGGGGCAAAAAATGTGTAGTATTTTAAATATAAAATATTATTTTATCACCTGAGGAAAATTTGAATTTTTAAATTGTACTTTTTTGTTGGTATTTCAGGCTCCAAAGCCAGTGCTGTGAAAGAGTCAAAAGAATTATGAAGTCAAAAGACTCCCAAGTTTAGATCGTGATTTCTGATACTGATGATGTACAGGAAATGAAACTTGCAATCTTATATAGTTAAGTTATGCAATGACTTTGTTGGATCTCTTAGGTCCTGGTGCTGCAGGGTTTTCAGAAGGTCCACGTAGGCCGAGGTAAGACACCGGGCTGTCCAGCCAGGACAATTCCCGTTAGCATGAGAGGCCAGCGGCCTGCTGCTGCCCGGGTCTCTCTCGCATGCGGGCACACACACCGGAGCTGGAATTGGAAGAGCCGAGCTGCTTCTATTCCGTAACCGTGGGCAGGTCAGCCACCCTCAGAGGCTCTTATTCTCTATCTCAGGTTTCTGATTTGTTTGAGTCGATTCCCTAAAGTTACTGTACCACTTTGACCTCCAAATGCTGGCACAGGCACCCCCACTCTAACACTTACAAACGGTGGCCGTTTAGTAGCAGGCAGGTAATTGATGGCAGATGATGGAAGGCAGTTCTGCGCCCTGGGAGAAGGTCCTATATGTGACTTTGCTTCGAAATTGGTGTTTTTGTGCCTCTGCCTGACCTAATTTAGATACCTTTCCTTTTTCATGTTTCCTCCGTCAGTTTTCAGGGAGCGTAACCTTCCTAACTTATTAATCACCACCTCTAAAGAGCTCCCTTCTCGGTTTTACTACGTTGTTCACGGAGTGTTCCGTCAGAGACTACTTTAGAATCCTAGCGGGACGGGGTTCTGCTGAGTGTGAAGCCGACTCCTCGCTGGTTTAGTCGTGGTCCGACTGACGCCCATGTCCAATTGAAACGAACATTTATCAGGGCGGTATCTTGTGGTGATGTAAATTTTACAATTTAAGTGATCCATGAAATATCTGGCAAGGGCGAGTTTAATGCATTTTACAGATGAAGCCCCAAAACACAAAATAAAAAAAAAAGGTCCACACTTACTATGTACATTGTTCAGAAATTAGCACTTAAGTGATTTCAGAATCTACTCCTCGTTACAGCAATTGCCTCTCCCTTCCCCAATGTATTAGGCTGTTGTTGCTGTTATTATCATTGTCTAGACTCAGGATCTGGCAAGTGCTTTGTGTAGCCAAGTCCCTGGACTGTCACGCAGTATGATTTAGAGTACGGCGACCGCAGAAGATGGAGATTATAGGAGACGGACTTCTGACAGCTCTGTTCTTGGCCTCTTGTTTGGATTCTGGCTGCGCTCTGTCACAGGCCCAGATGAATCGCAGATAGTTATTCCAGAGTCTGTCTGTAGTTGTCCTCTTCTGGATAACTGAAGTCCCTTATAGCAGGGATATCAATCCTTGACCCACAGGTTTGAAAGAAATAGGTCACATGCACAATTTTCTGGTGAGATGCATGGCTCTTCCTTATACTAGGTGTTCCACAAACCAGGAGCTGTGAGGATGAAGTGACTCGAGATTTGAAAAGCTTAAAAGCTGCCACAACTGGAATTAAAGCAAGAACCCAATGCTGAGAGCAGGGAACACAGACTCCATAGAAAAATGTTGATGCCAACTGCTTGAGAAGTTCATAAAAGAGCTATATTGAGCCTTAAAAAGGAAAAGAGCTTTATCGGAAAGGATCTGTGATTGATTGGTTTTTCATCCACCGCTAAATGGTTCCGTGGGTTTGGGTCTTCCTCCTATATTGATTTGTTAATTTTTTTTTTTCAGATTGCTTTTCTACTTAATGAATTTTCTTTCAAAATTGTGCTTGTGTTCTTCAGATTTCCTAGTCCTCTGAAAACTGGCTCTTATTTTTAAAATCTATTTTGAGTAAAATGGTACATAGTGGAGAAGCATGAGTCCTTTCTTCTCTAATGTTGACCCTCCATTGCTTGCTAGACCTGCCTCAGGAAGGGGCTGCGTGAGGCAGGTCCTGAATGCCTGTGCCAAGTAGCTCTCAGCAGAGCATCTGCTGTGCAGACACTGGGAGTAGAAGCTTTTTAAAGAGAAACAGACTATCTGACTTTTTAATTAGAAAACTGCTAAAGTCCACACCTCAGTGTCATCTCTTGGGGCTCCTAAACCAGAATCTAGGGTATCTTTACTAGTGTTTTTCTTTTTGAAAACATGCAATAAAAATGTAAACCTTAGCCAGGAGAGAGATGAAGGGTAAGGGGGCGAGTCTCAAGGGATTGGTAACAGGATTAGAAGTTTGTAGAATCATTTGCATTTCTGGCTTGTGTCTGTTATAAAACTTGGCTGGAGCTAGGAAACCTGGTGTTTTACATTTCAAGTTCCTTTTAGGCAAAATCCAACACTTTATTTGCTGAGCAGAAATGACCACCTCTGTGAAAATTTAAGAACTAGCCCTGAGCGCAGGAAAGAGTAGGCTAGCAAGAGAGGAAATTCACTCAGCACAGAGCTCTTTTTAAAAATATATATATTTTTATTGATTGCAGAGAGGAAGGGAGAGGGAGAGAGAGACAGAAACATCAGTGATGAGAGAGAATCATTGACTGGCTGCCTCCTACACGCTCCCCACTGGGGATTGAACCCGCAACCCCAGCATGTACCCTGACCTGGAGTGGAACTGTGATCTCCTGGTTCATAGGTTGACGCTCAACCACTGAGCCATGCCTGCCGGGCCAGAGCTCTTTCTTTAGCTCTTTCAGTGCAAAACACAGGAGTCCTTTCAAGTTGTAGATGATGTTACAATAGCACAACCAGAAGGTTCCAGGGTGGCTACAAGTTACAACATTCTAATGTTCTATGTTTTCTCACAGGAGGTCAGTTTGTATCTAGTGGCATTAGAGATTGCCTTAAAATTAACTTTGGTTCAAAGATGATATTAAGCAGAAGGTGGAGGTGGGTGGGAAGAGATCAACCAAAGAATTTATATGTACATATGCATAACCCATGGACACAGACAATAGTGTGGTGAAGGCCTGGGTTGGGGGTGGGGACTAGAAAGGGTCAATGGAGGAAAAAGGAGATCCTATGTAATAAAGAAGTAACATGCAAATTGACCATCACTCCAACACACAAAATGGCCGCCCCCATGTGGTCAAAGATGGCCGTCACAAGATGGCCGGCAAGGGAGGGCACTTGTGGGTGATCAGGCCAGCAGAGGAGGGCAGTTGAGAGGGACAAGGCCTGCAGGGGAGGGCAGTTGGGGGCGACCAGGCCTGAAGGGGAGGGCAGTTGGGGGGACCAAGCCTGCAGAGAGGACAGTTGGAAGGAACAAGGCCTGCAGGGGAGGGCAGTTGGGGGGTGACCAGGCCTGCAGGGGAGGGCAGTTAGGGGCAACCAGGCCTGCAGGGGAGGGCAGTTAGGGGTAACCAGGCCTGCAGGGGAGGGCAGTTGGGGTAACCAGACCTGCAGGGGAGGGCAGTTGGGGGGGACCAGGCTGGCAGGGGAGGACAGTTAGAGGCGGACCAGGCTGGCAAGGGAGGGCAGTTAGGGGTGACCAGGCCAGCAGGGAAGGGCAGTTGGGGGCGACCAGGCCTGTAAGGGAGGACAGTTAGGGGCAACACGGTCACTAGGCAAAGGCAGTTAGGGTTGACCAGGCTGGCAGGGGAGGGCAGTTAGGGGCAATCGGGCCAGCAGAGGAGCAGTTAGGCGTTGATCAGGCTGGCAGGGGAGTGGTTAGGGAGTGATCAGGCTGGCAGGCAGAAGTGGTTAGGGGCGATCAGGCAGGTGGTCGGGAGCCAGCAGTCCTGGATTGCGAGAGGGATGTCCAACTGCCTGTTTAGTGGGCTCAGGCATAAATGGGCAGTCGGACATCCCTCGAGGGGTCCCAGATTGGAGAGGATGCAGACTGGGCTGAGGGACACACACCTCCCCATGCATGAATTTCATACACCGGACCTCTAGTATATATAAAGTATTTTCAACAAAGATTTTTTTTTTAAACCCAAAGATGATATTAAGCAATTGTAGTTTTTTTTGGCAGAGATACCATTTAGAGGAAAACACTACCTAAAATAGGCATTTTATTTGTAAAACAGCCACAGAACAATCAGGAATGTATTTATTACCAAGCTCATAGCACACACTGGAATTTGAGATTCTAGATAGTTATTTTTCTTATTATGCTCATAGAATGTGGGCAAAATACTTGGCAGTTAACTTAGCATCTTTTGCCTTAAGTTCCTGTACAGTTGAGCAGGTGCTCCAGAGGGGTCAGTCTCACAAAGATTACAGCAATTTTTTAAAATGTTGCTTCTTCACTTTCAAGCATTTCAGGCTGTACTCTTGCCAGTGTTCTCTAAATTGAATGATTAAACAGCAAAATAGAGGCAGAGGCACAATGGAAACAGCCTTGATGCCAATGCTAACTTAAATTGTCGTTCTATATAGCTGTCCCATAATAACTTTTTAATCATTGTGCACTGTGGTCTGGTGTCATTTTTAGTCCCCCTCCCCCCACTCTCCCTGTTAAACAGTTTGTGATGGATCAGCTGTACTATCAAGCCATCAAATGTATTCAGTTTTGGAAACAAACACTTCATGGTTGTTTAAAAATCCCGAGTATTCACATGGGGAAAGTGTGGGAGGTTTCAAGTTTCCGAAACATTCTGCAGAAAATGAAGTGATAACAGTTCCTGCCAGTGGCCATATGACTCAATAATAACTGGCAGGGAAAAAATGTTTGTTTAGGCTTGGCCAGAGTTAATAACAAGCACGACTTTTAATCTTATTTTTGCTCCCAAACATGTTTCCTTTCTCCGTGATCCCTGTCCTCCTCTTTTGCAGGCACGTCAGGCTGTCCCAAGACCTGGCTTCATTCACTCTTGGAGAGATGTTCTCATGTGTATTTTGTGCTGATTCAAGGCTTTGTTTTGATTCTTACCATTAATTAAAAACATAATAACAACAGCTCTCGAGTCCATTGCCAAAGTGCAATGTTAGCCTGTGCTGTGGCCAACTGTGGACCGACTTTGTGGTAGCCCCTCAGAGGTAGATGGTTGGAAGGTTTTCCTTTCCATTCCACAGCTTCCTGCCTCAGTTCATCAAAATGCTTGACTCCCAAAGATTGCGGGATACATTTGGCACCAGCAGGTGCTAACATGGGGTTTTGTTGTGTTTCAATTCCTTCCCAGCTTGGTCGGCCAGATCTTTATTTTATTTCAGTCCATGGGCACATCTGTCACCTGTCTCCTCAGAGGTTAGATGTCTCTCGGGAGGGACTCCTTTTTCCTGAACCTATGCTTTGTGTTTAGCTTCCAAATGCTTTTCACATTCTGATAGCTACCATCAGGTGAGCCACCCAATCTTTAATTCATTTGGTTGATGGACTTGGGGAGGTACGGTCTGTTTTATTGTATTTATTTATTTTCCCTAAGTGGCTTGGATATTATAGTTTTAATAAATGACCTTTTGTGCTGAAAGTATTGTGGATAGAGAGACTGTGTATTTTGAAAAGAAAACCCTTCCTTTCAATATGTTAAGTAATTCTGCAGGCATTCATAAATGAGAGGTTTAAGATAATGTATTCCTGGAGCACTTGCCTAGAAAAATGATGGGCAGTTGTAAATTGTCACAGGGATGAAATGATTTGAACATTTCTGGATTAATTTTAATTTCTTCTGAGCATTTTCAAGCTTTGAAGTCATAAAGACTAGACTGTAAACAGAAGCAAAATCTTTTATTTGATAAACATGTCAAGAAATGTAGCAAAGCTAAAATTTTGGTGTGTGGCACCAGAACTCCCGAGTCTATTAAATGTTTTATCTCTTCTAACTTGAAATTTAAACTTGAAAGGACACCAAATTTTTATGTTATGAGAATGTTGTCGGATAATAGCATTTTCATTTCAAGTATCCTATTGTGTTCATGTTTGAGATTTTAAGCAGACGGATAAGAAATATCTACCCTTAAATACCTCATTCACTCATATTCTCTGTGTGTGTGTATGACCAAAACGGATATTTTCTTAACCCATCTGCTGAAAACGTGGAGGTGAAGCTCTCCCTATAATATGGATCAAACCCATTTGTTGAAATACTGGTACTAAAGGTTGGTGAGAATAATCTTACAGAAAATCACGGTGTGGACTTGCAAGGCTTCACATCTCAGGATAAACATTTCAGTGTCTCACCTGTGAATTGCCATTAGTTCCTTCATGATCTGACATCTCCAATTGATGCCAACCTGTTGCAGTCTATACGCTGCCACCACCACCTGGGACTCCACTGCTGGCCCCCTGTTCCCTCCCTCCCATTGTCCCCCAGGGCTGCTGCCCGTTAACTACGTGTCCTTGTCACATCTCTGATGCTATTTTCCTGTTCTGTAAATTGGGGAGAGATGATGGGATCTACCTTGAAGGCTTGAGAGGCTTAAAGGAGAACACGCAGTGCCTGCACACAGCTAACATTCCCGGCATCTTGCGGCTGGTTCATGAGTGCCAGCTCCTCCCCCTGACCCTGAACGGCTTGTCAGGACACTAAAGCTCTTGAGGTTCCAGATTCCTAGCTCCTTCTTTTAATACCAGGTGCTTTACTCAGGAGGCTCAAAGGGCGCCGTTCTGCGAGATAAGAGAGCACTCTTTTGTGGTCCTGGTATACTAGTCCCATGCCTTTGTGTCCTTTGATTCTTCCCACCTGTCTGGGCAGTTCCATCTCTAATTCACATATCTAGAAACCTAGTCATAGTTTCTCTAAATCTTGACAATCCCCTCCCAGGAGGACAAAGACTTCTCACGCTCTGGCTGGTGTGGCTCCGTTGGTTGGGTGTTGTCCCTTGCACTGAAAGGTTGCCAGTTTGATTTCTGGACAGGGCACATGCGTGGGCTGCTGGCTCAGTCCCTGCGGGGGAGGGGGGGATCGTGCAGGAGGCAGCTGATCAGTTTTACTCTCACATCGGTGTTTTTCATTCTTTCTCCTCTCTCTCTAAAAATCAATAAACTATTCTTAAAAGAAAAAAAGACTTCTCACAAATGTAGGACCCAGTAGGAAATCATGATATTGCAAAATTCTAAGGTGAATATTTAGATTACATCCCTTTTGAACCTTATCTCATAATGAGTATCTTTTGTATTTTTTAAAATTCCTTTTTATTGTTAAGTGTTACAGATGTCCTCCTTTCCCCCCGGGCCTTCACAACCCTGTTGTCTACGTCCATGGGTGATGTATATATGCATATAAGTTCTTTGGTTAATATCTTCCCACCCCCTGCCCCCTTCCCTCTGAAATATGTCAGTCTGTTGCATGCTTCAATGTCTCTGGGTCTATTTTGTTTTGTCAGTTTATGTTGTTCTTTAGATTTCACATATAAGTTGGATCATGTGATACTCGTCTTTCTCTGACTGGCTTATTTCGCTTAGCATAATACTCTTCAGGTCCTTCCATGCTGTCTCAAAGGGTAAGAGATTCTTCTTTCACAGCTGCATAGTATTCCAGGGAAAAAACAACAAGTTATTTTACAAGCAAATATTTTTGTCATTATCATTATGAACAGAATTCTCTGTATTTTAGATTACTTTCTTAGAATAGCTTGAATAGCAGAATTGCTACATAAAAGGAAATATTTGCCAACATTTGTTGTTAGTGGCTTTCCACAAGACTTGTATGTATTGTATCATTGTGCAACCAGCAAAGTTGAGTATCGGCCTTACCACACCTTGCCAGAACTACATTTTATGTTTTAAAACATAATCTTATTAAGTTTTAAAAATGTCATCTGTTTTCAATTAGACTTATTAATGAGGGGATCCCTCTTCCATTTCTTTGTTTACCAGTTACATCTTTTCTTTTGTGAATTGCCTTGGTAACCTTTGCCTGTGACAGGCAAAGAGCATGTGCATTCCTTTAAAAACTTAGAAAAATGGAATATAAAAGATTACGGGGTAATTTTATTTGTTAAGATGAGGGTCCAAGACTTACACAATGGCAAAGAGTTTTGAAATTATCACAGTTGGATAGTTATGACCTGATTATCATGTCCAAGTACAAGGTCTTTAATTTTTAGATGGATTGAAATGAGTACAAAGTTGTACTCAAAGGCTGAATTTATAACCTGTTATGTTGTACAATGATAGTTTTAGCTTCTGGTCTTGTCTTCTAAGTTTTCTAAGTCTCAAGTGGTGCCAACTAAGCCAAACAGAGTTTAGGCACGAGTAAGACAAATGGAATTAGCTTTCTTTTGAAAAATTATTTTATGAAAATAAATTTTAAAATCTTCCTTTAAGGTAAAATTTGGTATCATATATCAGAAATCATATATAATGGGTGACAAATTTGAGACCAGCAGTTTTATAAGCATATAAATATGAAAGAGAATGGAAAATTTAAGTACATGTATAGCCCAACCAGTGTGGCTCAGTGGTTGAGCGTCAGCCTATGAATGATCATGATTCCATTCTGGTCAGGGCACATGCCTGGGTTGTGGGCTTGATCCTCAGTAGGGGGTGTGCAAGAGGCAGCTGATCTATTATTCTCATCATTGATGTTTCTCTCTCTCTCTCTCCCTGTACCTTCCTTTCTGAAATAAAAATACATGCATACATACATGTATATTTTATACGAGTACATATGCAATTTCTTTGTCCAATTTCTTGTCAGAGTCAACTGGATTTTTTTAATCTTCATCCAATGATATGTTTTTATTCCTTTTTTTTTAAGATAGAGAAGAAGTGGGTGGGGGGAGAGAGAAACATCTATCAGTTGCCTCCCCTATATGCCCCGACTGGTGATCTAACCTCCAACCTAGGTATGTGCCCTGACTGGGAATCAAACCCGCAGCCTTTTGGTGTATGGGATGAAGCTCCAACCAACTGAGCCACCTGGCCAGGGCAAAAGTTGACTGTTTTGGACTAGGCTGTAAACTGGAAAAATTATGCCATGTGATTTTTCATATTGATAGTGACATGGTTCATTTAAGCTCAGCATCAGCTCAGGGAGGTGTATGTATGCGTAAGTGAAGACTCCATTAGGCTGTGTTCACGAAGTTGCCTCATGGCTGTTAGCTTTCTGTGATTGAACACCATGCACAGGCTCAGAAAGACAGGCTAGACTTTCACCTAACCTCTGAGACTTCAAAATCCCCAAACCTGATTCAGTCTAAGGCTGAGGAAATCAAAGACCTGCTGGACAGTGTCCTCACAATCTTAGCTAATTCCTCAGGCCAGCTTAGGATCCTGTTCTCTCTCTCTCCCCTCTCTCCCTCTTCCCCTCCCCTCCCCTCATTCTCATTCAGCACAGTAGTTAATCCTAAACGTGACTGTTCTCAGATGGCTCCTTATGGCAGACAATTGAAATAAACTACCTCCCTTTCTTCCCATCCACCTTCAAACACTATACCTACTGTAGTATTTTCTCATGGATGGGACACAGCTTTTCCTTTCAAGGCTATTTCAGTATTTCTGAGTCTTAGCCCTTTTTCAAGAGGATCTTATTCATCTCTTATGACTTTTTCTTTATTATATTTTCCTTCTCATCTCTACCAGCTCCTTTTAGTGCCTCATTATCAGCTCCCGACCTTCACATTTCTACCCACTTATCCCATATGTACTGCAAATTAAAAATTTCTAAAATGACTTTTAATTCTCCTTTCAAACATTCTCTTTCACTGCTATGCCCTATTTTAGAGGATGGCACCAACTACCTAGTCATTTAGGCCACAACTTGGAAATCTTCCAAATTCCTCGATTATTCTTATTTCCCATTTCCATTTGGTCACCAATTCCACTTGATTCTACTTGTGATCACCACTTCCAAATAGTTTCATTTAACTTGTTGCCTACAACCTCTCTTTACTCAACCCTACTCTTCCTCTTCCTTTTTCTTTTTCTTTTTTAAATAATATTTCTTATTGACTTCAGAGAGGAAAGGAGAGGGAGAGATAGAAACATTAATGATGAGAGAGAATCATTGATTGGCTGTCTTCAGCATGCCCCACACTGGGGATCAAGTCCATAACCTGGGCATGTGCCCTGACTGGGGATCAAACCACAAACAACATCCTGGTTCACAGGTCAACACTCAACCACTGAGCCATTCTGGCTGGACTACTCTTCCTTCTTTTTGCCCACCTAGATTACTATAGTGGTCTGACTGGGTTGTCGTTTTTTTACTTTTTTGAGACCAACTCTAGAAGAGTACTCATTTAGTATGTGAAGACTAGAATCTTTTATTTTATCGAGGTATTGCCTTGAAACAAATATGCATGTTTATTAAATGTTACTGAAATTTCTAAGTGAACTATTATTTAGTGGTATAGTTTTAAAAAACACCACAGTGTTGCATTTATTCTATTAATGTGATCACCTCATGTTAAGTTTTCAGCCAACTGTTTTGTGTTTGTTGTTAGTTTCTGGTTTTTGTGTAACTGGACTTCTGCAAATTTTATCCTATTTTAGTTTTCTGTATTTAATACAATATTTGTTTCTGTGATTTGATACAAACAAATGATTTGGCTAATTTGGTGAGAGCCAAGCATCCAAACATAGAGTAATGCGGAGTGATAACATTCATGTGTTTTGACAGCATTTAAGGGGGAAATAAAGGAGGCTGTGTCAAAAGTATACTGCAGATCTCAGATTTCCAAGGGCATTACTGGGCTTTGGCTATCTTGGAGCCATAAGTACTGCAAAGCTATAATTTGGAGGATATGTGAAGAATAAAGACCCACTTTATATTAACATTTCTTTTTACTATAAAGGAAATAGCATTAATTTGAAGGGAGTTAGTTACACAAAGTAACTCTTGTCCATTGTTGGTTTCAGTTTTTAGTGCAAGATTAATAAGAATTATTAAGTAGTTTAAACCCTAAACTTGTGTCTTGTAATTAGCTTAATTTAATGTCACAGGTTTTTATGAGAACCATCTAGACTTTTTTATTCACTGGCAAAGTGCTATTACGTTTCTAGCCTGGATCAAGGAATGCTGGATTTTATGTATGTCCTGAAACAAATTAGCACAGTTTGGTTAAAACAGCTGCCTACATGATGAGAAACAAATTGGATTATAAAGTCCTACTTGGTAGTTTAGTATGTCGATTAGTTAAGCTGGGATTCTAACCATGTCATACAGTCCTGAGATAAAAAATGACGCTCGGTGGTCAAGCCCAGTGTCTGGTGATAGGGCCAACCCACGCCTGGCTCTGCTGTTGATCAAGCAGATGGTGGACGTGCCCTTCTGACAACAGCTCAGTTTTCTCCAAGTGTGAGATTAGGGTTGTATACTTAATAAGGCTTTACTGAGTGCCCATCATGAATTAGATGACTTATTTAGGGATGAAGCAACATACTTGGAAATCATTACAAAACCTAAACCGGATAGTTTCAGTGCACTGGTCTTGGTTATCAGTTTTGTGGTTCAGATGCATCTGCATATCAGGAGAAATCCTGACGGCAAGATGGTGTGATGCAGGACACTTCCTAGGTCAGATGTTTGAGGGCACTTGCACTGCTCATCAACAGTAACTTATCACTTGAAGGATCCATGCTACCTCAGAACTGGGGCAGTGGGAAAGTTCAGCAGTTAGAGTGATAGAGATCTGGCTAACAGAGCCTACAAAGTTTAAATCTTCTTTTATCTTCATTCTCCTTTCAAACTCAGTTTCCTGTACTCCACTCCTACTTTATTCTAACTCTTGATGCTCTTTTATAAGCAGGCAATACAACATATTGGTTAAAAGTAAAAGCTTTGGTCCTGGCCAGTTTGGCTCAGTGGATAGAGTGTTGGCCTGTGGACTGAAGGATCCCAGGTTTGATTCCGGTCAAGAGCAAGTACCTCGGTTGCGGGAGGCAACCAATCAATGTGTCTCTCTCACACTGATGTTTCTCTCTCTCTTTCACTCTCTCTAAAACTCAATGGAAAAGTTCCTTAGAAAAGGATTAAATAAACAACAAATAAAAAAAGAAGAAAAACTTTGGAGTTCTTATCTGTGGCTCCTTTATTTAGTAGCTTTGTGACTTTTGCAGTTATTTAACTTCCATAAATACCTCAAAAGTTGTAATGAATACTAAATGGGTCACTACATGTGAAATGCTTGGGCATAGTACTTGGGAACCTATTAAATTGTAACTAATTATAACGTTGGTAATGTCAGCCCACTTAAAGAACATAGATAAAGCAGTCTTAATAGTACTGACCTAGAGAAGAGGTTCGCAAACCAAGGAGATCATCAGAATCACCCAGAAGGCTTAAAATAGGTGGAAGAGTAGATGGAGATCTAGATTCTTTTTATGAATACTAAAGCTGAGCTGAGGCCTTGTAATCCCACTGGCAACATTTCCCCTTTCCAGCAGGCATTTTGCTTTATAGCGCCTTAAGAAAATCAGAGTTAATAGTGCAGACAGAACTGCTTTGCATTTTTTATAGTGGGAAATCTATTGGGGTAGATAGAAAAATGTAAGAAAAGAAGCTATTGAAAAGATAAAATTTATGTCTGTTTCCTACAACCTATCTATATACATAAAAGCCTAAGCGACGGTTACAACCGAAAGACCAATCAACCAGTCACTATGATGTGTACTGACCACCAGGGGGCTGGTGCTCAATGCAGGAGCTCCCACAGGCAACCTCCTCTGGCCCCTCCTCCTCCCCCCTCCCCGCCTCCGCTGGCCAGCTCCCTGATAGGCCTCAATCGCAGGCCAGGCTGAGGGACCCCGCCCATGCACGAATTCGTGCATGGGCAGGGGGGAAGGGGGGGAGAGAGAGAGAGAGGAGAGGAGAGAGAAATTGATTTAAAGTATCCTTCAGAGATTTTGCAAACTTAATGGAATGTTTTCTACCTTTGCAGGGCTGAGCCCATTTATCCGTATAATCTCTTCAAGACTGTAGCTGTTGGAAGCTATGTCCTCTCTCCTCTTTGCAGAGAGCAGTTTGCAATTACTTACTTGGGTGCTGTTCTGCAAGTTTGCGTGTTTCAAGCTTGTGAGGCAGCCACGCCGCAGGAGCTGGCTGGCTGTCAGCTGCTGAACAGGGGGCATGTAACTCGCCATGGGTCCCCAACTGAGAGAACTGTGGATGTAATTTCTTTTTGGTAAATATCCACCCTGAGGTGGATGTATCTCCTCTACACAGTTGTTTTCCTTTGGGTGTTTTCCTTTTGTGGAGCGATCCTCATGCTGTTGGACAGTACTTCTGTAATGTTATTTATCCTTTGAAAACAACGAAAAATTACTTCTGCAAAGCTGTTCAAGTCAGAGGATGTGAAGTAAATCCCATTCGAACCAGCAGTGACCATCTCTCAGAGGTGGGAAGAGCAACTTCTAATTCAAGTCGGAAAGCGAACAGTGGGTGGGGTGACCGAGCTGGCGCAGCACAGCCACCGAGGCTCACAGCGGGGTCAGGCCTGTGCTCGGACCTCTCTGTGGTGTGGCTCTGAGTTAGACTGTTTCCTGTGGTTGGTTTAAGGAAGGCGAAGATCTGTTCTTGCTCCCTTGGCCTCACTGATTGTCTCTTTTGTTATCATCATTCCCACCACCATCACTATTCCCACCATTTCTAACGCTGCGACCGACATATATTCAGTGCTTACCAGGGGTCATGAACTGAGATACAATTCACTTGATTTTCTTGTTTAATCCTAGCACCAACTTGATCTGATGAGAAACTGAGGCTTAGAGAGGACACCAGCTATGAGGCTTTGGATGAGCTAAAGGGGCAGAGCTAAGGTTTGCACTGAGGCACTCAGTCTCCAAGGAGCATGTTCGTAACCTCGATGCTATATTGCTTCCCTGAACTAAGATGATTATTGGAAAGTATTCACTTCAGGAAGTCGCCACTTTTAAATGTTCCATACATAAAAACTTGAAATGGCATTTCTCCCAGTTCTGTTACTTGCACATAATGTAAGTACCTTCAGTAACGGAGTCAGAAGGTTAGGCTAGAAGGAGTGTTGGAGGAATCTTTGCATGATTTGGCAAGACTACATTTTTACTCTCTTGTTTAAAGTAAATATGACATTTCAAAAGAATAGGCAGCATGTGTTTATATAAAGCTAATTATTTATGCAAACTTTGTTAGATAAGCAGTGCATCTGTTAGCTGTATCTTTTTTAAAGGGTAGTAAAAGATGATATAATAAGGTTTAAAGAACATAAAGATTATGGGAAATCTGGTGGCCAACTAGTTTTCTCTGTCTGCGAAACTAGACTTAAATAACCACAGAAGAGGGTTTGGAGTTTAAGTAATCAAGAGCTCCCTCATACTTAAGATTATTAAGACTACTTAAGTATTCTCTTGGGTCTCTAAAATACTCTTCCAGGATAAAAGGATATAGACATATTTTAAGGCAGATGCATGGAGTAGATGAGCTCTCCAAGTCATGTCCAGCACTGTGATTCTTTGCGGGAGGAGGGGGGGTGGGTTCCACATTTAATACTTCTGATTGATCAGGAGAGTTTTAGAATTTGCCATTTGTCATTAGTTTAAATAAATCAGACTGGACTGGGGAACTGTTCTTAGTCATGTAAACCTTAGTTGTACATTTTCTTTCTAATACAGAGTTGTTTTTTAACATACTTTGGATTAATGATCATTAGTTAGAATGGTATCTAGATTGATTTGCCCTCTCCTGACTTCTCCCTATTGTACTTATAAGGATGGAGTTGATAACACTGTAAACTAACACCAATGGGCCACCTGTCTTCAGAATCCAGAAAGACATTCTAATAACTAAAAATCAAAAGCACTGAATTGAAAAACACAAGTAGAGAACCATTAGCATTATGTTACCGATGACTGTCTCCTTGAAAGCTAGAAATGGCTCTCTCTGGTCCCAACCAGCTGGCCCCTGGGGCAGAAGTGAAAGTTCTCTATTAGAAAAGTGGATAGATGTTCTTTTTTTGTCATGGCCTCTGTTTTATAATAATATAATGATAATTATAACTAATAGTGAATACTTAATATTCCAGATGTTGTATTAAGTATATTAACTCACTTAATTACTATAATTATTATAGAGGGTAGGAACTGTTATCTCCAATTTCCAGATGAGGAAATAGAAGCACAGAGATTGTCAATGTTCACTGTGTGATCTGAGCAAGTGAACAGGGCCAGGATTTGAACCCAGACTGTCTGGCCTCCGGACATATGCTGTAATGACAAGGATAAACTGTTTCTGAAGCCAGATTTCTCTTTCTTACATCTTTCTTTCCAAAGCCTATTCATATTGCTCTTCCTACAAATACTCACCAACTCCAAGAAAACAAATATGTAAGAAATAGTTGGTACTTTATGTTCTGGAAAATGTGGTTCCCTTAAGTGCTGTTAAGTCAGGGGGATGATGTAAAGAACCCTGACTGGGTGACTGTTCAGGATTAGAATTTAATATATTTCCCTTCAATGTGTTAGAAACCCAGACAGGAGCTACGAGAAGGTTCCATCTGAGTCCAGCAGCATCATCGCAGAGGGGCCTAAGCACTGGATTAAGTTGGGGGATGGACAGATCAAGTCCAATTCATGTGTTGGGATGAAAATGGAATTATCAACACCTGGATGGGCAGAGGGCGGGGGGTCCAAAGGCAGTCTCCACAACTCATCTCGTAGATCTGAGTAGACTTCCTTTTTTCGAGGGGAAAAAAGTGAATTTATGGAATAATTATTGTTGAATAAGAGGGAAATCATCTAAACTTAGCAAACTTCAGACTCAACTCCTACTATTGTTGCAATATAAGACCAGAAGGAAAATTTAGAAAAAAATGTTTGTCCTTAATAGAATGCAGGGAAGACATATTATATTCAAAAAGTAAGTTAGGAAGCAATAATGAATAGGCTGCGATAAAAGAACAAGATGATCAGATTAAGAGAGGCCAGGTGAGATAAAGTTTTAAAGGTGACCCAAACATAATTAAGTTAAAACTTTCCTCAGCGAGTGTCAAGTATGTAATTGATCGCTTGGAAAACAGAGTAATGGTACTGAGGAAAATCTTGGGAAACTAATAGAATTTCAGAAGCAAAAATGGAAACTGATGATGGAAAAGGTTGTTAACAATAAAAAAACACCTTGAGTGGAAAGACTGTCTGAGTCTATAGAGCCAAACAACTCAATATGTGAAGGAGATATCTATATATGGTCACAGCCTGGCAAAAACATTTGAATAAAGAGGAGAGAGAGAATTCCGCACGCATCATAGCATCCATAAGTAAAGTACTTGACATCCAAATGACAAAAATAAAAATCAAGCTGCCCTCAGACTTCTAGTTTTGATGTCTAAAAAAAAAGGTAGTGAAATAGCACCTAAGTTTTGGGAAATGAAGAATGTGACTCTATAATCTTATAACCCAGCCAAGTTATCATTACTGCTGTGCCAGGCTTCCTGAACTGTCACTGTCTGCTGCAACAACTTGCAAACAACTTTACACCAAATTTATGAACCCAGCCCCACTAGGTTTACATGACTTGCCAGCAAAAACATTCTAGTAGGATGTGAGTCCAAGCAAGAAGGATGTGCCGTGTGCATTTCAACCCTACTTCAGTAGTCCTCCAAATAGGAGAGTGTATATTCTGGTTATCTGTTGGTTGTTGCAAACATTCCAAAATGTAGCAGTTCAAAACCAAGAATTTTATTATCGTTTCACATGGATGTGTGAGTTGACAGCATGCAGCTGGGAGGCTCTCTCTCGGGGGCACTCATGCTTTTGTGTCAGCTAACTGCTGAAGAACGGATGCACTGGAAGGCCTCCTACTCCCACGTTTGGCTCCTGGGCTGGCATGGCTGCAACACGTGGTGTGGGTTGAGCATCTTTCTTTCCACTTCGTCTCTCCGCTTGGTTGGCTTGCGTTTCCGCACAGTGTGGCAGACCCGGGGAAGCTGTAAGGCTTCTTAGGAAGGGAGTCCCTGAGTGTCATCTCTCTCATGCAAGTTGGTAAGGCCACCCCGGATTCAGAGGGACAGAGGCATGAGGAGGGAGACTGGCCTCAGGATGAGGGAATGGCATGCAGGGAGGGAAGAAAGTGATGGCAAGTGACCTGGAGTCACCCTACTACAGCTGTCTGCCCTGCTCACTGGATTTCCAAATGCAGGCTTCCAATCCTATATGGTACATTGCTTGATTAATGTGGATATACCTATCAAAGACTTTATTAAGTTTTATTAAATATGCAATTAGCCTACCTAAACCTTTGTAAGTCAGAAATCCTTGGCTGGATTATTACATGGGTGCTATCAAGGATTTTAGTGAAATTCTGGGACATTAGTTGGGGTATTTTCATTAAGTTGGAAATAAATTACTTTTTCCATTTTAAAAATAGAAGACAGGCCACCACTATCCAAAAGTTTGCTACAAAACATGTTTCCAGAAACAAGTTAGATTCAGGTAAAAGTGAGGGTTCTTATAGAGAAAGGACAGACGATACTTAAGTAGGCAGTAGTTCCAAAGTGCAATGTCAATGTAGTCACTCCTTGAAAAACACTTTGCAAAATATCTTAAAGAAGAAACCAAGTAATTGATTAGCATTTATGAGCTATGCTAACATTTTCTGTTACAAAGATTACCTGTCTATCTATCTTATCTTTGGTTAACAATGGTTATTTCCAGGCATGGTTTCTCTATGTGTTTTTATAAAGTATTTTACAGTGATTTTATATTAATTTTCTAAAGAAAAACCATACTTACCCAAAGTACATATAATTTACATGCATAATTTAAAGAACAATGATAAAAGAATCATGCCTGTACATACCATTTTGTTTATAAAATAGATCATTATTAGTCACATCACCAAAATAGCAGAGTCGGAGACGCTAGTCTCCATCTCCACATGAAGATCAGTAAGTAGATAGCTGCCTACAAACTAAAACAGCTCTGGGAGAGCTCTGATATCCACTGACGAAGTTCCAGTAACGCAGTGGGACAAAAAAACGGGAGCATAGCCACACAGAAAGGGCAGGAAGAACAGCTTCGTTGTGCCTGCATCACCTCATCCTCCAAGCGGCATTGCTCAGAGCCAAGTGCGAACTCTCCCAGGGAAAGGCCTCCTCTCCCAGGGAAAGGCACCCGCAGCCTTTAGGGGCCCTGTGTGAGGACCCAGCTCAGAAACCCAACCCAGAGACCAGCAAAGCGGAGACACAAAGATGGCTAGGAATGAAAGAAAAGCCAGGGCTACCAGTGCCAGCCACACAATGGGAGCAACCTGAGGTGCCAATCACACCAGCAGCTTTCATCCCTGAAGAAACCAAGGCCAGCACAGCCACCACAGACCCTCTGAAGATTTCACCGGTTTTGCCTCACAACTATTCATGTTTGCTGATGCCCCCCACCTTTTCCTGCAGAAGCCGAGGACCCACACTGGCAGCCAGTCCAGGCCTCGGTGGCTGTGTGAGTGTGCAAGATGTCAGTCTAGACGCCCCCGCTGACTCTCACTGCTGTGTATGCCTTGGGGGGTAGCCCCGCCAGCCCCATCTCTGTCAGCTGGTCTCCACTGCCATGTGCAGGCCGGAGGCTACACCATGCAGGCTCAGGAAGGCATGTCCACAGCCAGGGGCCCCATCGCTGCTTGTGGGCCTGGATCTGGCCCTGTTTCCTGCCATGGCCTGTACCACTGTGCCACCTGCAGCTAACACCTCTAGCTGTCTATCCGCCTTCCCCCAGACTGACTTCTGACACTGACCTTCACTGCTGTGCCCCAGTGACCGGAACACCAGCAGCCAGCCTCGTGCACACTGGCAGCAAGGCTCCTGTTGGGCCGGGGCACCTGTCATTGGCTTTAGCCCTGAGGCTTGCCCTGGTTCCCACCACTACACGTGTCTTTGCATCTTGCCCACTACCCAGGCACAGGCCTATCAGAAAAAGCATTAAAGAAACAATCCCATTTACAATAGCATAAAAAACTTAGAAATAAATTTAACCAAGGAAGTGAACAATCTAAACACAAAAACTATACGATATTAATGAAAGAAATTGAAGAAGACACAAAGAAATGGAAAGATATCTCATGTTCAAAGATTGGAGAGTTAATATTGCTAAAATATCCATTCTACCCAAAGCCATCTATAGATTCAATGCAATCTCTATCAAAATTCCAATTGCTTTTTTCACAGAAATAGATCAAATAATCCTAAAATGTTGTGGAAACACAAAAGACCTCAAATAGCCAAAGTAATTTGGAAAAAAAACAAAGTTGGAAACATCAGACTTCCTGATTTCAAACTATATTACGAAGCTACAGTAATCAAAACATGATACTGAGATAAAAACAGACTCATAGGTGAGATCCCAGAAATAAACCCACACCTTTATGGTCCACTAATATTTGACAAAAAAGGCAAGGATACCCAATAAGGAAAAGACAGTCTCCTCAATAAACGCTATTAGGAAAACAGAATATCCACATGCAATGGAGCAAATTTGGGCCCCTATCAAAAAATGAACTCAAAATGGGTTAAAGACTGAAACGTAAGATAAAAACTATAAAATTCCTAGAAGAAAGTACAGGGAAAAACACTCCTTTCAGAAAGGTTATACTGCTGTATACTTAAATCAGACACGTATACAAATACTTCATTGTTTTTTCATCTGCTTCATTGCACTTAATTTTGCACGTATATAGTATATACATGTGTGTAACTGTTGGAGTTGGTATTCCTGCAGAATAACACGTGGGGAAAGAACTTCTTACCCACATAACATTATGTATTCAGATACTCCTTAATGGGGACTGATCTAATTCTACCTCTAAAATAAACTCTTGCTGGCACTAGGAAAGATGCATTACTCAGAAGGAAAGAGAATATTTCAGCCAGTTGGTACACTCCATTTATGAAATGCACAATTTGTGGAGTTATGTGGAATGAATTTGGAAAAGGATTTATACTCAAATACTTTTTACTTTTTTAATTTTTAATTTTTAACACCACCTACACATCGGCGATCAAAGCTGATCTGTGGGGCGACTGGTGGGGTGATAATATTTTATTATCAAAGTCTGTGACAGAGAATACATTTATTTAAATTTTCCTGCTGTAAAGAGCATTGGTTTTTTGGCTTTTCCTTATGAAGAGATCCAGGAAAGACCGTATGCGAAAGGAGTAAGGAATCAAGGAAGGTTACTGAACTTGTCTGTGGCTTCTGGAAGTCCACACACTTCGGATACAGAATGAGTCAAACAGGAATGAACTAGTTTTTATCGCTTGAATTTAATATTACCAGATAAGTTGCCAGTATACAGGGTGGGGCAAAAGTAGCTTTACAGTTGTATGTGAAATACAAAGTTTATTCTTTGATGTTAATCCTTTTCTGAGAGAGTGGAAGGGAGGGAGGGAAGAAAGAGAAACATTGATGTGAGAGAAACACATCAACTGGAATGCCTCCCACATGGGTCCCACGGGGCAGACGGAACTAGCGTCCCAGGTACATGCCCTTGACCAGGAATCGAACCAGCAATCCTTTAGTGCCAGGGCACAAAGTTTATTATATATTAATTGTATTATTTTTTCATACAAACAACTGTATGAAAAAATGTAGTTTTGCCCACCCCTGTATTGAATTAAGAGAATCCCTCCCCTTTGCTTTTTTTCTTTATCCCTTTGGTAATATGAATGTGACCAGACACAGTTTAGCTATAATAATAATTTCTCTCTTTCCTTCCTCCCTCCCACTCACTGAACAACTTCCCTCAACCAGATTTGTTTATTTCCATATTTTATTTATAAATACATTAACTGGGAGTGAGATAGCAATTTATGCTTTGCCCTTATAAGAATTATTTTCCTATATTTTATGGTGTAAAAACTGGACCCTTAAACATTGTTCAGTGCAAAATGTTCTTTGTCAGAGCTGGAAAAATAGCATTCACTGGTAATGACTCCAAGCCATAAAATTTTACCATAGGAATTTTGCAACTCATGTTGAATTTACAATTTTTAATTCCTTAGTATTTTAATCTTATCTTTAAAGAAACATAATTTGTTGGTCATTGTCCTAAAAAATATAATTTTATGCTGCAAGATGAGTAAATATATGTTTATGTGGAAGTAAATTGTTCTCTCAGCCAGTGTGCCCAGAGGCAGCCTCTGGAGGATACATTTAGATACATGTGCACTTAGGAATATGCACAGTCACATTTCAGAGAAATAGTGCACAGTCATTTTAGGGTGGCTTGCTTCATTGTGGCTGGAACTATTAGTGACTAAAATGTAAGAATAAATGAATGGTCATTAAAATATAACTGCAGTTTGAAATATTTGACTTATATTAGAATCAATTAACTTTTAATAAAACACTTAGATGGTGATCCCTGGGCATTATTATTTCGGTAGATTTTTAATTTTTTTATAGGGTAAGTTGGAAAACACATTAATTTAAGGCAATTAAAGTATATTTTTTACGTGTAAAAAGTATCAAAATATAAGTGTTAATTTTTAACACTTACCACCTACACATTTGGTCTGTCTTGTGTTATAATCAAACTGATTGGAAACGATTTCCAGAAGTTAACTCACTCGTCTTCTGAGTTCTGTTCCCGCTGTCAGAAAAACGGTTATCTAATTTCTGAAACTGGTAAAGCTGGAAAGCTGTATCCCCTCTGTTCTCAGTAACTCCGGCTATAACTTCCCTAACAGACCAGCAGTTATTATGGCTGTGTTACAGCTTTGTAGGTGTAATTCTATTTTTAATTAGCAACATAGGGAAAGGTAGAAAACAGTTCTGTTTTTAAAACATAACTTTGTACGTATCTTGTGAGCATTGACATCATTTTTTTGTTGCTTAGAAAGGCATATTCTTTCATCTTTCCTCAAAGGTCTTTTTTTTTTTCAATTGGTTCACATTTTCATTTCTAGCACCTCGTTTGGTCATGCTGGCTTGCATTGTTGAAAGCCAAGTAAGATGCAGTATTCAAGCACAGTAAATGGACAGTGCTTCCCCCACCTCCTTCCTCTGCAGGGTCCCTAACTTTCTAGTCACTGTTAATAGGCATTTAAAAAATTAAATTTATTGGAGTGACATTAGTTAATAAAATTATATAGGTTTCAAGGGTACAGTTCTATGATACATGATCTATATATTGCATTGTTTGCCCACCACCCAAAGTCAAATCTTCCCTCACCATATATTTGACCCCCTTTATTCTTTACTAACCTCCAACCCCTTTCCTCTGGTAACCACCACTATTGCTTGTATCTATGAGCTTTTCTTGTTTGTTCATTTGTTGCTTTCAGTTTTCTACACCACATATGAGTGAAATCATATGGTTCTTAAAAGGCATTTTTAGACTTATAATTCAATTGCACTGATCTATTTAGCTTGCTTCCGAACAGATCCCTGAGCCTACCCTGCTAAGACTGTGAGAAGTTTGTCTTTTATAACACACTAGAGACCCAGTGCATGACCTCTGTGCATGGGTAGGGTCCCTAGGCCTGGTTGGGGCTCAAGGCTGATCTGTGGGGCGACTGGCGGGGTGATCGGGGCCCCTGCTCACACCCGCCTTGCCTGGGCTGGTGCCACCTGCTCACTAACCCCACTCCTCGTCACTGCTGCTGGTCAGGGTCTGCGGGCAACTCCTGTGTTGAGCATCTGCCCCCTGGGGGTCAGTGCGTGTCATAGCAACTGGTCATTCCGCTGTTTGGTCTATTTGCATATTAGGGTTTTACATAGATAGATATACAGCTCAATGATATTCTTTATATAGCTTTCTTGTCCAACTCCAGGGATGTCTTTCCTGGAATTTTAGTAGTTAGAATGAGACTTTTCTGTTGGATATCTCATTCAGTGATGATTTAGTTTAAATCAGTTTGATTATGTCTTAATTTTTTCCATGTTATTTGTTAATTTTTGGTTTCTCACCTTTCCCTTTAACACCAAAATTGAATAAAACTAATTAGAATGATACAAACACGAAAATAAGCAATGCTTGGGAAATACAACAGATAGGTTTTGTGTATGTGCACACATGTATAGTAGCTTCCTTGGATTTTAGTTTATATGTTTAACAGTTGATATACTTTTTCTGGAGATTGAAATACCATTTTAAGTTGAGGGGAAATAAACCCATTTTATGAGACATTAGGATTTTTGTAAAAAAATGTTTTGCTCTTTTATTATCTGGTGATCACAGGCAAAGGTATTAGCAGTCGAGACAACCCAACAAAGTATTAGACCTTTTGAAACCTTAGAAGTATGAGGTCTCTACGAATTGTTAGGTTCAGTCTTCCTATAATTGAAATCCATCACTGCTATTGGGTTAGTTGACAAAAGATTCTACAGTGACCAAAACATTCATCTGATCTTTACTTGTGGATAGAAACTATTTATTTTGGCAAATACTTGTTTACTTTCCTTGTCCTGCAAGAATAACAAAGAAAATATGCCCTTGATTCTGGTCTCATAGCAAACCAATGATGGTCCTGGCCTCCATTTTATGAATTTTATGGTCCAGTCATTTAAATGAATGACCCAGTCATAGGGTTTGTGAGAGTCTGTGGTTAAAGAGAAGACTGTAACACCTTCCTCCTCCTTCCTCTCTCTCAGGAGACACATTTATTATATTACAAAGGTGATGGGGAAAGTATAGCATAAGCTGTGAGACCAGACTACTGAGTTCAAATCTGAATTCTACCATTACTGGCAGTGTCATCTCAGGTCACCTGACTTCTCTCATCTGTAGTTTCATCTGCTGTGAAGAGGGACTAACGACATTATCTATTTCATAGGGATATTATTAGTATGAACTTAGCATGTGTAACACACTTAGTGCCTAGCACACAGCTAACACATCATGGTGATGATGACGACTTAATAATTTACGAGAACCTCATAGCACCTTTCTGAAAGAAGGAAAAAAGACTTGGAATATGCTTCCTCTGTCTGTAATACAACTAATGCCACCGTAATGCCTCTGGTATTTGTGTAACCTTGTCTGAGGGGTACTGTTCTCATCTTTCCAATTTTTGAAGTGGCAACTCTATATCTAGTTAGGAGGAAGCTCCAAACTTGATAATTTTAATTTTTTCAAGTGCAATTTTGTGTTTTCTTTTTCAACTCTTTAGAATTTTTGCAAACCCACTAAACTGTCTGTCAAAACAGAACCTGTTCATTGAGTGAATTGAGAGATTCTGTAGAGTAAAGCTAGTCTCTGGAATCCAACTGCTGGGAGAAATGAATCTGCTGTAACAGGAGTGACCTGCAGCCCCTTCCCTTGAGCACAGAGATCAGGGACCCTTTGCCTGGGTGCACATTCCACTGGCCATGGCAACTTGATTCCTGCTGCTTTCTTGGGGCATCACCGCAAACAGAACCTGGGGAAGGGAGTCCAGGCAGAAAGAGGAATCCATTCACAATTTGGAAGCTATTTCTCAGCTCATTTGGGAAGGAGGTTGCAATGCATTCTGAAGTGCTCTCACCTAGCACTTCCTTCTTTCTCCTGTTCCCAAGTCCTTTCTTTCGCCCATGTCCTTTTTAGAAGAGCTTTATGCTCTAGACTTCCCTGTTAACTTTGCACTGAACCACCTCTGAAGCGAAAACAGTAACAATAATTCCAGATTTTCCCTCCTGAAGGTTTCATTCAGAAGTCCGTGTATGGCTAGGGAACCTATGCTTTGAAAAAGCTCCCTGGAGGGTTCTACTATTTCTGGCCCATGAACTGGCTTTTGGAACCACAGGTCTAAACTTCTCCCAAGTCCCAGGTGAAAAAGCAGCATGCTGTTTTCTTCCCTTGGGTTTTGCCAAGGACACACTGTGGACTCTGAATTGGAAATGCTAAATGTATTGCTTGACCTCAGGAAACTGAGGCTTTGAATGCCTTAACTCCAGTAAATAATTAATATGAAAAATACAGGTGTAGGCCAGGCCCTTTGGGGACCTAATGTGCCCCATGGGAACTCTGATATCTCAGGGCGCTGAGTGGGGAGCTTGATGCTTTTCTTCAGTCTAGTATATTAATTTGTTTGTTCAGCAGCCATTTTAATGATTATGAGATCAAAGAGGTTTGCTGGGCACAAGGGATCCAAAAAGTACAGGTTTTAGAATCTGCCAGATGTTGGTTTGACTCAATGCTGAGCTATGTGATTTAGAGCTATTTACTTAAGTTCTCTAAACTTATTTTCTCATGAGCAAACTGAAAATCATGCTTACCTTGCGGACTATTGTAAGGATTAGAAATAATACATGTGAGGTACCTCATATATGGCTATAATTTTTTCAGCATTTACATGCCAGGTGTAGTTTCTGGAACTTTACTAGTATATATATTGTCTTTACACCTCACAGCAATACTGAAGTGGGTACCAATGATTTTATCAGTTTAGAAATAAAACTAACCCTCAGAAAAAGTAAGTAACTGGTCCAAGATCACTAGCTTCTAAGAGGCAGATGTCTTTTTTGAATCTATGGCTATCTGTCCTCAAGCCCATGTTCTTAACCTTGTGTCCTTGATGCCTGCCCAGTCCAGGGTCACGTGACTGCTCCACCCCTCCAGGATAGACCTGGGGGTGACCAACCCATTGGCTGGCGAGGCCATCCACGACTCTCTGGGTTAACTCGCAGGGGGAGCAAGGCATGTGGAATTTCCCTCTTAGGAATATGTGATTAAGGCAAAAGAGAAAGAGGCTAATAAGAGGGAGATAAGCTGAAAGATCATGGAGTTTACTCAGGGCTAGGGTCACCTTCATAGACCTCGTATAAGCTGAAGTTGAGGGCAGCTGCCACGTGACACCAAGAAGAACAAGAAAGTTCATTGTATGATGGGTGACAAAGACCACATGGCTTTGGGTTCAGCCCATATATCTTTGCTCTGACTCCCTTTATTAGGTGAAATAAGTGAATATCTATAACTTAATTTGTGGAAAGACTCTTACCAGGGCTCTATGGCATATATTGGTCTTAACTGTAGCTATTTGTAATTATTCACAAACTAGGGGCCCAGTGCACGAATTTGTGCACCTTGAAAGGAACTGTGGGCTGTGAGGCTGTGGTGGGTACAGGTGGGTTTTGGCCCATCCTCCGTGCCCCCACCACTCCCATGTGCTGACGGCACTGGCCACACTCGCACCCGCTGACTGCGCAGAGCGATTGAGACTAGCACCAGCAGCGGGTGTGAGCGGTGGCTGCTGCCCTGATAACCTCTCTGGGGCAATCGGGGCCAGCACCAGCAGCAGGTGTGAGTGCTGGGTGGGACCAAAGAATCTTCAGTAATCACCAGAGGCTTGCCCCAATGACAGCAACTGGCACCCCGCCTTGGTCTGGTACCCCTGCTCACCTGCTCCACCATCTGGTCATAGCCAATGCCCGCCAGGTTCTGCGCTCTGCTGCCTGCCATGTTCCACATGTGCCCCCTGGTGGTCAGCGCACGTCATAGCAACTGGTTGTTCCGCCGTTCAGTCTATTTGCATATTAGTGTTTTATATATATAGATATATTGCTTATATATATAGATATGTTGCATGACATATCCACATAAAATTAAAACAGAAGGTGGTAATTTAATGAGGGAGTTTCAAGTGCTGCCCTGGGCACAGAGGAGGGAATGTGTTCGTGAGCCTTTGTGGAACATGCAGCTCTTTGTTATCCTGTGCTGACTCCCTTCGTGTAAGGCCCACTACTTAGGTGAGCTGTAGGCTTGGACTCATAGCCCATGCCTGACACAGCTATCTTGGATAAACCATTTCTGTTTTTCTTTTCACTTGTGTGTCTTCAAGTTCCATAGAAATGGTGTTGAATCCAAATTAAATAAATGCTTGCCATATGATTATAGTCCTGAATATCATTTCTTAGACTTTTTTTTCATTTAGTTAATGGTTATTGATTGAAGACCAAGAAGTAGGTATTAAATCCTTATTCTAATGGAATTACCTTAAAAGGTATCGTTTGTTATAGTATGAAGTCAGCTATGAAGGAACTTGAAATTCTTCTCTGATTATCCCATCGCACCTAATCAAATGAAATAGTTGTATCATTTTCTCTGCAAAACCTGATTTTTTTTCTGACTTAATTTAGGAGTGCCAAATGAGCCTGATGGTTTTCTGCAAATTTTATTTATCTTGAGTAATTTTAGGATGCGTAACTGCACAATGTTCTGGCAGGCAGTTGGAGTACTTCAGTTTTTTCATGATATTCAATTACGTGAGAATGTGTCGAAAGCACTTACAGTGAGTGCATGGTCCGTGGTAGGAATGTCCACCATCTCACTTACCCAACCTAGGAAACTTTACAGATTGCATCTCGCTAAAAGGTAAGAAAAAGAATAAGCAATGAATCAATACAGTGTTAAGTTTACAGAATGTCAAAGTTACAGATAAGTTGTTATTTAGGCAGTACTTTAACAGTTCATAAAGCAGTTTCTTCAGTTATGAGGTGGCCAATGACTTCTCCTAGAATTTGGTCAGAGTAATGTTATTTGTCTTCTAACGTTTTTTTGCATTTCTTGAAAAACAACTCTATAACTGTGTCCTTATCCAGTGGTTTTTAAAACTATAAAAAACAACTCTATAACTGTGTCCTTATCCAGTGGTTTTTAAAACTATAAAAGTATCTAAGAAAGACACTGAAACCTAGTTCCAAGCCCAATTCAGCTGCTAATTAGCTGTAGGAACTTGGATAGGTCACCCTAGTTTTTCTGTACCTCACTTGTTTCATATTTAACCCCTCCCCCCAAAACAGCCAGTTGTTTCTGGTGCTGGGAGGCCAACTTGATCAGAACCCTTTGTCAGGACTCACCACCTAATCAGCCTTCAGACTTGATATCAGATCTATGCACCAGATAATAATGAATATAATTAATTTCACAATTTCATTCTTATAAATAAGAGACCCAAGGAAAGGACTTGCTCTTTGCAGGTAATTTAGGTTAATTTTCCCATAAGAAAATACTACTTGGGTTTATAATAATGCATCTTTCTCCAAATCACTGTTTGAATAGCAGATTCATCTTTTCTTTTCTGTCATTATTCCCTGCCTTTACTCTCAAACATCTTTAAAAGCAGTGTGTAATTATATCTTTCCTTGTCTTGTTACTATTCTTTACTTTACTCAAGAGCTTAATTCTGCATGGAAAGAAATAAAAAGGGGGGGGGCTACAATTGGGGTTAAAATGAAGTATGTAAGAAGTTAGAGCCCCAAAGCTCCTATGTACATTTAAAAAAAAAAAAAAAAACCAGGGTACTCTTACATTACAATAAAAGTGAATTAGTGCCCCCTTGTGGTAGAGTTATGTATTTATTCCTTCACACAAGTGCATTTACGCAGAGCATTATTTTAGTTTTCACTACCCTGAAACACTCTTTGTCCTTTACAATGAACCTAAAGTATTTATAAAAAGAGCTCTGGATATTGTTGAAACAAATGTATCCTAATTTACTTATTTTCACCTATCTTAAACGCCATAGACTTTTGTCTTTGAACTGATTTTTCATTTCTCTGTTTGAGGTACCAGATATCTTTGAGTTTATATTAAATCATTGGAATGACCAATGTTATATGGAACAAATCCGAATCTCATTGAAATTACTTTTCTGTAGACCTTACCACTTCAAGTGAGTTGGGAGGGGCTTGGGAATATCTTATTGCCCCTTCAGAATTCTTGTTATATGCCTGAAGAACAATTATTTTCTTCAGGGCTATAAATTTTGAAATACCATGACCATGTGCAGGAAATCTTATTGATGGTATAATTAACTTATAAAGGCTCAGGTGATCTTCAGAATTAGCTTTTCTTCCAACTTCATTGTTTTGAACATGAAACAAGATTTTTAAAACTAAACGAACTTCCTTTCAACAAAATAGGTAGCAGATCTCACGCCTAATAAAATGTGTTACATAAGAAAACCTGAATGGTCTTAAAGACAAAGAAAGCAATTTCATACTATTTTTTACAATAAAAATATGGCAAACTTGTACAGATAGAACATTAAGACAGAATTGCTTATTGAAATAGTGTAAATCTATAGCAGTAAATATGCTGAATTTTGAATGATTTTCACATTTGTATGTTTAGAGAAGTGCATTGTCATTTATTATTTTGGATGGTTTTCACTCTTCACCAGTAGCCTTGTAAGATGGACAGCTACTTGTAAGTTATCTCCAGATTGTGTGTAGACTTTTAAAACACATGCACTTTTATGAAGATGAAATGACCTGAGATTCAAGATGCCCAGTAAAAGTCCCTTTGTAGATAGCTTGTTATTTTTCAACTCTTTTGTATCTATATTTTTCCTGAAAGAAAATTTGATCACAGTCATCAAATAACCATTGAGGGATTTTCCAGTTCTTTCCAAAGACATCTGTCTGTGAAATGTTTTTAGTGAAAAGGTTGCTATTTCTTTTAAAAACCCAAAGAAACAGATAAATGTTACTAAAAATGACAAGGAACTTTGTACTATAACTAAGGAGCCAAAAATGAATTCCTTTGCTTTACTCAGAGTTCTAGCTAACTTTACTCTCCTCTGACTTCTAGCTACTGTGAATCAATAACCATCAAGATATGTTATCCTGAATTATTATAGACAGTGGGAAGATTTTTATCTTAGACTATATAGAATATTCTGTGGTAGATGCCAGTCATGCTCACCATACTTGGACTCCTTTCTAGAAAAAAAGCTTCATGAACTAATATATATTCTTTTTAAAAAAGTTAAGTAGAATTGGTATGCAACATTATATTAGTTATATAGTTTCAGGTGTACAATATAGTGATTTGACATTTTTATACCTTACAATGTGATCACCCCACTAATTCTGGTAATCATCTGTCACTGTACAAACTTATCACCATGATATTGACTATGTTCCCCTTCCCTCTTTTCATTCATTCCCCACCCCCTTCCCTCTGGTGACCATCCCATTGGCCTCTGTTTCCATGAGTCTGTTTTTGTATTCTTAATGTCTGAGTGTTTAGGTCCAATAGTTCCTAAGCTTTTAAATATCTTAGATTCATTTATGATTGGCCACTCACTAAAGAATCTGCTTACTGCCCTAACCGGTTTGGCTCAGTGGATAGAGCGTCGGCCTGTGGACTGAAGGGTCCGAGGTTCAATTCTGGTCAAGGGCATGTGCCTTGGTTGTGAGCACATCCCCAGTAGGGGGTGTGAAGGAGGCAGCTGATCGATGATTCTTACTCTCTATCCCTCTCCCTTCTTCTCTGTAAAAAAATCAATAAAATATATTACAAAAAAAAAAAAGAATCTGCTTACCACCACAGTAGAAATGTTTTGATATTACAAGGTTTTCCTTATAGCTATTTATGTTAAGTGTTAGGAATATGCAATTCTTCTTGGACATAAATTTAATTGTTGTGGTTTTAAAACACAAAATGCTTCTTCATAGTTGAAAACACACTGCTTTGCTAGCCATAAAAATTGTAGAAAGGCACTTAAGTAATTTACAGGTTTTTTCAAAGTTATGGTAAACATCTTTATGCATAAATTTCTGCCCAAGTTTAGATTATTTTCCTAGAATGGATTCCAAGATCTCGTTCAAAAGTTATGAACATTTTTGCCCTGGCCAGGTAGCTTGGTTGGAGCATTGCCCCGATACACCAAGGTTTTGGGTTTGATCCCCAGTCAGAGCACTTATAAGAGTCAGTCAGTGAATGAGTAATAAATCGATGTTTTTCTCTTTCCCTCCCTAAAATTCAATTTTTAAAATGTTATGAGCATTCTAATGCTCTTTTTACACTTGCCAAATGGCTTTTCAGAAAGGCTGTTTGCATCAACTGCATATTCTCAAACTGAATTCCAAAGCCTGTCTGATCACATTCTCATTAGCTTTACATATTTTCACTCTTAAGCATCTTTGCAGTAGCAACTTATTTGGTGGTTTTGATTGTGAAATTTGATTGTTTAAATATATTTATTAGCTATTAGCTATATTTTATTTCTTTTTACAAATTGTATTTAGGACTTTTGTCTATTTTCATATGAGCTTTTAAAAATATTTTAGGAACCAGCTGGCATTTTTTCCCCCAGGGAATCATCAATCACTCTTAAATAAATAAATCTCTGTTGCTACTCATTCTTGGGCAAACTCAAGTTGCCCATATGAGAGAAAGTAATGGCCCAGTTGCTATTCACTGTCTACAACTCAGTTCCTCTGCATTTAGATGTGGAGGCAACCTTTTATGTTCTGCCTACAGTGTGTGTGTCCTCTTATGTAGGACAAGATTCACCAACTGGTGGTTACACAGGCTTCTTGTCTCTCAATGTTAGCTGCTTTGAAGGATGACAATCTCTTTGAGGTGATCCCTGAGTCACCATAATGAATTTCATGAATGCAATGAAGCTTAGGTTTTAAGTTAGCATCACAAACTTAAAATGTAATAGAAATTGGTCCTGTTTTTAGGTGATGACCCTTGTAGTCATAGTTGTGGCTCTAATACTGGTCATTAGTTAACTGTATTTGTCATAATTGTGGCTACTTCCCCCAGTGTGTATATATTGAAGCTTTTATCTTTTTTGCTAGTCACAGTTACTGAATTTTTTTCTTTAGTTTTCTTCCATTAGAAAGTCTTCCTCAAAATACTCAGTAATCATTATGGAAACTCTTCACAACCTTTGTGCCTCACCGATGGATGTATTATTCCAATGATGAAAAGACTTTTATCTAAACTAGTAAGGGGGAAAAACCATCTGAAGCATTTCCTTGTTTTGGAGAGCTTACAGAAGAATGAAATTCATGTTTGACTGACAGGGGAGTCAGTATTTTCACAGCTTCATGTAATTTGTGAGGCTGCCTGATATCTTGGTTCAAAATAATCTATCCTGTTTCTGATTCTAATAGCAGTAATCTACAGCTGGACGTTAGGAGTATTTCCATAAGGCATTGCTCACCTTTCTCTGTAGAAGAGTTGATAGGTTATCCTGTTGGACCATTTCCACATGTGTGCAAGTCAATGTAATTACGTTGGTTAGAGTGTGGCTTTGATAATACCTTTCTAACTTTGTTCATTTTGATGATAATCTTGTCTTGCCAGTGGCATTTTACTCATCTTCCTTTCATCCCAGGAATATAATCTTTTCTAACGGTGTCTCATAACTTTCTAGTGAAAGATGACTATAGCATCTTCTTTCTATAAATGTAGAAACCGAGAATCACAAGTATAATATTGCACCAGACACCTCTGTCATAAGACAGTGCCTACTACCAGGTTTGCTTCCTCCCAGAGGAGGCCTTTCTCTATGAAATCCATATTGCTTTGCTTTAAGAGCTAGTTGTCTTCTTGCATTCACACAACAGTGCTGAAGAGATCTGCTCTGTAGATCAGATTCTCTTCGATCTTGAAGAGATTCACTCAATAGTGATTTGTCAAGGCACCTGCATTCTTAAAGCACTCAGGACAAAGATACGCATAATTTGTCATTAGTGTTGGACATACCTGGAGGCTGACAATCTCCTAACAAAACTCTGATTTTTTCTGCTGATCTTGGGGAATATATTTTCCAAGTTTTCTCTTGTGAACTAAGAAGCAAGAAAGTTAAAATCCATGAGTTGAATTAGTTTTTGGGTAACTGGCATCAAATTTGCCTTTAAATGCTTCCTGTATAGGTGAATATTCTTGAAAAAATGTGCAACGATCTGATGAAAGTCTAGAAGTCATTCTCTGAGTCTAATCTACCCACAGATGTAAAGAAGTTAAGTGAAAACTTAAGTTAGCATGCTTGTATATTCAATGTGTTATTTTCAAATATATAAATAAGAACAGGGATATATTTTTGTTAAATCTTAGCAGAGATCAGAAGAAAATATGTGCAAGACTCTTTTTATACCTTTTGTTAGGATATGTTTCAATATTTTTATTACTTTGAGTTGGGCTTAAAGTCAAAACAACCTACTATGGACCACAAAATATTTTCAGTTAATTTAGGCCTATCCGTGGTCAAATATTGGCTAACTGTCTTAATTCTTTGGTATTTGCCATATGTCTTACATGAGAAATGGGGCTGATCAAGAACAAAACCAAGCAATGAGCCAATAGTACAGAGACGTCATTCAAAAGAGATTGCTGAGGAAAGTTTTAGGGTTACAATTAGGTCTCCCAGAACATCTCTAGTTGGAACAGGTTCCATATGACTTGCCAATAGAATAACTGTACAATTTGAAATTATCTTATATAAGTTTTCAGAAGCATTGTTGAATTTCTGGCTACAATATGAACAGCAAATATTGAATAACTTCTCTATCACACACAATATTATATCAGCCAGCAAATCCAAAGACCATTTGATATTGACAATTACATCAGAATAATATATTAGGTAAATGACATGAAATTGACCCTTTCTTAAAATGAGTTTCCACTAATTTAGCTTGGATTTGCTGTTAGTGAAAGTAGTGCACATTTGATTCCCAACTAAATCATTTATATAAAGAATTGAAATGGTGACTGAAAAGCTTTATTTAATAACATATTCTGTATATTTTTATCTTAACAGAATACACTTTAAAATCAAGGAATGTTGGCATTATTTCCCATTCACTAGATTTCAATTTGCTTTTAAAAAACCTCCAGCCTTTAAAGAAATGAAATTTAAACTGAACTTTTCAATGTAGTCAGCAATGACTTTTACAGGATTTTCTGTTAAGATTAAATATAGATCTAAGAAAAACCTTCATATAACTTTATCACTGAAGCTTCTTTTTAAATATTCTATTTAATATTAAATATTTCACCTCTCTGCCCTCATTAAGTGTGTCTCATCATCAGATATGGTGTTATTAAATAGTTGTAACTTTACAGTTTTTTTTTTTATTAATGCTGGCTTGGACTAAAGCTTCATTGGGTAGGATTAACTATATTTAAAGATGGCAAAATGCCATTATAACATTAATGCCAGAATTTAATGAGAACCAGAAGTTAACTTCAAGGACCTTCATAATTTTATATGAGGGCATGATCATATTCTGATTATTTTACTGTAGTGTCCTATTAAAAATTATTCTTTTTCTAATCTTTTTTTCTTGTGATAAAAGTTTTACTCAACAAACACTTATTAAGTATCCACCACGTGGCAATTAATGTGCTATAGTCTTATCAGTGAGATTATTTTCCATCCTCAAATAAAAAAGCCTTTCTGATCAAAAAGAGCAGAAATGAGAAACGCCTCTCTTGATCTAGAATGTCTGGTTTCCTAAGGCTGCATCTACCTCTCTAACCTCTGGTCTGTTTCCTTTTCATTTCTCACATCAGTCATCTATATCCCTGACATGAAAAGGTCTGGGAAGGGTGGAGAGCATGTATTACAAGTGGATGTCCTAGTTGTGGTACTAATTACTATGGTGTCTCACAGGAAAAGCTTTGTAGAACTACATGATAAAATTGGACATAGGACAGGACAGGGGGGCGAGCTGACTGTAGGATTCTTTGTCTTTTGAGGAAAAACCTTCCTGTACTGAAGATATATAGTGATGACTCACTTTCTGTAAAATGCAAGTGAACTTTATTAATTTCCTGCTCTAAAAATGATCCCTGTGTGTTTAGAACTCAAAGAGAGCAATGGACCTAAAGCAAATGTCTGCGTTCCTTATTTTTTTCATAATCTTATGTGCACATACTTGCAAAAAAATGCTGAGACCTTCTAAAGACTGTGATGCATAACCACAAGGTGTAAAAGGTGAAATACAGCAGAGGCAACTGCACCCGAAAACTCCAACTATTTAGCTTGTGCTTTGAGCTCCCTAGCGAATGAGGCAAAGAGAACAAACAGGATAACATGGTGTGATTTTCTGCTTGTAAGATATAGTCCACCAGTTTTTCAGAAACAAGCTTTTTCTTGCTCTCAATAAGAACAACTGGTCTAGGCGATTTTTATAAGAAGCCATAAGCCACATCATGAATGATGGCCTCATAAATTTTTATAGAAAATAAAGTATTCCACATATGTCATATCATATATTGGCCTTTGGAGAACACTGAGGGAATAATGTTAAAAGCAAGACATTTGTTTCTCCTGTGGGGCAGGGCGAGGGGGGTTTGAAACTTCTGGTATATTTACTGTAGATAGATGCTTATTTTCTTTTGACCCACTGACATGTGGAGCAGGAGAAAGATGTAAAGATGTCTAGTAAAGGGTAGCATTGTTAAAAGTAGGAGGGGATAAGTGAAATTTTTGTGGCAGGATGATATTTGCAAGACTGATCAGGCCGCTGGGAGGTGTTTAAATATGCCAGTTCCCTGTAACAGGAAGATCAGTCTCTGGTTTAGACAGCATATCCAATTTAGTAAATTATTATTATTCCGTCAAAATTAATGTGAACAATTTTCTCTTTGAGGCTGCTTTTTCCATAGGTGATGTTTTCCAGATGGGCTTTGTGTAAAACTCTTAATGTTTTATGTTTTCTTTCCTAGAAAAAGAGCCTTTTCTCTCAGGTCTTCATTTCTCTCCTCTCTCCCCACCCCGTTGCAGGGAAGAGAGGGCCAAAGGCGAAGGAGAAGAAGAACAAGAAGAAGAAGAGGAAGCTGACAGAAAGAGCCCAGGAGCAGCACAGTGTCTTCCTCGCTACAGACAGGGCAAACCAGTAAAATAAGAGACACGTCGGGTGGATTTTTTTTTTTTTTTTTTTTTTTTTTGCAAAAGTGCACAAAGCTACTCTCCACTCCCGGACACTGGTGCGCGGTGTTTGTGCTGCTCTGACCAGTATCCATTCCCAGTGACATTGTGAAAGGAGGAGCCACGATGGCCTCTGTTATTTATGCTTTGATTTGCAGCTGGAGACTGTGAATGTGGGAGCTTGTGACCTGAATCAGAGGAAGCAGGAGTTAGTGTACAGCATGGGACTGGGCTCGGTGTGCACCACCACCAAGGTGAGGCTGCAGACCACCACTGGAGAACGGACTTGTGCATATTTATGGGAAGGAAGATGCTCAACAGGCAAAGTGCTATTTCACTTGTGCCCTCTATTGCTCACATTGCGCACTGTCAAGGAAACATGTATGTGGATATCTGCTTAATGTTACCACATGTTCTCGGCATCTGTTCCCTTCAAACTGTTGTGGGATGGAACTGTTCTTAGCTGGGGATATGCTACAGGAATTCCTGCTCAGTTTCAAAGCGGCTCTGATATGTATATATTCCGCTGGGGCTAAGCATAAACCTCTTATTTACTGTATATTTATGCTCTCTTACGTGTAACAAGTCATACCTGATTAATAGATGTCACTTTGTTTTTTAGTGGTTCCTAACTGTTGTCCGGTAAATGGCTGCTCTAGTTTTGAGAATTGACAAATATTTTGTCGCCCCTTGAACCTTACCTTTTCTTTTCTTTGTGGGCTTATTTCTCACTGTAAGGATAGGATAAGCTAGTTTGTACATAGGGTCAAATGACCGATGTCAAAGAATGTATCTCCTCACAAGATAAAGCAGCATCTGGCAGTCAGAAACCAGAAGTCCCTTTGAGTCTAAGATGGGATGACATCATGAAACACACCTGAAACACGAGGAATTACATGCAGCCATTCCTAGTACTCATCATGCAACTTCACAGGCCAGCTAGAGAACTTTCCAAACTTCAGTATGTGTATATGCATCATTTAAAGCAGTCCCTGACTTAGTGACAGGGCACCTACCAGTATTCTTGGGTCACTGTAGGAGTTACCATCATAAGACTATGCTTTGGATCTGAGGAGAAAACAAGATGAATTCCTACAACTGCTGGTCAGATCTTAACAGGTCCCCTTGGAGCCAGAAAGTGTTTCATATCTGAGATGGGGAGGAACAGCGTGGGAGCTCCAAGAGGACGGTTTCAGAGTTGTGGTTTCAAAAACATCCTTGTCCTGTTGGGGGAATCAGCTCTTAAAGGATTTTGAATTGGCTACTTCTAAAAGCATCATTATCTTCCTGGATGATCCAAAAGAAATGGTTGCAGATTTTTGAGGAAAAAACAAAGCAAGGTAAAGCCTTTCTCTCACCTTGCATTGGCAAAACTACCTCTTTAGCATTTTGGTTAACTTTTGAGTCAAAAGCATCTTACCAATAAGTATAAATGTCATATACATCATTATGGAAATATTGTTATGAGATAAGCCATATATGAATGTTGTATTCAACTTTAGGGTTTGCATTTAATCCTGAAGTGTTCACCTCCTTTCACGTCTATTTACACTATATTCCTATTGCTAAGCAGGGAGGGGGCTCTTGTATAGTGCTTCAATGTTAATAAGTCAATACCTGTTCTGTTTCTGGGATGTTCTTTTCATGCATTAAAAAACTTCAAAAGTATTTGTGGAAATTTGCTTTTCTTTTGAGATATATTTAGGAAAAAAAACCAACACTTTAAAACTCTACCCTCAAATGACAGTCCTTAAAAAAGAAAAACAAAATTGTCAAAATTTTCAACTATGCTGGTAACTACATCTAAGGCACTAACTAGGTTAGCTATAAATTACATGGTAGTGGAGTAGTTACGAGTGGAGATTTTAGGAACTAACAAAATAGAGACAGACTCAAACTGTCTCAAGGGTGAGGGTGGGGAATAGGCTGGGGGGATTGAGCGAAAGAAATTCATGGACATAGACCACAGGGGGGATATATGGTGATGGATAGAGACGTGGGGTGGTGAACACACAATACAGTGTACAGATGATTTGTTATGGATTTGTGCACCTGAAACTTGTATAATTTTGTTAATCAGTGTCATTCTAATAAATTAGATAAAAAGGGGAAAAATTAGAAAAAGGAAATTTTAGAGCCAGACTGAGTTCCAGTATAGACTGAGAATAGCCTGGGGCAAATTATTTAATTTATCCAGGTCTGTTTACTCATCTGTGAAATGAAGGTAACAATATCACCTACCTGTAGGGCCATGTTTTAAGGGCTGAATTTAGTAAAATATGTGTAGGATTGTGTTTTGAGGATTAAATCAGGTAAAATGTGTACAGTATGGTCAACACAGCATGATATATACTAAGCACTACATAAGTTGTTACCTGTTATTCTTTTTAAATCTGTCCCTGGCTATTTAAATTATTTTAAAATATTCATTTCTCAAAAAAATGAATATGTGTATGAAAGCATTAGTTCCCTTCAATTTATTGTTTGATGCCTGGACATTATTTGCTCAAACTTTTATTCTCATGGGAATTGATATACAGCTGTAAAAATGAATATGTGTATGAAAGCATCAGTTCCCTTCAATTTATTGTTTGATGCCTGGACATTATTTGCTCAAACTTTTATTCTCATGGGAATTGATATACAGCTGTAACACACATATATGTTACAGTGTAATTTGTAGCTTCATGGCAGTTTAAAAAGATCTGGTGGTTTCCCACAAATAGGTATACCATTTCTATACTGTATACAATATATATGAGTAGAATATATGAAACCGATTTTCTTCCCAATATTTTCATGTAGCTTAGCGTCTATAAAAGTAAAAGATGGGACTACAACTTTCACAATTCAGAGGTTTGAGTGTGTGTGTGGTGTGGGGGGGGGGGGGGGCGGGGTTTAAACGGGAGAAGGTGATCACAAGGTACAAAATTCCAGTTATAAAAGTCATAGGGATCTAAGGTACAGCATGGTGACTATAGTTAACACATAGTTAACTGCATATTGAAAGTTGCCAAGATTATACATTTTAAATATCCTTATCACAAGAAATAAAAATTGACAATTCAGCACTTAAGAAAAATCAATTTTATAAATGTTGTTTTTCAAGATGCTAATATCAGTCATGTTTACAAACATGGAATTTTCATGTCTTGCTTGAGACATTGGAGAAAAGTTAACACTTAGCCTCAAGCGTGTGATTCCTTCTCCAACTTTTTTTTTTTTTGCTTTAAAGTGGAGCTGAAAGCAAGAGAAGTAAATAATACTTCTGTTCATTTTAAAGAAGCTTGTACACAGTGAATACTACTTGACAATATCATGTTAGAAAGGCATAATTAGCAACCCTGTGAACGTATCTATATCTTAAACCTCATCACCCTTCCTCTCCTTTCAAAGGCATAACCATTTATTCCGCTTCTACATTTGACCCTATTCCCTCTTACTTTTTTGAGATGTTCAGTATCCATGCCTTTCTTCACTCCTTCCTCTCCCTTTGACTTCAAGTTCTCTTTTTTTTCAAGTTCTTCATTGTCCAGTGTCCTGAAAAAGCAGTTGACATTCACTGATGTCTTCTCCCATTCCCCATTTTCACCTTAACTCATCATAATCTTGTTTCTTCTCCGCAACTGTATTGTAACTGTTCTGACAAAAGTAGCAATGACAGTTCACTTGCTAAATTCAAGCAAAATGTTCGTCTCGATCCCTTTTTATGTGTCCTATCTGCTATTTGCATCAAGTTTGACTCTACTGTTCCCATTTCTTTAGGAATTTTGTTTCTCATTTGGCTTCTGTGACATTCCTACCTTGGGCTTCCTACTTCTCTGGCTCCTCCTTTTCAGTTGTCAAGCTATTTCTAAGCCTAAATTTAAAACACTGATATTTCAGAGGTTAGTTCACTATTGAATCTTTTCATCTCCTCATTACACTTGGGAAGTCTAACCTTATGGTTTCAAATACCACCAGCATGTTGGTGCTTTCCAAACCAATTTCTGTTGCCAGGTCTTTGGTAACTATTTCTAAGCATCTTCTAAAATATCTTGACCAGGGTGCCCCACACTTATCGCAAGTTCAATGTATTGAAAACTGAACTTATGACTGTATCAGTCAGTGTCTAGTCAGGGAAATATAATAGTCTAGGTCAATGGTCGGCAAACTGCGGCTCACGAGCCACATGTGGCTCTTCCACAAAATAGCACGGCCTGGCCTGTACTGTTGATATCTGGCTCTGTTGACTAATGAGTTTGCCGACCACTGGTCTAGGTATTTCAAACAGGGATTTTAACACTTGGAATCGATTACATAGCTAATAAAGGAAACAAGAAGCATGGTGATGGCAAGACAATCCAGAGATTAGCAACAGCGGGAAGCCACAATCACCCATAAGGCAAGAGGGATAACAGAAGTGGTGATGTTTCCAGAAGGTAGAAGGCAAGGTTGTCCAAGAGCTGGAACAATAGTCGAGTCTGGAGCTATGACCACTGAGCAAACCGGAACCAAAGACAGAAAGCTTGTCTGGAGGGAGCTGAAATCTTGGAAGAGATCTGGTCACCCTCAGAAATGTTGTCTGAGGCAAAGTGAGAGAGAAAAATAACTTGGCTTCTCCCAACCTTTCAACCTCCAGTCCCCCACCAGCATCTGCCATTGCCTAAACCTGCCTGGAAACTAGAGAGCCTGGGTAATGTAGTTCTTTGTGATGCTGACAAGCACAGAAGTGCAGAGATAGACTCAAGATCAAAGAAGCAAATTCTCTACCTACTTAGTTGATTAAAGAAAAACTCGTATATTCATCTTATACTCCCATTGTCTCTAAGTCTAATTCATTTTTAGACTCTACCTACCTCAGAAACCTTTGTTGAAATCCTCCTCCCCACCTTTTCACCTGCTTTGTCCTAATCCTGTTTGGTCCTCTTTTTCTCTCTTCCAAACTGTTCAACATCATCCTAAATATTCTTATCCTACTTTCACTCCAATTTTTTATTTATACGTCTCCATTTATTTTTCTACTAATATATTTGCTCTGCTATTCTCTTGTTTAAGTACTATCCTGTTCCATGTGGAATAAAATATTAAACATTTTTCATTTGAATACAGTGCCCTTTTAATTTCCTCTTCCTCTATGTATCTTGTGGGGATCAAGAAAAGCCTGAATGGACTGCGATGATCATTATTATAAAATCTCCAAGGGTTCCTTTGGTAAACACATTAGTTGATAGCCCTTGAATCATGAGGGCAGAGATATCACAGTAATTATGGCTTTGAAAGTAGGTGGTAAACATATTAAATCTGATTTACAGGTTGAACAGTCTGAAAAATGTGTCAAAGATTTGAGTTAACTTTTTTTTAAAATATATTTTATTGGTTTTTACAGAGAGGAAAGGAGAGAGATAGAGAGTTAGAAACATCGATGAGAGAGAAACATCCATCAGTTGCCTCCTGCATGCCCCCTACTGGGGATGTGCCCGCAACCCAGGTACATGCCCTTGACCAGAATCGAACCTGGGACCTTTCAGTCCACAGGCTGACACTCTATCCACTGAGCCAAACCGGTTTTGGCTTGAGTTAACTTTTGTATATGGTATCAGAAAGTCTAGTTTCATTCTTTTGTAGTGGCTTTCCAATTTTTCCAATACCACCTATTGAAAATACACAGAAGAAAATATAGGTGCTAAACCTGGTCTCAGAGCATTTTTTGTGAACTTAACCTCAAAGGCAAGGGAAGTAAAAGCAAAAATAAATGAATAGGACTATGTCCCACTAAAAAGCTTCTGCACAGCAAAAGAAACTATCAACAAAACAAAAAGGTATCCGATTGAATAGGAGATTTGCAAGCAACACCTTGATAAGGGACTAATATCCAAAATATATAAAGACTCATACAACTCAACACCAACTCCCCCCCCCCCCCAAAGAATCCAATTAAAAAAAATGGGCAGAGAACCTGAACAGACAATTTGCCCAAGAAGATATGGCCCATAAATATATGAAAAGATGCTCAACTTTACTAGGTATAAGGGAAATGGAAATCAAAACCACAATGAGACACCACCTCACATCTGTTAGAATGCCTATTAGCAACAAAACAAAGTGTTGGAGAGGATGCGGAGGAAAGAGAACCCTGGCACACTGCTGGTGGGACTGTTAGACTGGTGCAGCCTCTGTGAAAAAATGTATGGAAGTTCCTCAAAGAGTTAAGCATCAAGCTACTGTAGGACCTAGCAATCCCTCTTCTGTGTATCTCCCCCCAAATTGTGAAAACACGTATTTATAAAGGTATATGTACCCCTATGTTCACGGCAACATTGTTCACAACAGCCAAGACATGGAAACACGAAGGGGAAAGATTGGATTTGATCTAAGTACTTAGAAATTCAGTGGAGGATTTAAGCAGCTTAATGATGTGACCAGATTCTTCTGCCATATTCACTTAGGTTGCCGTGTGGAAGGTGGATACTCAGAAGAAAGGCAGAGAGACCAATTTTTGCAGTAATCACATGAGAATTAGTGTGACGTGGGCTGGTGGGTGGCAGTAGAGGAGGGAAGTGTTTGGATTCAGGACATAGTTTGGCAGAAGAGCCGCAGACTTGCTGATGAGTTGCATGGAGAGGGTAGTGGTGAAGGGAAAAAAGGAAACCATTATGTCTCCTAGGTTTCTTGCCCTAAGCCAGTTGTCAGCAAACTCATTCATCAACAGAGCGGCAAACCACACCTAGCGAGGCGCATGTGGCTTGCGAGCCGCAGTTTGCCGACCACTGCCCTAAGCAACAGAACATATAGGGAAGATGGGGGAAAACTGGAGAATAAAAATAAGCCATTTTCACATTCTAAGTTTAACGTGCCTGTTAGACATTTATGTGGAAATACCAAGTAGGCAACTGGATATAAATCTGGAGTTCAGGGGAAAGTTCAAGGCTAGAAATACACTATTTGTGGGATATCAATAAATAGATGGCACTTAGTACCAAGGAACTTTTTGGGCTGACCAGAGAGAGAATGAATGTACAAGGGGGAGAAAAAGAGGCTTAGAGGCACCAAGCCGTAGATGTTGACCAGAGCAGGCGGCACCAAGAGAGAGACTTTGACCAAGTGTCCAGGGAGGAAAACCAGGAGCAGGTAAGTCACTAAGAGTGACCAAGGGATTCAAGACTTACATAGTTCCCTTGCCCCTTATTTTAGAATAAAAATATCAGGATAAGTGAAGGGCAATTAGGAAAAATTTGTAATAATTACGGAGTTTGGACTTCTCAAATATTTTTCCTCATTGTACACTCCAAGAGCAAAACTTAAAAGCTCCTTGAAAATGGTTTTGATGTAAAAAGAACGTAAAATAAGTCAATGCTTAAAAACTTTCAAAACTACTCTTCACATAAATGTGATAATGATACTTAATTTCAGGTTACCATATCACCTACCAATTTCATCTACATTTATGATGAAATAATTATCTCAATGACTCTACAAAGAATTTTCCTTTATTCCTTTAAAATTTAATAAAATATGTCAAATGAACAACAAAACTAGTCTGTGAATTATAGGTCCTTGGGTTTGTAATTTTCAACAATGAGGATTTTTAAAACTTGTAATTATTGAGATACTTTGGTAACAACTCTTGGACATAAGAACATACATGTTTGAACAGAGACACCTACAATCATGGTATTTAACTGAAAAGTGTTTAAAGTATTTTTTTCAGAGTTCAGTATGTAAAATAGGATAACTAAAGTTTTAGGTACTTGCATGACACTTCTTAATAAAATAAATACGTTCTTAATCTTTTTCCCCATCACACATGCTTCTCCCAAGTTTACTCTTTCCTACATCTATCACCTGGGAAAACTAAATGTGACAGGGACTTCTAGTGCTTAGTTACATCTAGTCCTTTCCTTTCTGACCACCAAGCAGCCGCCCATTTCTCAATTCTCTTGTAGTTAGATGAAGCCTTGTGTTTTATTTTAACCAAAGGAATCTGATTGGGAATTGCATGAAACTGCAAGGCTGGGTCACGTAAGAGCAAGTACAAGTTCTGCACAATTTCTTTTCCCATTTGGCTGGGATCACAAAGGTAGAGCTACAAGGTGAAAGCAGCCTGCATCTGAGTCACTGCCTTGAAAAGAGTTGCCTTGGGTGGTTGCCCAACCTAAATCAGACTTCGCATGAGCAAGGAAATAAACCTTTATTGTACTAAGCCACTGAGGTTGTGAGATTATTGGTAGTGTAGTATGTCCCGACATTATTCTGTAATGCCGTTTTTCATGGGGTCAAGAAACTATATTACTTATTAGTTGAAACATGATCAGTAGATAAAGAAAAGCAGAAAAGTCAAATTGATATTTGACTAGAATAAATAACTTGCATAAGTTTAGAGTTAGAACAATGACATCTACTTTTAATGAAGCATCTCTCTCATTTTATGAAAGATATTGGTATTCTGACAATGTTGATAAAATAACTTATTGTAAAACTTTTTCAAAGATTTCTACAATATGGTTAGATGGCCAAGGTGCACATAATCTTCATAGGTTTTCTCCACATATCTACCATATTCAACAAGTGTAGGCAACCTATAGAATGCTACTAGTGAGAGGCCAACCAGGATTAAGGTTCCCGTACTCCCCTCTATCCGCAGACACATGAACATACAGTTACATAGGGAGCAATTACCACTGCTGAGTAACTCCTACACACTGGGTGAATGAGAAAATACCCACATCAAATGGGTAGATAAGGCTGAGACACACCCTCACCTAACCCCAACCCCCAGCATAGTGCCATTCAACTGAGAGGAAACTCCCAACTCCCAGCTTCTCCCTGGGAAGGGAAAGATTTAGCACTCCAACTTTAAGACTCCATGAGAAAAGGGACCTCAAAATACCTTGCTTTGAAAGCCAACAAGGCTTGTATCCAGAAGACTCACAAGACTTATAAAAAAAAAAAAAAAAAGAGCCAGTAGTTAATGAATGGGAACACTCCCATGGCTATGCCCCCAGGGCACAGTGCAGAGGGAACTGCAAAATTGCCCATCTTTCAGTCTTTTCCCCAAAGGGGTCCAGCTGCACACTTTGAAAGCTGCTGCTGCCTGAGATTCAGGCTTCTAATTTAGCACACATCTAGGGGCTGCCTGTGATCCTCCCCAGAAACCAGGGAAACATGTAAATTGCTCCACCACCTTTGACTGTAGCCCACTACAAGTCACCAGTATCTCCCTTTTACAGATATTTCATGACCCAGTTTTCATGATTGCCTAGGAGGGATGGGCCTCCAATTGGCTGGCTCTGATTACCAAAGGGGCTTGCATTCACAAGTCCCATAGGACTGCAGCAAACAACAAAGCAGTTCTTAATAGTCTCAGAACCCACCCTGGGCAGCTGTATTACCCAGCCTAGCACAGAGGGAGCAGGAAAAAATGGCCATCTCTCAGTTTCTCCCTGGAAGGAGCTTAACTATGTACTCTCCAAGATGCCTCCTGAGGGTCTGGCTTCCAGTCAGCTTGATCAAGGAGCCAAGTGCAATCCTCCCCTTAGGTACACTGATAGGTCCTGGCACACACTCTGCTACTGGGAGCCTCTAAGAACAAAAAAGGCAGTTTAGACAATCACAAGTGTTTGAGAGACAACCAAGAGCTCAGGCCAAACAGATTGATGAGGTTTGTCTCCTACACAAGACCACACTGTCAAGACTGGGATAGCTGGCTGTTTTATCTTAAGGTGCAGAAGCCAACACAGAGAGTAAGGAGAATAGGAATATTATTTCAAACAAATGAATACATCACAAAGAACAAAGAAATATATTTCAAATAAAAGAACAATATAAATACTAGAAACAGATTTTAGCAAAATGGAGATAAGCAATTTACCTGATAGAAAGCCCTAAATAATGACCATACAAATGCTCGCCAAGGTCAGGAGAACAATGTGTGACAAAGTGAGAATTTCAACAGAGATAGAAAATAAAAAAGTGCCAAAGAGAAATCATAGAGTTGAAGAGTACAATCCTTCTCAAACTATTCTAAAAAAATATCGGAGGGCACACTTCCAAAATCATTATACAAGGCCAGCATACCCCAATACCAAAGGCAGAAAAGGACACTATGAAAAAAGAAAATTATAGGGCAATATTTCTGAGGAACACTGATGCAAAAATCCCCAACACAATATTAGCAAACTGAATTCAACCGTACTTAAAAAGGATCATGCATCATGATCAAGTGGGATTTATTCCAGGATGTAAGGATGGCTCAACAACCACAAAATCAATCAATGTGATCACTATATTCACAAAACGAAGGGTAAAAATCACATGATAATCTCAATTGATGCAGAAAAGGCATTTGACAAAATTCAACATTCTTTCATGATAAAAACTCTCAAAAAATTGGTATAGAGGGAACATGCCACAACATAACCAGGGCCATAGATGACAAGTTCACAGTTAACATCATACTCAATGGTGGAAAACTGAAAGCTTATCCTTGAAGATCAGAAACAAGGCAAGGATGTCTGCTATTCAACATAGTACTGAAAGTTCTAGCCAGAGCAGTTAGGCAAGAAAAACAAATAAAAGGCATACAGCTTAAACAGGAAAAAGTAAAATTGTCTCTCTTTGCAAGTGACATAATATTACAGATTGAAAATCCTAAAGATTACACCAAAAATCTGTTAGAACAAATTTGGTAAAGTTGCAGGATAAAAAAATCACCTCATAAAAATCCGTAGCATTTCTGTACACTAACAAAGTGTCAGAATAAGAAAATCTTATTTATAATAGCAACAACAAAAAAGAATAAAATATTTAGAGATAAATTTACCCAAGGAGGCTAAAGACCTATACACTAAAAACTGAAGAAGACACAAATAAATGAAAAGATACTCCATACTCATGGATTGAAAGAGTTTATATTGTTAATATGTAATACTACCCAAAGTCATCTATAGATTCAATGCTATTCTTATGGCACTTTTTGCATAAATAGAATAATAACCTTAAAATTTATGTAGAACCATAAAAGACCTTGAATAGCCAAAGCATTCTTGAGAAAGATGAACAAAACTGGAGCCATCACACTTTTATTTCAAATTATATTATAGAGCTACTAGTGGCCTGGTGCATGAAATTCATACACATTAAAAGGGAATTAGAGGAAATATTTTAATATTGCCATTTGCCCTTTCTCTATAATAGAAGTGTCTGGCCAGCCCCACCCCTATTGGGCGACACACCAAGACCTGGCCAGCCCCACCTCCGTCAAGCCCTGCCAGGTGGAGGGCAGGGCGCGGCCTCAGGTCCCCTGGCCTGCACCAGGGCGGGGGTGCGACCTCAGGGGAGGCACGGCCTCAGGTCCCCCAGCCCCGGCAACAGAGCCGGGGGCGTGGCCTCAGGTCCACCCCCATCCCAGCCTGGTGCAATGCAGCCTCAGGTCCCTATTGATCGGTGTTATGGCATGACGGTGTGACAACCATTTCCATATTAGCCTTTTACTATGATGATAGTAATCAAACGAGTATGGTATTGGCACAAAACCATATACATAAACCAATGGAACAGAATAAAGCCCAGAAATAAATCCAGGTATATAGGATCAATTAATTTATGACAAAGGCACCTAGACATGGGAATAAGATAGTCTCCTCAATAATGGTGGTGAGATAATGTATTGACACATGCAAAATAATAAAACTGGATCCTTATCTTATACCATGCACAAAAATTAATCCCACATAGATTAAAGGCTTGAATATAAGACCTGAAATCATAAGATTCCTACAGGAAAACATACGGGGTGACTTCCCTCAAGATGGCAAAGTAGGTAGATGCTATGCTTGCCTCCTTCCATGACCACACCAAAAATCACAACTAAATTACAGAACCACCCTCATTGAGATCCACCTGAAGACTAGCTGAACAGAACTCCTATAATTAAGGATAAAGGAAGAAGCCACATTGAAACTGGTAGGAGGGATGATGACAGAAAACAGGCTGGTCCCTATCCATGTGTAATAGTTTAGAATTGGGAAGGATATCTTGGTAAGAGAGGTACACAATGAGGAGTGAGGAGTCCCATACCCACACTGGGCCACTTGAAAAGCAAGAGGGATATATGTAGAGGAACTCAATTATCTGCCTTCAAGGTAAGGACTGAAGGGGCAGCTCTCTATAGGACAAAAGTGCTGGCAGGGACCACTGTTTCTTTGTTCAGCTCTTCTCTCACACGGCTGGCAGGTGCAGGCAAATATCAAATCTGAGTCTCCATCTAAGTAACAATACTCATCTCACCCTGGTAATTCCCTTAAGACCCTGCCCCACCAAGAAACTTCACTCAGTGCTATTCCTTACAAGCAGCATGCCTTAGCTCAAGTTGCAAATTTTCCTATAATCTCCTGAAGGTCCACAATCCCCAAATAAGCAGTTGCAGACCTCAGCATGCCCTGTGTCTCTTGTTAAGCAACCCTGAAACCATAGTGGAAGCCAGCCTTGATTGGCAGCATAGCCTCTCCCAGGTATGCCCAAGTGAAGCACAGACACTTTGTAGCTCCTACCAGGTGGTTCTGGGCTGAGCACGACCAGCAGCTGATCTTGCCCTGCACCAGGGCCCTCCCAAGAGGCCCCAGAAGCAACAAACCCAGTGGCTGGCTTCATACCATATGGGAGCATCACCTAATTAGTGCCACAAATGACACACCCAAAGGGTAGACTCAGTGGTCACCAGAACCCCGCTAAAGCAAATCCAGCTCATCATCTGTAATCACAGCAAGTCCACACAGTCAGTCATCCTTAGAGTTAATATCACCCACTTATGTGCAAATAGCAATTGAGACTCAACTACAACAAGAGGGCATACACAATCTATACAAGGGACACCCCTGGAGCACCCAACTGAAGTGACCACTGAGTCTACACCACTGGGCCCCACAGGACACCTAATATATAAATTTACTCTGCCAAGATGAGAGACATAGCAGATCTACCTAATGCATAGGGGGAATATGGGGGGAGGGGTAGGCAGCCACAATGAGAAGACATGTCCCAATTGAAAGAATAGGAAAAACTCCAGAAAAAGAACTAAACAAAATGGAGGTAAGCTATATATTAGATATTAAGTTCAAAGCCCAGGCTATAAGGAAATTCAAAAAACTTAGGAGAAAAATTGATGAACTCAGTGAGAACTTACACATAGAGATAGCAAGTATGAAAAAGGACATAAATACCATGAAAAAAAGAGCCAGTCAGAAGTAAAAAATGCAATAAAAGAAATAGAGAATACATTTTATGGAATCAACAGCAGATTATGAAGCAGAAGAATGAATTAATGATTTGGAAGACAAGGTAGTGGAAAACACCCAATCAGAACAGCAAAAGGAAAAAAGAATTATAAAAATATGGATAGTTTAAGGAACTTCTGGGGCATTATCAAGTGTGACAACATTTGCATCATAGAGGTACCAAAAGGAGAATAGAGGGAGCAAGGGATTGAAAACCTATTTGAAGAAATAATGACTGAAAAATTCCCAAACCTGGCAAAGGAAATAGACATATAAGTCCCAAAAGCACAGAGAATCCCAAACAAGATGAATCCAAAGTGGCCCAACCAAGACACATCATAATAAAAATGCAAAGGTTAAAGACAAAGACAGAATTTTAAAAGTAGCAAGAGAAAAGCAGTTACTTACCTACTAGGGAGTTTCCATAGACTATCAGCTGATTTCTCAACAGAAACTTTGCAGGCCAGAGGGATTGACACGAAATATTCAAAGTGATGAAAAGTAAGGACCTACAACTAAGTTTAGTCTACCCAGCAAAGTTATCATTTAGAATCAAAGGACAGAAAAGCTTCTCAGACAAGCAAAAGCTAAAGTTGTTTATCACCATCAAACCAGTATTATAAGAAATGTTAAAGGGACTTTTTTAAGAATATAAAAAATGATTAAAATATAAATAAAAATATTACAAAGAAAAAAAATTCTCATAGGAAGACAAAAGTAAAATAGCTTGGCTGGTGTGGCTTGGTGGTTGAGTGTAGACCTATGAACCAGGAGATTATGATTCCATTCCTGGTTAGGGCACATGCCCAGGCGGCAGGCTCGATCCCCACTGTGGGCGGCATACAGGAAGCAGCCAATTGATCAGTTATTCTCTCTCATCACTGATGTTTTTATCTCTTTCCCTCTCCCTTCCTCTCTGAAATCAATAAAAACACATTAAAAAATAAATAATAAAAATAAACAAATGGTACTACATCAAACTAAAAATCTCTGCAAAGCCTGGCTAGTGTTCCTTAGTGGTTAGAGTGTCCACCCGTGCACCAAAAGGTTGAGGGTTCGATTCCCAGTCAAGGGCATGTAACTGGGTTTCAGGTTCACTCCCAGCCTCTGATCTGGGAGGCAACTAGTCGATGTGCCTCTCCCACATTGATTTTTCTCTCCCTTTTTTTCTTTCTTTCTCTCTCCTTCCCTTTCACTCTCTGAAAAGAGAAAAAATATGCTCAGATGAGGATCAAAAATAATAATAAAAAAATAGAAAGCTCTGCACGTTAAAGGGAACTATCAATAAAATGAAAGGCAACCTATGCAATGAGAAAATATTTTCATACCACTGATCTGATAGGGCATTAATAGCTAACATGTATAAAGAATACATACCACTCAATAGCAAAATGGCAATCTGATTAAAAAAATGGATAAAGAACCTGAATAGACATTTTCCCAAAAAAGCACATAAAAAATGGCCAACAAAAGATCCTGAAGCATGTACATGAAAAGATGCTCAACATTTCTAATCATCAAAGAAATGCAAATCAAAATCACAATGAGACATCAACTCAGACCTGTTTGGATGGCTATAACTAAAAAGACAAAAGATAAACACTGGAGAGGATTTGGATAAATGGGAACCCTTGCACACTGTTAATGGGAATGTAAAATGGTACAGCCGCTATGAAAACAGCATGGATGATCCTCAGGAAATTAAAAATAGAACTACCATATGATCCAGGAACTCTGCTTCTAGGTACATATCCATAGAAAAGGAAATCACTATCTTGAAGAGATACTAGTACTTCCATTTTCATTGCAGTACTATTCACAATAGCCAAGGTATGGAAACATCCATCAATGGAAGAATGTATCAAAAAATGTGGCCTATATACACAATGGAATATTTCTGTTGTTTAAGCTGCCTGGTCTATGGCATTTTGTTATGGCACCCCTAGAAGGCTAAATACACCATTCCTCACAATGTTCCCCTTGGTTATTACCTCCTCCTTGTAGCCTTACTCTTCTAAATTACCACTGGTAGCCTACTTCTCTAATTTCCAGTTAATATATTTTGAGACTTGATAACATTTTTAAATGAAATGCTTTAACTTTATTCAATAATTGAATAAAGTTATCTTACCAACTGAATTATAAATCCCTTGAGATAAGAGTTCAAGTTCTACATTCCATCTTTTTATTCCTCAAAATTGCTATAGTAGCTATTCAGCAAAGGATTCTATTAATGGTCCAACATTTTTTTTTTATGATCTTTTGATTCTTAAAGTCTGAATCAGCCCAGAATCCTAAGAAAATTTTTATGAGAGTCAGGAATGAGAATTTTTATATTATTTGTAAGATTTTCAATTATAATATTAAATTTCTATAAAACATGTGATTATTATATTGTAAATTACTTCATATCATGTGTTTAAGATAATTGTGTTTCTGTGATTTTGTTCAATGTTTAAAAGGGGTAGGAACAAATCTGGGCAACTTATCTGTTTAAATTAACTTCATAATTTATTAGATTAGTTTTCAATTTAATATAGCTCCCAAAGTGACACTTGGTCAAACTTTTAATTAGAAGTAAAACATCTGTCTTAAATGTGACACCTTGATTGTGTGATGAACTAAGTGATTTGAGATGAATAGCTAGAGATTCCTTTACAACAAAGAAAATACATGGGCTCCCCCATTTTCAATCATGAGCCACACTAAAAACTCTCTCTCCCTGCATTTCTCTTCTCTCCGATTCTATTTCTACCAGCTTGATTTTGTCAGTTTGTGTCCATCCCTAAAAACGCAAATAATTTTCTCATGGATTTGTAGGCAAGTCCATGAGAAAGTTCTTGGTGTTCTCTAGTTTGTTTCAAAATTACATTATTAAGAGCTTACTGAGCAAAACTTAACATTGATCAAATGGAAAAAGGAAGCACCACGAAGTTACAGCTCCAAGCAAAACCACTTTATGAGTGTGTGGCTGGGGTGCACGTTAATGACACCAGTGCCCAGGTGGCCAAATTTATGTCCACCCTCTTGATCTGATAATACAGCACAGGAGATGAATTAGTAATGAACCAGGCTAAAAACAGATGGTGACTCCATGTGTGTTTGCTGCTGAAAACCTACAAAGGGGAACATTAAATATGTGTCTTTAAATTTAAATTAGTGCATTTCAAAAACACAGACTGTTGAGCTTTGGAAAATAGGCTGGCTGAATGTGTTTCATCTTATAGTTTTGAACTCTGATGTGTTTTGTGGAATAGCAACAGGCAAAGTGGATGGTATGTTAGTTACCCTTTCTTTAGCTCCTCAATATCAGTGGTGTTCCACTGTAATTAGCTGCTTGTGTGCAGTTCTTTGTCATTAAATTTGCTACACCCTAATTAGGAAATTTAGAAAATTCAAAAGACCACCATCTAAAAATTGGCACCAATTATTAAATATATTTTCTCAAATTATATGATTTTTTTAACTCCACAGTACTGAGTCTAAAACATGATTAAAAAAAACATTTCCTCGATTTGTTTTAAAATATTTCCTTGATGTTCAAACAGTATGTTATAAAAATGATCTAAAATATGAAACATTCTACTGCTGTATACAAACTTTGGCTATATTAAATATATTTGGGTCTGAATTGACCCAAAAGTGATTCTTTATTTGATTTACACTCCAGGACAAATAAAATTGGTGCTTAAATGCCAATCCAAACATATCCCAGAATAATTTTGGGAAAAAGCTACCACAAACTGACCCTATGATTCTGGGATGATTAAATATAAAATACATAAAAATTGTATAGTTGAAGGTTGGGTAAAGTTTAAGCAAGTCCAAAATCTGGTCTGGACTCCCTAGACAATGGAGTTACAGGAAATCGGGGCCCAGATAAGAGGGATAGGATTGGTTTACTCCTACCTCCATCCCACATCTGCTTTGCAGAAATCTCTTGGCTATTATTACCTGCGCAATTTTTTCTGTGTTCTTCCACATAGAACTCAAACTGTCCAAGTTAAAAGCAGATTTGATTTACATCTTGGACATGCCTGAGTTTACCCAAAGTGGCAGAATTTCTTAGGGGTGCCAATTCTATATTACTATATGGATGCCTTAAAAAATAATTTACATATAATTGATTTCAGAGAGGGAGAAAGAGGGGGAGAGAGAGAGAGAAACATCAATGATGAGAGAGAATCACTGATCAGCTGCCTCTGTTCACCTCCTACTGGGGATTGAGCCTGTATTCTGGGAATGGAACCGTGACCTCCTGGTTCATAGGTCAATGCTCAACCACTGAACCACACCGGCTGGGTTGGACTTACTTCTTAAATATAATCTCTCTCTTCCTTTTGCTTTGGTGGCTGTGGTGATGATGATGATTTGGGGGACAGTTTATTATAATTTGTACAAAGATATTAAAATCTTTAACAAGTGGCCTCACCCATGAAGTATAGTGAGTAGCAAATATTTCACAAGCCAAGGTGATGGGGGAAGCTGAGATGAGGGATAATGAAACCTTCCCAGAGGATCCCGATTCCATCCTCTCTCCCTCCCAGCTTCTCTCCCTCCCTGAAGCTTCATATTCTCTTTCTCTTTCTCCCTCCTTCCCACTCTGTTTTCCCATAATCCGTCTCAACTTCAGAAATACAATTCAGGGATAGTTATGGTCCATGATTTTTGTTGGAAATTATATGTGTTCAAAGCAGAACAAACACAAAATGAACAATAAGGACCCTTGTCTGTCACTGTTTCAAATGTGAAAACTGACCAAAATTAAGGTTCTAAACTGTCTGAAAGTATGAGCAGTTAAAAGTGCAGGTTCCTAAGGTCTACAATAAGAAAGGGAAGCCTGATGAATTCATCATGGTGGTGCTTCTGCTCTGTGATCCAAACAACCATTGGTTACTCCTACTATTAGATTGAATTATACTTGTAATTAGATTATAAATTCCCTAAAGAAAGGGCTCTTGGGTTTAAATCACTGGTTTCCAGATCACATAGCATAGCACTTTGCATATGATAGCTACTATATCTGCAGTGACATATATAAATATGTATATATATATCCCCTACAAAAACTGTGAGGTATGACCAAGCAAGTAGAAGTATTCCCATTTGACACAGCACAAAAGTGAGTCTGAGGGAATATATCCAAGTCCCAAAGTTCTTTTTATACCAACTATCAACTGATATTTGTTCAGTAATTATTGAATCTAAAATTGGCAGCCAAGTTTTCTATAAAAATGTCTAACAAAGGTATGTCCTCTCAGACTAAATGGCTGTCATAACTAAATTGAAGACATGTTTCCATCATCTTAAAGTTTTGATATCAAAACTTGGTTCTGTTTTATTTAAATCATTTCATCAAAGCATTTTATTTAATTATTATTTTTTAATATATATATATTTTCTTGATTTCAGAGAGGAAGGGAGAGAGAGAGAGAGAAACATCAATGATGAGAGAGAATTATTGGTTGGCTGCCTCCTGTACAGCCCTCACTGGGGATGGAGCTCACAACCCGGGCAGGTGCCCTGACAGGGACTCAAACTGTGACCTCCTGGTTCATAGGTTGGTGCTCAACCACTGAGCCAAGCCAGCTGGGCATATCAAAGCATTTTAAAGCATATTTAACATTAAATGTCATGCAATATGACCCATGTTAAAATAACATGGAACATATTGACTTTGCAAATCCTTCATTCATTTTCAAAACATTTATGGTGTCTTAATATATGCCAGGTCTCGCTCTACACATTGGGAGGTAGGACACATCAAAAATACAGAACCTCTGCTTCAAAAATTAAGAATTTCAAGAGATCTGCAGTGCAGCATTAAACCATGAGTGTGGCCCTGCAAAGTGCGGGCCATGCATGATTACACAGGTCACACACCCATGAAGTCAAGTCTGGATATAAGCATAAGTATACAGTACAGGATGGTAAGTGCCTAAATATGGGTAAATGTTGAAGTAGAGTAGGAACACAATGGAGGTGGTGTTCTCATTCTGGATAGTCCTAGTGGCTACACCAGTGGACATGCAGTAATCAAGGCAAACATGACTGCTTTTAGCAAAATATATGCAAACAATGAATCAAACATGCAGATAAAAAAATAGACATATTTGGGCCTCTTGCATCTACTCACTCAGTATTAGACAGCATATATTGTTGTTTCAAGACTGAATTCAACGTTTTTGGAGGAGAGCAGAGAGCCATTTTCATGTGTGAAGAATAGTGAGGCAGACACATGAGATGAACACCAATATGTTTGTGATTTTGTTCCTAATCTAGGGGAGCCAAGAAAATGTACATTTTACTTTTCCTAACCTAGTCAAGACAATATAATTCTAAGAAAGTAAATGAAAAATATTTCAGCTTAGGACATCAATCGTTTTTCACAATAAGAGTGAACAGACCAACAGACCTTTTGGCTTTTCTTATTTGGATTCACTTCAATGTCTAAAAGTTGCTAAGTAACACTTTTAATAATGAGATTTCAAGGCCAGGGAATTAATGATCCGTGACCCTATTTAAGAGAAATATTAGTGCATCGAAAGGCGAGATGTCTGAATACAGTAATGGGAACTTTGGGTAATACACTTAACTACTTTCATGTGCTACTTTCTCATTGCTGCCCAAGGTCAATTTGGCATGACACTCGTTTTTATTAGACCATTTACCAAGATTATTTCATCATTATCTCAAGTTAGCTAATAATTACACAGGGAAATAATGATATACAGAGAATAACCATTGTATAGTCTTTACCAAAGTGATTTCTAGAACTGACAAATGTAAATGTTTGGAACACACTAGTACAACTTAACTTTTCCATATACATCTCGTAGGTTCATTTCAGAAAAATCTACTCATACCCATTCATACTCAAACCCATTCCACAGCCCTAACTGGTTTGGCTCAGTGAATAGAGTGTCAGCCTGTGGACCGAGGGGTCCCAGGTTCAATTCCTGTCAAGGGCATGTACCTTGGTTGCGGGCACATCCCCAGTAGGGGGTGTGCAGGAGGCAGCTGATGGATGTTTCTCTCTCATCGATGTTTTAACTCTCTATCCCTCTCCCTTCCTCTCTGTAAAAAATCAATAAAATTTATTTAAAAACAAAAACAAAACCATTCCACACACATACCCCTACACATACTCCTCTCACAAACCTCTCCCTGGGCTGGAAACATTTATCTACCCTGCCTTGTACTTGAGCAACTTGGTCCTCCCCAGGAAATTTGAGCCAAGGACTCAACCACCATACAGAGAACACACAACCTGGGCAGAGAACAATCTCTGAAGGTCTCCTGAAGCCAAGTTTGGCTAAAACCATGTCAATACATAGTGAAAGGAAACTTCAAAGAAGTCAACAGCTTCTGTGGATTAGTGGCCACAGTTTTAAGACTGAATATAACCCCCAAATTGGCTTGAATGCATTCTGCCAAAAGCACAAAGAGTTTTAGGGGAAACATATCACCTTTTAAAATAAATGTTTAATTTCTTTATAAAAAGACATTGAGTTTTTCTTCTGGGAAACTTCAAGTAACAATTGACCTTCTAGCACCAGCAGTCAGACCCCTGAAGCTCATTTTGGGCTACTGCTCCTGGCCTCTGAGAAGGGAGACCTTGAGAAAGCTGGGATTGTTTGGGGGAACTCTGGAAGAACATCCTGGAGGGGTTATTTTGGCTAGTATATGAAGGCCTGAAATCCTAGAGCTAGTTATTTCCCCTGCAGAAATGAAATGGCTCACAAATTGCCTAAATCTGAAGCGTTATAAATTTTATGATAAATCCAGAGGGTTGCTATATAAAAGTGGCTTATTCTCCCTACCAATATCCAGGGGAAGATGATTGAGGATGACAGTAATAGGGAAGAGGAGCTGTATGTTTAGAAATGGCCAACTCTTTGGGTTTCTAGTCAGATCTTTCTTAGTGGTGACCTGGCATCTACTTTCAGAGGTTTATATACTCGGGACACATGATAATTTCATTGTAAAGAAATATGTGATATGAGGTGTAAAATAATCTGGACATTTCCAAATAAATCGGCAATTCTCAATTCCAGGTGGATGATTATAGAATTTAAATTTGAAATACATAACTACTAGTAAACTCTGCTTCACATCAGTTTTAAGTAAATCTACCGACTTTATCACAAGGCAAGCACTATCTATGACTAGTAACTTATCAGCTGGGTAAATTATTCTCCAGGATGAACCTAAGTTTCTTCATCTGTGGGATGAACTTAACCTATTAGAAGTATTGAGAAATCCAATGAGCTAGTGTGTAAAGTATTTCCTATATAACAAACAAACAATAAATACAAATAAAAAATAACGCAGTGGCTCCTGGGACTTTTGTACTGAAGAGCAGCCCTAGCCTGAGCCCTCTGCTGGTATGAGACCCTCCATTCTCAATTTCTGTGACTTTCAACGATCAGTGATCATTCTTTCTTCTTCGTTTTCTCTCTCTGCTTGGGGGTAATTACAGCATCTTGACTGGTTCAGCCTTTAAGAATTGCCACAGGAACCTAAGTTTCACTCTATTCAATATATTTCTCACTGCACAGACAGAATTAAGAAAGCAATACTCTCTATACGCTGCTTCCAGATTTCAACTTTGAAGAAAAGTTAATTACAAAGAGGAAAAGTTAATTACAAAGAGGGTGATTGGGAACAAGGATGGTAAGGAGAATCTTATGTTTGCTTTTTAAATTTTCCAATAGGTTTAAATATTTTTATCAAGATTCTAATGAATTTGAAACTGCAGAAGGAAAAAAAAATGTCACTTCTCCTGCTATGAAGACACTTTGAAGAAATGGGCAAAAATTATCCATAGAAAAGAAAACCCAAATGACCACTAAGCATGTGAAAAGATGCCCAACTCCACTGGTAGAAAGGAAAACATAAATTGAAACCATATTGAAGTACCATTTCACACCCTTTCATTTGAAAACATTTTTATATATGGCTATGCCAGGAAGTAATGAGAATGTGGAAAATTAGTAATTCGTATATTAGTAGTGGAAAGTTGCATTATTACAACATATTGGGAGTCATTTGGCAACATCCATTAAATAGAAGTTGTGTATATTCAATGATACAACAATTTTACTTCCAAATATACCCCTGAGGAACTCTTACACGTTTGCAAATGACACCTTGATTGGAACATTTATGGCAGCATTGTTAAAGCAGCATTTTAAATGGCTACCAACCAGAGCAAAAATAAAGTCATGAAATATTTACATGGAAGAGTATAAACAGAAAAGTGACTGACCTAGCTCTGTACATATCAACAAGGGTGCATCTTACAAACACATTGGCAGGGAAATCTGGTTTTCAGAACCTAGACTGTGATGTAATTTAAAAACAACACAAAACAACATTAGATACACATGTAGTACATATGTGTATATATATAATAAAAAATAAAGAAATGCATGGGGTTGATATACAGCAAACTCAGAATAGAGGTTATTTCTTGGAAGAAGCTATTGCTAGGAGGGAGATGAGAGGGTCAGGTACATAGATGTTAACTGTACTGATAATGTTCTGTTTCTGAAACTGAATTTATTAATTTATTCTTTAAACACTTTGTAGCTGAAATATTTAATAATAATTTTAAAATTTAAAGTATAAAATCACACTTGGTTCCTAGGGTGAGCAAAACATGAAGAAAAAGAACATTAATTGGATATTTGTCTGTCAGACACCTTATATTTGTTATGTCCTTTAATCCTTATTGCTATCTCTCCCATTTTATAGGTGAACAGCTGGAGGAGTGTTAAGTACCTGAAAGATGTTTAGGAATATAAAAGAGATTCAACCAAGTCTAGTTGGTTCCAAAATATTAGATACAGGACATTGCAGGAAGAGGGGCAAAGCTGCAGCTTACAGAAAGATCACCTAGGATACTGCGTAATTGTGGGCCTGACAAGCCCCTCCCTCCTGCTTTATCTTGTAAATCAATACCTCTGGCAATTTTTCTCATTTATTTACATGTGTCCACTTCTAGTGCACAATAAGGTATAGAAGTTCAAGGTCTATGTCTGGTTCATTGCCATGGCTTCATGCTGCAGCCCTTGCACAGAGCATAGTGGGTACTAAGTACATGCTGGATGGATAGGTGAATGATAGATAATAACACTGATAGGTCAATATGATCATACAAGATGGTCTCATCATTCATTGCTATGAATGTATTGATTTCAACATGTAGAAGTCAGTACATACAAGTAAAGGTAAATAAAAAACAGAATACTTAGGCTCAGCTACAAAATGAAAGGGAGCTACATGTTCTATTACGAGGGCAAGGTAATTCCCTTCAAAGTGGTAATTAAGGAAGATGATTCTAATTTGAAACACCCCCAATGGTTTCCTAATTGGTGTTTGGCTTTTAGAAATCACACAGGCCTTTAATTTATATATATTATGTTTAACTCTCTATAGCTCACCCCCACCATCAACATACTCCCAAATTCTTTAAGATCAAGGAGGTGAGTCACATAGAGAATTACAAGTTACTATCCAGAACATTATTTCACTATTCAAATTCTCAAAAAAGTCTGAAATTATGAAAAAATTATTAATTAAAAGCATTAATGTTATAAAAGGGTTTTCTGCTCAAATGTCATCTGTCACATCTTCCCTGTCCATCCAAAATAGCAACCTCCTCCCCCATTATTCCTGTTTGTCTCCTTCCACTGCTTTACTCCCCCTGACAATCATATAGAATTTGTTCATCTGTGTGATAAGCATTTTGTCCCTTCTACCCCATAAAATATAATCTCTGAGAGGATAGGAACTTCACCTGCATTGTTCACAGATATATCCCTGGAGTCTGGAATAGTGCTGATAAGTCCTAAATAGGTATACATTAAGTGCATGAATAAATAATTGAGTCCATCTTACATTTATAGCAATAATCCTTAGCCAGATTTTCATTGAAAATATTCAAGTTTCCTCTGCAAACTGTGTTTATCTATATAATTGATTTCTTCCAATGGATGAAAAATTTTTTTCTTTCTTTTCATTTATCTTTCTATAGATTTATTGAGGTATAAATGATATACAAAAAAACTGCATGTTTAAAGTACGTCAATTTGGTAAAGTTTGATATATGCAAGCATCCATGAAATCATGACTGTAATCAAGATAATGAACACATTCACAGCCTTTAAAAGTTTCATTGTGACCCTTTGTAAGCTCTCTTCGCATCCATCTGTCCTCAGGTAACCCATAGCCTGCTTTTTGTCACTACAGATTTGTTTAAACTTTCTAGAATTTTATATAAATGGATAATACAGTATGTACTCTGCTTATGACTGGATTCTTTCACTCAGTATAATTATTTTGAGACATTTATGCTGCTGTATTAGTTCATTCCATTTTATTGCTGAGCAGTATTTCATTGTATGAATATACCACAATTTGTTTATCCATTCATGAGTTGATGGGTGTTCGGGCCATTTCCATTTGGAGGCTATTGTGAAAAATCTGTCATGATCATTCATTCATGTGCAAGCCTTTGTGGGGACATATACTTTCCCCCTGGAGTAGATTCCTAGGAATAACTGGCTGGGTCATATGGTAGGTATATATTTACGACTTTAAAACACTGATCAACTATTTTCCAAAGTGATTTTATCATTTTACATCCCAAATAGAAGTGTATGAGATTCAGTCGATGCACTTACTAACACTTGATATGGTCAGTCTTTTTCACTGTATATTTTCTAATAGGGATGCAGAGGTACACCATTGTGCTTTAATTTATATGCCATTAACATATTTTCTTGTGCTGAAAGTTTTTCTGAATTGCCAATGACTGGGGTATTGTAGTGGTATACTTCCATTTTTCCATTTTATAAACTATCTACTGAATATTTTGTGCTACCTGAGATGCAGGGAAATGAGTGAGTTTCACTCATAGTAGCTGTACAGAAATATGGTCCAAATACTTTTAAATTTTGATAAAGACTTATTCATAGGCTGAAAACACTTAAAAAGAATGTATGTACTTATTTTGAGAAATGTCAAGGAAGACAGATTTAGGAATACCGTGTCCTACTCATTAGACACTCTAAAGAATAGTCATGAACTAGGAAGAGGGATACAACTTTTCTTTTAAAAAGTGGATAAGAGAGCTTTGGAAATATTGAGTCAACATGACTGGTGATCAATGAATTCTAAAACCTAAGTGACACAGAACATCAATAGTGACTATAACATTTTATGCCAAAATTAATAAAGGAGTAAAATGGTGCTATTATTAGAAATGTGTACATGCTAGTAGTTTTGAGTTAAGGATAAGTTTGATTAAATACTTTAATTTTGGACAGACAGTAAGACATCCAACTGGAAATGGCCAGTGGGCAGGGCTAAGCATGACTGAGGCTTAGAGAAGTCATTGGGACTAGAGGAAACCACTTATAAATCATCAGCAAAAACTTGAATCATAATAGATATAGTTTTCAAGGAATGTGGAAATAAATACAGTGCTGAGTAGATAATAAATACTGGAGAAAAGAACCCAAAATTGTCATTCCACACAAGCAATGAGTAAAAAGTAATTCAATTATTTTAATTTCTTCTGCAGTAGGAAAAACATTTTACAATATCTGGTGTGGTCAGCAGGTATTTGGTTGAAAAAATGGATTATTTATAGGTTTTCAAGATAGCCTACTTCTTGGACGTTCAAACTGGAAAAAGCCTTTGTTGTGTTGAGCCCCATGTGACCAAACTATTATTATCTTGGTTACAGTTCCTGGCACAGAGTAGGCACCCAAGCAATGTTTGTTAGGTGACCAAATGGTTATTCTTGTGTTCTCAGCCAATTCAGTAAGTCTACTGTCTTCCATGTGTAAGCCAGATGGCTGAACAGTTACGTGAATTTTTAGCTATATAAAGTAAAGCAACTTTAATCATCATCATCTATTGTGTACCCCCACTTGTCTTTTTAGGGTAAATATTCTGCATTTACAAAGAAAATCCTCTTATGATAGGACATCCAGACAGAGCCATGTAGAAGAAGATGTAAATGAGGAACTATGTCACATGGCTTCTTCTCAATAAAAGTAGGTGGAGCTATTTGTTCTGAGTGGAAATATTTGAGGAGACTAAAAGTTTTGTGTAGTGGCTATGGAGGAGGGAGGGCACTTAAGAACCAGTAAAAGATGTCTGAAAAGATTTGGAACATCAATTAAAATGTATATATCATGGATTTTCAGTGGACTGTGACAATTCCATAATTTTTTCCAGAAAAAAAATCAATCTATCATTATAGGATTGTAAAGGAAGGGGACACTGAGAATATTGCTCAGTTAAGCAGACAAAGTAGAGATAGTATAAAATGTAACCCTGAGATGTCAGACCATGAAAGCTCTCCTTCCTTGGACTTTGTCAGAATCCCACTTGTCAGTTCATCAGTGGGTTGTTAGCCCTGAACAGATCACAGTACTGGGTAAGGCCAGGAACTGCGTCTCTGGTGAGGAATCATGAATTAAGATATGCCCAGGTTCAGGTTTCTAAAAGTGGAAGATGGCTGATTAATGGAATATTCAATCCTAACTTGGAAATGGCCACAGATAAACTACCTCTCTTTCTTGAGTAGTTTTTGCTACTCAGAATTATCTCCAGTCCTGGGAGAGGCAACTGATAAAAGATCATGGCTTATTGTTTTAGTTTTCCCTCCACTAATCACTAATATAGCACAGTGATTAAGGATATGGATTTAGAAGACGAAGACAACTGTGTTTAAATTCTGGTTTTGCCGCTTACTAGTTTGTATAAGCAATACTTATAATTACTTAACATCTATGGTTACCCATTTTTTTCATCCAAAGTAGAAATATAATATTTAGGTTGTTGTAAGTTTTAAATGGCTGTGAAAGTATTAAATGAGGTAATGTATCTAAAGTGCCTAGCAAACAAACAAACAAACAAACAAATAAATAAATAAAGTGCCTACCTCAATAGCTAGAACAATATTAAAAACTGTTATTGGGTTCCTGGCCTTCCAGAATCCTCGGCCTTCCTTTTTTGTTTATATTATCCCATCCTCATTCTAAGGGATGCTCATGACCTCGAGATTTAGAGATTATAGAAACACTTGTTTCAGAATAGCAAGACACTTCAGGTTCGCGTTGTAGAAAGCTGTCATTTAAGAAGTCTTACATTTGTTTTTGGTTTTCTCAGAATGCATAGATGTTTAGAAGGAAATCCATGAACAACACAGTGATGCCCACACAAGGACTGATGATATTAGAGAAGAAGCTAAGCTTACTCCCCAGCTACAAGCAGAAGCAGCTGTGAAACTGCAGACTTCCTCCCCTTCACAACTACTTGCCCTTGCAAGGTCCGACCTTCCTAAACTTAATACAGAAAGGAGACCAGAGAAATAAAGACTGCAGGTGGAGGAATATATAGGTATGCAACTCCCCTGAAGTGGGAAAGAGCCCTGCAGAGGCTGACAGTTACATGTTATTCCTCAAGTCCTGAGAGGTAAAGAAAACAGGTAAATAAATGGCAGAAAAAAATTTCCCAATACTTCTCAGAGGGTAGGAGTTCCTTTTTATTGGTGCAGGCAGGAACATGGAAAACTTGAAAGAATATCTGCTTATGTTTTTATGTATCAAAGGGGAGTGATCAGGAGGAGGAAGAACCCTTCATTTTGTGGTTCTGTACCTTGGTCCTATCTGGTAAGGATATGGCCATGACCATTCATTCAAGTACTGACTGTGGCTGCTTTCACACATAACAGCTGAGTTGAATAATTGTGACAGAAAACATATGGCCCACAAGCCAAAAATACTATCTTTACCATTATGGAAAAAGTTTGCAGACCCCTGATCTGAATCAATCACCCAGGAAGCACAGGGAAACCTTTACCTCCCTATTTGTTGAGAAGCCCCAAATGGCAAGTCAGTCAGTCTCAGCCTCTAATTCAATGCAACAGTTGCTATCCCTCATTGTGGAAGCATTTCTCTCTTGGGCATTAAATTCTTCAACCAGCAAAGCCCAGAGTTTTGGGAAAAGGGAGAAAAGTTTTTGGGGTTGAGTAATAAGGTATAATAATGGGTGAAGTCATACCTACATCCACACCTGTGTTTCCATGCCTGTGTATTCTAACTTTGGAAGAAACAGCATCTCATTGGCTCAGATTATATGCTGCATACCAACCTTGCAAGGTGATGACTGTCAACTGATGCTGTAATTAAATCTTTGATAAACATTATTTAATATGGGTAATAAGGTATATGGTAAGAGTACTGAGCTCTGCCCTGGCTGGCATTGCTCAGTGGTTAGAGTGTCAGCCCATGCACTGAAGGGTCAAAGTTTGATTCTTGATCAAGGGGACATACCGGGGTTGCAGGTTCACTCCAGGCCATTCAGGGGCATGTGTGAAGCAACCAGATGTCTCTCTCTCTCACATCGGTGCAGTGTTTCTCTCTCTCCTCTCCCTCTTTTTCCTTTTCTCTCTCTCTCCTCTCCCCTCCCTCCTTTTTACTCTCTAAAAATCAATGGAAAAAAAATAACCTCGAGGGAGGATTAACAACAACAAAAAAGAGTAGTGAGCTCTATAAGCTCTATAAGGATCAGCCTGCTGGCTCACTTTTTTGGCTAAAAAATAAGTTTCTTGGTCAAGCTATGCCATGTAGAAAATTTTACAGAGAAGGCATTATGGATGTTATTTTTAGCGGTGGGTAGAGGAGGCAAATCCCAAACCACAAATATCTATTTTGTAAAGACAAATCACCGTCTTTTGCATAATTGCTGTGGTCTGAAAGCTTATGTCCCCTTAAAATCCATGTGTGAAATCCTGATCTCCAAGGTGATAGTATCAGGAGGTGGAACCTTTGGGAGATGGTTAGGTCTCCTAGAAAAGAGATCACACAGAGCTCCCTAGACCCTTTCACCATAAGAAGACAGCAAGAAACCTGCAACACAGAAGAGGAGCCCCATCCAATCCTGCCGGCACCCTGGTCTCAGACTTCCTAGCCTCTAGGGCTATGAAAACTACATTTCTGGCGTTTATAAACTACCCAGTGGTATTTTGGTATAGCAGCTCGAACAGACTAAGACAGTGGTCGGCAAACCGCGGCTCACGAGCCACATGTGGCTCTTTGGCCCCTTGAGTGTGGCTCTTCCACAAAATACTTTGGCCTTGGCGAGTCTATTTTGAAGAAGTGGCGTTAGAAGAAGTTTTAAATTTTGGCTCTCAAAAGAAATTTCAATTGTTGTACTGTTGATATTTGGCTCTGTTGACTAATGAGTTTGCCGACCACTGGACTAAGACAATGATGGTAGGGATGCAACATAATTAGCATTTCACCAGAGAGGTAGCTGGATCTCCTAGGATTCAGTATTGGTATCTTTAGAAGTGGGAGTAAGCTGAACTGTCTTGGTTGGAGCAGTCTATGGGATTGATCTTGCATAAAATACATCCCTACCATCATGGCACATTGTTCTTGAGTTGACTGATCAAACATTCGGGGACCAGGAATGAGGTTGACTTGAGATACACAGGATATGTCATCTTGTTCATGTTATTCTTGGGAGTCTCTTCTGTAAAGGGGACCGTTAGTGAACATTCACATAAATTATTTTCATACTCTGGGTCCATTTTGAGGGGACCATCCACATAACTCTTCCCCAAATCTCCTTGTCACTAATCTGCAAAAATACTTCCTTCTGTGTCTCTGACCAAATGGCCCAATCATGTCTAAAAATCAGCATAGATTCATACCTTAGACTGTCTGTCCTTCAAGGCAAAGTAAACAAGAAAGCATGTCAGCAGTCCTCATTTTGCATAGTTCTGATACGCAAGAATTTCAGTTATCACACTTTAAATACAACAGAGTCCCTCAACAACACAGTTCAGATTTAGATACCATGGTATGAGATCAGTGAGAGACTGCATGAAGTACAAACTTCACTGCCAGCCCTTCAGTCCACAAGTCACTATGTAAACAACAGACACAGAATGATCAGTGACTGGACGGGTCACTTCTTTCAAAGTCTATCAGTGACTGGTCACTATTCATCTGTTATTCAGTTCACACATAGCAAAGTGTGTCATTTGTTGCCTCCTTGTCTTCCAGTAATAAACTCATGTGACTTTCACAAAAGTGGATAATTGTAAAAGGGAATTGGCCCACAAAGATGGATATACAGCAAAGAAACAAAAATGGATAACTCCAGAAATGAAATCAGTGATAGACAAAATAGCTGACCTTTGGAATATTGGAGAGATCCTAGGTATATAGTGGGAGGAACTTACTTCAGGCAAACTTATTGACATAAATGAGGAAAGGGGTTGTGACAAGATGAAGAAATTCCAGAGTAAGTGATGCTGACCTTCCCACAAAAAAACCACATCTCATTAAAGGAATTCTCAGATTTCATGACAGTGTAAGAGAAAAGGACAAAATGGTAGCAGAATAAAAAGTAACAGGGCAATTCACCAAATTATAAAAAAAGATGCTCTTTCCACTTCCTAAGTTACACAACCAGGAGGCTATCATTATTCAAATTACTCTTGGTCCTTTTTTTTTAACAAATAAATAAAATACTTTAATTCTCAATGTTTGTTTTAAATTATAGTGTATTGATTAAATATTAATTTATTGTTTTTATTTCCCTATACATTTATATTTGTCAGTAAGAGGATTTTTATTGTTTGACAATTTTTAAATGTTGTGAAACAACTATAGTTTTTCACATTGTTTATTAAAATTGCTTTCTGCTCAAAAAATTAAGAATTGAGCTACTATATGACCCAGCAATCCCTCTTCTGGGTATCTACCCAAAAATTTTAAAAGCACTTATTTGTAAAGATATGTGTATCCCTATGTCCACTGCAACATTATTTACAATATTATGGAAACAACCTAAGTTTCCTTTAACTGATGAATGGATAAAGAAGATGTGGTACAAACTAGTGTATGCAATGGAATATTACTCAGTCATAAAAAGATGAAATATTGGCATTTGTGACAATATGGATGGATCTTGATAATATCATGCTAAGTGAAATAAATTAAATGAAAAAGAACAAGAACCATATGATTTCATTCATATATGGGATATAAAACAAAGGCAACAAACAAAACAAATAAACTCAGACAGAAAATGGTATGGTAATTACCAGAGGTGAAGGACAGTAGGGCGCAGGATGAAAGGGTAAAAGGACTCAAGTTTATGGGGACGGAGGGAGACTGGATTTTGGATGAGTACACAATGGAATATCCAGGTGGTATATTATAGAATTGTACACTTGAAACTTATAATGTTATTAAGCAATGTTACTCCAGTAAATTTAATGTAAACAGATTGCTTTTTAAAGATATAGCTTGCATGGTCATTTTTATAGTCCTATGCAAAGAGAGGCATATTAGAAAATTTTTTTTCTGGGACATTTTCCTTTTATTTAATTAAAAAAAAATTTTTGTTTAAAGTATCACATATGTCCCCATTCTCCCCCCACTGATCCCCTCCAGCCTGCCCCCACCCTCCACCCCAGGCCCTCACTGCTCCATTGTCTGTGTCCATGGGCCATACATATATGCACACAAGGTCCTTAGTTTATTACCTCCCACCTATCCACCTTCCCCCGTCTTCCCTCCGAGATTCCACACTTTGTTTGGAATTCTGCCTATTAGGAGTACATTCATTCCATGTTTCATCCAAGGATATTTCTGTTCCTTTCAAGATGAGGCCAGCATATAAACAGAGAAATCTTTAAGTCAAGCTCTCCACTCTCCGCCCCCCTCCACCCCCCACCTTTTGAACATCTGTCATAAAGAATTCCCCACAAGGCCATATGGAGATAGCAGTGCCACAGTAGTAGTTTCAATGGAAATGCAAGCTACTTGTTCAAGCAGTTTATGATTTCAAAGCCTACCCAGTTACACTTCCACTTGAAGATGGAGTGGTATGGACACACCCACTTTATCTGCTGGTGGAACAGATAACACCCAATTCTTGATGCATGGACACCTTGCTTCCCATAGTCCCTCTCCACCAGGGCCCACTTGTGAGCCAAGAGCTGTTTGTCAAAAAGGGCAATAGTTGTAGGAAAGCATAATTTTTCTTCTGAACCTGTACTGTAACTTCATTACAGGGGATCACCAGAGACTTCACGCAATATTCTGATCTTCCATAAATGCTCTAATCCCTGTGTTCCCCTGGTGTACACCTGGCAAGCTGGAGAGCCTTCCCAGTCCTGCTCAAAACTAGCAAGCCTTCTGGGTCATTTAATACATTGGTCAGAATATTTTTTAAAAAGTTATATGTTGTCTCAAAAGCCCAAAGAGCTCTTACCAATGATATCACTAGTGTTTGGCACACAGGGTGCTAGGTACTGCAACTTGTCGTTCTCTGTATACTCCAGACCACCAGGTCCCCAGAAGCACAACCACGGTAGCAAATCCCTGTATTTCTGCTGGGATTTGCTTTCCACCTTCTGTCCTACAACATGTATACTATCTACCACTTCCTGTTGTCCAGATTATATCAAAATGGTGTCTTAAATGTTGAGGATCAATGAGTATCCTGTAGGATGCTAAGACAAGTTTCTGGAGGACTCAATTATGGATCAGAGTTGGAGAGGTGACCCAATTCTAGGCAAAACAGGAAAGGTTAGTGCTATCCCTGACAAGTGAAAGCAATTTGCTTTTGGTGTTTTCTATTTATTGTGCTAAAAAGAGAGCTTTTATTTTGCTCCATACCAGATACTGGGGGGTGAGGAGTGGGGTTGTTTTGTGCCAGCAGAAATTCCTGAACCTGCAGTTGCGATTGGACTTGACCACTTTAATGATTTCTTTCTAATATTTATACTTTTTGTTTCTTTTTCTTACCTTATTGAGCTAGTTGAGTGGTATTAAGAACTGTGGCATTGAGTACTGACATTGGGAGCCTGGCTGGAGGGCCTGGAGGCCAGGTTTGCTTATGTGAGCCACAAGGGCCTGGTCAATCACAAACAGCAGAATAGAATCCATAGGCCAGGAGACTTCTTTCGCCAGAAGTGCCAGGACACTTAAGACTGCCACAGAAAGGGAAGGGGGCTTATAAAAAAAATAACTGCATTTAGATTTTCAACAAGTTGTACAGGCCTGAACTCAACTGAATTGATTTAGAAAATCATCCATGGTCCCGTGAGGTGAAGGAAATATGGGGAGATAGGAAGCCTTATAGCTCCCATTCTTTGAAAGTCATGGAGAAAATTCATACTGGTTCGGTATTATGCTACATTTTCTTGGTTCTGTTTTTTTTACTTACTCTTACTGGATTTTTAGCTTGCCTCAAACCTACCCAGTTACTATGGGAGACCCTACAGAATTCTACCAATTCTTCACACTTCTACTTGTTGCTATCAATGACTTACCCCTTTATTGTCCCCACTAAGCTTCTGAAGCCGCTGGTCTACTCACAAGCTTATGGCTTCCTCCATAAGGACAAGCTGGCACTCAAACTGCTAGTAATGCCTTTGGTGAGAGTACAGACACTGCTAATGACCACAAGTCAAGAAGTATCAACATAGAAGTATGCCAAAGCCACTCTCTTAAAGCAAGGAAGGTCCTTTTTTCTCATCTTTGTTTCTTTAGTTTCTGAGCATCCTTATGATCCCAAATCCTCCTGCATGGGGCTTTCTTATTCCTACACCCAATAGTCATTGGTTAAAGGCCTCTGGGGAAGCAAAGGAGATCTGAGAGGAGCACTAAAACTGTCCACTACAGTTGTCATCATTGTTATCATCATCAATCATCATCATTCCTCAATGCTACCATTTATTCAGCACCACACACTAAATACAACACTAATCTTACATGCATTCTCTTATGTGATCTTCATAACTACCTCCATTTTATAGATGAGGAAAGTGAGGATTGCATAGATTAAAATCTTGCCCAAGGTCACTTAAAGCTTAGTGTATTCTGAGCATCCAGAGGTCTTGATGGCGACAATGCCAAAGGCAAGACAACAGAGTAGAGGAAAATGTGGATGTCCCAAAAGACTGGATCAGAATTAGCTGAGGCTGTGGGTCCCTTTTGGTCTGTACTTAATTCCTCTTAAGAGTGGAGAAAAGCAAACAAATGAGAAGTCTCCCATTTGACCTTTAGGGAGTCCTGCATGTCTAGATCCTGCCCATAGAAGTCTAACTGTGAGCAGGGCTGGGAGTGTAATTAGCTTAGCGGGTCAGGGAGTAGATGAACTGTAAGAAACTAAGCAGTGCTGATGGTCAGCAGCTGCAGATATTTAGCTAGATGGTCCAACCCAGCCTCTTGTCATTAGAAAAAGAAGATCTTGGAACTGTAGTATTTGTATTTTCAGGGACGGGCCAGTTAAAATTGAATTTTCAATAATACTTCCACAAAAGAGCTCCCTGGATGAGGAAATAAGTGATTTAATGAGAAAGAAAATATTTCTATACATAGGATTTCATTCTGAAAACTGTCAGGAAGTGATTTCATAGCAATTCCCAAACTTTGCAGCCCACCCAGGGACACCAGTTAGTCTGACAGTTAATGGGCATTTGGGGGCTGAGACCTAGGGGTCATGATAGGATTAATTCCCTTTCCCTCAGAAAGACCCAAGGAACCCTCCCCCTTCTCCCCAAGAAGCATGGAGTTGTGCCACAGAGGCCCGTAGACAATTGAGCATCTGTCTGGTGGCCCAGTTGTAATTGGAGCCCTTAAGACCATGGCTTGTTGACCCTTGAAATTCTACCTACTGACCTGGCAGGATGGGCTATTATGTTTGTCTCTTGGAGTCTGAGTAGCCTTGTCTGTAAGAACAGTGGAGTGACTCAGTGTGCAGGAGGAACATGTCTAAGGAACACTGTTCCTTCCGATTACCTTTTACAGATTCCACGGGGCCCCAGTTTTTCTCCCAGCGGGACTGATAGCTTTGATACTGGCCTACTCCTTCGGTAGTTTTGCAGCATATATCATGGCTACTCTGAGCATTGCAATTTGCCTTGGAAAGAAGACCCAGGTTGTACCAAATCAGCTATGAAGTTGCCCAAAGTCACTGTAATTTGCCCAGTTGGATCTTACCTGTATTTGTGGTGAGGGCCTCGGTTGCTCCATCCTCAGGCCGCACTGCCTTCCATGGGAAGCCACAGTTCATCTTTCTGGGACTGGCAGAACGTTGCCGGAGCTGTTTCCTCTTTTGCAAGCCAGAATGTTCCAAATCACCTGGTGCATTTAAGGTTACTGTGGCCTCATGATCCTACAAAATCCAGCATGCATTGGAATCACCTGCTGGGGGGTTCGATCACAACCAGCTGAGCCCAGCCTCAGTTTCTGATTCTGGTGGTCTGGAATGGAGCCTAAGGATTTGCATTTCTAACAAGTCCTCAAGTAATACCAATTTGCTGATTTAAGGACTGAATTTTGAGGACCCCTGAATAGAGAAAAGTTTAGATGTATATTACAGATACAGTACAGCATGCAGAGATTTGCATTCACACTATCTTGGAGGTAACGCACTTTTGGTTCCAGACCACCTCACTAATAAAGCAAGTATCACAGTAAAGGGAGTAGGAATCTTTTTGTGGGTGGAGAGTCTTGCCTTCAATTTGTAAAAAAAGGCAACACCTGAGAAGCACAATAAAGCAAAATGCAACAAAACAAGGTATGCCAGTATTCATAACACAGATTGCAGGGAAGGGATAATTGATTGTTGGCCACGCAAGGGGTGGGCCAAGTGAGGAAAATGAGGATGGGAAAACTCTGATGAGTCTAGCTCGACTGCTCACAGTCCAGATTCTGGAGAATGACATCAATATTAAATATTTCTAAACTAGAAATGTGAACATCACCCTAGACTTATAGCTGCGGCATGAGAGCTAAATTCAGTTAATTTTACTTCTAACTATATCACAAGTCTACCTGGTTTCCTTGCCCTCTCTCATCCCCTCCCACTAATAGTCTCTCAACCTCTCTGCTACCTCTCCTTACAATCACGTTTCCACGCAGCTGTGGAAACCATGATTTTAAATGGAACTGTAATCATCTGTTTGTTTTCAAATTAATTAAAAATTTATCAAGTTACATTTTAAAATGTGTGCTTTTCATACTATCCTGTACATTTCCATTCTCAGAAAACTTTGCTGGTACATTATTCTTGTCAATGGAATGTTAAGCATCTCAACAGCAGCGACGACGTCTTTTTCTCTTTGTATTTTTAGCACATAGATAGTCATCATAATTGAAGTAATAACAACAATGTGACTGGAGAGCATTATGCTAAGCGAAATAAGCCAGTCAGAGAAAGATAAATATCACATGATCTCACTCATTTGTGGAATATAATAAACAACATAAACTGATGAATAAAAACAGATCCAGAGACAGAGAAGCATCGATCAGACCGTCAAAACTCAGAGGGAAGGTAGGGGAGGGTGGGGGTAAGGGGGAGAGATCAACCAAAGGACTTGTATGCATGCATATAAGCCTAACCAATGGACACAGACAACAGGGGGATGAGGGCATGAGTGGGGGGAGGTGAGAGGGGGCAATCGGGGGATAAGGACACATATGTAATACCTTAATCAATAAAGGAAAAAAAAGTCAAAAAACAAACAACCCCCCCCAAAAAAAATACCCCACAAAAAAACAATGTGCCAAGCACTTTATACTCATTATCTTTCCATTTTAAACTAGTTACAAATTAGACATCCTTAACCCTGCTTTCCAGACTAGGAAGTGGAGGCTTGGAGAGGTTAAGTAACTTGGAATCACATAGCTAATAAAGGGCAAAGTTGAGATTTGAAGACAGGTCTGTCAGATGCAAGGTAGTATCATCGCAAGTACTTTTTCCACACAGTGCTCAGAGGAGATGAAAGTATTCCTCGTTGCCTGAACAGACTTGCTGATAATCTATACTAAGCCTGGCAGACCGGACCAGCTTCCTGTAGAGTCCCTCCTTCCATGTTCTCTCCTACATCTGTGCCTTTGCCTGCAATGCCCTTCTCACCCACTTTGTGTGCTCATTTTTTTAGGAATTAGTTTGGGCTTTTCTCTCCTAAAGCTTTTCTCTCCATCCCCAGTGTTTCTATTACATTTAAAATAAATTTGTATTGAAACATACTACAACTTTATTAGTCTGACACCTTTTCCCCTAACACAAGTCATTGAACTTTTGAGGGAAACTCATTTTAAACCCACAGGGCCTGGAATAGAATATGTGAACTAGTTAGGGTATTTTTGGCTTCAAGGAACCAAAACCCCAACTCAACATGGCTTAAATGAAAAGGAAATTAATAGGCTCGCAGAACTTGAAATTCAGTTCAAAAACGTCAGCAGGAATTTTGTGAAAACTAGGCATTTTGTACACATACAAATATATAAAATAGCTAATTTATTACATGTGTGGCATAGAATGTGCACGCAGTAAATAGAAGCCTGTCATTACCTTGGATATTAATTTTTATTTATCCATATCTGGATCACATATATAAAGATTATTTATAAAAAACTGCACTTCTAGACTGGATTGTTTTCTCTATTACAGTGTTCCTCAAAGAAATTGCACACATCATAATCACATGGGGCACTTATTAAAATTTTTATGTCTCTTCTTATATTTAATAAATTGGCAGGGGGGGGAGGGCTAGGAATCTGGGGAGTGGGATCTAAGAACCTTATTAAAAGCTATTCAAGTAATTCTTCTTCCCATGTCCTTCCCCTCCTGTCCCATTCAATAATGGAACAAAACATGTTTATTTTATTTTATCTGGGAAAGTATTTGAAATTCTCCAGATCACTCAGCTCCCCTTCTTTACAGGTGAGGAAACAGGCTCAGGGAAATGTAGTGAAGAGGCAGAGTTGAGGTTTAATGATTTTCTTTCTACCTTAATTTGGTTCATTTTTACCATTGCTGCTTCTCCACTGCTGTGTCAGAGCTAGTTCTGTGTTCAGCAAATCAGAACAAATGTAGGTTGGCTAACAGAAATACATAGCCTTTATGACATGTTAGGAACTATTTCAAGAACTTTTCAATAATATCCAATTTAATACTTAGAAAAATCTTCAGAGGTAGATGTTCTTAGTATGCTCATTTTACAGATAAACAGAAGCACAGCAAAGTTAAGTAATTCAACCTAGGTCACACGGCTTGTAGGTGATGCTGGGATTCAAACCGGAGAGCCTGACTCTGCACTTTGCTCTCGCCCGCTCCACCTCCTCTGGGGAAGGAGCTTACAGTCCATCTCAGGGATGTTCCCTATTCTTACCCACAAACATGGCAGAGCTTTTACAATTGCAGGGTTTTAAAGTCAGACTTCACTTCCTGTGCTTAAGGGTGGCAATTGACATGGTATAAGTTTTAGCCAGAATAAGACTATGACCCAAAGAAGAGGTAATTGTTAAACTCCAATTGCAATCATTACTTCCTCTATATCCAGATTTTATAATTATACCAGAGGCCTCGTGCATGAAATTCGTGCACTGGGGGAGGGGGAGGATCCCTCAGCCTGGCCTCTTGTAGTCCAGGACCCCTCGGGGGATGTCCGCCTGCCAGCTTAGGCCCACTCCCTACGGAAGTGGTCCTATGCCAGCAGTCAGACATTCCTCTTGCAGTCGGAGAGCCCTCACTCCTTACCGCCCACCCACCCACTCGCTGCTCCTTATTGCTTGGCCTGCTGCTCCTTAGCGCTGCTGCAGAGGCAGGAGAGGCTCCCGCCATTGCTGCTGCTCTCGCCAGCCGTGAGCCCGGCTTCTACAGGGGGGCACACTGACCACCAGGGGGAAGCTTATGCATTGAGCGTCTGCCTCCTGGTGGTCAGTGCACATCATAGCAACCGGTCATTCTGGTCCTTCTGCCGTAATGGTCGCTTAGGCTTTTATTAAATAGATAGTCTTGGTGCTTGAGGGACAAAAGGTAAGGGATTTAGAGTCATAGAGCCTGGCTGTGAGACCTGGTCTTAAGAACTGCCTCCACAATTTTATCAGCTCTATGTCATTGATTAATTTGCTGACCTTCTCTGACTCTCAATAGCTTGTAGTATGTTCTCCACCACATTTTAATTTGTTGAAATCCTCACTGTCCCTTTAAATACGTACTACTCCAAGTGTGGTTGGAGGATCAGTAACATGAGCATTACCTGGAGTTTGTTAGAAATGCGGAATCTCAGATCCTACCCATAACGCACTGAATTAGAATATGCAGTATAACCAGACTATTCAGGGATTCCTATGGACATCAAAGTTGGGGAACCACCTCTTTAAGGTGCCTCTGCAATGGCTTAAAGCTTCCCTGGATTGAATCCCAAGTCTGCAACCCGCCAGCTGTCACCTCGGCCAGTTCTTTAACCCCTCTCCTTCTCAGTTGCCTCACCTGCAAAATGAGGCTGAGTTAGATTGTAGAATTCTTATGAGCAGCAAATGAGAGGGAGTGCAGAAAGTACCTAACACATTAAAAGTCAAAAATTTATTGTTATTCTCAATCTACCATCAGTGATCATAATTTTGCCTCTTTTGAATATTGCACTTTGGTTTTTATGTCCTCCTCTTCAGGGCTAGTCTGCTAAGGCACAGTATTTTGTCCTCATGATGGTTGGCTCACTCCCCTTTCTAAGTTGTTAAATATATATTTATCGAGTTTAATACTTGTCAACTATTTCAGATTATTTTCTACATGCTCGACGGCCTCTCATGTCAGAGACCCAGATTAATTATTTGTATTTTAATAAAGTTCCTACATTGTGTGGAATCTTCAAAAGAGCACAACATATGGGCAAAGGCCCTAATTAAACACTTGTTGAAAGTAAATTAGTTAATTAGAGTTGACCGCTACTTCCCACAGAGGGTAATCAACACGAGGTCTGTGGAGAGCACCAACATCCTGTGGGGGCAGAAACAGGGCTTGTTTTCAGGCAAAAATATGTACTTTAATAACTGCTTTTATGTGCTTCATCCTGTCCATATTAGAAAAAACATTCACCGAATCCACAAAAAAATAAAATGTAGTAATATTAAGGTTACTTCTAACATTAATGTTCCATTCACAAAAGGTGTTGCCATTTTTCTCCAAGGATGAGTGAATGGGGGAGTTAGAGACTCAAGGTTCTTTTGTTATAAAGAAAGCTCAATTCCTAGTTGGACCCCTTACCAGGAATAACTGAGGAAATAACTGTAATATGTCACCAGTCACTGGAATTTGCCTAATACTTAATGGAGTGGGCTGAGTTTCTGAATATTTCTCGTCAGTGGTGGCAGTGCATTTTATTTTACCAGTACACTAACCATTTTATTCACATCAAAACTGAGGATCTCAACCAACAAGGAATAAAAAGAAATCCTGATCTAACCAGCTCAGAAACAAATTAAGGATCTAATTCAGATAAAATTCCAGCTAACCCCGAGTCCTCATTCATTTACTCTTCACACTAAGCTCAAGCTGTTTCTGAGGTTTGATTTATGTTTATTTTCATCTGGGCATGTAGTTTGGGTTTTGGCTAGTACCAGCAATGGAAATACCATGAGGGGAAAAAAGTTACTCTCAAAGCGTTTGGCCTTGACTAAACCCGTTGTTTCAAGAAATGGACGTTTTGACATTAAATTTTTTGGAGAGTAACTGCCAAATAGTGCTGGTTTCAGTCATAATGGAGCAATAAATGAACACTTTCCCTCTCCTGTATGGCCAAGGGACAGATGGGTGGGAGCAAGGAGAGTCAGTGTTGGTTTGTCTTAGTCATAAAATTAGTCTGTTTATAATTCAATAAGCATTGGAGGCACCGAGAGGGGTACTCTATAGGGCGGCCTAATACTTCTCTTTCCATCTCACTGAAGATTCATTTTTTTCTTCTTTCTCCCCTTCCTTCCTTCCTTCCTTCCTAATTTTCATCCTTTCTTCCTAAATTCCCCCTTCTTCCTTTTGCTTAAAAAAAACAAAAACGTTTCAGTGAGCTCAAAGGCAAAATAATAGCTCATATGAGAAATAGGGCTGTCTATTAGTGTGTTGTGTTGTGTGTGGGTGTGTGATTTATTATAATTTGCATGAAATGTCGAATGAAGATTTGTCCTAGAATAAAAGATGACTGCATTCTGAATTGAAGAAACTGACAGTGAACTAGGAATGAAGATGGGGACACTCTGTGGCAAACAGAAGCATGGCATTCCCTTTACCTGACAGACTGGTGGTTTTGAGAATGTTGACACATTTCCTGCTTGTCAGAACAGCTACATGAAGTTTGATTTGAGTTGCTGTTCACAGATCCCAGCCACAGAGACTTTCTGTTTGAAACCACAAACTTATTTGTACTGAGAAAGCAGTCCCATGGCTTATGAAACCCAGCTATTTCATTGGCGCCCTTTCAGCTTCATGTTCTTCCATTAGAAACTGGTTCTTCAATTAGGGGTGAAAAATGCAAATGAAATGCGTCTCCTACTTTTTTACTCAAATTTAGAGAAATTTCAGGAGCTGAAGAAAGCTCTGGAGTGTCTTATGTTTTCTACTCATTTTCTTGTGTCTCAGAATATCAAAACAAATCACAACCAATTCAGATATTTTTATGTAAGAAAGAAATCTCTTCTTTTTACGAGGATAGCAGAAAAAATGAAATAGAAATTATTCGCTATTAGAGTGAGGCTGTTCAATATTTGTGTTATAAAAATGTATCTTGCTGAGGTTAAATTTCATGATTTTCTAGGACAACCTAGCATGAAAGATCATTGTTTCAAGCAATTGTACCTACCTACCCTGTGTCTGTATTCTTTTAGTTATGGCTTTCTTCTGCGGCTCCTCTCATATCCTATTCTTGACAAACCTCTGAGTGACCCAGGGTTTTGCTGAACTTTGAAAGGTTTCAGTTGGTGAGGACCCACAGTGCTCATGGCTTCCAGTAATATCTCTCTGGTTCCTGAGGATTGAGTTTTGAATATGCAAGAGAGAGATTTTCAATAGAGTTGAGTTCCCTCCAATTTACTGTTTGATGTTAGCTATAATCTTAATATAAGACATTGCAGGAAGCCCTGAAAAATGTTAGGCACACTGGCTTCACAACCCTTACTCAGAAACATCCCATCCCAGGGAAAACTAAGGGGACCCACTGTGATAAGCCTGGATACTTGGCGGATCCAAGTCCTGCCACATTGTTTGAGTGGCTTAAATGGCCACTGTTTCCCATCATAGAGATTTTTATTTTTCTTCTTGCCTTAAAGATTGTCAACATACTGCTGGTGTGATCCAAGTAAACCCAAGTTTGTCAGTTCCTAAGTGTAATATTTGGTAAACTTTTTAGGCCTAATTTCAAAAACAGTCAGTATACCAATATATTATTTCATACAGTAGTTCCCAGAATAATTTTGAGGCTTATTTAAAAAAAAATTAATCAGGACAAAAAAATAGAAGTTTCAGATTACCTGATATTATTATGGAGGAAATATTAATTCCAATGACCCCGAGCCTCTGATGTAACTCCAGAAACCACAGGTAGAATAAAAGATGTTGCTGCAGGGACTGTGGCCCAAGAACCCCGGGAGCAGTCACGGTGAATGACTCTCAGAGCCTTCTCCACCTTGAAGAAGCCGGCTCTACCTGGAAACCTTCCACCCAAAATTGCCGTTGTCGATTTTTTTTGGTGAAATTCAGATTCAATAAGCATTAGCTGAGGACCTACCCTGTGCCAGCAACTCTGCTAGCTTTTAAATTATACATTCTCTTATTCTACCCTTACAACCATGGTATCTTAGTCATTATTGTCATTACTGCTTGCCATTTTATGTATGCGAAAACTGAGGCTTTGTGTAATTAGGTCGATTGCTAGCAAGTGGCAGAATCAAGATTTGAGCCTAAGTCTGATTCCAACCATCTATAACCATTTTGAAAAGTGGTTTCTGATTTTGTGGCAATCGCAAAAAGTTTGAGTAGCCTGTGCGTTTTATAAAGCAGAACTTAAAAGACTTCAGAAAGGTTTCAATATGAGCATATTCTTCACTATTCTTTTTTTTTTAAATACATTTTTATTGATTTCAGAGAGGAAGGAAGAGGGAGAGAAAGATAGAAATATCAATGATGAGAGAGAATCATTGATTGGCTGCCTCCTGCAGGATGTGCCCTTGACAAGAATCAAACCCAGGACCTTTCAGTCCTCAGGCTGATGCTCTATCCACTGAGCCAAACTGGCTAGGGCTCTCCACTATTCTTTTGACAAATACTTAAATCACTAACAGTGTGTGTGTGTGTGTGTGTGTGTGTGTGTGTGTGTGTGTGTGTGTAAAGGGTATTGGTGATAAGAGGCATATTCATTCATTCAATGAAATTTGAGTACTACCATGCCAGGCACTGTGTTAGGTACTGGAGTCCTGGAAATAGAACAAGATACAATCCAGCACAGAAAATATATTAAGTAAATATACTTGTGACAAGTGCCATGCAGGAGAATCTTTTTCTTTAAAAATTCATAACGCCCAAGCTGGTTTGGCTCAGTGAATAGAGCGTTGGCCTGCAGACTGAAGGGTCCCAGGCTTGATTCCAGTCAGGGGCACATGCGCAGGTTGCGGGTTCCATCCCCAGTCAGGGGTGTGCAGGAGGCAGCAGATCAATGATTCTCTCTCATCATTGATGTTTCTATCTCTCTCTCCCCTTCTCCCTTCCTCTCTGAAATAAATAAAAATGTTATATATAAAAAAAGAAACACTAGTAAGTAATGCCTTTAAAACTATTTTTAAAAAATTGCATAACGCCCTGGCCAGTGTGGCTCAGTTGGTTGGAGTGTCGTCCCATGCACCAAAAGGATGTGTGTTCAATTCCTGGTCAAGTCAGGGCACATGGCTAGACTGTGGACTCGATCCCAATCGGGGCATAAGCAGGAGGCAACCAATCGATATTTGTCTCTCCATCAATGTTTCTCTTTCCCATTGATGTTTCTTTCCCTTTCCCTTTCTCTCTCTCTCTCTCTCTCTCTCTCTCTCTCTCTCTCTCTCTCTCTCTCTCTCTCCCCCCCTCCCTTCCTCTCTCCTCCTCCTCCCTCTCCCTCTCCCCCTCTTCCCCCCCATCTCCCTCTCCCTCCCCCCCTCTCCCCCTCTCCCTCTTTCCCTCTCTCTCCTTTCTCCACTAAAATCAATAAGCATATCCTTGGGTGAGGATAAAAAACAAAATAATAATGCATAATATTACACAGAGATCCAAACTAATTTGGAAAATTCCTGAAGAACTTTCTATAGACAGTGAGATTTAAGGTACGACTGAATGAAAAAATCAAGGGTAGGCAAAGCAAAACTGTTGTGAGAATTTTTCTCCCTGTGGCTATCATCTTCTGCACTAGCAGGTTACATAAACAATTTTGCTTGTGATGTGATCAAATCCACCCCACTCATTATTGTATCTCCCCTAAGACCTTCCCAACTAGCTCAGAATGAGTTCTACACTACAGGGGAGGTCTAGGAACCAATATTTTGAATACAAACAAAATAAAGGAAGCCTTGGAAAGTTTAAATGTTTTCCCCCCAAACTAAACATTGGCAAGCACATCAAATGTACCACCTCTACCTTTAAGAAAACATCAACATTTAGCTTAATTTTTATTATGTTTCTCAAGTCTATAAATCTCCATTGTACATTTTCCACAGAATGCACATTAATTCCATTGATATTAAAGTGTACATAAAGCGCTCTGGCCCACTAAATGGAGAAATCAGAATGTGACGGAAGAGGGGCCAAGACTCAAAGTTTCCATTCTCTTCCAAGGGAAACCAAATGAGAAAAATAATACATCGTAAAAGCCAGAGTTCTGATTACAATTCTGGAAATAGAAATGAAATAGGATATTTTATTTTTAAAAAATTGTGCCTTGAATTCCCTGCTGAATCTAAAAGGTTATTCAGAGTACACCCTATCATCCGTCTAATCAGACTTATCAATGTGCCCCCCTGGGGTTCCCAAAACACCCAGGGAGACACTTAGAGAAACCAAATTAGGTGCATTTGTTCAGGTCATGAGTTAGATTCATTAATCATCTGTTTAATATAGACCTCCCTCTACCCTAAATTTGATTTTCACAAGATGTATTCATCTTAATTGTCCAAAGACAAATACATACTTTCCCTGCAGCGAGGTCTCCAATGGCTGCGAGGCAGTGTTGTGGAGAGTAGGTGGCAACTCATGAGTCCTGCCTCATCGGGTAATTTGTTCTGTGAGAAAACCTTAACCAAGCCCTCCCTGCACATTAGAATTAAACGGGCAGCTCTTTAAGTATCTCCATGCCCGTGTCCCAGAACCAGAGACTCTGGAATAGCTAGTCTGAGTGTCACCTGGGCAGCACTGGTTTTTAAATGCTCTCCTAGGTGCCTTTAATAGGCAGTTGGACCTTTACCAGTTCTAAGTCTTAGTCTTTTCATTTATAAGATGAAATAATTCCTAAAGCATTTTCTTTTCTTTTCTGATGTTACATAGATACAGGTGATGCATGTAGTCGTGGTTTGGAAGTTTTCATGTTTGCTCTATCTTTAGTGAATGCTTATTATTTATTAACTGGAGACACTGAACTTGAGTTAATGTGCACACTACTGGAAGCTCTATTTGCTCTCTTTCTACTGGGACTCAATAAACATCAACATAGCTAACACTGTGTGTTTGTTTGTGCAGGCCATTGTGTAAGGCAGTGTTATTCAGAATGTGGCCAGCAGGCCAGAGAACGCAAATTGCTACCAGTGTCAAAGAAGAGATATGTATAAAAATTAAAGTGCCCAGAAACTTTTGTAGTAGTGATTTGAGCTTAGATTGTGTACATATTTGCCTTTATTTATATATAGTAAAGAGAAAAAATATATAATGTATATATATGTAGAGAGATTTTGAAATCATATATGTACACACACGCTTTCATACATAAGTGTGTGTACATATATGATTTCAAAATCACTGCATTTTTTAAAAGTCTCTTCCACAGCTGCTTGTGAACTTTAAAATCCCCTAAAACCTCACCATCATCAAAGCCCCTTATGGGTGTGATCTAATTTAATCCTTCTCATTAATTCCTATGAAGCAACTGTCATTTTACAACTGAGGAAGCTGAGGAGAGAAGCCATTTGCTTAAGGTTTCTCCATTAGTCAGATCTGTAAGTCAGATGGATTGAACCCAGGAAGTCTGAATCCAGAGCCTAGAGCCAAGGGGGTGGAAGGACACGAACGTGACCTCCATTGGACATGTGGGAGAGCCTCAGCGCCAGGAAGGGCCGCTTTCACATGGCATGACCCAAGATGTTCTCCGTGCTGGTTTATCCTTTGTGCACAATTAAAATTGCCCCCAGCCTTTGAACATTAGTTCAGCTCCTATAAGTTTCATATATGAATTGTCTGGGTACTTATAAAACTAACAGTTAAGTGAAAAGAGACTTTAAATAGGGAGAGTGGCCTTTAAGTGGCAAGTTTGAGGTGTTTATACCATCAGCAAGATGATGTTAAAGAAAATAAAGAAGTTATTTTTCTGCATACGTTGGTCACCTGCATGTTAAATTTTAAGCTAAGGAGATGTGGTGGGCCTTATTTATCCCCTCTTCATAATCTGGGTAAGAAGAAATTGCTTTCAGAAAAGTTGCTAAGACTCTTAGCCCAGGAAAAATAGACACTTTACCTTAAGGTATTAGCCTATTTCCCCTCCAGAACTTTATTTTTTATCCAAAAGATGTAAGATAAAAATTAATGAACTTTCTCTTTTAAACTTCATTTTAATATATTTCACTATTAAAATATTTAATTCATTTTTATATATTTACTATTTAAATAACATATTTACCATCATAAGTGGTAATTCACAAGAAAAATTAAATTCAGTAATTTTTATCTTATATCATTTATATCATTGTTTAAAATCAAGTGTTCTCCCTTAGAGCATAAGGTAGTTCAGATTTGGCTTACGCACACATTTTCAGAAATGTACCTATGATACAGAGTGAGATGCATCTGGATTATCAAGAGCATTGAAAGAAGGAATTCCGGCAATAAAATGTGAAGTGGCATGCAAGTCCTACTACAGAACTATGGAATACATATGGAATTCAGAATCAGGGCTACTGACCTCCACATTTCTCCGAGGTGTAGACACAGCATGTCGTCAAAATCACCTTGTCTTGGTATCCAGTAACCCACTCCAAATGGTGTTGTCACACAGCACACAGGCAACACATCTGAAATCTACACACATGACTGTATTAGTCTTGGGTTATCTTTTTAGACATTAAATAATAAAAAAGTAAATTTAATTTTATGATAAATGCTTGCTAGTTCCTTGCTGTGCTAAGTAGGAGGAAATCAATAAATTGGTGATAATTGGTTCTGTGAGATGCACAGGAAAGAGCAGGTGCATAGCGCAGGAAGCAGGCACGCCTTGACTAAGGTGTGGTGTCACTGCAGGAATCAATGGCAAAAGCATACGATTGGAAATGAAAAGACAGTCTTCCCTCTACAGTAATTTACTAAGCATCTTCTTTTGAGCCTCTCACAGAATTCGGTACTGGCTATAAAAGGGGCATAAGAAGTGGTTCTGGCCTTCAGGTGAGACAGAATCTTCCCATTAAGAGGAGAGAATTATAAACAACCATGGGAAGCATATGGGAGAATTCCTCATGGATAGTGTGGACAGGACGGAGCATGAACTCTGCCATGGCCTTGGGCAAACCACTTAACTATTCTGTTTCCTCACTTATAAAAATGGGGATAATTCCATTTACCACAGAGTTGCAGCACTACACTCATCTCCCTGTATTACAGTTATTGACTCAACTGATATTTATTGTGATTCTCTTGTACAAACCACACTTGCCTTTTTGTCTTGGTCTTCACTGTTCCAAGCATTATGATTGCACATGCCATGTAAAGCAGTTGTTACATGTAAATGAAATGAATGTTAGAAAATGACTTACTAGATAGTAGCAAAAAGGAGAGATGAATAAGCTCATTCAGCAGCATAGGGGTCAATCAACCATGTATTTATCAACCATAGTAACTCATGAGAATCGATCTGACTTTGGGTAGTGAGCACACAGTGCAATATACAGATCTTGTAACATAGCAACCCATAGCTGAAATGTACAGTATATGTTCATGTTGACCAATGTCACCCCAATACATTTAATTTAAAAAAGGATTGGTAGAAAAATACCAGGAATTTTTCTTGAAGATCTGTAGCCTTGGAAATATACCAGGAGAGAGTCCTAAGGGGTAATGTGAGAATAATATTTAGACCTATAACACCTTAGAAAAGAGAACCCTTGATATACTCAGCCAGGTTTTGAATAGGAATGCAGATTGCTCTTTAGGACTAGGCATGCTTGCTAAATGAACATACTTTATTTCAAATTCCAATGTGGGCTAAATTTGGAGGCATTTTTATTCACTGGGTGTTTAATTTAAAATACCTGTAGAAATGGCTTGTAAATTTGTCCAAAGCAGTTTTTGTGTGTGTGTTTCTCCGCCTGCAATTTGTATCACTGAAATAAATATTCCCAACAGTTTGGGCTCCATTTGGTGTGGTCCCAGAGTGTAACTGTTCTAACAGGGCCCCGTTGGACAGTCTTATAGTTCAACACCTTTTATTGGCAACTAAATAAAAGAATGTAATGGTCTAACTACCTTCTGCCCACTCCACTCTTTCACCCTTTCCAACATCAGCCTGCTGTAACCGTTCAGTCCTGGAATGGGAAAATACTGCAATTTATCCAGGCCATCTGAGCAAGAAGTGAATAGCACTGTGTGAGATGTGGAATGGACAATGCCTCACAACCTGAGACGAGAAGGATCAGGCCAAGAGGAGATTTTGGCAATGGGGAAGTTGCTCTCTTGGAACACGTTAGAATTTCCAAGAAACAAATTAAATGTGATTTAAAGAAAGTGGGTGTGTTCCTCTAATCTAGACTTAAAGGGAAAATTGCAACCAGGGTTAAATGCTGTGGATAGGCTTCCTGGTGGGCTCCACGCATGTCATCACTTTTCCCCTCAATGTCATCCTGGTGTTTTTAGTTATCGGTCCAGTTGGTTGTACTGGTTGGTTTGTTTGTTTTGCTTCACAGCTTGAGACTTTCAGGACATGCGCTGGATTCTAGTTCGCAATGTCTGATGAATGTGCCGAAGACAGGTAAAAGGAATAAATTTTATCTTTTTCTAAACTTTTTAAGTGATATCAGCAGCAGGTTGACATTCATTCCACTGTGCTAAATGGCCCTGAACTGGCCCTCATCCCCCACTCTGGTTGATATAATGACCTGCTTTTCAAATTTCTGCTCTTCCACAATTTGGCCCATTTCACCTACAGACTCAGTCTCACTTCAGGCAGAGGGATGCATCCTTCCTCTGTTGGAGGGATTAAAGGGGAACCAACTCTGGCCAAAGAGGCAGCTCAGCATGAATCAGCTCTATCCTTAGTGCTTCTTTGAGCTTGTGTTTTACTTCTGATAACTGAGCCCTTACCCCCATCTTTTCCTTAATAAGCAGCCAAAATGGTACATCCTCTGGGCCCAGAGCCCTATTTTACTTTTTGCCTCTGTATCCCAGGGCTGCAACACACTCTCCACTGCAATGTTCCATGATCCTGACTTTCTGGTCCCACTCACCTCCTTTGTTCAATGACTGCCCCAACTATCTGTTGTCCTCAGTGCCTCTGGATAACCTGCTTGATTGCTAGCTCCCATCTACAGTCCTGCTTCTCATGCTACTGAATCAGCCCTCATGCCACAGCCCTCCCTGAAGGCAGAGATGAGCTGCGTCGTTTCAGAGGGTCTGGCTCATCAGCCCCTGAGTGATCTTTATGACACGTTAGAAAAGGTGAGAAGAAAAGGTTCCTGCTTTTTCACCCCCTAAATGGGTTCCTGGATCAAGAGTGGGATGTTGATAGAGACTGACTTGCAAGGTTCACCTTTATGGCATAGAGGGAAGGAAAGGTGGTCTGGCATCACCTCCCGTGCAGATGAACGCTGCAGCCCAGAGTTTGAAGAAAAAAGAGGCGTTGTGGTTTATCTACATGCACAGAACAAGAACACATAAGTTAGCATTTACCAATAAAGGGCTACTTTGAGAGTAGATGCAACAACTGAGGAAAAAATGAAAAGAAAATGAAGCCAGAATTCATTTGGTATATATCCAACAGCAGTATGGTCGCTGTCTAGTTCCCCACCTATTTATTATTGTTATTATCTATTTTTAAAAAGTGCATGTGTATGGTACAAAGTCAAGGAAACCAAAACCGAATAAAGTGAAAAGTAAAATTTTCCCTCCCATCCATGCCCATCCAAGAATGCGCTTTTCAAAATTTTCCCATAACTGTACTATTTTTGTAATTTAAAGTGTATATTTGAACACAAATTAGATAAAAATGTAATATAAGCCACTTCCTTTTCCTGCAACTTCCTTTTATTTTTTAACTTCATATATTTCAGGCTTGTTTTTACATTGGGCCCATACTATTGACCAAACACAAATTTAACAACTTCATAATATCCCAAGATCTGGATAATCTGGTCTACCAACATACTTTAGATTCTAAATTCAGAAAACTGCAGAAGAAAATGGAAACCATAATTTGTCTGGAGATGAGCTGTGCCAAAGACCAGAGTGGCTGGGTCAACCTGCACCCTTGACCTGCCCCTGAGAAGAACAAATGTTTGAGAGAATGAATCAGGAAAGGGTCAGCACCCTTTAATGGATCCAAGGAATTAAAGACCAGAGGGATGTGGTAGAGTCAAGTGGGTGGTTTGTTCATGACAAAGGCATCCAGGTTCTTTTCAGGTTGTTTAGGGTCAGGAACAGAGTCTGGCCTCCCAGAGGACAGTTTTCAGTTCATAACCAGGAAAGGATTATTATGAAGAGATTGAGTACATCATGGGATTTTCTTTTAAGTCATGATCAAAATGATGCCATGCTTCATAGGAAGAATCAAGACTACATTCGAATCTCTTACCCTTTCAGACAGCATGGAAGGAACTGGAGAGTACCATAAGTGAAATAGGCCAGTCAGAGAAAGGCAAGTATCACATGATCGTACTCATATGTGGCATCTAATGAACAAAATAAACTGATGAACAGAATAGATACAGAGACATGGAAGCATGGGACAGACTGACAAATCTTAGAGGTGGGGGTAGGTGGAGAGAGATTAACCAGGGAACTTATATGCATATATCCATGGCCCATGGACACAGATAATGGTGTGGTAAAGGCCTGGGAAGGGAAGGTGAGGTGTGGAGGGGGTCCATGGGGGAATAAAAAGGATGACATCTGTAATACTTTCAACAATATAGATGTTTTTAAAAACAGACTAGACTTGATAGATGCACAAGCAAAGCAATATAACTTCTTCAGACACCAAAACCCAAAATTTTTGTATCAGGTAAGACTGTTAAGAGCTCAGCTGTAGCACCTGTTTATTTGTGTGTATTTTGTTGTTTTTTGTTGTTTAGGAACCTCAGAAAGGAGAACACTGTATTGAAAGGAGCAGAGAGCATATGGTACCTGTTTGTTTTTATAGTAATCCTGCTTTAATGGATATGATGGGTGCTCTGTGGCACCAGGCAAGCCTGGAAATTTGCTTTAGGCAGCATGCTCTGGAGAGCTCTCTTTTAGCTATCAGCATAGCTGTGGATTTTATGGAGGCAACAGCCGGCTCTGGCAGGGAGGTAGCCAACAACGTCATGTTTCATCACTCCTCTGTTCCTTCCAATGTGAGTTTCATTTGCTGTTTATTGTCACGGGTGACCTTCTGGCTAAAACAGAGTGTCTAAATGTGTCTTCTAAAGAGAGAAAGGCTGCCAGGCCAGCACTTGCAGGGAAGTTGTTTCCCTTGGAAATATAAGGAGGAAAGGAAACAGTTTCAAAAGAGTTTAAGTCCAGAGTGAGTAAGTTGCCAAAAGATAGAAGTTGTGGATGAGGTAAGAGCCTTGCTCTCCTAAGGACGGGAGAACAGATGCTCCATCAGGACACGAGAAGTCCCCAACAGGGAGAGGTGCTGTCAAATCCAAGCAGATTCCTTTCATATGACCTGGTCCCAATGACGACAAATCCGAGGAAGGACATTGAAATAACTTCCACCGTGCCACTGTCTGCAAGCCCTGGTTCCATGGAGAGCTTGCACATTGCCAAGGCCAAGCTATGCTCAGTTGTCGTTTCAACTCAGGGAAACCTTTATGGAGGATTAAAAAAAAAAAAAAAAAAAAACAGAAAAAGAAAAATATTTTCTCAAGTAGAATTTTCCTCCACGTCAATTTCAGGTTTTGATGGTTCTAGGCTGGTCATGTGACACGTGTGTAGTTCCTTGGTCCACATTCTACAAAAGTAGGAGGAGCTTCATACCTAGGCTTTGGTTAAAAAGATACTTGGGAAAACTGCCACATAGATCTGGCTTGATTCATTTTATGAAAGAGAAGACAGCTCGTGTTTTATGTCGCCTAGGGAAAAAATTTCCTTAGTTGCCTTGGAGATTCAAAATTGCATCCACTGTCCAGCCTTTTGGCTTGTTTCTGGTGAGCCTGTTTAAGTAATGTGGTTTTATTTAATTTGGCATAACTCTCTGTTATTACTGAACAAGAGAGAAGTCAGGGTTTTGATAAAGAAATATCATATGATATTCTGGGAATATTCAAATGTCAGTGAAAAAGAAGAAATGAAGGTGGTGTTAACAGTAAAAATCCTCACATTTTACTCTTAAGAATACTGCTACCACTCATTATGACAGTGATGCCATGAAAAATTGATGGACTTCGGATTTATAGAGAACAACTTTCATATTCTACTATTACCTAGTTGTGTGCATTTCTCAACTCTCGGAATCTGAATTTAGTGGTGTTTGTCACAAACAGCTTAGGTGTTAATCAGCATAACACTTACAACATGCTTCACAGATGGCTCAAAATATCCCAGGTCACTTTCACTCCTCTTCTCCTGCCTTCCTGACAGGTTCTCCTGAATGAAAGCAAAATTCTGTGACAATCCAGAATATTTGGGTCCTCTTCTCTACAGACCTAGAATAAGATGTGGAAGTAAAGTAGCTTCCTTTGGCACCAATTTATCCAGTAAGTTATTAGTGATCCTGATCTTAGAGGAAAAGCTTTCAGATTTTCAGTTAGTCATACAGATAGTCTTTATTATGTTGAGGTACTTTCATTTTATTCCTATTTTACTGAGTGTTTTAATCATAAATGGGTGTTGTATCTTATCAAATGCTTTTTCTGCATCTATTGATAAGATCATGATTTTATCCTTTCTTTTGTTAATGTGGTGTATTACATTGATTGATTTGCATATGTTGAACCATACTTGTGCCCCTGGAATGAACCCCACTTGATCATGATGTATTATTATTATTATTATTGGTGTACTATTGTATTTGATTTGCTAGTATTTTGTTTAGAAAGGAGAGTGGAGTAGAATTGTTCAGCTTTTATACAAAGTAGACATATTAAAACTTTATACAGGGGAGCATAGATGTTAAAAGCATGGTATTTGGACTTGAGAAGTCTTGAGTTCAAATTGGGGCTAAGTGATGTGTTCAGAATCAATCCCATCATCTGTGTGACTGTGGATAAATTACTTAGCACAAACATAATTTGGAAGAAAACCAATACCACTGTCAGCACTGAGTGTTCATTTAACAAAAACAATACTTACCATTCTAGGTTCAGAGGACAGATACAAATCCTCCCTTCACTGGGACTAAGGTTTGAGTGGGGATGGACAGATAGAAGCATGTAAACAAATGAATACAAACAATAAATTCAAATAATGCTACACCCTATTACACATAAAAGAGTGATGGATAGAAGGTGTAAGAAGAAGATAGCATAAAGGTCCAAGAAGGCCTCTCTAGAGAGATGACACTCCAGCTAAAACCTAAATGATGCAAAGGAGATGGTCTTGTGAGAAAGTCTAGGAAGCGAGTCCCAGGATGATGGAAAGCCAGATGCAAGACAATTGGGAGATCAAGGGAAAGAAAACCAGTGTGAGCAAGGGAGGGGTAAAGTTGGGGAGTGGACAAAGGTGAGATTATGGAGGACTTTGTGGAGCATGGTAAAGCAGCTAGATTTTATTCTAAAAAGTATTTTATGTGGGTTGACTGGCTAGATTTACACTTTTAAAAAGATGATGACTCCAAAATAGAAAGTGAACTTTAGGTATGTTGCATGTATTAAATTAGCTAATGCATCAAAAAGCTCCTAACACAGTGCCTGGCACACAGTAGACTCTCAATAAATGTTTGATATTATTAATTATTGGTTTTTATTGACTATGTATATGAATGTGTCTGCAATACCTACAATGAACATGAAGTGGTTTAAAAAAAACCAATCATCTAACAATATATTCATATTTTAACCTGCCATGGCTGCTTGGGGAGTGGTTAAGGATATATTTTAGCATGCCAGTAAGAAAATAACTATGAATTATAAATATTACATGTAAGGGAAAATGTGGTGAGAGGAACTTTTTTAAAAAACCCTCACATAAAGATATGTTTTATGCTTTTGAGAGAGAGAGAAACATTGATGTGAGAGGAACATCAATCAGTTGCTTCCTGTACACTCCCTGACAAGGGATTGACCCAACAACCTAGGCATGTGCCCTGACCGGAAATCGAACCCATAACCTTTTGGTGTATCGGATGACATTCCAACAAACTGAGCCACCCAGCCAAACTGAGCAGAGATAAAAAGAACTTCTGAAGTCAGTACCCACAATATAATTATTTTTGGGGTCTTTGCAGCCTGAATGTAGAAGGGTCTATAATATCTCTTGTTAAAGTAAAGACATCTTGTAGCAGGTCAGTTCAGAGCAGTAGATTAAACACAACAGGTGTAACATGCAGAATGAATGGGGCTTGAGTTTCCAGTGTGCATCTGTATAATAGCAATATAGGGACAGAAAATACGTGTTGGAAAAAATGGTTGATATAGGTTCTATTTGTTTGAAGAGTGTGGACAAAGCAACTAAAAATGCCTTCATGTATTCTTGCCTATGTACAGCTCTCATATAAGAAAGTGAGAGATTTTTTCATGGACCAGTACGGGTAATTATGGGAGACAGAATTACCAATGATGGATGTCAACCAGGACCAATGAGGGACACAGGAATAAAGCAATCAAGTAAACTACTTTGGAGAAGAGAAGGACTAATCCTTAAAGTCACTGATATACTAAAAAAGAGTGATTGGGATTAGTAATAGAATTATACTGTAGTTGCAGCTGCTTATTCTGATGTGTGTCTATGTGTGCTTATGTTAACTGTTCACTTAACTATGTATAGTTCACTCCTTAGGGAGGGTTCAATCATTCTTATCTGCTGTCCTTGGTTATCTTTATGAAGTCTAGAGCTAAATGCCTCTCATCTACCATTAAAAACTATAGCTGAACCAATTGGACCCAACTGACATGCTATTTCATGATTCTGATTTCAGGAGGAGAAAAAACATATGGACGTGGGAAACATCTCTTACAAAATAAAGCCTGATTGTAGCCTTTTATTAGTTGAGTACCTTTGAAAATCATCCAAGTCCATGGATGTCCCCAGAGCAGTCAGTCACTAAATATTGTTGAATGTCTTGGGTGCCTGGGTACCAGAAGGCAGATGACCTTTGTTTTGCATCTGTCTTAATTCTTTTAGAAGCTACTAGCGGCCTGGTGCATGGATTCTTGCATCATTGGGGTCCCTCAGCCTGGCTTGTGTTCTCTCGCAATCCGGGACCCCTTGGGGGATATCACAGTCTGGCCTGCGGGGATTGGGCCAAAACCAGCTGTCCAACACCACCTGCCACTCCCACTCATCCCAGCCCTGCTGTGCCTGCAGCAGGCTTGTGCCCAGTCAGTCTCAATCAGGAGAGGCGCGCGCCACCGCAGCAGCATCTGGCGCCCGTTGGTTAGCTGAGTGGGAGCACACTAACCACCAGGGAGAGGCTCCTGCATTGAGTGTTTGCCCCCTGGTGGTCAGTGCACACCATAGTGATCGGTCGTTCGGTCGTTCGGTCATTCGGTTGCTTGGGATTTCATATATATATAGATTAGTGTAACTTGATTCACATTTTCAATAACAGGGCTTTCTTCTATTCTACAAAACAACATTGTCCAAAGATGAATCCTTCCAAATTCAATCATAAACATCGTTTCCACATCTTCCAGAGACAGGCCAGTGACTACAAGCTTGGGTCAAATGCTTCATTTTAATATTCTAAGCCCATTCCCATACTATTTACACTTCTTAGTCCTATGAGAAGTGGATGGGGGAGAAAAGATGGGAAAGGAGGAGATGAAAAGACAGGAGAGGAGAGGAAAGGGGAGGAGAGGAAAGGGGAGGAGAGGAAGGGAGAGGAGAGAATTTCTCCATGGTCAAATAAACCAGGACCACACCATATCCTTCAGTAACATTTTTTGACATTTATAATACCAATCTCTAAGTCACCTTTTTATCAGAGAACTGCAGGGATTGTCCTTCTTCATTGCTGGTGGGAGTGGGGTATCCACTTGTGGAGGCAGGGTTCTTGGGTCACAACTGGAATAAGCATTTCTGGAAGGCCCCACAGGAGAATGAGATGTGATGAAAAGCTTTAGTTTTTGTGGAGTTATAGTACTCAGTTTACAAGGTCCCATTTCCCTTAAACCAGTTCTGGAAAAGGTGCAGCTAGGGCTTCAGCAGAGCTAAAAGCAAAGCCAGTGTCCAGAGTTAGTGTTCCATGGTGGAGTTGAGTCAGGCACGGCATCAGGCTAGTTGCAGTCCATGAGTCCATGTGTGTGGGGTCCACATGATTGTGGACCAGGTGTTCTAGTGCAGAGTATGAGAGCATTCCCCATGCAAAAAGAGTCCCAACAGAGCAAGAGGGCCAAGAGAGGGAACTCCCTTTGTTCAGGAGCTTATGTATTTCAGATTTCCACCCCTTGCCACCCTTATTCTTGCCAATGACATGCTCCCAGGTGTGACTGACAGGTAATTACTTTTCCTATGTCATTCAGACCTTACTGGGCATGTGTCTATTTTTTCTTTATCCAGTCCCTTCCCTTAGGATCTGTAGGGAACAGACCTGGAGAGTGTTGAACTGCAGCTTCCTGGCAAAGCTGTATCTATATTATCCGGCCTTCCCTTTGCTCCTTTCCTATTAATTAATTAATAGCTGAGTTAATTAGAATGGTATCAACCTCACTTGGTATCAGGGTGTCCCTTAAGATGCAAGTAATATTGGCTCAACAACCCATCCCATGATGTATAGAAGGTTTAATGCTCCCTCCAAGGCTTATATTCTCATGGTCACTCTTGGCTCAGAGGTGCTTATTTTATCAAGTTGGTTCAGCTTTATGAGCTGGCTGTTCCTTCTTCTACAAAGTATTAAACAAAGTCCTTTTATATTTCCTTGAGAAAATTATTCAAGTAAGATATCGTAGATTGTGTGTATAAATGGCCAGGATTATTCCCCTCTCTCCATCTTCACTCCTTTGCCATGTGATTTGGCAGCTCCTCCCAGCAAAAGTGGAGAAAATTTCCGCATCCCTTGAATCTTTGCTATACTGTGACTTGCTCTGACCAACAGAAAGCTGGCAATAATAGTGTGTCTATTCAAGATTAGGCTTCAAGAGATTTTGAGCACTTCTGGTCTCGCTGGGAGCCTTGCCAATGCCATGTGACTGAATAGAAATATTAAATATTACGGTCCTTATTTTACAAACTAGGAGCCCAGGGCACAATTTGAAATCGTGCGGCGCCGCCCACTCTTGAGTCGCTGGTCTGGCCTTGCCCTGCTCTGCGGGGTCCCACAGCAGCTGCGGCCGCTGCCAGTCCAGCCCTGCCTCACTCTCTGGCCCTTGAAGCAGCCACAGCTGCTGCTGATCAGGCCCTCCCCCAGCACAGGCTCGTGGAGGCACCTGCCAACCCGCCCCCAATGCTGTGTGCGCAACCTCCTCCTGTCTGGTTGACCCGTTACGACGTCCCGGTTAATTAGCATATTTCTATATTATATATATATATGAGAAAATGAAAATTCAAAAGTAAAATAATTTAGTATTAAATGGCCAAGTTGAAAATCAGATCCAAATCTGACTCCATAGCCAGTGGAATTCAACCACTATTCCTTATTGCCCCCATTACACTTATCCTATGTCACACATGGCCACGGATGTCTGCAGTTACCGTAATAAACATGACAAGTGTGTGTGCTGTTGATTAAATTGTCAAAATTTTCAGGCTTTAGATTTGCTTACTTTTGTCCCCAATCACAATTGCAGGTTCTGTCACAGCAGACTAGCATAGAGCAAGGTCACTGTGACATAACAAGCAAACAATGCCAGGGCAGAATGGAGTAACCACTGGAAGCACTGGAGGAAGCACTGGGACTCTGTAATGAGCCAAGTCAAGGAGATTCAGGTCCACAAGCCTGGACAACTGAGCAGAATGGGCTTTCATTATATGAGGGATGGTTATGGTTTGCACATTTCTTGTACTATATGTGGGTTTATGTACATCATTTAAGTAAGGAAAGTTTTTAGGAATGATATTAGTTTCAGTCTAAATTTAATTTCTGAAAAGTAAGCAATGCACAATACTTCTAAACCACAGTTAAAATGAAAGGCTAAGCTTTGTACCTAACAACGTTATCTTCTTTGGAAGCTTGAAAATCCTAACTCCCCTCCCCACCCAACCTCCCCAAAAGAAGACTGATGTCGCTTCAACTGTGGCTCTGACACTCAGCTCTTTAATTTGGTCCTTGCTGACAGCTGACTTCAATTTTTGCCTGTTTATGGAAGTAAATTAAAAGAACACACTGTCTGTGATCGGATGGCTTTGTGGTGGAGTCCTATTCAGTTCTTAAATCAAATCCCCGCTAGTTGTCCAGAGAACTAATCCTTATGTAAATACATTTGTAGGGCAGAGGCTCAGAGTGAACAGTAGGAAGAGTGTCACTTGCCCAGGTACTTGAAGGTCAATGCCTTGTTGTTCCTGTTTCTAAATCATGAGCTTAGAACGATTCACTTCAGGTTTGAGAGTTTCTGATGGTTGCTATTTGGGTGGTGGCCTATATTTATGCACATGTGAGTGTCTCGTTATGTAGTGATTGCAAGAGCATCCCTCTGGGTTCAGCACTTACCAAACGGAGGAACAGATACCTGAAAAGAAGCCTCCAATAGCCTTTAACTCATACGACTTCCCTCAAATTGATGAATGCTTTGGTAAAAGAGAGCATTAAGTCCCTTGAAAGGAGACTTGATTTTAAGTATAAATAAACTGACAGTATTGCATATGCTATTTCTAGATTTTCTAAGCAAGTGGGGAAAAAACACAAAATATGATTTTACTGACAGTGGAACGGCACTTATTAAAGCTATATGATATTGTATGTCATTAAAAGCTTCAAATCTAGAAAGCACTGGGTCATAGTGATTGCTTCCAGTCCTTGACATTATCTTCTTGGAAATATTTGTAATCATCGCAGAGAATTTTTCCCATGAGCATCATGCTGCTTTATAGAGTGAACTCTCTACCTTTTAGTAATGAGACAATATTTTGCTATGTAGTCTGATGTTAGAAATATAATGTGATATTGTGAGTTGAATAAAGGGCAAAAATTTTATTTTGTGATTTCTACAAAGAAATTTCTACAAATTAAAATTTCTACAAAGAATACCTTTGGACATTCTTCATGGGTAATTCTAATCCCAGTGCATCTCTATATATATAAAAGCCTAAGTGACCGTCTGACCATTCAACTGTCCAACCAGTAGCTGTGATGCACAATGACCACCAGGGGGAAGATGCTCCAAATAGTAGCTATGATGTGCACTAATCACCAGGGGGCAGACACTTAATGCAGGAGCTGCCAAACTTCGGTGACTTGGCAGCTGGGTTCTTGGGTGATGTATCCACAACCAGAGAGGAGGGAGCCTGATTCCAGGGTGCGTCACCCAAGAACTACCCTCTCACAATCTGGGACCCCTTGGGGGATGTCAGAGAGCCAGTTTGGGCCCGATCCCCGCAGGCCACGCCGAGGGACCCCACTGGTGCATGAATCTGTGCACCGGGCCTCTAGTAGTATAATAAAATGTTTAAGCATTGTGATATTTTACCCTAGAAGTGGCTGCATTTCAGCAGAAGTGAATGTTAATTTTGCTTTAAACTTGAAAGATTTTTGATATTCTGTTTAGCTAACTGCATACAGATATGCTCCTGAAGTGCAATATATTATTAACATCTTATCCTCTATGGGTAACTTTAATAAAAGGTTAATGTGCTACTTCTGAAGACGATTTCATGCAATAGAACTTAAGGTATATCCTATCTTTTTCTGAGAGCTAATTCCCAGAAAAAATTACTTCAACATTTTATACTTCACATTAAACATTTCACAAAATCACTTAAACATTGATGAAGAATGACTTATTTGTCCTGGTAAATAAGGAACATGGTTCTCCTGCTCACCAAACTTTCCTAATTAAGTCAGAAAGGTTGGAAGTTACCACAGAGTTTTTTGCTTGAGCACCTGGGTGGATGGCAGTGCCACTAATTGAAATAAGGAACATTAGGAGGAACAGCTTTCGAAGTGTCAGGAGTGCACAGGAAGAACTGAATGGGTTCCATTCGGAGGTGCATGTGAGATGTTCAAGTGGAAATATTATTAGCAAAGACAATCTATACTAATAAAAGAGTAATATGCTAATTAGACCAGGAGACCTTCTGGGAGACCTCTGGATGTCCTTCCGGACAAAGCTATGGTGGTGGGGCCGAGGCAGAGGCGATTAGAGGCAATCAGGCCGGCGGGGGAGGGGGGGGTTGGGGTGAGCAGGCCAGCAGCGGGGGACAGTTGGGGGCTAGCAGGCTGGCAGCAAGGGCAGTTGGGGGAGAGCGGGACAGCACGGGGGACAGTTGGGGGCAAGCAGGCTGGTGGGGGGCAGTTGGGGGTGATCAGGCTGGTGGGAGGAGCAGTTGGGGGCAATCAGGTTGGCAGGCAGAGTGGTTAGGGGCGATCAGGCAGGCAGGCAGGTGAACGGTTAAGAGCCAGTGGTCCCGGATTGTGAGAGGGCTGTCCGACTGCCAGTTTAGGCCGGATCCCAGGAATCTGGCCTAAACCAGCAGTAGGACATCCCCCAAGGGATCCCAGATTGGAGAGGGTGCAGGCCGGGCTGAGGGACACCTTCCCTTCCATGCACGGATTTCGTGCAGCGGGCCACTAGTCATTTCAATAAAAGGCCATTATCATGCCTAATAAAACTCGTTTTGTGACATCATCTCACTTTGATTCCTGATTCAAATCAGAACCAGAGACAACGTGTTTCCAGGAAAAATGGTTATTTTAAATATGGGTATCATGATACCAGTATGTGTATTTTCTCAAATGTGCTAAGTACTCCCAAATCAAACAGGCATGGTTTTCTATCTCCTGCGTACTTTGGGATTTTATTTTTTTTGTTTATTTATTTATTTTTTTTGCTTTAATTAAATTCATCTCATAAGTCTGAGCAGCAGACACTGTACAAGTTTTATTCATTATGGAGAAACATGCATAGCAAAATTCTTTGAGAAAAAGAAATTCTTACTTTTCCCTTCTTCCAGGGTTGTTTGAGGTACTGGAATTACTTAAAAAGACATACTGTGAATCTGCTCAGGGCTGCCTCGCAGGGCAGCTCATTCAGCATTCCCAGAAGGTGTCCCTGAAGGAGGATAGTGCTAGTGACAGAGCAGAGCAAAGACCCTGACATCACATCCCAGGAACTTCATCTTCATTTATAACCTCGATTAACTGGTTTGGCATAAATTTGGTAGAAGCTTAAATAAAACAGCATAGGAATCCAAAACATACAACTATAATCTCTGCATTAAAATTCTAATTTTCCTAGAAGTGAGGCAAGACACTTGGAGGAAGTGGACCTTTCCCCAGGTCACTGTGCTTTATGCTGAATGGAGGAGACCCTTGAGAGGAGGAGCTCCACTTACTAGAAGAAGCACCAGGGGTCACACACTGACAACCTTCCAGTCCTTTAGGCCAGATCAAAATCAAGTTTCTTCCCTATTATAGAGCTTGGATAGAAGGGACTACTTTGGAAGGTGTTTCTTTATCTTCTGGTTTTTATTTGTTTGTAGGTGTGTTTTTTTGTTTTGTTTGTATTTTGTTTTTTGAGATCTCCTCGTGGATAAATACAGATGTCCAAAACGAGGAGAACTATGATTAGGAAACTTGGGAGGAGGTGAATCGGGGTTGGAGGGGGGCTGGAAGTTACCCCACTTCATTATCTTCTTTGGTGTTGGAATAAACTTATCAATCATATCTTACAAGGAGTTTAGGTCCAACACTCTGAAACGCATCTGGTTATCATTCCCAAGGGAAATTAGCCCATGCTGTGTCATTATCCTGTCAAGAAATCAAAGGCCTCTTCCTGCAGCAGAGACTGTGGTTTGCCTTTGCTTGTCTGTCTTTCTGTGACCCTCACCTGTGATTGGCTTGTAGTACCCTGTGTGTACAGCTATCACTACACAGCCCTTTTCTAGAGGCTGGCTTACTATGTCCCTGTCCCATTTTTATCGGGGTAGCTCACCTACATATTTTAAATTAACTTTGGAATTTAATAACAATTTATAACATTGTTTATAGGGAAGAATATGTTCCAGTTTCCAATCAACTTGAAACAGTATTTCTACCACACAAGCTGTGACTTGGTCACTCATATAAATAACTTCCTGTATCTTCCTCATCAACAGTATAATATTCCTGTGAGACAAGTAGTGTAGACATTAAATAAGATGACATGAATTAACACAGAGATTTCTTCCATTGAATCTTAGGGTTGGAATTTATTATTAAAAGTCATATAGTCAAATTCATGATCTCTTTGATCAAGCAGTGGCCCAGGGACTCATAATTAGAGTGATTATCTAATGTATTATTCAATGTGAATATTCTTAGAATCCTGGAGATGTAACTGTGAATTGGGGCAATGTGGAGCACACTGAGACAAGATCTACTCATAATCAGACTTGCCTAACCTGCTGTGTTAATGACCGAGATAACATCATAAGCCTGTGACGCCTGAAGCTTTGTCCTTATATCACACTGAGTGAACAGAAATTTGGTTCATGCAATTTGGAGAGATTTTTCATCAATAGGTTCCTCTCATATTCTGCAGTAACACAAAATAAGAAAAAAGTATTTTCCATGTTAATTTAACTTTATTCCAAAATTAATTTTCAAAGCATCATTGTTAATGTTTTGCTAATGGTGAAATTCATATTGATGACTATAACATTTCTTAAATTTTACTTAAAGTATAGGCAATACATTTCCTGCCATATTTTGAGTTGTTGTGATAATCAAATGGATCGGAAAGTTTTTGTAAAATGTATACATATACAAAAAATTGTGTAACCTTTTACACAATATAAAATGAAAGTAAGTAAAATCAAAGGAAAACTATCATAGAGATAACATTTAAAAGAATAATGTAAATCTAGTAAGTCACAGCTATAGAACTTTCAAAATATATCCATTTTAGGAAAAAACATGTTATTAGAAAATAGTAAAGCAAATGTATTTTAGAGAATAATCTTATTGATAAATTCTAACATAACTATAGACACCATTCTGAACTATCACATGATTGGTCTCACATAAGTTCCAAGCTATCACATGATTGCAATAGGTCACCTTTAAAACAAATGAACTGGTGGTGACCTAAGTGGCGGGAAGCAGAAGAATAAGAATACATCTCAGAATTCCAATTATTAGATCAAACCACTGACTCAGCAATTACAGCTCAGCATTATTTTTCCTTCTTTCAACTACCTGGCAGATGTTGGCCAATCGAAAATAAATATTCCAGGTTCCTTATTAAAAAAGGCAACATCTTATACTAGAGCTTGCTACAAGGAACAAATCAAACCCTCTGCAATATGAAGGGCAAACCTGGCCATGTAAGTGCATTACAAAAGAGATCATGGGATTATCTTATCTCAATATCCCAAAAAGAAGCTAGTCTCGCCTTACAGATCCCTAGTAACACAGTTCCATTTTCTTTCTGCAATAATTAGGTCTCTGGATAGAAAACATGCCCTCTCACATTTCTACCATCACTCCTTAAATAACAACTTAAAATAAAAGATCTCTACTTCTAGGGGTGGGAAATAGAGAACTGACCCACCAAAAACAAAGAACAAAGCTTGTATGGAATATATGAAACCGAGATATTCATAAGAATGTCCTGGACCCCACCTCTAGAGATGCCAGTTCTGTAGGGCTGAATAGACACAAGGAATTGGCATTTTTGAGAAGCACTTCTGAACTACCTGCAAGGTGATGCTGACAAAGGCAGTTCGTAGACAACAGTTTGGTTAGAAACAGGAAAATGCTTAAACTGGAAAATTTATCTATATTTTCCCCACAATATGTGCCAACAGGTTTTCTCAGTGTTTATATGATATTCAGACTTTTTTGTATAGTTCATGAATTCAGGGTAAAAAATAATTTACTACTTTATTTCACTAAATGTTATGATAAAAGTATTATGTTTGACTATATTTTCATAGCATAAAAAGTGTGTGTGTGTGTGTGCGTGCATATGTGTGTGTGTGTGTGTGTGTTGTGTTGCGGGATAATGAAATCTAGATGCAACAATTAATCTGTTTTATCCTTATAAATATCAAATTTCTGCTCAGCTGGCATGGCTCAATGGCTGAGCATCAAACTATGAACCAGGAGGTCACAGCACCTGCCCAGGTTGTGGGCTCGATTCTCAGTGTGGGGCATGCAGGAAGCAGCCGATCAATGATTCTCTCTCATCACTGATGTTTCTCTCTCTCTCTTCCTCTCTGAAATCAATAAAAAATATATTTAACAAATCAAATTTCTAATAAAATTGGTTTTTATGCAAACAATAGTTATTTTACAAACTACTTTTGCATGTGCTTCAAACTATGTTTTCTCTTTGAAAACTTACAACTTTCATTTGGTTTCTCTTTTAACTATGTAAATAGTTAGGATAACATTTAAAGGGATAATAATATCCTCAACTGAGCATAACATTTAAAAGAATAATGTAAAGGAATGGAATATAATCTCAAGTAATTTTGACTTCTAAGAAAGAAATCAAAATTGGTATAGATAAGCACACACACACAAAATAATGAAAGTCCTGAGGGAAAGTTTTAGGAGCCGGGGTTGTTTAGTCTAGAAAGGAGATGATTAAGGAATATTTTTATAATGGCCACACCTAAAACATTACATTGTTTGTATATTTTCAGTAGATATATCTTTTCTCTCATCTCCCTTCTTCTTCCCCTCCATTTCTTCCATCCTCTTCCCCTTCCTTCCTTCCTTGTGCAAAATGAGCATCTGTTATATGCCAGGCACAAAGGAAATGAGGGTGGTTTAACTTAGGTACATTTGGTTAGGGAAGATTTCGTAGAGAATGTGACTTGGCTATTTTCACATTTTACAAGAGATCTGTGTAGAAAGCAACATATGGTATGGATTGCACAAGAGGCTTTTCACAAGGAATACTTACTTTCGGGAGATTTCAGTCTCACTTTCACTTTGTTAATCTCCAATGAGAGAGTCTAGTAACATGATTCAATTTCAGGGTGTTAAGTATTATAGAAATTATTAAGTCCAGAACAGTGGAGAGGCGAGCAGAAAACTTTTTTCCTATTACTGGTTTCACTGATAGCACTTGGAAAAGATTATTAAGTCTACTTGGCAGACTTTCCCCAAAATCGCTCCTCTGTTCTTTCATTGAATGATCAAAGAAAAGATACTGCTCACCAAATGGAGTGCCAAATCAGGTGTCGGGAGTATCTGGCTCTATTTTTAGCAGTTAATGATAAGAAACTTTGAATAAGCTGCTGAACTGGTCTGAGTTCATCTTTTTTGCCTCTCCATCCGCCTTTCTATAAAATTTAAGTGAACCATTTCTCAAGAAACGTTCCTCTTGCTTCTTGGGCTCATTTTGGTTCAGGGTAGGATCTGGAATCGTAGCATCCTACTGGGTGCACTGATGATAAATGAGTTCATTAGGCCCCAAAAGAGTCAAAGAGTCAGAAAGGGTGACCACAGCTGGGCTCAGTCCAAGCAAATAGGCAAGGATGAAGTAGTGTAGGATGCTGAAAGGAGGCAAAGAGAATGATGGGAGACTGTAACAGGAGATAATCATAACTAGGACCCAGACAAACTAGTGGTTGGCACTGAGAAATGCTGTTAAACAAGGAGTCCCAGGGAGGGAGCCTGGCAGACACGGGAAGAGAGGTTATTGTGAGGGGAGCTCTGGAACAAGCCTTGCAGGCAACTAGGTCTTAGCCTTAGAACTTCTAGACAAGAATTGCAATGAATCAGTAAATGTTTTTAATCAGAAATAATGCACACACGTTCGGAATGGCTATGTTATTTCTCTTTATGAAAACAGTACAATTAGTTTTTCACTAACTCAAACTTCTTGGACTTGCACGCCAAGTCAAACTTTCAACTGTCTGCAACCTCCATTTTATGTCATAGTCTGCCATCTAGTGGCTGATTGTAGTATAAGCAAAAACTACTCAAACCCAAATGGATAGTATTTCTGTACATTTTGCTAAAAACCTGAGGCATTCAGCTTTGCAAAATGATGGAGTTTCTACTTGTTGTCTTTTTTTTAAAAATAAATCTTTATTGTTCAGATTATTACAGGTGTTCCTCTTTTATTTTTCCCCATAGCTCCCCTCCACCTGATTCCCCACCCCACCCCATGCCCTTACCCCCCGCCACTGTCTTCATCCATAGGAGTAAGATTTTTGTCCAATCTCTTCCCGCACCCCTCACACCTGCTTCGCCTGAGAATCGTCAGTCCACTCCCTTTCTATGTTCCTGATTCTATTATATTCACCAGTCCATTCTGTTCTTCAGATTTTTCATTCACTTGATTTTTAGATTCACTTGTTGGTAGGTATGTATTTGATGTCATTTTGTTGTTCATAATTTTTATCTTTACCTTTTTCTTCTTCTTCCTCTTCTTAAAGGATACCCTTCAGCATTTTGTGTAATCCTGGTTTGGTGGCGATGAACTCCTTTAGCTTTTTCTTGTCTGTGAAGCTCTTTATCTGACCTTCAACTCTGAATGATAGCTTTGCTGGGTAGAGTAATCTTGGTTGTAGGTTCTTGCTGTTCATCACTTTGAATATTTCTTGCCACTCCCTTCTGGCCTGCATGGTTTCTGTTGAGAAATCAGCTGACAGTCGTATGGGTACTCCCTTGTAGGTAATTAACTGTTTTTGTCTTGCTGCTTTTAATATTCTCTCTTTGTCTTTTGCCCTTGGCATTTTAATTATGATGTGTCTTGTTGTGGTCCTCTTTGGATTCCTCTTGTATGGGGTTCTGTGCGCTTCCTGAACTTGTAAGTCTATTTCTTTCACCAGGTAGGGAAAGTTTTCTGTCATTATTTCTTCTAATAGGTTTTCAATATTTTGCTCTCTCCCTTCTTCTGGCACCCCAAAAATTCGGATGTTGGTTCGCTTGAAGTTGTCCCAGAGGCTCCTTACACTATCTTCATATTTTTGGATTCTTTTTTCTTTTTGTTTTTCTGGTTGGATGTTTTTTGTTTCCACATATTTCAGATCTTTGGTTTGATTCTTGGGGTATGTTGATCTACAGTTGAGTTTCTGTATATTCTTTATTTCGGACAGTGTATGCTTCATTTCTGACTGATCCTTTTCCATTTTTTTGGCATTCTCATTAAGCTCCTTGAAGGTCTCATCAAGTTTCTCAGCGGTTTTAAGAAGATTCTTGAGTAACCTTATAAATGTGGTTCTGAATTCTATGTCATCCAGTAGTTTGCTTTCCTCCGTTTCTTTCATTCGTGACATGTTTCTTTGTCTCCACATTTTGGCTGCTTCCCTGTGTTGATGGAGTAGCTTTGTGTGGTAGGTGATCTATAGGGGGCAGTAGCTCAGCCTCCTCAATCACATGAGGTGGATGCTCTTGGTACACCCCTTTGTGGGCTGAGTGCAAAGTCTTCGTGTAGTTAAGCCTTAATTTCTGTTGGTACACTGGGAGGAATTGACCTCCAGGCCAATTAGCTGTGAGCACTCCCTGTGTCTATAATGGAAGAACTGCTGCGCTGAAGACACGCTTATGGGGCAGGACTTGTTTCAGTGGGGCTTTGGTGCTCACTGAGTCTGCCTCTTGAATGTGTCACTTATGGATGTGAGGAGTTGAAATCTGGTGTCTCACACTGACCACTAGGTACACTGGCTTCTGGATCTCCAATGGGGTGCAGGTCAGCTACTGTCTGAGGCCACTCAGCAGGAGCTACAGTGAGAGCTGCAGTTTTCTCCTCTTTGCTTGGGGTTTGGAGGTTTTGGAGCTGTCTGACCCAGGCTGCAAGTTTGCTAGGTTAAGCTGTGATAGGGCAGGCCTTTCTTATGCTAATTGAGCTGCTTGGAGCTTGGGTGGGTTTGTAGGTTGTGCAGGGCGGGGCCTCAGGGTGTCACTAGGTTAGGGCGTGGCAAACAGCAATGGCTGCTAGTTAGCGGGCTCTGAGTCTCCAAAGGCATCTGCGAGTCCCATGCCCCAGTGCAGTAAACAATTATTCCTGCGCGCAGCTCTGCAAGCAAGCCACCCTCACTGGCAGACAGTCCAGCTTCTCTCGTAGGAGTTTGGGTGCCCCACGTCTCCCCAGAGACTGGATTTCAGAGTAATCGGGGGCTTGTCTCCGTTCGGGTTGAAAAAAGCAACGCACCCAGTCGCCCGCAGCCAGCCCAGATCACGCGCCTCCGTACCTCAGCTTTTCAGCGCTCGTGCACGTCTCAATGCTCTTTTCTCTTTCCTTCTGGTTGTAGAACTTCCACTCAGCCAGCTTTCCCGTGGTTCTGGGTGATAGACGTTTTGTCTTTTAGTTGCAGTTTAAATTGTTGTGGGAGGCAGCAGTTTAGGTGTTTACCTACGCCGCCATCTTGGATTCTCCTCCTACTTGTTGTCTTTACACCCCCAAAACTATCAAACCCAAACTGGTAGTATTTATGTATGTTCTGACCCATGTGCACTTGAGAAGAATGTATATTCTGCAGCTTTTTTTGGGGGGGGGGGGGGTGTTCTATAAATGTCAATTAAATCTATCTGATCCAGTGTGTCATTTAGAGTCACTGTCTCCTTGCTAATTTTTTATCTGGAAGATCTAACCAGTGAAGTCAGTAGGGTATTAAAGTCCCCTACTACGACTGTATTGCTGTCAATCTCTTCCTTACGGTCCTCCAGAAGTGTCTTTTTCATATATATTTATGTGTTTCTATATTGGGTACATATATATTTACCAGAGTTATATCTTCTTTTTGGATTGATCACTTTTTATTATGTAGAGATCTTTATTGTCTCTTGTGATTGCCTTCATTTTGAAGCCTACTTTGTCAGATATGAGTTTTTTGCCATCCCAGCTTTTTTTTTTTATTATTTCCATTTGCATGAAAAAAATTTTCCCATCCCTTCACTCTCATCCTGTATGAGTCTTTTGTTCTGAGGTAGGTCTCTTGTAGAAAGCATATAATTGGATCATGTTTTCATATCCATTCAGCTACCTTATATCTTTTGATTGGAACATTTAATCTATTTACATTTAAGGTTATTATTGATAGGTACTTATTTATTGCCATTTTAATTCTTTATGCCTATGTTTCTCTTTATATATTTATTTTTCTAATTATAGCAGTCCCTTTAGTCCCTCATGATTCCCTGAGACCCTGCCACACCCAACTGGGGTACCCACCCAAGCTTTTTCCAGTGGCTTTTCCATAGGAATGGATGTCTTATCTCATGCTTCATACTTCTCTAAAATCTCTCAAACAAGTAGTATCTGCCTTTGGCATGCCCAATACCTCTTACTAAGTGGCCTCAGGTTTGGCACTAGAGGCAGCAGGCCTCGGTTCATAGCTTGGTCTCTCCTGGGCACCTCCAAGCCCAGCACAAGTAGCAGCCAAATGTAGATTTCTCTGTAGCTCAGGCTCAGTGGTCCCAGGCAAGGCACAGATAATGGCTACTTAGCCTGAACCTCCTTGGAGGCCCCAGAGCCAGTGTACCTGGTGGATATATTCAGACCACACTGGATTACAACCCAACCACCTCCATGAGTGACACACTCAAAGGGTGAACTCAATGGGCACCAAAGCCCCCCTGAAATAAGTCCTGCTCCATGGGGTTGGCCCCTGTACAGCAGCTCCTCTGCTGTTGCTGCAACCAGCCTTTACAGCCAATCAGCCTGAGGATCAGTTCCTCCCAGTGACAGACCAATAGTAATCAAGGCTCAAATATAACAGGAGGTGCACACAACCCATATAGGGGTACTACCTGGAGCACCCAGCTCAGGTAACTGGGGAGGCTGTGCCACTGAGCCCTACAAGCCACTCTACTAAAACCGGGAGACATAGCAGCATTATCTAAAGCATAGAAACAAAAACAGGGAAGGATGCCAAATTGAAGATCCAAAGAAAAATGTCCCAAATAAAAGAACAGGAGAAATCTCCAGAAGAACAAAATGAAATGGAGATAAGCAAACAACCAGATACAGAGTTTAAAACAATGATTATTAAGGACACTCAAGGAACTTGTGAGAACTTCAACAGCATAAAAAAGGACATGGAAACCATAAAAATGAACCAGTCAGAAAATAAGAATACAATATCTGAACTACCTAGAATATACTAGAAGGAATAAACAGTAGGTTAGCTGAAGCAGAAGAATAAATTAGTGATTTGGGAGATAAGGAAGCAGAAAACAATCAAAAGAGCAAAAAGAAAAATGAAATCCAAAAAATGAGGATAGTTTGAGGAGCCTCTGGGACAACTTCAAGTGTATCAACATTCACATCATGATGTGCTATAGGGAGAAGAGAGAGCAAGGAATTGAAAACCTATATAAAAAATAATGGTGGAAAACTTCCTTAACCTGACAAAGAAAATATCATACAAGTCCAAGAAGCACAAAGTCCCAAACAAGATGAACCCAAGAAGCACACCCCAAGATACATCATAATTAAATGCCAAAAGTTAGACAAAGAGAGAATCTTAAAATCAGCAAGAAAAAAAGCAGTTAGTTGTTTACTAGGGAGCTCCCATCCATAAGACTGTCAGTTGATTTCTCAACAGAAACTTTGCAGGATAGAAGGGATTGGTACAAAATATTCAGTGAAGAAAAGCAAGGACATACAATCAAGATTACCCAGCAAAGTTATCATTTAGAATCATCAAAGGACAGATAAAGAGCTTTCCAGACAAGAAAAAGCAAAAGAAGTTAATACCAAACCAGTATTACAGGAAATGTTAAAGGGTCTTTTTTTTTTAAGAAGAAGGGAAAAAAAGATAAAAAATATGAATAATAAAAAAGTAATAAATACAAATCTATGAACAATTACTTGATAAATACATATCTACCAACAATTACTTGATATGGTGGCCAAATGGATAAAACAAGACCCCTATAAAAGACTCACTTCAGATCAAAAGACACATACAGACTGAAAGTAAAGAGATGGGAAAAAATATTTCTTAAAAATGAAAACAAAAATTTTTAAAAGCTGAGGTAGCAATACTTATACCAGAACAAATAGACTTTAAAACAAAAGCTATAAAAGAGACAAAGAAGGACCCAGCAATTCCACTTCTGGGTATTTATCCAAAAGAATCCAAAACACTAAATTAAAAAGACATATACATTATTATGTTTATTTCAGCATTATTTAAAATAACTATGACATAAAAACAACTTATGGACATCAATGAATGAATGGATAAAAATGTAGTATATGTATACATGAAACATTATTCAGCCATAAAAAAATAAGGAAATCCTACCATTTGTGACAATATGGATAGATCTTGAAGGCATTATGCTAAGTAAAATAAGTCAGACAGAGAAAGACAAATTCTGAATGATCATACTTCCACGTGGAAGCTTTTTAAAAACATTCCACAAAACTCACAGAAGTAGAGATAAGATTTGAGGTTATCAGAAGCAGGGAGGGTAGGGGAAGGAGAATTGGAGGAAGGTGGTCAAAAAGTACAAGCTTCAGTTTTAACATAAATAAGCACTAGGGATGCAGTGTAAAACATGCTGACTATAGTTAGCACTGTCATATGATATAGGAGAAAGCTGTTAGAAGACAAACTCCTAGGAGTTCTCATCACAAGGGGACATTTATTTTTCCTTTCATTTTATCTATATGAGATGATGGACGTTAAGTAAACCTACTGTGGCAATCATTTCACAATGTATACATAAACCAACCTTCAAACTTATATGGCGATACATGTCAATTATCTCTCAATAAAACTGCAAAAAAAATAAATTAATCCAGCCAGAAAACAAAACAAAACAAAATGATTGCCATACCTACCCAATTATCTAGGGAAGTAGAATGTTGTGGACTGGAGCCAGTTGCACAGGTGCCTCCCTGCAGAGATACGTGGTAGATGGATCAATTCCCCACCTCACTTCCATGTCCCTTGCCTGTGACTTTGAAGCTTCTCCCATCAAGAGTTGGAGCTCATTCCCTACCCCTTGAGTCTAGGCTAACTTTGTAAATTGTATTGGCTAATAGAATGTGGCAGGAGTGATGGTGAGCATTTTCAAGAGGAGACCTCCAAAGGACTTAAAACTTCTACTTTCCCTATCAAACCTCTGTCTCTGCCATAAGAACAAGCCTGGGCCAGTCTATGGGAGGTTGATAGACCATATGAAGCAGAGATAAGTTGACCCAGCTAAGGTTAATTTAGACCATCCAGCCTGCAGCCAATCTGGAGCTGACTGCAGATGAATGGCAAGCCCAGCTGAGAAAGGCAAGATTGGCCAATATCAGCAGAGCTCTGGGGAACTAAGAGATCCATAAGAAATAATAAATGATTATTATTTTAAGCCACTAAATTTTGGAGTGGTTTGTTACACAGCATTATTATGGCAACAGATAACTAATAAAGGAGCATTGATGAGGGCATTAAAGCCAGCTGCACTTGGAATAGAAAGAAGTGACAAAGGTCGGTTGGATAAGAAGTGGTGAGGAATCTGATGGAAAAAGTGAGAAAGAGGGAGGACCAGGGTGGCTTCTTAGTTTTAGTTCTAGTGTCTATGGGGATTATGGATATCATATACCAAGTTGGGAAATATAGGAGGAGGAGTTTTAGGTAAAATCCCATTAATTGAACATATTTATTGGTAAGCATTTCTACAAAATTCCAGTTATTTTTGAGTATTACTAATATTGATATCCAAGAACTGATTCTGAGTATATGTCTCTGTGTGACTCTGATTGTCTGCATGCCTGTGTAAGGGTCTGGGTGGGGGGAGAAATGGGGTCTGCAATGAAGGAAGTGGGAGAAAGGGCACATACCTCTGATTCAAAAACAGGGCAAAATTAGCTAAAGAAGTCCACTCCATTCCTCCGTGGACAACAAATATTCTCATTTGGGCAGTAATATATTTATAAAAAACAGGATAAGAAGCAGACTAAGTGATACAGTAATTAAGTACTTCACTTCCTTAGATTATGTTTTACTTGTCTGAAATTCTATTACATTGAGAAAAATGCACAGTGCCAACGTAGGTGAAGTTTTTCAATTTCTGCAAGAATAGCTATAGTTTTGGCTTCCTTTGCAACCCCTCATTTATGTTACATTATTTTCATAGGCCAAAAATAAAAGCCTCCTCATCTGAGTATACCTTATTAGCTAGAAAATCTACTTTATAACTGATATAATTATTAATATAATGCTATCTAAAATTCACTGAATGCCCATCATACGCCAGGCATTAATCTAGGTTTTGATTCTTTATTATTCATTTAATCCATGTTGACTCTTTGAGATCAGTAGGTATCATTAATAGTTCCATTTTATAGAAGAGGGAATTGAGGATCAAAGCAGTTAAATAACTTATTGAAGATCACATAGCTATCAAGAAATAAGGCTAATATTTAACTCAAATAGTCTGACTGCAAGCAAACTAATTAACATGTTGTAGGCAGCCGCTAAGAAGCCCCCAATAATCCCCTTCTCCTGGTATTCTCATCTTTGTATAATTCCTTGCCCTTGCAGTTGGGCTGGGCCTAAAGATTTGCTTCTAATGAATAAAATACAGCAAAAATAATGGGATGTTACTTCCAAGATTAAAATATGGTATGGTTTGAGTGTTTGTGTCCCCCAAAATTCATTTGTTGAAATCCTAATCCCCCAAAAGATGGTATGAGTAGGTAGGTCCTCTGGGAGATGTTTAAATCTTGAGACTGCAACCACGCAAATGGGATTAGTGCCCTACGAAAAGGGCTCTGCAAAGATCTCTTGCCCCCTCCACCAAGTCCCATCTGGAGAGGCTCGCCCCTGACCATGCTGGCACCGTGATCTCGGAATTCCAGCCTCTGAAACCGTGAGCAATACAGAATTTATAAGTGCTCCATCCTGGTATTTTGTTACAGCAGCCCGAATGGATTAAGACAAGCTACAAAAAGACTGGCTCCCACTCACTCTCATCTCTACTCTTGCTCTCTTGCTCACTTGACAAAAGCCAGATGCCTGACTGTGAGCTGCACTATGGAGAGGCTTACCAGGCGTGAGGAGCGACGGAGGCCCTTAGCCCAGTTACCCATGAGGAACTGAATCTAGCCTATTTCGGAGCCTTAATTTCTTCATTTGATAAATGAAACAAATGGAAGAATACTAAAGTTAACTTATTTTTTTTAAGTGAACTGTGTATGTATGAATACGTGAAAAAGGAGAGAGATACAAAGAGAAAGAGGACCTAGAGAGTATTATGCTAAGCAAAATAAGCCAGAGAAAGACAAGTCAGAGAAAGACAAGTATCACATAATCTCACTCATATGTGGAATCTAATGAACAAAATAAACTGATGAACAAAATAGATCCCAAGACAGTATGGAACAGACTGTCAAATCTCAGAGGCAAGGAGGGGGTGGGAAGAGATCAACCAAAGAACTTGTATGCATATATGCATGACCCATGGACACAGACAATAGGGTGATAGAAGCCTTGGGGGTGGGGGGGGAGTGGCGGGCTAGAAGGGGCCAAGGGGGACATATGTAATACTTTCAACTATAAAAATTTAATTAAAACCAAACAAAAAAAGTCCAAAGAAAAAGAAATCTTTCTTTTCTGGGAAAGGTAATAGGGACCACTGTGCTTCCTATCCTCAGGGAGCCCACATGGGGGCATTCTGGAAGACCACCTCTCTTTCAGTCTTTCCTGAAAGCCTCAGCTTGTTTAGAGTTGACTGTCTCTGAGGAGAGTGGGGAACAGAGGGCAGGGAAGCCGCAGACAGGGAAAGGTGGTGCACACCTGGAAGGCGGCTTGTCCACCAGGTGCACAAGAAGACTCTCTGCTGAGCACTGTGTGCCCAGGGTGCCCTGAAGTCGCAGAATTTCAGGATACAGCTGAGCACCTCAGCTATAACCAGTGTGGCCCCTTCTGGATTCCCCACTCTGCCAGAGGAACTCAGGACTGTTGCATCACTTGGAGGCAGGTAAACCAGTGAGAGAGTAAATAAAGATGGAGTATTAATTCCCTGCCATTCAGGCTTCATGGAGTCTTAGAGTTGGATGTCTGAACATGATTAACAGGTAGTAATGAGATATTTCTTACACTCCCAAGTGGTAGTTAAAAACTCACACTCACAGGCCTTTAGGGAGGCACAGACTATTCTCCCTGTTGGCGCCAAGGGCCTTGAAAGCATCTTCAGAGAGGCCCGTGCTGATGGGTGCTGTTATTGCTCAGAAAGCTTGTTTTCTTGGGTGAACTACTCTTATCCACCGTGCGAAAGCCTCATTACGTTCTCCCTAGAGCCTGAGCATTTTCCAGGCTTTATTTATCCCTAGCCTGATAGTTGAGCAAGATATGCTTGGGCAGATAAGACAAATGTGACCTTGTTCCAGGACTCCAATATAGAACTTGTGATTTTCATCACCCTTTGGGTTACCATCTTTCAGGGTGAAGATTTTCCAAAGGGCTAAGTTCTAATTTTTGGCTAATGACGACTCCCCAGAGAGTGATCAGCGATTCCAAATGGAGGCATTTATTCTGCCTTGAGAACTGTTTGCAAAGCTGCTTTAATTAGGCGCTGAGCTCTTTATCAGCCATCGCCAACCCAAATTTAGACATTCATCCCCCTGAGAGCTCCTCAGTACTGAGTTCTCAGCCTGTTCCCTCTTCCCCACCCCCAAGTCAGTAGGAGACTGTCCTGTCTAAGGATCAATAGGGCTGTTATCAAACTTGCTTTTTAATTGGTTTCTTTTTTTTTTTTTTAGTTGATGAGAGAGAGAGAGAGAGAGAGAGAGAGAGATGGATCTGTTGCCCCCTCCCCCCCTTTCATGCACTCACTGGTTGATTCTCCTGTGTGCCCTGATGGGGGATGGAACCCCAAACCCTGGTGAATCAGGATGATGCTCTAACCAACCAAGCCACCAGGCCAGGGCAAACTTGCTTTTGAGTTCTCAAGGTTCTAAGTCATGTTGCCATCTGCAAGCTGAACTACAATTAAAGACCTGATTTTTATAATATTTATCAGGCTCTAAGGGAGTGTAGCTCTTCAAAGTTGAATCTGGAAGCACTTCAACTCGGCTAGTTTTCAGAGATGTTTATTTTCTGTATTCCTGGCAGTGTTTTGCTAAGAAATGCTGCTGACATGCTCTCTCAGTAGTGGCATTCCAGATGCCTGCAGGAACCCCTTAGATGAGAAAAATAAAGGCTGCATCGGACAGAGGTCAGACTTAAACAGAACACTGGGAATTTAAATCAATATAAGCACATCAGAGTGTAACAAAATGAGTCTTCCATCTTTGCAAGTGCCAGAAAATGCTTTGTAATTCTAAGAATAAATCATCAATGTTTCTTTATTAAAAATAGCCATGGCTTTCTTAAAGGGGAGATAATTCTTATAATAACACTTGTACAAGTTGGGCCAGAGGCCTCTTGACTAAGAAAAGCTTTGAAGACTGATACCTAAAAATTTATCAGAAAAAAATATAATGATTTAAAGATGATAATTTTTAACCCTGAAGTGCAAATTAAAAAAAAAAAAAAATGCAGCCCTGGCCAGTGTAGTTCAGTTGGTTGGAGGAACTATCAATGTTTCACTCTCACATCTCTCTCTCTCTCTCTCTCTCTCTGTCCCTTCCTCTCTCTCTCTCAAATCAATTTTTAAACTTTTTTTTTTTTAAAAAAAAAGCAGGTGTTAAAGTCAGCTTTCAATATTAGGCACTAAATGCTTCCTAGCTCGGAAATTATTTTTGTAGTTTCTGCCTATTCCTTTGCAAGGAGATGGACGAGTAAGTGTTTTCTGTGCATGTGTCTGCATGACTACTGTATATCTTGAGGGAAGGCTTTTTATTTTCTGTCTTATTAGGCTGAAATGAATAGCCATATGTCCATTCAAATTTCAGCAGTCACCTTGTTCCTAGCTGTTTGAACTTAACACGTTACTAAAATAAATCCATATACTTTCTTTAATGAACTAAGTCAAATACTATTTCTACTGATTGCATTTGGAACTGTTTTCTCTCCAAATATTCCCATTCAAGTGTGTTACTATGATCGCCTTATGTGTACAAGAAGAGGATTAGAGATCAAGACTGTTAAATAATCTTCATTTCATCATTGGTTATTTACTGGGTTTATATCATACATTTTTTGGGAAAGAACAATTGTATACAATAATGCTTGATAGTTTAAAGTATTTCAAATTATTTTGTATAATTTTCACAATTTTACACATACAAAACCTAATCACAGAATTCGCTGACTTTCCTAATGGCCAAAAATTTCATAGCATCCCTGGCCGTCTTGGCTCAGTGGATAGAGCATCAGCCTGTGGAATGATGGTCCCGGTTTCAATTCCGGACAAGGGCACATGCCCAGGTTGCAGGCTTGATCCCCAGTTGGGGACGTGTAGGAGGCAGCCAGTCAATGATTCTCTCTCATCATTGATGTTTCTATCTCTCTTTCCCTCTCCTTTCCTCTCTGAGATCAATAAAAATATTTTTTTAAAAATTTCATAGCAAAATCAAGGCTTGAGCCAAACATCTTGCTCCTCAGTCTTTATTGTGCTTCTGAATGCCCCATTTGATAGATGGCCCTTCTCCCTGTAACCCAAGCAGAAACCTGGCAGGAACAGCGGGACTGCCTTTCCCATTATCTTCCCCATACAAGAAGTCACACTGTCTTTGCCTGGACCCTTCCCTCAGCTCTACCACCTCCTGACTCAATTTCTCTACTTCAAGGCACTAGTCTCCTCTAGCTTTTCTGCCTAAAGGCACTCTCCACCATACAACAGCCAGAATAACCTTTCAAATTACAAAGATGATCATGCTATTTTTCAGCTTGATTTTCTTTAATAATTATCTATTACCTAAATCCTGAACATCATTACATAACAGAACGTTAAAGGAAAAACCATAGGCCCCAAATGGCATCACTTGTGCTAAAGCCCAAGGTAGCAAGCCTAAACCTAGTACCTGATTTAACTGCAGTTCCAAACGCTCTTAGAAATATACTCTTAATCAACCATTTTGGAATTTTCTGCTCAACACCAGGGAGGTTATATGTCAGGTGGGCCTCTCCGTTCCTTCCCCTTCCCCAGAAAGAAGAGGCAGTCTGCATGAAGAGGCAGTCCCTTCCCCTCAAAATACTAGTAGATGTCCTGACCTATAATAATTTATTTTATCTTGCTAATAGTTCCCTTGCCCCACCCTTCTTCCTATAAACACCTTCCAGTCTGTACAACCCCTCAGAGTGTCCTTCTAGTTGCTAGATGGGATGCTGCCCAATTCATGAATCACTTAATAAAGCCAATTATCTCCTCAAATTTACTCAGTTGAATTTTGTTTTTTGATAGGAGGAATATTTAGTTATTAGCTGATATTATTTTCATATTATTTTTTTACTATTAAAATAAAAATTTATTGACCTAAGAATCCTTACATATTTAATATCCATTCTCATTTATTATAGGAGTTACCTCCCCAAAATGTTGATCCCAGCTGGATTGAATGAGAATTTGGGAAATGTGGCAATGTTGTTTATATAAGTACTAGAGGCCCGGTGCACGAACTTATGCTCCAGTGGAGTGCCTCAGCCTGGCCTGTAGGATTGGGCCAAAACCAGCTCTCCAACATCCTCCGAGGGGGTCTCGGATTGCAAGAGGGTGCAGGCCAGGCCAAGGGACCCCACCAGTGCACGATTGGGGTTGGGGACGGATGCGGGAGGTTGGCCAGCAGGGGAGGGACCATAGAAGGGCTCCAGGACATGTCCGGCCCATCTCGCTCAGTCCCAATCGGCCAGATCCCAGCAGCAAGCTAAACTACCAGTTGGAGTGTCTGCCCCCTGGTAGTCAGTGCATGTCATAGTGAGCAGTTGAGCGGCCTTAGCATATCATTAGCATATTACACTTTGATTGGTTCAATGGATGACCAGACACTTAGCATATTAGATTTTTATTATATAGGATACTACATCATAAGACTACTGGAGATTCAAAGGGATTTGCCTTTGTGGAATTTGAAACAAAAGAACAAGTGCCCAGCTGGCATGGCTCAGTGGTTAAGCGCTGACCTATGAAGCAGGAGGTCACGGTTCAATTCCTGTTTAGGGTATATGCCTTTGTTGTGGGCTTGATCCCCAGTAAGAGGAGTGCCGGAGGCAGCCGATCAATGATTCTCTCTCATCATTGATATTTCTATCTCTCTCTCCCTTTCTCTTCCTCTCTGAAATCAGTAAAAGTATATATACTTTTCTAAAAAAGAAAAAAGAACAAGTAGCAAACGCTATTGAGGTAGGTCTAGAACCTTTCAGAAGAAAATTTTCCTTAACCTTCCTAGATTATAGTTTCCAAAGAGTCCTATTCTCCTCTTGAAGGTTTCTTTTATTTTAATACAGGGAAAACTTTACCATATCAAAGTGTCCCAAAAATCAAAACCCTCCTAGGCTACCACCCAGCTTCAGCAATTAGCCATGTATGGCAAATCTTGTTTTATCTATGCTTCCCCTCTCTGCCCATGCCAGTCTGATCGCTTCCTGGAATGATTTAAAGCAAATGTCAGACAACTTATTGTGTTTTTCCTTCTCTTTCTTGATTTCAGGCATACAAAGAGGTAGCCTTGACTCGCTATCTAGGAGATAGCACTCAGAGACCTAGAGAGGAGATTATTACATTTCAAAGTTCAAAGTAGGCTTTAGAAACTCTCAACAGAGATGAGATTTTTCATTTCAAAAGACATGGGTTTAGATAAAGAAATAGATCTGAGAATATATTATAATATAAAAGTAAATTTTCCCATCCCAGGTTTCAAAAGAGAGGGGGAGAGAGGAGACAAATGAGCAGAGATACTCATTAAATCCCAAGAAAGGTGGCTGCACCCTGGCCCTGAGTGAGTCCTGGGGTGGTGAGATGTTGAAAAACTCCACATTTGGGGGTGTGGGGCTGAAGAAGAAAGGATACCTATGACATTATGCCCATCTAAACCTCAGGAGGGTCTCTGAGACATCATAGTGTGTAAATAACAGAATGAGAAAGGTTGTTTGGGGTGTCAGGTAAAAAAATGTAGTTTATATGGAGGACTTAGGGGTTGTTGAGAGAGCTGGACAATCTGGGCGACCACATGGTTGAGAGAAGGACAGAGAAAGAGCTGACTAGACAGAGCAGGGATCCAGTGGAAGTGTGGACTTCTCAGAGGCCACTGGCCACAGGGGGATTAGGCAGCGGCTGGACCCTCATGCTCGATGCTGTGGCACTTGGAGTCAACCTCCAGAGGACAGGCCCTGAGTTAACAGATAGACACTGAGTTATCTCATATTCACTGTTATGCCACCAGGTGAAATGAGAGATTAAGAGAAATTAGATTTACTTATGGGAAGTAGCGTTTACTTCTGCCCCTCTGAGTTTGTACCCTCTCTTTGTCTTTACAGTTAAGCTCCTCCTCTGGCCCGTTTGGTTGGTTTTGTTGTCAGGCAGACTCTGGGCAGGCCTAGTGGGAAACCTCAGGCACACATGCCACAGATTGGCAACTCAAGGGAAAAGAAAGCCCCTCTTTGGCAACAGCTGTCAAAGCACGAGGACTGCCACGTTTTGCACCGCGTCTCTGAGCCAATCACTGCGGCCGTTGAGCTGGGAAATGCTTAGTTGGCTGGCCTGAGTTACATGACCACATTGAAGGGGGGGGTAGTCAGCTGATCCCCATTTCCCAAGAGAAAATAAGGGCGAGGTTCCCAGGGAGGCAAAAGCATACTGAACAGGCTGCAGCAGCAGAGAGAGCTACCACCTAAGTATTTGATAAATATTTGTTTAAATGAGCGAAAGAAATAGGGTCTTCAACACCTAAGGCCAGGACTCTTGCAACTACATTACACTGCCTGTCTTAGTTCCATAGTTTACACACTGATATTCTCTACTGAACAAGAAGTTGGAGCTTGGCCATCCTAAAATGGTGTTAGCTCTGTACAATGGTAAGTAAGCTGTCTGATTATAATATATTTTGTGCAAGATCTATGAATTTTTAATGTACTTCTATGGTACCTAGCTTTCAAGATTTAAAATCTCATAAAAATTTAATAGTGAGTTCATAAGTAGTAAGAGAGTGAGGTCAGAGATTGCATTTTAAAGTAAGCAATCTGACCAGTTCTAAGGGACATGTGAATTTGAGAAGGGTTCATACATCCTGAAAAACTTTGTAAGTTTTATTTACTCATAAAATTTATGAGTTCTCCTCAGATTTACCACTTACAGTGAAGGGCCCATTGGATCTGTGAGGCAGTGAGTCCCCTCTGGTTATTTCCCAAGGTAGACTTTAAGCACATTAATGCAGGGCCTGCTCTAACCCTGTACCCCCTGTCTATCACAGGCCAGTCACATGGCAGACCCTCAGTAAGTATTGAATGAATGAACAAATGAATGAATGAAGTATAAGCAGTTTAGATGAAGAAAGGTAGTACTGACACATTTTTTACTCTAAAATTATCATATAGAATGTTATTTATTTACTTTTGTTAATCCTCACTCGAGGATATTTTTTCCATTGATTTTTAGAGAGAGTGAAAAGGAGGGAAAGGTGAGAGAGAGAGAGAGAGAGAGAGAGAGAGAGAGACAGAAACACCTATGTGAAATAGACACATTGATTGGTTGCTTCTTGCATGCACCCTGACTCGGGTGGGAGATCAAACCTGCAACCCAGGTACATGCCCTTGACCAGGAATTGAACCCAATACCCTTAGGGCTAGAATGTTATTTTTTAAGCTGTATTTTTTTATACTTTATGTGGACTGATATTAAAATTATATTGCACCCTATATTTCTCCTCTAATAGCAGTTACATGTTAATAATAATAGCCAACACATTGAATCTGATCATGTAGCAGGCACTCTTTTAAGTCCAGTTCACTTAATCCCTGTAACAACTCTAGGAAACATGGTTAATACTCATACTTAATTACAAAGCTCTTTGCCTTTGGAGTGCCAGGATTTGATCCTGGGAGTGAAATTTCTAAGTATGTTTTCTAGCTACCAGACTTATGGGGCTTTTTATAATTACTTGTGTGGTGTCTATTCTCAGAATGTAAGCTCTATGAAACCGTCTCATCCACCACAACTGCTACAGGGCTTGGCTCATTAATGAGTGTCAAGTGAAAGAAGGAATTAATCAAGTTTTCCTTAGCACACTGACTACTAAAAAAGGAGAGTTAAAAAGTGTGTTAGGTATCAGAAAGTTTACAGATTTGTTACAGGATGCAGAGAGCATATAATAACAACAAATAAAGAATAGCTGGATTTTTAATGGAGAAAGGTAGATAGGTGGGTGGATGGATGGATGGATGGATGATTGGATGGGTAGATAGATGATAAGTTTAAAGTCTGCCTTTAGTTAGACTCACTTCTTCTCAGCCCTAGATTTGAATAATAAAATCATTATATTTTTAATCTAGGTTGATAAACATCTCACAAAATAATCAAAATTTTGACACTTTCTGTCCTAGTCGGTTTGGCTCAGTGGCTAGAGCGTCAACCTGTGGACAGAAGGGTCCCAGGTTCAGTTCTGGTCAAGGGTACATGCACTGGTTGCAGGTTCCATCCCCAGGAGGCAGCTGATCACTGCTTCCCTCTCATCGTTGATGTTTCTATCTTCCTCTCCCTCTCTCTTCCCCTCTGAAATCAGTAAAATATATTAAAAAACATTTTTAACACTTTCCTACAAAAGAAAACTATTTTTATTTTAGTGCTTTTTCTGAATTATTTCTTGTAAATACACCTGTAGATGCAACAGAATGGAAGAAATATTTCAGATATGAAATGCTATTATAATTGCCATTTTATTCTAAGTCATCAGCATTTTACACATTAAAAGATGATGTCATAAGTTATGAGAAATACTGGCATCAAACTCTTTTAAACATTCATGCTTATAAGCCACCAAGTGCAACGGTCTTCAGCATTTCCTTAGTTATGCCAATTATAAGTGAGAAATAAATCGTAGCAATGATTAATCATATATTTCATAATTGCTTTATAATTTTAGTTGTTTTCCAGAGTTTTTGTCTGTCAAACAGATGTTTTTAGCTTTCATGTGTCTCACTAGCTTACTCATCTGTTTAATATTTGCTGTGGGTTCTAACAGTGAATTATCTTTGGAGGTCCAAAACATATTTTACATTTAATTTGGATACATCATCTAAACCAGTGGCTCTCAACCTTTCTAGTGCCGCGACCCGTTAGTACAGTTCCTCATGTTGTGGTGACCCCCAACCATAAAATTACTTTCGTTGCTACTTCATAACTGTAATTTTGCTACTGTTAATGGATCGTAATGTAAATATATGTGTTTTCCAATGGTCTTAGGCTCTACAGCAGCGGTTCTCTCGCGATCCACAGGTTGAGAACCGCTGCTGTAGAGCCTAAGACCATCGGAAAACATAGATATTTACATTACGATCCATTAACAGTAGCAAAATTACAGTTATGAAGTAGCAACGAAAATAATTTTATGGTTGGGGGTCACCACAACATGAGGAACTGTACTAACGGGTCGCTGCATTAGAAAGGTTGAGAGCCACTGATCTAAACTGATGTTAGCTATTCATAAAATTAGGTAGTCTGTGAACTAAACAAACAAAAAAGGAATCTGCAATTTCAAGGAATCTTCTCTGAGATTGCAGATGCTAGAATTTAGGTATAATTATGTGATTTAATTTTCCACTAATTACTAACATTTTCTCCAACAAGGTAGCAATCTCCTTTAACTTCATCCTAATTGAATTCTATAGTTTCTCAGTAGTTTTTTCTCAGGTTCAAGCTGTAGATACAGGACGTAAGGAGTGTGTATGTGAGTCTTTCTATTATCTTAGATTCCTTTTCTTTCTCTGTACTTTCTCTGGTGATGCACTGGGGAGGAGTTAGAAGACAAATTATAATTCCTTAGGTGAGTGCTCAGGAGAGTGAAGGCCCTTTTTATTTGTTGGTTAAAAAATCAAATTAAGAGCTGCCCCTAAGTTTGCAGGACCATGACGAAATATATTTTTGTGGGGTTCCTGTCTAACGATGAACAATGTGATCTAAAGTTTGGTGTAAAATTCATGGACCCATATAAGGTTTAGTGATTTATCAATGAAGGTTAGAATAGTGGATGAAGAGGTATTTACGTATTTATTTAATGTACAATCAGTGCAAGTAAAGATGCTTCATAGTGTTCACTCCCCATCTCACTCTGCTGAAGTCTAGCAACCAGCTTTCTATGCTCTCTATTGTCAGGTGGGGCTGTTGTCTGCTCTCCTTTCACCACTTAGGATAGACAAAGCATTTATTTGTATTGAAACAATATTGATCGCTTGCCTTTGCAGTTCCCTAATACCACTTACTTAATGCTGGATATGTCACTACTCATGAGGCTGCATTATCCTGCATTATCCACCTTATCTAGTTCTCCAATTGCTCTGAGGTCGTATATATCCTCTCTCCGTGTTCACTAATACTGCCCTAAAGTAGCCTCTACCCTCTCTCGGAAGGACTACTGCTCCACAGAGAGCATCGTAGTCCCTCTCTTGTGCCTCCCCAGGCTGACCTCCAGAGAACAATCTGAAGGGTCTCTCTAAAGAGTAAATGAAATCATATAATACCAGTGACTTTCTACTAAGTCTACAGTGACCGACTCCTTACTTTGGTCTAGAAAGCCTTACCTGATATAGCCAAATGCTTCCTCTCCAATGTCATTTGCCTCTACCCTCTCCCTTGTTCACATGCTCTAGACACACTATCCTTCTTTGTCCCTTAAACACACAAGTTCTGTTCCAAGCTTAGTCATTTTGTCCTTTGTCTTTCTTCTCCTTCCTGCAGGTAGCTGTATGTGACTCTTCCTATTAGTCAGGTCTCAATTCAAATGTCACATCCTCAGAAAAGCCTTCACTGCCCATCCTAACTAAAGCAGCCAGGCGGCCCTCTCATTACATCAGTCTACCTTACCTATATGCACTATTGCTAGCAAAAATTAACTCTTTCTTTGGGTTTGTCTGACTCCTCTCTCTTGAATGTATGATCCACAAGTGTTTGGGCTCAGTCACATTTTCTGTTCTTTCCCTAGTACATGGGTCTTGGTATAAAAAAGATGCTCAAAAAGTATTTGTTGATGACTGAATTATGATTTCTAAATGTCTCATTCGTATCTCTAAGTATGACTCCTTTCTTGTTCCTAATGTTCTTTTGTGTGTTTCTTCTCTCCCTCCCTTATTTTCTTGATTATATTGTCAATCCATTATCTATTATTTTTTCAGGAAATTAGTTTTTGGTTTTATTGCTTAGTAGTCATATCTATGTTTTCAATTTTTAAAATTTCAATCCTCTGTTTCTTGGTTTTTCTCGGATTTTATCAGCAATGACCTCAGTCCCTGACTTTTAACCAGCATAGCACATAATTCTGGGGCTGTTGTCTGCTCTTCTTTCATCAGTTAGAATAGACAAAACACACCTGAATGCAGAGATGAAATGTCAGTAGAAGGCAGCTAGCCAAATGCTGGTTGGGGTGCATCTCCTGTTCTGCCCTCTCAATGAAATATCACCTCATACCTGTCAGAATGGCTATCAACAATAAATCAACAAGCAAATACTGGCAAGGATGTGGAGAAAAGGGAATCTTGATGCACTGTTGGTGGGATTATAAATTAGTGCAGCCACGTTGGCAGTTTCTAAAAAATTAAAAAAAAAAAACTGCCATGTGATCCAGCAATTCTGACTTCTGGTATTCATCTGAAGAAAACAAAAACACTAATTTGAAGTGATATATGTACCCTTATGTTCATTGCAGCATTCCACAGCCAAGATATAGAAACAACCTAAATGTCTATGAATAGATAAATGGATAAAGAAGATGTGGTATCCTATATAATAAAAGCCTAATGTTCAACCAATCAAAGTGCTATTGATATGCTAAGGATGCTCAACTGCTCGCTATGATGTGCATTGACCACCAGGGGGCAGACGCTCTGACCAGTAGGTTAGCTTGCTGCTGGGGTCCAGCCGATAGGGACTGGTGTCTCCTAAACAGGACTGATTGGGCACGAGCCCCACTCCTCCTCCTCCCTCCCCCGGGGCAGGTGCAGTGAGGCCAGGATGAGCGGAAGCAGCAGGTAGGAGCTGCAGGTGGTGTTGGACTGCGGTTTTCGGTCTGATCCCTGCAGGCCACCCCGAGGGACCCCACCTGTGACGAATTTGTGCACCAGGCCTTTAGTATAATAGATAAAGAAGATGTGATATATAAATACACACACACACACACACACACACACACACACACACATATATTTAGCAAGAAATGAGCAAGCCTTCAGTGGAATATGTATTTAGCCGCTCAAATATTCTCTGTGATTCCTTTGTCATCGCTAACTGCCTGAATAACTACAGGAGCCCAGAAGTCCCTGTTACAAATATTGAAACACTGCACCCACAGCATTAGTAAAACTTCCCTACTGTTAGCAGCATTCCACCTCTAACTGACTGACCTCTGGTATTATATTATATTTATGTCCTCATTTGTTTCCTCTTTTTTTAGACCTCTCCCCAGCATACTACCTTTTGATTTGTGTTAAAGCATTGTTCACATCCTGTTTTAACCTTTTGTGATTCCCTGAAGGCGCTTATCCTTGAACCTTACAGATCTGCACATGCTACAAGGAATTAAAGCATGAGTCTTCTCCTTCACTGGCTCAGCACAAGATGAATCCCTGTGCACCTGCTGGTGGCAGCAGGAATAAATAAATAGGTTAAACAATGAACTATAAATATCCAAAGAAATGTTCTTTTTCTAAAGCATTCTAGTTTCCCAAGTTCATATCTTTCTCATTTTATTCTATTGTCCCTGATTTTGTAAATTTGTCAGAATAATTTAATGATGTAGCAATATGAGTTTTAATTTGACTGCTGCAGAAGAATCAGAAAGGGTGAGTGTTGGGGAGCACAAGAGACTTGGTTGGAAGTTGTAAGGAGGACATTCTGAGAAAAGGGAAGTGTGTGGAAGGCCACCTGCCCTATTTATTGGAATTATGACTTAGGGTAGACTTAGGGGAGTGTGGAAGGTGGCCTCTCTAATTATTCCTTGACCTTTCCAAATAAGCCTGTGCATGTGCAGCCCCTGCATGTTTACTGGAATCTTATGCTTAATCCCTGGATGCCCTTGCCTAGAGGACAATGTCAACATGTGTCCTCCCAAGATTACTCACCCTACTGATTGTATCTAAAGATAAAAATTCCAACAAAGGCTTTCCTAACGAGGCAGGCAATAAAGGCTGCCCCCGCCCCTTGAGCTAGGAGCTCCTTAGCCCTCTCTTTCACAAAGTCAAACTGTGTCTGAGTAATCTATTCATCCATGGTTCCCAGGCTGCTGATCAGCCCCGGCAGGTGAAAGCCAAATTTTATTTATTCTCTGCATTGTTTTCTCTGCCTTGTTGCTTGTCTGCCTCCAGGAACATGCTTTGACAGCATAAACGGTTTGGCAATCCTTCACCCTGGCTGTAATAAGAGTCTGAACTTTTTAAGGAGAGTATGGTGGATGACCCAGAAAGGGTAGGAGAGAGGTAATTATAAGGTGTAGGGAGTTTCATTTCCCCAGGACTTGGGGGGAGGAGAGCTGCAGGTTCTGGGAGCAGTGGGGATCCTCATCTCCTCCCCAGAGTGTGCCTGGGTGGAGGCGGAGCATGTAGACTTGGGTATTGGATAGGTGTCAAGGAATCAGAGAGGATGGATAACTAGAGGTGCCATTCCCAACTGGGGTCTTGATCTGAGCTTAGAGTAGGGGAAGCCCCAGAACAATAAGGAGTAAAACCAAATGTCTTTTTTAAAAAAATATTGTTGAAAGTATTACACATGCCCCTTTTTCCCCTATTGCCTTCTCCAACCCCTTCCCCCCACCCTCAAGCCCTCACCACCCTACTGCCTGTGTCCATGGATTATGCACATATGCACATGACTTCAATGGTTGATCTCTCCACCCGCCCCCACTCCTGCATTCCCTCTGAGGTTTGTTAGTCTGAGTGATATCTCCATGTCTCTGGGTCTATTTTTGTTCATTTGATTCCAATCTTTCTTTGATTGGCTTACTTTGCTTAGCATAATGCTCTCTAGTTCCATACATGCTGTTGCAAATAATAAGAGTTCTCTTTTACAGCTGCATAATATTCCATTGTATAGATGTACCACAGCTTTTTAATCCATTCATCTGCTGATGGGCACTTAGGCTGTTTCCAAATCTTAGCTATTGTAAATTGTGCTGCTATGAACATAGGGGTGCATATAATCTTTCTGATGGGTGTTTCTGAATTCTTGGGATATATTCCTAGAAGTGGAATCACTGGGTCAAATGGGAGTTCCATTTTTAATTTTTTAAGGAAACTCCAAACTGTTTTCCACAGTGGCTGCACCAGTCTGCATTCCCACCAGCGGTGTATGAGGGTTCCCTTTTCTCCACATCCTGGCCAATATTTGTCATTTGTTGATGATAGCCATTCTAACAGGTGTGAGGTGGTAACTCATTGTCGTTTTGATTTGCATCTCAGATGATTAGTGATTTTGAGCATTTTTTCATATGTCTCTTGGCCTTTTGTATGTCCATTCTGGAGAGGTGTCTGTTTAGGTCCTTTGCCCATTTTTAAATTGGGTTGTTTGTCTTCCTTTTGTTAAGTGGTATGAGTTCCCGGGAAATTTTGAAAGTTAACCCCTTCTCAGAGGTATCATTGGCAAATATGTTCTCCCATGCAGTGGGCTCTCTTGTTATTTTGTTGATCGTTTCTTTTGCTGTGAAAAGCTTTTTATTTTGATGTAGTCCCATTTGTTTATTTTCTCCTTAGTTTCCATTGTCCCTAGGAGATGTATCTGTAAAAATATTGCTACGAGAGATGTCTGAGATTTTGCTGCCAATGGCTTCTTCTAGGATTTTTATGGTTCCAAGTCTTATATATGTAAGCCTTTTATACATTTTGAGTTTATTTTTGTGTTTTGGTGTAAGTTGGTGCTCTAATTTTATTTTTTTGCAAGTATCTGTCCAATTTTCCCAACACCATTTATTAAAGGGAATGTCTTGACTCCATTGTATATTCTTGCTTCCTTTGTCAAATATTAATGGAGCATATCATCTTGGGTTGATTTCTGGGTTCTCTGTTTTGTTCCATTAGTTTATATACCTGCCCTTGTGCCAGTATCAGGCTGTTCTGAGTACAGTGGCTTTGTAATAGCGCTTGATATCTGGCATTTTGATCCCTCCAACTTTATTCTTCTTTCTCAAGGTTGCTGTGACTATTCGGGGTCTTTTTTGATTCCATATAAATTTTTGGAATATTTGTTCTAGGTCTGTGAAATAAGCTGTTGGTATTCTGATAGGTATAACACTGAATCAATAGATTGCTTTGGGTAGTATGGCTATTTTAATAATGTTGATTCTACTAATCTATGAACATGATATATTCTTCCACTTACGTTTTCTTCTATCTCTTTTTTCAATGTCCTGTAGTTTTCCGAGTACAGATCTTTTACCTCCTTAGTTAGGTTTGTTCCTAAGTATCTACATTTTTTGTTGTTGTTGCAATGGTAAATAGGGTTGTTTGTTTGCTTTCCCTTAAAACTGAATGTCTTGATAACTCAATGTATTGTGGGCTCAATCTCAAGATTTATTTAGATTCAGAGAAAATAAAGTTATGTGACATTATTTTAGAGCCTCAAAGTTATAGTGAAAATTCTATCTTTTGTATAATTATGGATTTTTATTCTGCAGAAAGACCTTGTCCTACATTGTATAGGACTGCACTTTGTACTATAATTCCCTCTCTTGACGAAAAGTAGAGATATTTTTCACCCCCCCTTCATGTGACAGGATCTCACTTCTTGAGGGGCCACTGAAGGAACAGATATCCTTACTGGCCATCAAGTGCTGTTGGGACATCAGTCCTTTTGCATTAGCTCTTGTGACAAGTAAACAGCAGAGACAAACTGGCGTGGCTTATGAGACATTATTTATATCTAAATTGTCCCATCCATAATCTCAGTTCACAGGCTAAGATACCAGGATTACAATTCTTCACTTAAGGCCTTTAAAAATTAAATCCATATTAATCATCTAAGCTTAACTCTCACACTACCCCTCAAATTTCAGAAGACTTGTCATCTTACTGATATTCCTTGAAATCTTAAGAAAGTAACTTTATCAGTTTCTAATAAAAATTTCCCTAAGTCTGTATTAGGTTGCTATCAATAAGTGTAGATACACTGAGATGTGAAATAATAAAATAACGTGCAAAGCACTGGTTAAAAAAACCTCAAATTTACAGGCCTGGTAACAGCCCCTGCATTCATCAAATTACATCTTTCACTAAATTATAAGAGAACTCTCTCTCACTGAAAATGCAATACACTGAATTCCTTACTAGTGGTCATCTCTGAATGCAATGCTCTTATTATCATTATGGAAAACCCCTTAGACAAAATAACTAACACAAATGGAAAATCATGATATGTATCAGCATGGATTAAAGATAAATTAAAGAAATAACTTTGGATTGTACAGAAATATAGAAAATAAAGATCACACAAGCATTCTATAAAATCTGAGAACCTATAAAAATCTCACAGCAAATGTATTTGGTAAAGTTAAAATCTTAAGACCAAGTACTATACTCCGATTAGCACTCTGAAATTTAGCCAGTAGGGGGCAGTCAAAGAGTGCCTAATAGAATTAAACTTATCCAGGCTCTTCACATAGTTCTTAAAAAATCCCTTCAAGTAAGCTTCTGTAACTCTGTAAAATCCTGTGCACTTATTAAATCATTTTTGGCTTTTGGATTACAGTTTGTTACAGTATTAACAAATTTATCCTCACAAAGTTCTGATTTCCTTTAAATTATTCAGGATCTGAAATTTGTGCAGTATTATTAACTCAATCATCTTTAATTTAATGTGGCCTAAATTGTTTTTTAAAAGACTCACTGCAAAAGAGAATGAAAATTTTCTTTGTATCTGTGAAAAGTCTGAATACAATTTAGAAATGTTAATGAAGGATTTATTTAGAGCTCAAGGGAGAAAAATAGGAGTTGCCAGATAAGGAAAGATAAGTAAACCTTCTAAAGTTTGGAGTCATATCAGAGAACTCAAACTCTTGATTTTAATTTCCCAATTGCTCAAACTACCAAATTCCCTTGAGAAACAGTGGGATAAAAATGCCCTTTTGGGGAGAATTTCTGCTACTTTCAGAAGAAAATTGTGTAGAAATAGGCATGTTTGCAGCATTGTAGCCTCAAGTCACTCCTAGTTCATATCCAGTCTGCCCTTGAGAAGTGGTGAATCATTATCAGTATCAAGAACTTCAAACGAAGATGATGTGAAGTTTAGTTTTTAAAATGGGTGAAAGTTGAAGACTTAAAATTTTTTGAAAATTATTTTACATGTTAGTTGAAACAGAAATCAAGCAATATTAATATTTAATTCAATCCAGCAAACAACTTATTGGCACATGTGCCGGCCTTGTTCCCATCACTCATGGAAGAAGGGAATAGAATATGACCAGGATAAGCAATCCCCAGTGTGGACGTTGCTGTGGAGGACACTTTTAGTCCACCTTGGTGGAATGTGATGCTGTTGACAACTTTCCTGCCAAGTGGTTCTCAAAGTGTGGTCTCCCCCCTCCACCCCAAAATCAGCAGCATCAGCCTCACCTGACACTTGTCAGAAATGCAAATCAATAATGCTGTGCAGGGAACCCAGCAGTCTGTGTTTCAGCAAGCCCTCCCAGTGATTGTGTTGGGCACTCATTTGACATCTAAGCCACTGCTCCTGGGCAGGGAGATTAATTTCCCTGATACACTGAAAGAAAAAACTGGGGACAAAACTTCACTCAAAAACACAAAAAAACTGGATTCTCACTGGGATGGAAGTTTTGGTGATATGTTTTAAAACCTGCTAAAGAAATGGAAGCACCACCACGTGGTCCCCGGGGTCTGCCTATTGCTTCAACAGTGATTGGAGGGAACAGACTCAGGGACATCTCTTCTTCCAGCCTCCCACACTTCTCCCATTCCTTCCCGGTCGCAATCTCTGGAGTCATCTTTGCCATCCTCTGCCTCAAAATATACTGTATTTTGAGCTTAGCTCTTTAAGCTGACCAACCAGGAGTTCCTGGATTTGTCAGTATTCCACCAGGAGGCCACCGCCCATCTGTTAACTGCCATCTGTGGGCCTCTTACACCTGCCTTTCTCTGAGTTTCTATTTCCACAGCGACCAGGTGACTCTGGAGGATGTGGCCCATTTATTCTCTGAGTTGGCAAGAAGTACAAGGGTGCCCAGCGTCTCTTGATGCTGTAAACCAGTGCGGCAGCTGCCTCTTCCGGGAGGTGCACAAGTGGCCCCAATGTGAGTGGGGTAGAGCCCTGCACGCAGCAGAAGCCACAATGGTCCTGGAGAAGAGCCTGAACCAGGCCCTTTGGGATCTGCATGCTCTGGGTTCTGCCCACACAGACCTTTGTCACTGTGCCTTCCTGGAGAGCCACTAGCTAGATGAGAGCTGTGAAAAGCCAGGCTGGCGTGCCACCAGGCAGTGCTGGGAGAGGATGTGTTCGAAAGGCTCACCCTCAAAGAAGACTGGGAGCCTCCAGAGTCCCCTGCCTGCTGAGGGGACCCTCTGAATCCCCCTGGTATAATGGCTTCAGCCAGAGGCTCTCCCTGCATCCACTAGACAGCCTTTTAACCACCCTGGAACCCTCTCTCAAGTCATGGATCAAATGTAGCTTTTTGCAGGGGAAAAAAAGAAGAAATTGCATCACGCATTATTAGTAACCACAATGGTCTACTCTGTTATTGACAGCAGTTAAACATGTATTGTTAATTATCCTTGTTTGACAGGCGAGGAAACGGAGGCATGGAGACATTAAGCCCAAGGTCACTCTGCCTGTGAATGACCAAGCTATCTGTGAACAGTCTATATCCAGAGCCTGAGTGCTTCACAATCCCTTAGCTGCCTCCAGTGAGTAAATCTTTATATGAATGAGCCTGTCCCATTGCCAAGTCACGTTCCCTGTGCAGATGGGAAAAATGACACAGCATGGATGTGTCTGCTAACACGGAAAAGTAAAGAACAAGAAAAGATTAGGACGAAATACTGGATTAGAGTCGGTTCAGATTCTAGCTACTTAACATGAACATTGTTCCTAATCTGCAAACCTAGAGGCATACTGTCCACTACAGAATCTAATGAGGATTAATAATGATAATTTGCACGAGTGTGTATTACCCTGTGAGGACCCAATTTGATTTATAAATGAATGAATACAAAGAGCACATTTTGCCAATCATACAGGTCCTTTTATTTACATATAATACTTTATGGCAGAAATTCAAAGTACTTTATATATGTTTTCTTATTACTCATAACGCAACTGTTATGAAGTAGTGCCAAATATCTGCAAAATTTGTACAGTTCATGGAAACAGTATTGAGAAGAGACAAATAATAACTACGAACAAGTAATCATTCTTATTTTAGTGCTTTCATGTGGGTGATGGTATTGCTGGTGTTAGTACTATAATTTTCGTAACTTAGTTAATTAAGTCAGCAATATTGACTATTGCTCTCCTCAGTATCTGGTATTTTGTAGGCACCAGAGATAGGGCTGCCTTAGAGTTTACCTTTTAGGAGAAGGGGAGAGAGAAAGACAATAAATAAGTAAAACAAACAAATGAAGAGAGAAAGCCTGTTAGTGGTAAGTACTAATGGGTTAGCTGAAAGGATTTGGTTTAAAATGGGACTAAAACCAGCCCTCAGGGTTGTTTGTGCTGATCCTAAAAGATACTCCGGACACTTGTAAACTTTTGATCTTGCTACAAAAATGTCAGTTATATTGTAGTTTAGAATCCTGATTGAAGTAAATTGGGGTCTTTTGTTGTTTATTTTGTGAAGTTTTCACTGGAGTTTGAAAAAAAGAACTGAAATAACAATATAACATGCCTCAGTCTACAGTGAGGTTAAATTCACAAGAACCTCATGGTAGCAAACATACCCTAATTTATGTTGCAGAAGACAATTTAATATTCAGTAAAATATTCAGCATCATGTGTCACATCTATTTAATGTTAACTTAGAGTTTATAGGAACTGTGTCTTTGTATTCATTGTGGCTTTTATCAAGGTTTATTGATAAATAATTGACATACCTCATTGTGTAAGTTTAAGGCATATAGCATGATGGCTTGATTTACATATATTGTGGCACCATTACCATAACAGGTTCCACCAGCATCCATCTTCTCTTATTGATCCAATAAAAAGAAAGACAAAAAGGGGAAAAAAGTTCTCCTTGTGATTAGAAGTCAGTATCATATTCCAGTGTTAGCTATGTAATCACGTTGTAGATTACACCCCTAGTACTTATGTAACCTTTCAGAAACTTCATTTATTTAATATGACCTTTTCTCCTTTCTTTCTGATTCAAATTGGCCTCATCCAGCACCTGAATCACCTGCCTCCCCCTCTCTTGCAGGACCACTTCCTTAATCATTAAACCCTCAGGTCAGTGAGGCTCAGATCAGTATCAAATAATCTTAGGAAGAAAATCTCAGTTCTGTTGAGCCCAGAGATACAGTTTTGGTCAAATTAGAGATGACATCCAGGCCTCAGTTGTGTTTCAATTCAGCTCCAGGCCCAGAGAAGCTGTGAAATCAGATGAAGCTATGCCATGGTTGACATTAGGACCAGATGCAATGACTAATGACTCCCTACCCTAGCACTGACTAATTAGTAGCAACCACGATCCTGATTCCATAGTCACCATGACTAATGATTTTTCTCCTATATAACCCACTTCCATAACCCATTCCCTAAAAGTCTTCAGGGAGCCAGGTCTTTGAGCATTAGCTTAACCTGCTCCAGGCATGGGCCACTTCTTTTCTTATTGTTGTTGTAAGATCATACAGAATTTTCTTTCTCTGATTTATTTTACTTAGTATAATGCTTTCAAGGTCCATCCATGTTGTCGAAAATGGTAGAATTTTCTCTTTTTATGGCTGAGTGCTATTTCATATGTGCACATAGCACTTCTTTATCCATTCACCCATCGATGGACACTTATGCTGTTTTCATGTCTTAGCTGTCATAAATGATGCTGCTATGAACATGGGGCTGCAGATATTTTTTTCAGTTAGTGTTTTTATTTCCTTTGGATAAACTCCCAGAAGTAGAATTGCTGGATGATATGGTACTTCTATTTTTACACTGTTTTCTGGAGTGGTTGCACCAATTTACAATCCCACCAGCAACACACAAGCATTTCTCCACATCCACTTCAGCATTTGTTATCTGTTGTCTTTTTGATGATGGCCATTTTAACAGGTGTGAGGTGACATCTCATTGTGCTTTATTTTTATTTTTTAATCCTGACACGAGGATATGAGTTTTTTATCTTTACAGAGAAAGGGAGAGATAGAAAAACATTGATGTGAGAGAGAAACACTGATTGGTTGCCTCTGCTTTGTGCCCTGACTGGAGATGGAACTCACAACTTAATATGTGCCCTGGCTAGGAATCAACTGGTAACTTTTTGTTTTATATAGGATGATGCTCCAATGAGGCACCTGGCCAGGGCTCATTGTGGTTTTAATTTGCATTTACCTCGTGACTAGTAATGTTGAGCATTTTTTCATGTATCTGCTGGCCTTTTCTATATCTTCTTTGGATAAATGTCTATTCAGCTCCTTTGCCCACTTTTAAATGGGGTTATTTGTTGTTTTTGCTATCGAGTTCTTCATATATTTTGGAGATATTTTTACCACTTCTTAAGTTCTCTTTTTACTTTGCTTGTGTTTTAGGTGTTATATCCAGACCCATGTCAAGGAGTTTTATTCCTATGTTTTCTTCTAGGAGTTTCATTATTTCAGACCTTACATTTAAGTCTTTAATCCATTTCAACTTAATTTTTTGAGTGGTGTCAGATATAGGTTCAGTTTGAGTCTTTTACATATGAATATACAATCATCCCAGCACAATTTATTGAAGAAATTGTTCTTTCTCCATTGGGTATTCTTGGATCTCTTGTCAAATATTTAGGTAATCATATGTGCTTGGGTTTATTTCTGGGCTCTTGATTCTGTTCCAATGGTCTATATGTCTGTTTGGGTTTTTTTGTTTGTTTGTTTTATAGCAGTACCATACTGTTTTGATGACTACAGCTTTACATTATAGCTTGAAATCAGGATGTGTGATACATTCTGCTTTGTTCTTTCTCAGAATTTCTTTGACTATTTAGGGTCTTTGTGGTTTCATATAAATTTTAGAAGTGTTTTTTTCTACTTCTGTAAAATATGCCATTGGTATCTTGATAAGAAGTGCCTTAAATCTAAAGATAGTTCTTTGTAGTATTGAGATTTTAACAATATTAATTCTTTCAACCCATGAACACATGATACTTTTCATTTATTAATGCCTTATTCAATTTCTTTGATGTCTTGTAGTTTTTAGAATAGAGATCTTTCACTTCCTTAAATTTATTTCTAAGTATTTTATTGTTTTTTATGTTGTTGTAAATGGGATCAGTTTCTTTATTTCACCCTCAGAAAATTTGTTGTTAGTGTGCAGAAATACTGCTGATTTTTGTATGTTAATTTTGATTTCCACAACATTGCTGAATTTACATTTTATTTATTTTATTTTTAAATATATTTTAATTGATTTCAGAGAGGAAGGGAGAGGGAGAGATAGGTAGAAACATCAATGATGAGAGAGAATCATTGATTGGCTGCCTCCTGCATGCCCCACACTAAGGATTGAGCCTACAACCTGGGCATATGCCCTTGACCAGGAATGGAATCGGTGACCTCTTGGTTTCTGGGTCGACACTCAACCACTGAGCCACACCTAGCTGGGCTGAATTTACATTTTAGATCTAATAGTGTTTTGGTTGAATTTTTAGAATTTTCTACTTATAAAATTATGCTATCTACAAATATAGACAATGCACTTGTATCTGAAAGAAGACTCTACCTCTGAGCAGAGAACCCTGGTGGTTTATCTCTGTCTCCCCCATTACAGGCCTTTGAACATAATGGGGACTCAAAGCTCATTGAGTTGAACTAAATATGAGATATAATTTGTAGAGTACACAAAAGAAAAGGCAGCACTCAATAAAAGAGGCCTGAAAGCCAATATATTGAAAGAGTAAAGTGACTACAGGAAAAAAATGAGTATTGTTTAAAATGTAAAACTTGTCTTCTCTAGAAAATTGGATAAAAACCACTCAATCTGAATTTTATCATCTTACTGTATTCCTCAAGTGTAGAGTGGTATTTTAGGTTGTCTGAAGATTTCTGGAATAACTAATAACTGTTCAAACCTCACCAAGAGCATGCAGAGAGCAAAGCTGTGAACATAGTTAGTATTTAGTTAATCTTAGTGTTGTCACAGTGTGCCAAACAAGCATTTCTAAGTTGGTTACAGTTGCTTTTTAGTTCTGCCCATTGTTGGCATAACATATGTGAACTTAATCTTTCTTGGCAATTCTCTTTGCAGTTAAGTAGTCCTGGCTTTCACTCATTCTCTCTTTTCTCTAACATAGTTTAACTATGTACTGAAATGTTCTAAAGTGATATGTAAGCCCTGTCTTTAATTAATTATGTTTACAGCTAGCATCTGGAAAGCATAACAGAACATCTGCTTTGCATAGAGCCACCTAAGGATTATTAAAACCTGGTATCTTATGTTGTAAGTATCATGTGTTAGCCAATCAAATACAAATGATTTGAAAAGAAATGAAACAAAATGGCTATAGCTCAGTACTTTAAAAGAAGCAATAAGAACATAATATTAAGTTTTTTGGTGTGTTTTTTTTCCAAGTAAGAACGTTTAGTCTTTTCTTGGTTTGCCTTGGAGGGCGTGGGAAGCACATAAGGGTTGGGTAATTGGAGAATGTTAAATGGATATGGATACTATGCAGAGTAAATAGTATATAGTATACATTTTTATAGGCTCAAAATGAAGGTGAAGAGAGAATTATCATCTAGTTGAAAATATTTTCTAACCCTTGAAATAACATTTGAGATCTTTTTTGACCCCAGAGAAGAGTGCACAATTATTAAATGTGTTGTTTGACAAAGTCTGTTTCACAAATGTGTATTTCTGCCTTACAGCATCTTCTCATTTTTATTTGGCACATACCTTTAGAAAGTGCAGTTCCAGTAAATTTTACCATTATGTAATTTCTTAATTTTATTTTGGGCTCATAATTGTTAGTGATAAAAAAAGATGATTATTCTTGTTTCTCCTCCCAAGTCATAGTATTTACTAGAAACTTTTACATTACTGCATGGAATACTAGTACACACACACACTTATGTGTGTGTGTGTGTGTGTGTGTGTGTGTGTGTGTGTGTATATATATATATATATATATATAAACATTTACCATATCTTTATTGTGAACACCCAGAAGGAATTAACATATGCCCTGCATGGTTCTTTGGAATCATGCAAAGTTAATAGAGTAGTAATTACATTTTATTAATATAAAAGCCCCACATGAATTTGGTATGAATTTCAAGTAGCTAAAATTAAAGAGCTGATTAAACAGTGTACTTTGCACCATTAGTTCATTTTATTTTATGGCTGGCTGTAAGCTCATTCTCAGCTCTATTTAGCCACTTTACAAATTATAGATTGTGCAGCATAAATTTATTTGTACTAAATAATTAGAGCAGATGGTATAAAGATATCAGTCAAGGAATATCATCATCCTAAAAGGTCAATTGTTAGAGCACAGAAACTGTGTCTATGGCAAATAACGGTCATAGTAATAATTTGAATAACAGCTGATATTTACTGAGCTCCTATAATGTGCCAGACACTCTACTAAGTGCTTTATCAGTGTTTTTTATCACAATCCTGAGTCAAGTACAATCACTATCCCCACTTTATAGGTGGAAAAACCAAGCTAAGAGAGGTTAAGTGAATTACTGAAGGACACACAGCTTGTAGGATGCAGAGCATAGGCTGTTCCAATCCTAACATATAAAGAGCAAGGGTCTGTAACATCCAAAACACCCAAATAGATGACCGAATGCCAGGCTGTGCACGCAGCAGGCTCGGGTGGACGGGGACTGGCAAGCAGGCTGAACTGCTTACCTCTCGGTCCCTCCTGGGTTGTGGGCACTGCGGCAACCCAGCACTGACTGCTGCCATGGGCGCTGCAGCGACCCAGCACTGACTACTGCTACCTTGGGCACCACGGCAAGCCAGCATTGACTGCCACCGCCAAGGCAGGTGTGATGCGATTGGTCGGGGGGCCCTGCCATTGCCCCACGATTGCCCTAAAGAGGGAGGCCCAGGCTACTCAGCTGGCGGCAGTGGGCAGGGCCTCCCTCTGCAGGGTGATCAATCCTGGGGTTCCCAGACTGCAAGAGGGCGCAGGCTGGGCTGAAGGACCCCTCCCGAGTGCACAAATTTTGTGCACTGGGCCTCTAGTCTATATATATAAAAGGCTAATATGCAAAGTGTCCCCTCAGGAGTTCAATCAGGAGACCAGGAGTTCGATCGCTTGCTATGACATGCACTGACCACCAGGGGGTGGCGCGGAATGAAGAAAGGCCCCAGCCGGCAGCCGGCAGCTGGAGAAGGAAAGCCCTCGCTGGCAGCTGGAAGGCTGCAATTGGCCCTGATTGCTGGCCAGGCCTAGGGACCCTACCTGTGTATGAATTTCATGCACTGAACCTCTAGTATCATAATAAAAAGACATGTTTGAGAGTTATTTTATTAAATTTTTTAAAATTTAGGTCCTTTAAAATAACAGGCAAAATGTTCAAAAATTAGAAATGTCCACAAGAAATTTAATTTTGTTTCTACTAAAATGTTTAATATATATAGGGCCTAGAGCAGAAGATAGTATAGAATTCACAGAATATGTAAAGACAACCCTACATGATCTGGGACATTGGATGTGAATTCTAATCCCTAGACATTTGCAAATTGTCTTGTTTAACACTTTTTTCCTGCCTTAAAATTTGTTCTCACATTAGCCAACTTAGTTCACACCGTCATGAGTCATATATAGATTTAAAATAAGAAAGAAAGAGTGAAATAAAGAAAGAAAAAGTCTGGCTGGTATGGCTCAGTGGTTGAGCATGGACCTATGAACCAGGAGGTCATGGTTCGATTCCCGGTCAGGGCACATGGCTGGGTTGTGGGCTTGACACCCAGTAGGGGGCATATAGGAGGCAGCCAATCAATGAATATCTCTCATCTTGCTCCCTTCCTCTCTCCCTCCCTCCTTCCCTTCCTCCTTCCCTCCCTTCCTTCCTTCCTTCCTTCCTATTAATCCTCACCTGAAGATATTTTCCCAATGATTTTTAAAGAGAGAAAGAGAGACACAGAGAGATATTGATGTGAGAGAAACACATCGAATGGTTGCCTACTACATGCACCCTGACCAGGGTCGGGGCCAGGGAGTAGCCTGCAACCAAGGCACATGCCCTTGACCAGAATCAAACCCAGGACCCTTCCATCTGAAGGCCAGCTCTCTCTCTCTCTCCCTCTCTCTCTCTCTTCCTCTCTGAAATCAATAAAAATATATTTAAAAATAAAGAAAGGCATCTGGATGTACATATATCTTTTGATCTCATTCTTTTCAAAATAAAAAGAATCAGATGAGATGTATATTTTGCTTTTGTTACACTGAGAAGAAAAAAAGCCATTTGGCTAAACTTACATTACAATTTTTGAAGATAAATGTTTCAGTGCACTTAGAATTACTTCCAACAGTCATCTTGCTCAGTTAAAGATATAAACTGATTTCTGATTTGCAATGACTACTCCCTGATTTCCATCTTATTAGGAGGAAGGAAATCTTGAGATTGGAGAGAGAATGAGCTAGTCCACAGGAACACTGCCTTCATGGGCTACATCAGAGTTAATGAACATTTGCATTCAGTGGCATGTAACAGGGACCCCAAATAACAATATCTTACGCAAAATAGAAGCTTATGTTTCTCTCACCTAATAGTGAAGATAAGTAGTGGTGGACTAGTGTGGCTGCTTATATCTAGTACTGGACCGAGGCACCTGCTGTCTTATTGCTCTATAGTCCATAGCACAGATGCTGTTGCCCTCATCTGCATGGTCCAAGATGAGTCCCATCAATTACATCTGCATCCCAGGAGGCTGAATGGAGAAAGCAGGAGAAAGGTCATACCCCTTCCATTTAAGGACATAACCTAGAAGTTGCACACATCACTTTCTCTCATATTCTCTTGACCTGAACTTAATCATGTGGCTACACTTACATAAGAGAAAGTCAGGGCAACGGTTGCTATTTCAGGTAGACATATGGCTAGCTAAAATTTGAAAGTTCTATTGTGATAGAAAATAGGTATTGGTGGGCAACTAGCAGTTACTGTCACATCTTTGTAAGAAATCATTTCTCCCATTTTATTTTTTGATGACTCAGGAAGAATAAGGTCAGGTATCATTGTTCATTCAACTTATTTCATTCTTTTTCTGGATAAGTTTAATAAATGGTAGTTTCTCCTTAAAGCTATATCTCCCAGACACATCTAGAAATGAATTCCTACTTATGTGTGGAATTATAAATGATTGTATACTGAACTCTTTTCTAAACATGAGCTCAAGATTGTTACATTCTGAAATTTTCTTCCCTCTTTCTCTTCAATACTGATTAATCTTCTTTTCTGAATTGTTTGATCTGCTAGATGCTGAAGATAAAATGACTAAGGTAAGGTCTTCTCCCTGGAAACATGGTATGGGTTGCGGAAACAATGGAAATGAAACCCAGAGGTATCTGATTCCAAAGCCTACGCTCTTTTATTCCATGTGCTTTCAGAGGGAAGCACAGCATACCATCTCTCTGAGTGTGAGTTTCCCCAAGGACATAAACAGGGATAGCTTATATGGATGTTGCTAGAGTGAAGTGAGGGACATTAATAACTCTTAGAGTATTTGACACATAATATATGTTTTCTTTACTTCCCACTTCAACTTCTTTTACTTTGGTCTTGATAGTAATTTTTTAAACATACTAGTAGTAGTTAATTTCTGTGAATGCCATAATTGGATTATTTTCCCCACAATGACACTGAGTTAATTACTTTGAGGTCTAGAACAATCTCTATGAATTGGTAATAAGTCTGAAAAGAGGAAATGGTTAAAAGATGGCTTTAAATGGTGACTCTTGCCTCATTATCACTAAACACATAAGCAGTGCCATGAACGCTTGTAAATTTCAAATTACAAATTAAAAGTAAAATGTTTTACCCTTGAACTTATTGCTTGACATCTTGTAATGATGGGTGTCTCCAAACAGAATGTGTAAATAATACTACAATTTGGGAGATGATTGGTAATGGAACTTTATCAAATGAAATGATATAACATTTATTGTGCATCTATTATATTTCAGGCATGTGCTGAGTGCTTTTACATATATTACCTCATCAAGTTCTTTGATGTCACCATAAAGGATCTATGTTGATTACCTTGCAAAAAGTTACAATAAAGAAAATATACTTGATATTAAGCCTGCAATCACGATTTATTTTCCTCTCCTAATACTTCATTTTGCCATTAGTAACATTATAAATTTACTGTTTTATCAATTAACAAAAAATCTTATTTTAAATACTATGTTCCTCTTGATTTTAGAGAGAGGGAAAAGGAGAGAGCAAGAGAGAAAAATTGATCAGTTGCCTCCCTTATGTACTCCTACTAGGGATCAAAACCAGCAACCTGGGCATGTGCTCTGATCAGGAATCAAACCAGTAACCTTTCGGTGCATGGGACAACACCCAACCAACTGAGCCACATTAGCCAGGGCTTAGCAGAGAATTTTAAATGCTAGTATATTGGACAGTCTTGTTTTATTTTTTTCTGGTTTTCATGTCTCTCTCAGCTTCTAGTTCTCTTAAAAGATCTTCCTAAAATGCAAATTTCTACTTGAGGCTTTTTGATAGTTTCCCATTACCTAAGGATAAAACTGTTAGTATGACTTATACTTTCTTCTGCAATCTGGTTCCTACTTCCCTGTCCAACCTTATCTTTTTTCCTTAGAGCTTCTCCTTCCCACACCTTACCATACATCTCAGACAAATCTCTGCAAGTTTTTTGTAGTTCTGAGAACAATCAATCAATGCTGTTTTACCCCTTTAGCTTTCACCTGCACGATCCCTCTGCCTAACCGCTTTACCCAACTGCCAAGATGGAATTGAAAATGTACAATTTGGTGAGATAATATTTGGTTCAAGGTGACTTTTTGGTGGAAATGCATTTGAAAATGATATTTTTTGCCACTAGTTTTTTATGTATTAGAAATTATAGTACCTTGAAAAGCAATTTTGCAACCTAATGTGCTTTTAAGCAATTTGGGGCTGTTCTTTTTAATATTTTTCAGTTTTTCTCTGTTTAAAAAAATGGAAATCACATTTTTGAATGAAATGTAAAATATAAAAATACATCTTGGCTCTTGTAAAACAAAGATTGGGGTGAAAAACTCAGGCAAGTAACCTGTATTTTTTTTTTTTTTTAATACCAGGACTTTGGGATATGTTATTTATTCTGTTGAAACACTACCCCACACCTCCCCCTCACTGTCTTTTTCTATCTTCGGTTGTCCTTCCAACCTCAGCTTCAAAATCAATGCTCTTGAGAGGCATTCCTTGACTGCCTCAAGCTAAATTTGGTTGTGTATAATTTCTTTGTAGATGGTATTTTTCTTTATGTCATTCATCACAATTTACAATGTTATATTTGAAAGTGTATGCATTATAGTAGTAGTAAAGAAAACAAGCCCTGTAGCCATAGTGTATGGGGTTCAAATCCCAGCTCTGCCACTTTTAGACTGTATGACCTTGGGCTATTACTTCACTTCTTTGTGTCTCAGATTTTTATGAGTAAGATGGAGCTAAATGTAGTAATGACCTCATGGGTGTTATGAGAATTCAATGAGAGAATATATTTAAGCATTTTGCATTTTTATTTATATGTGTGTTTAATTATGAAATCTTTATTTTTCTCATTACACAACAAGCTCTATGTGGATAATCAAAATGCCTCTTTGAGAACCACTGTCCCCAGCAGTTAATAGGCATGCTGAAATTATTTGTTAAATGAATGAATGAACGAACTAATAGTATGATAATTTGAAAGAGTTGAATATATTTGACTACATAAACATTGTTATTATTTTAATTAGGCCTCAAAATTAGTGATTTTATTGTCTGATACCATGCTTAAAGAAATATTAGGGGATTATGAAAATAAATTTACTTGGAAATGTGAATAGTTAGCTTTCTGATGCAATAAGAAAAATAGTTATTTGTGTTGAATTTTAGTCTGTATTTTCTACTTTAAAGGTTTAGGACCAAAAACTTGTTACACATTCAGTTGTCCCTTTATAATGTTTATCTTGAAATAATCCTATAGAATGCCTGAAATTTTGTTTTCTGGTTTTAACAAAACAGAGACAAGAATCTTAATTCACTGAAATGGTGGCTATGGCCTGGATTTGATATTTCACACTCCAATATTTAATTTGTCACAAAAAGGCATATATATTTTAACAATGTTAAGTTAATTGAGCTTATTTTGATACAGTCACTGTTGTGGCAGTATGTCAAGGTGTTCCTTTTTCCATTAAAAAAATTGCAATGGAAATTTTAAACTTACTTAAAAGAGTAAAATGTGCCTCTTCCTAAAATTGAAAAAAAAAAGTTCTTTAATTCTCACATTAAAGAAAGGCAAAGGTAGCATTTTACTGAGCCTTCTCTCTTTTTCTGCTCCATCCAAATGGAAACAATAAAGTCTGGATTATTATGCAGAACCACATGCCAGTTCTTAATGAATGCTCTCTCAACTTACACTCTCATTCTATTGTTCTGCTAAGTAGTTATTTTCACATTAAGTTAAACTTTATTTTTCTGTATGATATATATCACTTTTAAAATAAACCACGTGAAATTTGAAGCAGTATCACTTTGACAATTTACATTACATCACAAACTGAATTTATTCCAAATCTGATCTATACAAGCTGAAACTATGTTCAGCCAGTATTTGGTCTAGTTTGAATTTAATGCCCTACTGGCCTAAATCTTACAGCCTTAATTTTATTAATTCGGGAAAGTTTTCTATGTTCTGCATATGCACCAGAAATGATTATGGTTCATTGAGAAGACTGAAGGGAATCTTTATTAAGTATTGAAATGAAGGGGCACAGTGAAAGGAACTAAGATATTAATGTTATAGATTTTGTACTGTTTCATCTAGTGCAGTGGTTCTCAACCTTTCTAATGCCATGACCCTTTAATAAGTTCCTCATGTTGTGGTGACCACCAACCATACAATTATTTTCGTTGCTACTTCATAACTGTAACTTTGCTACTGTTAATGAGTCGTAATGTAAACATCTGTGTTTTCCAATGGTCTTAGGCAACCATGCTAGCGGTTCTCAACCTGTGGGTCATAACCCACAGGTTGAGAACCGCTACTGTAGAACCTAAGACCATCAGAAAACACAGATATTTACATTACGATTTCTTTTCCTATTATCTAAATCTTCGTATTCAGACTTCTGATAACCCTACCTCACAGTAACTTTTTTCTTTGCATGTAAAATCAATAAAACATCAAAACCATAAAATCTATTAATATTCTTTGAGCCACTAATAACATTTCTAGACTATAGATTCCCCCCACACACATTGTTTAATACAAATGAGCACAGCACACTTTCTTATAATTATGCCCTGCTGTTTAAACAATAATAACTTGTAGAGTGTAAAAATGTTTCACTAGAAAGAAAAAATGCCTGAAAAAATAAATACAAGCAAATAAGAGCTTTCTACATGAAAAAAAAGAGAAATATGCAAATTGACCATACCGCCATGATGCCCACCAGCCAATCAGGAGTGAGTATGCAAATTAACCCAACAAAGATGGTGGGTTAATTTGCATACACAGGCATGGAGCAAAGACTGAAGACTGAAGACTGAAGAGACTTGGCTTCTCCACTGTGGCCGGAGTGAAGGCCTGGGTCCTGGGTGCTGGAGGAAAACCAATGCTGGCAGCCAGGGGAAGGAAGGCCTATTGCATGAATCTTCGTGCAACAGGCCTCTAGTATATGAATAAAAGACAAAAGAAATAAAAAATATAGATTTTACAAACATAACCACCAGTATACTCCTAGCATTGTAAACTATAAGAGCACTTTTACCTTCCAATAGTTGCTTTTTCTCTGTTGTGTTTGAATGTGAGATTAAAGATGCTGTGAGTAGGCATAATTTTTTTGCAAAGGCAATAAATGAAAATAAGATAATTAAGAACAAATATCTCTTTACAACCTTTTAATGATTCTCTTTACTTTCCCTCCAGCTAGTCTGTAAGGCTTCAAGGGGCAGAGCCATGTTTGTCTGCATATCACAGTGCCAGACACAGAATAGGTAATTAATAAATATTTATTTATTGAATGTATTTTTTATTGGCATGAGACATTTCTATATTTATTTTAAAGAAAATGTCAATGTATTTCATCCATCTGTTTTTTTCTTTAAAAAATGAATTTTAAAATCTTTGGAAATCTATTACTTTATGTTGGAAATACTACTCTATGTCATAAGCAAACCATGAAGCTAATAATTAAGACATTATGGAAATGGGACATAATAGGCATTTGAAACATATCTGTCAGAAGAGACACATACTATTTACCTTTTAAGTACTAATGTCATAATCTGTAAATCACACAAGAATACTTTTAGATGAAGAGGAGTTTCAAATCACCAAAGGAAATCAACTGAATTCTTATATCAATAGTTGCATTTAGATCTCAGATTATTGTTCATTTCTGTTCTTTGGGTTCATGTTACAGATCATAAATCAAATTTTCTTTAATCCTTTAAGTGTCAAACAATTCTATGAAAATAAGCCAAAAACTTCTCTCTTTTACATAATTCGATATGACATCTGACAAACACTGAAGAAAAGAGATAGAAAAGAATGTTTCATTAAAGGAAATACAAAAGGGATTGAACATGTAATATTTTCATAAGTTTACTTATGTTCAGAAGGCAGAACACAGCCAATGAGCAAGACATAAAATTCTTTGCGAGTAATAACAAACACACAGCTAAAGAAAAAAATCAACCCACCAAGGCATGCCCTTTTACTACCATAATAAAAATGCAGCATTAAAAATTTACAACAAAAATAACCACTCATAAACAAAATGTGATTTTTAAAAAATAAAAAAAGGAATCTCTTTATACATGTAGTTCTCAGGTAATTGTATATGAAAAAGAGCTGTCATTGACATGTGGGTGATAAAATAACTTCATTTCTGAATTAATTTTATTTTAAAATTCAAAATTATATAGCTCAACTGACTTATCCATGCTCATGATTTTGGATTAAAAGCTGGGGTTTAAAATTATTTTAAATTAAATACCTAAGCATGCCTTTAGATAATCTGCATGTGGATTTGCAAATGCAAAAGTTTGCACACATGTGCTTAATTGTGCTCTGAGATTTGGCATTTTTGTATAGTTGGATTAACATATTTTAGAAGGAAGATAGTAACTTGAGATCATTATCAAAATTCTATTACATGCTTCCTTTTAAGAAATTGAGATGTTAAAAATACTTAGGCTTTTAATTTTATTTCATTAAAATAATGCACCATTAAGAAAGATACAAATAATGAAGAAAAACCTTGGGACTCTTTTTTTCTTCCCATCTAAGAATAGAAAGGACACAGGCCAGTGACAGAATATACTATTCAGTGAAATATAACTCTTGCTAATATTTCCCAACCAAGGTTTTTTGAGGGGCTAAGTATGCATTTGGACTAGAGAAGTCAGTGTACCAAATTTATTTAGACTTTTACAAGAATTTTGACAAGGTTCCACACCAAAGAATGATAAAACAAAACAAAATCAGATTGCCATCGTATTTAAGAAATATTTGCTTTAAATATAAAACTGGCTAAATGAGTTTAATGATAAAAGTCTGATATAGTGGGGAATACATGTATGTAAAGGTATGTCTTAAATGTCTCTTATGGGGTATAATAACTGATATGTACAATTTTAGAAAATAACTTAGTAAATAAGAGTAGAATATGGAATTCAAGAAAGAGGTAAACTGAAGGGAACTTACTAAAAAACAACCACATAACAAAATAAAACAAAACAAAAAAACCCAACCAAAAACATCGAAAGTACCTGTGAAGGGGAACATTAGAAAAATAACTATACTTTAAGTTTGACTCATATTATAAATATTTATAGCTTACAAATTTACATAATTTGTAAGAAGGGAGTGCCTTCTTACCAATCTCTCACTCTGTCAGCAGCTACATAGTTATTTTCTTCTTTTTTTTTTGTCCCCATGACAACTCAGAAACACTCAAGATATTTTACCCCAATTCTCTGTCTTCATTTCTGTTTCCCACAAGAGGGTGAGCTCTTGGAGGAAAGGGATAGTGTGTGACTGGTTTTATCTCTTCAGCACCTTAAACAATATGCATAGTATAATATAATGTGAACACATATGTAACCAAAGTCTACTAAACAGAACAAAAGAGGACTAAATCTATTCTATAGCTTGCTTCACATTGTACAATACAGAAAAAATGTATGTTATGATGAAAAGTTTACCACTGGCTCAATTTATAAAACAAACTGGCTATTTCTACTTTAAAAAACTTTTATATTTCAGGAGTAGCACCTCTTCTGTTAATTTCAAAAGTTTTTGGAGGTCTAGTCTTTGATAAAGTCTTATGTGATGAGCTTTGAAGGGGACAAGGGAAGAGCCCTCTCTTGTTTATGGTGCCTGGGAGCTGGCCACAAAAGGGGAGGGGAGGGCGAATCTGCATGGTCATCTGTACAAAGGAAGAAGAAAGGAAACTGGAAAAGTGTCATGAAATCTATAAGAACTCAATGTAGTTTTTCAACTAGTCACAAACTTAACATAAATAATAGCCTACAATTAAACTTGAAACCGAGCAGGCAAATACCATTTAAGGAATATAATATGAAATGATTACCTTTGTCTATTTAAAACCTTTGCAGACTGTAAACTCTGAGGGCAAAAATTCTGTTTATCTTACTTGGCTTTTTATCCCTGGGTCCTAGCATTGGGCTCAGCACATTAGCTGGTACTTACTATATACTCACTGAATGAATGAATAAATACAACTCCTTAGAACTGAGCAAAAAATCCTAATGTGAACAGACTGAACCGCTTGAAGTTTTTTGAGGAATGATTAGGGGATAGCAAAATAAATAAATAAATAAAATTTGGATTTTCCTTCCCAAGTATTTATTTGCAAGATGGCTGTTTGGAACTTAGAATTCCCCATAGTTACATGCCATTATACACAGAGATTGTCAAGCAGCTCAAAGGCGATTTACCAATAATGTAACAGGTCAGAATTCATTGATCATCTCTAAAAACATTTATTGAAGATAATGAAAACTTAATTGTGAACTTAAAAGGCACTGGCCATGATTTAAATTCCTTATAAAGGGGCATTTTTAGGAATTTGCCTATATAAATATAATAATGCATGAAAAGATGTTCATCATCTTAGCCATTAGAGAATTGCAAATGGAATCTACAATGTATATCAAAACACTTACCAGAATGGCTAAAAAAATTTAAAAGGTGATAACACCAAATACAGATAAGGATGTAGAAAATTTAGGTTATCATGCATTGCAATGGGAATATAAAATGGTATACCCATTCTGGAAAAGAGTATACCAGTTTCTTTCCTAGGTACAATCAGTTGCTGTTAGCCTCTGATTATTAGAAGAGAAAAATATACAACTCAGTTGAATCATATGGAACCATAAAAAAGAACTATATCCCTAAAAGTTACTTACTATATTATTGTCATATAAAATATGTCCTGCTAATTTGTATTTTAACTCAAGAGTTCTTCAACAATTTAGCCTAACAATAATACTTTTAAGAAGAATAAATAATAAATACCCTTAATAATAAAGAAACCCAAACCAGCAATAGATGGTGATTGTATAGAAGTCCTCATCCAGCTGAGAGAATTAAGTAAGTGAGAGTTATATGTGGAGTTTTCTCTATGAGGCATTTGTGGCCGTTTTAAGAGTGGGAGGAATTCATTAAATTGAGTTAGGTCCTAACCAGCTTGAACTGCTACCTCATACAGCTTATGACATAGAAGGAACACTTCATGAGTATTTTCTATTCCTTTGCTCACTGTAACATTTGTAAGGTGCTGACAAGATAAAATAGTCTGGACTTGGATCAACTATTGAAAACATACCATTGTGTATTCAATTTACGATGAGAGTGTTCTGGTTGAAAAAGAAAGAATAATACTTAGGGGCAACAGAGTAGAATATTCAGAGAAGTGAGCTTGTTAGTTTAGCATGTGGATTTTCCAATATATTGTTGATCTTGACTTATTTAGATTCTGAGAATTCTAAAGTACAGTTACTAAACTGATTCCATGTGGGAAAGTTCTGATGCTATTTGGCCAGACATAACTCTTACGTAGTGGTCCGGATCGAGATACTGAACAGGTCCTTGGAGTTTAGAAAGAAACAACAGAGGCTGCTCTAATCATTGGTCAGGATAACAAACGATTTCTGCATGGAATTTGCATAAAATATTCATACCTTGGTTAGGTCACTTAACATTTCTGTGTCTCAGTTTCTTCTTGGGTAAATGGGGGATCACTGTATCCACTGCTATGATTGCTATGATTATTACAAGGCTGAAATGAGGTAAGCCTGTGGTGTACTTCAAGTAGTGCTTAGTGCATGTTAAATGTTCTATAAAAGTTTATTATTACTATAATTATTATTATAATCTATATCTATATCTATATATATATATATATAAAGAGGTAATATGTAAATTAGGCTGGGACGCTGTAACGGTCATGACCAGCTCAGGAGGAGGGGCCTAGCACAGGCCCAGAGCCTGAGAGAACAACAGACAGGGCAGCCCCAGAGCTGGAGAGAACAACATGCAGGGAGGCCAGCCCCCAGCCCCAGCCCCGCGACCGAGGTGCTGGGTTGCTAGGGCCGGAGTGGAGACACAAACCCGCAGGGGGGCCAGGTTCGATTCTGATCAAGGGCATGTACCTAGGTCGCAGGCTCCTCCCTGGCTGGGGCCCAGGTCAGGGCTCATGCAGGAGGCAATCAGTCGAAGTGTGCCTCTCACATTGATATTTCTCTTTGTCTTTCTCTCTCTCTTCCATGCTCTCTAAAAATCAATGGGAAAATATCCTCATGTGAGGATAAAAAAAAAAAAAGAAATGTCATATCCTATGAAAGTGACATCTTGAAAATGCCTAAAGAAAGTTGTCATTTTATTGTGGTGAAGGGACTGGAGTCTGTTGAAACACCTTAGCAGCTGCGGTGGCTGGCAGTTGCAGCAGCAGTGGGATGATGGGCTGATCCCCTGATCAGCCCAGTTGCCTACCGCAGAGGGAGGCCAGACTGCGGCTTAGACCCACTCCCACTGGGGAGCAGGCCTAAGTCATCAGTAGGACATCCACTGAGGGCTCCCAGACTGTGAGAAGGGGCAGGCTGGGCTGAGGGACCCCTCCCCCCGACCCAGTGCACGAATTTCATGCACCAGGCCTCTAGTTATTATAAAGACACACTTGTAGCATATAGCAGCATACTGAATGTGTGGTCTATAGGCCAGCAAGTTTGACATCATCTGAAAACTTAAAGAGATGCGAGACCTCTGGTCCCACCCCAGACCTACTGAATCATAATCTGCATTTTAACAGATCCCTGGGTATCTGTATACACAGTCAAGTTGAGAAGTGCTGGCTGGGGTAGTGGACTCACACTGAGGTATTTCCCCAGCTTCTATAGAGTGTTGCTTGCTGAGTGGCCTAAATGTGAACACCTGCCCTGGTTCTCACCTCCAAAGTTTTCTCTTTCAAGGATCCTACCTGAGGTCCACACAGAGACTGGAATGTGAATACTGAATCAAGTTAAGGCGAAGCCTGAGGGAGAAGACCTACAAACTCCACAGCTGAAGTAACAAGATGATCAGGTCCTGCTCTTACTCTCTGTTGCCCTGCAAAGTGGTTGGTTCAATGTCAGCAGGGGCTATTGGAAGATGTGCCCTTGGTTCTTGTTCCCAAATCACCATAGCACTCCTGGGTCCTTAGAAAAAATTTCCCACCTATCCCCAGGGTCTTGGGGAAATACACCCAAAGTGTCCTGAAAAATCAAACTAGAACTCTCACCTTACATGTAAGAGGGGCCCACCCAAGGTTCTGGGAGAGTTAGGCCCAGCTCCACTGCACAGAGAAGTGGCTAGCAGCCTCTGACCTCTCTTACCAGTTAATCTCAACTTGCTAAAAATAATTTACTCAGACATTTGAGGATTCCAATGTATAGGTTCCTCATTTTCATTAGAAGAAAGTAAATAAAGACAACGAATGAACCAAATACTGGAGATCAAGCAAAGAAATAACTGGTGCCAATTACTTGCTCTAAGTCTTCAGTCATACATGTTGAAAAATCTACTATTTTATTGTATACAGGGGGTAAAAGTCATTCAGGAGTTCCTCCTTTGCTCTAGGTAAACAGGTGTAAACTATCAGATGAAAAACGAAAGAGAACCATTTTCAAGCCAAGATAGCTCACTAAATGAAGTTTCTCTGAAACCTCCTAATGATAGCATCACATGCATTTTTACTGGGTCTTTTGGGGACACACCATGCTTAATCAGCTCATGGGCTGCTTGGGCTGGGGAATTTCTGAGCCCAGGGAAAGATGGTGCTAGAAAATACCTGCGGCAGACAAGACTTTCCATAGGCTAAGTTCTGCCTGCTATCTTCAGAGAAGAATCTGTTAATTTTGCTCCTTAATGAGTGTAATATTTAATCAGCGTTTTTATAAGGACTAGCATTTCTGTAAGTCAGAAACATAGTCTCCAGTAAGTACAAGTTCCAAATCCTGTCTCTATTCTTACCCATGCTCTCAATCACAAGGCATAAACCTTAGTGCAAAAACCAAGCTTCATTCTCAAGTATTTCAGCACCATAAATGGTTTGCATAGCCCTGTGGGTCATCAACTCTTTTAATTTACTGAAAGCCTGAGTGCATTTAATAATTGCTGGATATTCAAAGCCAAAGCTAGTCATCATTGGTTATTTACTTCTCTTTTCCTCTATAGCAAGGGAGAAAGCCAAATTCCCATAGCTGTCCCAACTTTCCCCCTCTCCCAAGTGGAGAGAAAGAGAGAGAGAAAAAAAATTTCTGCCAAAGCAGATTGTGTGTAGCTCTCCCAGCCTCAGGGCTGCCAGTTTTCCTAAGTACAGAATCGGAACTAATACATCATCTCCGAACTTTACATTTCTGATGTGTCCTGACATATGGAATAACCAAGGATCCACAGGGATAAGAAAGCAGTAGATTCTCCTTCTTTAATGATGCATACTTTGTTTTCAATATCCTTTTAAAGTTCAGAGCAGCTTGCTGGCATCAGTCTATCTGAGACAAAAAGGAGAAGCTTATAATAGTCTTCCAGTGGTTTGGAGGAAAAGCAGGAATACACCCATTGAGACCACCCTGCAATGAAAGACTTCCCATAATTGTCAAGAAAAGGAGAATAGTGATTGATTTCCTTTTTTTTTTTTTTTTTAAAGTGAAGATACAGGGAATTGGGTGAAAATTTGAGTGATTAAAAGGAAATAAATGCCTAAGGTATGAGAACACATATAAGAGAGAGAACACCTATATTTTCTCATGTCCAGCAAGTTATCTTCTTCTCAGTGAGCTGCTTAACTCTTGAGTTGAACTATCATTTCTAGCTTGTGTAACTAGGGCCACAGGTTCTAATCAGAGCATCAGACATCACTGAAAATTAACAGAATTGCAGCTGTGTCTATAATGTTGCCAAATATCACTGGGGATCCTAATGAGAAAGGGGGGAAAAGCATGCAGAGAGCAACAGAAACTTTGCTTTTGGAAACTCTCTCAAGTAGTGTTAAGCTGGAAAGATATCCCAGAAGCAAATGCCTTAGTAAAACTAATCAGTTGCCTAAATGCAAAGGCTGAGCTTCAAGATATTCTCCTTGTGTTTAAAAATACATCTAATGATCCGGGAATAATGATTATCTTTGTTTTATTAGAGAAGCTGCTATCATTTTGTTAACGCCACTCTGGATTGCTTAGGCCACCCAGAAGTAGGACCTTCCAGTCACTTCTTGTCTCTGGAGCATTCCCCTGAGATAAGGACAGGCCTATTTTATCAGCTATCTTTCTGGAAACTGACAACAAAAAACTGTAACTTACCACTTTAAGGTGCTATTGCAGCAGTGAATACAATAGTGAATACATCTTAAAATCTAAGTTATTAAAATAATTTGAATAGTAATAAATAACAGAACCTATATATCTTTTCTAATGTTGGAAAACATTTTTGACATAAATGTAGCCTCATTTGGAGTTGGCTTCTGAATTCAATTTCTACAGGAAATATGGAAGAGAAGGTGCTCAAAGGTATGCCCATATCCCTTCAGTTTCCTCTTCTATCCCTCTGATTCATCTCAACCAAAGAAAATCCAAACTTTTGCATGTGTATATAACTAACCATAATGTTGGTCTTGTGATGTTATAGCTGGAGACACCTTTTATACAAACTTTGGAGTCAGGCTACCTGATTTGAATCCTGCTTCAGACACTTAAGATGGATATATAACTTGGGCCAATTATCTAACTTCTGTTGCCTGCATTTCCTCACCTGTAAAATGGGGATAATAATAGTATCCATCTCACAAGGCTGGCTTAGAGGAATAAATGCATTAATACACAGAGAATACTTAGAATATACATGGCACATGACACGAAACTTTAGCTCTTATTTTTCGCTAAATGTGCTATTATACTGTCAAGAAAAACAAAAAGTAAATTGGATGCTACTAACAATCTTGAAATTTATTTTATTTTACCCCTGTACTTTGTCAATGATTTGTGGTTTATAAGTTTTCCTCTCCTTATCCCAGTGTTTCCTTGATGCCTATACCCAGAATCCTGAAAACAGTATTTATTTTTATAGTTTTATCTCAAATTTGTGACAGCAACTTAGCTATTACATGTGGCTGAACTATACTTTGCAGATTCATCCTTTGGGGGCAACTAATTCAACATTATATATCCATTTCGTAATTATACACAAAGAACATTGCTTAAGAGTCTGACTTCCCTTAATTTGTAATGTTTCTTACCCTCTTCTACCAATCTCACCATTCTTTTTTAGAAAAACCTAATCTGGCCCTGACTGGTTTGGCTCGGTGGATAGAGCGTCAGCCTGCAGACTCAAGAGTCCCAGGTTCGATTCCAGTCAAGGGCATGTACCTTGGTTGTGGGCACATCCCCAGTAGGGGGTGTGCAGGAGGCAGCTGATCGATGTTTCCTCTCTCATCGATGTTTCTAACTCTCTCTCCCTCTCCTTTCCTCTCTGTAAAAAAAATCAATAAAATATATTTTTTTTAAAAAAGAAAAATCTAATCTGGTTTAAATGATTTGGAAAGATTCTATGTTACTTTGCAAATTCTTCAATAATGTTTAATTTGTGATGTCAATAATGTTATCAAAGTTAAGTATAGTGTTGATTTTGATTCTTATTTTGGATTTTTCTCTGAATTATTATCAGTTTTCCTCCTGTTATATAGGTAAACAACCTGGGAATGTGGTACTTTTTTCTCTCACTTCTCTATCCCATATGTCTCTAATCTGCTGACTAAAGTAAGCTAGTGCTGGTTACTTAAGGAAATAAAAATGCTTGTTACATATAATTTAGTCACTGGAGTGAGCAGTAAGCCCTCTTAATCTCAGTACAATAATTTACAACAGAGAGTGCAGTTCCAAGAACTGTACATAAGCTCCTGAGAACCCTGGCCACGCTGTCAGACACCTATCTTTAATTGCTTCCTGCCAAATGATGACTGTGGCCCTGTCACCCTGGCCAGCCCCATAAGTCTCATTCACACTCCTTCTAATTGGCAGTCTCCCACTCTGGGCATGTCCATGGCCCTTGTAACATTTTTTTTTTTTCAGCAGATAACTTGACACTGTAAATTTGGCTGGGAGCCTGCTACTATGGGATGTCTTTATATCCGCCCCCATCATCACCTCAGTTCATATCCTTGAAATTCCAGCCTAAACATTTTGCAAATTATATTCCAGAACAGAAAGATGTGGTTGCTTCAGAGAGGTGACCAGCTCCTTCACTGTTCAAAGAAGGAAGCTTTGATTGCTAGGGGAAAAAAGAGTGAAGAGGTGTTTTCCATGGACAGGAAAGAGGGAAAAGACTATCAGCATATCAGCTTTTTAGAACTTGAGGAAGCCTAGAGTGTGTGGCGTTTGGTTTCCGACACAACGTGGCAGCAGGCTCAGGAGACCTGATAACAGCATTTTTGACCTTGGGGTCTGGAACTGGTTTCACTGATTGAAGTCATATAAGTTCAGCTAAATTTGAATGTGTTGTAAATATTTATCTGGCAGGGTGACATACAGTTGTTCTTGAAATTATGGGGTAGAGTCATATCTTTCCTAGCATATAATTTTTGAAATGCTCTTCTGGATGGTGTTTAACATTATAAATATAACTGAATTATTGTTTTATTCTAAGGTTTTCTCAGGCTTCAAGTCTCTTTAAAAGAATACAGTATTTTCTGGGGACATTGTTTTTCTTAAATACATTGGAGACTGCAATGAAAATCTGCTTATAGATGAAGCCTTTAGTGAGACATAAACAGTCTGCTTTAGCCAGAGCAATATATTTTCCCTTATGTTTCCAGAGATGCTGTTGTACAAGACCTCAGATCCAACGGGTATTTTATGTGAGAAAACTGTTAGTATGCCGCATTCCTTTCCGGTGAGTGATTGAGTTGGGTAGGAGCAAAATAGGCAGAACACAAAATAGGCAAGGAGACCAACTATTCAACGCAATAGTCCTTTGTTGCCTTGAAAGCTACTCTGAGCCAACCTCACCCTGAGACACTGAAGAATATGAAACAGCAGAAGCACAAACAAGCCAGAGCAAGTCCCTTGACCGGCCCTCTGTCACATGAACTACTCATCTTCTATTGACTAACACAGCATCTCCACCAGCAAGCCCATGACCTTTAGCAATTTAGCAGCAAGCCAGGATGAAAGGAGTGGTAAGAATGGAAATGTCCAGGGTTAAGGCTGAAATCAAGCTGATGATGGACAGCCACTGTTGATGGTCCAGGCCTTATCCCTATGGTTGTAATTTCATTAAATTAAATTAAATTATCTAATTTTACTCTCATCTCCAGGGGTTTTTACCAGCTGGGACCATTCCCCGGTTTAAATAATCAAACACTTAATTAGTTGACATTAGGTAGCTTATCCATGCTCTGGGAAGACCAGAGTCAAGTTTGGATGCTCTGAAGACAGTTGGAGGCTGCTCAAATGGAGACCTGCACCATTACCTCTACCAGGACAGGAAGCAAACCCACAATCCCCCTGCTGATGCTGGGTTCTAGACACCAGCATCTCCATCACTGTTGCCTTTCCAAAATAAGTGCTTCTACTACAACCTTGCCAGAAAGTGAGTTCTAAGCAGAACTGTTATGTGGATAAATAATGGGTGGAGCCAAGGCCATCTGACATTCTCAGAGTTCAAGGGAGTAAGGGATAATGAATTCAGTATCTTTTTTAAAATATAAATCTTCATTGTTCAAATTATTACAATTGCTCCTCTTTTTCCCACCCCCATAGCTCCCATCCACCCCACCCTCTGCCCTTACCTGCCCCCCCTCCCACTGTCCTCATCCATAGGTGTATGATTTTTGTCCAGTCTCTTCCCGCACCCTCCACACCCCTTTCCCCCCGAGAACTGTCAGTCTAATCCCTTTCTATGCCCCTGATTCTATTATATTCACCAGTTTATCCTGTTCATCAGGGTTTTTTATTCACCTGATTTTAGATTCAATTGTTGATAGGTATGTATTTGTTGTTCATAATTGTTATCTTTACCTTTTTCTTCTTCTTCCTCTTCTTAAAGAATACCTTTCAGCATTTCATATAATACTGGTTTGGTGGTGATGAACTCCTTTAGCTTTTTCTTATCTGTGAAGCTCTTTATCTGACCTTCAATTCTGAATGATAGCTTTCCTGGGTAGAGTAATCTTGGTTGTAGGTTCTTGCTATTCATCACTTTGAATATCTCTTGCCACTCCCTTCTGGCCTGCATAGTTTCTGTTGAGAAATCAGCTGACAATTGTATGGGTGCTTCCTTGTAGGTAACTAACTGGTTTTCTCTTGCTACTTTTAATATTCTCTTTGTCTTTTGCTCTTGGCATTTTAATTATGATGTGTCTTGGTGTGGTCCTCTTTCGATTCCTCTTGTTTGGGGTTCTCTGCGCTTCCTGTACTTGTAAGTCTATTTCTTTCACCAGGTGGGGGAAGTTTTTGGTTATTATTTCTTCAAATAGGTTTTCAGTATCTTGCTCTCTCTCTTCTTCTGGCACCCCCATAATTCAGATGTTGGTACGCTTGAAGTTGTCCCAGAGGCTCCTTACACTATCTTCATATTTTTGGATTCTTTTTTCTTTTCGCTTTTCCAGTTGTTTTGTTGTTGTTTTTGCTTCTTTGTATTTCAAATCTTTGACTTAATTCTTGTGATCCTTTAGTCTACTGTTGGATCTCTGTATATTATTTTTTATTTCAGTCAGTGTATGCTTAATTCCTAGTTGGTCCTTTTTCATATCCTTGAGGGTCTCGCTAAATTTATCCACCTTTTCTAGAAAATTCTTTAAAAACCTTATAACCGTGGTTTTGAACTCTATATCCAGTCATTTGCTTTCCTCCATTTCTTTCATTTGTGACCTGTTTCTTTGTCTCCGCATTTTGGCTGCTTCCCTGAGTTGATAGAGTGGCTTTGTGTGCTAGGTGTCCTATAGGGACCAGTGGCTCAGCCTCCCCAGTTACCTGAGGTGGACACTCTTGGTGCACCCTTTTGTGGGCTGTGTGCACAGTCTTGTTGTAGTTAAGCCTTGATTGTTGTTGGTATCACTGGGAGGAATTGACCTCCAGGCCAATTGGCTGTGAGGATCAGCTGTGTCTATGCTGGGAGAAATTCTGTGCTGGAGACACAGAATGAGATAAGACTTGCAAAAGCCTCTATGCTCAGCTTGGATGGGGTGGAGTCTCAGGGTGGAGCAAGCAGCAATGGCTTCGCTGGGCAGGATCTCAGGGTGGAACAAACCACAATGGCTTCCTGTCTGCCCTGCCCTAAGAGGCCCCCGGGTCTCAGTGACCAGCGGTAATCGCTGCAAGCACCTCTGAGAGAAAGCCGCCCTCGAGTTTTGCCTGCTGCCAGACAGTCCAGTTTCTCCCCATATGAGTCTGGGTACCCAGAGTCTCGCCTGGAACTGGAGTTCAGAGCAGTCAGGAGCTTTTGTCTCCCTCCAGATTGAGAAAGCCAGTCGCGTCCTCAGTTGCCAGCCCTCTCTGAGTACGCCTCCATACCTCTGTTTTCCGCAGCTCCTGTGAGTCTCAGTGTGCTTTTTCCTTTCCTTCTAGTTGTAGAATTTCCACTCAGCCAGCCTTCCTGTGGTTCTGGATGCTGTCCATTTTGTCTTTTAGTTGTAGTTTTGAAATTGTTGTGCGAGGCAGCAGTTTAGGTGTTTACCTATGCCGCCATCTTGGTTTCTCCTCAGTATCTTTTTATAAGACAGATCCTCAAAAATAACCATTTGTTCACATGCTAATTGTTAATCACAATACCCTCCCCTGAGAATAGTACTCTCCTAGTATTATATCTATAGTGTATATCAGAGCTCAATTTTGATGTGTTCATTCTATGGGTTTTGACAAATGTATAATGACATATATCCATTATTATAGTTTCATATAGAGTATTTTCACTGCCCTAAAAATCTGTGCTCCACTTATTTATCCCTTCCCCCATTCCCATCCCCTGGCAAGCACTGATCGTTTTGCTTTTTCCAGAATGTCATTATTTTTGTTATTATTTCTTTTTTCTTTTTTTAACTCCTCACCTGTGGATATTTTTCCATTGATTTTTAGGAAGAGTGGAAGGGAAGGAGAAGGGGGAGAGAGAAACATTTATGTAAGACAGTGGTCGGCAAACTGTGGCTCATGAGCCGCTGTTTGCCACTCTGTTGACTAATGAGTTTGCTGACCACTGATGTAAGAGAAACACATTGATTGGTCACCACTGGCTAGAACTGGAATGTCATTCTTTTTGGAATCACATAGTATGTAGCCTCCTCATATTGGCTTCTTTCATTAGTAATATGAATTTAAGGTTCCTCCATGTCTTTTCATGGCTTGATAACTCATTTATTTTTAGCACTGAATAAGATACCACTGTCTGGATAGTTCATTTACCCATTCACCTACTGAAGGACATCTTAATTACTTTTATGTTTTGTCTATTATAAATAAAGCTGTCATACATATTTGTGTGCAGGTTTTTGTGTGGTCCATTAGACTTCTAATGCCTCAAATAAAAACAAAATCTTCCTTTTTTTCTCATCCACTACACTAACTAGAATTTTTTTTGGAATTACCTAGTTCATACACAGAGTAGACACTCAAAAATGCTCAGTGAGTGGATACTTGAAAATAAATCACTAAGAATAAATTGACCAATCTGCAAGTGCCACTGTTTTCATTCTACCAATAATAACTGACCTTTATTGAGCACTTGTTTTATTTCAGGTACTATACCTAGTGCTTCTTCTCTTTTATTTCCTTTAATTCATACAAGCCTATGAAGAATGAAATTGAGTCTTAGAGAGATTAAGCAGCTTGACAAAGATTATAAGGCAGTCCTCAGGTTACATTGGAAATCTGTTCCTATGGCACAACGTAACGTGATTTTCGCTGTAAGTCGGAACCCACCTACATAAGCACCTACGTCACTCACATGGAGCACATACACAAAAGTAATGAAGTGAAACAGTAACAAAAATTTAAAAGAAAGATGACAATTCCTGATCTTTACTTGTGGTAAATAAATAATGAAAAACATAAAGCACATATGTACATACATTGAAATGACAGAATTTTGTTTTTTTAATAAAGAAATGGGAGATGGTGACGTAACCATGAAACGACAACGTATGTCGAGTCCAGCGTAACCCAAGAACTGCCTGTACTTGGATATTGGCTAAGTCAGGTTTTAAAGCTAAGCAGAGTGAACTCCAGAATTTAATCACTACTCCATACTACTTCCATATCTATTTTAATGGTAACTTGGAGAGACTGTCAAAGAGAAAGTCCTCAAGATCTAGGAAGAAAAATTGATGGGAAGAATTTGCTTTAGAAAAGGAAAAATTGATGGGAAGAATTTGCTTTAGAAAAGGAAAACTGATTTCTGGGTTAACAGAAGTATATCCATTATATTAACTAAATTGTACTAATATTGTACATATCTTCTAACTAACATCAAAGGATTGCATATGACACACTGAAGAGGGGTAGAGTGCAGAAATCTAACAAATAATATTTCAGATTTCAAGATCCAATTTCCTAGAAAAAAAAGAATGTGGGCAAATTAAAAACTTAATTTTACTACTATTATTACTAACACAGTATTGAAAGATTGATTTTATTCATATTTATTAAAATCATATTAAGCAAACTATTAAAAATGTGACACAATTTATTATGTAATGCTGGGGTGGGGAAAAAATAAACATGGATTTTTGACTTAAACAGAGATAAAACAAAGTTAGTTAGATGAAAAAACACACAACTACTATTAGTTTAAAAAACCTATTTGAAAAAGCATATACCAGAGATTTCAAGTTTAGTATGTATACACATAATACACAACAATGGTTCTTGTATAAACTCTCAATGAATTTATTATTCACAGTACATAAGTAAATAGCCTAAATAATACCTTATTATATCAACCTCTCTATCAAGAGGATGATATTAAGCCAATACTTAATATCAATGTGGTGGGGGTTATTTAACAATTTTTTCTAAGACTACAATGTCAGTTGCATCATTTAAATGTGTCAGACTTTGATTTAAAAGCATTCTGAATGACCCCTTGCAGTGATAGGGTACTAGAAAATTTGTGAGAGTTCATGGAACTTTAAAGATTTTCATTGAGTTAATAACAATGAAAAAGTCATCACCTTACATTTATCACTAAGATATACATAAAAATGAACATATATGAATTATTAATAATTTTAGAGTTATCTATTAAGCAAATTCCCTATTCAGCAGAATCTTATCGGTCTCTAATATACTTCATTGGTTTTGGAGCTATTTGGTGAGAAATTCTGGTTATTCTTGATGTGGACTTCACACCCTCACCTTTGGAAATTAAATCACACATCTAACAACTATTAAGTTAATAAATGGTGATTGACAAATTATAGTGAGCTAGAATATCGTCTAGGGGAACTGGAAGATGAGTTAAAGCATTCCTTGGTTGTCAGGCCCTCTGAGTTCAAACACTACCAGGCCCACTGTTGAACTTTGAATGCCTGGGCACATCACTTAACCTTTCTGTGTCTCCATTTTCTTATCTACACAATGAGGCTAATAATACTGATTGACCTCATAACATTTAATTAGGCCATTGGGAAGCTCTTTGAAAACGCTAAGTATCATTTGTTGGCACTTAGCTTCATGAAAGGTTTGTGTTTTTAACACACTGTGGTTTGAGGATGTGTTGGGTACAACTCCTGCCAACTTCTGGTTCCTCCACCATATCTTTCCTGAGCTCCCTTTGAAGTCGATGGGAATTAGGGTGATTGAAGGCACTTGGGGGAGGCTGTGGAAATGAGAGCGTGTTCTCTGGCATGTTTATAGTAGGACTGTCCCCTTATGAAGAAAATGTCATGCTTCTCCATAGAAAAGGAGCTTGATAACTTTTCAGTGGTTTTTGAGAGAGTAAATTCATGATTGCTCATGGAGCCTAAGTCCTAGAGGAGAAGATGTTTTGGCAAAGACAATAAAAAGTTTAAATTGTTTGAAAAAACTTAATATGTCACTCTTAGGGAGCAGAAAGACTAGCAGGCTCCTCTAGGGGAAGATTGTCTTTTTGTGCACAGAGCACAGCCACTGCCCAACACATACTTGCTAAATAAATGACAGATGGGCAAAAATGAATAAAACAGTAGCACATTATAATTATATTACATAACATTAATGTAGTATGTAGAATATACTTTTGTTACTACTTTTTAACTTTTATATGCTTTTCCCCTCTATATAGATCTTACCAGAGTGATTGTGGTACCATTTATAGAAATGTATTATATGACATACTTCTACTCAAAGTGGAAAAAAAGGGAGAGTTTCATCATACTTTAAAAGTTGCCTATAATATACAGATGATGTATTATAAAACTGTATATCTGAAACCTATATAATTTTATTAGCCAATGTCACCCCAATGAATTAAATAAAAATTTTTTTAAAGTTGCATATATTTGGAAACATCCCTATACTCTTATGATATCCATTCTAGACTATTTCAACAGTCTTCTCATTGGTCTCCTTGTTTTTAATCTTTCTCATATCCATTTTATAATCCACTGCCAAACTTTCTTAAAAATCACTTTCATTATGCCACTCATTTAAAAAATGTTCCATGGCTTCCTATTTCCCATTATGAAAATGCTTATCACCAATACTATGATTTTCAAACTGTCTGTTATGGGTTGAATTGTGTCTCCCCCCAAATTTCATATTATTGTCCTAACCCCCAATACTTTGGAATGGGCCTGTATTTAGAAATAGGGTCATTAAAGAAGTAATTAAGTTAAAATGAGGTCATTAGGGTGGGCCCTAATTCATTATGATTCGTGTCCTTATAAGAAGAAAAACTTTGGACACAGACATGCTCAGAGAAAGGCTATGTAAAGACAAAGGTAGAAACTGTCATCTGTAAGCCAAGGAGGAGCACCTTAGATAAAATCCAACCCTGCCAACACCTTGATCTCAGACTTGTAGTCTCCAGAACTATAAGAAAATAAATGTCTGTTGTTTAAGCCACCTAGTCCATGGCATTTTGTAGTAAACTAGTAGGATAACATCCATAATAGGATAAGCCCCACATGGTTTTACAACATATTTCTCTAACTTGAAATTTGAGGCCCAGCCTGTGTGGCTCAGTGGTTGAGTGTCAACCCATGCACCAAGAGGTTTGCCAGTTCAATTTCCAGTCAGGGCAAATGCCTGGGTTTCAGGCTGCATTCCCAGTAGAATGTATGCATGAGGCAGCCGATCGATATTTCTCTCGCATCTATGTATCCATTTCTCCTTTCCTCCTCTCTAAAATCAATAAAATATTTCTTTAAAAAACAATATTTTAATCATTTAACCAAATCAAAACCTTTATTTTCATTGTGATCACAATTTCTCTTTCCTCTGTGTCATCCCATTATAAGACCTATGATTCTCCACATTTCATAGACAAGAACATTGAGCTGGACATAGAATACTTCTTTTACTGATCTCAGGACCTGGCATGTCATGTCTTCCCTCTAAAATGAGGATAATGACCCTGGTAAGTGTTGCTCAGTGTTTGAACTTCAACCTATGAACCAGGAGGTCAAGGTTTGATTTCTGGTCAGGGCACATGCCCAGATTGTGTGCTCCACCCCCAACAGAGGGCTTGCAGGAGGCATTCGATCAATGATTCTCTATCATTCTTGATATTTCTCTCTCTCTCTCCTCTCCCTTGCTCTCTGAAATCGATAAAAACATATTTAAAATAAATAAATAAATAAAATGAGGAAAATGATACCTAGCTTTCCTATTTCAAGGTCTATAGACTTTGGGACCATCAAATAAGATGATATATGTGGAAACACTAGAGGCCCGATGCATGAAATTCATGCAAGAATAGGCCTTCCTTCCCCTATTTGCTGGCACTGGCTTCCCTCCAGCCATTGGCAGGCACCCAGGACCTGGGCTTCCCTCGCAGCCCCGGCTTCATCCAGAAGATCGCTGGAAGGACATCTGGTCTAATTAGCATATTATGCTTTTATTATTATAGATTTGCAAAATTGGGAAAGTCTACTTCTGGGTTTTAAAACTCTGTCCAGCTGCAGGTAACAATCTAAACATGTTCAGCTCCACCCTCTTCAATCTGGAGCCTCAGTTTTAGAAATCCTGTCTATATCGGCAGGTATAATCTAGAGTTAGCTTTGCTGACTGCAGCTCTCTACCTAATGGGTTTCGGGCACCTGCATCTTCTCTTTAGAGGTCCCTGCAATTATGGCTTGATCCTTATTGTTGGCTTTAGCCTTATTTCTTGTTTTGTATTCAAAACAAATACACTATCCCCAAGATTATGAAAGCCCCATGACATGATTCTGCCTTTTGGACAGCTTGTGTCCCCCCAAAATTTATGTTGAGACCCAATGTGATGGTATTTAGAGGTGGGGCATGTGGGAGATAATGAGGTCAGGAAGGTGGAGCTCCCATGATGGGATTAGTGTCCTTATAAGAAGATGGAAAGAGTTAGCTCTCTTTTTCTTCACCATGTAAGAATATCACAAAAGAAGATGGCCATCTACAAACTAGGATGATAGCCTTTGCTAAGAACCTGACCATGCTGGCATTCTGATATAAGACTTCAAGTCTCCCAAACTGGGAGAAATAAATGTTTGTTGTTTAAGACACCCAGTCTATGATATTTTGTTACAGAAGCCCAAATTAATTAAGACATTTACCATCCTTAACAGATTTACTGAGTACTAGCCTTTGCCAATCCATTTAGATATCATGACTTAGACTTTGAGCCCACCCCTACAGGGCTAGACCCATTGCTAGATAGGTCCTTTGTACCTGTTCTCCCCCATGCCCTTGCTCTAACTGAGCTCCATTACAATAAACTTCAAGACTGAGCTCATATATGATCCATACAAAGATAAAGCCTTCTTCTTACTTTATTATGAACAATCAGAGCTAAGCTTAGTTCTTATTTTTTCAAAGACAGGTTCTCTGATTACCCTTATAAATATTTCCTTTCTTTGAACTATTACAGTATTTTCAGTCTATATTACAAAATTTAGGTCTTAATTCTGCAATTGATTTCTTTTTGTGACATTTTCATGTAAATTGATTTTGTTTTGACAACTAGATTATGAAGTCTTTATGATATACTTTTGGGTGTATAGTCTGAGTAACAAAATATAAAACTTCAAATCATCTAGAAATTAAACATACCCATTTTTTTCTTGCATAGAGTTTTATATGCTTTTCATGGACACGAAATTCAACTTTAGGCTACACAGTACATTGTGTCATGGTCTTTTTAGGATGTCTTTTATTGTCATGAGTTTAATTAAAGTTTAATGTAATTAATTTTGCAGTGGTTTTCACTTTATATTTATTAATATAAGAAGTCTTCATTTCCATAAACTCAGTTGAATATTTAAATACACTTCCTTCTAGCTCTTATTTATTGCTTTAATTCACATAGTGCATTATTACATTAGCAAATGCATGCACATACTGAATATGCATAGAAAAAAAATGACAGGAAGCATAAAAATACTAACATGATTTATATTATGTATCTGGAGAGTGATTATTTTGCTTTTTTCTACATTTCTATATATAATTTTATTCTTTAATATGCAGTTCCTTTCATAATTTAAAAGAAATTAATGAAGAAATCTAAGAAATTTGGAATGTAACTTTTTCTATGCTTTCTTATAGTGTTATATTTAAAAATATTTTTCCTGAGCCTTTAGTTCATTGAACTCTCTGTATCTCTCTCTATTTTTTCTTATATCTTTAATAAGTTTTCTTATAGTGGACCAAGATAAGTGTCACAATTAAGTAAATGTGAATAGAGACTGAAAAAATAGAGACCCTAAATTCAAAGACCTAAACATTCTGTTTTAATCAGGATAGATTATACTACGGTAAAAGAAAAAGAAATCTACCTCTAGAACTCTAGCTTAAAACAGTAAAGGATATTTCTGGCTAACATTACATGTCCATTTTTAGTCAGCAGGGTCTCAACATATCATAGCCACTCAGGGGCCTGGATTCACAGAGAAGCCACCATCTCAAACTTTATGGATCACCTTGCCAAAACAGGTACCTCAGGATGGTATCTCACCAGGACATAAATACTCAGCCTGGAAGGGACACAGGTTATTTCCACTCACAGATCATTGGCCAAAGTTAGACATAGGCCCCAAAACAAGTGAAAAGAAAGTACAGTCTTACTATAAGCCAGAGCCAGAGATACAGATATAATCAGTGAACAATACTAGTAACTGTCTGAAAGCATTTTAAGATTTAGCTAAGAATATTCTAGCATACATTTTCAAATACTAGAAATTAAATCACAGCTTAGGTGATAAGGAAACAATAGATATATTTTCATTTAAAACATTTGCATTTTCCTTTGTTACAAAAAATAAGGATCTATTGAATGTTTTCAAATATTAAAATGAAACAAAAGATCTAATTAGTTGTGGAAATAATAGTTTATAAGCCCAGATAGTTATATATTCTGTTTACTTAATATGAAAAGGTGAATAAGGATATCATTTTGGCAATAATTTTTAGTTTTGTTAACTAAATTAAATAATGCAATTAGAGAAAAATGAATGTAAAAGAAAAAATGGTTGTCTTTCATGCAAGCCATTTGATAGACAAAAAAGGATATCATGAAACATTTAAGCTTTTGGACAGAAATTGTGATAGAACAGACTTACATTTCTCATAGGAGTCCCCAGTAATTTAAAAAATTGAATGAAGAGATAAAGTTAGAAGAAAATTAAATTGCTGAATATAATAAATAACATATTTAAAAAATCAACAACAAACCTGTGCCAAAACTAAGAATGGAGCTGGTTTGCAGTTCACCTTAATTATATCTGTGGCTTTGAAAGTCAACTTTCGACGACTAGCAAATAAAAGATACTTCAATATGAATTTTGATATTTTCCCACAATGTAAAGGGAATATTTTAGATAAACATATTTAAAGAACCTAACAACTTCTTCCCTATAATTTTCTGTTGAAGTACATTTAGTGATCTTTCCAGAATAAAATAAATTCTGCTCCTATTGGTTTAATAAAAAATAATAAATGACTACCATTTTATTATTTTCCTGCTAAGTAGATGTTTTCATTCCATCTTTAGTATTTTTCCAGGGAGGTGAATCATATGAAGGCATTTATAAGGTTTACATGTCAGAAACTCTGTCATTAAACCACTAATGTATGTCTATAGTGGAAACATTCTCTTGAGAACTGCTGCTGTTCATCAACTGCTTGATCTCTGATCTCATATTTTATAATTTTATCAGAACACTACTTACATATTACAATTCCTGCTTGCTGGGAGTTGTCCCATTATTCTCCACGTTAAGCGTAGTCAATGCCAAATTTGTGATGAACTCATTCCTCTGTAATTTTAACAAAGATATATAGATAGTAGTTTATATTGCTATGTTATCAGGAATTATTCAAAAAGAGGCCCAAACTGGACCTATCTCACAAAACAATTCATTGAGAAATGCCTGCATTCATATCTAAGTTCTTGCTAGTTGACAAATTAAATCACTAACCAACAGAAGTCTTGCATTACACATTATTTTTTAAAGATATATTTTTATTGATTTTAGAGAGAGGAAGGGAGAGGAAGAGAGATATAGAAACATTAATGATGAGAGAGAACCATTGATCGGCTGCCTCCTGCATGCCCCCTACTGGGGATCCAGCCAGAAACCCTGGCACGTGCCCTGATTGGGAATCGAACCATTACCTCCTGATTCATAGGTCAATGATCAACCACTGAGCCACACTAGCCGGGCATACTACATATTATTTTTTTTTATCAATAAGAGAACATTTCAAATATGAAGAGAGAGAAATTGCAGTCATTTGACAGGCAAGATTTTTAAATTATTATTATGAGATTGAAAGATTGATGAAATGCTTGGAAATTATAGAAGATAGTTCCAGATATCAAGATATGCAGCGAAGCTGACTGTGACAAGGAGAGTGGCAAGATTATGTGATGGCATTTGAAGTTCAGGTATTAGCTGCTCTGAAAAAAAGTGAAAAATATCATGACTGATGTAGCAGATAAATGAGATTGTAGTATACAGAATATTGAAAGAAGGGAAGTTATTTAAAATGGACTTTAGAATTACTGGGAAATCAGTTCCTCAGACATTTGAGGGAACAATTAGCATTTTCCATAAGGATTCAGAAGCAATGAGTACCTGAATTTTCAGAGCTTCTGAAGAGGACCATTGGAGTAATATGGGAAAGTATTTCAAAAAGTTCAGCACAGGTTGGGATGATAAACATGAGTCATGTAAAACTGACATGGTGGATGGTTTTGTCTATAGGATATAATGCAGAAGGAAAATGTCAAGTGATGCTTCAAGTTAAGTGTGTAATTTTATAACAAAACCATCACGTCCAAGGTATATGCTATAGAGGGTGAAGGGAAAAAATGAAGATGACATTGTTATCTAGCAGAATAAAGAGACAAGACCAAAATATAGAGAAAACAGGACTAAGCTAGAAATTAATATCAAAATTTTAATACATCACAGAAAGGTAAAGATAGAAAATCAAGGACTAGAATAATGGTGGATGTGACATATTTATTGCACTGACTTGTTCAAAATGTTTTATATTTGTAATACTGTATCAGTTTTGAGGAAAAAGAATCATTGTGAAAAAAGAACCATTTCACATTTCAGCTGAGGGAAGCTGAAGCTGTACAGTGAAATGAGTGCTGAATTTGGATAAAGAAGAAAGGGATTCATATCCTGGCTCTGATATGAACCAGATGTGTAATCAGGGACAAGTTACTCTCTGCGTGTTCATTTCCTCATCCGTAAAAATGAGAATTATAATTGCGACTCAGGCTGCTATCATTCAATATCCATTCCTTCTTTCTTCTATGGGAATAAAAGTCACAATTTTGGCCATCTGATTAAATTCTGAATGTAATTAGATGTGTCATGTGGCAGCTTAAAGGAACCTTCCTTAGAAGATGACTGATGAGAAATCCTTGTCTCCTTTATTCTTCAATCTTCTCCCCAGCCTGCTGGGTGGGATGAAGATATCAGGGATGAAACTCCAGCTTTTATCTCAGGCAAAGAGGACAGGACCACATCTCAAGGATGGCAGAACAGTGAACTAAATGGAGACTGGTTCCTCGAGGACTTTATGAAACAGTCGATATAGCAGTTTTCATACTTTCATGTAATATAGAAATAGATTTCAATCTTACTGTACTCTGTTATTCACAGTTGAGCCTAATCTTGATAATACACTTGCTTTATAGTTTATTAGGAATGTTAAATAAAATATTGGATACAAAAACTACTACTGAAATTCTGGTACATACTGGAACATAATACATTGTAGCTGATAGAATGAATCCATTTCAAGCAAAAATACTTTGACATGGAGTTAGTTTAGCATTAATATGTAACTCACTGGCAGTTCACATCTAAATTTTAAAGACGTAATTTATCTTGAGACTGCTTGAAATGATTTAGGAAGTAAAACAAAATAAGTAAAGAAAAAATAACGAAGGCAAGAGATAATCTGAGTTAAGTTAGAAAGAGGTCAATTGTCCCTTTCCATGAAGCCTTCATTGCTTTCTCAGAACCATCACTTTTCTCCCTTGTGGTAAGACTGGTGATCATGTAATTCATTCTGGAGAGCAATACTGAACATCTACTTCATGCCAGAGTATGTATCTCACCAGTGCCACTGGATACTATGCTCCTTGAAGGCAGGACTCATTCTGTAGTTATCTCTGTCTTCCACTTAGGGCCTGACAGAATTCTAAAAAGTACTGTAACTCCTCCTTAAAAATAAATTCCTTTAGTTTTGAATCCAATCCAACTGCAATGTATGGTCAAAGACCTGTGTTTGGCATCTAGTTAAGTACTTAGTAAATGCTTATCGATTAATTTTTTTTTTTCTTCCAACAAGGAAGTGCAAGAGTGCAGAATGTTGTTTTCTAAATCTTCTTTACTTTTCTGTGATTGCAATCTTGGTGTCTTCCTATCTTTTGCCTTTCTCTCTCCAACTGCCCTGCCACCCAATCAGTAGCTCACAGCTTCCCCAGTTCTCTATTCCTATTGACACTGTCTAGGCTGTTCTCATGATTCTCATCTCAACCTTCTAAACATATTCCTCCTAATTCTTGTTTGCCCTACACACATTGTAGAATAACTTTTCAGGCATGTGAATTTAGTAATGCTCCATCTTTCCTGACATGTACTGACTAATTTCCTTCAGAAACCACTGTGGCATATTCTACAATCATTTTTTCCATTCTTACTTAAAGAGTGATTCTTTTGTTGAACTTTAAGTCAGCACTGTATTTAGGGGAAGTGGGTCCTACTCCTTGACCATAAGGGATAAACTATAAACAGTGTAAGTTAGTACAATATTAAATTTGGCTGCAAATACCAGAGGACAAAAATAATAGCAATTTAAATATAATATAATGTTATTTCCTTTTCTTTTTCATGATAATGTCCAAAAGTTGGCAGTTGGTAGTTTGGAACTGACCTGGTAGGTATTCTTTTTTTTTACATAGTTCACAGGATTTAAGTTCTTTCTATTTTATAGCCCTGCCATGGGAGAATTCTATCCCTAAAGTCATTTCATGGCCCCAAGTATCTGCTCAAGCTGCAGTTATCACTCCTGCCATCTAGCCAGCAGGAAAGAGAAAGAACTAAAAAAGAAAGAGGCAAAGAAAGCATCCCCAGTGTCTGTTAAGAAGGCAATTTACTGGTTTATAACCCAGTGGCTAGATCTTAGTCACAGGGTCATAATTTCTTTCAAAGCAAGGCGGGGAAACAGTCTTTATTCTAGGTCATTATATACAAAGCCAAAAGTTGAAGGTCCCTTACTGGGAAGATGAGCAGAGAGGCAAAAATATATGTTAAGGTAAAACTAACATTCTCCCCTACTAATGCATTGTGCATGAGTACAAAGTACTCAGGGATGAGTATCTCAAAGGGGTGGTTAGAACTTGGGGATTATATAGCATCTGAACAAAAGACAACAAATTTGTAAAGAAGCAGTAAGACAAATGAAAAGAGGTTTAGGCTTTCAGGGTTAGCAAACTGTGGTTAACATAGGTATATTGAGGAAACTAATGGAAGGTAAGGGTTACTTAGTAAGGTTTATTTGTGTAGATCCATCTAGGTGCCATCTCTCTATTGTCTCTAATGATAGGGCTGTTAGCCCTTCCCTGGTATGAGAAGGGGGACACACCTTCATGAGAGCAATTTATGTTCTGCTTTTAGACAGATTGGAGGAGGCCAGAGAGCTCATCTTGTGCCTGATTTTCCTCATTTGCCTTCAGCTCAAAACAATCCTCATGCCAAAGTGGCATATTTTGGGGTGGCAGGTACTGAACTCCTTCGGTTATATCATACCCCTTTGCCAAAGGTAAGTTTAGGGATATATAACTTAGTTCTGCCAGTAAGACCTGTAGAGAAGTCTTATGGGGGTTTCAAAGAAAGATCTTCCTCTTTGATTAAAAAATAAAAATGAGAAAGAAGGGAGATGCTTAATTAGCAGTCCCCTTTTCTTATCTTTAGGATATGGTGCCTGAAGCTCGACTGCCATAATGTTCCCAGTATTGGGAAAGCTAAGAGACTCACACAGAAACTAACCATAGAAGATTTTAAGCATAGAACATTATTGAGCCTCTGAATCTACCTTGTAACCTCATATATGCATATGGGCCTCTCATTAAATGAGTACAAATAAATGAATATACGGCTTAAGTCATCTTTATTAGGAATCCCAATATTTAAATTGAATGCAATGAAATTAACACACTCCTTCTTATTGACAGAATAAAACCTGAACTCTGTGGACACAGTAGATAAGATGCTTTATGATCCGGCTGTTATCTATCTTCCAACCTCATTTCTTTGCCTACTCTCTTCTTTCCTTGCTCCATACATACTAGATTTAGGCCCAGATATTTAAAGCTTATTTTCCTTGTACACAGTGCTGGGCCATGTCTTTACACAGAGTCAGTCATTTTCAACCCATTCATATTACCTGGAGTTTGGTCACCTACATGTATCAGGAACAGACTATAGTAAGTTCAGCAAATAAGGCTTGTTTTTCCCACTGATAAGTTGAGATACGTGTAGGTAGTTGAGGTTCTGGAAATTACCAAAGATCAAAGCTCTTTCAAGCTTCCTACTCTATTACATCTTGTGAAAAGCCTTTACTTCCCATGGTCTCAGGATGACTACTGTGCTTCCAGATATTGAATCTTCAGTCCATGCAGGAAGGAATAAAAAATAAAAGGAAAGTCTGTGTACTAGCTGAGTCTGTCCGTTTTTATCAGAAATGCAACCATTTTTCCAGGAGCTCCATCTGGGAGACTTCTATTCAAACTAGCAGCGAGGGAAGCTGGAAGATTGATTATCTTTAACTGAATATGGCACTAATCCAACAAGGTTAGGATTCTGGAGGCAAGGAAGTAAAGTAAAATGGATTCTGAACAGACAACTAGGCCTATCCGCTAATGTATCCATTGTACTTTTAAGTTATCTTGATTATAATACTAGATATAAGAGATTGTTTACATCTATATCTGGCTCTCTATGAGATTATTCTTGAGAGCAGTATAAAAGGCAGGGTCTTAGCAGGAAAAGGATGGCATACAAAAGGGGTTTAAAGAGGGAACTATTTACAAAGGTGGGGACAAAATTATGGGAACTAACAAGAGTTGGAGAAACACTTAGAGATTACCAACAGAGGGCAGTAGTTATCACCCAACTAGAGGCCCGGTGCATGAAATTCATGCACGGGTGGAGTCCCTAGGCCTGGCCTGTGATCAGGGCTGTTCGGGACCAGGTCAATCAGGGCCAGGTCAGAGAGAAGGTGACGGTTCCCAGGCGGGTGCAGAAGGAATGGACGCCGAACACTGATGCTGCCATCGTTGGTGCTCCACCACTGCGCGGTTCCCCGCCTCCCCTTCTCCTTCTCTCATCACTGCACCACCCCTGGGAGGGCAGGTGGTAGGCCAATTGGGGCCTGCCGGCCAGGGGGAGGGACAGAGCACAGGAGGTTGGCCGTCAGCCCCGATGAGGGAGCCAGCCCTCAGCCCCCCTGGGAATGAGGCTGCATCCACCGCCAACCATCCCAGTTCCCCATCCCAGCCCAGGGCCCGGCCCTGATCAGGTGATCAGGGCCTGCTGGCTGGGTGGAGGAACCGTGGGAGGTTGGCTGGCCGGAGGAGGTTGACTGTGGGAGTGCACTGACCACCAGGGTACAGCTCCTGCGTTGGGGCATCTGCCCCCTGGTGCTCAGTGCATATCATAGCAACTGGTCATTCTGGTCATTCCAGTCACTTAGGCTTTTATATATACAGATGCCTCATGGGGCAAGAGAATCAGCTGCTACCAGAATGGGTGACATATGAATCAGGGAGAATAAATACCTTGACCTCTGTCGCCACTCCTGGCAGTGCCTTCCAATGGGCAAACTTAATAGGAAGTCAGGGGGCAGGCAAAGCTCTGTTGATTAGAGGTCAGCCCCTTAGGGTTCAAGGCAGGCTGCAGAGGGGCAGAGATGGATTTTGATTTATATTTTAAAGAATAATCAAGGCAGGTAGGAATCATTTCTGTGGTTAGTACAGTGCCTGGAACATTGTAGGTACTCCATAAGAATTTACAAAATAAGTACTCTCAAATGAATTAAGTTGATATGTGAACTAAGAATTTATATAGCCTTAAACATGAGTTGAAAGTGCAGTTTGAACCTGGGAAATGCATGAATTGGAGGGCTGTATTTTCTATGAGGCTGTATTTTCTCTGGATAATTCTCTACTTAAAAAATGTAGTAAAAAAAACCTGAGATGCTCATACATGTCCCAGAAGTAAGGAGACCTTTCTCTGGTATGCCCATTTGGAGGAAAATCATATTAAGTACTTCCTGGTGCAGGGATTGTCAAGCTGATATGTTTTCATAGTTGGGTGACACTAGATGTCCTCTTATCCTTCATCTAACTTTGCTAAATATATTGAGGAGATTATATATTTCATGTTGGTTGCTTCAGTATGAAAGCTAAGTAAATTAATGCCTTTTTCATTTTTGAGTTTTGTGTTCCCAGCTACCAATAGGGTGCTTATAAGATTTTCGATGAGTAGCTGTTTGAATTCTAGGTGAACAGAACTCAATAACCCTCATAAATAAAACCCATGTCCCAGCTGGTGTGACTCAGTGGTTGAGCATTGACCTATGAACCAGGAGGTTCAATTCATAGGCAGGGCATATGCCTGGGTTGCGAGCTTGATCCCTAGTGGGGGCAGGCAGGAGGTAGTCAATCTCATCACTGATGTCTCTATCTCTCTCTCCTTGTCTCTTATTCTCTGAAATCAATTATATATAATTTATTTATTTATTTTAAAAAGCAATAACAATGACACTTATGATTTACTGTAGATTTTTTCAAAGGACCATTGTTAAGTGCAATGTGTATATAATAAAAATGTAAGCATATACATATTTTCAACTTTTTTTGCATTTGGTAAGATTCCTTTTGCAGGGAAAGACAATTTGGTTGAAATAAAGTTTTGATTTAATTTCTTGCATCATGGTAGCTTCCAGTTAAGATGGTGGCATAGGTAAGTACTGTACTCACCTCCTCCCACAATACATCAAAGTTACAACTAAATTACAGAACAACCATCATTCAGAATTGTCTGAAATCTAGCTGAACAGAAGTTCTATAACTAAGGATATAAAAAAAAAAAACTGGTAGAAAGGATGGAGATGTGGAAATGGGTGATCCCATACCCACATGTGCCAGTTAAAAATCAAAAGGAATATGTTGGCTATGGAGGTCCCCCCTGATGAATGAGGAGTCTCAATGTCCCACCAGGCTTCCCAGCCCAGGGTTCAAGTGGTAGGAAGTCACCGTAACTTCTGGCTGTGAAAACCAGTGGATTTGTCTGAGTGAGATGAAGGGCTGCTAGAGTCCCTGGCATTCCTCTTAAAAGGGCTGCACACAGACTTACTTGCTGATGAACTTCCCTCTCTCCCTACCATTCGAAGTAATGGAAAAATATAGTTGGGTGAGGATTAACAAAAAACAAAACAAAAAGCCAATGGTTATAAGGATGCTCAATGATCTCAGTGAGAACTTCAACAAAGAAATAGGAAACAATAATGGAGACAGAAAAAATAATAAAAGAAACAATCAGAAATTAATATAATAACTGAAATAAAGAATACATAGAGGGAATCAACAGTAGATTAGATGAAGAAGAGGACTGCATCAGTAATTGGGAAGATAAGGCAGGAGAAAACACCCATCAGAAGAACAGCAAAAAGAATTTTAAAAAATGAGGACAGTGTAAGGAGCTTCTGGGACAATTTAAAGTATACCAACATTTGGATCATGGGGTATCAGAAGGTGAAGAGAATGAGTAAGGAGTAAAAACCAATTAGAAGAAATAATGAAGGAAATGTTTTCTAACCTGGTGAAGGAAGATGCAAATGTCCAAGAAGTGCAGAGATTCCAAAACAAAATAAACCCAAAGAGGCTCACACCAAGACACATCATAATTAAAATACCAAGGTTAAAGACAAAGAGAGATCTTAAAAGAAGCAAGAGAAAAACAACCAGTTACCTACAAGAGAGCTCCCACAGCCCTAGCAACTGATTTCTCAACAGAAATTTTGCAGGCCAGAAGGGGCTGGCACAAAATATTAAAAGTGATGAAAAGCAAGATCCTACAATCAAGATTACTCTACCCAGCTAAGCTATCATTTGGAATCAAAGGACAGATAAAGAGCTTCCCAGACAAGAAAAAGCTAAAGGAATTCATTACCAACAAACCAATATTACAAGAAATAAAGGATTTCTTTAGGAAGAAGAAAACCCCCAAACTATTAATAAAATGGCAATAACTACATATTAATCAACAATTTAACTGTAAAAGGATTAAATGCTCCAATCAAAAGACATAGGGTGGCTAAATGGATAACAGAACAAGATTCTTATATATGCTTTCTATAAGAAACTCACTTCAAATGGAAAGATATACAAAGACTGAAAGTAAAGGGATGGCAAAAGGTATTTCATGAAAATGGAAATGGGGGAGGAGGAGGGAAAGCTGGAGTAGCAATACTTATACCAGACTAAACAGACTTTAAAACAAAGGCCATAAAAAGAGATAACGAAGGACCTAGTAAGACCACTTCTGGGTATTTATCCAAAGAAACCAAAAACACTGCTTTGAAAAGACATATGCATTCATATGTTTATTGCAGTATTACTTACAATAGCCAAGATATGAAAGCAACCTAAATGTTTATCAATAGAAGAATGGATAAAGAAATGGTGCATATATTTAATAAAATATGATTCATCCAAAAAAAAAAAATCTTGCCATCAGAAACAACATGGATGGACTTAGAGAGTGTTGTTCTGAGTGAAATAAGCCAAACAGAGAAAGACAAATGTCACATGATTTCACTTATGCATGAAATCTAAAAAAACAAAAAAATAAATGAACAAACAAAACAGAAACAAACTCATAGACACAGAGAACACTTTGATGGTTGCCAGACAGGAAGGAGTATTAGGGGGAAATGAGTGAAAAGGAGGAAGGGATTAAGAAGGCAAATTGATTGTGACAAAATTGCCATGCGATGTAAAATATAGCATAGGTAATATAGTCAATAATATTGTAATAACTATGTATGGTGTCAGATGGATACTAGATTTATCTGGATGATCACTTCATAAATGATAGACATGTATAATCACTTTGTTGAACACTGAAGCTATTATAACATTGTATGTCAACTGTAATTAAAAAATTTAAAAAATATTTTAAAAATTTTCTACACTGTGGTGACAAAACCCAGGTTTTGTATATTAAAAGAAGTGAAAAGAAAACTGCCTTCTTACTGAGATAGCAAGTGGTAGAACAGCCAGAGGGACTGTGAAGAATATACAGATTGGATGGGTATTTATGAAATGATATGCTGCAGGGTATGTGGCAGAGGTTGATGTGAAATCTTTTTTTTATCTTCTATAAAATATTAAAATCTGCCTCTCTCCCAAATGTATCTGGTGTGAGATTTTCTCAGGGGAATACAAAAAGGTATTTAGTACTTAAAACTATGGATTTGAGCCAGTATAGACATGGGGCATACAAACATTTTCTTGGCCAGGATATGAAAGGCTCTGCTGTATATTTATTTTTAAACAAGGTGAGGAGAAACACACTTGAATAATTTTCTGAAAGTGCAGATCAGGTACTCTGACCTGAATTCTGACTTATAAATCTGAATGGGCTCTAGGTGTTTTTGAATGATGTTATGGATAATTACCAAGTATTTTGATGACTTATCCTTCAGTACTGTGTTTATAGTTTAATCTGGGTTTAGGGAGCATGACAGTTACTCCCTTCATGGCTCGAAAGGAGCAGGATTAGCTCTCAATTACACATTTGAAAGTTTCTATTTCTCAAAATATTTTTGAGACTTTTCTAGCATTAAAACATGCTACATATGACATAAGAAACTGAAATTCCAAAAACATAGTTGTAGGCACTCAATACAGAGTTGTACAGATATGCATTATAATCTCTATTACAAATACATACATATTTTTATTTCTATCTCCAAGTTACTGCTATAAAATGGTATAGAAGAATACGTTTATTTTTACACCAATGTGGTATCTTGATAACTTAATGACTGTATAACTGTTTATGAAACATAATAATTCTAAACCTTTACAACAGTTTTAAATTCCTTGAATTTTTAAAAAAACTAGGGCTTATTTTTAAAATGTAGTACAAGTAAAAAAAACATGTCCATTAGATTTTACCAATGACCATTAAGGGTTCCTCTGCAGCTGTTCATAAAATATGAGAGTCCACTGTATGGTCTCAGGTTTTCAAAAAATATATATATTCTACTTACTATTATGTGTTGGGGTATATAATGAGTTAAACTAACTTCTATTTTTTTAAAAAATATATTTTTAGTGATTTCAGAGTGAAAAAGGGAGAGGGGGAGAGAGAGAAATATCAGTGATGAGAATCATTGATCAGCCGCCTCCTGCACACCCCCTACTGGGGATCGAGCCCGCAACCTGGGCATGTGCCCTGACCAGGAATCAAACCCATGACCTCCTGGTTCATGGGTTGAAGCTCAACCACTGAGCCACACCAGACGGGCTAAATTAGTTTCTAGTAAGATTACACAGAGTTCTTAACAAAAATAAACTGTGTTCGACCAAGGTCTAGAATGAAAGAAATTTTTTAACTTGTGTATCACAGTGTTGGGTTGTATCTTTAAAATTTATACTAGAGTCCTGGTGCATGGATTTGTGCACTGGTGGGGTCCCTCAGCCTGGCCTGCAGACATCCCCGAAGGGGTCCTGGATTGCGAGAGGGCACAGGCCAGGCCAAAGGACCCCACCTGTGGCACAGTTGGGGCCAGGGAGAGACTGTGGGAGGGCTCCAGGGTGTGTCCACCCGTCTCACCTAGTCCTGATCGGCTGGACCCCAGCAGCAAGCTAACCTACCAGTCGGAGTGTCTGCCCCCTGGTGGTCAGTGCGTGTCATAGCTATCAGTCGAATGGTCGGTCACTTAGACTTATATATATAGATGCCCAAAACTGATACACTTTGGTACATAGACAAATTAGGCAAGAGCAAGATTGGAGAGTCTACATAAGCAAGTGCTATACTTTTAGCACAAAGACACAAAGACGTGTGTGTGCATTTAGTTTTGTTTAATGTAGATTTGATGTGACTAATGGGAATAGATGTGATTAAAATTGTACAAGTTAAAAGACTATCGGCTATCTTAGCCACTTAAAATTTAATTTACAAAAAAATGGCATTTACTGTAATTCCTTTGGGATATGTATGTTTGGATAAAATTTTTTCACCATGATTAACCTGCTATTATTTAGAAAACTGTGTTTTTTTTAACTAGTGTTGTTTAATTTCTTAAAGTTTAACTGTCTCAATGTAGTAAATATGTGATACACTATGACATTTTTTCTTTTAAGAATCTGGCTCTCTTTGGAATGCTTCCCAGGACCTTCTGGAAACCAGATTTTTTACATATAGGGACTTATAGTCATTAAATAGTTGTAAATATAGAACATGTACCACAAAAGAGCTCATTGTCTTTATGTCACAAGTTATTTAATAGAGAGTTCCACTGATAATTTAGTTCACTGCTATATTTCAAAATGAGTTCTGAATATTTATTAATAGAAATTAGGTCCAATTGAATGACGCTTTCAATATTTTCAACTCAAATCTGTTTCTGCCATTTTATCATACAGGCACCAGAGCCAAAGACACAAACCTGGTGACTTGTAACAGGTCTATTTTTGGCTATGATTCCCTTTCTTTTTCCCCCCACTACCACAACTTATGCATTTTGACTTTCCCATGTTTGGGGAAATCGCGGGGCCAGCACATCCAGAGTGCAATGGATAAGCCTCACCCTGGAAAAACTAACTTCGTGATCATGTTATCTCCCCTGCCAGGTAAGTATTTCCCTTTCAATTGAGCATGTTGATTGAGGTCAATAACTTCTCGCTTTCCATCTGGAAATCAATCAACAAACAGTATCTTCTTTCTGGATTGGCATTCTGCCTTCAAACTTTTCTTTTTCCCAATTAGCAAAGTTTTCACATAAGTATATGAATCCATGTCACTACTCCTAACAAAAGGGAATTGAATCAAAGCTGGTTCTTCAAACCCCAAAGTCAGATTGGTTTAGATTAAGATGGAATATTTAGACCTGGTCTAGGGTTTTCAAAAATTGGACTTCAAAATCAGACTATGGTTAGTCAGGAGATCAGTAAAATGTCTTATTTGAAGCATTCCCTATACAGGCAGTCCTCTGGTTAAATGGGAGTCGACATACATCGTTTCCTCCCACTTTTTTGTTTACGTCGCCACCTCCCACTTATTTATAAAAAAAGTTCCGTCATTTCAACATATGTGCATTATGTTTTTCATTATTTACCACAAGTAAAGGTCAGGAATTCTTATCTTTCTTTTAAATTTTTTTTTACTGTTTCACTTCATTACTGCTGTGTATGTGCTCCATATGAGTGATGTAGGTGCTTATGTAGGTGGGTTCCGACTTACGGCGAAAATCGCCTTACATCGCGCTGTAGAAATGGATCTCCAAGGTCACCTGAGGACCTGCTGTAGTTAAATCTGGGCCTGCACTAATCTTGGTCTTGAAGGGTTCAGGTTGCTTGGTAATTACACTGCTTTTGTTAAAAGTAAGCCCAGGAATGTACAGGAATAATAGCAGATTCTTGGAGTGGCTCCTGAATATATAATTATGTTTTGCTTTCTTCCTCCTATTTTGGGTAAATTGCCCCTCTCCTTCTGTGGTTCTAGTGAGATTTAAAATTTAAGTCCTTTCCTCTTCAGGTATAAACACAGAATTCTACTTGTGCACATTTAAATAATCCTTGATACTTCTTTTGAACTGGAATTTAAGGAAATCTTTGTCCAATAATTAGTTGACCACTAAGCTAACCAAGTAGAGACTTGACAAAGAAAACAGACCAGGAAAAAATTAGTCCAGGAAATTCACTGAAAACCAAACCAAACAAAAACAATAAACAACAGCAAACAACCTCTGGGGAAAGGCGATCTAATTTCCACAGTTGCCACAGTATTTTATTGAAAATATCTACTTTTCAATGAAAAAGTGAAAAGTCATGCAAATAATCAGAGAATATAGCTTATACATGGGGGGAGCAGTCAGTAGGAATTGGCCTTGAGGAATCTCACATGTTGGGCTTATTAGACAAATCCTTTAAATCAAATATTATAAACTAGGGGACCAGTGCACCTTGAAAGGCTGCAGTGGGCACAGGCTCAGGCCTCAGCACATCCTCTGTGCCCCTGCCCAGCCCCTCCCGCTGCGGGCCCTGGTCCTTTGTCTGCTGGCAGCCCCACTCCTGCCACTGCCGCCGCTGATGGCACAGAGTGATTGGGGCCAGCACCGTCAGTGGGTGCAAGCAGTGGCTGCTGGCCCCAATTGCCCCTCAGGGGCAGGGGGAGGTGGAAAAGCCCTGATGGGCAATCAGGGCCGGCAGCTGCCGCTCACACTGTCTGATGGCGCTGATTGGGGCTGGCAGCAGGTGCAAGTGGCAACTCTGGCGCTGGCAGCAGGTGCAAGTGGGGCCGGTGCCGCGTGGGACTGTGGCGCATGGGAACAAAGAATTTTCAGTAACCACCAGAGGCTTACCCCGATGACAGCGACCGGCACCCTGCCTTGGCCTAGAGCCCCCGCTCACTTGCTCCACCATCCCGCCACGTCCCATGCGCCCCCTGGTGATCAGCTCATGTCATAGCGACCAGTTGTTCAGCCGTTCGGTCTATTTGCATATTAGCCTTTTATTAGATAGGGTAGGTTCAAGCAACTAACAGAACAATTTCTCAGCAGTTATTTAACCATGCTAAAGATACAACTGATAAACCTCTGTCACTCTAGATTGTTTTGTAACTTCTAGAATTTTATAAATGTAATCACACTGTATGTTTTTTTATTCAGCATCCTTTTAAGATTCACCAATGTTATCACATGCATCAATAATGTATTTCTTTTTATTGCTGAGTAATAGTTTATTATTTATAGATCAGACCTTTGGTAAATCCAGCAGGCTATATCCAGCTAGCTAAAAGCAGGTTGTTTTTGGCCAAATCTAGGACCATAGAATCTCTTAGATATCGATTATGGTTGCTTTCATGATACAATAGTAGAGCTGAAAGCTGAAAATATGTATTATTTGTCTACAGGAAAAGTTTGTAGGCCCATGGTATAGATATACCATGATTTTTTTTATCCATTTACTTGTTGGAAATTTAAAAATTAGTTTCAGTTTTGGGGTTTAAAAAATAAAGTAGCTATAAACATTCACATACAACTCTTTGTATGCACATATACCTCTTTGTATACACATGCTCTTCTGTTTGTCTTGAAAAGATACCCTGAGGTAGTAAAGCAGGTAGTAAGGTAAATGTACGTTCAACATATTAAAACACAGCCAAACTGTTTTCCAAGGTGGTTTTGTTATTTTACGTTCCAACAAGCAATGTATAAAAGTTCCAGTTGTTGTTCCACATATCTGCGAACATTTGGTATGGTATTTTTAATTTTAGACATTCAGTTGATTGTATAGTAAAATATTATTTTGTTATAACTGAGTTTCTCTAATTACTAGGATAGTTATCATCTTTGTCCTTATTTGACATCTGCATTTGGTAAGCTGTGTTCAAATATTCTATCTGTATTATATAAGTGGGATGTAGCAGTTCTTTAAATTTCTTAGATGTGACTCACTTGTCAAATATATACAGGTTGTCCCCCCAAAATGTATACATACTTTAAAGGTTGGTAGCTCAATTTTGAAAATGAAATGTATTTTTTTTTTCTTTTATACTTTGTGCTTTGGGTCCTATTAAAGAAATAATGGCTAAACTCAAGGGGACTAAGATTTTTTTCTCCCATATTTTAATAGAAATTTCATAGTTTTAGCTCTCACATTTAGATCTTTTAATTTTGAATTAATTTGGGGGTATGAGATGAGGTTAGGGTCCAGGATTTTCAAAATTTATTTTTCAAATTAATATGAAATACCACACTGTCTTGACTGCTATGGCATTATGAGTCTTGGTATCAGGTTGTATGTTTTCCAACTTTTTCTTTTTCAGTTATTTTTTAAATTTAAATTTATTATTTTTTAGTACTTTCTCTTAATTGGGGTTACATTGGTTAATAAAATTGTACAGGTTTCAAGTGTACAATCCTATAATACATCACTGTATCCTTTATTGTGTGTTTACCACCCAAAGTCAAATCTCCTTCCATCACCATATATTTACCCCTTTTTCAGTTAATTTAGTTTTCAAGGTCCTCTAAATTTCCATATAGGTTTTAGAATCAGCTTATCAATTTCTACAAAAAATGTTTACTTAGATTTTGTTCAGGATTGCAATAAAAATTAGTTTGAGGAGAATCAACATGTTAATAATATTGAGTTTTTAAATACATAAACATGCTATATTCCTTCACTTATTTAGGTCTTTAATTTCTCTCAGAAACATTTTTCATTTTTACTGTATAGGTCTTACACATCTTTCATAACATCTTTCATTGAATTCATCTGTTCCATATTTTTCATATTGTAAGTTGTATTTTTTTAAATTTCAGTTTCTGATTTCTTGTTGCTCACATACAGATTAAATTGAATTTTGTATGGCTGCAGTCTTGCTAAACTCATTTATTTAGTTCTAAAGGGGTTTTTTTTTTTAGGTTTCTTAGACTTTTATACATGGGTAATCATATCTTCTCTGAACAAAGACAGTTTTATTCTTTCCAATCTGTATGCATTTTATTCTTGCCTAATTGCACTGGCTGGACCTGACATTACAATGTTGAACAGAAGTGATTAAAACAAATACCCTTGACTTTTCTCAATCATAGGAGGAAAAATTCAGTAATTCATCATTGGTATGGTGTCAACTGTAGGCTTCTGTAGGTAATCTCATGAGATTGAGGGCTTCCCTTTCTATTCTAGTTTCCTAAGGGTTTTAACCATGAATGAATACTGGCTATTATAATGATTTTCCTGTATTTATTGAGATGATCATATGACTTTTTCTTTTTATGTTTTTTTACAATGATTTATATTATTTTTAAAAACAATATTTGACAATATTTGATAATTAGAATATTAATTAAATATACCTTGCATCTGGAGATAAATCTGATGTGGCCATGATATATTATTTTTTCATGTAGTTTGAACTTGAATTACTAGACTATTGTTAAGAAATTTTGTTTCTATATTGATAAAGAAAATTGGTCTATAGCTTTATTCCTTCTAATATCTTTTTCTCATATTAGGGTAATTCTGGCCTTTACACTATTGTTGTCAGACATCTTACTTCTATATTTATTATAAACCCACAAATTCATTGCAATATAGTCATGTACCACATAATGTTTTGGTCCCTGAGAAACCACATATAAAACAGTGGTCCCATAAGATTGTAATGGATCTGAAAAAGTCCTGTGGCCTAGTGATGTTACAGCTATTGTAAAGTCATAGTGCAATGCATTCTTCACATATTTGTGTGATGCTTGTGTAAACAAACCTATTATGCTGCTAGTTGTATGAAAGTATAGCACATTTAATTATGTAAAGTACACAATACTTGCTGAGGATAATAAATGACTATGTTACTGGTTTATGTATTTACTACATTTTTCTCATTATTTTAGACTGTAATCTTTCTACTTATAAAAATTAAAGTTTGTTGTAAAACAGTATGCTGTGCTACACTGGCTGCAGCCTCATACCTTTCATATTTATCTCTGCTCTTGATAAACATTCACTTACTGACTCACCAACCTAGTCACCCAGAACAATTTCCAGTCCTATAAACTCCATTCATGGTAAATGCTCAATATAGGAGTAGCATTTTTAATCTTTTACACTGTACTTTCACTGTCTTTTTTTGTTTAGATATGTTAGACACAAAAATAATTACCATCACGTTGCCTTGCTCATAGTACCGAGCACAGTGTTAGTATATAGATACAGCCTAGGAACCATAGGCTATACCATCTGGGTTTGTGCAAATACATTCTATGATGTTCCTACAACAAAATTATCTAAGGACACATTTCTTAGAATGTATCCCTGTCATATAGTGACACAACTTTTTTTTTTTTTGCTTTAAATAGTCAAGTATATTTTCATGTAATTTAAAAATAGAATACAATTATTTGATAATTACCCTTTCTGGTGCTCTTCCATTGTTGGTAAAGATCTAAACTTGCATCTGATATTGTTTTCACCATGAATGACTTCCTTTAAAATTTCTTGTAGTATATGTCTGCTGGTAATGGGTTTCATTAACTTTAGAATGCTTGTGAAATATTCGTTACATTGAAAAATATATATCGGAGTTTAGAATTCTAGGTTGACAGTATTTTCCTTTTAGTACTTTAAAGATATTGTTCTGTCTTAAGGCTTGTATTGTATCTAAAGAAAAATCTGTTATTTTTATCTTTGCTCTGTTATATGTGGGTTTATATTGCTCATCAAATGTGAAAAGTTTGGGCCATTATTTCTTCAAATATTTTTCTATCCTATTTCCTCTTTCTTCTTTGAGGCTACAATTAAATTTGTGTAAAGCTGCTTAAAGTTATTCCAGAACTCACTGAAGTACTTTTAAATTTTTCAGACGTTTTCCTTTCTGTGTTCAAATTGGATAGTTTCTATTATGATGTCTTGAATTAACCTTTTATTATGCAATGTCTAATCTTCTGTTAAGCTAATCAAGTAAAATTTTATCTCAGACATTATATTCTCCATCTCTAAAATTACATTTTGGATCTTTTTAAATATCTACTATGTTCGTAACATATTCATATTCTGTTTTATATTATGGAGCATGTTATAAAACTGTCATGCTATCCCTGTATATTAATCCCATCATGTGTGAATTCTAGATTGATTTAACAAAATTTTTTCTACTCTTTATGGATCTTAGAGCTTGCTTTCCTAGATGCCTGACAGTTATCTATTGGATGCTAGACATTGTCAATTTTCTTGGATGCTCATATTCTTCAAAGGGTTCTTGAGCTTTGTTTATGGATGTAGGTAAACCTGAAACAGTTTGATTCTTTGAGTCCTGCTATTAAGCGTCCTTTGGCAGGAGCAGAACAGAAGTTATTTTAGGACTAATTTTTTTCTACCACTTTGAAAATACCCTTTAATATTTTACCTAGTATCCCATGTATTGCAAGATTTTTCTACTCTAGCTGGTGGAGACATGGACTAACTAACTACTCCTGGAGTTTGAACTCCAGGGAATTTTCTGCCTGCTCCATTTAATGGTTTTACTTTTTTTTTTGGGGGGGGGGGGGAACTGTTTTATTTTTTTTAACCTGGTCTACAGTAGGTTTCTTCATACATACACTGATCAGCATCCAGTACAATATTCAAAGTTTACCCAGAGCTTTTTCTTTTTCCTTCAGTGAAGCTTCCTCTTTTCTGGTATTCTGCGCTGCAAACTCTACCTACTTTGGTGTCCTTGATTACTAACTTTCATCTCCTCAGCTCAGATTGTGTGGTTCTTCCCGAGTTTCTTTGATTTGCTCAGAAGCATGGAAATTTTCTTCATGAATTAAACTGACACACTTGTAGAGCTCTCTCATTTTTTCTCCTCTTTCATGGATTAGCATCTAACAACTGTTATTTCATGTGTTTTGTTGACATTTTAAGTGATTTTAGATTGAGGATAAATCCAGGCCCTCTTGCTCCATATGGCCTCAAAATATACATATTTTAAGGTTGAGAACATAATCCATGAAGGTGAGAGATGTAATAAAATGAAATCTGAAAACCCTAGTTAATTACTGTCAGATAGCAGAAACAAGTTATACCAATTAGTGCCTGGAGTTTCCTGGACCTACTAGTAATTTCACTGTGACAAACAATAGGGGACAGATCTAAACCAATACTTATTTGTTGGGAAAAATTAAGATCTAATTAACTCACATTCAAAATCCTGGATTTAAAAAAATTCAGACATATAGGAACACAGCCCACACTCTATATAGATTGTTTTCCTATAAATAACTGATATTAGGAATTGAAAACCACCTTCATCAAAAGTAATAAAACGAGAATGGCAGCCAATAAATTTACAAAAATGTGCTATAACGAAGGAGGAAAAGGAATGTTTATGTAAAAGAGATCTCAAACATAATATTATTACACTAAATTTATGCCAACAGAATGGTTATAAAATACCATTATAGTCTTGCTCTTTATTTTCCTGACCAATAATAAATTTGAAAATCTCTTCATGTATCATATATCATATGTTTAGTTTGACTTTATGAAGTTCAAAACAATTAAGTCAAACAACATGTTTTAGAAATACATATGCATGTATATATATGTCAAATAAAACATTTATGTGATACAATTCTATTTTTGAAAGGCAGAAGTATGATAAAAGATAGTAATTAGTTTGGATGAGGGTGAGAGTCAGAATGAGGGAGGTATAAACAATTGTTGATGTACTCAATATTCCAGTTTCTAATATTGAATGGTGGTTTTATGGATGTTTATTCTACTATTAATGTTATTAAAAGAAAAATAATCAAAAACAAAATATGTTCATTAATGGATTAGTGATGAAAGTATGTTAACCAATTAATCTAATTTTATTCCCCTTATCAAACAACAACAAAGAGATATAACAAGCAACATGGAGAAGGAAGGAGAGAAAGGGAGAAGAGGAGAAGGAGGAGGTGGAAGGACAGGAAAAGCAAATAACAGATTTAAATCTCTCACAAGAGAAAAATTGCAAAGTGAATTAAAAACACATGATGAAGAAATTGCTTCCATGAAACAAGATCACTGGGCAGAAACGCCCAAGAGCTTTCTTTGGGAGGAGATGGTGAGATAATAGAAAGAATGAAATGTGAGATGGCAAAGCTTAGGAACTATGAGAAAAAAAATAGAAGAAATAGATAAAAGAAGAGATTCAAGGGAGAGTAGACAAGAGAGACTATTAACAACAAATATGCTAGTATTAGTATTTTATTGTATCCACTTTTTTATTTTCATTTCTTACCTACCTTTGTATCTCCTTTTATATTTTGTAGTTGATTGTAAGAGAACTCTGTTGAAAACAGAGTAAAGTATAAAAGATGAAATGGTGATGAAAGAACAAAAGAAGGATCAGAGAGAAAAGGATAAATATGGAGGACAGGCAAAGAGAGATTTTGCAATTCCCAATGGAGAAAAAAAAATTAATGGATCAGGGAAAATATTTATAATTCACTTTTTGGAAATAAAAGGCCTTTGAATTTACATAAGTACATATCATGTCCCAGGGGAAAGTGCGCCAGGAAAGACAACATAGAGCTATAATTAAATAAGCATGATGATCTGCAAAGATGGAGAAAGAAAACTTTAAGGAATGCAGCTAAATATAATTACCCCTAAAGGAGGAAAACATCAGGTTGTCCTCTGACTTCTCTACAGTGAAAGTTAATGCTTCTCCATAGAGAAAGTGAAGAAACTTAGGTAAAAAAGTCAAAGAAAGAAAGCATGATCATGGATTTTATACTTTGTCAAACTGACGTTCAGTATAAGGCAACACCTATTGATACATTAAACATCAGATTCTTAGGAAATGCTGTTCCCATGAGACTTCTGGAGGATTCTCATAAAAAACTTCAACTAGACAAATGGGAAGTGAAAATGCATATAAAAGCACAGCTGATGAACACTGACTCTTTAAACAGATCTACCTAAAACACTGAAATAAGAGTGGAAATTAAGATGACAGAATAAAGAGTTCTATACCATCAGAGCTATATATTTTGATGGTATAGAAAAATTTAAAACACAAATTAGAAGTGGAAGGAGGAAAGAAGTTTGAGTAAATTATTTCTCCTAATTAAAAAAAAACAACCTATAGTGGAAAGTGTCAAAGTAACAAATTAATTAATAAGTATCCAATCTATTTAAGACCACAAATTTAAATACTAAGATCAGATGGTGGAGGATCTGATCTTAGTATTTAAAGAAAGGGAATTGAATACAGTAGAGAAATCAATAGGAACTAGATAAGTGAATGAATAATGACAGACTACACTTAAGCATATTGTCATATTAACAAGAATTTACTTATTTTAAAAAGGTTTTCAGATCACATATTAAAACCCAATTTTATGTTGTATACAAGCACCACATCTAAAACAAATGAGTCATAAAGTCTAAAAAGAAAAAAAAAAATTGATATAAATACTAGGCCAGTGAAAACAAAAGTAGGGGTTGTAATTTTACTATCCAGCAGATTAAACTCCGAACTCAAAGTATTAAAGAAGGGTACTTTTAGTGCTATAATGTACAATTCATAATAGTTATATATATCTGTGCATTAAATAATATAGCACCAACATGAGCCCTGGCTGGTGTGGCTCAGTTGTTAGAGTGTTAGCTCTCTTACTCAAGAGTCACAGATTTCATTCCAGGTCAAGGGCACATACCTGGGTTGCAGGTTTGATCCCCAGAGTGTGTGTCTCTTTCACATTGATGTTTCTTTCTCTCTCTCCTCCTCCTCCCTTCCTTCCTCCCTTCCACTCTCTGAAGATCAATGGAGAAAACATCCTCAGATGATTAACAAAACAAAAGAGAACAACAACAAAAAAGGAAATGATTTACAACATCTAAGTAACTACATACTCACACACTCATACATGGACACACACACAACCACTATAGAACATACTCTATTTCCACATGCATCTGTAATAGTAAAAGAAAATTAACCATATGCCAGGCCATAAGAAAAACCTAAATAAATTCTAAAAATTGGAAATAACACATAACAACATTCTGTGATCCCACTGTAATACAACAAAATATAAAAACTGAGAAAAAATTTTTGAAGAAGAGGAGAAAGTAATCAAGAAAGAAAATATAAAACTTTACCTTAAAACTCTTGGGTCAACAGAATATCCAAACATAAACTTATACATAAAAAAGAATGATAATGAAAATACTAAATGTTAGGACTATTGAGTACAGTGAAAAGCTCATGCTTTATTAGTTTTATACTCAGGGTGACTCAGGGACACTAATGCATTTTACACTTTGTGAATTTTGAGTCAAGTAAATAGATTATGTATTCAACAATTAAATTTCAAATGTGTGTTTTTTAAAAACATGAATATTTTTATACATCTAGAATAAAGTTTTCCATAAATATTTTTGCTAATCAACATTGATGAGGGATTATACCTGTTTGTGCAGATCTTGATTGGTTGACTTTAGACATGCTCCTTTCTAGAGCCTAAATTATAGCCCTCAATTTGCACATAAGAAAATGAAGTAGTGAGAAAAGAAGCAAAGCTGACAATAGTGATGCCCACTGGCACCCAGGGAGAATAAGGAGGTCTCAATCCAATTCAAGTCCTTGTCATGGAACAAGAAGGAATTTAAGAGCATAGCAGAAAGATTTAGCAAAGTGGAGTAAATTTATTAAAGCAATAGTACACACTGGAGAAATAGGAACAGGTGTCCTTGGAGAAAGAGATGCACCGATGGGGTAATGGGGTTTAAATGAAAGGTTATTGTTAAACACTAAAGGGCCGGTGCACGACATTCGTGAATTGGGGGCACGGGGGAGGGGGCGGTCCCTCAACCTGGCCTGTGTCCTCTTGTGGGGCAGTCGGACATCCCCTGAGGGGTCCTTAGTGCTGCTGTGAGCCGGGTCTGGCTGAGCAGCACTCCTGTGGTGAGCATCTGCCTCCTGGTGGTCAGTGTGTGTCATAGTGACCTGTTGTTCTGCTAGCCGATCAATTTGCATATTTGGGTTTTATTATATAGGATGGGCAGGGGTGGGTAGGATGCTCCTTTGCTTCTATGGCTGCCTATTTGGATTTGGCTTATCCTTGTCTTTCCTCTCCAGATATTTTTTTTGGTCCTCCCAATTACAGGAAATTGGAGAGGGGAAAGTGAAGGTAGAATCTGTGATGTTTTAGTCAAGACAGAGAAGAGGAGGGATAGAGTCTGAGGCGTTTGTTCCCTATTTTAACTTTCCTGCCTCAGCAGAACATAAGTCTTCTATTACAGTCCCTTTGTCACTTACCATTTTGACTCTCTCACTTAGTCCATGAAACCTGGGTAAGTTTTCTAGCTGTCATATTCAGTTCAGGCTGCTACAAAAAATAATCATAGACTGGGTGACTTATACACAACAGAAATTTATATCTCAGAGGTTGGAAGTCTGAGACCATGGTGCCAGAATGAATGAATTCTAGTGAAGGCTCTCTCCTGGGTTGGGTTGCAGATTGCTGATTTCTTCTTATATCTTCACATGGCTGAGAGCCGTAAGAGGAAGTAAGTTTTCTTGTGATTTTTATAAGGGCACTAATCCCATTCATGAGGGCTCCACCCTCAGAACTCATAAATCTCATTACTTCCTAAAGGCTCACCTCCTAATACTATGACTTGAGGAGTAGGATTTTAATATATGAATTTTGTGGTTGACAAACATTCAGTCCATAACACGAAATTTTCCTTAAAAAATACATTGTTGTTGCTATTTTTGTTAGGATAATGAAATCTTTTCTTAAGGCTTTTAAAAAGATTAAAGTATATGATAGATATAAAATAGTTGATAGTATATAATCATTAAATAGTGGATCTTATCTGCTAATGCATATAAGGAGGAGTCAGCTTTTGTACTGGGACATTAGGTTTTGGAAAGATCCACTTGAGAAATACTTTAGACACCTACTATGTAGTAAGCACTATTCTAAGCCCTGAGGATACAACTATGAGTAAAATAGACAAAAACTCATGGAATCTAATTCTTGATATAAGTGGCATCAATTAGCTTAGCATTTTTTAATTTTTACAATGTTAGACAATAGGGCATGAAGAAGAGCCCTTCCCCTGCAATGTCCCCAGCCATCTCTGTCATTCTCAGAGAGAAAGAGGTCAAGTGCACTGGTTCAGACTCCAGTGACTACTTCTGACCTCAGACACAGGAGTGTCATTTGTCATAGTACTTTCTGGACAAGCTGACATTGTATCTGCTTGTCCTAAAAACCAGTTCAAGATATGTAACATTAATTTCCCAAGGATGCATTTCCAGAACAAATGTCTTCACCATAAAGTAAATTTCACATCAACAGTAACAAGTAGATATATAATTAAAGCATGTAATTTCTGGCCATTCAGTGGCTATCAAAAGAAACCCAGTTACTTGAAACAAACTAGAGATCCATTAGATTAGTCAATTGCAGGGCGCAAAGAACATGCTGTCATACAGGAAAACATGATTGTATAGCTTTCCCAGAGTGTTTTAGCATGTGCAATTTAAAGTACCCTTAAGCTGAACCAAAGACAACAAATTGTGCCTTAGTCAATACTTCTTTTTTGAGACTCCTTGACATTCGTTTGTTTTATTTAATTGACAAGGATAAATTAAGTTGGGAAAGTTGTATTTCTCTATTCAGGGAGCATCCGGATGAGGTCAGAAATAAAGAAAGCACCCAACTGTGTAACAAGTGTGCATTCTCAACCTGTGTAGTAAAGAATTTCTGAAACACAATTCTGACATTGTCTCTGGTTACTATACATAAAAGTTATTCAATGTATGTTCCACTTAAAATATAATTCCAGGGATTATCAGATAAGGAGTTACTTAAGAGTCCCAGGGAACATCTGTAGAAGTCACTCAGGAGGAGCAAAAAGGCAAATTTGACAGGAAACCTTATTACTAAACCCTAAGTACAACAATGTAAACTCAACACTTTTCGAAGAGGATTTTTTTTTAAAGAAGTGAGAAATAAAAATCTGGCATAGAAATAAATGATTAGTCATAGCCATTTCCAAGGGTTGTACTGCCAGCCCTTTTTCCTTAAGTAAATTACTCTGAGTTCTCTGTAAACAATTACAAAGATGCTTATCTTAGGTCAGAGTTTCCCTTCACTGATTCAAATTTTGTCATTGAAATGACCTGGTCCACACAGAAACCAGTGGTCTCCTATTGTGAAGGTGAGATGTCTTTACATTGCTCTAAATTAATCTAAGAGGGAAAGCTTTCCTTAGGACTCTGGATACATAATAAAGTGACATTTTCATGAAGCAAAGTTTTCCTCCTCCCTGTTCATTTCAGGTTTACACAATGTCTTTGGGTAACAAATTAGGCTGGTTTAACCAAATAAAACCTATTACTGGCCCACTAAATTAACTAGAAAATTTTACTCAGTACTAAGCACAAGTTAACTCTTAAAACTGAAGGGCATCAGAAGACTATATGATTTTTCATGTTTGAGGGTTAAGTAAGAACATTAAGCAAGAAAACTTGGAGTCTAAGGAAAAAAAGGGGTGAGGAGTTGGGCAACATTTTGGATAAAACGAGAGGTAATTAGCTCAGTAATTATAAATTCATTTGATCAACATATCCTACAGCATGCTACTTTACTGAATAAGTTAACAAGAACTTTCAGGCTTTTGGTTATAATAAAAACTAGATTACAGAGATAAAATATATTTTATATTCTTATAACCAGTTTCAAAAGTAGTTATAACAAGGCTCGGTTTGGCTCAGTGGATAGAGCATTGGCCTGCAGACGAAAGGGTCCCGGGTTCAATTCTGGTCATGGGGATGTACCTGGGTAGCAGGCTCCTCCCTGGTCTGGGCTCATGGAGGAGGTAACCAATCGATGTATCTCTCTGTCTTTCCTCTCTCTTCCACACTCTCTAAAAATCAATGGAAAAATATCCTTGAACAGGAAGATTATAGTAAATATATTTATTTCTCTAAATATTGGTTTTTACTTTTTAAAGCTCACTTCTACCAGCACAAATAAATGGGTGTAAGAATTATTTCATAAATTAAATAACAAAATTCTATTTTAATAAGAAGTTTAAAAAATAAGCTAAAAGCTCTGCACATTTAGCAGTTTATAAAGACCTTATTTGTAAGGTCAAACAGTAATTGAATCTAAGTAGTATTTTAATAATCATGAAGATTTGAACATAAATAGCTTAAAATAGGATATAAAAATTTCTAGACTCTTTTCCATTTTCCTCACAACACAAAAGTGTCTTGCAGAGAAAAAATAAATAAACCTCCTTTATTATGCACACAGCATAAATTTTTGATGTGTTGCCTAGTAGAGTAGGTCTTTGGGTTACATCCGAGATCTTTTACTACTGCGCAACGTAAGGCGACTTTCGCTGTAAGTCAGAACCCACCTACATAAGCACGTAGGTCACTCACATGGAGCACATACACAGCAGTAATGAAGTGAAACAGTAACAAAAATTTACAAGAAAGATAACAATTCCTGATCTTTACTTGTGGTAAATAAACAATAAAAAACATAAAGCACATATGTACATACGTCGAAATGAAGGAACTTTTTTTTTATAAATAAATGGGAGATGGTGACGTAACTACAAAATGACGTATATCGAGTCTGAAGTAACCGGAGGACTGTCTGTAATTGCTAACAACTGTTTTCCAGGAAATTAAATTTGTAACTCTTATATTAATAGTTTTTTAAAATCTTTGAGTTGAAGAATAGGTAAATATTTTTATTTTAATAAAGGATTTTGAATGATTTTGAATGATGACAATCTAAAACATCTCACTTAAGTAGTGTTACTTAATACATTAATAAAATGTTTGTTTACCGTATGTTTATCAATGCTCATTCTAAAAATGATTACACCAAGACCTTATCTTTTTGCTAAAAAGTTTTGTAAATCTGAGCTTGGAGCAGCTTTAGATTGCATCAAATTTACAGTTTTTGGATCCTGGGTGCTGACAATCTTAGGACATGAAGACAGTCGGATCCATGCAGTTAATGACCTTTATAATGCACTAGGCCAACCTATGCTTTTAAGGGATATATTCCATTATTTTGATGCTTTTGATACTATACTATCAATGCTTTTTCAGTCAGCATAAAAGTCATTTCAATACAGAACATTTCCATGGTACGTACTAGACTCACCTTAATGAGATATGTACGAAGACCTATTCTTCAGGGAGAACCTTTAGAATTGTAACCAGCATATTCACCATACTCTGCTGAAAACCACTTAAAGAAATTAATACTTAAGAAAAACAGTTTTAAAAACACTGACATGACCATTTTTCTTCTATTAGACAAAGAAAACATTCTGAGTACTCTTGGGGACTTTTAATATTTTATTTTCTTAATTAAAATATATGCTTGGAAAATGGAATGATTTAAAACAAACACACTTGAGTTAATTTGTGCATTGTGAGCAGTTAAGAAATGTGGAGAATGCAAACAATTTTGGAAAGGAGAACTGTTAAAGTGTTATAACTCATAAGACATATTATAAAAAGTATATAACAAAATGGGAAATATTTGTGATATATGATTCAGTGACAAGATATATATTAGACAATCTCAAGTTCTAAAAACTGGGGGAAGATAAACTAGAATATTAACAATCATTATCTCTCAGTAATGGAATGAAGAGTTATTTTTATTTTCTCATTTATACTACACCTCATTTCCATTACTGTGAATGGTTAAAAATATGGGCTTAGAGTTATGTCTTAGTTCTGTCACTTACTTGGCTGAGTTAAATAACCTCTTTAATCCTCTTTTTTTCCCCCCGCATATAAAATAGAGAAAATAATACCTACTTTACAGAGTTGTTGTGATGTCTGAATGAAATATACATAGAAGTGCTTAATACTGTGCTTTACACAGTACTACTGTGTAATAAATGCTAACTAGTATTATTATGTATTTTACTAAAATAGATTATTACACCTGCAAAATATTTTACTATTTTTAAAGCATTCCCAATCACAAAGAATATTTTTAATCTAGGTGATATCCAAAGAATAACAACCACCATTTTAACTCAGGAAAATTACATGTATTTTTAAATTATTCCAAACCAATTTTGTAAACCTATTATATTGATATTTATACTATTTTGGAAGCATGTATATTTGAAAATATTATATACAGTTAAAATTACTATATAAAATTTCTAATTTGTCATATATTACAATGTTAACTGTATAGAATTTAAAAGTAGTTGGTATAAAAATCTTTTAAAATTTCTAAAACTTTAGTAAATCTCTATTTAGATGTGAAAATCATAACCTTATGCTATATAAATTATAAATAATTCATGAAACTAACTATGAATTATTTATGGCCTTACTGAATACTTCTCAGGATAATAAAATGAAGCATATGTTCTGGTAATTTAGCTAATTGGTCAGAATTTTAGTTTCTGTGTGAGTTGATAATTTGAAAAGAGAAGATTAAGGGACTGAACTATAACTTTCAAACTCTGTAACCAGAATATTTAGAAAGCTTATTATTTTTATAGTAGACGTAGCTATTTGGCCCCTGAGAGATTGGCCCATATGTAGCTGAGGAATAAGACATAAATTGTAAGTTCTCTGTTTTTTGTTGATATTAGAATGGGGCCTCACAGAATTTGAACCAAAAATGATCTTATAGTCAGCATCCAACTAGCCATTTATGACGCGTACTTCCATCATTAATTCATCTATTCATTCTTCTTTTAAATGTTAGTTGAACCCTTTTAATGTGACATGCATTTTGCTAATGTGACTTGCCTCTTTAAAATACAAGGGTGAACAAAAAACACAAGGTCCCTGACCTCGGGGTACTTGCCATCTCTGGAAGGAACCATACAATAAACAAATGTGAGAAAATGAAAAGTAAAAGAAATTAACAACATGATGTGAAAAAAGAATAACCATTTGTTGAGTGGGGTCAAGGATGGAAGATACTTCAGATAGGGTAGTCTGGGAATCTTCTCAGAGTTGTGACCTGAGGGAGGAGAAAGAGTCAACCAGAAAGAGCTGGGGGGAAAAGCCTTCTAGAGACCACAAGGACTTGGAGAACAATCATGATATGACATTAAGTGAAACAAGAATGCTAAACTGAGTGAATCAAACAATGGGACATAGTCAAAAGTGATGTATTGAAATGATATGCATCAACATGGATAAACCTCAAAAACACAGAGAAAGAGAAAGCAAGATATAAAACGATGCTTCTCATTATATAATTTATGGAACTTTAAAAAGCACAAAACATTGTATGTATTTTTTATGTATATACTAGGGGCCCAGTGCACAAAGATTCATGCACGGGGGTTGGGTCCCTCAGCCCGACCTGCACTCTCTCCAATCCGGGAGTTTCTGTCTGTCTTTGCAATCATATGAGCGAATTGTCTGAGACCCCAACCCAGTTTGGTTTGTTGCTCACAGAATAATAGAGTCATTTTTTTTTCTTTGCTTCATTGGTGGAGATTTCCTGAAAGTTTTAGGATATCTTCCCTTTAATTTTTCCTAGACACTCTGATTTTACTTATGTCTCTCACCTTTGCTTTCCCTCCATCCCCCACCGCAACAGTAACTTGCTCCAGACTCACTTTGCTCTAGTGTCTAGGACTCTAGGAGATCCATCTGCCACCAGAACTACGATTCCCAGCATTCCCCACGCTCTGGTCTTCCACTGAGGTCCTGGAGCTGCCACCAGAGCTACTACTCCCAGAATTCCTGGTGCTCCCCATGCTCTGGGTTTTTCCTTCCTGCTCTGTCTCTTCCCCACAGCCTCCCGCTCTGCCAGGTCCTCCAAACTGCCAGCTCTCCCTCTCTGCTCTCCGTCTGGTGGCTTGGGGAGCCAAGTTCCCCAAGCTGCTCCACTCTCCGCTGGCTCTCACACTCTGCTCTCCGCCCAGTGCCGGTGTATGCAAATTAACCCATCTTTGTCGGGTTAATTTGCATACTCACTCTGGATTGGCTAGTGAGCATAGTGGAGGTACGGTCAAGTTTCATGTTCCTCTTTTATTATATAGGACTGGAGGCCCAGTGCACAAAACTCGTGCACTCAGGGTGGGGGTCCCTCAGTCTGCCCTCTCACAGTCTGGGAGCCCTCGGGGGATGTCTGACTGATGGCTTAGGCTCATTCCCCTCAATCGGATACCTTCAGTGCTGCCACAGAGGCAGGAGAGGCTCCCACCACTGCCACTGCGCTCACCAGCTGTCAACCTGGCTTCTGGCTGAGTGGCGGTCCCTCTGTGGGAGTGCACTGACCACCAGGGGACAGCTCCTGCATTGAGTGTCTGCCTCCTGGTGGTCATAGCGATTGGTTGTTCCACTATTCAGTCGATTTGCATATTAGCCTTTTATTATATAGGATATATATATATATATATATGTGTGTGTGTATATATATAATAAAGCATAAGTACATATACAGTAATACCAATTTCAGGATTTTACTTATTTTTGGGAAGATAATGGGAAGAAATGGAGAGTAGGACTAATGCATGTCACTGCATTTACTAATAGTTCATTTCTTTTTATTGCTGAATAGTATTCCATTGTCTGGCTATATCACAATTCGCTTATTCAATTAGCTGTTGATGGAAATGTGGACTGATTTTTGGCAATTACAATAAAGTTGTTATAAACAATTATGTTCTAGTCTTTGTGTGGACATATTTTTTTCTTTTTTGGGGGGTTGGGGGGAGAATACAATCTATTTTTAAATGTCCAAAGTAGAAGATCTTCCATTTCCCTTGAGATTATTCTGTGGTAATTAAGTTCCCAGAATGAAAATGCTTTCCATTAAATTAAACTTAAATTTCCATTTCCTCAAATTGTTTCATTTAATTAAAATCATTCTTTCACCATTCATTTTTGTACTTGACAAATCTGTTGGCTATCATGATGTCTTTAGTCACCACTTTGTTCAAAAAAATTCATATTCAGGATTTTTTATGTTTTTGTTGGATGAATTAGTCCTTTCAGTTTTTTAATCTCATGGTTATTCTGATTCTCTGATATTTAGCTTATTCTAGTTCTAGGTGACTTGTAAATTGCAATTTTCACAAAAAAAGTGAAAACTGAGTAAAAAGAGCAGTTTTAATGCTTGTTTTTAAATCTACTCTTAATCCTATTTTATTCGTCTATTCAAAACAAGCATTACCAATTGGTTTCAAGGTGATTTACATTGGCAGTACCAAGACAGAATGACGGAATGGTAAAAGCAAGATCTTTGATTTGGACAGATATGATACTGAAGCCTGGATCAATCATTTCTAGTCTTTGAGGTCTTAGGCAAGGCTAATGTGTCTAAGCCTTATTTTTTTTCATCATCTGTAAATGGAGGAAAGAATAATATCTCTTTTACCCAGTTCTTGTGTTAATGTAGGTGGGATAGTCAATATTTCTTCTTATATCCTATAAACCCATTCCCACACAAAAATAAATAGTGCATCATCATGTTTATGAAGCAGTTCAAACTAATCAGAGCCTTCAATGGACTTTCACTGGAATTTCTGTCCAGTTTAACATGCTCAAAACGCCCTTTGGCTGGATGTATGGGAAGGCTCTTACACTCATGGATCCCTAAGTACTGAGGTAGTTTTATATACAGTCATGTTACTGATCCTTTTCAATTTTCATTGACATCACAGTCCTCTCCATTTACATTAATTTTGTTTGTTTGTTTTCAGCTACTTAATAAAGAACTTTGACAGTAATAAGGAACATTTCTTTGAAAGCCAGCCATTCATTGATGAGCATTACTTAATTATACAGCTGGAAGCTATTAAGATTTTAGGGAGTCAGTAAATAAATCCTCTCTTTCCCAACCAAGTGTGGAGCAGATTTAGAATTAAGTGCAGGAGTCAGAAGCATGTACTCAAAATATCACTTGTTTTGTTACATTGACAAAGCTAATTATAAAATATGTCTAAATCTGCAGGAGGAATGGGCTTGTTAATTCTTTATTCTGTAATTAAATTTAGCCCCTTCCCCTAGTACTGCCAAGCTAGACCAACACAGGTTCCCCCAGAGGAGTAGACTTCCAAGCGTACAGATGGAGCAGTACAGAAAACATTCTCTCAGCTGCCGCAGAAATCTCATGAGGAACGGTTCCTGTAGAGCATGCTGAGATCCGAGGTTCATTTTTGAAACTCCCCATTCATGTATATTTATTTCTCCTTCAACGGGGAAGGAGTAACAGGTGGGGAGAAGACAATGTTAGTGCAGGTGGAATCCTTCCACATGGAAAGGCAAGCATGGAATAAATGTCCCTCCTTCCCCTCAACGAGAGTTGCCCAGTTCATGGAGTTTCAGAATCACAGAATGATGAATGTCTGTCATGTTAGGTAGTTGCATGAATCTGTGTCCCTCCTTTTCTTTTTCCCTCAGCTCTTGGCAGAGTACTCAACACCACCAAGCATAAGTGACTAGAATTGATTTTACTCTTGAATAAAGAGGACATGGCAAAGAACAGACATAAATGAATCTTGTCCTTGGTTGTCCCACCAGAAGGGGAAGGGCTAATCTTAAGAAAACATTCAGGACACATATGTAATACCTTAATCAATAAAGAAAAAAAATATGTAAAAAAAATGAAATAAAAAAGCCAAAAAAAAAAAAAAAAAAAGAAAGAAAGAAAACATTCTCCCGCTTTCAAGGCTTTCCCTTGGCATTGGAGGGGACCTCTCACTTTTAGATTGAGAACTTCCAAGACAGAGCATGTTTCTTTTTCCTCTGCATGTGAAGATAGCATTTCTGTTTCACACAACTCTTTTAAAAAAGGACACAAGAAGATATAAAGGTTTAAACCTGCCAATTTCAATGTTTGAGGCCTTCATATGCAGTTTTCTCTGCTAAAGTAGTTGATATCAATGGAGTGCAAATCAGAGCAAGATAGTTTTCTGTTAAGGAATTGCCTTTCTGTGTTGAGCCATCTGGCTTTAATTTTATCTTAATCCTGTTATAAGGAAGCTTTTAATTGGAAAAAGTGCTTTAATAGGAAACAGGAAAAGAATTGGTGTTTTGATTAAGGACTGGTTGGCATTTTCCTTTGTGAAGCTATGATCTAAGTTTGGAGATTTTGGTAATATGTACCATAAAGGATAAGTATGTGGATTATTTCTAACTTCTGAGTATCAAATGAAAAAAATATAATATTACTGTGATACATCAATTTGTAATGAATTAAAGGAGTGTAAAGCAGAAGCTAAATTCCAATACTTGCATTACAATTATAATCTATCTTGTATGTTATCTAGGCAGAAAAAGCATGATCATTTTTACTTGAAAAGCATTTTTCCTTCCAGTTTTCTTATTCCATGATTGAAATAATACAGAGGTAAATCATGTTATCTCTGCTAATTTACTAAATCGTATTCAATAAATAAATGTGATTTTCATGTTTAAGGTAACCAACCACCTTTAAGATCAAAATAGTGCCACATTTTTTTTTCCCCCAAAACGAATGTCACTCATCATTATCCTCCCTCTCTTTCTCTCACACACACACAATACAAACACATATATAACAAGAACAATATAGGTAAATTGTTGCTGTGAGTTCATAATGGTTATTGTTTTATTTACATCTACCAAAGTATTCCCCATTTTGTTTCCATGGTAAATAGTCTCAACCCTGGCTCATGACATTTGTACAAATGCAAAGAAGCTCTGTACTATGTCTCCTAATGTCACATTATGCTTTTGCTAAAGAACAGTCACAGCTTGATATATAGTGTTAGTTCACTCACTAATTAAATAAACTTCAACTAAAATACTTTAGTAAGTTCTAATTGCTAATTTATAAACAGTCTTTGGCAAAAGCAACATTTCAGATGACAGGCATTAATGACTTACTAGGAAAAGAAATAAAAGTATTCTGATCCTTTTCATAATTTAAAAGCAAACAAATCTCAGGTTTTCCCAGAAAGCAAAATATGATCTGTTTTAATGTTTTCTTGTACTCACTAATTGTTTTAACTACAGGAAAACATTGGTTTGGAGAATTCAGAGTCACTTATGTCAGGGGTACTTCCCCAGGACAATTAAACCTGGGAATTTAGTTGGGATACAAAATAACCCAAAGTCTTTTTTTCTGTGGTGGTGCCCCATCTTCTCTAGAGTCTTATTTGCTTCTAGCTGCCAGATGATCCTAATTAATCTTGGTTCCCAGCCCATGCCCAAAGAGAGTGCATGCTACAATCCCAACAGCAATACTAAACTGTGTGGCTGTTAAAGAGATTTCCCTCCATAGCTGAGAGGCTCCTTCCTTTTCATTTCTACCGTTGGCATTCCTGCTCTTGCATGACAAAGAGGACTCTTTACTTTTGGCCAATGGAAATGGACATAATGAATATCTGAGCAAGGATATAGTAGACCTTTTAGAGTTTTATTGGGAGTTAGATATTAAGATCTGACAACTATATTAAATAGAGATGAGTCATTTGTTAATAGCATGTCCTAGCCCATGCAAAGGCATCATAATACAGGCAGAGACTGGATGAAAATAATATTTTTGTGAGGCTTTGGAATTGCTACATCTCTGACAGAGTGAAGATATTTTATTTAGTCATTAATCCTAGATCCATGCCCCTATTTATTAGAAACAGTTATGTGGGCAAACAGGAAACATTATTCTACTTTACTTTTCAGCTGCCACAACTAGTATCTAAGAATACTAATCTGACAAATGGTGAATATTATTTTATAAGGGGAGGAGCTTTTCCTGATGTTAATTGTAAATGCCTTACATGAGGGCATAATGAGAAAAGTATTGATCTTCAATGACTCCCCATTAATGCAAACTCCAGTTAACTCAATTTTTTAATCAACTACGAACTCTTTATAACATTGTTTCCACTATAAATCTTAGACCTAATGCATAAGAGATCCTTGTCACGGAAAATTATTTTCTATGGTGTCCCCGGCTATACTTCAGACACAACTTTGGAAAAAAAATCAATACACAGGGGTGAGCAAAGTAGCTTACCAGGTGTAAGTATGGAAAAAGACATGCAGGTTATGATTATTACAATAGCTTTATTAATTCTATTTCATGTACATACAACTATAAACCTACTTTTCCCCACCCCTGTATTTCTTTTTTTTTCCTGCTTTATAATCCAACTTTTTAAAATGAGATATAATTGACATATAATATTATATTAGTCTCAGGTGTACAACATAATGATTTCATATAAGTTCAGAAATGATCACCATCATAAAGAATACTCCCTCTTTGCCTCTGGGGCAATAACAGGCCCCAAAATGGAGCCAAGACATCCTCTTAATATTTCATTTCACCTTGACAAGTGCAGGTTCCTTCTCTTCAATGCAGCACTTAGAGGAAGTCACTGGAGACGTTAACTTGGTAGGCTCAGATGAGACTCAGAAGCATCCTCAAGCAGTTAGTCCAATTTCCTTAATAGTGGTGGCATCCAAGAGCCCCCTGAACACTGCTAATTTTCTTCTCCACTCTATATGAACACACCCCTAGTGTTCAGGCTGCTGTTTTTATATGAGCCTATTTCTCCTTGAGGCAGGAAAATTATTTACTCCAGCTAAGAGAAAAGAAATTCTCTAACAGACATGTCACTGATTCTATAAACAAGAGTCATGTGTTCCTCATGTTCTTAAGTAATAGGAAGACTACATTTACTATAGCATGCTAGCAGTAGGGATTGTTAGACGATTGGAAATGCTGTCCCATACTCTCAGCAGGAATTCCAGCAGCAGCTCCAATATCACCATGCTCTTCACAGCTCATAGAGCTCACAGTAAAGAAACAGATAAATGGTAGTGGAGCTGTGCTTATATATTAGTTGTTCTTAGGCACATTCACTGAATTGCAGGAAAACAGTCTTTGGAGATAGATTATTCAAACTCCTGGAGTTGAATGTTAAATAATTAAATTCAGACATTATCATATCAGACATTATCACCTGATTTCTTTACTCATAGTTGTTACAATTGCTAGTCTTATTAAACTGATTAATTTTAACATCATTGACTTCCCCCAATTTTCTTCACTTTACAGTTTAACACCATTTTAGCATTAACCTTGTTAGTGCTACTACAAATAAAGCACACATTTATTGCATTCTCACTATGCACTCAGCTAAACACTTTATGTGCATCATCACTTCATTCTCTCAATAACTTTATCAGGTAGTTACCATTATAATTTTTGTTTTACAGGTATGGACTCTGCAGCTCAGAGAAGTTAAGCAATTATGGTCACACATCTATGAAGAAATCAAACAAAAATTCAGACCCAAATGTATCTGACCAATTCCATATTCTGAGCTCTTAACAATTAGGTGGTATCTGCATTTTATTTATTTTAAATATATATATAGATTGATTTCAGAGAAGGGAGAGGGAGAGATAGAAAGATCAATGATGAAAATCACTGACTGGCTACCTCCTGCATGCTCCCTACTGGGATCAAGCCGGCAACCCGGGCACGTGCCCTTGACTGGAATTGAACTCGGGACCCTTCAGTCTGTAGGCCGATGCTCTATCCACTGAGCCAAACCAGCTATGGCAGTACCTGCATTTTAGAGTACATATATAAATAATAACATTTCTTACCACCTTGACTTCAGAATCTGCTTAATTGGCTTGTGAATAGTTGCTATATTTGCCATTCAGAAATTTTAAATAGCAATTGTCTTTTTTTTCTTTATAGGTAAATTTAAACACTAACTGTATGCAAAAATCAACATTTTGTAGTATAAAAAAGTTATTAATTTTTAGTCATGTTTTTCCACTACTAAAAATAGATAAAACATTAAGCACACCATTGAAGAAAGTCACACACTTAAGGAGTTCTTTGAAGGTTTGCATTGTATCTTCTCTTTTTACTCTCCTTTCACATTCCTCTGGTTACCTTACCTAAATATTCTTAATTGCACACATTTAAAAAGAATTAGCATATGTTAACAGTGCCTTTAAGCATGTCCCCAGCTCTTAGCACTCTGCCTAGCACACAGAGATCCACAAATATTTGTTGCTTTTTATTGATGCATGATCTAAACATGATACTAAATTTTTCTAGCAATTTTGTAAGTAGACAAAAGTCTATCTCTTTTTAAAAAAACACACCTAAACATTTATTTAAATATGCTTACTTACAGCACATTCTTAGAAGTAGTTTAAGTAAAATATCCCAAAACAAATTTTAGAGACATTAACCAATTTTAAGTAATTCTGCTACTATGCTTCAATCAATGTGTATACAGTACAATTGCAAGATAGTCAATGTTTAATAAATTTGGTTCACTCATAGGTATACAACTGCTTAAGTGAAACTTATGTGAATATGCCTAAAGTTATTTTATTTGAATTTATTTGAAATTGACGGTGAATTCTATTTAGTTTAGAGATCAAACATTTGGATGCTCTGATTTTTCTGTTGTGTACACATGTCATTTTTGATCTGTACATACCATTTTTTCTTTAGCTAAAACCAGAAATGGAAAAGGCAAAAATACCGTGAGAACAGTGGTTTTCTTGTGGTATTTCCAGCTCATTGGAAGTGAAGTATACTGGAAATCACTGGAGACAGGCCTTCCCCAAGGGACTCTAAGTTCGGCAACACTAATCCAAGACATTTGGTTTATTTAAAGCAGTCTTTTTAGGCTCATCTATCACTAGCCTCAAGACCCTGAATAAAACCTTTAGCAGTCCAAGCAATTATACACGCATTCTGGCAGTCTTCTCCCTCTATGTGGAGTTATTGTCCAAATACAAACATTTTCCTTTCAACAAATATGTAATGGGTTTTCATAACTCTGAAAGATGGGGTCTCCAAGTATAGATTCTCTTTTCATGTCCTCTATGGAGGTTTGGACCACTTTCTGATAGCAGAACAGAAAATGAACTCCCTCTCAAACCATCAATGTTTTAATTTCTTCCTCTTTTAATTTAGTTGTTCTGACATGACACCACCGCCGCCAACTCTAGGGCAGGGCATGCAAAATAATCTGAAACACCAGGGATATGAGGAATACATTTGGGGTTTCTCAGTCACCAAGATTTCTTCCTGTTTTTTATAAATGTATTTTTTCTTTTGGCCAAAGAGAAGCAATTTGAAGGCCAAAAATATGTAGATAGTAAGAATAAAATTCAACTTGTTTCAATAAACACTTCCCAAGCACCTACTCTGTGGCTGGTTCTGAGGATTCTAAAATAAATACGACCGAAGTAGGTAACATTTGTGAATACTGATTGTTTGCCAGGAGGTCTCCTAAATTCTGTACATATATTATCCTATAGAAGCCTAAAAACAACCCTGTAAGGTAAGCTCTTGTACTATTTTACAGAGAACTCTGGGGTGTAGAAAAGTCAGTTAATTTGTTAAAAGTCACAAAGGTAGAAAATGGTAGTGCTGGGATTCAAACCCAGGTAGACTATCTTTAGAAACTATGCTTTTAGTCATATACTCTCTCAAAATATTGACATTTTAAGGTGGGACACATGTGTAAACTACTAGCACAGTAAAATATGATTGAACAATAATGAAAGTATAATTGAGATATAAATAACACTGAAAGGGTAGAGGATAAAGGAGAGTTGAGAAGACTTCAAAGAAAAACAATGACATTTGGGTGGAGACAGAAAAATAAAATGCACAGAACAGCTTAGTTAAGTAGGGGGAAACTTCTTCAATGAGAGACAAGTACATAAAATACATAGATACACGAAACAGTAGGGTGATGTTATGCAAATCACAGATATGCAGCATTTCTAAAACATAAGGTGTCAATGTGAAGGGAAGATGTAAGTCTGGAGATATAGACAAGTGTCAAGTCACAGGGGACCTCATATGATGTGATGACTATATTTTATCCTATAAATCAGTATTTCTCAAAGTTCTCCTTCAATAGTCCGAAGTCCTTATGTTGGAAATATTTTAAGCCTATGCTTTTGTTTAAACTGTATGCAAATTTTATTTCAATTATGTAATGTAGTCATGCTTATTTTAATATGTAAATTATTATTTTAAATTATTTCTCACTCAAGAAAATCAATGTTTTAGAATGATTTACAAGCTTTATTTGTGACAAAGTACCCTGTGTTTGAGAAGTTGAAGATATTGGTGAGGTAGGAGGCAAAGCAATGATATAATTATATATTGCCTCTCTGAACAATAATTTTGAAGGGGTAGAAAAAGAAGAGGAAAATACTCCAGACCAGACTAGAATTGATGAGGGCCACACAAGGGCAATGACAGAGGTAATGGAAAGAAGTTATTTTAGGACAATTAACTAGTCTTCAAATGAATGTAAGGAATAATGGAGAGGATCAAGGTGAGATTGTATACCAATTAATGATAAGGCAATCTCATCAACTGAGATGAAGAATATAGAAAAAAAAAGGCTTTCCAATAATTTTAAAGAACTTCATTACAAGAAAATTTCAAACAGACGACCTATATACAGTATATGACAATTAAGGACATGAAATTCTCAACATTTTCTCTTTCAACAAAATCTCACTATTATTCTTGATTTTCTTTCATAATTTTTAAAGTTCTTTCCACCTGGGATTTGAAAATAATACATCTTCACTGTAAAAATTATAAATTTCAAGGATATTATTAAAATAAACAGAAATTATTAACTATTGGTGCAGATGTGGAAAAATGGCAACTGTTGTACATTGTTGGTGGGAATGTAAAATGGTGCGGCCTGTATGAAAAACAGTATGAAGGTTCCTCATAATATTAAAAACAGAATTACAATATGATCTAGAAATTCTATTTCTGGGTATATGCTCAAAAGAATTAAAAACAGGAGCTTAAACAGATTTTTATAAACCAATGTTCACAGCAGAATTATTCACAATAGCAAAAATGTATAAATAACACAAGTGTCTATCAACAGATGAATGGATAGATAAAATGCCATATATACATACAATGGAATGCTATTAAGCCTTACACAGGCTTATGACTTAGAAAGATTTAAAAGGTCTTATTTCAAAATTTTAAAAACTAACTGGCTTATTTCACTTTTCAAAAGTGTTCAGATGTAAGAGGCTATGGTAAAACAAAAAGGTCAATTTTTTGAAATTAGTTTTAAATGATCAATTACCCATTAGCTGATGATGCTTCTTTATCTTGAATAAATTTCACATTTATACACGGTAGTGTTATAGGACCATGTCTTCTGTCATCTGAACCTGTATGGATGGAGAAGCTATGTAGAGCTAAGAATATTTGGCTCTGAATGAAGTGCCCTGTGTTGAGTCCAAGATCCACACTTTTTTGTGTGGACAGGGAAGTTTTTAATCTTTGTTAGCCTTGGTTTTTTTCAATATATTTTTATTAATTTCAGAGAGGAAGAGAAAGAGAGAAACATCAATGATGAGAATCACTGACTGGCTGCCTCTTGCACAGGGCGGGGAGGTGGGGGAGGATCGAGCCTGCACCTCAGGCATGTGCCCTTGACAATATTAGCCACCTCGTGGGATTGTTGCCAGGTTTGGAAATGAAAGCCTTGCAAAGTTTCTTGAATATAATTAGTGTTTAATGTTAGCATTACATATACAGGGTGCCCCAAAATAATGTATACACAATTTGAATAATTATTAATTCCAATGGGTTAAATCTGAAAAGAAAGAAACATTACAACAAAACAACATGAAAGCCAACTGCATGGGACAACATATTTGCCAATGTATTTCAGATAAGGGTTTAATCTCCAAAATTTACAAAGAACTCATACAACTTAACAAAAGGAAGGTAAACGATCCACTCAAAAATTGGGCAAAGGACCTAAATAGACACTTTTTGAAAGAGGACATACAGAAGGCCAACCATATGAAAACATGCTCAGAGTTGACTAATCATCCAAGAGATGCAAATCAAAACAATGAGATACCATCTCACACCTGTCAGAATGGCTGTCAACAAAAGAACAAAGGACAAGTGCTGGTAAGGATATGGAGAAAAAGGAACCCTCCTGCACTGCTGATGGGAATGCTGACTGGTTCAGCCACTGTGAAAGACAGTATGGAGTTTCCTCAAAAAGTTAAAAATGGAACTCCCATTTGAGCCAGTAATCCCACTTCTAGGACTATAGGACTATATCCCAAGAAACCAGAAACACCAATCAGAAAGGATATATGCACCCCAATGTTCATAGCAGCACAATTTACAATAGCTAAGATTTGGAAACAGCCTAAGTGCCCATCAGCAGATGACTGGATTAAAAAATTGTGGTACATCTACACAGTGGAATACTATGCCACTATAAATAAGAAGAAACTTTTACCATTTGCAAAAGCATGGATGGAACTGGCAAGCATTATGCTAAGTGAAATAAGCCAGTAGGAGAAAGATAAATATCACATGATCTCACTCATATGTGGGATATAATGATCAATGTAATTTGATAAACAAGAATAGATCTAGAGACAAAGAGTAGGAGAGCGGGGGATAGAGAGCAACCAAAGGACTTGTATGCATGCATATTAGCATAACCAATGGACACAGACACTGGGGTGGTGGGGGCTTGCCCGGGATGGGAATGGCTGGGGGTGGAGGGGTCAAGTGGAAAAAAAGGAGACATATGTAAAACTTTAGACAATAAATTAAAAAAAAAAAAATCAATTGAGCTATCAGCTGTAAAGTGTGCAGACAATTTTTGGGGGATACCATATATGTGTGTGTGTGTGTGTGTATGCCAAATAGCAGTGCAAATTTGTCTTGAATCCATCTAATATATTTGCTTCCTACGATTTTTTAAAAATATTTTTTATTGATTTTAAAGAGGAAAGGAGGTAGAGAAAGACAGAAATATCAATGAGAGAGAATCATTGATTAGTTGCCTCCTGCATGCCCCCACTGAGGATCAAGCCTGCAAGCCAGGCATGTGCCCTGACCAGGAATCGAACCATGACCTGATTCACAGGTCGAAGTTCAACCACTGAGCCACGCTGACCAGATGGTTCTTATGAGTTTTAAGCACTTTATTATAGAGAAGTATCTAGGCTGAGACTGTATGACTGTGTAGTTTACAGAGCTCTTTTGCATATGTTATTTATTTCCTTTTTATCTATACAATAACTCTGTGATACAGGAAACTCTTAAAAGTCACAATAGTTTTAACACTAAGCCTTGGGACTTTAGCTAAAAGCATTTGACTTCCAAACTGAATGCTTTTTCTGATTTATCATGCTGCCTTTGGGAACAGAACCTCTTGTATCATATAGCTGTGTAAACTCTGCACATGTTTTTTTAAAATTTTTATTTAGGAAAGTGTTTATTTTAAGCATGCAAAGAATCTATCTGTTTCTAAGGCAGTATACATGTCCATAACTGAAACATGTCTATCTCCTAAAGTATGAACAGGAGAGATTAAAGAGACCACTGGAATAATGTATATAATGTAGCAGGTGCTTAACTTATCCCTTCATAAAATTTCAGGAGGATTAAGGAGTTCTACTATGAAAGTGGTGTCAAAAATAATTATAACAACTGACTCAAGATATACATTCTTCAGACTTCTATCTGGTGGGAGCTTTCTTGGCAGCCTGTTCTCATCACAGAAAGGTGTTGTAAGAAGGAAATTTTCTCCAACCTGCCAAGTTGTACTGAAATTCCCAGAGCAGGAAAAGTGTATGTAATGCCTTTCACAGTTGTTAAGAAGTAACTAGAATCTTTTTGCTGAACACAAATTGGCTCTTTCCACCTTTTTGCCATGTTTCATCATGTTAACCTTTTCACTATAAATTTAATATTTCAATTAATCACATATGATAAACAAATTATTTTATATGTTTAAGTAATCATTAATCATGTAGAATTGCAATTACATAGAGTGCTATTTTTTGCCTTTATTATCCAGAATTAGCCACTTATTCCAAAATGTTTTCCATGTTTCCAACTTACTGAGGAAATCCAATCAACTTGAAATATCATATTCAAACTAAAAATTTAAGTCAAAGTCTATATAATGCTCGTTGGAAGCCATAGCATGTAGCTTGGAAATAAGTTTTCATTTAGTTTGCAAAATCCTAAAAACCTGAATGAATTTTAGTGTAGCTCCCAAAGAAACCTAATTTACAGAAAAAGATAAATCATTCTATAAATGAGATTTAAAGTGTCTGTAGCTGCATTAAACTGCAAAGCTGTAATTTCTTAACCCGCCACAGAATGTATTGCTTTACACACCCATGTAACTTATTTAACGTAGCGGACAGTTGTTTTTGGTTTTGTTTCCAGATTGCATTCATTCTTTTTTAAAAATATATATATATTTTATTAATTTTTTACAGAGAGGAAGGGAGAGGGATAGAGAGTTAGAAACATCGATGAGAGAGAAACATCAACCAGGTGCCTCCTGCACACTCCCCACTGGGGATGTGCCCGCAACCAAGGTACATGCCCTTGACCGGAACCGAACCTGGGACCCTTCAGTCTGCAGGCCAACACTCTATCCACTGAGCCATACCGGTTAGGGCCATTCATTCTTCTTTTGGTACCAGTAACTCTATTACTTTCTGAAGAAACACCCCTTGTCCCCCATGAAGTTCTCAATCTCTAGTGTCTGGAATTAACATGCTACTCAAGTCTAGTCAGAGTATCTTATTCTCCTTGGCCCAAGTAATTACTTCAAGAATGGGCATGTGGCCCAATCAGAGTTAATGGCATTCAATGAGAATTTTTCTGGGATGGGGCACCAGGGAGAGAAAGGCACTCTTTATGTTTGCCACCAGGAGCAATCTGAGAGTAAAACCAACATGCAAGAGAGTAGAGCTGAGAACTAGGAAGCAGCTGGGTCTTGGTGATCTCATTTGAAGTCCTGGATCAAGTTGGTATGCAAGTCAGCCCAACTCTTGGAAGTTAACCTTTTGACTTAATTGCTAACCATTTATGAAGAATAATTTCAAAGATCTTACAGTATAAAAGATAGTAAAAATTAGCAAATAATAGTATAGTGTGATAATTATTAAGTCAAAGCAAGGTGTTAGCTGGGAAATTAGGAATGCCTTGGAAGGATAAAACAAGAAATTCAGAAGGAGGTGATCCATTCTAGTTGAGTCCTGGATGAAGAGCAAAAAGTAGCAATAATTGGGAGGAGGAGGGAGAGGAGGAAGAAGATAAACAGAGGAAGAAATGGCCAAGAATGGTCCCGACTAAGGAAACAGCCTGTGCAAAATGCTAGATACCAGAATAAAAATCTTTAACACTGAGTAATTCACTATGGCAGGACCATGAATTTAAGAAGTGGGGCAAATTTGGAGTTATGAGAAATCAAGTTGGTGAAGTAAACAGGAGGAGATCCTCATCTACCATGTTTTTAAACACAGATCTTGTGTTTTTAAAATATGACTCAGCATATGGAGAAATTGTTTGAGATGCTGCAAAACTGAAGGTGATTAAACTTACTAGAGAAGATATTATGACTGTATGATCTGATGTAGCAGCTCTGGGAATGGAGAAAATTATATATATTTCAAAGACGTTTTCAGTAAGTGAAAAACCAGGTCTTCTGATTGACTATATGTGTAAGAAATCCAGGATTTGTTAGAAGAAATTTAAACAATGAGATAGAGGTTTGATAGTTGAATTTCCTCCAGTATTAAAGTTCTGCTCTTTGTGAAAGAACTGCTTCTTCTTTTTGTGACTGTTTACAGCAAATGATATTACTAACCACCCAACTATTCAAGTCTCATGCCATTAAATTATTTACCTTTATTGCCTTGTAGGTGCATGTATTACTGTTTCCTGGTAGTCACTGTTGGGGAAATAAAACAATCCTGATAATGTAAGTCCCCTCTGTATCTATATAAAAAAGAGAGAGGACAAATTTATTATTGAGAAACTATTAACAGATTTATTTGCATTAAGATAGTAAGAAAGTTACTACAAAGTCTATATAGAATTTCATACAAATTTACACAGTAAGTTGAAGAAAGAACATGTACTTCTCTTATCACCTCAAAGGACAAATGATTTTTTACAGTTCTCTTAGGTGACTGTAACTATTTTACTTCAGCTTTTATTTTCTGAATTTAATGACAGTCTCTTTCATAGAAATAAGCTGAAAAGAATTTCCTGAAGGACCTATCAAGTCTTCAACAGAAAACACCAAGTAAGAGTTTACACTACCAGATATCATGATACTCTTGCCTCAAGATCTTTATTCTGCTGTGCCCACCAATTCTAAACTATTATGCCATGATCCTTACCCAATCCTAACTAAGCCCTTGCATTGAAAGACCCACCTTAAACCAAACTTCAAAATCTCAATTAATACAACTTTGGCCCTAGAGGTCTACAAAGGCTCTGTGAGGAAAGTTACATGGTTGGTAAACAATCAACTCAGCTTTTTCTTATCAACAGGCTTCTTTGGTAACACTTTGGGGAGTCAGCATTCCACCCTTGCAAGAGTAAGACAAAGAGGAAATGTATTAAAGCTACCAAATTACCTTAAGATTGCTAAAATTATGAATTGCTAGGGCAATGCCTGGGGATTTGGATTTTTAAACACTCAGGACTATTTCAATATGAATGCTCCAAGCACTGCATCTGAGAAATACTGGGTCTAAGCAGACAAAATAATAAAATAAAATAAAAATCCCAGCTCTTTCCTAAATAAGATGTATTTAAAAAATAATTACAAACTTAAAAGCCTCTTATTAAAGTCTACAATATTAATTTTTGCACATTTATATAATGTCTCACTTCTCTTTGGGAACCTGCAAAGACCACCTATAGCCACTTTGAGAGCTAAACACATTAAAATTTAAAAGCACCTAGTGTTAAAAAATTGTTTTAAGCATTTCAGAATATATATATAAAGGGTTTCCCCCTAAAAATGTATACACATTTTAACAGCTGATAGCTCATTTTTTTAAATGAAATGTATTTTAATAAACACTGCCTTTATATTATTCAAAATGTGTGTGTACATTATTTAACAGCTCAATTGATGTTTCTTTTCAGATTTAACCCACTGGAATTATTCAAAGTGCATATACATTTTTTGAGGGAATGCCCTGTATAAAATCATTTGGACTTCAGCCTTGATGAGAAAATTCTAATGAAAATAAACTGTTTATTTTTTTGAGTACCAAAACTTGTTAATATGGTAGTGTCCTTAAAAAATACATTGAAAGTTTCTTTTATCAACTTTTTTGCTATTCATTATGTGTTAATCAGGTAGTGGATGGTACCCATCAATTACAGACCGCCCTAGGTTTGACTCTCAACTTGACTTTATCTTCCAGGCTCAGTTTCCTTATCTTTAAAGTGGGAGAAATAATCTCCCTAGGACTATTTACAGGACTGAATTTGTGACATACAAATACACAGTGGGCATTCACAAATACATAGCAGACGCTCAGCATTGTTAATTTCATTTCTTTTTCTTTTCTTAACCTTGATTTATTTCCCTTGTTTGAAAAGGAAAAGTAAGCATTTGGGTTTTTTCCAAAAAAATTGATATGAATATGCTATTAAGGTAAACTTATAAGTTGTTGAAACATTTATACTATCTAAAATCAGATGTTCAGTTTCAGTTGTTCCTGTTGGAGGGGACGCTATTTTTCTTCACAATCATACTCTCTCCATGAAATCTGTTTGGGTTTGTTCAACTTTCCTTTAACAGTCCTGCCCCAAATAACACTATTTGTTCATCTTGTTAATCCAAATATACTTTGTAACTGTTTAGTTAAAGTGGATTTTGTTTATGAACTCTCAAAATGTCAAAGAAATAAGGTAATTTTGGCAATGTTCTGAATTCATTAAGTTCGATTCTCTTTGAAACTAAATGTATCTGCTTGTATCTTTTATTTTGGACTACACCTGTAAACTGAAAGCCTGTTATGATTAACTATCATTTCAAATTGAATTGTGGATTGTTTTGGTAATTAAAAGCAGATGGCAGAAGCTGGAGAAAAATGTGTAGCAGCTGATTAGTGGAAATAAATGAATTTGGAGATATTTAACTTCCAGATAATAGATGGGTCAAACACAGTTTATACTTCACTGTGTGTACTTTTAGTGTAATTGCAAACACAAAGTTTGATAATATATCGAGAATAGGTGTTTTTCATCTTCGTTTGCTCTCTGTCCCATGACAGAATGCTCACTTTCCTATAACTTATGTGCCAACACATTAATTTCAGCTCAACTTGGTTATTTGGGTCACCAGTGGTTTCTTGATAAGCACTGCATTTGCTTTGCCAGGGGCGGGGCGGGGGGGGGGGAGGGGGGAGGGAATCTTGAGGCTAAGAATTATGTGTTGTTCAGGTTTTTCTTTATGGAGCTTGTTACTGGCCAACATTCAACATTAAAAGCCAGTATTCAACAAAGTTCAGTCCCCATAAAATTCATCTGTTAGCCTAACAATTTTCATTCTAATGCTGAAAACAAAAGCCTTCATTAAATAAAATTAAGTTGCTCCCAAGTTAACATAAAAAAAAAAAGTCTTTATTGATTTTAGAGAGAGAGGAAGAGGGAAAGAAACATTGATGAGACAGAAACATCTAAGGGCTGCCTCCTGCACATCCCCTACTAGGGATTGTGCCCGAAACCTCAGCATGGACCTTGACAGAGAATTGAATCGTGGACCTCTTGGTGCTTGGGGACAATGATAAACCAATTTAGCCACACCAACTAGGGCAAGTTGACATATTTTAAACATGTTTATGGGTTAATGTCCATTCCCTCTCAGACTAATGTTAATTATGATTATAATTTCCACTCCTCTGGAACTGTGAAACCAATTTCAAAGGTGTGGTTAACTCTCTAATTTCAACAAACCTGTGTTGGGAGTTATATGGCCATGATGGCTAAAGGATTTAGCCCTAAATGTTAACCCATCAAAGCACTGAAAATTCATGTCCCATGAATAAAAGTCACCAAAAATAACTAAGTCATTTCACAGAGTTTTCAGTTATTCTCTGGAAAATGTCTGCCAGAGTGGAAAAAGTCAGACAATAAAAACAAAAAAAAACAAAAAAAAAACACGTATAATAGATTCTCCTTTACAGGGCAACTATCCTTTAGTCAAGAATTTAATTAACTTTTTGGAATAGATCTGGGTTTTTTTTGGAGTATATTTTTGCTTTGACAAAGTAGTTCCTGTTACCAAGTCTATTACTATTTAAGATTTCATGAGAACCAACGTGTATGGGTTGAAATGTACCTCTCCACCCTCAATAAAAAGATATGTTGAAGTCCTAACCAGCTAATACCTCAGAGACTGATATTTATTTAGAAATTAGAGGCCCGATGCAGGAAATTCATGAATGGGTAGGGTTCCTAAGCCTGGCCGGCAATCAGGGCCAATCAGGTTTCCCGCCTCCCTGCCTCCTCCTTCCCTCACCTCACTCCCTCAGTGCCCTGCCACCGCCACTGGTCGCCCACCATGTTCCGTGCCACCCCTGATGGTCAGCGCACGTCACATCGAGCAATGGAATTCCCGAGGGGACATTTTACATATTAGCCTTTTATATAGATAGATAGGGTCTTTGCAGATTTAACTGGGTTAAGATGAAGTGATTAGGGTGGGTTCTAATCCAATTCAACTGGTGTTCTTATAAAATCAAAATTGGGACCAAAGAAGGAAGATAATGAAAGCCAAAGAATGCTAAGGATTGCTACCCACCACCAGAAACTAGGAAGAGGCAAGGAAGGATTCTACCTAAAGCCCTGCTAACACCTGGATTTGGGACTTGTAGCCCCTAGAATTGTGAGACAATACATTTGTGCTGCTGTAAGCCATCCAGTTGTGGTACTTTGTTACAGTAACCCTAGCAAAATAATACACAATCCATTGTTCATCATGCAAATCTTTCCTTGAGAAACACATCTGTAAGGATAGTAATAGAGGATATAGTGATTTGTTTCTCATTAATAGATATTCTTTCAACCTACTTAAACATGTTTTTTAAATGAGATATTTATATTATTAATATAAAAGCTACAGATGTTCATTATGGAAAATGTTGATAAAAGAGATAGGTGGTCTGAATCAGTCCTTGCCCTATACAATCTATTTTCCATAGAGTGGCCAGAGTGAAGTTAAAATATCGGGTGGGGCAAAAGTAAGTTTACAGTTATGTGTACAGGAAACACAGAGTTTATTCTTGTACTAAGTATTGTATTATTTTCCATACAAACAACTGTAACCTACTTTTGCCCCACCCTATATTGATCCTGCCTCTTCTCTCATTAGAACCCTTCAGGTGCTTTTCATCTCAGAGCAAAATCCATAGAATTACAGTGACCTATATTCATATAAATCATTACAACAATGGTTTTCAATAAACTGGGGGCATTTGAAAACTGCTGCTGTCTAGGTCCATCCTAGATAAATTCAAACAGAATCTCTTAGATGGGGCATGGGTTATTTTGAGAATCTCCCTGGGTGATTCTAATGTACTCAAGATGGAGAACTACTGCCTGTCACAATTTCTCCTTCCCATTAATAAAACCCCTTCATTTTGCCTCCATTATCTCTTTGACCTCATCTCCTACTTCCCTCCATATTTTTTGCTCCACCCTAACCATGCAGGCTGGCCTCCTTGCTCTACCTTACTAATTTCAAGCATGGTATCACTTGCTTTTTGTTCTGCTTGCATCCCTCCCATAACTATCCATCCATTCACATGACTGGCTCCGTTACTTCTTTCAGGTCTCTGCTCAAAGTAAGACTTACCAGTGAAGCCTTTTTTGACCCCTTTGAAAAAGTACTCCCCACATGCCATCCCCTATACCTGCCCTAGAGTTCTTTTATCCCCTTCCCTTCCTTATTTTTCTTGGTATCATTTACCAACCTCTGACATATTATGCACTTGTTTACTTTTTAATTATCTGCTACACTCAACTTGAATGTAAGCTCCTTGAGGGCAAGGACTTTGTGTTGTTCACTTCCATATCCCCACATAATATGTGACAAATAGTAGGCACTCTGTATATATTTGTTAACCAATAAATGAATTGTGATAGGTTGGGGAATATGCTAAGTACAGTGGTCGGCAAACTCATTAGTCAACAGAGCCAAATATCAACCGTACAACGTTTGAAATTTCTTTTTTTATTTTTAGCCAAAAACCGACTTCTGCGCAGGGCCACGAAGTTTCAATCGCACTGTACGTGCGCGCCAGCACGTTTATTTTGTGGAAGAGCCACGCTCAAGGGGCCAAAGAGCCGCATGTGGCTCGCGAGCCGCAGTTTGCCAACCACTGTGCTAAGACATGAAATGAAATCATGTCCTAATGGATTCATGTAGGTTTTCTTTCAACTCAGGAGTTAACTCTGCCTATCAGGACTGTATTAACCATTTTATTACAATAGCATACTAGTAAAACAAGAGAAACTCATAAACATTCTGAACTATCTTTGGTATATTCCTGACATTTTATTTCTACTCCCCAGTTATTTCCTTTTCTTGGTATTTTTCCCCTCTGCTTTCCCTCCTACTCTGAAAACTCTGGACCATTCTTTTTTCCCTTCATCCTTTACTCATACTTGGAATATTGGTGTTGGCCCTGTTCTCATTATAACCAACCCTGTATGTTCTTTTCTGTCCCCAATGGCTTTAGTAGTTCTCCCTTTGGCTGCCCTATAGAATATCTGGAGAGCTTTTAAAAACCAATAGGAACCGATGACTAGTGCCCAAATAGACCAACTGAACAAGAATCTCTGAGTTGAGGTTCAGGCACTGGTTTAAAAAATTCCTCTGGTAATTCTAACGGGCAGCCAGAATTGAGAATCGGTGTCTACAGATGTTAAAAAGTTCTCAGATCACAATTTGAACTTTTTCTGTACTTCTGTATACTTAATACTGATACAAGAATAAACACAATGGAAGCTCCCAAGAAGAGAGGATGGGCTGTGGAAATGAAAATCAACCAGGAAGAGACGGAGGGAAGGAAAAGAGTCAGGTACTGCAATGCTCTAGGAAAGTGATGAGAAGCTGAACTTAGAACACTGGTGAGGGGAGTGGAAAGATAACATTATACAGACGTTAGGGAGGATGTATCTATGGATGCATAGCCAACCGACCCAAAACTTAGTTTAAGGTAAAAAGCAACAATGATTTATTTTGCTCATAAATTTGCAATTTGGCCAGGTCTCATTGGGAATGGCCTGCCTGGGTATCAGTGGGATGGTTCCAAAGGCTTTAAAAGATCTTTTAGGATGGGTTACTCACACGTCCGCGAAGTTGGTGTTGGCAGTCACTTTGAAGCTTAGTGAGGGCGGAGGCTGAGCGCTCTTGTTTTCTTATTTCCTGAGTTTCGCAGATCTGAGGAGGGCCAGGCCGGGTATACATTTGGGAAGAAGTCCCAAGCTTGTCTCTGAAGTTCTTCTGGAGGAGGCCAGCTCCCAGACGCCTGCTCCTTCGGAGTCTCCAGGCAGAGAAAAGTGCTGGCACCCCAACCTCTGGGCCGACTGCATTATGGGGACACCCAGCTCTGCCTTCTCCCTGTGAGTTCTTGGGTCACAGGATATATTTGAAGCAAAAGAATGAAAGAAAGCAGGATTGAGATCTCTTTTTAACAGCTTCATTGCAAACGGAGACAGCGCAGGTCCCCACAGACTAGGGGGGAGACAGGCCCAGTTCTTGGGGCTCACTTCCAGCTGTGCTGGGCCTTACCGGTCTCTGCCGCCATTGGGTCCCGGTGACTCACGGGCTTCTTGGTGGAGTTCTGGGCCAGTCAAGGATGTTTTCTCTTGACCTTTTGCAGCGCTGTGTGCAGGTGAAGCCTCGCGAGAGGAGTCGGCCTGAGAGGGCGGGCACCTCCTTGGGTAGGGCGCTGGGTGGCTTCTCCATGGAGCCTGCCTCCTCCTCAGACCCAGGCCTGGCCCCAGCTCCCGCGGGTGTCGCAGCCAGCGAAGCTCCTCAGCCTCTCCAGTGTCGCCTTTCTGTCAGCATTTTCCATATTCCTGGTGGCGCGCTCTACTCCCAGAGCGGTTCTACTCCTTGAGGAGCTGCTCGAGCTGCTCAGCGGCTGCCTTCCGCTTCTCCTGCGGCTAGTGAAAGCTTCTCAGCTATTCCCGCCACTTCTCCCGTGGAAGCCGAGCCGGAAGCGTGGCCGCCCCGCTCGCTGCCATCTTGTTGCTTTTCCCAAGGCTAAGGACTGGGGGCTGGTGCTTCCGGTAGAGCTTGGGGCCAGGCTCCTACCTGCCTCAGGCCTTCCGGTGGAGCCTGCGGGCCAGGCTCTCCCTCCCATGAGCCTCTGCGTAGGTTGCCTGGGCTTCCTCACCGCACAGGGGCTGAGGCCCAGGACCAGCGTCCTGGGAGAACGAAGGCAATTGCGCTTTCCTGACCCAGCCCTGTAAGTCCCACAGCATCACTTCTGCATTGGTTGAGGCGCTCCCAAAGGCCCCAGGTTCAAGGGAAGGATCCCATATCTTGATAGAGGGAAGGGTGACATTTTAGAAGAAATAACGGGATAGGTCATACTGTGGGGGTTGTCTTAGGAACCGACAGTAGGCCACAATCTTGAGGACTCATTGGAAGGGGACAATACAAACAAGAAGGAAGGGAAAAAGCCACTTAAGCAAAAAGCAACTTTGAAAATATGGTTCTTTGCCTTAATAACAAAATTTAATATCATTAGTTAAGGCTGTGAGGAAATATTGTAATATGCATTCCTAAAGCCTAGAGAGTTTCATTTGCCCTTCTTAGTACCTACATTGGACATGGATAATGTTTTTGGAAGGGCGATGAAAGTTTCCTAAAAGCTTTTGTAGACCTTTAATAGTAGACTGTTTTTTACAAGTTCGTCCTGTTATTTGACTGAATATACCCATTAGCTCAAACAACTGGTAAAGTTAGTTAAAAAATAAAAGCAAAATGAAATTTAAAACCAGTTACTAAATCTTGGATGTCTTTGATTGTAGCAGGAAAAGGTCATGTTTTTTGTTTTTAAGAAAATAGGAAGCCAATCTTTTCAACTCACTATTATTTTAAGCGATTATGTGGAGAATTTCCTGACTTAACTCTAGTCCATCTTCAATTGTTTGCTTCTAAGTTTGATAATACATAAAGGGCCCAGTGGAATCACTCCTGTGCCTTACGTAAATTTGTCAATTGTTTAGAAAAAGATATGGCAGAATCATTTTGAAAGATGAACTTCCTGTGGCCGTCTGGGGGTCAGGTGCAATAAATGTTATGTGATGATAGTAACTATGATGAGTTCTAGTTAAGAGAACACAGAACAGTGTTCTGGGTTCCTTGTGAATGTTTACACCCATTGGCAATCACTTCAAAAGAGGGGTTCACACCCAGCTCTGCCTTCTCCCTGTGATTTCTTGGTTCACACAATATCTCTAAAGCAAAAGAATGAAGGAAAGCAGGATTGAGATATCTTTTTAATGGCTTCATTGCAAGGCTAAGTTTGCCACACACATTTTTCCCCCTATAACTAATTATTCAAACTACTGCCTAGGTGTGTGTGCGTGTGTGTGTGTGTGTGTGTGTGTTGTTATAGTTCAAACTGTATGAATCATGTGAAAAGGATATAATTACACTTATTATATGTTTTATTTTTTAATTTTGTTTTTTTTTTAATCCTCATACGAGGGCATGGTTTTTATTGATTTTAGAGAGAAAGGAAAGGAGAGCGAGAGGGTGTGGAGGGAGGAAGGAAGGGAGAGAGAAATATCGATGTGAGAAATATCAATCAGTTGCCCTAACTGGGTGATGGAACCTGAAACCTGAGTATACGCCCTGATTGGGAATTGAACCCATGACCTTTTGGTGTATGGGACAATGCTCCAACCAACTGAGCCACACCAGCCAGGGCTAAATTTATTACATATTTTAATATTAAGAAAACAGTTGAGCAGCAAGGCATATTCATGCATTTATCAAATATTTATTAACTTCCTACCGTGTGCAAAACTCAGTGCTAAGTGAATTAGAATCTTGTTCTGAATTGGAACAAATTTGGATACAAAAGTTGATCTCTTAATCATCCCTTTTTATTAGTCCAGCGTTTTATTTCCACTTAGATGAGTTTACAAAATGAGTTTACAAAGCAACACATTGCTTACAATTTGGCTCATTGAGTAGCAGGTTTTTATTGCTGCTTTCTCTTTTCTCAGCCTTTTCGATGACTGTCTGAATACACATCATAAAATCAGCACCATTAACTTTGAAGACATTTATTAAAACAATGTATTTGTGAGAGGAAATTTCCTGAGACCTGGGCTTATAAACTCCTTGATCTATTTACTCCAGAGGATTATATCCTAATTCTTGCAGGGTACGACAGGCCCTCATGGTTACAGGGTGGGGTTAGAGCAGTTTTAAATTTATCAATCACAACTGGGGTTCACTGCTTCCTTTCTGTGACTGTGATCCTCACATTAATTACTCTTGTTCCTTGATCTAAATATACTCAGCAAAAAAGTTAAAAGTGAGTCACCTAAAACAACTATAACTCTAAAGGTATATTTTCTAAGGAGCTAAATTTGAGCGAAAGCATGTGTGTGTGTCTATATTCAGATAAAATGTATCAATCAATATTAACTAAAGAAAAAGTTGAAGAATCTCAAAGATGATAGAAGTACAGGAACAGTTTTTCATCAGTAGTATTTTTATGTTTGGAAGAAGACTCAAACAGCAACATGGATTTTAGCCAAGGAGCAAACCTTCCAGTACTGGGTAGTTACTGGAGGATCAAAGACGACCAAGATTTGGCTCACACACTTGGGGACGTTGCAGTAAAGGTGAAAGACTTGATACAGATGTAAAGAACAATAATGCACTTGCATGTACACTGCAGTATTTGCCTGCAGAAGGAGTTGGGGAAGGACACCCTAGAGAGGCTGATACTTGAACTGACCCTTGAAGCATGACTAAGGGTTTTGCAAGCAGGAAAGGCAAGACATTGTGTTCCAGGCAAAGAACCACAGGGAAAAGGCATCAAGAACAGAAAAGACACACGTGCAACCAAAGTGCCAAACCCCAGGAACCTGTTAGAGAAAGCAGCACAGGACAGATGTAGATGACCCAGAGAACTAGGATAGTGTAAGACTCAGGGTAGAGGCTGGCCAGTCTTGAGGATTAAGATCTCTTGAAAAATAAATAGAGGGAAAATAATCAGTGGCTATTTAGCAACAATTACAGAATTTCCAAGTCATCCTGGTTAGGGGCAGCCTGAAATAAGATCAGAATTCTTTCCCCTGGGCCTAAAAGTCCTTGCCTAGTGGGGCCTTTGCCTGCCCTTATAAACTCATCTCCTGCCCCTCTTCTTCTTACTCAATATAAGCTTATTTTTCTTTTCAAACATACCAAGTCTGATCCCACCTGAACAACTTTGCTTTATGTCACTGGTTCTCAATCAGGGTGTATTTTGCAGACCTAGAAGACATTTAGCAATGTCTGGAGATGTTTTGGCCACTAGGATTTGGAGGTGCTGCTTGCATACAGTGGAGTCGAGGCCAGAGATTCTGATAAACATCCCACAATGCATAGGATAATACCCCATAACAAAGAATTACTAGTTCCAAAGTGTCAAAAATGCCAAAGTTGAGAAACTTCTAGATGTTCCGTTAGCATAGGTGCTATTCTCACAGATCTAGTCACCCTGTCACCTCCCTGTTGTATTATCTTTAAGCCATTTATCACTACCTATTTTTTTGAATTATTGTGCATGTCCTTTATCACAATATAAACACCATGAAGGCAGAGGCCTAAACTGCATCCCTACTTCCAGAACAGTGCCTGGCACACAGCAGGTATTCAATAAGTGTTTGGTACGCAAATAAATAAATGAGTGCGTTGTAATCCTGGTTCCAGCCCTTACTAGCTCTGTGACTTTGGCAAGTTACTTAAATTTTCCAAAATCTCTCTCATATACAAAATGAATGTTTTAAATAATAACCATTTAAAAGTATGAGTGGTAATGAGATAATATATAATCAAGTACTGGCATAGAGCAAGGGCTTAGTAAATGTTCTCTACAGTATTTTGGCAGAGGACCAATTATGCAACTTTATAACAATACTAGGGGCCTGGTGCACAGATTCGTGCACTGGTGGGGTCCCTCGGCTTGGCCTGTGCCCTCTCGCAATCTGGGACCCCTCTGGGGATGTTGGACTGCTGGTTTCGGCCCGATCCCCCAGGCCAGGTCAAGGGACCTCACCAGTGCACGAATCTGTGCACCAAGCCTCTAGTATGCATATAAGATCTTTGGTTAATCTCTTCCTGCCCTTCCCCCCTTCCCTCCAAGATTCATCAGTCTATTCCATGTTTCCATGCCTATGCGTTGAATGTCTGCCCTCTGTTGGTCAGTGCGTGTCATAGTAAATGGTCGAATGTTAGCTCAGGCTTTTGTATGTATAGATAATAAGTTATGATTAATTATGTAGAAAAGTATCTGATTTGCTTATTTAAAATCAAGTTTAATTTCCTATAAAGAAAGAAAAGTTGAAGTGGTTAAAAGTGTTGACTCTGACATCAGATTCCCTGGGTTCAAATCCTAGTTCTACCACTTAACTGGCCATGGGGGTCTTGGGCATTTGATTTAACCTCTCTATGCTTAACTTTCTCCATCTGAAACCTGGGCTATTAATGGTGTAGCTACTTAACAGGGATCTTACTTTGGGTTCCTCCAAATCCTGAGTCCAAGAAATAGTACTATGTGTAGGTAGTTTACTTCGGGGGTTGGGGGGGGCGGTAATTCTAGGGATTTATTAGATCACTAGAATCTTGGAGTGGAAGGAATAAAACAGAAGGAAAATAAACTGGTACAGGGGTCATATTTGAGACCCATTCTACTGGGTCCTTCCTGCGAAGCTGTAAAAGCTAGCTTCGAATCATCTACCTGAGAAGAGAGGGATATTTATCTATTAGCACCCTGGCCCCATTGGTCAGGTGTTGCCCCCTGGGATGTAACAACCTTATTACATTTAAACGACACTTTCAAGTTTGTGCAGGCACCACTGTGGCACCCCACTCAGTAGAGGCACAAAGGTCTGGTTAAAAGCAAGAGGCAGGTAGTGCGGTTGAGAAAAGTCCAGCAGGCTCCATCAGCATACACTGGCCAGAGCAGGAAAGTGGGAGCTGAGAAGATGAAAACGAGGAACATAAAATAATACTCAGGACAGCAAGCTGTTGTAAGCATTAAAAAGTAAGTATTGCACTTACAACAATAGCTGGCACATTAGTAGTGTTTTGTCAGTATTTTATACTAGTATACTTTTAAAAAATTTAAATAATTTTTATTTTTCAATTACAGTTGTCATACAGTATTATGTTAATTTCAGGGGTACACCCCAGTGACTAGACATTATATAATTTACTAAATGATCATCCTGATAAATCTTATACCCATCTGACACCATACATAGTTATGGAATATTATTGACTATCTTCTCTATGTTATCCTTCACATCCTTATGACTATTCTGTAACAACCAAGTTGTACTTTTTCTTAATTCTTTCACTTTTTTCATGATTATTGTTTTATATTAAATGTGCTATTTGATCTTTGGTAGAATGAACACTAGGTTGAGATTTAGGAAACTTGGCTTCTGTCAGGTCCACATGATAAACCTGTATTTGTATTTTTATTTTTTTAATATGCTTTGGGTTTCTGAAAAGTACAGGATGTTGAACTTCTGCATTAGACTACAAAAAAGTAATTTAAAGCCCTTGAGGACTTGAAATCTATTTATTGGTGGAGATAAGACAAGTTTGTATATGGCTCAAACACAGAAAGTAATATCACATTTCACCTATTCTAAAATGCTTATCCCCCTCACCTTGAATTTAATATCTCTGAAATCAGGATTGTTTTAATAGATGACATTTTAAATTTGATGTAATAAGGTAAATTTCAACAAAATTCCATGGGAATCAAAAGGAGGGGATGATTATTTCTAGCTGGGGTTTAGGAGATTGAGGAAAGATGTGAAAAGTGACAAAAAGAGTAGGCATGTTAGTCAACATTAGAAATTGTTCTGGTTTTCTTCTCTCTAAAATGAGTGGTTTAGATTAGACTAGTAATTCCTCTATTAGAAGTTTCAAGTCTTGGGTGATAGATCTGGAAGCTTGTTGCAGCTGCCACAGTCCCTGCCCCCATTCTCCTCATGCAGAGGTTTACCTGTCCTCCCAGTGAGAAGAGAGTATTTGGCTGTGGGACTCCTTGTGGTGCTTCTGGGTGCTTTTAGGGTCTTAAGGATTCTCACTATAATTATTATTAGGCTATGGTATACCTGCCAGTATTTGTTATCTCTACAAGACATGTAAACTCCATTGTGTCTCTTGGGTGTAGTTTTTCCCCATTCACTGAAAACAGTGCTTGACACTTCAGCAGATCCTCATTGGCACTAATTGAATGAATGTTGAAAAGTAATAAATCCCTTATCAGAACCTTGCTAGGATGTTCAGGTAAACTTAAGCATTTAGGAAAATGGAAAGCCAGGTAAATATTTTTTAGCAGAAATAGCATGGGTTCTATAGAATAAGATGATATAATGTATTTAATGCAATTTTTTCCTGCTTTAAGAAACTGATTTTTTGTTTTGTTTTGTTTTGGCTGTGTGTGTGTTTTGTTTTGTTTTTATCTTCTCATTGAAAATTCCAACCTGACCTTTGTTCTATAGAAGGCAAGGCCCTGGTTAAGCTTTTTAGAGTAGCTAAACTGGATGTTTAGACCAATTTGGCCAATTTGAAGGTTCAGCGAGGATAGAATTAGTACTAAACTCAGTGCACTGCACAGGGCCTGCTATGCTGGTGAAAAAAGTAAGAAGTAACTTATGGAACTTATGTGAAGAGAATGTTTTACAGCTTCCATTTTTGGAAAAAGCCTTAGGGATATCACTGGTTCAGAAACAATATGATGAGACAGCATTAAAAGAGAAAGAAAATGTCACATTTGACTTGTGAAAACTATTCATAGATAAATCAAAAATCTTTCCCGTTGGTAAAACAAACAAGCAAGAGCTGGTGAACTGGACCCAAGGAGCCCTGCCAAAGTCAAAATAGCCTGTGGACACTTTGCAGACTCTTGTTCATTTCCATTTCATTTGGTTTTCCCTCTCTTTTCAATACCCCCATCATCTTGAATCAAGCATAAAGTTAAACTGGGAAGCAATATTTTCTAGTTTCATATTTTATTTTTTTTATCCTCATCAGAATCTAAAATTATAACTAAGCAAGTATTTGTCCAGAAGACAGTGTTCTGAACATTTCTAACCATGAGGAGGATTGTACGTTTTTAGGAAAAATGTTTTAAACGAGCCAATATTACTACTAACCTTTTTATAAAATATTATCATTCGAATGAAACAAATAGTTTGGGAATGTTTGAAACACTTTTGAAAAGCTTGGTGGTAACTGTTATACAGAGCTTGCAAATGCATATTAGTTGCTCCTGTACAAATTTGTCATAAAAGGATTTTGTGTATCTAGCAAGTGTTTTTAAAAAAAAAACTTAAAATTCAGTAGATTTTTCTATCAAAATTAAAATGTTTGTTCCTGAAATAATTCAAAAAGCCTGCTAATATAGGACACTTTTATCCTGCATTTGTTCATGTAATCAACAGATATTTTCTGAGTGCCTACTATGTACCTGGCACTAAAGGCAATCACCTGGAACCCCGAAGCAGCCATTCCCTTTCACAGGTAGAGTGGTGGCTATATATGTTCTCCAGTGTGCCGCAGTGCAAACCACTTCACTGAGGTCTACTTTCAGTAGTTATTTACCATCATTCTTTCACAGTTATTTTCATAACAGAAGAAACATTTTGTATCAACATATGGCAGAAAGAGATAGCTGTCCAATAATTATTTATATTCTCTTTCATATAATAGAGTTGCCATTGAGATGTAGCTTCTTAACCAGGTTCTACATTTCACAATTACTTTTTTATCCAGGTTATGTGAAAAATGATCATCAATGGAATATGAAAAGTAATGGGTTTCATTCTTGAGATGACTTTTAAGAGAAAAAAAGTGGAGTCTTTTTCCTTTTTTTAAATATATTTTATTGATTTTTTACAGAGAGGAAGGGAGAGAGATAGAGAGTTAGAAACATCGATCAGCTGCCTCCTACACGCCCCCTACTGCAGGAGATGTGCCCACAACACATCTCCTGCACCTGGATTCCGGTCCAGGTACATGACCTTGACCGGAATCAAACCTGGGACCTTTCAGTCTGCAGGATGACGCTCTATCCACTGAGCCAAACCGGTTTTGGCACTTTCCCCCTTTTTGAAGGCTGAATTGGAATATCCTCTATCTCCTGAACCACAGGATGGAAGGAGCCTTAGTGATGGAGTTACACATGGAAGAAAGGCACCCTCTGAGCACAAACGCATGCAGTAGGCTTTTGGAATTTATTTGATACCAACTAATATCGACTTAGGTAAGATATCGACTTAGGTAAGATATCATGTCTTTTATAAAAATTGGGTCAAAAAGAGATTATTCAGGACAATGAGGTTTGAAAAGTGGAAGAGAGAATTATCAGCTCATGTCAATAATTTATAATACCTACCTGATCTCTACAGGCCTTAGAGTTTGAGACCCTTCTCTCTTTTTTTGCATTTTAATTTCTTTATTGAATAAGATATTACCTATTTGTCCTCATCCCCCCATTACCTTCCCAACCCCCCCTCCCCCTACTCATGCCCTCACCCCCCTGTTGTCTGTGTCCACTGGTTAGGCTTATATGCATGCATACAAGTCCTTTGGTTGATCTCTCCCCCTTACCTGCACCCTCCCCTACCTTCCCTCTGAGGTTTGACAGTCTGATTGATGTTTCCCTGTCTCTGGATCTATTTTTGTTCATCAGTTTATATTGTTCATTATTTCCCATAGATGAGTGAGATCATGTGATATTTATCTTTCTCTGACTGATTTATTTCACTTAGCATAATGCTCTCCAGTTCCATCCATGTTGTTGCAAATGGTAGGAATCCCTTCTTTTTTAGCCCAGCATAGTATTCCATTGTGTAGATGTACCACAGTTTTTTAATCCACTCATCTGCTGATGGGCACTTAGGCTGTTTCCAAATCTTAGCTATGGTAAATTGTGCTGCTATGAACATAGGGATGCATATATCCTTTCTGATTGATATTTCTAGCTTCTTGGGATATATTCCTAGAAGTGGGATCACTGGGTCAAACAGGAGTTCCATTTTTAGTTTTTTGAGGAAACTCCATACTGTTCTCCACAGTGGCTGCACCAGTCTGCTTTCCCACCAGCAGTGCACAAGGGTTCTTTTTTTCAGATCATTGGTTTCCCTAGAATTTCTTCCTTGGTCAACTGCTCTATTACAGGAGTCAATTGTTTGTTTTTTAGAGTTTAAATCATTTTTTTTATTTTTCAATTAGTTGATATATGATATTATTATTAGGTTTGCGAATACATCCCAGTGATTAGACACTATATAATTACTAGTAGCCCTGTGCATGAATCCGTGCGCCAGTAGGTCGCTGCTGCCCTCCTGTAGCTCTCCGCCCACTGTCCTGCCCTTCTGTAGATTCCCCCATCCCCCCTCATAGCTTGCTGCCCTGCCCCCTCCTATAGCTCTCTGCAGCCCACTTGTAGTTCGCTGCCCCACCCTCCTGGAGATCCGTGATCCGGTTGTTAGGCGGTTGGTCGTTACCCCTTAGGGCCTAACAGATAATTAGCACATTCTTCTCTTATTATATAGGATTAAGTGATCATCCCAATAAATCTCCTACCCATCTGAATCATACATAGTTATTAGAATATATTCCCTATGCTGTATTTTACATCCCCTATGCTATGTTTTACATCCCCATGACTATTCTGTTACTACCAATTTGTACTTCCTAATCCCTTCACCTTTTTCACCCATTCTTCCCACCCCCCTCCCATTTGGCAACTGTCAAAATGTTCTCTCTATTTGTGAATCTGTTTCTGTTCTCCTTGGTTATTTATTGTTTTTTAGATCCAACTATTGATAGATATATATTTCTCGCCATTTTATTGTTCATATTTTTAATATATTTTTCCTTTTCTTTTTCTTAAAGAAGACCCTTTAACATTTGATGTAATACTGTTTTAGTGTGATGAATTCCTTTAGCTTTTTCTTCTCTGGGAAGCTTTTTATATGTATATTCTTTAATTCTAAATGATAGCTTTTCTGGGTAGAGTAATCTTGTTGTAGGTCCTTGCTTTTCATAACTCTGAATATTTTGTGCCAGTCCCTCTGGCCTGTAAAATATCTTTTGAAAGATCAGCTGATAGTGTTGTGGGAGCTCCCTTGTAGGTAACTAACTCTCTTTCTCTTGATGCTTTTAAGATTCTCTTTTGTCATTGACCTTTGTCATTTTAATGATGATGTGTCTTGGTGTGGACCTCTTTGGGTTCATCTTGTTTGGGACTCTCAGTGTTAACTGGAACTTGTAAGTATTTCCTTCACCAGGTTAGGGAAGTTTTCTGTCAATATTTTTTCAAATAGGTTTTCAATTTCTTGCTTTCTCTCTTCTTCTTCTTGCACTACCATGATGCAAATGTTGGTATGCTTGAAGTTGTCCCAGAGGCTCCTTATACTATCTTCATTTTTTTTTTCTTTTTGCTGTTCTGATTGGATGTTTTTCACTTCGTTTTATTCCAAAACCCTTATCTGATTTTTGACTTCATCTACTCTATTGTTGATTCCCTGTAAATTATTCTTCATTTCAATTAGTGTATCCTTCATTTCTGTCTGGTTAATTTTTATGGTTTCCATGTCCTTTGTTTATGTTATTGAGGTTTTCACTAAGTTCACTGAACATCCTTATAACCAGTGTTTTGAACACTGCATCTAGTAGATTGCTTATTTCCATTTTCTTTACTTCTTTTTATGGAGTTTTATTCTGTTCTTTCATTTGGGACATCTTTCCTTGCCTCCTCATTTTGACAGCCTCCCTGTGCCTATTTCTATGTATTAGTTAAAGCTGCTGTGTCTCCCAGGCTTGAAAGAGTGGCCTTATTTAGTAGGTGTTCTATGGGGCCAGTAGCACAGCTCCCCCTATCCCACAAGCTGGGCACTCCAGGTACACTCTCCCCATCCGCCATGTAGGCTGTGTACACCCTCCTGTTGTAGTTGAGCCTTGATTGCTGTTGGCACATCAATGGGAATGATTTACCCTCAGGTCTGTTGGCTGTAAGGACTGACTATAACCACTGACTATGGTGAAGGATCAGCTGTTCTAGGGTCCACCCCACAGAGCAGGGCTTACTTCAGCAGGGCTGTGGTGCCTGCTGAATCGGACCCTTAGTATGTTGCTTGTGGAGGTGGTTGGGTGGTGCTTTGAAGTGGTCTGAAACTATCCACTGGTACCCTGGCTCTGGGGCCTCCCAGTGTAGGAGCAGGCCAAGGTCAGCCGCTACCTGTGTTCTACCTGGGGCCACCTGGCATGAACTACAAAGCAACCTGCAGATGGCTGCTACTTGTGCTGGGCTTGGAGATGCCCAGGAGATGCCAAACTGCAAACCAATGCTGGCTGCTGCTAGTGCCAGTTCTAGAGCCATTTAGTGAAAGGTATGGGGCATGCTGATGCCAGATACTGTCTGTTTGAGAAATTTTAGGAAAGTCTGAAGCTTGAGCCAAGACAGTCCATTCGTATGGAAAAGGCAATGGAAGTAGCTTAGGTGACCCCACAAGTTGGATGAGGCAATGTCTCAGGGAATCACCAAGGTGGGGCAAACGGTGTGAGCCAGGTTAATGGAGATGCAGATATGGTGCCTACCAGCCAGCTTGTCAGGGGTAGGGGTGTATCTCAGAAAGAAACAGTGGCCTCTGCCAGCACTTTTGTCTGTCAGATAGATGTGCCCCCAACTCTCACCCTGATGCCAGACAATTCAATTCTTCCCCATATGTCCCTGGTGCCTTTTGAACTGCTGCCCCAGGGCTGGAGCTCAGAGAGAGTGAATCAGAGTAAGTCCATTCATGGGTTTTTAAGAACTGCATGGATCTGCAGTAGTCTTCCATCTCACTCAGCCTCAATCCCCACTGGGTTTTACAGCCAGAGTTTATGAGGATTTCTCTTCCTGGCACTGGAACCCTGGCCTCAGGGCCCTGATGTGTGGCTAGGACCCCTTGTTCCTCATGGGGGACCTCTGCAGCCAAGATATCCCTCCTGATTTTTATGTGGGTGTGGGACCCAACTGTTCCTTGTCTCTGTCCCTCCTACCAATCTCTGTGTGGCTTCTTCATTATATCCTTAGTTGTAGGACTTTCATTCAGCTAAATTTCAGGCAGTTCTGAATGATGGTTGTTCTGTAGTCTAGTTAAAATTTTGATGTGATTGTGGGAGGGTGAGAGTATCCCACTTACCTATACCATTCCTTGTTCCTGTTCTAATTTTTTAAGATGCTGGAAACTTGTATGGTGTTGGTGGAAAGAGGAATGAGGGGTTTGTATATATTATTGGCCACTTGTTAGTACTGAAAGGTAACCCAAAGAGTCCACTGGAGCTTTTTATGCTGGCTCCAGCTGCTAGTGATCTCAATAGGTTGATGACCAGTTGTTAATGCCCTCACAGCACAGTGACCACAATGCTGGCACTATAATGTGTCACACTGGATATTTGGAGTGCACAGCTGGGCCTTCATGAAATTTCATGGTAGGGATGTCCTTTGACCTTTCACTCCAGAGACTCTTCCACATAATTGAGGCCAAGGTCTCTATTGGAGGCTGGCAGATTGAGTAATGTGCCTATCTAACATTTATAGCCTCTTATAAACACACAGAAAGTTTCGAATTCTCTTCTATACCAAATTTAACTTCAAAGAAAACTGTGGTTGGTCCTTGCCCTTTGTATTCTAGACATGTTTTTTCCCTATCATTTATGAGCTGTCCCAGAACAATCTGTAAATTCTGACAGCTCCCCTCAAGCAGTGCTTGCTAATCTTCTAGATTCTGAGTCATTTCCTCAATTTTCTTGAAGGTAGTTTTTTGATGCTACTACCTCTTACCCCAAGTGATCACTCAGGGAACAGCTAAGGCAAAACCAATTGTTCGATCAGTTCTTTGTTCATCTACTTTTATAGCTGGAGAAAGACACCAGCTTTTTAGGTTTGTATATTTTTTCCAAATCATATGCTTGGTGCACTGCTTTCAAGTCATTTAGTTTAAGCCATTCTCATTTATTCTTGGCCCAAGAGGTGAAGAAAGTACAAAGATATGCTCAATATATGGCTCTAATTAAAGCCAAATCTATCATTCAGTTACATGCAGTTATCAAAGACACTTTTAATTTTGAGGTCTTATTAGCTCCTTTTCAAAGCATATTGACATTCTGAATAATAGATTAAAAAAGTGAAGATTTGTGTTTGATGAAACACTGATCTGACAAAAATATGGAATTGAGAAATCAACTCACACATGCCAAATCTGGTTTGGCTCAGTGGATAGAGCATCGGCCTGCGGACTGAAGGGTCCTGGGTTCGATTTCGGTCAAGGACATGTACCTTGGTTGTGGGCACATCCCCAGTAGGGGGTGTACAGGAGGCAGCTGATCGATGTTTCTCTCTCATCGATGTTTCTAGCTCTCTATCCCTCTTCCTTCCTCTCTGTAAAAAATCAATAAAATATATTTTAAAAAAAGAGAAATCAATTCACACAATTGTGTGTAATTTGAAAGACAGTTCTGGACACTGTGTTCCTCTTTTGCAAAGCTATTCAAATTTGACAGTTTCATAACTCAGATAACTGGGAAATTAAGCCCATCTCTCAGTCTATCTGTCTATATTTAGTAAACCAACACTATGTGGTGGTATAAAAATAAGACCTGGTACTTGCCTTGAGCCAAGAACAGTTCTCACATTTTTAAAAGTTGTTTTTTAAAAAAAGACAAAGAATAAATGACAGAGACTCTTTGTGGTCTACAAAATCTAAAATATTTGCTATCAAGCCCTTTTCAGAAGGTGGCCCTCTGCCTTAAGAGAGATCACTAATCACTTATTTATGACAATATCATCTAAATATGACATTTTCATATGTATTGTTTATATTTCATTCATTACTTTGACATTTTTATTGATATGATTTAGTTTTTAATATTTTGAGACATGTAATGTAATTATTAGTAATTTTTCTGTGATTCCTATAATAACGTTCATTAGGTTTTGACCTTTCCTTCTTGCTATACAAATCTAGGCAGCTCTTCTATTAAATTTATAAAGTAATTTTGGCAAGGTGAAAAAGTGGGTAAAGACTACATTGAAACCACCAAATTGATTTTCTACATTTGATTCAGGCATTTTTTTTAGACTTTGACAGTTTCATTGAATAAACAGTTTTACTTTTTTTAAAAAAAGATCTGGTAATTTAAATGCATTGTCATGCCATTTGACTTAAATTGACTTCTCAATTCAGTAAAAGTTGTCAATGTTTATATGTATGCATATAAATAGATATCTTTATTAATCCAGGAAAAAGGTAGTATTTTATAATGTTGGATTGTCCTCAAATTGAGGACATATGGTGTTGTCATATTTCAACAACCATTACCTTAAATTCAGAGCATTTCAGTATACATTTTTGGAGAAAGTTGAGTCATAGCCATCTAATCCATATATTTTCTCAGGAAATTAAAGAAAAATGGTGTTTTAAAAAATCAAGTGAATTTTAAATACTTCTACTAAAACCACACTTTTTTCTGAATTTCCTAAATTTGAAGGTCATGATGGATTATGCCCCTTTTAATAGGAAAAGGAATTAGAATCTAGAGGTGTTTTGGTGTGTCAACTTTGTATACATAGTAATTAAAATATTACTAAAACTGGTGTAGCACAACCCATATGCTCTTCTTCACTACTTGTTACTAACTTTAATTATTCTAACCAGTCATTTGTCTATTGATTATATTATTCTTTTATGGCATTTATTATGCCAAACAGAAACAGAAGTAGCATGATAATTAAAATATGCTAGCACATTTAAATGATTTCATGATGAACATTCCTGCTAAACCCAAAGGGGACTTTATAATCATATTAGAATTCACAGTTTCATAAACAGGTCAAACTCTCTTTCCACAGGGGCTTTTGCTGCTCCTCTCTTGTGTTGATCTTTCACCAACAATTTGCTCTGCTAATTCTCTTATTTTGTTACCAGAAGTGTAGGATCAATTCTAGGTGACCATGATTATTAGGATTAAATTCACCCCAATCCATATCTAGAGGTTTTGTAGTGTTAGAGTAGGAACCATTGACATATCCTTCTTTACTATGTGGCACAAACATCTAGCTTGATTTTATGTAGAGATTTTTTCCCAGCTTATCTGCTTTTTGTTTGCTTCTTAACCATGTTTTCTAAAATTGGTGGCATATTAAATTTTGTCCCAGTAGATAAAGCTAATGTGTTCAATGGGAACAGACTGAAAAAAAGAGAGTTGTTCTTTCCACATGGTCACGCCAGGAAAAGCTTCTCAAAACCACCAATCATAAATTTATATCATATATACCAGTGCATGGAGTAGCATCCTTTTGTGATCCTACTAAGTTTAGGTAAACAGGCAGTGATTACTTTATAAATATTGACATAAGAATATCACATGGAATATTGGAATTATATTTATAAAAGACACTTGGTATATATACGTAGAATCTGAATATAAATTGCAAACATAGCTGTAATAAGAGTGTTTATAAATTTTACTCCATAACTTTATAGCTAATAAATATGGATTCAGTTTTGGAATCAGTTTTTTGGGGCAGGTTACAATAATAAAAGACAAAATCTTAACTTGGAATACATATTAATATATGAAATTTAGTAAATGTTAATTTCTTTTTCTTTCTGTGTTTGTAAATGTACATTTAATATCCTTTAAGTAATAATTTTTGAATTAGTATTTTGTCAGTGTTTTTGTTAGCCTCTCACTATTTAAAATTCCAATACACTTATCTAGAGTTGTATGACAGTGTCAGTAGTAAGATAAACAAAGCCATTGCAAATACCTAGTGATCTGCACATTACTTTTTATAATGAATTTTGAATATCTAATATGTCTTTAGTTATTTTACCAAAATCCCAGTAATTAGAGATTAACAAGCCAATAGTCATTTGGTCAGTCACTCACTTTTCCTCCCATTTAGAGTGGTTCCCTAGAGCATATTTTCTTACTTACCCATCTTATTCCAGTTACATTATTTAAAAGAGAGTTCTATTTAAGTCCTTTGCCCATTTCTGGATTGGATTATTTATCTTCCTTTTGTTAAGATGTATGAGTTCCCTATAAATTTTGGAGATTAGGCCCTTATCAGATATAACATTGGCAAATATGTCTCCCTTGCAGTGGGCTTTCTTGTTGTTTTGTTGATGGTTTCTTTTGCTGTGCAGAAGCTTTTTATTTTGATGTAGTCCCATTTGTTTATTTTCTCCTTAGTTTCTATTGCCCCAGGAGCTGTATCTGTAAAGATATTGCTATAATATATGTCTACTATTGCTATAATATATGTTTGCTATTTTGCTGCCCATGGAATCTTCTAAGATTTTTATGGTTTCCTGTCTTACGTTTAAGTCCTTTATCTATTTTGAGTTTATTTTTATGTATGGTGTAAGTTGGTGGTCTAGTTTCATTTTTTTTTTTTTTTGCATGTATCTGTCCAATTTTCCCAACACCATTTATTGAAGAGACTGTCTTGACTCCATTGTATGCTCTTGCCTTCTTTGTCAACTATTAATTGAGCATAATGGCTTGGGTTGATTTCTGGGTTCTATGTTCTGTTCCATTGGTCTACATGTCTGTTCTTGTGCCAGTACCAGGCAGTTTTGAGAACAGTGGTTTTGTAATATAGTTTGATATCTGGTATTGTGATCCCTCCAACTTTGCTCTTCTTTCTCAAGATTGCTGCAGCTATTCAGGGTCTTTTTTGGTTCCATATGAATTTTTGGAGATTTTTTTCTAGGTCTGTGAAATATGCTGTTGCTATTTTAATGGGGATTACATTAAATCCATAGATTGCTTTGGGTAGTATAGGCATAAATAGACACTTTTTGAAAGTGGACATACAGAAGGCCAAGAGACATATGAAAACATGCTCAAAGTCACTAATCATCCGAAAGATGCAAATCAAAATGACAATGACATACCATCTCACCCCTGTCAGAAAGGCTGTCATCAACAAATTGACAAATGACAAATGCTGGCAAGAATGTCGAGAAAAAGAAATCCTGGTGCATTGCTGGTGGGAATGCAGACTGGTGCAGCCATTGTGGAAAAAAGTATGGAGTTTCCTCAAAAAATTAAAAATGAAACTCCTGTTTGACCCAGTAATCTCACTTCTAGGAATATATCCCAAGAAATCAGAAACAACAATCAGAAAGGATATATGCATTCCTATGTTCATAGCAGCACAATTTACCATAGCTTAGATTTGGAAACAGCCTAAGTGCTTATCAGCAGATGAGTGGATTAAAAAACTGTGGTACATCTACACAATGGAATACTACACTACTGTAAAAAAGAAAGAACTCGCCCTAACTGGTTTGGCTTAGAGGATAGAGCTGTAGACTGAAGGGTCCCATGTTCGATTCCGGTCAAGGGCATGTACCTTGGTTGCGGGCACATCCCACAATAAAGAATTAAAAAAATAAAAAAGTGTTGCTGTAATTTTCTCATTTTTATGCAAGGTATTGAGAAAGAGCATAGAATTTAAGTTGTAACTTCTGGGTTCCAGTTGCTTAATTATATGTGAAAATGAGGATGATATTAGTACTTCATAAGTCTGTAGAAGGGGTAAAATGAAATGTTGTATAAGAAAATATTTGGCCCTAACCGGTTTGGCTCAGTGGCTACAGCGTCGGCCTGGGGACTGAGGGGTCCCGGGTTTGATTCCGGTCAAGGGCATGTACCTTGGTTGCAGGCACATCCCCAGTGGGGGGTGTGCAGGAGGCAGCTGATCGATGTTTCTCTCTCATCAATGTTTCTAACTCTCTATCCCTCTCCCTTCCTCTCTGTGAAAAATCAATAAAATATATTTTAAAAAGTTAAAAAAAAATAAAGAAAAAAAGAAAATATTTGGTAAAGTGCTAACCATAAGTTAATATTATCATTTATTTAATGTATTTCTTTTCTATGTCCTATTAAGTGGAATTTTATAGCATGCTTTCTTAACAATTGAATATTTTTAGTAAGTTTACAGAGTTCTGCAACCATAGCCATCATCCAGTTTTAAAACATTTCCATCATTCTCCATAAATTCTCAAAAGCCTATTTTGAGCCAATCGTGGATCAGGACTTCAACCTTTATAGATATACCTCATTTTGTTTTTCATTGACTAGTTGATAGACATTTCACTTCTTTCCAGTTTTTGGCTATGATCAATAAGATGTCTATGAACATTCAGTAGGAATCTTACGATGGATGTAACTTTTTATTTCTCTTGGTTAGATTTCCAGGAATAGATTTGCTGTTTATGTAAGTTTATGGTTAACTATTTTTAAAAAGTACCAAACTGTTTTTCAAGGAGGTAGTGTTATTTTACATTCCCACCAGCATGTATGAGGGTCCCAGTGTCCTCACATCTTTGTTAACACTCAGTATTGTGTGTCTTTTAATTATAGTCATTTTAGTATGTGTGTTATCAGATGTCATTGTGGTTTTAATTGGATTTCCCTAACAACCTAATAATGTTGAACATCTTCTATGTGCTTATTAGCCAGTAATATATTTTCTATGGTGAACTATCTTGTCAAGTTTTTTTGCTAATTTTAAAATTGGGTTGTTTGCTTTTTAAATTATTGAGTTATATGATTTTTTTTTTTTTTTTACATAATCAGGGTACAAGTCTTTTATCAGATATTTCGTTTTCAAATACTTTCTCCCAGTCTTTGGCTTGTCTTTTCAATTTCTTAGTGTCTTTGGAAGAATAAGCATTTTTAATTTTAATGAGGTTTAATTTGTTAGTGTTTCTTTAATGGTTTCTGCATCTGTTGTCATGTCCAAGAACACTTTGCCTAACCCAAGGTCATGAAGATTTCCTCATATGTCATTTTTCTAAATGTTTTATAGTTTTAGTTCTTATATTTCAGTCCATGACCCATTTTGATTTAATTTTTATGTGTGGTATGAATAAGGTTTAAATTTTGTTTGAATTTATTTTGTTATTTGCAAATGTATTTCCAATTGTCCCAGTACCAATTTTTTAAGACTATCCTTTTCCCATTGAATTGACTTTGTGACATCTTTGTGAAAAATCAATTGACCATAAATGTAAGGGTTTATTTCTGGACTATTAATTTTGTTCCACTGAGCTATTCTGTATGCTTATCATTTTATCAGTAACACACTATCTTAATTATTACAGTTTTATAGAATAAATCCTTGAAATTCTTCTTTTTCAAAATTTTTTTGACTATTTTAGGTTCTTTGCATTTTTAAATCAGTTTTATTATCAGCTCTTCAATTTCTGCAGAAAAAATTCTGGGATTTTGATTAATCTATAGGTCAGTTAAGAAAGATTTTAGCCAAGACCGGTTTGGCTCAGTGGATAGAGCGTTGGCCTGCGGACTGAAGGGTCCCAGTTTCGATTCCGGTCAAGGGCATGTACCTTGGTTGCGGGCACATCCCCGGTAGGGGGTGTGCAGGAGGCAGCTGATCGATGTTTCTCTCTCATCGATGTTTCTAGCTCTCTATCCCTCTTCGTTCCTCTCTGTAAAAAAATCAATAAAAATATATTTTTTAAAAAAAGAAAGATTTTTCAGTCTTAACAATATTGAGTCTTTCCATTCATGAATATTGAATTTGTAATTATTTCAACTTTCTTAATATTTTCAACAATGTTTTATAGTTCTTAATTTATAAATCTTGAATTTCTTTTGATAAATTTATTTCTATTTTATTTTTTGCTAATATTGTATAAATAATTTTTCTTTTATTTTCATAGTTTATTGGTAATATTAATTTTTAATATTGAAGCCTCTTATGACTGTTTTCCATCCTAAAATTCCTTACTAAGTCTCTGGATATTCACCAGTTCATTGTTTGCCTCAAATAGGACTGTAACCTCAGACTAGCAGAGGTGCTGTCCATCACTCTGCTTGCCACCAAGGTCACCACTTGAACTGTCAACACTTCCTATCAAAGGAGCCCACTCTGGCAAAATCAGCAAAGCTAAATTATTATATTTGACAGTTTTGCCCAACTATGTAGTTGGTTTTCTATCAGACTAAAAGTTAGAAACAACTTATTTTTATTTTATTTTTTCCTCTAAACTAATTTTAATATTTGAAATATTGGTTATTTTATACTTTACAAGTCTTTCTTACACTTTTTTTTTTGTTTAGAACTTTGTATCAGAACAAGGTGGTTATATATATTACTATTTTTGCTAAGTAAAACCACTACAAATATATTGTACATATTCATAGTATTTTCTTATATTTGAAAGACAAAAGTAACTGATGAGTAACCAAAAGTAACTACATATTAAAGGCACTCACTATTAATTGGGTGAGGCCATTATTCATATAACTTGGGTAGTGTGATGTTTTTCAATGGTTTCTCTTTCCAAAGTTTCAAACTTGCTATTCCACTTAAATATTTACAGAGTTGTCATACCTTTAATATTTATTCTAAAAACGAGGAATACTTTAAACTTACAAAAAATCTGTAATAATCAAAGCGTAATATGCTAATTAGACCAGATGTCCTTCTGGATGAAGCCAGGGCTATGAGGGAAACTCGGGTCTTGGGTGCCTGCCGGTGGCTGGAGGGAAGCAAGCCTGGGTCCCAGGTGCCAGAGTGAAGCCAGTGTCAGCAGCCAGGGGAAGGAAGGCCTACTCTTTTTTTTTTAATTTCTTTATTGATTAAGGTATCACATATTTGTCCTCATCCCCCCATTCCCATCCCAAACCCCTCCCCAGGCATGCCCCGACCTCCCTGTTGTCTGTGACCACTGGTTAGGCTTATATGCATGCATACAAGTCCTTTGGTTGATTTCTCCCCCTTACCCCCACCCTCCCCTACCTTCCCTCTGAGGTTTGACAGTCTGATTGATGCTTCCCTGTCTCCGGGTCTGTTTTTGTTCACCAGTTTATGTTGTTCATTATTTCCCCTAGATGAGTGAGATCATGTGATACTAGAAATACACTTATAAGAACTGAAAATGAGACAAGAAATAATGGTTATGCTGAGAGGCAAATGAATCAGTCTGTAGTGAGTTTCTTTCTGGGCCAACAGTTCTTTTGAGTCCCAATTTCAATGTCAAACAGTTCCTTATGTGTACATGTCAGCAATGATATTTCAGTTCTGGATGGTGGACAAATGGTGGTAATGCAGGTCTGACCCTCCCTGGTTTGATCCTGGGCAACCTGCAGCGACACACAGCTGCTGACTGCTAGTATGGCAAGGCATCATCAACATCTTCCATCTCTGGACTGTTTCTCTTCTGTCTTCATGGCTGGAGCAGTCCTGTCAATTCCTCTCTGTTGCAGGAATCCACATGGTCTTGGAGTTGTTTTCTGAAAATATACAAACATAGTTTCAACCAAAAGTTAATAAAGGAATCTTTTCTACAAATTTGACTTGGGATCCTTTCTCATTTTTTGCCCCAAACGATTTTCCTTTGACTTGTTTTGACACCATGTGTGTTTTTTATGGGTGTCTTGCTGTTAGCATTACCAATGAAAGTTAATTTTCTAAAGTAAAAATTTTCTAGATGTAATTTACTTACAGGATATTTTTCTTTACATGATATTCTTCTACTATCCCCCCTTTTTTTATTTAAATATTAGGAGGCTTTTGGAGATTTTTATAATGTAGTCTTGATAGCTCTTAAATTTTAATTTTTTGCACTAAAATATGACTGCTTTAGGTTCATTACATGTTACATAATTTTACCATGAGATGAACTATCAATAAAAATTTTAGTTAACACTTTAGGAACATCTTTTTGTCCAGTACCATTAATTTTTCTAGTATATTCATTTATTTCAATTAGCCAATTTAAATTAGTCTGAAGACTTGACTACTATTTTACTGTCAAATTTAATACTCTAACAACAACCTTATTTTACCCTGTAAATATTAGTGGAAAGGATTATTTGCCTTCTTGAGTAGGCCCTGAGCATTCCTGGTATTAGGCTGGATTTAGATATCAAAAACCCACTTCCCCACACCATGGGTACAAGACAACTCAAACAAGTCTTGTTGCAAAGAGAGGGCAGCTGCTGTTGGCCAAGTCTCTGTCTGTTACCTGGGTCCCGATTTGAGCTGGGCATGGGAAGTGAAGCAGCCATGGGGGCAGGAGACCTCCCTCAGAAGGGGTGAGGGTTCAGGCCCCTGCAAAGTTGGGGGGGTGAGGGTCTGTGCCCTACCTCTGTTGACCCCCAAGTTCTCTCCTGATGGCCCCTCTGTGACTGTGCCTGTCTTAGGTTGTTCCTTCCCTGAGGAATCTTACCCGTCTCTGGCTAACCAGCCATCCTCTGGGGCCAAGCAGGGTGATGTGAGGTTCAGTTCTGTCTCCTTGGTAGCCTATGCCCCTGTGGAGGAAGGCCTACTCTTGCACAAATATCATGCATCTGGCCTCTAGTACAAAAATAAGTACAAAGGACACCTGGATCTATGTTCTCAGATTTGCATAATGCCATTATTTTACTAAATTCTTATCATTTGTTCTCTAAGTCAGTTTATCCATCCTTTCGTCCATCCATCCATCCATCTCTATCTATCCATTTATTTAGCTACATAATTTGTTTTTCTGAGTCATTAAAGCATGCATACATTATAGGCCTTTAACCCTAAATAGTTTAGTGTGTATTTCCCAAAAAGAAGAGTATTCTCTTCTGTAACCACAGTACAATTATCAACTTGTAGTAAAATACACATTGATGAAACAATTTTATCTAGACTAGCATTTCTATTCTTAATTTTGTCAATTGACCTAATACTGTACAATGTAGCAATTTCCTTTCATTTTCCAGTATAGGATCCAACCTCTGGACGCAAATAGTGCATTTAGTTGTAATGTCTCTTTATCTTTTGTGACATTGACATTTTTGAATAATACAATCCCATCCCTCCCTTTTTTATAGAACTTTTTGTTTTACTTTGAGTTTGTCTGATATTTCCTCATGATTAGATTCAGATTATGCATTCTTAGAATATTTCATAAGTTATGTGTCCTTTACAGGCTATTGCACGTAAAGGTACCTCTGTGCACCTACCTCTCTGTGGCGATACTAATTTTAATCACTTGTGGAGATGATTTCTCCACTTTGTAATTACCATTTTATTTCCTTATAAGCTAATAAGCAGTCTACAGGATGACATCTTAAGACCATGAAAATGTCCTCCTCAGCAAAATATTTTTCTGAATTTAGCATAATTTGCATTTCTCTCCTGGTTCAATCTTTACTCCTCCTTCAATCTTTATTAGTTGCAATATAATGATTTTTCTGTCTGTATTGCTCCCTCCTCAAACAAAGCCCTTCCTTCTTCTTCAATTGTTTATTTATCTGATTGTTACTGGTTAGGGTTCATAAATCCCCCTCCCCCCATGGCTTATAATTCATTACTGAACTTAATTATTTTGGTGCTTAAGTTGTCTAGCATTTGGCCAGTGGAACCTCTTTGATCTGGTTCCTGTATTTTTATAACACAGTTTTCTTTTCTTTTTTTTAAACCACTTCTTCCTGGTATTACACAATGTTTCAGGCTCATCTTGTTACTACCCTGTGATTGTGAAAGCAGTCCTTTTTCCAGAAAACCTGCTCAATAGCTTTTATACAGTAAGAAACAACCAATTATAAGAAACATTAGCCATTTGATTCTAAGATCAGTCTTTAAAATAAAAATTACATATAATCAAAATAACCCATTGAAAATATCTTAGGAAAGCTAACGTGGCTTCTAAATGCTAATACAATATAGGAAAATAGAGCAAAAAAGACAGATTTCATCTTACCAAGTGAGAATTTGTTAAAAATGTAAGATATTTATAAGAGCATGGGATGGTACTAGACTCAACAGGTATAGGATAATAGGAAAGGCTAGAGCAGACTAAAAAGTGATTTTTAAAAAAAGGATTGAGAATCACCTATTAACTTATAGATTACTCATTGAGTAGTCCAGTATTGGGCTTTTTTCCTTCTTTGAGCAGAATTCATTTAAATGGATTAAAGAGTTAAGGCCAAAAATTAAATGTTAAAAGAAAAATAAGTTATCTGTGAATATTTAATTGAACTTAGGATCACCAAGGACTTTCTAAGCAGCAAAATAAAAGAGAAACACACTTAATAATATTTATTGAATAGTTGTTCATTTCTACAAATGGAATGGAAGATCTGATAAAAAGGAGAAAATAATTCACATATGTTACAAATGTCCTTGTACTTTCTGTACCTTCTTAGCTTCATGTCCACTGTCTCTTTTGCTCATTTTACCCTTATTGTCTAGAACAGTGCCTGGCACATGGTAGGGCTTGTATAAATGTTTTCTGTGAATGAATAAGCAATATGAGAGAATTGGGATAAATGATTTGTACATGCCCTTCCAGCTGCAGGATTAAAATGAAGGCTTTCTGACTTCAGGCCCAATATGTTTTCCATTATACAAACTTTCTCATCTGAAGGCTAATTCATTTATGTCTGTGCCCTGATACTGTCTGGGATGGGCATCCACAACCACATATCATCAATTTGAGCCTTCCTTTGCTTATCTAGCATTAGTTTATATACACATCCTTAAATGGATTGAATGCTGAAGTGGCCTGACCTTTTCAGTATTTCAAAGAAAATGTGATTTTTAAGCCTTTTTCAGATTTCTGAATATCTTGTGCACTCAACACCCTTAGGGTGACTATATTTGGAGAAAGAAAAAAGATTGGAAATTTCTTTGGCTTCCTGGGAGCCCAAATGTTACTGGTTTCTGATCTTCAGCAGCTGTGATAATGATGATAATAATAAAAAAAAGAATAAGGCTGCCAGCTTGGGCTGGAGGAAATACATTGACTGGGGAGCTCCAGGCCAACAGTGGCTCCTGCAAAGATGTTGATTTGGAGGCAGTTTTTAAAAAGTATACACAATGAACATATTTCACAATTCGTTTTTGTGTTTGAATAGATGAATAATTATAACAGTTATATTGACTACTGTTTTTGTTTAAAAGTGTTTTGTCAGATTAGAGTACATGTGAGAGAGTCTATCTAGTATTTTATTTGCAATATCTGGCTTATATGATTCATGTCTAATTTCTGTATGTGAGAAGTAATGTGCTGTAGAACATATGTATGGATATGTGGTGCCCTCCCCATTATAAAAGTCTAATGTCACTGCCAATATTATATTATTTAATTAATGCAACAAAACTGCATGGCAGACATTGTTGTGTCCCTTTAATAGAAGAGGAACAGGAATCATAATACACATCTGCAAAGTAGCAAAGTTAGGGCTTACATCCAGATGCTATAAAGTGTTGATTGCTATATTGTTATAAATTCAGGTTAAGAACCTGTATGTGTTTAGTTAAACAAGTAAATTTTTTAGATATAGAAGTTCTCATTTCCACATATTTTCAGTATGCTTATTATTGACCCTTTAAATTATACATACATACATTCCCACATACCCCTGACTGGGGAAGAGAGAAAGAAAGGAGAAATACTGGGCATGAGATAATAAGATACCTAAGAGATATTTTTTAACATGTTCACCTGATGTTGTAAAAAAAATACAGAAACTCATGAATTATAAACTGTCCTTGGTTCTCAGTTAACTTTATGTTAACTCAGATCTTTCAGCTCTGAGTTTGGCTTAAAACCTGAAATAGCTTCTGTTGTAGGCAGAAGAATGGCTCTCCAATGATGTCCACATTCTGTTCCCAAGATCCTGTGAAAATGTACCTTATATTGCAAAAGAAACTTCATAGATGTGATTAAATTGAGGATCTTAAGATGGGAAAATTGTCCTGGCAAGTCCAATGTAATCACTTTTTAAAATTGAAAGAGGGAGGTAGAAGAGTGTTGAAGCAAGAAACATCCAAACCTGTAGAGAATTTTTATGAGTTTATTTGAACCAAACTGATGACAGTTGCTGGGAAGCAAAATCTCAATGGATTGAGAAAACGCTCTGGAAAATGGAAGTTTTGCAGCTTATTTTATACAATAGAATAAAAAGAGGAGATGTAAGGAGGGTTACATGGCATCTATTGGTGGTACATTAATGGGGCAGGAGAAAGCAAAGTGGGAAAATCTCTGGGACTGGATAAAAAAGCAAAATAGAGTAACACATACTTCTTTTTTTATTTTTACATTGTTGGGTATAAGATAGTTTCATTTTATAGTGTATACAGGTGGTATATGGGCAACAAGATAACTATGAAGGGTTCTGTGGTCTCTGGCTCTGGTATTGGTTGTGCCTTGAAGGATCTGGAAGAGATGATTACTCTTGATATTCCAAAGGTATGTTATCTTATATTTAAAAGACAATAGACAGGCTCACTTAAAGGAAAGATTGACTTTTGTCTAGGAAACTGCAAGTCTAGGATGTGACTACCCACCATGACCCACTTGAGTTAGGAATTTTTCTGGCCATGCCATCCTGCCATGGTTACTTTTGGTCTCTTGAGTTTGTGGGACCTGCCATACTGGCCTCCCCTGAGCTTCTCAGGTTTAGAATATTGTCCCCCATCCCCCCCACCCCCGCCACTTTATTTTTCTGTCTACAAGAATCAGAATGAGGGATATAGGACACTGAAGTGGTGGAATTTCTGTAAGGGGCCCTGGAAAAGAAGGGGAAACATTTTTTCCTAAGAAGGAACGGAGCACTGATAACCCATTTTGGACTTAGAACTCGAGAACTATAAGGTAATAAATTTGTGTTGTTTTAAGCCAATAAATCTATGGTAATTTGTTACAGCAGCAACTGGAGACAAATTCAGCTTCCTCTCCCAATTGGAATAAAATCCAAAATCCTCAGCATTGCCAATTCAAGATTGGAATTTGCTCAACTCTCCTGCCTCATATCTGAACTCTTTGCTTTATACTCTGCTCTCCACTGTTCAGATTTGGCTTGTATAAATCCTTGCTTTCTCTGTATTCTGGCCTTTCATTTCTCTGCCTCAGGCTGTTCATTCTTCCCCATTCTCTCCCTTGTCATCTGTTACCTCAACCCCAAATCCACCCATAACCACAGCCAGGCTAAATCAATACTCCTACTCAGCTGAGGTTTCATTCCTATAGGAACCGTTTCAAGTACTTTTCTGTTCCTAAATAAGCACTCTCTTCTGTGCTCCTTGTGATGCTGTGATTTATAAGAATACATATTTGGTCATTGAGGTGATCAAAATATATTTCTCATATATATTTGGTCTTTGTCCAGAGTTCTGGGCTCATAGTTCCTAAAACCCTTGAATTTCCCTGATAAGGACAGTAAAGATGCCTTTTATTATGTTAATAAGGTGAATTTGGAAAGGTAACCTAAGGCAGGGGAGCTGGTTGCCAGGAGAACCAATCATGATTGGTGATTATAGAGTTGGAACTTTTAGTCCATGCATGCCCCCCTTTCTCACCCCCCTGCCAAGCCTCATATGGAAGTTTAGCAAGCTCTGAGAAAGCATGGAAGCTTCTCATCCTTTCCCCATACTTTGCCATATGCATTTCTTCCATCTTGTCTGTTCCTTTTATAATAAACTGGTGATCTAGTACAGAAATGGTTTTCTGAGGTCTATGAGCTGCTCTGGCAAATTAAACACAAGGGGTGGTAGGGGAGGGGGGGAGTATTTTAGAAATCTCTGATTTATAGCCATTTGGACAGAAGTACAGTTACAATCTGGGCCTGTGGCTAGTGTTTTGAAGTTGGGTTAGGCAGTCTTGTAGGACTGAAACCTAACATGTGGAATCTGACACTGTCTCTGGGTAGATAGTGTCAGAATTGAGTTGAATTATAGGACACGCCATGGGTGTTCAGAGAATTGCTTTATGGAAGGGAAGAGGGAACCCCTTCATGTCATGAACTGAGATTGGGATCTTAATTTCACCTCCACCCCAAATGATCTTTATTATAGCATCTGTCATACTGTATGAAACTATTTATTTATACTTTCATGATAGTTTTGTGTAAGGGCACAACATGGTGCTGTTGGTACATAGCTAATGCTCATTAAATGTTTTCTGAACTGATATACTTAAGTTTGTAAACTAAAGATAATGGAATTATTTATGAAGGAGGAAACTCCATCCTGAAACTAGTCATGAAACAAGCAGCCATAACTGAATGAATAATTTGATTGATAGCCTGTACAGCTATTTCTAATTTAACATAACATTTATGCTCTTGATAGACATACTGGTAAGCCTTATAAAGGCAAAGGTAAAACATTCCAATCCATAAAATAGGCCACATTCTGTAGCTCTTTATCTCTGAAATATGAATGTGTCACAACTTATGTATCTAATATTTTCAGTATGTATAAGCAACCATAGGACATTTCTCACATATTAGTTCTAAATTTCTTTTTTAAAATTAGTACTCATTTTAATAGCAGAGACAGAGCATGGATAGTTCCAGGGAGAGAAGTAGGAGCCCTTGTCTCATCATACTAGAGATGACTTTTTAAATAGGTTAAGGCACTCTTCAGAAAGCTAGAATCATTGAGGAAAGGTTAGGATCTGCAAGTGAATACTTGCCATCCTCAAGCTTGCTGCTCCAGAAAAATCAGAGCTAAAAGAAACCACATACAATTTTCAAAAATAGTTTTCTGTTTGAACAATTTAAATTAAGTTATACGAAGGCTGTAGTTTCAGCTGGTAAGAACAATTATATTAAACAGATACACCCCGGAATCAGGGGTGATTTGTTTATCAGCTGCCTTATCTGAGTCTAAGTTAGGTCCTCCAATGTTTGAAAAGCTTTGATGCCTCAACTTGATGTTTGCCAAAGTGGCGTCTATAATGAGAAGCCAAATTCTCTGTATTTCAGGCACTTTCTTTTAAACTACTTTTGAGCGAGACTGTCAAGTGTCGCATGCTGTATGTCAGTTAACACTCAGGGAGTGAAATTCACAAAGGGCACTTATTGTACCTTCACAACAAGGATATCTTTGCCAACACTTCAGAGCTATTTTAAGTTTGGGAGTTGTATGTATCTCACTCTTCTTAGAGATGATAGTAGCTGCCCCAGGACGCCTGGGTTTTAAGTGAGTTTGCACTTTCAAGAACTGGGGCACATGTTGGGATTTCAACTGCATTATATGTCCAAGGAATTATGCCTTTTAGTTATATGGCTTCCTTCATCCAAGAGGTTTAATAATAATGACAATGATAACAAAATAGCTGATGATTTATTGATTACTTAGGAATTATAATTGTGAGCATTTATCTGTATAATCTCATTGAAAACACACTAGAACCTAGAGGTAGATTTTATTATTAGTCCCATTTACAGATGAGAAAATTGAGTTCAGAATAAGTGAAATGCCTAAAGAAATAGAACATAAATGGTGAAATTTGCTCCCAGGATAGCTTGAGTTGAGATCCTGTTCTTTATATGCCTTTATTCTTAGAAGAGAAGGCTGTCAAGGGAGAGAAAGAGGTGCATGTGGGTGGGAGGGTAGGTGTGGACCATATAGAAAACATTTAGGCACCAATCGAATCCTTTGTTTCTTAATACTCCTCAGAGTATATAGTGTGTATGTGTGAGCATGTATGTGTTTGTGTGTTTATGTGTGTTTTCTTATTTTCTAGTGTACTAAAAAAGGACGTTGTGTTTTAGTCTGGTAATTTGAGATACTTAGGGGATAGGGCAAAAGTAGGTTTATAGTTGTTCATATGGAAAATACTACAATAAATAATAATACAAGAATAAACTGTGTTTCACATACAACTGTAAACCTACTTTTGCCCCATCTTGTATATTTCTCTGTTACTCTTGTAATCTATCCTGTTGGTAATATTTGAAAAAGTCTCAGGTTCTGCAGATATGAGCTGGGAATTTCATAAACACATCCTTCCCCCTTTTGTTGCAAGTTGACTGTACTAGTGGACTCACTTTGCACATTGATGCTTTGAGGATAAATGGAAAACGAAAGAAAAAACAAGAATAAAGGCAGGGGTATAAAGTCTGGGAAAATAAGCAACAAGTTCATTTTGGAGCCAGTTGTGGATTGACCTAACTTTACAGTGCCTATGCAATTTCCCTTCTGCTTTCCCTTCATCATCATTCTTAATTTCTCTCTTTTTTTGCTAAGTAGATGAGTAGCAAGAAAGAAAATAGAATTAAACTATAACAAAGAGGTCCCTTTCTACCAATTCCTGTATTCCTTTCAGAATATGAACCTTTGATGGTGGGAGTTACTGCCTATTACCTAGAGAGGAATGCCTGCATTTTTACCTTTATTAGCCGTTGCTTTCAGCAGAAGATAGAAACTCTTATAAAGGTGTAAAGATTGAGTTAATTGAGCACTTCGAAGATAATTAATCTTCCAGAGGAAAAGGTAGAAAATGCAAATTTCATCCTTCCTGTGCAGAACTACACCATGCAGCGCTGGCCAGGCACTGCCTGGCCTTATTTGGGAAACACAAACTTTTTGTGTCCTTATAGCTTAACTTCACATCTAAACTCCTCCTCTGTCCTATACCAGAGCCTGACCTCTCTCTTCCTTGACCTGCTTGTCTGTGTTATTTCTTTGCAGAACTGCTGTGGTGTCTAGGTTTTATTTTACCAGTTAGCTACCTAATTAATCGCCCTGAAGTACAGATCTGATTAGGATATTTTGTTGCTCAAAAAACTTTAATGGCTTACTTTCAACTAAACAGCGAAAGTCTGACTTTCTTGGTTGACCTTCAGAACTCTCTCCGACCAGACTCTGTTGTACCTCCCAAACATTTTCTGCCTCCCTTCCCCAACTTTATTTACTTATTTCCTTTGCTTCTACCAAACTTTGCTTCTCTACAATAGACAGTAAGGTCTTCAAGGACAGGTTTTTTGTTTTGTTTTATTTATTGCTATATTTCCAATACCAACAACAGTGACTTGCTCCTGTTAGCCACTGGCTAAATATGTGCTGAATTGATTGAATGAATAAGTGGCCCTTTTTCACATTTCCCTGACTCTTTTCCCCAACACAGGTTTAGCCTTTTTTCAGAAACTGCTGGTAAACCAATTCTCTCATTGAGTAATATCAGATTAGACAGAAGAAATATCTCCCCCTTGTGAGTTTCAGTAATCTTCACATTCTAAGAACTCTTGATCACATCCTTTTGTTACTTTCATTTTTAATTGTAATTATTTATATGTATATCTTATTTATTTTACTAAACTTAAAGCTTAGCAGAATAAAAAGCTTATTGAGCAGAATATTTTTATCTTCCTGTCTCCTTCCCAGTAGTAATCATCCTAAGATATTGCCTTGCAGGTAAACACTCAAAAAGCACTTGATTAAGAATTTTATATTATAGTGTCACTTATTATTCCATCCTATATAATAAAATCCTAAAATGCAAATTGACTGAACGGCAGAACTACTGGTTGCTATGATGCGCACTGACCACCAGGAGGCAGACAATCAACACAGGAGTTGCCCCCTGGTGGTCAGTGTGCTCCCACAGGGGGAGTGCCACTCAGCCAGAAGGGGTCCCAAGGAGTCCCAGACTGTGAGAGGGTGCAGGCTGGGCTGAGCCCCACCCCTCAACCCCCACCCCCCAGAACACAAATGTCATGCCCAGGCCTCTAGTTAAAATATAAAATTCTTACAGTCAAAGATATATCTTTTAGTATTATTTTGTTATGCCCCAGGTCAACTACAGTTTTAATTAAATATTGTTTCATTAGTAGTCACTGAGTTAGTAAATATATTGGATTAATATATAAACTATATTGATAATATAGTCAGCATTTTTGGAAATAAAAAATCATTTACATAAAAGTCTGTAGAATGTACAACATCAAAAGAAAACCCTAATGTAAACTATGTACTTTGAGTGATGTGTCAATGTAGATTCATCAGTTGTAACAACTATACCACTCTGGTGGGTGATGTTAATAATGGGGGAGGCTGTGCATGTATGGGGCAGAGAGTATATGCTAACTCTCTGTACCTTCCCCTTGATTTTGCTTTGAACCTAAAACTGCTCTAAAAATAGTGTATTTAAAAACAAAAACAAAAGAAGGTATTTATATACCTCTTTCTTTACACTCTGCTGCTGAATTTTAACACACAGAGTCATAAGAAATCAATATGAGAGAGAGAGAGAGAGAGAGAGAGAGAGAGAGAGAGAGAGATTGAGATTTGTTGATCCACTTATCTATGCATTCATTAGTTGCTTCTTATATGTGCCCCTGACTGGAGATTGAACCTGAAACCTTGGCATAGCTGTACGATGCTCTAACCAACTGAGCTATCCAGCTAGGGTTCATAGCTAACATTTTTTATGCTTAGCCACATGCTAGTCATATTAAACACTTATGTGATAAGTAGGTTTTAAGATAAAACTTAGAAAAGCTAAATAGCTTGCTCATATCAGCAGCTATTAATTGGTAGGTCTGGAACCCAAATTTTTGGTAGTCTGGCATAGGAGCTGAGCATCTTAAGCACCAGTCTGCTTTCAGCAAGCCATGTAAAAAGTTGTCTGGGACTCTGTGCCTCTGCTTTGGCCTCTAACAACAAAACCTTTCTTCCAACACAAAGCCAAGTGGAGTGGAGGATAACAAGGTAGTAAAAGACATCTTTTCCTTTGGTTTAAATCTTCTGTATATTCTCAGCAATAGAGCAAAGCAATATTAACACTTATTTGTCTGAGTTTAATCTCATATCTATGTATTTCCAGAGCATTTACAAATAGATGTGACAGCACTACACCAATCTACGCAATATTTTTTCTCTGTTGCTGCTTCTCCAGTCTACATATCTAAATATTTTTACTGTTTATAGGTATGACCTTTTATTTTCTTTAAAAAACAACAATACCAAGAATAATGAATTGGAGATGGGTTTCCAGCAGGCATTTTTATCTAATAAAGTAGATGCCTTCTAACTTATCAACTCTGATTCTTAAGTTGGTTATTGTCCTCAAGGGCATGCTTCTTCATGAAAGAACATGTATTTTCTCTGCAGACTACTCTCCATTTTTTCCTACCACACAAGGTAATAATCTATACAGAGGAATCTTGGCTTTGGCAAGACTCTTAAAGATTATCAATTATAATCAATTAAAGATTTATGAAAATAAGATCCTCATGCAGACTTTAATGAGTTGAAGTCTAGTTTCATAATCTTGAAAGTAAATTATAGTGAGAGTTTCAGCACAAGATTGTAAAAAAAAAAAGCTATAGAGTTGCTAGTGCCTACATGGTTGCCCTTTTTCTCTGTTTTCCTTAACTGTACCTCATGGGTATATAATTATGTTTATTACTCCTAAGTTTGAAGATGGGTGTTCTTTCACAAAATCTCCTTCCTGCAGTGGGGACTATATGTGCATTGTAAATAAGAGGGAAAGGGTTCAGTAGTGAACTCAGAGACCCTTATGTACAGGTACCCGTTTTTCCTGGGATGTTACCAGTATCATTGGAGAATAGGAACATGCTGCTTCCTAACACATTACAGAATAGATTTTGTTTAGATTTTCTTCTAGGAAAAGAAGTTGGAGATTAGATATACTGAAGTTGTTCCAGCCCGGGGAAGTGTGTGTGCATGTGTATGTGTGTCTCCTTAAAATATGGCAATGTCTTAATAGAGTCATTGTATCTTCCAAGTGCTGTCTCATTTTCAAATCTAAATGTAAACAGATAGGGGTGACAAATAGATTAAAACAACTTAATATGAGTACAGAGATTGGCAAACGAATGGAGGAAAGAGTCGACCTATTGTTTAATCCTAAAACTAATCTAAATTCTCCATCTTTTAAATATTTGGTTTTTAGTGGTTTCCATAGATTCCAGAAATTAAAAACAAAAACCCAAAACCAACACAGGCTCCAGTTCTATTTATGGTTGTTCTCACTCATCCAGAGCCAGAAAAAAATGAAAGTATTACTAAGTTCTATTTCTTTAATACAGTTTCTAGAAAATGATAAATATTTAGCTGAACACAGAAATGCTCATTTAGATGTTTCAAATGTGTTGATGTTTTATTGACATAGAAACAAAATCTAGTTTTGGATAGTCAGTTTTACAAGTCAGCCACATACCATTAAGCATCCAGTTAAATTGAGTTTTGTCATTTATATACTAATTTATTTATTCAATAAATATATATTTGATGTCTTCTATGTGACAGGCATTAAGCTTGTTCTAGAATGCTGAATAGTGAACTAAATAGATGTGATTCCTTCCCTCTTGTAGCTTATAGCCTATTAAAGAAAACAGCCACAAAACACAAGGAAAAGAAATTTAATTACAGAAAGCTAGAAAATAAATGAACATGATTAATATAAGTACCTGTCATCATATATGGGTAGATTTAGAAGCATTTTTTCCTATTCCTTCTATAAAAACATAAATGTTCATTACCTAGAGCAGTGGTCGGCAAACTGCGGCTCGCGAGCCACATGCGACTCTTTGGCCCCTTGAGTGTGGCTCTTCCACAAAATACCACGGCCTCAGCGAGTCTATTTTGAAGAAGTGGCATTAGAAGAAGTTTAAGTTAAAAAAATTTGGCTCTCAAAAGAAATTTCAATCGTTGTACTGTTGATATTTGGCTCTGTTGACTAATGAGTTTGCTGACCACTGACCTAGAGTGAACATTTTATGATATGGCCTGGCAGTATTATAATTATAATACACCATTTTCCCATCACCTTCATTCTCTCCATAAGCCTTTATGAATGTTTTGGATGTTGATCTTTCCTACCTTCCACATGATCAAGGAAATTCTCACTCAACAACAAGATATGAACAGTCAAATCAAAATGTGCTTTTGACCAGTCAAGGCTGATGTATCTTTGACTGGCTGCCCAATTTCCATGTTGAGTGCTTCATGTATCTCTGCAAATTATCCTCTTCTATTCACCTCTTTGTGGTCCACTTTGTCACCTGCCATCATCTGCTTACTTCCCAGAGATTTTGTTCCCACAAGCTTTTCCTGCTGGTCAGTTTTTTTCCTGTTTCTAAACATATATCCCAATGTCTGGCATGATCTTCACACTTTTCCCAGTCACCTTCCTCAGTTAAACCTGTCTACTTGGCAGACAAGCACTTTGGAACATATCTACTCTTTCTCCTGCCACTGACATTTTCTTTTTTTGGCATACAAATGTCAACAGGTAAGATCAAATGGAAAGAGGCATGAAAGGTTAATTCCCCAATATCAGCACCAACTATAGGAAATGTACTTGCAGGGGCAAAGCTAAGTGGAGCTCATCAAATGAGCTATGGTCTGTGACAACCATTAAATGAGAACATTTCTGTCACAATGCAGACAAAGTTAGTTTGTTTCAGTGTCATGTGTCACTAGGTGAAGAGCAGAGAAAGCCAGCTCTTCGTCTTTACACAAGAGCCCTTCAAATATGGAAGGCCAGTGTTAGAGAATGTAAAGGCTTAACCAAAGAGAGAGCAGCTGTTATCAAAAGTCAAAGAACAATTTTTTAAAAATACAGTTATCAATCTTTATCAAATCTCTATTCAGATATGGCCAATATCAGTATGTCATCACATACAAAGAAAACCGAGAATTATAAATGTATAAATTATAAATGTAGAAAGGAATACAGTTGTTCATTATGTTATTTAAGAAATTTAATCACTGACTGTGTTTCTAGAATGGAGGCTGTATAATGGATTTTATTTACATCAACAGATTTTTAAGATGACTTAAAAAGTCAAAATGTCATTTGTCTAAGTTGAAAACAAGAAAAATAACTTTGAATTCCTTTATTTATTGTTTGGTAAAAATGGCTCTCTTCCAAATTGCAGGCCAAATTTTTAATGAGATTAATTTACAGTGGGGAGAACTTAAATTAACTTGAAGATCTTTCTTAATAAACTATTTATAAGAATTTTTTAATAAGTGATATATTTATACTCATCTTCAAAAATATTTTGAATTGGATTATATCTAGGTCAAGAAGATGTAAGATAGGTAAATGAGAAAGAGAGTAAAAAGAAAACAAAGAATGGTAAAGCTGAATCAGAGACAAAGTTATGTTCATAGTAATGGACTGTTGGAGTTTCTTAGTAGTGAAGGTTGCATGAGAAACAATAATCAGAGACATTAACTACAGATTTTAGTAACTCAAGAGAACACAGTTATTTGTATACTGATATCTAAAAATATTTTCTTCAGTAACTCTAAGAAGCAGACTTAGTGGGGTAAACATAACATTCAGTAAAAAAAATTTACATACTATTTTCTTTTAGCTATATCAGTTTCTTATTATGCTGTAACAAATTAGCACAAACTTAGTGGCTTAAACCAATACAAATTTTTTACCTAACAGTTCTGGTCAAAAGTCTGAAATGGGCCTGACAGTGCAGAGATTAAGGTATAGGCAGAGCTGCAATTCTTTCTGGAGGCTCTAGGGAGAAATCTGTACCTTGCATTTTCCAGCTTCTAGAGTCTGCCCATATTCATTGGTTCCTGGCCATATCACTCCCACCTCTGCCTCTGTCATTAAATCTTTTTCTCTGACTCTGACCCTCCTCTGTCTGTTTTATAAGAACCATTATGATTACATTGGACTCATGGGACAATCCTGGATAATTTCCCCATCTCAAGACTTAAAAATCCCTTTTGCCATGCAAGATAACATATGTGGGAAGTATGAATATGGTCATCTTTGGGGCCTGATTACGCAGCCTACCACATTTGCCTTAACCTAAGAGGATAATTGATGATGAAATGTCTGTTTGTTTAGCGCTCTGATACTTTTGTCTAATCTGAAAAAAAAAAGAATGTCCAGAAAAATATGAATTGTATGGCTCCAGTCAACTCTCAATTAATAGGATTCGTTTCAATGAATCTTTTTATTTGCATTGACAGGGGGCAAAAAAGATTTAGGCTTTTCTCTCTGATCATATCTGGAATACAGATACTCTGTGCTACTGATTATGGGTGGATCCAAAATTTTGCTTTGCACAAGACACAGGTGATACCTTCTGATGAAAATTGAGAATTTTAACCAGACTTTCAACAGAAAGCCACCTTCCTCAGATCAGAGATCTTTTAGTCAGGGCTGTTAATTATTTTCCATACAGTTATGGCCCTTCTAAACGCAGGAAAAACAAGCAATGGAGACATCAACATTCTACATCATAGCATGCAACAGAAATCATTTTAGCTTGCATTTTTAAAACAAATGTTTCAAAATACTTACTACAGCAATTAGAATCCTTAGAAAATCAATTTAATTGAGGCAACAATTTAATTGAGGACCTTTCATAATAAACTTTTCACAAAATATGCCTCCCTTAGTAAGGAAATGAACTCATTGAAAGTCTTCTTTTTTTTTCTTTAATCAATATTTGGGAATGCTCTCCAAAATGATAGCTTGAATTATTTTGCCTATGTATGAAACATTTATTTGGACAGTACTCAGATTAACTATATTGAGAGAACAACTATCTACTAAATCAACTCTAATTTTAAGACAATAAAAACCTGTATCATCAGCATATAGGAAAGTACTTTTCTCCCCTTTAAAGTAAAAAGCAGATGAACTCAAATTATGTTAGGTTTTCAATATACAAAGAAAACTGAAGAGAGTTGAGAACACCTTCATATTTTACTATCATGAAAGGAAAATCTGTTCTGACAGCTCTGGTTTCATTTTCAGGTTAAGCTGTGGGTATAATTCTGAGGTAATATAGTTTATCTTAAGACCTATTTCTGTTTTCAGAGTCAAAGGCCAAGGAAACGTTGATAAAAATTGCAAATTAATTTCTATAGCTTAATTGACATGGTGATAGAGATTGTAAAATGGTCAAAAATAGTAGCTGTGCCTAACTGCTGGGTCACGTGGAGAATATTGGCCTAAGCAGCTCCGACTTGAAATTTATCAAAGTGGAAACTGGTTTTACATTTTATAAAGGACTAAATAGAGAGTTTCAGAGAAAATATCTAATAATCTAAAATATTTGCTGCTTTTGGCAAGTTAACTTGTTTCTGTTGGCTAAGCAAATGTCCAGAGATCTAAACTCTAGTGACCCCTTCTTAACAGCAATTCTTTGGTGTCACACATCTTTGATGTCCAGAAAGGGTAGCATCCACATGAGATGTATGATGGATATATCCACTCTTGCTGAAAACTACATGCCCATGAAAGCTGATATCCTCTTTCCTAGTCTCATCCTTAAGTTGTAGATGGAACTGGGGAAGGGTTAAGATTTGGCCAATATTTCTGAACTGGCATCTCTCAGAAAGCCCTGAAGGGATGTGGCTGGCTTTAATCATTGGAAGATCTATAGAAAGAAAATGTGGAGCACTTGCACATTTAGTCTCATTTGAGACTTAGACAAATTTTGGTAGAATGGGAAAAATCCCAGCAGACATCTATTATCATTGCTAACACATTAATCTTTATATCCAGTAAGTTACCAAGTAAGTTGACCACAGATAATCACAGAAAAATCAAATGTTTGATAGCTGAAGCAGCTCCTGATTTTTACATGAATGTGTTTAGCACTTCTATCCCTCTCCTCAGAAAACAATACATCAAATTCCCATCTCCCACCATTGGCTTGTCTTGGTCCAAATAATAAATTAATTATGATGCCAGAATTTTCCAAGCTGGAACTGGGTAGGGGAGAACACATTTTTACTCCATAATCTACACCCACAAAGGTACGAAATTCCCATTTGCGGGAAGTACTGCATGAAATAAAACCAAAATGAGAAAATAGTGGAGAGAGAGAAAGGGATCAAGGTCCTACAGTTTTAATACCTGGATCTATCATCTCTAAGGTGTGTTCCACACCTCTCTTTGTGAAATTTTATTACATTTTCCAATAAACTCTTCTTTTAGGCATATTCTAGCTTAACTTGCATATCTGTCACTTGTAGCCAAAGTGTTCTGACACTTATACTATTGATGTGATTGAATGCCTCCCTCCATTTTACCTGAATATGTGTTTGGCAGTCATATCCAAACAAATTGCCCAAAAGAAAGGAATGAATATTTTCAATACGCTCAAGATATATTACCATTTCTGCTTCCCATTTTGCCTTATCTAGACCATTGGGGCACACCTAATGTATTTCCAAGGCTGAGTGTTAGGCTTCATTTTGTCATGGTGAATTTAATGACAGCAGGAGTTCCATGGAAGTAAAAAAACTAGCTTTATCTGGTACATAGCAATCCAGCATACAAAGCTCAGATGATGACATACATTCATAGACTTGCTGCACCTCCAAAAGGCCTTGCCTTTTTAAACTATGAAGCAGACAAAAATTATAAACGCAATTATAGAGACAGTTAAGATCCCAGGTTGCTATTATTATTTTTGCAACCATCAATTTCTTTTTTTTTTTAATATATTTTATTGATTTTTTACAGAGAGGAAGGGAGAGAGATAGAGAGTTAGAAACATCGATGAGAGAGAAACATCGACCAGCTGCCTCCTGCACACTCCTCACTGGGGATGTGCCCGCAACCAAGGTACATGCCCTTGACCGGAATCAAACCTGGGACCTTTCAGTCCGCAGTCCAACACTCTATCCACTGAGCCAAACTGGTCAGAGCAAAAATCAATTTCTTAAATAGAGGAAAATGTGCACTACCAGTTTGGTTCAGTGGATAGAGCGTTGGCCTTCAGACTGAAAGGTCCCAGGTTCGATTCCAGTCAAGGGCATGTACCTTGGTTGCGGGCACATCCCCAGTGGGGAGTGTGCAGGAGGCAGCTGGTCGATGTTTCTCTCTCATCGATGTTTCTAACTCTCTATCTCTCTCCCTTCCTCTCTGTAAAAAATCAATAAAATATGTTTTAAAAAAATAGAGGAAAATGTAATTTGCTTTCTTTAAGGAGCATAACAATGGTAATAACCTATGAGCTTTAGAGTTCCACATCTTTTTGTGAAATATTATTAGTGTTTTAAGTTTTCTTTCTTTATCTCTGTCTCCTACTATTCCTTAGATGTTCATGAATTCTGCAACATTTGGAAAATAAGTTTTAATATATGTATGCATGTAGACCAAGGTTACATATACCCAAAAATGTGATATAATTATTTACATCTGAAATTACTACCATCACCTTTGCAGTTAGTCCATTATTGTAGATCAAGGATTAGCAAATTTGCTGTAAATAATTTCCATTTGCAGTCCAGATTATCTTTACACGAACTGCTGACCTTTGCTGTTGTAGCACACAAGCAGCCATAGACAATGTGCAAACTAATGGGCATGGCTGTGCTCCAATAAAACCCCATTTACAAAAAGAGGCAGTGATGGGACAACATTTGGGCTTAATTTGCTGACCTCTGCTACTATATATAGATTGTCACTTTCATTGTGATATTTTAAATCTCAACTTCTGATCCTGTATCCCTTTTGACTGGAGGACATATTCAACTGACCATCATTAACTCAGTTATAGTTGGAAGAATGAACAGTTAGGAGGCTGTTTCAAAGATTAAGACAAAAAAAGATGGTTGCATGGATTAGGATAACAGTGGGTATGGATACAAGTAGGGACAGATGTGTTCATAGTATAAACTCAACTTTGTGATTGAATAGATGTAGGGATGTGAGGAAGAAAGAGTCAGGGAACAGTCCCCCTCAACAGGACATATTCCCTTTTGGAAGCCTTACTGCAGGTTTGACCCCCCATTCCACTACAAATTCAAATCCTACTCATTCTTTGAGAACAAATTCACAACTTAAGCATCCAACATGCCTTTCTCAACTGCTAAAATTCACACTGATGCACTTTCTTTGAACTCCCCAAGGATCTATGGTCTGTTTTTCCATTTTGGTATTTATACTAATAATATCTTATACTATTATTTATTTCAAGTGTATGCAAGATTGTAGGATATTGTAGAATATGTGAACTACGTCTTTTATTTCTTTTGCTTCTTATAAAGTTTCTGGCATAGTTCCCATGTACCTATTAGATACACATTAAATGCTTATGCATAAATGGATCAATGACCAATGAGTGAATCACATTCATATTTTATAATGAACACAGCAGAAACTTCAGAAGCAGATTATGTCTTTCCACAATCTAATGTTATCTTTCTTCTCAACCTTTATCAATTAATAATAATGCCAAGTCTTACTGCTACACAGGTCTCTCATTCCTTTAGTAACACTTCATCCTTATTACACTGTCTACATTTTACTTTTACAAATAATCCCATTTATTATCATTCCTTGACTATGTCTCTCATGCTTCACTGTAATATTTAATTTCATATTCATTTTCAGACTTAACATATGTAGCTATCTTTTTGACCTTCTATTCACCCAGACTTTTCTTTAAACTCTGCCAAAGATCTATTCTGAATTGATGTCTTTTCCCAGTGAGATTTGAGCTCTGTAATATATGTCTGCAAACAAGATTCAATTCTGTAATAGTTTCAGAGGATCTGAAGAGTCCATGCCTGTTCCCATTGCCTCACTTAAAAATGTCAGAGGTGGGAGTTGAAAGTTGGGAGCAGATGGTAATGAGGTAATGCTTTGGGGTGTAAGAATCACTATAAACTAGAGCATATGTCAGGAGGACAAATGAGTTCTCTTTCTAGGGGCTGTTTCTCATCTTTTTATCACAGAATTTCAATGTTTTAAGCCTTATTTTCCAACATAGTTGGAGGATTCTAATCACACTTCTTATACTATTCATGCATTTTTTTCCAGATTGATTCATAAACATTGATTCTAAAAGGGTCATTTAAGAAAGTCACAAATGATTTTTTTGCTGCAGCTCAATTATAAAATTATAATCACTGTGATCATTGGACTAGTAGATTAAATTTAGTCCTAAAAATGAAGTCTGATGTGCAACTCTATAAATATATGTGTGCTTATATATTTTTACATTATTTATAGTATATTTAAAATATTTATTACATTGTACATGTAATTATATATATTTACATTAATCATAAGTATATTTAAAATCTTATGAAACCAATATAGATGAAGAGAAATGCATTTAACAATTGAATCATTACTACCTTCTATCGCTTTTTAAAACTATATATGGAAACTAAATTATAAAATTATTTCTGGATTTACAAAGTACAAAAGTTATAAAATCACACTGAATTATAAAACACTCTGTTTCTATTACTGCAATCTAGATTTGTTTGTAGCTCATTTTTAAAATCTAAGAATAAAAACCTCAAGTGAAGGGAAGAGTGGGTTATAGACAGACACACATAAAAATATACTCTCTAAATATCATAGCGCTGCCATTATGTAAGATCTTCTCTATTGCAAACTTGTGCTATTATTGTTTGTTGGTAGATTGGTTGGCTTTGATACAAATTAATATCTTCGAATATATCATTTTTATTTTTGTTTAACACTGGACAATTTATTCAGCCTTTGGATAATGTAGTGTATTATAATGTAGTGTATTAATCCACTTTAGATATTTAGTGTATCATCAAGCACATTTTCTTTCCCTCTCAGATTTTTGTTGATCATAAATATAATAAGTACACATCTTCGGCCTGGTTAAAATGATTGATAAATATGTAGAACAAAATGGATCTATCAACAGAGTTCATTGGCACAGACAATTCATTAGCCATGACCCTTTAGAATTTTTTTAACTTAACTATATTGGGATGATGTTGGCTAATAAAATCATATCGCTTTCCAGCGTACAATTCTGTATGCATCATCCGCATGTTGCATTATGTGTTCAACATCAAAATCAAATCACCTTCTGTCACCATATATATAACCCCCATTAGCACGCAGCACTTCTATAGCATGACCCTTTTTAAATTTTTTTATTATCCTGCCATTCTGGATAAGGCATGTTTCATAATACATACCTATAGGTAAGGAAAACTAGGCAAAACCTCAAAGAAATGTGTACATTATGATCTGCACCAACACATTGTCATGGATATCTGTAGTTTTATTTTTAAATTCTGTGCTTCTTTTCTCCTTCTCTTAATGGCCATACCTTGTCTTTTTTGAAATACACCTGTTTTATGAGTCCTATAGTTTTGCTGAGATCTACTGACTAGTACTTAGCTTTTTTCCTCTCTCTGATGTCAGCTTTAATTATAGAGGCTGATTAGAGGCCCACAGCAGGTTTTTGATTTTTTAAAACAGGAGCTGAAGGAAAGGGGCCTTTTCTTTTCTGGAGTTAAATCTAGGCAAATAGAGCCCGAAAGAATTAGTATCTTTTTTTCCAGCCTTTTCTCAAAAGGTTAGTGTGAGGAGACAGAAACTGAAACAGAAAGAGAGCAATTTAGAGATAAATGAAAGTTCAGATGGTATCTCAATTTCTGTTTCCAATTGTTCTACTTTTCTTATTATTTGTTTACACAATTCAGTGGATTCCCTTGGCCTAAGCTAGTGTAAGTTAAATTTCTGTCACTTGAAACCAAAAGAATACTAACTAGAATTTTTAATAACACTTCAATAAGCATTTGCATCTGAAGAAATACTTGTTGCGTATACATTTTCAGAGCTGAACTTGAAAATCAACAGTGCATATACCTGTTTAAATGGGAGGATACTTTGAGGGTCTTTTTGATTTCCAAATATGCTACTCATCTCCCTCTAGTGAGCAATATGTTCTAAGTGTCTGTACTAGTGAAGGTAAAATTAGAGAAACAGAAAAACTAGGAGGTGTGTGTAGTAGTATGTGTGTGTTTTAACCATTTTATTTCAGGGATTTGACCTAGTGGAACTGTGGGAGCTGGTTAAGCAGATGGTGTAGAACTGTTATTTTCATAACTGATGATGGAACTTATAAAAGTCGTAAGGAACAATATTTAGGAAGGAAAGGTGGACATAAAGTTCAGGAAAATAAGAATAAGCTGGAAACTCAGAACACACTGTGGGAAGAACAAGAAGAAGCCCATGAGTTTTGACTGAAATCCTTATCAGTTCCTATTGCCTCTGACCTGAAAGTGTGGGTCTGCCATGCAAACCAAGGCTCTTTGTTGTAGAGCTAAACGCAAACCCCTGTCCCAGGAGTTGGGATTGCTGAAGGGATAATCCAGAGAATAATGGGGGAGTTACAGGCCTGTCTATGAGATGAGCCAGAAGATAAGCAATAATGTGGGGGAGCAACAAAATGACCTCTGCTTTACTTCCACCTTCAAAATCTCTCACAAGAACCTTGCTTGTGGACATCTAATGAAACACACAGGGAAAGGAATTCTAAGACATGATAGATCAACTTAGCTAGGTTGACACATTACAAAGCCACCACAGTATCAAAATCACTGAAATATTTTTATAGTTTAAAAATAGTATAACGTATTTTTAAAAAGCTAAATATGTGCAACGTGTGTATGTGCTTGTGTTTGTGTATGTGTGTGTGTGTGTGTGTGTGTGTGTGTGTGTGTGTTAGAAAGGAAGTAATAGTCTGCTTCTAGAATAAGGAGAATAGAAAATAGGTGCTAATAAAACAAAAAGGCATTTTAGTGAAGCAGAGGGCCAAGTAATTACTGTCTTTCATATTGGAGTCTCACATTGCAGTGATTCCTTATTGTGTTCATAAATTCCTTGATGCATTAGTTAAATTTTTTTCTTAAATGTTTATAAATACAGTATATTTTTGGAAGAGGATGTAGGTGACCACAGAATTTCCTGAAGAAGTGTATTTCACCTTCTAGTAATTATTGGAGTTTTTCATACTTTTCTGAATAGTATAAATAAAATTCTATGATCAGGGTGTTTTGCTTAAATTCAGGGATGGGTATTTTGGCCACAGTCTGAGTATTTTTTTATATCTTAAAACTATTTTAGTTTTCTCTAGGTTTGATAAAGGAAATAGCCTGAAGGGGTTTCTCTTTAACCTATAAGCCATGTAGTTTTAGAAGGAAATTCAATCCATATATTTCTGATTCGTTTATACTGAAATCATTAACATGTTGTAGTGTAAGAGTACTCTCTCTCTTTAAAATAAGCTTTTGTCTTAAAGCAGAAAGCTTTGTTTTTCCAAGAGTAAATGAACTTGGAAACCAATAATCTAAATTCTGTTTGAATATAGAACTCCATGAAATTAGGATAGGTTCTTTCTCTGTTCATATTTATGTCAGAACTGTCAATCTACTAGTTAAATTTTTTCATCTAATTTTATTAGAGTCTCATTTTCAATAGGGTGTCTCCATCCATATATGTTTAGTTAGGATTATCAATACATTATTGTTCTATAAGAATCCTTTTGTAGATGCTACTTAAATAATTATCAAAATTTGTCTAATTTTATTTGCTTTCTAATTTCAGAATACCTTATTATTGCAGAAACTATTTTAGATCTATTTTAAAATTTAAATTATTAAAACTATTGATTAAATTATTTATAAATTAATTATAGTATTTAAAAATATATTTATAAAATTTACATAGTTTTACTGATATTTTTTCAAGAAACTGTGTTGCTGTAATTCCAGTGGAAAATGAAAAATTTTCTTCACTTTTTTCTTTTCTTTTTATTGCATATATTGGGGTGACACTAGTTAACAAAATTATACAGGTTTCAAGAGCACAATTCTATAACAAATCATCTGTACACTGTGTGTGTGTTCACCATCCAAAGTCTCCATCCATCACTATATCCCCCCATACCCGCCACTTCCCCTTTTGTCTCTCCCCTGGCAATCATCACACTGTTTGTGTCCATGAGTTTTTTCTTTCTTACTCAATCCAAATATATTCTTTCTCAAACTTTTTCCTATTTATATTCTGAGTTTAAAGATTACATTATCATGATGTACAATTTTATTGAGGCAAAAACAAAACAGCCCCCCAAAACAAATAAGAAATATTACCACAAAACAACATATTTAATATATATTTAAGCATTTTTATTTATTATTTTTATACATATATAGTAGCAAACATATATTCTTATATTCATACATAGTTATAATGCAAGAGATAAATGAAATAAAATGTTGACTTTGCTTTTCATATGCATTATTACTACAAATTTTAAATATATGCATATTGCAAACATCATGAATGTTAAATATTATGTAGACACTTACCGACTGAATAAATAGCTTCTTCTTTAGTTGCTCTTTGGAGAATGTGGACTCATTGTTAAGGTTACTTCAATCAGGTAGAGTGGATTGCAATACTGGATTCTTCTAACTTATGATGTTTCATTCATTATAAATGCCATAAAGGCTAGAAAATTTGAAAGCTTTACTTTTAATCACATTAAAGCAGATTTTCTCCCACCCTCTCAACATTTTTGTTATTTACTATAGATTAGAAAATAATTATATGATAAAAAAATTATACCATGTTATTTTGTCAACATATTTAGAGTAAGGTTAAGTGTATGAACAGGAAGGGACAATTAGCACAGATAATTCCATTTACTTTGTTAAATGTGAATCCTCATTATAAGATTCATTTGAATTGCACTAATCTTGCTTTCTTCACTGAGGAGTATTTTTTCTTCTCTACTCTTGACATTATATTTATTTATTATATTTTTATTTCAAAAATTGTATTTAAGAGTTTTATATAGTTCATAGTGAACCCAAAATTTAATTACATTTTTATATACTAACATCTGTATTACATAAAAATAATTTTGCCTAAGTTTTTTTAAAAATGGCTCTCATTATTTTTAGTTATTTTTAGTATTATTATAATTTACTATTTGTAAATATGCATCAAAATGAAAATATAGAATAACCTAAAAAATGGCTAGCTAAAAATTAGTTGTAAAAATAGGGCAAGGCTTAAGAGGAAAAGAAAGGAATAAAATATTATGAAATAGACATAGAGTTTTCATTTTCTTATGCCTGAGGAGGTAAGAATAATATGACAATGTTGATTTACATTTTCATTTTGCTCTTCAGAAATGTTTTGGGAATCAGTAGAAATACATTTTTTAATGCTATTCTGATACATTAAAGGAAATAAGAACATACAAATTTAACAGTAAAAAGAGAAAACCAGATAATTTTTTAGTTCTTCAATATACTTTCACATTTAATTTCTCTTTCATTAACAATATGAGTTGCTTTTTTAAAAGTTAATCATTCAGGCCCGGCCAGTGTGCTCAGTGGTTGTGTATCATCCCATGCATATCATCCCATGCACCAAGAGGTCACTGGTTCGATTCTTGGTCAGGGCACATGCCCAGGGTTGACAGCTGGATCCCCCAATAGGGGGCGTGCAGGAGGCAGCTGATCCATGCTGATGTTTCTCTCATGAATGTTTCTATCTTTCTCCCCACCCGCAAAAGAAAAAACACAATAAAAACATATATAAAAAGCTAATCATTCAGTATTCAATTTCTCTTTTCCTCCAAGAAAATAAATATCATTAAGAAGAACAAGAGATACATAATATTATCTTTTATGCAGCCATAGAAAAAATGTGGGAAATCTACCATTAAATTAATCACTCAGATTTTATATTTGAGAATTTGATGGGAATATTGAAGCTGTTATTGTTTTAAAAAAGGAGCATAAAACACAGCTTCTCAAATTCAAAGTGCAATAGAAAAATTACTACAAAAATCCTGAATATCTGACTTACTTTAAACTTTGAGTACTATATGCTAATAAATTAGCACAGAACTAAGGAAACCTAAGTTAATAGTAATTACTACTAAAAGATCATATGCCTTTTAAAACCTAGTGGCAATACAAAACCTATAGATTTAATAACTAAAAACGTCACTGACTACTTGAACATTATTGCATATTTTTTCGCTTATTTCTCTGAATTTTTATTATAAATTTAACATTTGTTTCTTTATATGATTATTAAGATTATTTACTTGAATTGTACTACTATAGGAGATTTAAAGAGGTTAAATTGAATGATTTATTCCCCTGTAGTAATCTTGAGTCATCTTTTTTATATTATTTTTGAATTACAGTTTACATTCAATATTATTTTATATTAGTTTCAGGTGTGCAGCTTAATGGTTAGACAATTATATAATTTATTAAGTGATCCTCTGATAATTCTAATATTTACCTGGCATCATTCATAGTTATTACCACATTATAGACAATATTCCCTATGCTGTACTTTATATCCCTGTGACTCTTTTATAACCACCAATTTGTACTTTTTGATCCCTTCACCTTTTTCACCCAGCTGCCCTACACCCCTCAGTTCTCTGTATTTATGAGTTTGTTTCTGTTTATTTGTTCACTTATTTTGCTCTTTATATTCTATATGTAAGTAAATCATATGGTATTTGTCGTACTCTGTCTTACTTATTTCACCTTAGTATTATACCCTCAATGAGGGTAAGTGGCAAATGGTAAGATTTCATTCTTTTTATAGCCAAGTAAATATTCCATTTTATATATGTACCACAATTTTTTTATCCACTCATCTGTTGATGGACTTGGGTTGCTTCCATGTCTTGGTTATTGTAAATAACCCTGTAGTGAACAGAAGGGTGCATTTAGTATATTTTCAAATTAGTGTTTTGGAATTTTTCGGATAAATACCCAGAAATTGAATTGCTGGGTAATTCTATTTTTAATTTTTTGAGGAACCCCCATTCTATTTTTCATAGTGGTTGTAGCAATTTGCAATCTCACCATCAGTACACAAGTGTTCCCTTTTCTCACATGCTTGCTAACAATTGTTGTTTATTGATTTATCCACGGTAGTTATTCTGATAGGTGTGGAATATCTCATTGTGGTTTTAAGTTACATTTTCCTGATAATTAGTGATGTTAAGCATCTTTTCATATGTCTCTTGGCCTCTTATATATTCTCTTTGGAGAAATATCTATCCTCTGCCCATTTTTAAATCGGACTTTTTTTTTATGGTGTTGGGTTACATAAGTTTTTTTAAAAATAAATTTTGGTTATTAACTTATCAGATTTATCATTGGCAAACATCTTTTCCCATTTAGTAGGTAGTCTTTTTATTTTGTTGATGGCTTCTTTTGTTGTGCCAAAACTTTTTAGTTTGATGTAGTCCCATTTATTTATTTTTCTTTTGTTTTTCTTGGCAGAGGAGATATATCAGAGAAAATATTACTAAGAGCAGCATCAGAGATATTACTACCTATGTTTTCTTGTAGGAGTTTTGTGGGTTTTAGTCTCACATTAAAGTCTTTAATCCATTTGGAGTTTATTCTTGTACATGGTGTAAGAAGGTGGTTTGGTTCATTTATTTGCATGCATCTTTTCAAATTTTCCAACACCGTTTATTAAATAGATTGTCTTTACCCTGTTGTGTATTCTTGCCTGCTTTGCCAAATATTAATTGACTATAAAGGCATGGATTTATTTCTAGGATCTCTATTCTGTTCCCTTGCTCTGTATCTGTTTTTATGCTAGCACCATGCTGTTTTGATTACCATGGCCTTGTAGTATAGTTTGATATTCAGGTAGCAAGATACCTTCAACTTTGTTTTCTCTCAAGATTGTTATGACTATTTGGAGTCTTTGGTGGTTCTGTATAAATTTTTGGATTTGTTCTAGTTCTGTGAACAGTGCCATTGATATTTTGATAGGGATTTTATTGAATCTACTAGAGGCCCAATGCACGAATTCATGCATGGGTGGGGTCTGGCCAGCCCACCCCAATCAGGGTGATCAGGCCAGGCTGGCCAGGGGGATGGGACATGGGGGGTTGGTTGGCTGGGATCGGGGGCGGGGCAGGCAGGAGGGAGGGACCACAGGCGGTTGGTCGGCCAGCCCCGCCCCCGATTTGGGTAGGGGGCTGATCTGGGGTGGGGCCAGCTAGGGGGAGGGGCCACAGGTAGTTAGACAGCTGGCCCTGCCCCCATTTGATTGAGGGCAGGGCTGGCTGGGGGAAGGGGCTGTGGGCAGTTGGTCATATGGCCCTGCCCTCGATAGGCAGGAGGGGTACTGGGAGTGGGTCTGGCCTGGGGGAGGGACCATGGGTGGTTGGCTGGCTGGCCCTCCTCCCCCACATCGAACTCCTGGTCGAACTTCCGGTCCAGTGAACAATTTGCATATTAGGCTTTTATTATATAGGTTAGATTGCTTTAGGTAGTATGGGCATTTTAACAATGTCAGTTCTTTTTATCCATGAGCACAGTAAATGCTTCCATTTATTTGTATCTTTTTAGGTGTTTTTTTTCTTCAGTGTCTTACAATGTCAATTTTCAGGCAAAGTCTTGGATTGATTGGTTCCATTGCAACCTTAGTTGTCACAATGTGCTAGCATGGGAGATACTGCAGTCTGATTTCTGAGGTTCAGAGTATAGGAATTATCCAAGAAGTAGGAGATAAGGAGAAAAATACATTTCAGCTCTTTATTGTTAGTTGAGATACCTGATCATTATCTCTTAAGCTAGAGCTCAGGGTCATATCCCTGAGAACCAAGGCCACTTACATGCCCATCTATATATTCAGAATAACAAATGCCAAGCTTTGGTGTATATGGGATATGTGCATGATAATCACTGTGAATGGCTTATACATCTTTACAGAAATCACCACAGTAGAGTGAGAATGTGGACTGTGGTCTGAGCATAAGGTTGCAGATCTTACTTCACACGGTTGGCTCTGGCAATGTCCTGACCTACTCCCAGTGCTTCCTATTCTATCTTGACTGTGTGCAGAAAGGAGATTTAGCTTTGAAATCTATCTTTCTGGTCATCACAACAATTATCTGTTCCCTGGTCAGAAATGGAATTTTTAAGGTTTCCCAAGTTATTTATATAGACTAATAAAATGTGCATCTTTTGTTTAAAAATAAAATGTATTTTGTGCGGTAAATGCTTTAGCACATTTTTGAAGATTTGAGCAATTGGAGCACTTTGTCTGGAGCATTAGCACCATGTTTGTGTGTTGAGATAGAGCATTGATGCCTGATGGAGTACTCCTGCTGGGTAAATTGTTCATTACTTCAGAATGGTCAGGAAGGCAGTCTCCCTCTGAAAAAATCAGGGTACCCTTGAGCACGTTAGATAAACATTCTGAGTATTAGTTTTTCTGTTTGATGGGAGGATTAAATAGAAATTATACACAAAGCACTTAGCCCACAAATTCATGGGACCTAGAGTCTGTATTGTTATTCTATAACTTTATTTAGTTGCTAATAAAAATTGGATAATAAGGCTTGGATAAAATTTTAAGAAAAAAAATAGTTAAAATAATCTCTATACGGAGCCTCCGTATACCATCCCTAGTTAGTTTCTTTCATCTTTATAGTAGTTAGAAAAATCAGTGTTTTTTAAAAAGTAAATAATATATATTTTTGTACTCTAAAATATGAAAATACCGTTTTGTGAAACTCAACTTATATTGCTGATTGTCGTTAGTAAGAAATCAGTTTTCATTTATATTTAGTGTATATCCAGAGTACAGCATACCGTTATCTACACAGTCAGGAGTTCAAATATTGACCTTTCCTTGTTTCTCCTTCAAACCAACAATAAACAATCTCATTTGCTTTATCTAATCCCAAGTCTTTGAGTCTTTTTAAACCATACATGAAGCAGAATTGAGAAACTTTAGTTCCACCTTTGAAACAGAGTAAATATTGTAGAGAGAATTATTCTTTCGTTTTCAGCAGTAATGTTTGAAAATGTTGTGTTTTCACCTTAGCGTATTACAGAACTCAGTAAGGTAAAATGGCAAAAACCAAACAAAAACAAAAGCAACAAAAAACTATTTAAATACTAGCACTGAAGATTCATTCATTGATTCAACAAATATTGGGAGATATGGTAATGAAGAAACCAAAGTTCCTGCCCTCTCTGCCTTTTGGGGGGAATTTGAATATACCTAAATTGCTAAGTATATTTTATAAATCTAGGTAGTCATGTGATTACAATAATAACTAAGATGGTAAGAATAAGGCAGGGTAAGAAGAGAATGACAAAGTGGGAGGAAATGGCTACTTTGTTAAGAGTGATTAGGAAAGGCCCCTCTTAAGAGCTGACTTTGGAATAGAAACTTAATTGGAATGGGCCATGTGACAAAGACCCTCTAGGAGGCATAGGATCCTGAAAAAGAAATGAATTTGAATTGTCAAGGCCAGCATAGTTAGAGCAGAATGAGTGAGAAAGGAAAGAGATAAGGTAAAAGTGGCATGAAAAGTACTTTAAAAAGACAAGAAAAACTAAATTCCAGGAAATGTAAATTCCTTTCTCTAGTTCTCCATCTATTTAAAGTTTTTTCCACTTTTAGCACCCAAACTTAAGTTTCTATTTACCATATTTAACTCCTTTTATTTTTTTTTCATGAGATTGACAATTGATTTATTTTTAAATGACCAGGAATAGTTAAAACCACTAAGCTGATGGAAGGATTTTTCTGTATTAAGAATGACTTCTATTATATATTAACCACTAAATAAGCCTTTATTTAAAAGAACACTTTTTAACTTTTCATTTCTTGTTTCAATTCTCTTATATGAAAACTTTATCCCTAAACATAAAGACTGAAGTATTCTTAAACCTGAGTGTATTTTAATTTTATTATGGCTTGTTATACACAAGACACAAAGCATATAATTGAGACATAAGTATTTAAATAAATTAAGGGCAAATAATAATTTTGTCTTAAATATACAAACAATTATCCAGTTAGGGAATAACATAATTAGATAGCCAAGTGGGATTCTTAAATGATGTTTTGATGACTTAAGTGTAAATGAATCTTAACCATTAGGGTTAAATTTCCCCTGAAAGAATTTTGTTTTTAAAATCTATGGAGAAATATCCTTGGCAGAGTGTACTTTGAGTTATATTAAAACCAAAGAAACATGAAAATGGTTTGAGATAGTTTGCTGAAACAAAAGCCAGGTCTCCACTTACAACATGCATGTAACTGAAGCAATTAGCTGATGTTTGAAATTACAAATATATTTGTCAGAAATTCCCTGATCCTTACCCAGTCATTAATTCATATGTTTAGTGAATACTGTTTGAACCCCTTTTGTGCTGTGTCCCAAGTTTATAAAGGAGAACAGGAGTCTTGCCCTTCACCTCCTGAGGAAATTGATGTGCAATAATAAATTCCACTCCTCAACTCTGTAGAGGAGAGAGGACTTCAAGTCCACTCAAAGGATGTAAAATATAAAAAGATGGTCTGGTCTTCTTATATGGTTTCTCTCTATCTTTTCTCTAAAATTTGACATACTGCCTCTCTGATATTTTCTCTGTTGAGAAAATAGATTAGGAGTTGAGGCGTAAGGAAGGAATGGCCTAAAGAAGGAATGGTTAATATTGCCATATGACTCAATTGCTTTTTTTCTTATTAGCAGTTAGGGAAGGAAAGAGACAACTCAACTATTGGTTCATTGTCCAGTTGTGTGGTTTACTAAACAGCATTTTCAACCTAGTTGATTTCATTCAAAATTGATATGTTTTCAAGGATAGTTTCAAGGAAGAAGTTTTAAAGCAATGGATCCTAGATGTAGGAGAGAGAAAAGGTAGCAAGACCTGTGAATTGGAGTCTAATGAAATTGAAAAGATTTGTGGGAAAAATAGAAAACTGTGGTCTCAAGAGTAGAGAGAAGGCTTTTCTAATCTCAGAAGTAGAGCATATCTGGTGGGTCCATGAGAAGAATAACAAGTGGAGGATAGAAGAATTCAAGTTCAAAATTTATGTTCACATTTGGATTAGTTGTCCAGGACATAATGACATTACTCTGAATGGCAGGAAACAAATGGTTTGAACAGGTCCCCAAGATTATTTTGAATCAAGGGGAGTAACCAGAAGGATTATAGAACATAATATCAGAAAATAAGAAAAGAATGTATAGTCAATTGCCAAGAGCTTCAAGGGGGTATGTATGTGTTTGTTTATATGAAGATAGGGGAGTCACAAGATGAAAGTTGTTTGAAAACCCTGAAATATGTGGTATTTGAGAGAAAGAGAGAACAGTGAGAACTTATGGAAAGAGCCAGTGTCCAGTTAAGCCACACTGAAAGAAATGATCAATAGAGAGGCAAGTGGTATAGGGGAATTTGTTTAACTATTGGGCAAAGAAGACCATACAATGGATATTTGTGGTTTGGGCCTTTAGATAGACTAAATTTCAAACTTACTTTTACTTTACTATTAGGGGAATAAAGGCAACAGGGCTCCTTAGCTTATAATACCCAACAAATTGTCTCACTTTACTTCATTTAGATCCTTCATGAATATCCTGTTCTCAGTATATCATTTGATTTTCAAATGTCTTGGGCTTAATAAAATCCTAAATGCATTTTGCCAAGAGAATATAATCTGATATTTTAGGAGAAATATAATCCTTATGTTTATGATTCACTTATACTTAAATCAATATATTGTGAAGATAAATCCATAATACATCCAAGGTAGTTCTTGTCACTCATGTATCATTTTAAGAGAAGTTTTCTTTCTTAAATTGTATGACTATGAAGATTAAAACATTCCTAATTTGGAAAGCTGAGAGATGGCTTCTCAATTTAGGGAGTAGTACAACCACATTGAATGGGACTTACACAACTAGAACAGTTTTTCAAAATCAACTAATCCCCTCAGTATAAAAGAAAGGGAAGGGTAGAGTAGTTACCCCACATACCTGTAATCACACTCAACTTAGGAAGGAACCAAACCAAATAAGTTAGATGATGTTTTATTAATGTTACACTTTTGAGCACATGAACATTTACTTACTACAAAATCTTAAATATATTAGGTGCCAAATAAATGTTTGTTTAAAGAATTAGACAAATGTCTTTGGGACTCTACCTATCAGATAAATGTGCTCTAGTTTCCCATTTGGCATATTTATTAGGTGCCTCATGATGGGTTTTGTACCAGTTGCCTTATCAGACACAATTATTGGCTTCTAGAAGCTGTGACCTCAAAAATAACGAAGTGGCTGAAGTGTTCAAATATTAAAGAGACTTATTAGATTAATATATAAAAACATAACTGTAATTTTGTATGGATATTAATATGAGAATGTCTATGAATCAAAATGTCACATTATAGTAAATAAGTAAAATATAGTGCCTCTTTTAATTTCAAATGCATGAAAAATGTTTATGGGGAGAAGAATTTGAGGAGCTCTCTAATTAGACAGTACTACTAGCAGAAACATTCTGTGGAATCATTGATCAGACTGAGAGAAGATCTAAGAGCAGGAGGGAGAATTTAAGTAAGTGGAGCTGATAAGGAGGTTTGCTGCCATGTGGCAAAGTGTGGTGACCCATAGGAGTGACAGTGTGAAATGAGCTGAGGGAAAGAAGAAATGTTTCAAGACTCCAGGAAAAGGACTAACCTTGAACAGAAAGATTTTGATGTTATAGTACAGAGGTTTGTTTAGCTGTGTGACTTTGGAAAAAGCATTTAATATTTTTAAATGTTGGTTTATTGATATAATCTTAAAAATGCAGAAAAATCATAGTAACTATCTCATATGTCAAGGATTAAATTAAACAATGTTTGTTCACTCTGCCTATAGATCAAGTTGAACCTCGAAATGAGATGTGTGAAAAGATACTGAATTCTTCTGGGTTCATCCTTAGGTAAGAGGCGTTGTTGCAATTCCTGTTCAATCGTAGATCTCAATCAGAGAATTTTTTTATATGAGTATTCTCCATATGCCTTCTGTTTTCTGGTAGCACTTTTCTTATATGAACCCCTTTTAGGCAGCCCAACCTGGAATTCTCTCAAAGATGGAGTAAGCAAGAATTCTGTATGATGATCAAATTAGAGTGAAACAAGTCCTGATAATTTCTTTTGTGTTAAGTGCTAGGTTAGCACAATGCAGGTCAGGGTGAGGCTCTCCAGGTGACCTATTTGTGCATGTCGGATGTAGTGGACAAAGCACTGGACATAGATTGGGAAGGGAAAGCCTGTTTCTGCCACTTGCTAGCTGTGTGACTTGAATAAAAAAAACAACAATATTTCTGAATCCCCATTTATCAATCCATAAAATAGAGATAATTATACAAATTACACAAAGGTGTGGTGGAAATTAGATAACATCATGTATTACAAAGAACCTAGCATGGTGCCTGACATTCAACTATATCTTACTCTATATCTCTGTTCTTTCTCTTCCTCCTATGATTTAAGTCTCAAAAGTAATCTTTAGATTCTTCAGAGAAGGAACAAATCAAGCAAAAAAAAAAGGGGGGGGGTGGAGAGAGAGGAAAACTTTGTCCTTAACTGTCTAAGGAAACAGGAAAAGGAAACTCATGAAAACAGTTCACAAAGAACCATCCGTTATTCTCATTACATGTTAAAAAATTACAAACATCATACATTTTGTAAACCTTGGGTATCTAAAGCTGTCAGATGATGGGTGTATCACTTTGGAATGATTCTGAAAATCACATAATAGTAATTGGGAATGCTAACAAAGTCAAGTTAAATGGTGGGAAATCAGCTTCTCTTCCAGCCCTGTAATTTTGTGAAATGATCAGGAGATGCAGAGAAATGAAATTTATATATGACATGGGCAGAGTAATACAACACAGCAACTAATCAAGTTTCATAATATCATAGAACGTTAGAAAGACATTCCTGGAATCATTTAGATTTCTGCAGTGCGTCTTACCACAGAGCTGAAAGTGTCTGACTGCTGTCTTCCTTCAAATGTTGGCTTTCTTCAAATTCGGGGCTATTTGGAGAGCTAACCTTAGGAGTGCAATCCTTTCAGATGGCTTTGCCATCAATACTTATTCACTATCTCATTTACACTAAATAAGGATTTGCCTCTGCAGATAAACCTTCAACAAAGCACAGTGCTGCCCTTATCGGGTAAGTGATGGGCAGCAGATGAAATTAGTTTATCAATGAATTAAACACTATATGGTTTCTTAGACATATTTATGATAGGATCAAAAACTTTATTTCCAATATTTGGCAAAATGTAATTTATGTGGTGTCTGGATATTATAGAAGAATGGTTTTTGAAAAATTAGTGGTTTTACGGACAATTTAATTCTGTACTAAAGTGTTATATCTTTAAGACGATGTGCAGTTTGAGGTAGTTGTCTCTTCCTTTGCACCTTGGAAATCCCATTGATTTATTCTGGTGCTCATTGACAGGATTATATAAAAAATCTAAAATCCAAACAGGATATCTGCTCTTATGTGTAAATAAAAATGCTTCTAAACTAAAATGAGCAAATTCTTAGAGAAAAAGAACATGTCCAATGTTGTGTGTTTATCAGATAATTACAGAAAAGCACCTGAATTCTCCAGTAACTAGACTCTGCATTCCTCATAGGAACTGGACAATAAACTCCACAGAAAAGAGTTTCTAGCCCACTTTTCTTTGCATCCATTATGTAGAATGCAAAAATTTTTGTTCTAGCATTAGAGTTTGTACCACCTGCATTGAACATTTGTAGTCTAGACTTTTTCAGTCTCATACAAGGTTCATCTTTGTTCTCTGGACATATTCCTCATTGGAGGGTCAAGCTTTATTTGATAAAGTGCAAGCCTCCATTCTTTTATTCAAGTCACATTTTTTTTAAAAAAAAGGCATGCTCTATCTTAGCTATTCTTCTAGAGATTGACAGTTTATTAGTGAGCAATCTACATAAGGCTACGGCCTTAAAAAGCCTAACAGTTAAAGGGCTGCTAGAAAATAGGGCAGACTTGGAATTTTCTAAAGAAAGCAGAATTAAAATAGGTGATAATTGTCTAAAGAAAGCTTCCTGTGCTAGATACACTGTTTTAAGTACTTAACAGTTCATGATTTAAATCCTAACAATAAACTTAAGTCATTATCTTCATTTTGCCTATGAGGAAACTGAAGCAGAGAAGTGAAGTTCTCAGCTAGTAGTTGGTGGCTCTGAGATTTGAATCCAGGCAGCTTGATTCCAGGATGTGTCATTTTAACCACTCATGATACAGCCTTAGAAATAGCAAATAGTTTCAGGCAGCTTATTTTTCTTGTAGCTAAGGTGAAAAAGAAAAATAGTTATATATATAGTTTTGTGTTTTTGACAAGAGAAATAATAGGCTGGGGCATTTTTTTTTTTTCCTGGAACAAATCTTGAGTCTAAGTTAATAGCATGTGGTTTGTATAAAATATATTATGTGATACACTGGACAGTGGCATTGACACTAACATCACAGGCAATACAGAAATGCTGTTTAACCAAATAGTTCTTTTAAAAAATTGTATTTATTGATTTGAGAGAGAGAGAGAGGTTTGTTGTTCCCCATATTTATACATTCATTGGTTGATTCTTGTATATACTCTGACGGAGGATGGAACCCACAACCTTGGCATACTGGGTGATGCTCTAACCAGGTCCCTAACCAAATAATTGTTATAGTTGACACTTCAAACAAGCAGAAGCATCACATCCAGGCACTTTGCTCCTTTGGCTTACATAATAGGAGGATAGTACTGGGACAGCCTAGATAATGAGATAGCAAATAACATCCATTAGACTGTCCCTCAAATATCAGATGTCTTAAGATTTCACAGGTGCTAGATTTAATTGGGTTTTCAAGCAAATCTTCTCATAAATACCTTAATTACAAGTATTCTATATTTCTGACTACCATAAGTAAGAGAGGGCAAAAGAGACAGTCTGAGGGGGAAGTTGAATAGCCAGCCTGTTACTTCCTGCAAAGAAAAAAGGCCAACTCCCTTCAGTAGGAAAGTCAGCAGTAACCTTTCATAATGGCTGTTGATCATTCACTCCTTTTTTTTTTTCTCCATATATTTTTATTGATTTCAGAGAAGAAGGGAAAGGTAGAGAGAGATAGAAACAATGATGAGAGAGAATCATTCAATGGGGATTGAGCCTGCCCTGACTGAGAATCAAACAGTGACCTCCTGGTTCATAGGTGGATGTTCAATAGCTGAGCCACACCAGTAGGACCATTCACTCCTTCTTTCAACAAGCCTTTATAGGTGGGGCCTTATTTGAATGTTGGATGTCCAGAAATAAATATGACATAATTGAAAATAGCTTCCAATGAAAGCCAAAAATAATCCCCCACCCCTCAAATCTTACATCGTTGTAACCTCTTACACTAGTTATTGGTTAAGAACTGAGAGTTTTGCATCATTGAGTGTGACTTTAACCCAGGATTTCTCAGTCTCAGCACTAAGAATATTTTAGATTGGACAATTCTTTGTTGTGGGGTGCTATTTTATACATTGTATGATGTTTAGCAGCATTCCTGACCTCTACTAATTAGATGTCAATACTACCACTACCCTCAGTAGTGACACCCAAAAGTATCTTCAGGCATCACCCTTAGTTGAGAACCACTTATTTAACCAGAAAATATTTTAGAACAAATGTTATTTTGTTTATTCCAAACAAAACAAACAAAAACAACAATAATAAAAATCTTCACAACAGTTTGAGCCAAGCATATATTTTATGAGTTGCAAGATATTGGGCTCCATGAAATAATAATATGCATGTCTAGGGAACTAAAGCATATAATTTACTATTTATGGTTATTTTAGATTTAGCATATTACCAAATGTCAAAGTCTTTGTTCAGAGTGAAATTTTCTTCTGAGAATATCATTCCTTTCTCACCAACTATAGTAATCGTTCAGGCCTGAAAATTTCTGAATTCTAGTTATTAATACTGAATTATTCTTGCACCCCCCCCCCTCAATTCAAATGGATTTAAGGAGATATAGAACAAGTCTCACACATCCAATATCTGATTAGACTCAACTGAGCTCACCCATTAAATGCATATTCCTATTTTTCGGAACTGGAAAGCATGCGTCCAGAGGCATAATCAGATAACATACTACTTATAAGCTCTTTGTAACACATAGTGAATACTCACCAAACAATTTGTTGGATAATTATTTTTTATTTAGTCACTTATTGTTTAACTTTTTCTAAAAAAGATTGAAGGTAGGTTTCAAAAAACTAAAGTACAAGCAGATAAAGAAAAGAAATGAATTATTCAAGAAAAAGGCAAAGCAATGTTATGAATAACTAGAGGCCTGGTGCATGGGATTCGTGCACTGGGGCATGGCCTGCAGGGATCAGCCCGCTGTGGGAGCACTGCTCATCCTGGTCAGCTGAGCAGCACTCCCATTGTGGGAGTGCACTGACCACCAAGGCGCGGCTCCTGCATTGAGCATCTGCCCCCTGGTGGTCAGTGCACATCGTAGTGACTGGTCGACCGGTCGTTCTGGTCACTCAGCCATTTAGTCACTGGGCTTTTATATAGGATGAGTTGAATTGTGGCATAAGATCAGCACTCAAGCTCATGTTCTTTCAGTTGCCAAGATTAAACAACAAATTTGACTTTTAGCAGACATGGCAAAGAGGAAACCATAACCATTTACATGAGTCAAGGTCTCAAAATAAAGACAAATTAGTTGCTCCAGAGAAGTTCAACTATTTATGGTACTGAGCCAGGAAAAATTTTACCTGCAGAGTTTCCTAAAGGAAATTCTATTAAAGGAGAGTGCTGCCATGAGGCACAGCTTTAATTACATTCGCGTAATAATAGACACAATAATGGCCTTTAAAAGGCAGTGTCTTATAAAGGCTATCAATGTGAGCTGGTGGTGTAATGTCAAAGTTCAGTTTAGTAAAAGATTATAAATAGGGCATTAAAACAATGTTAAACTCTGCTGGTTTGAATGAATCCTACAGCAGATAAGGAATGGAAGGCTGCAGGTACTGCATCATGTCAGGAATTCACTATTACTAACAGTTGTTTCAGCTGATCTTTGCTAAGGTGTGAATGACTATAAGGTAAAAGTTACATCCTCTAAGAAGTGCCTGTGGTTACCAGAGGGAAGGGGACGGGGATGGTAAAGGATAAAGGGGACCAAATATATGGTGATGGAAGATGATTTGACTTTGGGTAATGGGCATGCAATGCAAGATACAGATCATGTCTCATAGAAGTGTACACTTGTAGCCTATATGATCTTATTAATTAACTAGAGGTCCAGTGCATGAAATAAGTGCATGGGTAGGGTCCCTAGGCCGGGCCAGCGGTCAGGGCTGATCTGTGGGGCGACCAGTGGGGCAATTGGGGAAGGGGCCCTGCTGGCACTCAACTTGGCAGGCCTGGCACCACCTGTTCACCGGCCCCACCCCCTGCTGCCACTGCCAGTCGCCTCCCTCTGTGGGAGGCAACCAGTGGGGCAATCGGGGGTTGGGGAGAGGCACTGCCTTGGCTGGCCTGGGGCCTGTGGGCTGGGGGCAGCTCCTGCGGTAGTCAGTGCACGTCATAGCGACCCAACGTTCCACAGGTCATTTCACCGTTCAGTCAATTTGCATATTAGGCTTTCATTATATAGCATGTCACCCAACTGAATTTAATCAAAAAGTAAAAAAAAAAAATTTTAAGTAAGTACCTGGAATGTGGATACTTTATGCTACCAGTTGGCTTCACAATCATACTCTTTTTTTTTTTTTTTTAGCACTTATAAGACTTCATTTAAACATTTAATGAGTTACAGAGTTACATCATATTCTTAACAATCAAGGATTAATAGTCTCCTTCAGAATTTCTTTTCACAGCTGCCTGATATCTGGCTGGGGAAAAGAATCCTCTTTAAAAAAAAAAATAACCATAAACCAGAAAAAAACAACCAAAAAAGTAAATAAAAGAGCTTTCAGCTCAAAGTTATAGTTATAAAAATTAGTTACAATAATTTAAACCTGGGCAGTTTTAAAGAGGATATAACTAGAAACTATTTTTTTCCCAAAAAAATAATATTGTTAAAGCATCAACACAATGTGTATCTTTGAGCTATGGATCTTTCTTATAGATTTTTTTCTATGTACCCTCCAATGTGAACCTGAGTGGGGAATATTTAAAATGGCCACAAATTCCTTGCTAATTCTCCCATTGCAACATGATGTCAAAGTCCCCTCTTGTGTCTGGTCTGGCCTTCAGGTCTGGCTTGACTGATAGAAGACTTCAGAAATGACATTCTCGGACACCTAAGGTTAGATCTTAAATGTTGCACCTTCCACCTGTGTGGCAACCCTAGGAACACTCCTTTGGAATCCTTGAGCTGCCATATGTGCAAGTCCATGCTGGAGAGGCCGTGCATAGGCGATCCAGCCCCAGCTCACCTTAGTCTTCCAGCCATCTCATCCGCAGCACCAAACTTGAAAGTAGAGACGTCTAGGACTCTTCAGAGTAGCCAAGAACAACTTGTAAACACATATACACACTTACTCCATCTAAAGGTGGCATATCTGGTAAAATGAACAATTTTGGTTTTGAAACATTGGTGCTCATTTTTTAATATGTATATAAGGGTGGACCCATGTTCCCCTTTGATAGTCCCTTTGGTTTATATTTGGGGCTTTGATAAAAGTCTTTCCCTTTTCCCCTTGTTTCTTAATTAACTCTTAATTAATTAAGAATTAATTCTTCTTTTCCTTTCTTTTGCCTTTTCTGTTAGGTCATGCTTAGAAAAGTAAATTACTACAAATCTGACTTTTACTATTTGTGGCTTTATAATGAGTATGTATGTATGTGTGTGTGTGTATATATATATATATATATATATATATATATATATATGATGGTCACTTTTGCATAAGCAAGCCTGAAGGTAGTCTTATCATAAGCATTTTAAGAAATCCAAAAATACTCATTATTTTTCATATGTCTTTAAAATTTTTGATGGCAATTTTTCATTCCATACAAGCAGTGAACTGCACTTAGTTTCATGATAAATTCTGTTTCAAAGTATGAGAATTAGACATAACAATTATCTGATTGATATTTTTCTGCATATTAGTTTTTCATGTGTAATTGTCTCATTTGTCTGATGCTCCAGCTTGTTTTGATAAAAGATGTCTTCAAAAATAATAAAATTTTAAACCATCTTTATGTGAACACCTCAAGTGAAAAAGTTAAATGTGATTCTCCTGATTCATGTCTTAGATTGCTTATATTTTAAATTAAATTTAGTTTTGATGGCTCTTGAGTCACACCAAAGGATTGCATATGAAGATGGAACATCATTTTTTTGCTACCCTTTGGATTGTACGTATCTCTCAACTTCCTCTGCAACATGTTATATTTGAGAACTTAGACTAGAAAATCTATTCTGTTCTTTTGTTAGTCAGGTCAAACTTTTACACCTTAAGCACACATACTATTTAAATTTTTTAAATACAAACTTGCCATTTGAAATTTAATGTAATTTAAACATAGTTTTTATGTGTTCCACTATAACATTATATAACTGGCATTATAAGTCTATTATAAAAACTTGAGAAATATAACTCATTCTTTATCATAGCTCATCGAATTGAATTAGATCTTTACTGTGAAATAAGATTACATGAATTAAGTAACAAATTATATTTTTGGTATATGGGCAAGTACAATTAAAATATCTTTGTAAAAGCATAATGTCTTCCTTTTTTTCTTTCCTATTAATAACTCCTTTGAAAGGGAAAATTCAGGACTGCTTAAAGATTGAAAAAGTTAAAACAATTCAGTTGATTTTTGATGCAATTCAGTGATTCCCTAATTATTTATAAGTCACAAACTAAACACATATAGGCACAGACATTGGCCTAATGGAATTGCACTGTGAGTTTGCCCTACATTTTCCTTGGAAAAATTCAGATGCCTTTAAAGAGAGTTGTGAAGAGTGACTGTAAATGGTTAACTAGAACTAGATATAATCTATTTAAAAATACATAATTAGAGCTTTAAAAGAAGTCACTTGAATGACTATGATGTTTTTCCTAATGAAGAGCAGCTTTTCAGAACCATTTGCTTTGACACATTTCTAAACATTTAAATTTTGCTTTCATGAAGATATATTTTCCTTTTGAAATGTTTAAAGTTGGAGAAAATTATACTTAATTCTGGCAGAACTCAAAAATCACTGGCTCCTATGTGTATTGTATTGATAGTATACCTAATAATAAAGTGTTAAGGGGAACAGCAGAGAAAAAAAATCCCAAAGCTCTCATATCATAAATAACATGGTCATGGTTAAGACTAAGCTTGGATTATATAGTTTATGTTCCTCGAATTAACAGTATCAATGCCTATTTATTCAAAATCCAATCTGCCCTATTTACTAAGTGCCTAAGATGCACAGTAAGAGCATGCGGCATCCAAGACCCAGCTAAGTGAATATAAATTCACTAATTAATGGATAATTTCAGCACATTTTATAAATATTAACTACAGTGTGCAAGGAAACATCCTAAGCATTATAGAGGCATTAAAACTCCAGTCATACACAGATTTAAGAAAGGAAGATTGAATTGAAGCCCTTGCCAGTGTTCGCATTTACCAAGAGTCACGGAATTTCACAGTGTACTAAAAGCACAGTAGAGGGAGTTTCATTTTTATATGACTGCCTAATTGGTAGTTTGTAAATGTTGCTTGTAAAGGCCACTTTTACCCAAATGTTAACATTATAACTGTCAGATTAATCATGGTCTTGTAGGGATTTTTGGAATCCTAACTATTTAATTGTTATCCTGAGTTCAGTATATTATCTGTCGCAGTGATTGAGGAACCTATATTTTAACTCAACAAAATTATTTTTGGACTATAATAATTTCCTAACTCCATCTAAATATTAGTTTTAGGAGAAAATAATGTGCCTTATATTGATCTCTTTAGCTGAATTACAAGTACTTTTTTTTTTTTAAGCACGGTACTTTTGTGATGAGTATTAGAAATAAGATCAGGAAATTTTTGTTCATTAGCTATAGAAACCATTGTGGTTAACTGGCACATTTTAGTGAGTAGAGGTATTTTGTCAAGATAGCTTAGTCCAGCAAAGTATAGGAACTTAGAAACTGAGAATGTTTTAAAGGTTTAGAGATTATTGGAACCCTGGAATCTAAATTTGGTTCACTGATACGAACAGGTGATATCAATTGGTGGTTATATTTTTTGAAAATGTCAAATCAAAACATGTATACAACTATATATTTTTTTTCTGATAAAGTTATAAGGTAATCTAAAAAAAGTCACTTCCCAATAAAAATTACTTCATTAAAATTGAGAGCTAATTTTACAAATCAAATGACCAGAGTTGTACTCTCTTTCATAACAGTCACACAATAAATTTCTTGTCTTGCTTAGTTTGAGGAACTTGGGGGATTAGTTTTTGTGGTTATAAAATCCAGGATGTCTAACTAAGAATACAGTCCATGTGTTTATTGCTAATAGCTGAGTAAGACAGTAACCTTCCAGGAGTTTACACGGCTGCCAGTAAATCTTCTCCTGTAACCAGACACTATGATTTGGACTCAGAAGGATACTTACTTGTAACATGTGGGAATTCATGTTCAAATCTATCACCACTTCTCTTATTGGTGTTATATTTGTGTTCTGTGTCCTTTGGTGAACTGAAATAGCTTCAGTATTCTGTGTGAAGTGAGCAATGAGACATCTACTCTAAATCATGTCTCTTTTGTCAGAAAACAGATAAAGGGGCACAAAAGGATGAACAAACCTCTTTATCCAACCACATAATCCCAGTTTCCTTCTACCTCTGCAAGCACTGCTTTTCTCTTTCATTTCCCCATTCTAGCTTCCAAAGTGGTCTCTGCTTTTCTAACTCTTAATGCGTTTTCAACACGAAGGGTTCCAACCATGCCTCCCTCCAGGTTCGCCACAGATGTCTATCACTTATTCCACTCTCATCTCACAGCTTGCCCATTACCTCTGATATACATAATACATTTCTATTACAGACCT